>CM062818.1:370984452-372259826 GCA_031772625.1 Pinus tabuliformis
AATGGCACATTGAACACTTTAGGGTGGCCATTAAATCTATTAACGTATGTATCTTTTTGTAATATAAGTCAAGGTGACCTCTGTCAAAAACCTATGAATGTGATTTTCTTTCTTAAATATCTACAATGTAGTGGAGGGAAATGGAATTTTGTCTATTGAATACTTCAAAATTGTAGGTCTTATTTTTGTTTTGTTGGGTATTATTCGTGTTTTACATTGGGAAGTTATTGCGTTTGTTGTAGGACTACAATTGCAATGTGGAATTTGTGAGGGCACCTCTCTTAGTTCAAGAAGGGAAAATTCCTTCTGGGAATGGTAGCATGACAGAGACCCTTAGCTTGGATGTGATGGATAACTTTGCTCCCAAGTACAAGAAGGTAGATGTCATTGTGTTCAATACAGGGAATTGGTGGAGCTATGGCAAAACTTCTCGAGGTTATTTGTCCTCTTCTTCTTTTTTCCATAACACATATGTAGTGAGAGCTGGTGAGAGCTAGTGTCTTAGTGGCATAGTTTTGTTTATTTTTATTATTACTTTCTCTAGGCCATTTGAGATTCATTTTCATCTCATGGTTTTATTGAACCTATAACAGGAAGGACTATTATCAAGAAGGGAACAATGTCTATCCACTATTGGATGGGATTGAAGCATTTAGGAAGGCTATCAAGACATGGGGTCATTGGTTACATACCAACATTAATTCAAGAAGAACACAAGATTTCTTCCAGGGATACTCAACCTCTCATTTCAGGTAAAAACCCAAATGGCACCCTGAACACTTTAGGGTGGCTATTAAATCTAGTTGTCTTTGTATCACTTTGTAACATAAGTCATGGCAACCTCTGTCAAAAACCTATGAATGTAATTTTTTTTCTTAAATTTGTACAATGCAGTGGATGGAAATGGAATTCAGGTGGGAAGTGGTACCAATAATCTCAACCAATTTTAAACGAAAGTTATATCGTAAAAAACCAACCAATGATGGATGTACTGGAGTTTGTGATGAAGGAGATAAAGCCACCTGTAACCTACCTAAAAATCATCAGAATCATAGATTACCGCAAGAATGCCCATCCTTTCATTTACTGCAAGCAATACCTTTCTCAAAACAAGTAACTGACTCCATAAAAGTATCAGGATTGCAACCACTAGTGCTTACCTAGAGTCCCAGACACATGGAATGAACTCTTATATGCATCATTACTGATGACAAGGCAAGTTTTATGGGCACTCTGATCATACTGTGCATTTTTCTTAATGTAAACTAGACTACAGTTGTGCTATTAACCTTGAAAAAATGTACAAATTATCAAGGACACGAACCAAACTAAATCTTAGCAGGTCAGCAATTACTTATTTTATTGGTACTTTATCACTATTTTCCCTAATTCATTCTAGGGCACGGGTAGTGAAAACACAACACACCAACAGTGCCAGGAAAGCTCCTTTTTGTAGGTGTTCCCATTTCTCTCTTTAAATGAAAGGTTGGTTAAAAAAGAGTGTTTGGGAAGATTTTGATGTATCAATTAATCTACTCAAATCACTCAATGCCTTTCAAATTCCACTTCTAGTAGCATATATGTTGAGATAAGTTTTGAGAGCTTGGAATCACATGAAGTACATTTTCCAAAGATTTTATGTCTATTATTGAAACAATGGATTGTTTTTTGTCCTTTCCCCTTTAGTTAATTTTGTTTGGAAATAAATATATATAATATTATTCTTGAGCTCATTGAAATTCCTTCAGCATTGTATTAGGGCTTTGTCTTCTCACAAAGAAGTATAAAAGGCTAAAAAAGGTAGAGACTCCTCGGCCCTTGTGGAATCAATCAAGAGGGTTTGAAAAAGACTAGTGTTCTGAGTTTTCCATTGGGAAGATGCTTATTGAAGCTAAAGGATCAACCTATGCACATCCCTGAAATTTTTGTATCAAAGGAAAGGGGGTTATTAACAAATAAATATCATTCCAACTATCTTGAAATCTGAAATACCATGTTCTAAAATCTTAGGAGTTCCTCAGGGAACTTCAACAATTACAACAGATTTGTTGCACTTTGCAATGCTCGAAGAGATAGGATGGCTAAGAAAAGACAAACAAGTACATGTGGATCCTTCCTAGCCCCATTAACATTACAGGAAAATTATTCAGGTGATTATTCGATGCATCAAGCTATCTCTTGTTGAAATTGTCTGGGACAAGTGAAATTTTCTGGCTCTTCTTTCAAAACAGTGAAATCTAATAGCCTATTATTATAGCCTCAAATCATTTGTACTAAATCCAAGTCTTACATGAAGACTACTGTGCAAATGTATCATATCTACAACTTGCAAATATCATCAAAAAATCCCATTTGTATGGCAATATATGGTATTTTCTCAATTCACAACATGCTCATTAGTCATCATATGAAACTCAAATATGGATGGCTTTACATAATTGACATAGCAGTGAGGAAGATTTACATTCGCAAAACATCATAGTATGACACCATTTATATTTTTCAAGATGTTGCTAATGAATTAAAAAATATCAATAGGTACAAGACTGCATATGCTCGCTAAACCTTTCATGGTATTTTGGATATATGGCAACATTAATACATATATACTGTGACGTCAATATCCTGTAGCATTTTTTAGATATATGCTCAAATATCATCTCCAATGAAATCCTAATGACTGTAAGATATCTTATGATTGACAAAGGTATTGACAAGGTCGATAATAAATACAACATCTCTCTTATTTATTTCATTCAACTCACAAATATAATTGTGAACTGACTTATATTTAGTATTTACTCCAGGACGTCTGTTGGTATATCTCATTGTACAGTATATCTCAGCTAATTAAGGAAGGGTTTGTTCAAAACTGAGGCATAATAGATATAAGGGCAGTGTCCCAGATTGATGTTGCAGTCAATTCCACAAGATTTTTGATAAAATCAAATCTTCTATAGTAAAGGGTTGAGTTGAAGCAAACTTTCAGCAGTTAAAGGATTAATCCCTGCAGAAGTCTTGTTCTATCTAGCAATAGTCCCATTATGTTCAAAATTTCTCCATTATTGCAAAAGTCTGGTGGAAGGATGACTTAATTCAAGTCTCGTAATAAAGGTACTCATTGATATGATTGGAGATGTTTGGAACAATACTGATAAAGGCTAGTCACCTTGGTGTAATAAAAATTAGTGCAAATCATTCCAAAGAAATCTCAGATCGAGCCTCCTGGAATGTCCATGCAGTCAGAATACCTGTAATATTGAGGTACTATCAATACAACATATTAATATCTCATAGTAAATAAGAGGAGAAAAGTTGAATGTCCAACTTAGGTAAGACCTCAGAGTTAGCCATAAAATCCCTATCAGAATGGACAACCTTTGTACTTTGTACGATTATAGACAAACTCGATATCTATGCTTCGTCTAAGATCATTTGTCTCAAGATATCGTGGGTTCAGAAGATGATCCTCTCCAGCTGTAGTTTCTTTTTTTTAAAGTCCATCATGAAAAAAAAACAGGTCTGATCAAATGATGAAGTTGTTATCCACATATAGACAACTTGAGAAAATCCTGGAAGGATCCTTGATATTTCACCTCAAAAGGATAGGACAATGAAAGGATCTTGTCTTGCATTATTGACTTATGATTCCTAAAAAGCTCCTTTGAAGCTCCCTTGATGTATCCTTTGTTTGGCCATACTATCTCTAGGTATTGAAGTATCCTTTGTTTGGCCATACTATCTCTAGTTTTAGGTGTTGGGCCTCCCTTTCCTCTTGACAGCTTTAGATGTGCTCACATCAGTTGATGGTTGAGATAGATCACCATCTTCCCCTGGCAGAAATGATTTGCAGACTTTGCTCTTTTCATGAGGTAGAGACTGAGTACTTTATGTTTAAATATTCTGTCTAAATGAGATAAGAGGGAGGTTTGATTTCATGTACAGGACCCTAGGTAGAATTTTATCAACATTCTTCAAGCACTTCAATCAGCAATGCCTTGCCTTGCAAATTGGAAATATGTTTTCTCTTAGATTGTGCCTATTTCAAAGAAATTCTAGAGAAGCTACCCACAACTCCTCCTCTTTTCATCAGATCTAGGATAATGGGGGATTAAAATTATTCATTACACATAGTTGGACAATTTAAGAACCATCCATCATTGCTCCCTAGCCTATACCACCAAGGCTCCAGACTGTGCCACGTTGAGGGTACCTATGAGAAATAAATATTCTCAAAAGCATCACCACTGCAGAACTCCTACTCAGAGAAGCATTACCAGTTTCTCCCCATCTATTAGGAGTGTAGAGTCTCCAAAATGTATTCAAAATGTCATCCACTTTCACCTTTATCGCCACCATTTCACTCACATGTCACAACTCCATGACCATATAACCTTTCATTAGCCTCCATTTTCATAATTATATGGGTTCCATTTTTGTTTTCCAAAAGTTGATGATTTCTAGTATTATAAGTGAATTAAATGGTTAAAACTTAGAAAAATTTCATATACTTGCTAATACTTAGAAGTGGCTTGAGTTTCATGACATGTGTACCTCATTTGGAAGCTTCCAAGACACCCTTATGTGGCCTCCAATGCTCAAATTCGAATTTCCTTCAAGATATGGAAGAAGATTTGGATAAATGTCAAAGAGGATGTGTGTCTTATCATTAACTATTTAAGTTGTAACTATATGAGATTTTCTAGGGATCTAGGGAGAGAATAATGGACCTCCATTAATGAGGTAGCTTCTTATGTTTTTGTATAAATAGGAGAGCCTTCTCCTTCCAAAGGCATGTGAAAAGTTGGGGAAATGCTCATGTTTTGAATATAGAATTTGGATTTGGCACCATGCTCATGAGTGATGTTCACTTTGATTTAGTTATGCTTGTATTTGGAGCCTCTCAACTTTCCATCCCTCATGCTTTTGGATTGGCCATCTATAATGTGTGAGATTTATTGCTTTTCATAGATTGAGAATTATTCATTTTCATAGATTAAAATTTATTTCTTTCATATCTTTTCCAGTGTCAGAGGTTAAGAGTGATTGTTTTTATTTTCTTTCATATCTAGAGGTTAAGAATGATTCTTTTTGCTTTCATTTCATATCATGTGTTTTTGATTATTCATTTCATAGGATCCTGATTTGATAATGCACACATGATCCCTTAGAGTAGATTTCATTTCATGCAATTTCATTTCTGAAAGAGTGGTGTGTGTTTCAATTCCTGCAAGTGTGGTAGATCAAGATTTCAATTCCTACAAGTGTGGTAGATCAAGATTTCAATTCCTGCAAGTGTGGTAGATCAAGATTTCAATTCCTGCAAGTGTGATAGATTAAGATTTCAATTCCACACACTATACTATAATTTCTTTTGAATTGATTGTTGAATTAGAATAGGTGAATTTGGTTTGTCGTTATTTGGTTTTGTAGTTAGATTGATCTAAATTGAAAGTTAATTTCTAGCATATATAGTTCATGCATGCTTTGCAAGTTTTACGAAACCGCTCGGTTGAAAATTAAATGATAGGTAATTAATTTGCCTCAACAAGGAGTTCTTCAACACTGTATGTGAGGAGTGGTTCTACTCCTTCCGCTTCCACTTCAAGGAATAATCAAGAGCAATTTGATGTCAGCCAAGATTACTCACCACAACCCTATTTGTCCAGGCATCTTTCTAGATTAAATTATTCAGCAGAGACGTGGTCTTGATGTCCATGCCATTAAGTTGGAGGATGAGTGGGAATTTCTACCTCCTCTAGTGGTAGTGGCACCTTAGTTCAGGCAATGTTTCTTTTACTTCCCCTTCTTCACTTTCTAGGGTTTTCCTTCTTGGGACAACACTCTTGTACATCAATGTTTATCTCATTTGATGTTTCTCTTCTACTCATTATTCATTTCATTTTAAAGGGGCTTTTGTTTTTCCCTCCTATCTTTTGTTTGGCTAAAATTGTTGGTTATCACTAGTTCCTTAGGTCATATTGAGTTGGAAATCTGATCAAACTTTGACCAAATTTGTCCCGACCATACGAACTGTACAGACACATGTATGGATACCAAACACACATTGGACTAAGCAAAAAGACTGTTATATAGATGTTTGACCTGCCCATACAAACTGTATGGGCATATGTATGGATTGTCTATATAAATGTATGGATCTGAAAAATACTTTCTGTATGATTGTACAAATATGCATTATGCTATCAACGCAGAAGCCAAAGACTAGGGGATCCTACATTTCATTGGAATCAAATGAAAAAAATCCATGTAAACACAAATGATAGCTATCTTTATTGGAGTTTAATATAGATGATACAATGTGTTTACATTACAAGTTATGAATCATAGTGTTTAAATTGTAAACTGGACTTTCCAAGTGACCATTCATATGGTTGCATGTACCAAGATGCAGGTTACCCTCAAAATGGATTGGTCATGAGGACTTCATGCAAATTCATATCCGGACATTGGCTTGAAAATGCCACCTACTATCTTGGGCATTGATGCCCAATGGGAGATGTGGGCACTAGAGGTAAAGTTGGCATGGAGGACGAAGTGGATCTTCTTAGCATTCCTGTGTTTAGTGCACATTCTATGCCATTTTCTTTGTGCCCAATAGCTATGTTGTCTAAAAATTGCAGAAGGGAAATACCAGGGGATACTACGGTTCATTGGAATCAAATGACAAATTCCATGTAAACACAAAGAATAGCTATCTTGATTGTAGTTTGATATATATGAGACAATGTGTTTACATTCCAAGTTATGAATCGTAGCGTTTAAAATTTAAGTTGGACTTTCCATGTGACTACTTATCTGGTTGCATGTACCTAGATGTAGGCTACCCTCAACATGGATTGATCGTGAGGACTTCGTGCAAATTCATATACAGACACTAGTTGGAAGATGCCACCTACTAGCTTGGGCATTGATGCCCAATGGGAGATGTGGGCAATAGAGATAAAGTTGGCATGGAGAACAAAGTGGATAGCTTGCCAATTCTCATGGGTCTTATAGAAAAGGACTGGACAATGAATGCAAAATTAGTTTCAGCAAGCCATGAGATGGGAGCCCTATCAACTAAAACTAGATCATAGCTTATAGCAAATGGCCATAAGAAGGCTTGGGTATGGTGGCACTAATGCAGTATCACAGTCACGATTATCAGGGTAATCATGAGAGAAAATAAATGTCTTTCTCGAGTAGGAAAGATTTGGGAATATCGAAAAACAAGTGAATATAAAAAGGTGTAGTTATCTCCTTTATACATATTTAATCACTTATCTGTCAGAAATATGGGACAAGAACTGAACAACAAAAGGCACAATTCTCTCCCTTGTTTGGCCATCCTATCTCCAGTTCCATATGTTGGGCTTCCATTTCCTCTCGGTAACTTCAGATGTGCTCACATCAGTTGAGGGTTGACACAAATCACCATCTTCCCCTAGTAGAAATGATTTGCATACTTTTCTCTTTGCCTGAGGTAGAGACTAAGGCGCACTTTATGTTTAAATATCATCTCTAAATGAGATAAAAGGGAGGTTTTATTGCATCTACAGGGACTTGGGTAGAATTTTATCAACATCGTTCAAACAATTCAATCAACAATTCATTTCCTTACAAATTAGAGATACATTTGCTCTCATATTTTCCTATTTCAGAGAAATTCTAGAGTAGCTACGCAGAACGCCTCCTCTTTTCGTCAGATCCAGGACAATGGGGGATTGAAATTCTTCATGCCACTTGATTGGACAATGCAAGAACCATCCAGCATTGCTCCCTGGCCCACACCACCAAGGCTCCAGATTGTGCCAGCAAGGCTCAAAATGATCTCAATATACTTCTTATGTTCACATTGAACGTGTGCATAACTTCATGTCTGAGCTATAATTCTCAATAATGAGATTTTTAATATCACAAAAAGTGTCAAGTAAATCAAAATTAATGGCAACAATGAGAAGAAAATATCTTGGAAAAATGCTTCTTGACCGTAAAATATGGTTAGTATGATTGATTGACCATCATATATCACAAATCATCTAAGTTCAAAAATTATTTTTGACAATTTGTTTCTTTTGGAAATTGCCTTAATAGTTCACTGTGCCATGTAATTATTACATGTAACCCCTCTAAATCAACTGGTGTGTTTAAGTTTAAGAGAGACACATCACATATAGTTAAGTGATATACTTGTGTAAACTGATCCCTACATAGATGAAATGTAAGGGATACAGTGCTTGGCTAAACTCCTCCACTATGTATTTCTTTCCCTAGTAGGTTGCTCAGCAGAATTTAGAAGTGAGCTTCAACAATATTAGTCCACTGTCTCAATATAAATTCCTAATTTTTTTATGTAAATTCTCCATGGACTCTTTGTAGTCACATTGAAGTTTCTTCACATTTTTCTCTATATTTTTCATGAACTCTTTGCAGTTATATTGACATTTTTTTGAATAAAATTTCTAAAAAATTGATGATGGAGTTTTAGTGATTTAAAAATTCCAAATCTATTTGATTTATGCTTTTTCTTCAAGCCCAACTGTATTAAATGTTGGAAAAAATGGTAAAACACAAAATAACTAAAGCTTGTGTGCACTTTCATCATTGTTTGCAGCACCATGTTTGCCTCAGTGTTGTTTTATTAACAATTTTGGTGGGTGTTTTGTCCTAGTTTATTTTTAGCAATTTTGATGGGTGTTTTTTCCTTGTTTTTTTTAGCAATTTTGTTGGCTACTTTGTTTAATTTTCAGAGAGAAATATTGAAGACTAGAAGTTCGAAGTTGTATTAATACTTGCATGGAGCATTGGGCCTATCTCAATTTTCAATTTTTGGCTATGATTCCCTCGCTCAAATTTTGATGTTGCCTCACTTTGTGGGATGGCACTATGAACAAGTAAGAATAAATTGATCTCAACAATAAAGAGCAAATGTGTTGTTGGCATCTATTCTCAAAGTTACAAATTTTATTGAAACTTGCAATATGTTTTGAACTTGAACTTTGAGTTAAATCCATAATTGCACATAAATGGTAAATGGTAGGGTTTCCGTACAAAGAAATTTCAAAATGTTTGTGATAATTTCATTGGAATATAATGCTATCAAAATTGTAATTCGCCATGTAGAATGTGTGCTAAGGAGAAAAGTGAGAAAAGATAAATTACAAGTAATAATGTTGATCTTAGTGTCCCTATTAGATGAGTTCAATGTGAATATTTTTTGGGGGTGAGATATGTTTCTTACATCTATGGAAGTGTTAATCAAAGGATAAGTAGCACTATATATAAAACATAGTGAAAATGATATTATTTTCTAATGAAAGAGACAATTATAGCTCAAAACCAACACACTATTATTGATATGCTTCTCAACATGAAAAAGCATGTCCTTGATGTGTATTGCCTCCTTATATGCCAATGGTTGCTTGGAAGAGATGTGTTCAGCTTCCTCCTCCACTTACACTATTTCTTCTATTGTGACCTTGAGAGTGTCTATATATGATGATGATGAGTATCTCTTATCATGATTTATATGTTTTTCTCTTTGACAAATACCTCATATATTTCCAAATGTAGATCACTGAAACTATGAACCTCATCTCTCCACAACTTTTGGCACAAGCTAGCAGCCTGCACCACCACCACCCTCCTCCAAGGCACCAATATATGATCATTGAGATCTTTCCTTTAACTCGAATGTCAAGAGAGTTATGGTTAATTTCCTCCAACCTCCATCAAGAAATTGTCAAACATGTTCTCGCAGACACACACTCTGCAATAATTTTGTGTGTGTATGATATGTGGAACTTTAGTAAAACAAAGATTACTAACAAGCCAACACATTCCTTCCAAGAAAGCTTAGATAAGAAAACCTCTAAGATAGGATGCAATGCATTGTTCAACAACTAAGTAGTAGGAAACTCCCCCCCCCACTAATATTTCACCATTAGAAATGTAAACCAAAACACCTTAGAAATGCCTCAAAAACTACTAGAACCATTTCCAAAGCAAATATTGCTCTTTCCAACCTATAGGGGTGTTTCCAATTCCCATAATTGTTGATTATGCCTTTGTTTATAAAAAGAAATAAAAGCACTTATAATTTTTAATGATAGGAAAAATACCTTGCAAGTTAGTTAATTTCAAGCATTTTTGGCATCTTTTGTTCATTTATGTACAAATACAACCTACATAACTACCACCATGCTCTACATATGAGGAAAATGAGATACATATCTTTTGGCATTACGATACAGGTGTTGTCCTTGATGGCAACTCACTCAGATGAAAGATCACAGTGCAACATGTCAACAACAAAGAATTACATATCAGACTACAAAGAATGAAGAAAGACAGGTATACGCAGGTTCATCTTGACCAAGCTGCATATACACATAGGTTTACTGAACAAAAAAAGCGTATACGTACACACACACCTTCAGAGAAGGAAAAACGCGTATATCTTAGGAAAACAAAGTTTTTGGTCTAAGGTATTTCTTGGTCCAAGGTATTTGACCCAAGGTAATCGGTCCGAGGTATTTGGTCCAAGGTATTGGTCCTAAGTAGTTTTGGTCCATGGTATTCAGAAAGGCCTAAAACTATATAAGGAGGAGAAGATCATTAGGCCAAAGTGTGCAGGGATTTGAATATCTTCTGAAGTGTTGAATCATATATGCAGGTTAATGACCTCAGATGGTTTGCCTGATCTGATCTAAGGATGCACCTACAAGGCTGATGAAGGTTTATGGACCGGGAGCATAACGGCTTAAGAGTATTATCATTATGTGGTTTGATCTTGAACAGTCTAGATATGAATACTGACGCATGTTTTATTATGTAAATGTGATGATCTGGGTATAACTGAAGTCTGGAATAGTTGTGATATTTAAGTTATCATTTACAGATCTGTACACAGGTTCGCTTTAGTAAAAGAGCGTATACACACTGGTTCTGCATAGCAATGTAGCATATACATCATATTTTTGAATTTGCAGATATGTATGCTAGTTCCCTTTGGTAAAAGTGCATATAAATGCAAGTTCGACACATGGAAGTAGCGTATACCTTATGAAGTATGATGTTTAAAGTTTCAGTTGTCTCTGTTTGTTGTTGCAGAGTTCTGGGTTCTGCTTTGTGTTTTGGTGACAATGTTCTGAATGATCAGATTGATTGATTGTGATTTGCTTCAGTGATGATGGGTTGTCAAGTGATTGATTGATTTAGTTGTGGTTGATTCAGAAAGTAATGAATGATTGGGTTTCAATGATTGGTTGATGCAGATGTATTTGATGGTTGTATTGCAGTTATGATTTTCTGAGTTTCAATGTTGTTGATGGGTCCAATATAAAAATTGGATGAAATGTGGCCTTCAGATTGTGGTGTTGTATTCCAGGAGTATCCAGTCTGAAAATTCATGGAACATGGTCCCTGGTGGAAGAGTGGGGTTTTTTTGTAGGCTAGCACCTACGTACTAGTAAACATATTCGCTAGTACAAGAGCTAGGGGGTTGTAGCTCCCTTCCAGTAGTAGCGGGAGAACGAGAGAATGTTGTAGCCTTCTGCGGGTGAGTGCCTGCGTACTGGTATGAGTCTACACCAATACAAGATTGTAAATAGATTTTCTTATTATTAAAAAGAAGACAAAGATGACAACAGTAGGTGGTTTTTGCCCACATTGGGCTTCCACCTTATATCTTGGTGTTCATGTGTGTTGCTTATGTGTGATGCTTTATTCTACTTTTACTGCACTGTCTAATAAATCTCCGATATACTGGTTTAAGCTCAATACATGAAAAATTATCTAAATCAAAGGTTCTCTTCATATACGCTGGTTTCTTTACGTACAGTTGCGTGTACATGCTAGTTCACTTCACTACAGTAGTGTATATAAATCTGTTTGGGAACTAAAATTATAGATCTGATAATACTGATTCACCCCCCTCTCAGTATTATTTCCAACAATTGGTATCAAAGCAGGTCCTTCAGAAGAAGCTTGATCACTTGAAGGGAGATCCATCATCATGAGTAATCAAGAAAGCATGGGATCCATCAGACTACTAATCTTTTATGGGAGAAATTTTGTTTATTGGAAAATAAGAACCACAACTATCCATAATCACTTGGAACAGATGTCTGGGAAATTGTGGAAGGAGGATATACATTTCCAACAACAATTCCTATAGATATGGCAGGTAAAAAGCAATATGAAACCAATGCTAGAGCAGTCAATACTTTATTGGGAAGTCTGTCACAATCAGAATTTGTCAAAGTCATGCAGCTCAAATCAGCCAAAGAAATATGGGACAAAATCGTTCTAAGCTACGAAGGAGACTCTCAGTTAAAACGTGCTAAGCTTCAAACTCTCAGAATTCAGTATGAAACTCTTAAGATGCACAATGATGAAAGTATATCTAGTTACTTATTATGTATAGATGAAGTTGTTAACTGTATGAAGAATATGGGTGAAGAAATAAAGGAAGTTACCTTAGTTGAGAAAGTTTTGAGATCCTTGTCTGCTAAATTTGAATCAAAAATGTCTGCCATAGAAGAAAAACAGGATCTGCAGACTATCACTATGACACAGCTTCACGGAATCTTAATTACCTTTGAAATGAGAAAAGGAGGACCATCAGATATGAGAGAAGTCACATTTAAAGCTTCAGCAAAAGGAAAGGAAGAACACAATGAATCAGGACATATTTCAGAAGAAGAAGATGAGGTAAACTTTGTTAAGAAGCTTCAACAGGGTTCCAAAAGATTTAGAGGTAAGCTACCCTTCAAATGCTTTGCCTGTGGCATAGTCAGTCATTATGTTGTCAAATGTCCTCATAAAAATAAATATGAAAAAGGGAAGGAATATGAAAAATGGAATATAAAACAAGTTGTAAATAAAAGGAGTTACTATACTCATGAAGATAGTGATGGTTTATCAAATAGTGATGAAGATGAAACTAGTAATGATTATAGACTTCTAATGGCTTATGACGATGATAATTTTTGGGATGCTTTAGAAGAGGATGACCTTCATGAAGAAATATTTAAACTCAAAATATGTTTAGAAGAAAGAATATGATTATACATACCTTGACACACCAACTTGATGAAAAAGAAAAACACAATGAAAAACTAGAATGTGAAATTGTGGGTCTAAGAAAGGATCTTGAGAAAACAAAATCTCTCAATCTTAGATTTGCTAAAGGGTCAAAAAATTTAAATGAAATTATCAAAGTGCAGCGTTCTCCTCTGATAAAGACATGTCTTAGATATACTGAAGAAACATCTTAATAACAGAAGCTGTCAACCTCCACTAAAAGCTATCTTGATGCAACAAAGAACAGTGAACAGTATGACAATCATTAGCAAAGACATAAATCAGATCACCTAGTAAATCAGACTCAATTTACTCCAAGGATGAATAGAAGCCACAACCAACCTTAGGTAAATCATACTAAATTTTCTCCAAAGATGAATATCAATAGAAACTATAATCACCAGGTCAATATATTCGATAGTCGCAGGAACTTCTTTAATGGGAAATGTTTCTCATGTCATAATTTTGGACACAAAGCTGCTCAATGTGTTTCTTACAAAACCGTCATGACTAGAGAAGCATGAAATCAAAGGAATGTGATAGGGATCAAGAAAAGTTCCTATAATAACTTTTCTCTTCTTGAAAATGAAATAGAATTCTCAATCTTTAACAACTTTGGTCATGAAGAATCTGAATGTAGGAGAAAATTTCGACAAACATCTCAAAAGGAGCAAACTTCATTAAATCTGAAGATATGGAGAAGGAAAGAATCTCAAACCGAAAGATGTGGTATATCGTTGTATGCATAAGGACAAGAAAAATCAGTGGTACATCGATAGTGGATGCTCAAAACACATGACATGTGACAAAGAAAAACTTCACTCATATAATGCCTTAGAAAAGGAAAAGAGTGTCTGACTTGGAAATGACACTCCTGCTATCATAAAAGGTAAAGGCTCTGTTTTCTTGAAAGAAAAGGTTAAAGCTGGAAATGTTATGTATGTAGACAATTTAAAGCATAACCTGTTGAGTGTCAGTCAAATGTGTGATCAAGGAAATGAAGTGGTATTTCGATCAAACGTATGTGTTGTTCATGAGCTTGATACAAGAGAGACCATGATCAAAGGTACAGGAACTCCAAACAGCTTATACATACTCATGGGAGGACAACAACAATGCTATCTAAGAAAAAATGATGAAAACTGGTTGTGGCATAGAAGATTGGGACATCTAAGATTTTCTCAAATAAGAAAAGCATGCAAATTCAAGGTTGTTCGTGATCTTCCAGATATCAGCATCCCTGAAAATACAATATGCAAACCATGTCAAATCGGTAAGCAAACCAAATCTCACTTCACTGAAAAAGAAGGGTCAGCTAGTAAGCCTCTTGAACTTGTCCATATTGATTTATGTGGACCATGAAGGAAAAAGTAACCTCGTGGAGAAGAATACTTTGCTTTCTTCATTGATGATTTTTCCAGAATATGTTGGATAGGTCTTCTAAAGCATAAATATGAAGCATTTGAAAAATTCCAAGCCTTCAAAGCTTTGGCTGAAAATGAATTAGATCGAAAAATCAAATGCCTCAGATCTGATCGAGGAGGGTAATTTACCTCAGATGAATTCTTTGACTTTTGTGAACAACATGGAATAAAAAGGCAATTCTCCACCGCAAGGACTCCACAGCAAAATGGAGTGGTAGAAAGAATGAACAGAACTATTCAAAAAATGGCTCGAGCTATGCTAGATGAATCTGGAACTCCTGCAACCTTCTGGGGTGAAGCTACATTCACTGCCATAACTATTCTCAACCAAGAAAATGTTCGGGTAAATAGCACTCAAACTCCACATGAACTTTGCTATGGTAACACTCCTACTGTAAAATACTTTAAAGTTTTCAGAAGAAAATGTTATATCGAAAGGACTGATGAAAAAATTGGTAAGTTTGAGCCCAGAGCAGATGAAGGTATTCTTCTTGGTTACTCTTCCCGAAGTAAAGGATATAAATGTTATAATAAAAGACTTGGGAAAATTGTTGAAAGTATTGATGTTGTAGTTGATGAAGCATGCAAAAATCCAAAATAGATAAAAATAGTAGATTATAACAATGAAGAAGATGGGGATTATTTTCCCACATCAAATCACAATGATATTGAATAAGAAACCAATGAAGCACCAGAAGAAGATATAACGGTAGAAGAAAAGACTCCATCCAGGTATGTTCAGAAAAATCATCCAGAAACTCAAATTTTAGGGGAAAAAGAGGTAGGTGTACAGATAAAAAGAACTATTATAGAAACCTCAAGCTATCTAGCATTACTATCCTCCACCAAACCTCAAAATGTAAATGAAACATGCAAAGATGAATGTTGGGTCAAGGCCATTTTTTAGTTAGTCTAGTGTCCTAAATTGCTCTACATAAATTATCAATCCGGGTATCGTAAACTGATGAAGTTTAGTGCACTATATGTGCTAGATGACCCTTTCTTATTTCATTGTTTTTGAGTTTTATGTTGTTTTGGGGGTTTTTGACCCTTTAATCCCTACTAATTTACAATGTGCTTAATAGAATCTTAAATCTAACTTCTGTAAAGACTCCTAAGAACCTAAAGAAATGAGAATTGAAAGAGCTTTAAGTAAGATTTGGAAGTAAAGTTTAATCAAGAAATGAAAACAAAGTTTCTATTTCCAATCATATCATTATTTCCAAATCATGATCTACAAACTAAAAAGTAAAATTGCAACTACTATCTAATCAATTACAGAATCAAAACTAAATGAAATAATAAAAAGTGAAAGTGAAATTACAACTAATGTATAATCTATTGTAAAAACAAAACTAAATGAAATACTAAAACTAAAAATGAAATTGCAACTATCTATTATGGAAGACAAAACTAAATGAAGTGCTTAGTTACTTTGCCTCTCAATTTTGGGAGAAAAACCTCCTTGTGATGGAATTTTGAGGAATTCTATACTTCATTGTTCTAAGAAAATAAATGCAAGAATATAGAAAAGACTCATTGTATGAATGAAGTATTCAACCACTTAGCTTAAGATGAGTCATCAACTAGAATGGCTTTTTAGAAGCATTCACCTACACCATGAGTCACTAAACTAGTAATAAAATGGCAAGAACAGTAATAACACTGATCAATTTAATTGAAAACCTAAAGACTAATGAAACAACAAACGAAACAAACTACTCGACACTACTGAATTCAACTTCTAACTACTAATAAGAAACTAGAAAGAAATTAAGCAAAAAGAACTATTTTGCACTGAAAGAAGCTATTCTGCATTAGTAAGAAAATGATAAAGACTGCATTATAAACAAGGTTAGTAAATGGTTATAAACATTATGGAAGAAATGATGAATTTACAGTTTAACTATAAAAGACAAAACATAATGAAATGAAACCTTATTCAGCGCAGGGGCCCTCTATAGCTGCTTAGGGTATGTGTACTTAATCAAAACTCCAAAAAAGACGCTTTTAGATATCCATGAAACATGCGGTATTCATATTAAAAAAAACATAGTAAATGAGTTTTCAAAATTACAGATGAGTAGTCTTAGCTTAATACATGAGTAAATTTGAACTTTATCTGCGTTCTTCACACAGGTATTTATAAGGAAATTATACTACTGTTTATGGAGAAAAATAAGCTACAGCCAAAAACACGTAGCAGACAGGCACACGAAATTCTCTTCCTCGGCTACTGGAGACATAATCTAAGGTGATCGCTGTTGGATTCAGTTGCGCAGATGGTTGTTGGAGTACGTGGGTTCAGGAAGTTATTTCGGATCCCATCACTGTGAAACGTGTACAAAAAAAAGTCATGTTTGCCTTAGGTCTCTACGTTTGACTTCTTCTTTGACAGAGTCTTGTACCATCTTCCTTGTCGACTTGGGCTAGGTGAATAGGACACAATCCACGTCATGATATTTTCTAAGCTGCCCATGTAGTTATTTTCTCCTTCTGACACTTGGAACCTGTTAAAGCATGGGAGTAGCTATAGAACAGCCGATTAGCTGCATAATAGGCCTCGTTCCGTAGCTAAAAGACAAAAACTTATTCAAATAGAAAAACATAAAAGAATAACATGTAAATCACTAAAATGTTCTCTTTAAGGCAATGTATACTGGTCTTTGATGATAGGAATGCATTTCTTCATGGAAAAACAAAGAAGAAGGGATGAGAAAAGTTGTTAAGGAAAGGGCAGTTTTGAGGCTCAACATACCCCCACTGCAAAACTATTGCATGTCCCCATGCAATCAAAATTGTGAACTTCCTCCTCCTACTGCATTTGTTATGATACTTCAGCCAACACATCCAACTTCCTCTTCTTGCTTTTCTTCAGACCGACTGCCATCCTTGGCTTCCTCATGAGAAATCTGTACTTGAGGTTAATAAGTGCCCTGTTCAACTTCTTATTTTTCTTTTTCAGCTTCCTGTTCTTCTTGTGCCATAAACCCAAGTGAAGAATAGTGTTGTCATGAACAACTCTATCTAGCTTATTCTATTCCTTTAAAGTTTCATTTTCTTTCTGGATGTCTGTGTTAAGAATTTCTAGCTCATAGATCTCCTATTTGAGGGAGCTAGTTAAAGTTTCTTGTGAGGTAACAGGCTGCTCTAGATTAGCTGAAGTCCCTGGGTCTACTGATGTACTTTTTTTCTCTAATGACTCTATGTAGTCATAGATTTGCTGTTGTATTGGATCAATGCCAGGAGAAGCTCTACTTGGGCTACCTTCAAAGTTTTGTGGAGGAGAGTTCTGTGGACTTTGCTCATATGGAATACTGTCAAGGGACTGAGCTGGAGTTTCTTCCTCTAAATTTATAAACTGGGCCTCTTTTGATTTCACCTTCTTCACTTTGCCTCGGAGTCTAGAACTCCTCCTCAAGTTTTGGAAGCCTATGGTTTCTTCTTTTGTATCCTTTTTCCTCTTTCCTTTCTCCTTATCTTTCTTGATCTGTTCCTTGATCTTGGTTAGTCTTTCAGAAAGCAGTTGTTCATCCTCTTTAGGTGATGAAGGTTTAGGAATATCCCTGTTGATTTCTTCAACCCTTTCTTTCATTTTTCTCCTTTGCTTAGTCTGCTTTCTGATCTCTGTTAATTTTTCAGAGATTGGTTCTTCTTCATCATTTTTCTATGCTAAAGTTTCAAGGGTGTTGGTGAGATTGGTCTTGTTTCTCCTACTTCTTTTAACATGGCTTTCCTCTGACAAATTTGGAGCATCATGGAAGAAATTCCTTACCAAAAAGTCCTCCCATGTGTCCCCTACACTTCTTAAATGAAATTCAACTAAAATCTTCACTAGTCCATGGTGATATAGAGTGGTTTCTATTGATTCAACTTTCTTTTGAACATTAGTTTCCATTCTTCTCAGACTATTCAAAAAGAAAAAGGGAAGATTGAGGGTTCCATTCTCTAGAAAATTCATTAGAAATCTTATATGATAAACATACATAGATCCAAATCTCCATTCGCATGTAATAAATTTTTGCAGTATTAACAACATGCTTCTCCATTTGTTTTTGAGTGCACAAATTGGAATCCCTTTCTTAAAAATTGAAATGTCCATACCTGGGTTTTTAAGAATCACCTTCCAAGATTCATCATGAAACTGTTTGTTCTTCAACCACCTTTCTCCTAGCCTTGGGAGTTCTGTTGCTTCAGCTATGAAGGACTTGGTAACTGCAAATTTGATGTCACCTATTTCCACTTTCATTCCATCAAATGATCTGGAAAAGGATTTAGTGATTTCCTTATGGTAACCATTGAATTTTTTAATAAAACACAACCAACCAGCCTTCTGTAACATTCCCTTACGTTGTGGATAACCCTCCATGTATTTTACCCCTACAGGTTCAGTTCTAACAATAAGCCCCATAACCTCTATTCTCGGCTACCCTTCAAAACTAATCTCACTGCCTGAGAAATGAAATGACTGCGTATATGGTAATAAGAAGACTGTGTATACAAAAGCAGAATGATTATGGATATGGAAACAGGATGATATGGTACATGGGAGCAGAATGAACAGAAACAAAATTACTGTGAATATGAAACAAAACCACTGTATATACGGAATATATGGAAACAGAGTAGCTGTATACGTAAAATGTGTTGAAACAGAGTGACTGTATGCACAAAGTATATGGAAACAGAGTGAGTATGTGCACAAAGTGGCTGCGTAAATATGAGAGAAAAACTTAAGAGTTGGCATGTAATAAATGAACAATCAGGGTTCGAAGAGTCGTATACAGATAGGTCATGTCATTAATCTGACTATTAACAGGTGTAGTTGTAGAAGTTGGGTTAAGTACAAGTTATGGAGCTTAAAATAGAGATTAGTTATGAAGGAATCATTGGACCGTTTGGTACTGAAGACGGAAGATATGGCGGAGACATCGTGGCAATCAAATTACATAATGATTAATCAAGGAGACATGTGATCATACATGTTATACAAGCTTATGTTTTTGAATTGCTTTTTGAAATAAATTTTTGTTTTTACCTTTGGAACCTTACCTTCCACTTGCTAATATTTTGATGTTTTCTCCATAGGTGCTTTAGGCATGATTGGTCTTCAAAGTTGTTGTTTTTTCTTCAATTACCTGCATACAAGTTTTTATCATGAACTAGACACTTTGTGCTTGGACTGATAATCAAATTGTTGCTGCAAAATCAGATTAGCTGCAGAACAAGATTAGCTATGGAACCGAATCAGCTGCAGAACATGAAAAAAGCTGCAGAACGTGAAACAGAGAGTAAAATATGGCTTATGAATGGATGGAATGGAAATGGTTGTGTAAGTGAAAATAAGAGAGAATGATAAATGAAAATGGAGATGAGAGAAATGCTAGAAAATGAAAAATTTATTGCTGAAATATAGAGTGAAATTGTAAAAGTAAAATAGAGTGAAATGAGATGAGATAATGAATTTTGCAGAATGCAAAGTGGCTGTGGCTTTTTGTCACCATTTTTTCAGAAAGGAAATGGAAAATATAAGGTGTCAGAAACTTCTGATTTTCACCCTGTATTTTTTGTATAAGCATGCCAATCAGTGATTGGTTTTCAACCTTATACAATTTTTTTTTTAGATAGGAAAAATAAAGACTAAGTTGGTGGAGAAGAAGGATTCTTCTTCACTAACTTCATTTCAGAATTGTTCTAGCAGATCTTGATGAACTCCTCCTTTGAGATTGGTTTTTGATATATTTTCAATCTATGACCATTCACAAGAAGAGGAGTTTGACTTTCATCTATTGTTCTGATCTTCACTGCTCCATTACTAAAAACTTTTCAATCTCATATGGCCCAAGCCATTGAGTTTGAAACTTCCCTTGAAAATATTTAAACTTTGAATCAAATAATAGTGCCCAATCTCCCTCTTGAAACCTCTTGTCCTTGATGTATTTTTCATGCCATTTAGCCCTTTGTTGTTGGACTATACTAGTCCTTTGAGCTGCCTCTTGTCTGATTTCATCAAGTTCATTTAATTGCTCAAGTCTATGCTTTTGGGCTTCTGATAATTCCATCCCCAACTGGACTGCCATCTTGAAAGTTCTGATTTGGAACTCTACAGGAAACAGGACTTTCTTCCCATAAACAAGTTCATAGGGTGTATGTCCCGTTGTTTTCCTCCATGTAGTTCTATAGGCCCATAAGGCTTTAGGAAGCCTTTCTGCCCAATCTCTTCTATGTAGATGCATAGTCTTGGTGAGGATTCCTTCAATCACTTTATTTGTAGACTCCACTTGACCATTTGCTTGTGGATGATAGGGAGTTGATTTCCTATGATTGATCTTGTACTTCTCCATAAGCCTTTCCATCATGTTGAATGTGAATTTAGATCCCTGATCTGTCACAATTTCTCTTGGAACACCAAAGCGAGTAAAAATGTCCTCAAAAAGAAATTTAACTACAGATTTTTCATTAGCAAAAGGTAATGCTTTGGCTTCTACCCATTTGGTGACATAATCAATGCATACCAATATATACTTTTTCTGCTTAGATGGAGGATTAATTGGTCCAATAAATTCTAAAGCCCATTTTTCAAAGGGTTTGATAAGTACCTGAGTTTGTAATGGCATTTCATTTGAGGGAGCAAGTTTCCCTACCCTTTGGTAGCTGTCACACCTCCTGACATATTCTTTAGCATCTTTGAAGATAGATGGCCAATAATATCCTAAATAAAGGATTTTATAGGCTGTCCTCTTGTTAGCAAAGTGTCCACCACACAGCTCATCATGACATGCTTTAAGAATATCAGGCATTTCATCTTCCCTAACACACCTTCTGATCATAAGATCTGGCTCTGTTTTATACGATTCGTTGGTGATCCATGAATATCTTGCACTTTCTTGAATAATATTTCTTTTCTCTCTAGGAAACAAATGTGAAGGTAACTTCCCTGTAACCAAGTAATTAGCAACATCTACAAACCAAAGAGTTTGAGTAGTTACTGCAAAAATATATTGATCAGGAAACTTATCTTCAACCGGAGAGTCTTCTTTGATATTTTGAATCCTGAACAAGAAATCAGCAACTTTGTTTTGTTTTCCAGGTCTATCTAGCATAGTAATGTTGAATTCTTGCAAAAGTAAAAGCCATCTTGTAACTCTGCCATTAGTAATAGGTTTATTCATCAAATATCTAATTGCAGAGTGATCTGTATGAACAAAGGTTTCATAGCCTATTATATAGTGTCTGAACTTATTAATTGCATGAACAACAGCTAAAAATTCCTTTTCAGTCACAGTATAATTCAACTCAGTGGGAGTCAAATTCTTACTTGTATAGTAAATGGCATAAGGAATCAAATCTTTTTGTCCCAATACAGCTCCCAGAGCTATATCTGAAGCATCTGTGGAAATGTGGAAAGGAAGTTTCCAATTTGGTCCTCTCAAAATGGGTGCTTCAGATATTTTTTCTTTCAAGGTTTCAAATGCTAGTTGGCAATCAGGATTCGAACTGAATTCACAGTATTTTGTAAGCAATTTGAAGAGTGGAGATGCTATTTTAGTGAGATTTTCTATAAACCTTCTATAGTATCCTGTAAATCCTAGAAAACTTCTAACATCCATTTGGAAATTTGGAATTGATAACTTAGAGATGACTTCAACTTTAGATTTGTCAACTTTAATTCCATCTCCTGGAATGTGATGCCCTAAAACAATACCTTTTGTAAACATCATAAAACATTTTTCATGGCTTAGTGAAAGGTTTGTTTCTTTACATCTTTTAAGAACTTTTTCCAAATTTTCCAAAGCTTCTTCAAATGTGTTTCCATAGACTATAAAATCATCCATATATACCTCTACACAATCATGTATTAGATCAGAAAAAATTCCTAGTACTACTCTTTGGAATGTTGCAGGAGCATTACATAACCCAAAAGGAAGTACTCAGTAGGAAAAAGTTCCCCATGGACAAGTAAATGTGGTTTTATCCTGATCCTTAGGTGCTACCTGAATTTGATTATAACCACTAGAACCATCCAAGAATGAGAAATACTTCTTACCCGCTAATGTATCTAACACTTGATCTATAAAGGGCAAAGGAAAATGATCTTTAGGGGTTGATTTATTCAATTATAGGTAATCAATGCACACCCTCCATTTACCATTCTTTTTAGGCACAATTACCAAAGGAGAAACCCATTAGCTATCTGAAATTGGGTAAATGAAGTTTACATTGAGTAATTTTTGGAGCTCTTCTTTCACAATTTCCCTAAGATTTGGATTCATCCTTCTCTGAGGTTGTATGATTGGTATACTATTTTCCTCAATATAGATATGATGGATACAAATCTTAGGATCAATACCTTTCATGTCAGTGTACCCCCATGCAAATGCAGTAGAATGTTTTTGTAATAATTTGGTTAGCTCTTCTTGTTATAGTTTCTCCAAGTTTTTGTTTATGTTCAATGTCCTACCTGGAAAAATTCCAATTGTAGAGCTACCAAACTCTTCCATAGAATAGAGAGACATCTGCCTAGATGAGAAGTATTCAACATTAGATTTCTCTTGAAATTGTGCATGATCATATTTTGATGTTTCAAAATTTTCCAATGTGTTCGGAATTTGACTATCTTCACTAATTTTTGACATAGTAAAGAGAGGCTGAATATCATCTTCATCATCAATCCATTCCTTGTCATCTATTGTTGTCATTTCTTTTGCTGTAGGATACAAAGTAAATTTATTTGTTGAATTACCATCATAAATATACATGTCACCAGATCTACAACAAATAAAAGCATCAGCTGCGGCCAGCCAAGGTCTTCCTAATATGAGTGGGTGTCCTCCTAAATTATTATTGGGAGTTAAGATCATGAAATCACCAGGATATTCCCAAGAATCTAAGGATACTGAAATATCTTCTAGCACACCATCTGGTTTTATTTCTGATCTATCTGCAAGTTGCAGTAAGGTAGGTGTGTAAAGAAGATTAGGAAGTTTAAGATGCTCCATAGTTTGTCTACTCATAATGTTTATTGTTGCCCCTAATACAATCAATTTATTTGGAATTTCAATTCCATTTATGTGTGTCTTGACAATTGGACTTCCTGGATCCACATATTTTTGCATGGAAATCTTTCCCATGATTATGTCTGCTATCTTTCCTACTAGGTGAATTCTTTTTGTTTCTCTTGGTTTTCTTCCTGGTATTTTGATGCTCAACTCCTTTATTGTCTTGGCTAGAATTGGAATTTCTCTAATGGCTTGTAACAAAGGAGTTTTGATACAGACATTCTTCAGTTCATCTAGAAAATCATAATTGGGCAACAAGATCTGTTTTTCTACCCCTCTATCAATTTGTCGTCTTTCAGGAAAAGGAGGTGTAGAAGTAGATGTTGGTTGCTCAATGATAGGAGTCATGTTCACTGATTCTTTTTGTTTTTATTTTTCAATGTTTTGGTTTTGGAGGGATGTTCCCTCAAAACTTTTGTTGACTTTTAGAGAATATTCCTCAGAAGTGTCTTGTTCTTGAATAACTACAGAAAGTTTTTCTAATATCCTACCAAATCTTAGTTGAACATCATTAAGATCTAGAGGAGTAATCATGTAAGTTGGAAATTGTTGTCCTTCTACCATGTAAGCATTCTTAGGGTTTTTACTGTCGGGGTTTGGTAATGGTTGGGTAGGTAGTTGATTTGGTTTCTGTTGAAATGGGAGTAGAAGTTGAGGATTTTTACTTTGTTGTGGAGATTGTTGTGGAAATGCCAATGAAAGTTGAGGGTTCTGATTTGGAAGTTGTGGTTGCTGATTTTGTGGCTGAGGATAATTCTAATAGGATGGAGGATATTGATAATATTGAGAAAATATCCCATAAGGATTTTGTACCCCTTGTGCCCGCGGTTGAGATTGATACTGAGATTTAGGTTGAGGCCAAGGTTTCTACCAAGAATTCCATTTTCGTGGGGGCTGAAGATACATTGGATTGTTAAATCCTTGATCTTGTGGCCCTTGCCAAGGTCTTCTTGCAATAAAACAAAGAGGTTCTGCAAGATTTGGGACTATTTTCTCTTGAAAGATAGCCTTAAGACCTGGGATTGAAGGACAAGCCTTGGTTTCATGGCTTTCTGAACAAATCATACAAGTTTCTACAATTTTTGCATCTAAAGGGCATTCCCTTGGAGCATGTTTTTTTCTGCATTTTGGACAAAAGATGGCTAAAGCATCAGCCTTCGTTTTCTTCCTGTTTTGAATTTTAAGGGTGTCTAGTTGCTCACTAGGGGTCCGTAGAATGTCAGTTTTAAACTCATCAAGCATATTGCCAATTTCTGCCCTACTTATAGATCCATTTGTAGATTTGTTTGCTCTAACAAGAGAAGGATCTCTTGGCCCTTTCCATGTTTTAGATTTCCCTCTTGAGAGATGAGCACATAGTTCTAGTATGTCACTCAATGTAAGTTGAGAGATATCTCCCTTCCCCATCATATTAAGGATATCTATCGACTCATCTCTAGTGGCCTTTAATAAAAGAGCTTTCAAAGTTTCTTCATTTAAATTGTTCATCTTTGCTCTTTTCAAATTATAGTTGAATCTCTCAATCAAATCTTCTAAGTTTTCATCCTCTCTCTACATCATTTTGAAGACCTCATCTTTATGATTGGTAGGCATGCAATAATCCAAGTATCTATCCAAAAATGCCTTTTTCATGTCATTCCATGTTCTAATGGATTGAGTGACTAACCCCATGAACCATTTCAAAGAAGCTCCTTTCAACGTTGAAGGAAACAATTTGAGTTTTTGAGAGTCCTCTAGACAGTCATAAGTTCTGGAAAAGACTTCAAACTCAAACAAAAATGTTTCAGGGTCCTCACTTCTCAACCCATAGAAGCTTGGGAGGATAGATGGTGAGATATTTTTCATTGTGGCATGTGTTTCCTCATCCACTATAAGGAATCCAAAAGAGTTATCTACTTCCCTATTTCCTCTGCCTCCACCATTATTACCTCTACCTCCTCCATTATTACCTCTACCCCCTCCTCCAAATAATGAAAATTCTCCATCTTGTTCTTCTTCTACCATTATAGTTTCTTCATAGTCAGTATGGGGCTCAACTTGCAAGGTTATTCCCTCCTCCTCTGGTTCACCTATCAATGGACTATGGGAGAGAGTTTCTACTTCTTCTTCCTCACCTAGTATTCCTAATTCTTCAACTACAATAGGATCTCCTGTGGAGGTGAAAAAGGTTCTCCCTGCTGTTGGAGATTCAAAAAATTTCTCTCCTAGGACTGTTTTGGTAGATGAAGTAGGAGAATCTTCTGATTGAGTTTTTTCCCCTTGAATTCCAGGAATCCTATGGCAGGGAGTATGAGTCTAGGATGTAGGTGTGCCTTTTCTAACTCTTGGTGGAGTTGTAGGAATTGAACTTCTGCCCCTAGCTATAAATCTACCCCTAGAGTCTCTTTCGCTATGCATGTCATTGTTTTGTTTTGTTGTTGTATTTTTTTTTTGAATGTAAGAGATAAGGCTACCTAGTTACACTTCCCCGGAAACAATGCCAAAATGCTTAGTCAAATTAGTGTCCTAAATTGCTCTACATAAATAATTAATCTGGGTATCATAAATTGATGAAGTGTAGTGCACTATATGTGCTAGATGACCCTTTCTTACTTCATTGTTTTTGAGTTTTATGTTGTTTTGGGGATTTTTGATCCTCTAATCCCTACTGATTTACAATGTGCTTAACAGAATCTTAAATCTAACTTCTGTAAAGACTACTAAGAACCTAAAGAAATGAGAATTGAAAGAGCTTTAAGTAAGATTTGGAAGTAAAGTTTAATCAAGAAATGAAAACAGAGTTTCTATTTCCAATCATATCATTATTTCCAAATCATGAGCTACAAACTAAAAAATAAAATTGCAACTACTATCTAATCAATTACAGAATCAAAACTAAATGAAGTATTAAAAACTGAAAGTGAAATTACAACTAATGTCTAATCTATTGTGAAAACAAAACTAAATGAAATACTAAAACTAAAAATGAAATTGCAACTATCTATTATGGAAAACAAAACTAAATGAAGTGCTTAGTTACTTTGCCTCTCAATTTTGGGAGAAAAGCCTCCTTGTGATGGCATTTTGAGGAATTCTGTACTTCATTGTTCTAAGAAAATAAATGCAAGAATACAGAAAAGACTCATTGTATGAATGAATTATTCAACCACTTAGTTTAAGATGAGTCATCAACTAGAAGGGCTTTTTAGAAACATTCACCTACACCATGAGTCACTAAACTAGTAATAAAATGGCAAGAACAGTAATGGCACTTATTAGTTTAATCGAAAACCTAAAGACTAATGAAACAACAAATGAAACAAACTACTCTACACTACTGATAAGGAACTAGAAAGAAATTAAGCAAAAAGAACTATTCTACACTGAAAGAAGCTATTCCGCATTAGTAAGAAAATGATAAAGACTGAATTATAAACAAGGTTAGTAAATGGTTATAAATGTTATGGAAGAAACAATGGATTTACAGTTTAACTATAAAAGACAAAATAGAATGAAATGAAACCTTAGTCAGTGCAGGGGCCCTCTGCAACTGCTCAGGTTATGCGTACTTAATCAAAACTCCAAAAAATATTCTTTCAGATATCCATGAAACTTGTCTTCATATTAAAAAAAACATAGTAAATGAGTTTTCAAAATTACAGAGCAGTGGTCTCAGCTTAATACATGAGTAAACTCAAACATTTTCTACGTTCTTCACACAGGTATTTATAAGGAAATTATACAACTGTTTATGGAGAAAAATAAGCTATAGCCAAAAACACGTAGCAGACAGGCACACAAAGTTCTCTTCCTCAGCTATTGGAGACATAAATCTAAGGTGATGGCTGTTGGATTCGGTTGCACAGATGGTTGTTGGAGTCCGTGGGTTCAGGAAGTTGTTTTGGATCACATCATTATGAAATGTGTACAAAACAAAGTCCTGTTTGCCTTAGGTCTCTACATTTGACTTCTTCTTTGACCGGAGTCTTGTACCATCTTCCTTGTCGACCTAGGCTAGGTGAATAGGACACAATCCATGTCATGATGTTTTCCAAGCTACCCATGTAGTTATTTTCTCCTTCTGACACCTGAAACCTATTAAAACATGGAAGTAGTTGCGGAACATTCGATTAGCTGCAGAATAGGCTGCATTCCGTAGCTAAAAGACAAAAACTTATTCAAACAGCAAAACATAAAAGCATA
This sequence comes from Pinus tabuliformis, assembly GCA_031772625.1. Taxonomy (NCBI): domain Eukaryota; kingdom Viridiplantae; phylum Streptophyta; class Pinopsida; order Pinales; family Pinaceae; genus Pinus; species Pinus tabuliformis. The sequence continues at coordinate 371,012,207 of CM062818.1, forward strand.
ACATGTAAATCACTAAAATGTTCTCCTTAAGGCAATGTATACTGGTCTTTGATGATAGGAATGCATTTCCTCATGGAAAAACAAAGAACAAGGGATGATAAAAGTTGCTAAGGAAAGGGCAGTTTTGAGGCTCAACAGCCATGAATGAAGAGCTTGAGCAAATTGAAAGGAATAATACTTGGGAACTAGTTCCTAGACCTCATGATAAAAATATTATAGGAACTAAATGGATATTCAAAAACAAGCTGAATGAAAATGGAGAAGTCATTCGAAACAAGGCCAGACTTGTTTGTAAAGGGTATGCTCAACAAGAAGGTATAGATTTTGGAGAAACCTTTTCACCTGTTGCTAGACTTGAAGCCATAAGGATGTTTCTTGCTCTTTCTAGCTTTCAGAAATTCAAAGTATACCAAATGGATGTCAAATCTACTTTCCTTAATGGAGATTTAGAAGAAGAAGTTTATATTGAACAACCAGAAGGATTCATTCTTGGAAATGATGCAAAACTTGTATGCCGACTCAAAAAGGTTCTCTATGGTCTGAAATAGGCTCCAAGGGCCTGGTATTACCTCCTTGACAAATATCTATACCAAGAAGGTTTTACAAAAGGTTCAACAGATAGCAACCTATATACAAAGATTAAAACTGATACATTGCTAATTATTGTTGTTTATGTTGATGATGTCATTTCTGGTAGTAATAAAGAATCCATGAGTCAAAATTTTGCTTCAGTAATGTAGCAAGAATTTGAAATGTCCTTGCTTGGCGAACTTACCTATTTTCTTGGTCTACAAGTTCAACAAAATAAAGATGGTATTTTTCTTTCACAAACCAAATATCTCAAATAGATCTTGAAAAGGTACGGCATGGAAGATTCTAAACCTGTATGTACCCCAATGGTAACAGGATGAAATCCCAACTCAAATGATGAATCAACAACAGTACATCAACCAATTTACAGATCCATGATTGGCAGTTTGCTTTATCTAACAGGTACCCGACCTAACATCATGCATGCAATAGGAATAGTTGGAAGATTCCAAGAAAATCCAAAGGAATCACACCTTCAAGCAGTCAAAAGAATTTTCAAATATCTTCAAGGAACTCAGAACTTTGGTTTATGGTATCCTAGAGATACATATCTTACTCTTCATGCATATACAGATGCAGATTGGGCAGGAAGTGTTGATGACAGAAAAAGCACTAGTGGTGGTGCATTTTATATGGGTTACAGGTTAGTGTCTTGGTTCAGCAAGAAACAAAGTTCAATTGCTTTATCTACAGCTGAAGGAGAATATGTGGCAGCTACATCTTGTTGCACATAACTCCTTTGGATGATGCAAACCTTGCAAGACATTCAGATCACATGTACTCCACCCATCTCCATTCTATGTGATAATACAAGTGCCATCAATATTTCAAAGAATCCAGTCATGCACTCCAAGACCAAGCACATACCCATCAAATACCATTTTCTACGTGAACAAGTGCTTGAACAAAAAGTCAAATTGGAGTATGTTCCCTCCAAAGAACAGGTTGCTGATATATTCACTAAACCACTGCCCAGAGAGACATTTGAATATCTCAGACAAAATCTGGGAGTAGTTGCTGCATCATCCTGCTGTTAAATCCAATTTTTCAGAGAAAGGTTATTATACGCGTGTTTCATGGAGAATAGTCGCGTACACACACGGGTTTCTGTGGGTCAAGGAGCATATATGTTTTTCAGACAAGAAAAACAGTGGGGAAAGCTCTGATATGGCTGCTCTGACTAATATTGATGATTAATGTCTATCTGATTGACAAAGATTCCTTGATCATTGACCTGTTAACAAAGCACAGGAAGCACAGGTTCAGGGAGAGCATTAGCCTTCATGTACATTCAGCATTGTTGGCATTATGGTTGTTGAGTATGCTTTTAGATATCTATAACATTTGTTGCTTAAGTCATGTAAAAGTCTAGGGTGTGATATGTCTTCTGATACGTTTGAATGAGTCCTATGAGAAAAATAATATAATTTGTATCCCCACTTTACATGGGATGGATGATGTAATGTTTATTGTTTCTGTCATGTATAAACAATTGGTATATTGCCACTTGGTTGGGTGGATGAGTCAAAATTGGTATATCCCCACTTGGTTGGGCGATGGATGTATGTATGAGTCATTGGTGATAGGAAGGTCATCCTCACATAGCTGAGTTATAGAGTCATTCTTTTAGAAAATAGTTTTTTGCAGACTTTGCTTGTGCTCAGGGGGAGCATGGACGGTTTCAGTACATCTCAGCATGTACAAAAGGGGAGCTCTATCAGAGAATTCAACATGTACTCAGGGGGAGCATGAACAACATAATGTATGTCAAAGGGAGAAAATATATTGGTCCACCCTTTTCCCTTGATGTCAAAGGGGGAGAGTGACTTGGTGTTGTTGTTGCCATCAAGTCCAAAGGGGGAGATTGTTGGCATTATGATACAGGTGTTGTCCTTAATGGAAACTAACTCAGATGAAAAATCATAGTGCAACATGTCAACAGCAAAGAATTACAGATTAGACTACAAAGAATAAAGAAAGAGAGGTATACACAGGTTCACCTTGACCAAGTTGCGTATACACGTAGGTTTACTGAACAAAAGAAGCGTATACATACACACACACCTTCACAGAAGGAAAAACGCGTATATCTTGGCGAAACAAAGTTTTTGGTCCAAGGTATTTGACCCAAGGTAATTGGTCCGAGGTAGTTGGTCCAAGTTATTAGTCCTAAGTAGTTTTGGTCCATGGTATTGAGAAAGGCCTAAAACTATATAAGGAGGAGAAGATCATTAGGCCAAAGTGTGCAAGGATTTGAATATCTTCTGAAGTGTTGAATCATATATGCAGGTTAATGAGCTCCGATGGTTTTCTTGATCTGATCTAAGGATGCACCTACAAGGCTGATGAAGGTTGATGGATTGGGAGCATAAAGGCTTAAGAGTATTATCATTATGTGGTTTGATCTTGAACAGTCTAGATCTGAATACTGACACATGTTTATTTCTATAAATGTGATGATATGGGTATAACTGAAGTCTGGAATAGTTTTGATATTTAAGTTATCATTTACAAATCTGTACGCAGGTTCGATTTAGTAAAAGAGCATATACACGTTGGTTCTACATAGCAAAGTAGCGTATACATCATAAATTTGAATTTTCAGATCTGTACACTGTTCCCTTTGGTAAAAGTTCATATAAACATAGGTTCAACACATGGAAGTAGTGTATACCTTATGAAGTATGATGTTTAAAGTTTCAATTGTCTCGTTTGCTGTTGCAGAGTTCGGGGTTCTGCTTTGTGTTTTGGTGACTGTATTTTGGTGACGGTGTTCTGGATGATCAGATTGATTGATTATGATCTGCTTCAGTGATGATGGGTTGTCAAGTGATTGATTGATTCAGTGATTGGTTGATGCATATGTATTTGATGGTTGTATTGCAATTATGATTTTCTGAGTTTCAATGTTGTTGATGGGTTGAGTATAAAAATTGGATGAAACGTGGTCTTCAGATTGGGTGTTGTATTCCAGGAGTATCTAGTCTGAAAATTCATGAAACGTGGTCCCTGGTGGAAGAGTGGAGTTTTTCTATAGGCTAGCACCTACGTACCAGTAAACATATTGGCTAGTACAAGAGCTAAGGGGTTGTATCTCCCTTCCAATAGTAGCTGGAGAACGAGAGAAGGTTGTAGCCTTCTGCAGGTGGGTGCCTGTGTACTAGTATGAGTCTGCACCAGTACAAGATTGTAAATAGATTTTCTTATTATTAAAAAGAAGACAAAGAGGACAGCGGCAGGTTGTTTTTATCCACATTGGGTTTCCACCTTATATCTTGGTGTTCATGTGTGCTGCTTATGTGTGATGCTTTATTCTACTTTTACTGCATTGTTTAATAAATCTCTGATATACTAGTTTAAGCTCAATACATGAAAAATTGTCTAAATCAAAGGTTCTCTGCATATACGCTGGTTGCTTTAAGTACAGTCACATGTACATGCTAGTTCACTTCACTGAAGTAGCGTATATAAATCTATTTGGGAAATAAAGTTATAGATCTGATAATGCTGATTCACCCCCCTCTCAATGTTAATTCCAACAATATCATGGAAAAAGCTAGCCCCTAAGAGTGGAATTGCTTGTAATAAAGTAGGGGAAACACTTTTTGGATCATTTTAGTGGAATTTAGGCTTAAGTTGGAAACTCTTCATAAATATAATAATAATTTTATTGTTTTCGATTTTTGAGTAGCGAAATAATCTATAAGGATAATTTTTAACATTGTAAAATGAAAACCTATATGGGACTCAATGTATAAATGAGACTTTTATTAATTTGTTGACTATGTTTATCTTTATAATTTTCTTGACAATTTGCTATTATAAAATATATGTGGTCTACTTTAGATTATATTCTAATGTTCCTTGTCTTTCATATCTTATATTTTGCATTGTACCTTATTTCATTTTCAGAAGTGGAACTCAGTATTGATGGGAAGAAGCAAGAATTTAATAAAAAGGAGAAAAATGTCTTGCCAACATAGTATGAATTCATTTGCTAATATTTTACACCAATTTTTATGTATGATGTTTTAAATTTTTACCATCATATCAATTTCATGGATAAATGATTTCTTATTGTTTTTAAATAGATGATTGTGCAAGAGCTATCTCCAAACTCAACTGTGAAGGATTTTCTTGAGAAAATAGCTTATGGTAGTTGACTTTGTACATCATATAGTTTGCCAATACAAGGGGAGCGCAGGTACTTGAGCTATCAATTTTGGAAATGTTTCAAGTAGGGATTACTATGGTTTTTAATGTTGTGATTCTTTCACCTCATGGTTATTTTGGGTAGGAAAATGTTTTGGGAATGCCAGACAAGACACTGGTGGACAAGTAAACATATTTTTTATAATTGCAATGTCCATTCCATGATATCCTCTCTTTTTTGTTTGATTGTATTTTGAATGTTTCCTTTGATTTTGTTTTGTCTTTTAAATATGAAATTGAAAATACTTGGTATCATGTCCATTTAAACAACATCCAAAGCTTGAAGATGAGATTAGTAATACACAATATTAATTGAAATCCTTTTCACTGTTTTGTGTTAAGAAAATTTCATGACTATTAGAAAAATTTACTGTCATATTGTTATTTGAGCACAAGTTGTCTATATATTTGACCAAGTTCATGCGTTAGAAAATGAAATTTTGTTGTGAATAAAACGACAAGGATTAGACATCACACCTCAGATTATTTGTTTTCACAAATTATCCACATCCTGAGCTTTTTAACATGTAAGTTGGCATGATTGTGCTTAAGATTTCTCTAGAGGTTAAATACTAAGTTATTAAGGTGTTATTTTATTTGGGGATGTTTTATTTGTTTTGTTTCTACATGTCATTTGGCCACATAGTGGCCACTATCACCAAAGTGACGAAAATTTGTTCGAGTTTCTTACTTTTATGGGGAAAAATGGCATTGCAATTACTGATGTTGAGGTATATGTCGTATAAATATTTTATAGTCTACTTTAGTTTATATTCCAATATTCATTGTCTTTCATGTCTTATAATCTTCATTGCATGTTCTTTTGTTTTCAGGAGAGGAACTGATCAATATTGATGGTAAGAAGCAAGAATTGAAGAAAGATGAGAACAATAACATTCACTAGTACAAAATTATGAAATTAATGACTAGGTGACTAAAGAAGTTAGTCACCGCAATTATTTCAAGTGAATTACTACTAAATTTGAGCAATTTTAAGTCACTAAACTAGAAATAACTAACTTAAATGACTAATTTAGTCTAGGGATAAAATATGCGACTAGCTAATAAGTGACTAAACTAAAAGCGACTAACTTAAATGACTAATTTAGTCTAGGATTAAAAAATACAACTAGATAATAAGTGACAAAATTATTTCACGATGAGACTACCCTACAAGCCACCAAATTTCTATCATATCCATGAGGTCAACAACAATTTTTCGTTTAAGATATACCTAATTTGGAACAAACTTAGCTCTAGAGCCTCGGGTTTTTTTCCACCTGTAATGTTTATGGACAAAGAGATCAATTTTTAAAGCATGTGGGAGCCAAACTATCACCTTTCCCATGTTGTCTCCCTCTATTGAACATCATGGAAAATCTCCATATATTAGTTATCCTTACTAAAACAAACATTTCATTGGAAACGATCATTAATCCTATGAGATTACTACTTCACTATACTTTTTGACCACACAGATCTTATTTTGATGTCTAACCTTATTATTTTATGACAATACTACCGTACAAGCCAGCAAATTTCTATCATATCCATGAGGTCAACACCAATTTGTGGTTCAATATATAACTAAGTTGGAACAAACTTAGCTCTAGAACCTATGTTATTTTTTCACCCCTAATGTTTATGGAAAAAGAGATATCAATTTCTAAAACATGTGAGAGCCGAAGTATTACCTTTCCCATGTTGACTCCCTCTATTGAACATCATGAAAAATCTCCATAAATTAGTTATCCTTATTAAAACAAACATTTAATTGGAAATGATGATTGATCATTACCATGACATTACTATTTTTCTGTAGTTTTTAACCACACAAAGCTTTTTTTGATATCACCATAATTCACTTTTAATAAATCAACCAAAATCCCCTCAAATAATATTGGTGACATAAATACCTAACAATTTTCATAAATTAATAATTATTTATAATTAGAATTACCTCCCACTAAATGCAAGAAAATGCTCAACATTTTATTTAATGGAATTTACTTCACCTTGAAAACACACAAGAATTTAACACGAGCATTTCATTTAAGTTCCATTCAAGGTTTCATGGATTTGTTTCTTTCAAATATCAAAATTGTTTATTTTCCTCCATTTGAAAGGTTTGTCTAGGGGGCAGAAGGAGAAGGAGAGTTGTGGCCATGCCATCACATGTATGAATTGATTCACTTGGTTGAGTTCATGAGATTGGATTCTCCATGCCTCCAATCGTGGTGATTTGGTTCTACCACGGGAATGTGCATAAGATTTCCCACACTACTAGGTGATGGCCCATAACCAAGCCCTCCATCTCTCTACGCAACTTCAAAATACTTATAGACAAGGACAAACAGGTGCTCAACTAATGGAGATGTATTTGGGAGAGTTAGAAACGTCAAGGAACCTAGCTATGGAAATGGGAATAGAAACGATCCTCACCTCTAATAAAGATAGCCATATCAGGGGTACTACCATCCATCAATCAAGATTTCCTGTCAAATTATGTATTGGGGCCTGGAGGGCATCCCTGATACTAGTGGGGTTGGGAAGCGACAAATAGGTACCTAAAATAGGGATTCGAAGGTTAAAGCCCATGTTTCATTAGGTTATTTCCATCGTCAAATAGGATTGGATGGAGAAGTTGTTTGGTTGGTGTGCCTCACATTAATTAGGAATCATTTCACTATCAGTGTAAGCTAAATCGACTATATGTTTCTTTTTCTCTCTTGTCCTTCTTGACTTGTATTATGAGGCCATATGTCTAGGATTCCATGGAGGAAGATGTACCCAAAGGCATAAGCAATAATGGCTTCACCAAAGAAGATGACATATGCCTTTTTGACACAAAAATAATCTAAGAAAATAAGAGAGAAAGAATGCATTGATTACAACAAGGAAATCAGATATCCTAAGACCATAGGTGGCCACAAGGTAGAGGCTCTAGCACAGATGGATTATGATGATCCAATCATCCCTAAAAATGACAGAGACCGAAAAAGGACCTCAGATTCGCCTGGACCCAGGCTTTTGAGAGTCCCAAAGCAAATAAATACGATGTCGAGGAAATGGACTTGGGCTCAGACAAGAAGGATTGAGGCCTTCTGCCAGAGGAGAAGTTTACAAAGGCCAAACCCACTCAAAAGGTAGGTAGCTAACCGCATTTTATCTTTACTTTTTAATTATAGTAGTTACTGGTTCTTTCCCATGAGGAACTTGAAAGAGTCTCAAACTCTCTAGGATCAGACTACAAAGCCAACCTTCTACTTTATTAAACACAAAAGAAAATGAATGTGTATATATACAATGGGATGAGCCCCATGGATAACCTCCATAGTGGGAAAATAGAAAACCTACGTGAGCTTACAACTCACAACACAACAAAGAAAACTAATTTACTTTCTTTAGAAATTACCAACACCAACACCCCCCCATAAGTGAAATGTAGGGAGGAAATAAACAAATGGGTCCCAACAACTAGGCCTGATGAGGTACCCATGTACAACAACAATGAAACCTCATAGAAAACGAGAAACAAGAAAACAAAGAAAAAATAAATTAGTGTAGGAGGATTCAAGAGGACCCCCCAAAGACTACTTCCTTCACCCCAAGCATCAAATGAAGCTGAAGAAACCTAGGAGATGCAAGAGGTTTAGTGAAGATGTTAGCCACTTGCGCTTTAGTAGGAAGATATTCTAGATTGATAACTCTATCTTGGATCAATTGCTGGATAAAGTGCATGTAGATATTTATGTGTTTGCTTTGCTCATGCTGAACTGGATTTCTAGAGATGTTGATGGAACTTTTGTTGTCACACCTGAGTTGTCAGATGCTCCTGTTCATGATCCAGGTGGATGTTGGTGGCCACCCACCAACCCATTTGGACCCTCACAACTGTCTCTTTCAGTCTTTTCAGTTTCCTAAATTGTAGCACAATTTACTATTTTTAGCAGTTTTTCGGGTCCTGAACTTCCGGAGCCGTTTTGAGGCCCTAAACGACGTTTTTTTGGGAATCTGGGGCAACATGAGTCCATGGACTGATGTTGCCTCCCAAAGTGGTAGTACTCGGATAGATCTTTCTAACGAGCTATCGTGCGCGTCAAACGGAGATCATATGCCAAAGTTACGACCCCGGGAAATTGATGTACCAATTTACCCAAACGGGGCCCACAATTTGATGTTGCATCTTCCAAGGGTTAGGTTTCGGGATGTGAAGGGTTTTCCATTGTTTCTCAACAATAAATAGGCCTTCGAGCCTCATTGTAACACAGTTCGGAACAGTTCAGAGGCATGTAGCCGCACATCTCTTCTCAGAGATAGCTACCATCGCCCTAGCTGGTTTATTTCCATTTCTGGTTGTAAGCATATTTCAGTATTTCCTATTAATGAAATGAAGTATTATTTCCGCTGCATCTTTGTATTTATGGTTATCGCATCTCTGTATTTATGGTTATCGCATCTCTGTATTTATGGTTATCTCTATAATCTATTGCGTTCCTGTCTAAATCCGGATCAGTGGTATCAGAGCGGTCTGCTTTTTCTCTGTTTTTCTTTGCATGTCCCCAACGAGGTCGGGATATAAGGAGTTAGGGCTTGAACTGGTCGAACCTTTGCAAGACCAGCCTCGAAAATCCCGACGGCCTCCCATGGCGGATCAGAAGAAAGACGAGGGGGCAGGAGATCCTATCAAAATCTTGCTCGAAGAAGCACTCGAGCGGCAAAGGAACGCGATGATGGATAGCTTTGCGCAGATCCTTCAGCGGCTACCCAGAGGCGACGCATCGGCTTCCAACAGCGACTCTGGAAATGCCACACCTTTCAAGGTACAAGTTAATTTTGAAATCCCCATCTTCGAGGGTCAAATAGATGCAGATGCCGTAGATAAATGGTTAAATCTGCTGGATGGGTATTTTTCTGTTCACGAATTTTCAAGTCGGGAAAAGATTATTTTCGCTCTTCTCAAAGCAGCCCCCCACGTCAAGGACTGGTGGGAAACCTACTGCGAGCAGAAGGATGAAAGCACAGGCTCCCTATTTTCAGCCGCACCCACTTGGAATGACTTCCGGGATGCCATCAAGGAGCAGTACTATCCTGTCGGAAGCTATGAGGACAAATATATCAAATGGACCACACTGCGGCAGGGACGAGACCAAGATGTGCCGGAGTTCACAAACATTTTTCATACCCTTCGCACACAGTTGGGTATCAAAGATTCTGAGCTGCATCTGGTACTCAAATACCGTGGCTGCCTGCACAAATACATCCAGGAAGAGATGGTGTTCTTGAACATCTCCTCACTCGGCACAGCATACCGATACGCTGTCAAAATCGAGCAAAAGTTCAAACAGAAGAAGCGAGACTTTGGATCTGCAAATCCGAAGCCCAAAGGACAAAGCCAAGGCGGGGTGACCCAAGACAACCCGTCGAAGCCGCAAGAAAAGAACAACACCATGAAGCCGAAGAAGGACACAGGAAAGTGGTGTGAGTTCCACAAGAGTCCCACTCATAACACAAGTGAGTGTCGGACCAAGCAGTCGCTGGTGGCCGAGTTGAAGGCTTCCGAATCAGATGCATGTTCCGATCCTGAGCCAGAACCCGACAAGGGGAATGGCAAAGGGAAGCAGATCATTGATGCAGATCCCAGTGCCACTGTTGCCACCGCCAAGATCAAGAAAAATGAGCCCGAAGATCCAGAGGAGGGGGAGCGTCTTTTCCACTCACAGATGTGGGTGAAGGGTTCACCGCTGCGATTCATTGTCGACAGTGGTAGCCAAAAGAACCTGGTTTCAGCAGAGGTCGTGAAGCGGTTGGGCCTACCAACTACACCACACCCACAACCGTACAGTATCGGGTGGCTTCATGAAGGACGAGATCTCAAAGTTCGCCAGCAGTGCCGCCTTCCCTACAGCATCAAGCCCTTCACAGACGAGGTATTGTGTGATGTTACACCTCTGGATGTTTGTGATGTATTATTAGGCCAGCCATACTTGTGGAGGCGACATGCTGTGTATGAGTCAAGGCCTCGCGCTGTCATTATTTCTTTGGGTGATTCATTATACAGGATACCAGAGGTAGCTCCACCTACTGCCACATCTTTGATCACTGCTAAGAAAGGCAGCAAGCTCATATCGCAGACCAGGAAATTCATTTGTCTGGTTCACTCCCAAAATAAGGGGAAGATTGTTGTTACATCCATGACCCCTGTAAAGGGTTCCTTCATGCAGCAGCAGCAGCAAAGGGATACGGTCATGACAAAACACAGGAACAACTTCTCCTCACCCACATGGGTACCACACAAGTTTCAGGTGGGCAACAAAGTCTGGTTGCATCGACAGAAAGAACGCCTTACCAGAACCCATCAGAAGCTCAAATCACTCCGACATGGTCATTACAACAGTACCAAGGCTATGGGGAACAATGCTTTGGAGCACAACATTCCTCCATTCCTTCGCTTGCACCGAGTGTTCAATGTGGACCATCGTCGACCATGCTTCCCACCATCACTGGACACATCAGAGATTGCAGGACAAGTTCAGCAGATGGAGGAACTCAACGCAATGGGGACCATTGCTTCCTAAGGGGGGAGGAATGATCCAGGTGGATGTTGGTGGCCACCCACCAACCCATTTGGACCCTCACAACTATCTCTTTTAGTCTTTTCAGTTTCCTAAATTGTAGCACAATTTACTATTTTTAGCAGTTTTTCGGGTCCTGAACTTCCGGAGCCGTTTTGAGGCACTAAACGACGTTTTTTTGAGAATCTGGGGCAACATGAGTCCATGGATTGATGTTGCCTCCCAAAGTGGTAGTACTCGGATAGATCTTTCTAACGAGCTATCGTGCGCGTCAAACGGAGATCATATGCCAAAGTTACGACCCCGGGAAATTGATGTACCAATTTACCCAAACGGGGCCCACAATTTGACGTTGCATCTTCCAAGGGTTAGGTTTCGGGATGTGAAGGGTTTTCCATTGTTTCTCAACAATAAATAGGCCTTCGAGCCTCATTGTAACACAGTTCGGAACAGTTCAGAGGCATGTAGCTGCACATCTCTTCTCAGAGATAGCTACCATCGCCCTAGCTGGTTTATTTCCATTTCTGGTTGTAAGCATATTTCAGTATTTTACAGTAATGAAATGAAGTATTATTTCCGCTGCATCTTTGTATTTATGGTTATCGCATCTCTGTATTTATGGTTATCGCATCTCTGTATTTATGGTTATCTCTATAATCTATTGCGTTCCTGTCTAAATCCGGATCAGTTCAATTACAAAATCCATCAGTAACTATCAAATCCAAAGTACTTCTTTACTAGCCAATATTGTAGCACATTATTCAGCCTCGGTGAAAGACAATGCAATTACATATTGTTTCTTGCAGGACCCGAAAATAGGAGTTGAAACAAGATGGTAAACAAAGCCTGATGTAGACTTCCGAACATGAATAGAATTAGCCCAATCAAAGTCAATAAAACCTTCCAAATCAGAAGAACCAACGATGTACTGAATGAGAAACTTGGAAGTGCCTTGAATATACTGAAGAATGGAATTAATTTCTTTCCGGTGACTCCCATGTGGATCCTGGGAGAACTGACAGACAAGTGCAACTGCAAAAGAGATATCTGGTCAGGTATATGTCAAGTACAACAAAATCCCAACTGACTATCGATACAAGGTCAGATCAACACTCAGTGACGAGAAACTAGCAGTGATTGTAACACCTGGCCGAAATGGAGATGGTGTGACTTACAATCAACCATGCCAAATGTCTAAAGAAAATCAAGAGCATACTTTTGCTGATAAATGAAGATTCCATATGAATATTAATGAACCTGCAAACCAAGAAAATAATGCATAAAGCCAAGATCTATCATGTCGAACTGCTTCATCAACTATTGTTGTACACTCTATATCATGGATGAATAACTCTGAGTAATAATAAAATCATCCACATATAGAAATAATACCAAAGATCAATTCCTTCTCTTTTAGTATAAACTGTAGGATCTGAGTGACAACGAGAAAAGCCTGTAGTTAGTAGAAAACTATCCATCTTCTCATACCAAGCTTGTGGAGCCTGTTTGAGACCATACAAAGAATGACGAAGCCTACAGACAAGAGAAGAGTCCTGCACAAAACCAAGAGGCTGCTCCATGTAGATTTCTTCCTGCAAATCTCCGTGCAAGAAAGCACTCTTCACATCCATCTGATAAACTAACCAGTGTTGTGAGGCAACAAGAGACAACACAAGACATATGGAATTCATTTTGGCAACAGGGGAAAAAGATTCAAAGTAATCAATACCTTCAGTTGCCTGTGAAAAACCCTTGGCTACTAGTTGTGCCTTATACATGTCAACAGTACCATATGCAACATAATTTGTGCTATAGACCGATTTTCAATGAACTAGTTTTATTCCCTTGGGAAGAGGAACGAGATCCCATGTGTGATTCGCCATCAAAGAAGAATACTCCTCTGTCATGGAAGCTTCCCGTTAAGGTATCCCAACAACATCAAAAAATTGTTGGGGATCCTCTGAAATGGAATGACTGAAAAGAGAAATACCAACTATCTTGGGCTAAATATTTCTGGGAGCATGCAAAAAATAACTAAAATCAGACACATCATATCCATACCTTTCAGGCTGCTTCTTCTAGAAAAGGCTTCTCCTCGCTTGTTCTTGATTAAGTTTGTTCCTGTGTAGGCTTATCAAATGCAGGAAGTGGTTGTTCTTCTAGCTGATTTTCATCTTCAGGAGCAGGATTCTCATCATCCTCTTGATCATCAAGAATAAAAGTATCATCATGACCTACATAATCATGGTAATATATGAAGAGAGTGGGTTATGATGATTGTTTGAAGTTCTCATAAAAATGAATAGGTCTACAAAAAAAAACAACCTTTGAAACATGATAAAACAATATATGTGCTTTCATGTCTTCAAAGTAGCCAACAAAAAATAGTGGTTGGCTCTTTTTCTCCATAGCTTTACATTTCTCATTTGGAATCAAGGCCCATGCTGCACTGCCAAAGACTCTAAAAGTAAAGACATCAGGTTTGACAATAGTCCAAGCTTCCTCTAGAATCATATGTAACACCACTTTATAAGGCATATGATTCTAAATATAATTGGCACAGTATACTACTTCAGCCCAAAAGGAGGATGGCAGGTTCTTGGATTGAATCATGCAATTGGCCATTTCTTTCAATGTCCCGTTCTCCCTTTCAGCAACGCCATTCTACTGAGGGGTGTAGGAAACAAAGTGTTGATGCAAGATGCCATGTTCTCTGCAAAAATATTTGAATGCTTAACTGACATAATCCCCACCATTATTTGTGCGTAGATTCTTGATATAAAGAGATGATTTCTTCTCAACAAAATCTTTAAATGTTTTGAAAGTAGCAAAGAATTCACTTTTAAAGTTAAGAAAATATACCCAATATCTACGTGAGAAATGATAAATGAAGGTAAGTTCATACTTAGCTCCCGAAAAGGAATGGGTTGGAATATCAGAAGATCACTATGCACCAACTTGAGAGGAACAATAGCCCATAATGCTTTCCCTTTTGGAAAGGGGCCTTGCTATTGTTTGCTAGGAACACATCCTGGACAAACTCCATCTGTCCATGACACCTTAGGAAGACCAAGAAAAATATTTTGAGAATTCATTTGCTGCAAATATTTTTAGTTAAGGTGTCCAAATATTTCATTCCAAAGCTTACTTAATGAATCAACATGTGCAATAAAAGAGTTACCAAAAGAAGGTTCAAAACCTACAAATCTGTATAAGCGAGAGTTGTGATCTACCAATCCATATGCAACAACAATTTTTGTATCTTGTAGTTATTGAATGGATACACCATTGGGAGAAGACTCAACTATTTTCCCATCCCCAGAATGGCAGATCTGGTAAATAGAAAGTAATTTTTTGGAGATGTCAGGCACAAGCAAAAATTTCTTGATGCAACCATCATCTAACTGCACAGTGCTTGATCAATGAACACCAAGTTGTGAAGAGTCTCCCACTGCAATATGGGAAACACTACAATCAAATGGAGATGGAAGAAAATTAATGGAATGAGTCATATGATGAGATGCACCTCAGTCAAATATCCAGTTGTTTGAGAGTGCATGTAAGGCTCAAGTAGATAAAGCATGGTTTGTTTGACTATTCGCACACTTATCTTCGTTAAGGAACTTCCTTTCATTACTCAATGACCTAGCTTAGCTCGATCTTTAAGGATTACCCCCTCGACAAGGATATCCTTCTTGTAATCTAAAGAGTGAGAGAAGGCTTCCAAGGTGAAATTTGGTGGCTTTCCTGAGAGTTTCCTTTTAGGCATTTTGGATGGGGTTAAGAATATTTTTTTTTTCTATGAGAGTGTTTGAGTGGATACATAATTTAGAAAATGCTTACAAGGAAATTAGTTTCCCTTGTTCACATCGCCTAAACTACTTCAAATAAAATCATGTTCTTTTAATAACATCTAATTTTGATAAATAAATAATTTAATAAAATTGAAAAAATAAGATTAATATGATTATTGTTATTTTTTGTATATGGCAGAATCTAAAACTATAGCGAGCTTGTACTTACGTGACAGGGGACCGATTCTATCCACTACCACAATCACCTCGAAGTGTAAAAACATTGCCTCACACGTGGACACTGAGCTAATTGAAGTTTAAACCAATAACATCATAAGAAATTCCTTAACAACCCATTCTATCATGATCTACACCATGGGGCAAATTAAAACTAACTTTTAATATTAAAAAATATAGCCATTTTATTTTATTTGAAAATCAATTTTAATATCTAATTTGAGGAAGTCGGCTCAAATAAAACTCTTTTGCAAGTGAGAGGAGTATAAATTGTCAGGTTGGATGCTATGGGTAAAAATAGTCATTTCGAAAGCAATGAACAGGGGGATCGCATGAAACAAAAGAAGGCTTCATGTTGGCTTGATTGCAACACATGCATGCGAGATGAGTAAGCCTCTCTCATTTACATAATTTTTCCAGCCATCTTTCCACCATCTTTCCATGCATGCCCGAATCTTCTATCCTGCACTTCACATTGTTGGGATTCTAACGTGTTTTTCACTCTCCTTGTTTTTCTCTTTTTCACAATTCACTTTTCTTGCTTTATTGTTTGAGTTCTTCCTCTACTTTTATTTTCTCATCGAAATTTCAGCTCTCATTGAGGAGGTTTTGTCGTCATGGTATAAATGTGTGGACTAGAATTGGTTGATCACGAGGGAAAAAATGATTAAACTGTAGAGGCCATAAATTTTGGGTTTTGGGTGCCTTGGTGGTAAACCACAGGGATTATAAATTGTATATCCTTCCTTGATAATTGCCATTGTTTTACAACTTGGCATTGTTTCTGCGACGATAGCACTTGGACGATCCATATCTCTATGGTGGGGTTGGATTTTCGATAGATATCTGTGTTTGGTGCCCCTAAATCCCAGCATCTCAACCACCCCAGTGATTTCAGAATCTATTGGTGCTTATAATGGCAATTGAACTAGGGACAACTAGTTCTGAACTACCAATTCCATATCTTTGATATCTATTATATTGTGGAATTTCACCATCATACTAGTGTAGCGAGCCTTTACTGATGGATTGTTTGCACAATTTGAATTTGAATTGTATTGTCCATGGCATGATTAATTCTTCCACCCTTACAAAGTCTGTAGTCCATGCTATTAAATCGTGTAATAGTTCATCTTCTATGCAATCCCTGTATTTGGGGTCATGAGTAGAGGAATCACAGAATTTGCATCAAACAACCATTGGATATAGACAAAAAATCTTTAATCACATTACTTCAAACCATAGTTAGCAAGATCGAATTCGGATTTAGATTCGAATTCGATACAATATGGTAAAAATTAGAATAATAGTTTTTCAATTCTAAAAAAATTCGACAACATACATCTTAAATTTAAGTATTTGGGGGTTTACGCAGTGCATTATATTAGATATCATTTTGTGATTCAACTGCATTAAGTAAGTCATTCACATATGACCATTTCCATGAGAGGTAATCGTAACTGACTAATTTCTCATGATTTTTGAATAGTTTACTTAGTACTCATTGCATCGGGCGATGCTCATAGGGGTGAAAAGGTGGGATTGAAACTCGTGAAATGAATCACATAGCGTCAATCATCACTTCCGAGGCTTGCACCTGGTAACCAAGACTTCCTGGGAGGTCACCCATCCCAAATCGCCTCTGGCTCAAGCGCGCTTAACTGTTGAGTTTTCTCCACAATCAAGCCCACTTAGCTTGCTACCCCATTTGCAAAACCTTAGCAAGTATTGTGCCTCATGAACCATTCAAGTAGAGATACATCTTAAATGTTAACAAATATGTAGTTTTCTTTCTATAACAACCACTTTTTGCTCATTTATTTCCATTAATTTTGAAATTTAAATCATTTCTATTAATTTTGACAAATATAAACAATTTTAAAATTACAATTCACCAAAAAAAAAAATCATTTCAGTCCTCCCTCCAAAAATTTATTTAATTTTCAAAATTTAAAACTTTAATCGAAAATCTAAATATGAAATATTAAAATATATAAAATTTCTTCTTATATAAACCTATTAAACATTTCAATTAATTAAATTTAATAATTAATATATAATTAAATTTTAAATATTAAAAATATAAAAATAAATTAATTAATTAATATAAATATATTTAAAATTTCAAATAATTTGAATTACACATCGAATTTTTTGACTTCACAACTCAAATTCTTCCATCCTGTGGCTATTTATTTTGGCTTTAGTGGACACCATTCTACGTATGTAGATATAGAATAAACTCTCAATCCAATTTCTTTATAGGCAAATGATAAACTAATCCTGTAAAATGAATGGAATTTTTTCCGAACAATTCCATATACGAATGGAATTATCCAATTTTCGTATTTTTCACAATAGATCCAAACTCTTTGTGTAGTGATCTACTTTGGTCTTCAGACACGGGTCGCGTTATTCGTGCACAAAGGAAAGGAGCAAGATCCCTGTTCAAATCCCACACCCATCACAGGAAGGGACCTGCATGTTTCAGAAGCCTCAACTATGGCGACATACACAACCCTAGCCACGGCGCTCCCCTCTGCAAGGTGACCTTTAAGAACTCATTCCTTTACAAGCATCCGAAATAGCTCTTGGTAGAAAATGAAGGTATGTACACAGGATAGTTCGTTTACTGTAGAAGCAAGGCCAATTTGACTGTGTGTAACGTGTTTCCCTTGAGGTCTATTCCGGAGGGAGCCATTGTTTGCAACGTGGAACAAAATGTCAATGATCAGGGTTCTTTTGCTATGTCTTCTAGAGACTACGCCATCGTCGTCAACCACAATATCAATAACGGCACTACCAGGTTTGTGTTTCAATTATATTTAGCGTGGGTTTGTTTCTGTCACCACTGGTGTCGACCACAATCCTGACAATAGCACTACCAGGTTTGATTGGTTTTTATATTTTTAGGATGATGGTTTTCAACCGTAGAAATTCTTAGGGTTTCCCTATGTTTGCCCCCGTGACAATTGTATTTGGAGATCTAATTGCTCAATATCATTAGGTTGAATTGCATTAGCGAGTTTGTTTCTAATTCCTACCTCTAGGAATTTATTGGTAACCATGAAAACCTTAAGTTGGGATCTTTGTTAAAAAGGAAAAGTCTTAAATATATTCTTTCAAAACATAAATTATTTGGGTTTATCTTTAGTGCTTCCAAAACAATACTTGGATTTGCAAAAAGTCGACAGTACTACGAGATAGGCTTCACCACCCCACCGGCCTGCATGTGCTAGCCATGGCTATCCTCTCTTCATGAATTTATCTAAACATGTCACAGTGATGGGGTAATTGAACTCTAGTGGGTGGTATCACCACCCCTACTTGAAAACCAATTAAGTCTCTAGTGACTAAACAATTTGTGTTTTCCTTCAATTTCATTTTTGTTGCAAGTAAATAAAAGTTTATTAGAGAGAAATTAATGTACAAGATTTCTATGTCAAGTATTTAGCTTATGTGATACATTGTTTGGTATTTAGGTAAATGATCGATAGACACTTTATACTTCGAGACTAACAACAATACATATTATACTAGCTAATCAAAAACCCAATCGAAAATTTGACCAAAAAGCATAAATTTATTACACCTCCCCTTGATTGAAGGGTCATATAATATGAAAGTTTTCCCCTTTTATTTCTTATTTAACTTAAATTCAATTTAACCCTTGTCATCATATTTCAAAGAAGACTTCACAGAAGTTCAGGGTTCCTTAGCAATAATGATTGGATTTCACCTGTCTGCTTATTTAAAGGACTGATTTCCAACATCTTCCCCTACTCATAACACACATTAGCCACATTATTTGCTACAATTTCACCCAACATCTCAGGACCAGAGCTGGCCCCATGAGGATGTAAGATTTACATTCACCCTTAAGCTTATCAGAAAGATTTGGTTTTATTTTCTTTTAGCTGCAACATCTCCCCTAGCTAATATGACATATTATCCGGAATATTATTTTCTACAGTTCCCCTAACATTGGTAGGACCAGTGCCAGTACCAGAGGAAGGTGAGAATTTTAGAGTCAGGAGGGCCTGAGATCATATTTATGTGATATTTTTTCTACCCAGTGGTGATTGAACACACTATCCTCTCATCAAGTGGTCCTCTATTTATGTGCATACGTGCCTGAGAAAAAGTTTCAGATTTAGCCTTTAGACGAGGTTATGCTCAGAAAGAAACATGTTCATAATCCAACATTTATGTCCAACTGCAGCGATTATAATATATCATGAATTTTTCTGCAAGACCCTTTCTCAAATCAAGTTAAAGTATTTGGGTAGAGGTATAATTTGACAGATCAACTATCCTTGTGGCCATGGAAACAAATCTACAAAAAAATTTCTAATTGCCTTGAGGGAGTTGGCATTCATACATCCAATAGGCAGGCTAGACATTTGCACCCAGATAATGCCTAAGGATAAGAATTCAATGAATATATTAAAACCTATCTTCCATGGCCTTGGAAAAAAATATCCAACCCTCCATAAACCAAGGCATATTGTACATAAGATTTTCTTTGTCAAGAACAAAGATAAATGCAATGATGAAAAACTCTTGCCCCTGGGGTGTATCACCATAGTAGTTTGCAAGAAGAAGCCTCAGGACTTGGATACACATTGATATCTTTCAGCATCGGACATACACTATTTAGTATAGAATCAACCTATGCGCATGGTAGTAATACTCCTCCACGTTAACCTAGGAGGCATAGAGAATCAAAACCAATACAAAGGTTGGCTCGTAGGTGTAAAAGAATGAACGTGAGGGATTATTTGAGATAAAAGAAAATCCTTTAAAGAGAAATTTTTTTGGGTCATCCCTCTATTGGTTGAATCCATCAAAGCAAAAGAGATTGTTTCTTTGTCACGTGGAGCTTTTCGAGGAGCCAAGCCATTTTTGATTGCAAATCTGAATGCCTATATGCCCTTTTCATTTATCATATATAGAGAGGGACATTTGGAGTAGGTCTTGGGTCATCACTACCACTGAGTGTGAAACCATAAGCAGAGACATTGTGGTGATTGAATATCCATAAGTGGATGGTGTATGCTTGCAAAGACAACGTGAGATGTTTGGAGCCCAATAAGCACAAAGTTGTGTTTAGCATGAAAGCATAATCACAAGCTTCAAACAAGTTAACATGCTTTAGCTTGGATGTTTGGGAGATGTTATCCTCTCCACCTAGATTCGAATCGTTCTTTTGACATGTGGTCCTTGTGGGCTATTTGACTCTCCAAGGAGCCATTTCATGTGGATGGGGACAAGAACAATCCTTGGGTGACTTTCATGGGTTAGATTTTGACCAGTCACTCGCATAGCCAAGAATTGCACAAATATGCTAGTAGATATTAGTTTTTCCAATAGATCAGGGAGTAAACACTATAGGAAAAACCGAGCAATATGAAAAGGTCAAATAATCCCTATCTTAGCTTTACACATATATATTTAATGAGTTAGAAGAATATTTACATGAGTAACAAATGAATCAACTTACATAACCTTATTGGAAGTGCCATGCCCATAATCTTTATGGATAATAGATATGCAAGGTGGCATGTAAGAAAAATGGAGTTGAAAATAAGAGAACATGATCTCATGCGGTGCTTTCGTCTAGCTTATAACACCATGCATAGAAAAAATAGCATAGTCAACATCAACAAATTTATTTAAATGACTTTAAGCTAGAATATTTGGTAGTGGAAACATGAGAAACAAGAGTGGGACTGCTTAACTTTTATCATGGATCGATAGATCTATGTTGTCTGAATGGGAATATTAGAAAGAAAAAATAATTATTTTAATTCTTCTTAAAATTTATAGGAAACATGTTAATCACAGTTTACAAGTTACTTGGGGCCTTATTTTCAGATTGTATGTTGAATCTCGGTTCTATGTTGAATTTCAATTTTGTTATATGATGTGATTGTCTCATTTTCCAGGGTGAAGCTTCCCTCTGGAGCTATGAATATTGTGCCAAGTGGTTGTAGATCTATGATTGATCAAGTTGCTCAAGGTGGAAGAACAGAAAAACCAATGCTCAAGGTTGGCAATGCATACCACAAATACAAGGTCAAAAGAAATTGTTGGCCCAAGGTTCGTGGTGTGGCTATGAATCTAGTTGAGCATCCTCATGGTGGTGGTAACCATCAACATATTGGTCATGCTAGTACTGTACGTCATGATGCACCACCAGGGAAAAAATTTGGGCTTATTTCTACGAGAAGAATTGTTCATCTACATGGACAAGCTGCATCAATAGCTGCAAATATGGACAACTAATCTTAGTTCATTTATATTTGCAAGGATTTCATTGTCTTATTTTGGTGTTTTATTTTGTCATAATGTATCTAATGAATTCTACTGTGGATACGAGGAAGTGGAAACCAGTTGAATGACTTGCTTAGTCCTGGGAAGCATCGAGTATGGAAGCAGATGGAAGTCTCTTAGAGTGGGTATGCAACATTTTTACCCATTTTCATTTTGTTTATCATTCATTGTTTGTGCTGGTTCTGATAACCAATTTTAATTATTTATCTTTTTTTCACTTTATATCATTAACATTCCATGTTTCCCAGGCTAGGTAACATTTTTGGTTGCTTTATACGAGTAGCCTATAGGACTAGGATGTTCCCAATGAGTTTTGAACATTTGTCCAGTACGCCTTATCGATTCTAGATTGTCATTGAGGGTTATCGCTTGAATTGTTGTCAGGTTTTACATTTGATTGACAAAGAAATTCCCTGCTTTTTGTAAATTAGTTGTATGTTAATTTTTATAATTATTTAATAAAATTGTCTTCAATAGACACACTTCAAACAATTGATTTCATGCCACGAGGTTTAAGGTTTGGGTTATTTATTTGGTTAAAATTTCCCAAGATTTATATCATATCTTAGGTATCAGGTTCGAGTTATTTATTTGGTCAAAATTTCCCAAGATTTATATCATATCTCTACCATTTCAAATTCATGTCATTCGAGTGTAACAGATCGTGACAAGGATGAGCCCTATTAAGCTCACCAACTCTTTTACTACGCTTCATGAATCATAATGAAAATGGACTCTAAATTTGATTATTTTCCTTGAATAAATAGTATTAAGAAAGCTCCTCTCAGTCAAGCTTAGCCCCAAGTCATACTAGAATTTCTGACATGTCAATAAGATTGGCTCAGCAACGAGTTTAACACCTAATTCCTTGCAAGTCAGAGAAGACTATCTATTTAAAAGATAGATTGATCACATCCTTAAATTTTTAGCCCTTGGACTCCCTCATTAAAGAGAATATCATTCTATGATCCTGATAATTGGTCTATCAAAATGTTGATGGGGCGAAATATGAGTTATGGAGTAGAGAAAGTAATTTTCCTTAACATTTCCTAGAATATTTTAAACTTTTGGTGGCACCTCACTAACACTACCATCTCCACACCAACATTTTTTGGTAACGTTCCATTGCAAGAGGCATCCACTGATTCACATTCCTCAGCCCATGACCATAACGATGATTCTTCTTGAACATTTTGCCTAGATCTAGACATATAGTCCTTATCATCATCAAGTATAGATTTCCTTTCTTCACGTGTGCCCCACCTTCCCCCTCCAAATTTTAAATAAGAATCAATTTCTATTGCATGCTTCCCTTCGATTACAAATTTATACACGTACCTGACGTCCTCGTCTTCATCCTGGTTCTTATGCTTCTCTTATTGTTTTAAGCTAAGCAATCGGGAAACCATTACCTCCCTACCACCACGAATAGATAAACCATTTTTCCTACACCGTCTTTCATGCTCCATAGGAGGAATACTAAAAACCTCTCGAGTTGTTTCTCCCAATCCAATCACTAGATAAACATCTTGATTTGGACCAGATCCATCTGTTATGTTCGTAAGATTGGCTTTAGAACTATCAAGGTCCTTCAATGGTGGGGCATATCCACATATTGAATGAAAAGGAGGGACATTTGAATTTCCATCCCAAAGAAAGGTAGCTCTCAGTTCATTCATTTAAGAATTTGAAAAGAGAAACCAGTCTAACCAAACCTAGAGAGATTTCATGACTCTCTCCTGCAAAAACGATAGAATATAAATGTGAAAAAGTTCATAGACTGATCCACAAACTTATTACACTTGTTATGATATTTATTTTTTTATGAGTAAAAATTACCAATTTCCTTGCTAATTGATTACCAATAATGTAATATTCCATACAGTTTTCCCATATACAAGATAAATCAAATATAAAAATGTTAAATAAGTTGTAAATATAAGATAGACTAGCATTAAGTTTCCTATGAAAACTCTCAAGCAACTCAAAAATGTCCAGGAATTTCAAACACTACGATGGTACCAAGGCCACTATAAATGATCAAAATATAAAAACTTGAAAGTCCTAACATGGTTCTTCTCAAAAATGAGAATCTCAAAACCTAAGTTTTGTAAAGAACCATTTATTCTTCCTTGCCTTGAACCTCTCCTCAAAGGATGATATCGCACCACAACCCTGGAAACGCTAATGTCACTAGCAGTAAACATAGAGCACTCAAAGGTCATGGGTACACCCATGTAACAATGTCAATAAAAACTGTAGTAAAAAGGGAAAAACCAAGGCTGTGGTATAGAGAATCTGATCTAGTGTCTTTATTAGTCACGGGGTCTATTAACCCATATTCAACTTCTAATCTCTTTATGTGGGAAGAGACATTTCTTTAAATTTCTCTAACATTCTAAGTGCCATGTTCTTCAAGAGACTCAGGATACTCATTAGTGTTACCTCCATTTGACGTCGATTTTTCTTGATATTACACATTTATAGTATCAAACCAGACGGTATATATATAAAGGAACAAAATAAATTAGCATCCTAGAGGCAAGGAGAATCACCTGCGACCTTCATCCATTCCATCGTCATTAAGAGTAGAAGCAATGTTGTCCATTGTGACTTCTTGTTTGTGTTCTTTCCCAGAACCCCAAAATATGTCCTCACTACCAGAAGAAGAGTAATTAAAACCAAGTCCCATAAGCTCTGCCTTATCTTCTTATCAGTTCCACCATCCTCACAAGTCCACTTTGAAGCTTGTAATATAGGATGGGTTTTCATAGATTTGCATGTTAAAGGTCTTAGATCAGGCTATGGGAATGATGACTTTGAGGTCCCCACCACACCAACATATTTTAGTAAAGTTCCACTGTAAGAGGCATCCACTGATTCACGTTCCTCAGACCCTGACCATAAAGATGATTCTTCCTGAAAATTTTTCCTATATCTGGACATATATTCCTTATCTTTATCAAGTATGGATTTTATTTCTTCACCTGTGCTCCACCTTCCCCCTCCCAATTTTAAATAAGCATTAGTTTCTCTTGCATGCTTCCCTCCTATTGCAAAGTTATACCCATACCTGACCTCCTCATCTTGACCTTGGTTCTTATGCTTCTCTACTTCATCTAAGCTAAGAAATCGGGAAACCATTACCCCCCTCCCACCATGAACAGACAAACCATTTTTCCTACACCGTCTTTCAAGCTCCACAAGAGGAATACTAAACAATTCTCGAGTTGCTTCTCCCTCTCCAATCACTAGAGTAACATCTTGATTTGGACCAGATCCATCTGTTATGTCTGTAAGATTGGCTTGAGAACTATTAAGGTCCTTCAATGGTGGGGCATCTCCACATATTGAATGAAAAGGAGGGACACCTGAATTTCGATATTGAAGAAAGGTAACTCTCAGTCTGTTCACATAAGCATCTGAAAAGAGAAACCAGTCTAACCAAACCTAGAGATATTTCATCACTCTCTCCCTCAAACCTTCTGCAATAATTGACCAGTGATGTTTCGGTATAATTCATTAAAGCTTTCCATAATATCATGCAATGCTACTTCAAATTGTTTCCTATATGCAGAATATTTTTTTACAGGAGCACTACTATTGTGAAGAATATCAGAAACTAACAGGAGTCTTGCAACTTTATTTGGAATAGGAATCTCCTTTAGAGTCAAAGACTCTGTAACTACCTCAACTACCTTGCCAGTTGCATCGACATTGTCAAAAGCAAACCCCATTGCTTCTTTTATTTGATTTCTCTCCAAGGTTAAAGGATGAAGCATGTCCTCAAATTCATCTCTTTGGCCCTCTGTTAAGGTGCATTCCTGATCCACTCTCTTGGTCCTTCTAGCAACATAAGTTGCAGTTGAGGCTTTCTCATGCTCATGCACGTGTTCAGATTTAATCACACGAGTGGGGGAACTTAGACGTATTCAAAATTGATAAAATGATTATTGTGGAAATATGTCTATAAGAGTTATTTCTTGCAGTGAAAGCTACATATTATTTTCACAAGCATGAAGCAAATCATGTTACAAAGATTTGAGGGAGGGATTGCTTTAAAAAGTCAAGTTTTAGCCTATCTTTAGGATGGGTTAGTTCCTATGGATTCATAAAGCACCTAAATATTGATTGTATGTAGACCAAGAAAAATAGATGTATACCAAACTAGTGAAATCAAAGATACAGGTACAATGTTGATGTTGGGTTGTTGGAGCTTGACCTAGGTTCGAAGTTAATTAGCCAAACAAATCCCTGTACTACTGGCCCTTTCGGAAATAGTCCACGGAGTGCAGACTGAGGTCTCACCCGAAGTAGTATGGGACGGTGATAGAACTAGGTTTTCACACCCTTGAGATGTCTGAGAGGTTCGATTGGTCCTTTGTTTTCTCTTGCACATAGGTTGCTTTGCGCACTTCCCATTCCTCGTGGCCTGATACACTACCTTCCCGTAGCCCTAACCAGGGGTTGTGTCGCACTTTGTGCTATTACCTGAGATCTTACTTATCTTCCCGTGTTAATTAACTACCTTTGCCTACTTTAATGTCTTATAATTAGCAATACAAAGCATTTATACACGATTGCGTAGTAAATAAGTAATGTATTTGCAAATTATATCCAATCATGCATTAAACCAGGAAAAGGTAGACAAAATTATAGAAAAACTTCTCTTTATTGATTCTTCCAATGGTTACAGACTCGACCTGCCCTACGCACTCAGCTGTAGGGGTCTGTGCACGCAGCTGCAGGGGTCTGCGCACTCAGCTGCAGGGGTCTACGCACTCAGATGTAGACTACTATGCCTCTGCGCACTCAGCTGCAGAGCCTTCTCCTACTCTACGACCCACAGACACACTTTTCACTTAGACTCAATCACCTAGACTTCTCATCCTTCTATTAGTTAGTTCTTCTACACTTAGAGCCTCACTCTATTTATACAATCCCATAGTCTGTAGACCATGGGTAGGTCTATGCAGCCGACATTACATTACAAAAACTAGGGTTGACAACCCTATGACTCTATTATACTTTCGCGCCCCACACCCACAATTTGTGGAGATTTTACAACAAGATTCGGTCAAAACTTGGGCTTTAAGCCCCAAAACATGCCTTGAGGGGATTCCATGCCCAACAGGCCCCCAACAAAAACATCATGACTCGCCCTTGAGTCACTCTGTTGGCAGAAAGATCTTTAGGCGAAGTCCCTCCAACTGTTCTCGAACTACGGTGAGGTCAACAATACACTGAGCTGCTGCTTATTGGATCTGCTGCATATGTTGTTCCAAGACCTTTGTGTTGGACGTTTTTCTCTACATCAGTGCATGCATCCCCTACATTTGTGCGAGTTTTCCTTCAATTTCTGTTGTGATGGTGAAGGCCTCGTCAATCCAAGGCTGAACGTGCGCCTTCAGGACTGCTTCCTTATGTCATGCCACATCCACCTGTTCTTTCAACACTTTAGCCTATTGCATCCACGCGAGCCTCTGAGTGAGGGCCACCATCTGCACAGTTCCTTTGATGTTTTCATACTGTTGTTGGAGTTCTTGCACCTCTGTCTCTAAGTGCTAGATGTTGGGGTCCTCCTGCAGATTTGTGAAGACCTCAAATGATTCTTCCAACATGCTGGTGCAGTCTCGCACTGCACTACCAATTTCATCCAGTCCCACTGTGATAGTGCTAGCACACTATTCTCTAACTTCTATGGGGGTGGACGGTTGAGACTTTAACCGTGGCTCGGTGATCTGAAGGTTCAACTCTAGTTGCACCTTTGTCATTTCTTCACTCGCCTCACGTACCCCTACTGCTAACCTGTGGATCCGCGCCTCTACTGACATGTCTGCTGGGATGGCCAGCCCGAGGATGCTTTGGCAAGCGTCGTCTATTACCTATACCAGTTGTTGATTCTACGACACCACTTCGTCGCGTTGCAAGCTCAATTGTTCCATATTCATTTTTTGCTCACTAAGGATTTGCAGTGCACAACTCTCCCTAGCTTGCAGCTCTGCAGTTATCCCATCCTGTAAAACATATAAGGTCTCTCGCGAAAGTGCAGCTATGTTGATACTGAGACCCTTTAGTGCGCTAACCGTAGGCCTGTCGGCCTCATTTGTTGTCACTAGTGCCCCTTCTGGCAACACTATGGTATTCTTCATCTGCGCGCGCAACATCTGTTCTGCTCTCGTTGTTCCGACTGTGAGGCTAGTTGAGAGGATACCAGACTGAGGAGGGCATACCTGCAATTGCTGCAACTGCACTCTGAGGGCCCCCAACACAATCTAGTTCTCCTACATGAAATTTTGGAGGGCTTCATAGGTGACATCATGCACTGTCTCATCGAAGTCATGCAAATCACCCTCAGTTAGGGTGATCAGGTCAATCAACAACTTCGATGCCTTGACCTTCTTACGTGAAACTGTCTGCTCAGCTGGGTGCTGGCGCTTCAACTATGTTGATGCGGTTCGTGGGTCCGCACCTCCCTCTTCTTCC
The DNA here is from genome assembly GCA_031772625.1 of Pinus tabuliformis. Classification (NCBI taxonomy): domain Eukaryota; kingdom Viridiplantae; phylum Streptophyta; class Pinopsida; order Pinales; family Pinaceae; genus Pinus; species Pinus tabuliformis. The sequence continues at coordinate 371,040,438 of CM062818.1, forward strand.
TCTGCTTCCTTCCCATGCAAAGGCTACGTTTAGCCCTCACGCGCCTTCATGACTACCTCTTACGCTTCTGTTGTTGCTACTGCGGCCTATTTCTTCTCCGTTCCTGTCTGTGCAGCATCCCGTGCTGCCCACACTTCTGCTGCCACTACTTCCTTCCTTCGCTTTTCGGCCAACTATGTAATGCACAACTTGGCCTCGTCTTTCTTTCGTTGTGCGCCAACTTCTCTATCTCCGTGATGTCTAGGGCACGCCACTCTGGCAGCCATGCCTCTAGTATGTTAAAGATGACTTCATTCGTGGCTACAAAGGGTAGCTTTATCCATTGATTGGTCAGGTCCTTGCACACTCTGATGTAAATCTTATGGATGCCCGTTTTAAATTCTGCAAAACTCTGCAGGTTGTTGTAGATGATGGGTGACAACCACAACTTACTATTGATCCCCATTTTGAGGTTCATCTCCATGAATACCAAGAATATTTTACTGCCGTGGATCCTCTTGGCATCCTTTGTGGCCTAGAGCAAAGTGTACTTCCCAGCCTCTGGCGGGTCCCTGTCAATTATGGGGAATTGACTATCCTCCAGTAATTCCCCTGCCAGGAGCACTATGGACAGTAGAAGCCATGCACAGTGGAATGTTTTGCCCTGTTCCTGAGCTTCGTGACAATTCTATAAAAACTCCTTGCAGAGGAACTCGAACCAGTTAAACTGGAACCCCTCCGTGCACTGCTCAGCCAGTGTGACCACTAGCGTCGGTACTTCGTCTGCACAGTACCTGCACATAACCTTACCAGCCAGTATTTGGGTTTCCACTATCACTTCTTTTTCATTGATGCTAGATATGGCGTAGCCCCTTTTCTTCTTCACCAGCTTCTATATTTTCTTCATGGCCTCCACGATGGCCAAGTCACTGCTCTTCCCCTCCGAGATGTCCGCGAGGTCCTCTCCTTTGCATGGAAGCTAGGAGATGCGGTGAATCAAGTCTGCTGTGATGGGGATGGGCTCCTCTAGCCACAAACACCCATCATGCACTAGGCAGAGTAGCTGCCTGATGAAGAAAATGGTTATTGGGGTGCGATGGAAATGCGGCACCCAAAGCAGGTTCAGTAGCCTAGCATTTTCCATTCTGCGCAACCAATTTCGCAACTCTAATTCTGTAAGCCCCATCATTATGTTCTGCTTCAGCTTCATGAGGTGCCTGGTCTCAAGGTGAGGGAACTTCTCGTGGTCAACAAGGTCCCAATCTTTGAAGTTTAGGCTCGGCACCCGTCCCATGTCCGTGCCCTAAAAAATAATGTTGTCTGGGAGGAGCGGGGTCTGGAGTGAGCTCTTGGTCTCATCCAGGTCCTTGGGAACTATAGCCTTCCCTTTTCACAGGGACACATAGGCTAGCAACCTTGTCAGGGGGTGCACAGGTTGAGTTTCCTCCTCCATGCCTTCATCCTCGTCTTCTCCGATGATTAGGTCCTCCAGGTCTTCCTCTTCTTCATCAGTCTCAATGGTGATGGCTTTCCCCTTCTCCTCCATTGATAGCTTGGTGTGTAGCGGGTTCCGCAGGGACACACATACAGGAACCATCACTTATTTTTCCTTCTTGGGTCTTGGCGTGCGCAGTGATTTCAGGATTTCTGCCAGAATCCCGGCACCTTCTAGAGCATCCCCCACAATCAGGGCCTGCGCGGCCTCCTCAGTGGTCGTTACTATTATCTACATAACATCCTCGGCTGTTGCCATCGTATATGTCCAAAAATCTACCACTTGTGAACTTAGGGGCTCAATCAACGCTCAGCACACAACAATCAGGGCTCTGCTCAATAGCTCAATTCGAAAATGACCAAGTGTTGTTTGCTGGGTAGCCCTTTGTAATTTATGGTGCTTTTGAATTTGAATTCGACTATTCCCCCCAAATCTAGTTCATTAATGCTCCCTTGGCGGCATATTTTCCCTAATCTTTCCCATAACTCGTGCCTTAAATGCCTATTGCCTGCTCCATTTGGTCTCAAGTCGAGCATCCCATCATGAATAGTGACATCAACGGTCACTTTCTGGTCAACCCGCGCGGCAGCGCAGGCCCCCATGCGCGGTCATAGAGCTTGTGACTCTTTGCTTCTGTGCGCAACTCCAATATCGCGCAACTCTCGAGTAGAATAGTTTATAGTCTCGCACTCCCTTTCAACTGCCTAGAGTGCTAAGACTATTCTTCCTTCACCTAGTTAGGTGGTCGCACCACCCGTGAAAAGTTTCATCCTGTCATCCATCATGTTTCCTGGAGAATACCGACCTTTTATTGTTACAGTCGGCATCGCACACTTTACCATCTCCAATGTGCTACCCTGGTCAATACGCTTAGCAATGTGTGGTCCAAGCCAAGGCATCAGACTGATGAATTCATGGCGATAGGCCTTAAACCTGTCATTGCTATCGTACACATCATAACTTATCACCCTATTTTTCTTTTCGAGAAAATCTTCCTTTATCTCGTCCTCCAGCTTCTTGACTTCCATGTCCACCAGAGCGCTTTTCTTCCTTAATCGTATCCTTTCATCTTCAAGTTCTTGGAGTCTAAGATTTCCTTGTTGGATTTCTGCTTCCAAGGTTCCGTGAACCGTCATATCTATCGATGTTACCATGCGTGTTCTAAGTTCTCCAAGTACTATAGGGCTTACTGTGGTTGCTTCATACTCCAGCCTTGGTGGTGCCTGCGCAGTCAGGTTTTTGCACACAGTCCTATGAGCCCAGAGAACTACTGGTATGTGCAGGTCCCAGTCAGTCCACCTCACATTGTGGACCTTGTTCAGTGCCTCGCGTACTTTGTTAAAAGCTTCTGCGTCGATATTCTTCTATGCACTTGGTTTTTCCATACTTCGTGATCCCATTCGGAGGGGTCATTCATGCCATTGCCTTACCTCTACCTCCTTACTGATCGTGTCTCCTATTGCAAGGATGGTGTGCATTTGCACAGGTTTCACACCATATGCCTGTATCCACCTGGATAGGTGGGTGTGTGGGCCAATTTGTCCACCATACTTGTCTTTCAATTGCATATGAGGCTTCCCAAACCACATGAGCATCATCCATTTACATTCGTGCTAGTCCTCAAAGCTTCTTTGGTGCATCCCCCCCCATCTTGTGGGCATAGCTCATAGTACCCATTTTAGAGCGTTGAAACACTCTTGTTTCGGTACTTCTCTTTCAAATTTGTTCAGGAAGTCATCCACCTCGCTCAACTCATCATACGTAGGTAGATCTCTTACCTTTGTTGCCACATAGTGCAGTGACCTTGTCATCATGTTACAGTTGAGCATGGTTACCTCCTGTAACCGGTTCTACCATCGTTTTATCTCCTCGTCAGAATCTGATGTGCAGGAGCTTTCGTGCTCCCAAGAGATTCGGTCATCCGCGGTTGGATTTACCCAATCTTTCTCCCGTGTGGTTATCTTGTAGACGCAGTCTAGATCGTCCTCACTGTCGTAATCGCGCACTGGCTCTGTGTAGCACGATCCTTCTGTAGGTTCTAAAGGTACCACTGCACGCAGAGAATTTTTCTCAAAGATCATCTTGCACTTCTTTAGATTTATCACTACATTCATGTCAGTGGCTCAATCTATTACCAATAGCGCAGGGTAGGGATTGCTATCATCAGCAATTTCTATCACTTCGAAATTTTCTAGCACACTTGCTCCTTTGTGTCTACTGTGATTGCCTACAATCTCCCTATAGGTAGGATATGTTCCTAGTTCGCCATTCATAGTTGGATAGGAGACCATTGTAGTGTAGGCCTGCCCATGCGCTCCCATGTTTACTTTGGCAGGACGTTCGCGTTCGATCCTAGGTCCAGAATCACTTGGTCCATCTCATATTCCCCAATCTGCACGGTCAATCTCATCTCCCTTCCTGTTCGCATCATGTTCTTCCCGAGCTTCTGGACAACGCGGGGTTCCCTTGGCGTTGTCCCAGCGCATCTAGTTATGAGTTCTTGTAGCCCCTTTACATCCTTTTTGTTGTGCAGCAGCTTCATGCATGTCTCCAAGAATGTGGTGAGCATCAATAGGTCGATTTCCGGCTCCAGTCCGTCTTTACTTCCTGAAGTGGAGGCATCAATGAAGCTCCTCTTAGCTTCCATGAAGGTCTCCTTAGTGCGCTCCAAATCAAATTCTGGTTCCTTCGTTGGGGCCTTGCGAACCTAGATACTTTCTTTAGGTTACTTACCTTTGTCATCCCTTGTCGTAATACCACTTCGGAGCACGATATTTACATTAGAGTCTTCCTCGCGTGGCTCAGACCTCATCATTTGTAGGTTCTGAGTCGGGGGAGGTTGGAGTGTTCCTTTATCATGTAACCTCACTACCAGTGTTGGATAGTCCTCTGTCTCATGATCAAACAATGTACAATACAAGCATGATGGTTGCATTTGATTCATACAATCACGGGCATAATGTCCTAGCCCTTTGCAATTGTAAGATATCAGCTGTCTGCGACCTCTTCCTGGTCCCACTCCACCTCGGCCTCATTCATACCCCTAAAATCTGGTGCACGCCATTTCTATGTTTTGATCGAGGGCCCGTGTTTTGGCCTAAAATCTGTAGGTAGGAGTTCAATCCATCATCAATTCATAACTTCTATGAGTGCACTCATCATGTCCTACTGACCTACAGAAATTATAGAACAACTGTTGTGAAATCTACATATACTTCTGTAATATATGGCATTTATCTGTAGCACGCTTTCCTCCTATCTGAAAAATTGCGCACCATAATGCAGGCAACGCACTTGGTCCTACTTGTGCCTCCGGTCTTAGTGGCATTAGCCCTCCTCCCGCAAGGTAATTCGCGAACACTGGGAAGTGATCCATGTTCTGCCCTTGGCCCTTGAATTTTACGCACCATACCTCATCATACACTTCTAGGCGAGCCATCCTGTCTTGTTTCAAACTCTGTATCTCAAGGCACAAGTTTTTCAACTGCGCATGAATCTGTTGAACTCCCAGGTTAGGATCTTGTATCGGAGTCTCGTGCAATCTCATTGCGACCTCCAAAGCCTCAGCCTGAGTGGTTAGCCTTTGTTGCGACAATATGTTCTGTAGATGCAGTGTTAACGATGCTACAAACCATTCACGGTGTTTCCCATCTGTTAATGTCATGTTCACTTCGCGAATTGTGCACTTCAGCCTTTGATCCAACTCCCACAAGGTTTCACCTAGTAGCATTGTGATTTCCTTGAATCCAATGATCGACTGTGCCTCCAATTTTGGCCTGCTAAATTCTTTGTTTAGCGTAGCTTGGATATCCGCTATCCTCACATTTGGATTGTCATTGGAATGCTTAATGTACCAGGTCAGCACGTGATCCTGCAGAGCGCTAACCAATTTTGCCTTCTTTATATTGTCATCTGTGACACCTCGTGCTTCCCATACAACTTTAATCACAAACCAAAACTGGTTCGTATCTTCATTCCCTACTCCCTTAAACACTGGTAGCTTTATCGTGCTGGCCATACTGCTTCATGGTGGTGGCGGAGGTGGTATGGGCGATGTCAGGAGTGAAGACGGTGAAACTAGTGGTGGCGGAGGTGGTATGGGCGAAGTCAGGAGTGAAGACGGTGAAACTAGTGGTGGTGTGGGTGGGGGTGGTATGCGCGGAATTCTCTGCCTTATCAAATTGATCGCACTTCTTAGAGAAAACTTCACGAGCACTTATTCTCCCCCTCATAGAGGTGAAATCAATGGGCTAGTGCTACCTTCATTTCTGTAAATTTTCCCACTCCGCATAGCCCCAAACATCAATTTATTCACATAACCTATTTTTCACACATTAGCATTTTAATCCAAGTGTTCAAAGATTTAACGTACTTACCTCGCAGTCCCTTGAGGAAACGTTGTTCTACCTCACTATAGCTGATTGAAGTATCTACCGCAAATTCGGTGATGAATCCTCCTATGATCTGATTGAGCTAGTGATCCACAGTGGGCGCAATCTTATCTTCCGATGCTTCTAGTCTGCGCACCAATTCTGGAGTCCACACAATAGGTTTGTCGAGTTTACACCTTCCTTAGCTATCTGCTGGCTTCGCAATCCACTCGTACAACTCACTAAAGAAGGATGCAAAGAAAATTTCATGGATCTCCGTGTACAAGTAGAAATCTAACCACTCTTCCTTTGATAGTTGCAGATTCCTCTTTTCCTATGTCGGGAACTTGTGAGTCTTTCTATCCAACCACTCTTCAATTCCTTTGTTTGTCGGATTCCACTGATACGACATCAGACATATCTATGCAGATCCCAGTCCTGGCAGCGGAACCATTTGTTGGCTTGTTGGGGCCTGACCCGGGTTCAGAGTTAATTAGCCAAACAAATCCCTATAATACTGGCCCTTTCCGCAACAGTCCGTAGAGCGTGGACTGAGGTCTAACTCGAAGTAATATGGGAGGGTGCCAGAACCAGGTTTTTGCACCCTTGAGATGTCTGAGAGGTTCGACTAGTCCTTTGTTTGCTCCTGCGCATAGGTTGCTTCACACACTTCCCGTTCCTCATGGCTTGATACACTGCCTTTGCATAGCCCTAACTAGGGGTTATGTCGCATGCTATTACCCAAGATCTTACTTATATTCCCGTGTTAATTGACTACCTTTGCCTACTTGAATGTCTTATAATTAGCAATACAAAGCATTCAACAATACAAAGCATTTATACACGATTGCACAATAAATAAACAATGTATTTGCAAATTATATCTAGTCATGCAGTAAACGAGGAAAAGATACAAATAATTATAGAAAAAAATTTCTTTAAAGATTCTTCCAATGGTTACAGACTCAACTTTCCCTGCGCACTCAGCTGCACAACCTTCTCCTACTCTATGACCCACAGACACACTTTTCACTTCAACTCAATCACCTAGACTTCTCATCCTTCTATTAGTTATTTCTTCTACACTTAGAGCCTCGCTCTATTTATACAATCCCATGGTCTGTGTACCATGGTTAGGTCTATCCAACCTACATTACATTACAAAAACTAGGGTGGACAACCCTGTGACTCTATTATACTTTAACGCCCCGCGCCCGCAATTCGCGGAGCTTTTACAACAAGATTTCGTCAAAACTTGGGCTTTAAGCCCCAAAACATGCCTTGGGGGGATTCCATGCACAATAGTTGATATTTGGATTTGAAAATCCTCTAGACTATATAAGTTTTCAAGTAATTTTTGGAAAGGACAAACTGCACTCTTTTAAATGTAGACCCAATATATTCTTGTTTGTTTTCATAAAATTAGAAAACTTGGACAATCTAAATCTCAATGAAACTTAAAGGCTCTTGATCTTCATACATGCTTTGTTTTCATCATTATTATCCTCAACATGTTCTATTATTTAGAGTGAGATTTCGTGAATTGGTAGGCATGTTTTCCAACATTGTTGTTTTTATATCCCACACAATTGGAATCCTTCTACATTTGGCCTCCTCTACTTCCCTAGGCTACATGTGTTAAAGAGGGTACAAAACACTAATGATATGTTCTTTTACAATAAGTTCTTCTCATTTTTTGGATAGATTCTATGGAAATATTATGCATGCCAATTATGTGGCAGGAAAGAATGTTACATTATTCTTTTTTATCATCTCTTGCTTTTGAGTTAGCATGTTTCTATTGTACTAGTTCATTATGCCTATATTATGTAAAGATCGAGTTGAATGGGTTTCACATTTGATTTCTGCTATAGTCAGCAACTGAATATTTATGTTTTCTGTGTTGGTTGGATGATGGGATGACACACTTTGATTTCCACTATTGCTCTCTTTTTCATATACTATCACAAGTGCACAAATACAACCTCACTTTTATTTTTGCCTAGATGAGCAAATGATGACATCCTTGTATTTTGTAGTGACAATGATAACTATGTACTGGAGGTAGACCTTGAGCCCTTCAATGCATATGTTCCTTACGCAACACTAACATCTCCTATTGGTAATGGAGTTCAATTTTTGAAACTACATTTGTCTTAAATACTATTTCATGATAAAGAAAGCACACAAATACCACATTCATGTCATTTTTCTTTCCTTGGTTAATATATTTCATCATTGTGTTTGAAAGTTAATTCATTATTATTTTATTCACAATAAATCTCTATCAAATAGAAGAGAAGGATGCACTCATTGTCTTAGAGATATATAATATAAATTGATTAAAAATTCACGGGGCTATTTCAATTCTTATCTTTCTATTTCACTTCTTTAGAGAAAACTATATATTTAAATACGAACTCAACTCAAATCAAACTAAAATAGAGAATCCTAATTATGAATATGTTTCTCTCTCCATGCCTTGCAATGGGATTTTTGTTTCTCTGAATTATACTTGAATTTAATTGATGATAACCTGGATTTATATATTACTTTTAGCACCAAATTGACATCATGGTAAACATACAAATATCCCATTAAATATGACCTAAAGATGATTCAAATAATATTACCTTTATTCTAATCACATGGTAGAGTAATTTTTGAGGTGTGAAGTTTTATTAGAGGAACTTTTGTTTGTTTAGGTTAGATAAGGGTATTCTCTTGCTTTTATGTGACTTTCAATTTATCATATGTACCATGTTGAGAAATGGGAAGGAATAAGGTGTGACATTTGTCTTGTAGAAACTGACGTTGAACGAAAGGATATAGAGTTTAACCAAGCTACAATCCACTTTGGTAAAGGCAGATGGACATATTAAAAAACTACCCAAGAATACACATATACAGAGTTTGAACATAAGTAATATATGGTTTTTTCTTTTGCAGATATGTTCTTTTTTCTATCCAAGATATCACAGCGAAACAAATATTGATATTATAGAAATTGTTAGAGGACCTCATTGAGGTCAATTTTTCTGATGTACTACTTGATTGATACCTTCTCATGACAGGAAGGATTTAAAAACGAATTCATATGTTCTTGAAACAAATTAGACTCAAAGTTTATAGATATAAAAGATAAAAACAAATTTAAATGACTTCATTTGATTGTTACTTGATTCTGGTGTGGGCAGGTTACATGAAATGTGCTTGGAAAAAGGATGGGGAGACAATGCAAATCACGTTTTGGATATGATTCATTTGTTGTTAGAGATCCTTCAGGAACTTGAGTCATCGACTTTGGAAATGTTTCTAGTAGGTATTCCTATGGTTTTTAATGTTGTGATTCTTTCAACAGATGGTTATTTTGGGAAAGCAAATGTTTTAGTAATGCCTAATAAGACATGGATGGACAGGTAAACAATTTTTTTATAATTGCAATGTTCAATCCATGATATCCTCTCTTTATTGTTTAATTGTATTTTGAATGTTTATTTTGATTTTGCTTTGTATTTTAACTATGAAATTGAAAATAATTGTTATCATGTTTGTTTAAACAACATCCAAAGCTTGAAGATGAAATTAGCGTTACACGATATTGATTCAAAATCCTTTTAACTGTTTTGTGTTGAAATATTTTCATGGCTATTAGAAAAGTTTACTTTCATGTTGTTATTTGAGCACATGTTATTTATATAGTTGACCAAGTTCACCCGTTAGAGAACAAGATTTTATTGCAAATAAAACGACAAGGATTAAACATCACACCTTAGATTATTTGTTTTCACAAGTTGTTTACAACTTGAGCTTTTTAGCATATAACTTAATTGAAATGATTGTGCCTAAGTTTTCCATGAAGGTTGAATACTAAGTTACTAAGGTGTTCTTTTCTATGGTGACGTTTACCTTTTTATATAGGTCATCTAGCCACATAGTGGTATTTATCACTCAACTGAAGAAAACTTGTTCGAGTTTCTTGCTTTTATGTGAAAGAATGGCTTTAACATTCTTGATGTTGAGGTATATGTCATATAAATCCTTTATAGTATACTTTAGTTTATATTCTAGTGTTCATCGTCTTTCATGTCTTACACTTTGCATTGTATCTTCTTTTGTTTTTAGAAAAGGAACTCAATATTGATGGCAAGAAACAAGATTTGAATAAAGAGGAGAGCACTAACACTGGAGCGACAAATGCAAAAAGAGAGAGAAGAGAACTGGTGTAGTGATACCCTTAAAGTCAATATCCCACATAAGACACACACATAGAGACTTATGTTCAAGTCTTTAGAGTTGGCGAATTCACCTGCAATGACTTGGCAACACAATGATAATGTTTTGTAGTGATAAAACAACATTTCATGTGTAAATTGTAGTCCTACCAATGTTAAGTTGGAAACTCACATTGTAATCCTTGACATTTCATATAATATAATTTATGTGGTTGGAATTATTTATAGTTGTACTTGATATTGTTTAGTATTTTAATTAACATATGTAACTTTTCATTTTCATATTAGATAAATCAGTGCACATTGTATGACAATTAATTTAGTCACAAAATCATACCAATTAATTTATGTTGATTAATAATGAACACATAAAATCAGTCTAAAACAACTAAATTAGTAGTTTATATTGATTAATGATGAACACAAATAAAATGAATATGCGATTAAATTAGTCATTTATAATGATTATTAATATAAATCAATGAAATGAATATAAACTACTAAATTAGTTATTTATATAATGAATATGAAACTACAAAAAAAATATAAATGACTACTGCAAATGATTAATTTGTGATTACAAATGACAACTAAATTTTGCATATATATGACTATTAGTAGGTAATTTAGAGTATCTTATAGCACGACAAAAATTTAGTCATATTTCTTTGGTCATTAATTGGATTCAAATGGCAACTAAAATTTTCATATATATGACTATTAGTTACTACTGATCACCAACTGAGAAATGGTCGTTTATATGAAAATTTTAGTCGTTGTTTTAGTAAATAATTAGTCATTTTATACTAGTGATTGGAGCGACAAATGAAAAAAGGGAGAGAGAAGAAAACCGGTCTAGTGATACTCTTAGAGCCACTATCTCACATAAGACACACACATAGAGACTGATGGTTAAGTCTTCGGAGTTGGTGAATTCACTTGCAATGCCTTGGCAACACAGTGATAATATTTTGAAGTGATGAAACAATATTTCATGTGTAAATTGTAGTCCAACTAATTAATATCAAGTTGGAAACTAATATTTTAATACTTGACATTTTATATAATATAATTTGTGGTTGAAATTATTTATAGTTGCACTTGATATTATTTATTATTGTAATTAAAATATGTAGCTTTTTGTTTTCATATTATATGAACATGTACATTGTATACCAAATTTTTTTAATTTAGTCGCAAAATCATACTAATTAATTTATGTTGATTAATAACGAATACATAAGATCGCTCTAAAACTACCAAATTTATAGATTATATTGATTAATGATGAACACAAATAAAATTAATACACGACTAAATTAGTTATTTATAGTGATTATTAATGAAAGTAAATGAAATGAATATAAACTACTAAATCAGTCATTTATGTAATGAATATGAAACTACCAAAAGAAAAGATAAATGACTACTACAAATGATAAATTTGTGATTAGAAATGAAGACTAAATTTTGCATATATACGACTATTAGTAGCTAATTTACAGTATCTAACAATGTAGACTTTGAAACACAAACTATAAACTAAAAATGGGAACTATAGCCCAAAAACCCCGAAAAAACATTAAAAACAGTGCTAAAAACGAAAAGTGTGTATACTTTTTTTTTTTTTTTTTAAGGGTAAATTTTGAACATGTTTTAAAAATGGAAGTGAAAACGAATTTTTTGTGCAAAAATTGTGCAAAAAACACCTTGAAAATTAAAACTGTTGATAATAAAATGATGGTTTTTATTTTAGGGTCAATTTTCAAGATTTTTAAAAAATGCTATTAAAACCGAATTTTTATGTGTAAAAATTGTGCAAAAAACACCCTCAAAATGAAAGGTGTTGATGCTGCAATAACACTTTTTTTTTGTAGGGTAAATTTTCAACATGTTTTAAAAATGGCAGTGAAAACCAATTTTTTGTGCAAAATTTGTGCAAAAAACACCCTCAAAATGAAAAGTGTGATGCTCGAATAACACTTTTTTTTTTCTTTTTTTTTCTGGGGTAAATTTTCAACATTTTGAAATAATGGTGTAAACGATTTTAACATGACTCCGAAAAACATTAAAATTTCAAAAGAATAATGAAAACATAAAATTAAAAATTAAAACAATGAAAAAAAACAAAAAAGAAGTTTAAAAAAAATAACAAAATATAAATAAAAATATATATTAAAAACAAAACATAAAATTAAAAAAAAAAATCAAATATACAAAAAAGACAAAAAAAAAATCAATCATAAAAATGTTAAAAAAAAACAAAATTAACCTATAAAAGATAATAATTAAAAAACTAGAAAATAAAAAATAAATAATAAGAAAAACATATTTTTACAAAAAGTTATATTTTTTTTGTTTTACCTTGTAAACCATAAAACAAATTGGAAAGAAAAAAAAAAAAGAAAAAAAAAAAAAACCTATAAAATTAAGCAAGTAAAAATAGAAAAATTTAAAAAGCATATACTAAACAAAAAAAAATTAAAAAAGAAAATATAGAAAATTAACCCAAAAAACAAAAAAATAAAAAAAAATACTAAAATTAAGATCAAAAAATTAAAAAAAAAAAACAAAAAAAAATATACTGAAAATAAAAAAAATCAAAAAATCAAAAAGTTATCATATATATATATATATATATATATATATAATTTAAAAGAAAAACATTTAAAATTTTATATTAAAAAATTAAAAGTTAAAAATTTCTTTTTGACATTGACCTCAAATTTCAATTTTTTTTTTAAAAAATTAAAAATTGAAAATTAAAAGAAGCTAAAAAAACATTAAACATTTAATTTTTTTTTTAAATGTATTTTTTTTAAATACATTTAATGTTTAAATTTCTTGGTTTTTATTTTTTTTTATTTTTTTTCAAACATGTTAAATGTTGTTTTTTTTTTTTAATTAAATGTTAAATGTTTTATTAATTATATATATATATTTTTAAATGTTTTAACTATAATTTTTTTTTTAATATTTTAAATTCTTTTTTAAATCAAAAGTATACTTTGTTTTTTTTTTCATCTTTAAATAGAAAAAATATCAATTTTATTTTTTATTTTTAATTTGTTGTATTTATTAAAAATGTAGGTTTAAATTTTTAAATGTTTTTTTTAAATCATAAATGTATGTTTCTTAAAATTTTAAATGTTTTTTATTTTTTTAAAAACAAAAATATATGTGTTTTTTTTTTTTTTAAATGGTTTTTTTTTAACAAAATTCTATATATATATATATATATATATATATATATATATATATATATATATATATTTTTTGAAATTTAAAATATTTTACATTTTTTTTAATATATATATATATATATATTATTTTTTTTTTTAATTTTAATTTGAGTATATTTTGGTTTTTTTAGGTTTTTTTTTATGTTTTTAATCTTAATTTTAATAGTTTTTTAGATTTTTATTGATTTTCTTTAATCCAGTTTGTTTTTATTTTTTTATTTTTATTTTAGTATTTTGTTAATGTTTTTCAAGATTTTTCTCTTTTTAGTTACTTAATTTTATAGTTTTTTTAATTTTTTTTGTTTTTATTTTTCCAATTTTTTATGGTTTACGAGATATTTTTTTTTTTTACATTTTTATATATATATTTTTTTGTCTTTTATATATATCTATATATATATATATATATATATATATATATATATATATATATATATATATATCTATATATATATTTATATTTGCTTTTTTATGTCAAAAAAAATTTGACATAGAAAATTTTAAAGTGTAAAAGCATGTACCATTTAAAAAAAATTATCCGCACTTAATACATTAAAATATTTAAAGTGTCAAAAATTGTTAAATTTAGAAAATATTTACATTTCATACATTATCAAATTGAAAGTCAAAAAATAGGTCCTTTAAAAAAATGGCCTGATGCAGAATCACCACTTTTTTAAATCAGCGTGCAAATCACTAACATTCTAAAATGTAATGTGTATAACAGAATTTAAAGTGTCAAAAACTATGCTCTAAAAAAATATGTGTTCTGCATTGCCCCTTTTCAAAATCGGGTAACTTTTTTTCTATCTATACGAAACGGGTAGCAGTATCAGTTCCTGTTTCAAAGTTTAAATTGTTATCTTATAACACGACTAAAATTTAGTCATATTTCTTTAGTCATTAATTGACTTAAACAATGACTAAAATTTTCATATATATGACTATTAATAGTTAATTTACAGTATCTTATAACACGACTAACATTTTGGTCATATTTCTTTGGTTATTAATTGATTTTCTCGAGTGATAATGTAGTAATATATTTTGTTTTATATTCGGTCATTAAATGTGGCAATTAATGACAAATTCAATGAATAAATTAATAACCAAATTTATGACTAAATATACTACTAAACGATAAAATTGAAACAACAAATTAATGACTATGCTAAAAATGACTACAAGTTGGTCATGTTATAAAATACTGTAAATTAGCTACTATTGGTCACCGACTGAAAAATGGTCGTTTATATGCAAATTTTAGTCATTTTTACTAATTAATTAGCCATTTTGTACTAGTGAAATAAATTCAAATAAATTCAAATAATACCTCATTGGTCACTTGTCAATAAAGTACACTTGCAATTTTGCTTACTTCTTGTCACAATAAGTTAACTAGCTCATCGATCAAATCATCATATATAAGCATATCACATCTAATTAGCTCAAAACGCAACCATCATAGATCAAAGTCATATGCATAATAAAAACTGAAATAAAATACTGATATTTATCCTTTAATTGGTCCTCACTTCTGCCTTTGTTATTTCCATAGACAAATTGGTTCAGTTGCCACACCAAGCAAGCACCTAGTGCCTTCGCTTCTATTCAATTATGTACACTATACATAGTGTACACCACAACACATACACCCATACACATCATACAACACCAAACAATACATGCACATACACCCGTCATACAACAAAACACATACACCTACACCTAGAGTACAACATACCATGTACAACTACAACTAGCGTAATAAAAAACACATACACGTACCCTTGGTGTACAACACAACACATACGCCTCACTACAAGAAAAAATGACATTGGTGAGGGTCATTCCTATGACGGACCTTTAAGTTCCATCACCAATGTCACATATGGTGACGGTCTTTAAAAAAGCGTTGTTGTAAGTGTATATAGTGATGGTCCTTTAAGGTTTGTCACCAAAGCCATTTTCAATGACACTTTTGGTGAGGGTCGTTAAAGGCCCATCACTAATTCTATCTTTGGTGACACTTTTGGTGAGGGTCATTAAAGGCCCATCACTAATTCTCTCTTTGGTGACACTTCTAGTGACAATCTTTTATTGACTGTCACTAATGATCTTTTTGGTTACTTTTGGTGGCGGTCAATAAATGTTTCTCACCATTGATCATTCCAATGATTTTTTTATGACGCTTCATGCCTGTGACGGACCTTTAAGGTCCGTCACCAATGTCGCATATGGTGACGGTATTTAAAAAATCATTGTTGTAAGTGTATATAGTGATGGTCCTTTAAGGTTTGTCACCAAAGCCATTTTCAATGACACTTTTGGTGAGGATCGTTAAAGGCCCGTCACTAATTCTTTCTTTGGTGACACTTTTGGTGATGGTCGTTAAAGGCCCATCACTAATTTTCTCTTTTGTGACACTTCTAGTGATGATCTTTTATTGACCCTCACCAATTCTCTTTTTGGTTACTTTTGGTGACGGTCAAAAAATGTTCGTCATCATTGATCATTATAATGAACTTTTGATGATGCTATGTACCTGTTACTATATTCTTTTTCAAAACATAACAATGTAAGACCATTTTTGTGGATTCTTTTTCGGTATGTGTCCAAGGACATAGTGGTTATAATAGTCAGTCAATTTGTTAAGAAGTAATTAGTGTGTATCATTTCCCTCAATTCATAAGAGTATAGTTTTCCTATGAGTCAGCACATGATTCATCTCTATTAGGTTTATTATCAAGCAAATTTCCTTTAAAAAAAATTCCACTGGTGTGTCTAGGAATTATATTATTTAATACACTCATGGCACACCTTAACATGCTTTGGAACAATACACTAACATTCCTTAGCACCTCGCATGTCTTGGAAAATCTTTGTACTTGGAACATCTTTGTACCTAGAACATCTTGCCATGAGTAGGATTCCCAAGCACATGTTGGCTTGCCCTAACATAGCATATCACTCCCATATCATGTGTTGGCATGACCTGTAGTCCCTAGCATGCCCTGGAACACATTGGCATAAAATTGCGTTGACAAACATTAGCACTTGGTACACATTGGCACCTGGTATGTATTGGAACATATTATTAGTGTGCCTAGCATGCCCCTTTTGGAAAAGATAAAGTCTCGACTTATTAACCCTCTTATGTGTTCATTTCCTTGCATTTTAGCTTGGTTATTCCTTTTGTTGCCTTGAAACTCCTTGACGCATATTGGCATACTCTGGCACCCTGCACATCCTAGCATGTCTTAGCACCTGGCATGCCTTGGCACTATTTGGCACATGTTAGCACACCCCGGAACTACCTAGCACACTCTATCACTTCTTGACATTCCTTGATATTCCCTGGCATGCCTTACTCGTTCTTAGCATACCTTGTCACTCCCTCCTTGGCATGACAGCTAGCACTCATTGACACTCCCCGACACACCCTCATATTCATTCACTTCCATGCATTTTGACCTAGTGCTCCCTTGTGTTTTCGTAATACTCCCTAACACTCATTAGCATGCATTGGCACTCTCTAACACGCCTTAGCACTCTTCAATATGCTCTTCCACTTCATAGCATGCATCACACTGCCTGATGCACATTGTCACTTGGCACATGTTGGCACTTGGCAAGTCTTATAAGAATGTTTGGCATGCGTTGAGATGACCTGGTATGCTTTGGCATGGTTTAATATTAAAGTTATTTGAGATCAATTATTGGAAACTAAATGAGAAGAAATGGAGGAAGATTTGGCACTTAGAATGCTTTGACACTTGGCACTTGGCACTTATAGTTGGTGTGCCTAGCATGCCCCTCACGGAAAAAGTAAATTGATGACTTATTAACCCTATTATGTGCTCATTTCCTTGTAGTTTAACTTGTTCCTCCCTTTTGTTGCCTTGACAGTCCCTGGCATGCATTGTCACACCCTTGTACATCTTGGCATGCCTTAGCACTTGGCACATCTTAGCTTGTTTGACATGTCTTCATACTATCTGGCACATGTTAGCATGCCCTAGCATTCCCTAACACACCTTGGCAGTCATGACATAACAACTAGAATTACATTTTTCCATGACTTCGGAACCTTACATTCACTAGAACACCTTGGCACTCCCTAGTTATCATGCCCTCTGTTATCCTCCACAATGTCCCAGGCTGATGAGGATATCGACAGAGGTAACCACAGAACAAGATTTTAGTTTGGTAGCTAGCACTACCAAACCAGAGAGGGCTCTCTCTATGAAATCACAGCCAAGGGATGACTGGAATGTAAAGGATTTTAAGCTAGATAGATAGGCTCAGGTGGGTTTTGGAAAATCTAGGCTCATCACATTTTCTTGATGATCCCACCTCCATGGGTTGTACTGACATGGTTTGGTGCTAGCTGGGTGAAGTGGTTATATGCGTTTTCAAGGCTGCCCCAATGAAGGTGTCTCATGTCATGTTCTTCTCTTTCACCTGATGGAGTACTATAACCTTTATCAGGATATGGTGAAAGAGGCTGGGATAATGCATGTTTCCTTTCCATTGCACCCTTTCATACATTTTGGTTAGGCTCATATACAAGTAGCTAGAGAAATTTAGAGACTTGTGAGTTGTAAAGTGCATGAGCAGTCTTATGTGGTATTGATATAGCCTAGAAAATCTTCCCTCACATGTGAATAACTTCATGACAACCTTCATCAGTGGTGCATATCTCTCCAACAAGTATCTGAATGGGAAAACATGTGAGTGAGCTCCTTTGTATTGTGATTTGAAGTAGGGTTTGTACTCTTCCAGGTCTAGGTTCATGCCTTTGAACCAATTTTCACCATGGTTTGGTATACTTGTAGCTTGAGAGATGGCATCCACTGAAAACATGAAATCACTCCCTGCAATGGTGATCTTGTCTTCCTTCAAGGTGAGGGAAAATATACCTCTGAGATGCTCATGGCAACCTACTTTGTGCACTCTTTGAAAAAACACCAAACAATTGACATCTTCAAAGCATTTCATGACAAATGGGGAGGGGACGATTTTATTGCAATCAGAGGGCTCAAACCTCAATATCTTTTCCCCCTCAGTATCTTTAGACCAAAATAATTCATGCTGTTATAGTTAGGTGCCTTTGGGCTAGGCCTAAATCCACAAATAAGATATTTTTCTTCTATTTAGAGGTGCTTGCGAGACATGAGAAGGATCTAGGGTGGGTTATAAAGGACACATAATGTTTTAGTAAGGATTTAATTGTCAAGAAACTACGGAAAAATTTCCAGGACAAAGGTATTTGGTAATAGGTTATTAAAGAGAAATATCTAAAAAATAGACAGCTTAAGGAATGGATTAAAGAGGTGGCTCCAAAGAAGAAGGTGGCATCTTATATATGGAGAAGCATGATGAGAAACAAATATTGGCTACTACGAAATCTAAGATGGGAGGTTGGAAGGGGGAATAGGATAGCAATAGGACTAGATGATATCAAAGGAGTGGAGGGAATACATACTCTTTCTATTCACATCCTTGAGCATTTACATAAGAAAAGGATTTACTTTATGAACTAAATCTCTTGTGATTGAGGATCTTCTTCTGTTACAAGTTATTAGCTTAATGCATTTGAACTTGGATTTCCAGAGGACCTATTTGTGGAATGGGCACGTTTCACAACACAATTAAGTCTAACAGGTTTAAAACTCACAGAGAAGAAAGAAAAGATAAAATGGGAAGTTGTTATGTATAATGAGCAGATCTTGGTTAAAGAGATTTATAAACATATTTCTCATGGACGTGGCTTGAATGATAATGCTTTTTGGTTTCATAACACGTGGAGATGGGATATACCTCTCAAATTAAAATGTTTTGTGTGGCTGGTGGCCCATAATAATATTTCAACTTGGGATAATATCCATAAAATGGGCTTTCAGGATCTTGGAAGATGCTCTTTATGCAAAGAAGATTTAGAAGACATGGACCATCTATTTCTAACATGTCCTTTTGTGATCTCGGTATGGAGTGGGGTTCTTCAAACACTTAAGATACATGTAATCTAGAACATGGTTTCCATTTAGAGATGTATCACTCAATGGTTTGAAGGTTTCAAGACATATCATTCCTTTCCTTTCTATATTTTGTGGGGCATATGGTGAAGCAGGAATGAGAAGATTTTTGAACAAACAAAACCAGATACTAGAGACGCCTATTTAAATATCTTTGCATATTTTATTGGAGATATGGCTAATGAAGGAGGAACAACCTAGAAGACATTTTTGACTCATGGAGATATGGCATAGTTTATTTTTTTATCTTTTATTTTTTAATTTTATTTTTTATGAAGCATCCACCAATGGGGTTTGTGGAAGTGGGACACATTTGGTTTTGAAGCCAGACAACACCTTGCATTTTAGTTGGTATAATGGCACATGGTCAAATAATAGAATTGAGCTAATCATACTCTTGGGGGCTCTTGTACGTGCTAACTGGCTTGCAATTGAAGATTTACTTGTGTTTGGAGATTCCAAGATGATCCTAGATTGGGTACAATTGAAAAAAAAATTGGACCACCTTCCCTTACTTTTTGCATGCAATGCATAAGATCTCTGATGAATACCTTTCAAAGACTAGCCTCTAATAATGTCTATAGACAGTAGAATCAAGTGGCAAATCTCCTATCAAATAAGGGATGCAACTGTGTGCCAAGAAGGATTTTCTACTTAGTTTCGACAAAGGAATTTGTTGACGGTGTTGGACCTGCCAACATGTCAAGGGGATCTCCCCGGTAAGAAGTCCCAATTAGATCTCATACCGTTTGGTGTAGGAGTCCCAACAGTGGGTCGTAAAGCAATGCCTTGATCGCAATGCTGCAAAAAGGCAAGTAAGATAACTCTGTCAGTAGGAAGGGTGTGACTACTACAGTGACTCAAGGAAGGTGCATGAGAGGTTCTAACACAGGTGGATTGGGATGAGTGCGCCCCTTGGAAACCGGTAATAGTACTCAGCTAGGAAGGGAACACATGAGCCAAGATGCATCACAAGCTGGAAATCAGGTCAACCGGCAATCCAAAGTGATGGTTAAACCAACAGCACATCTGCAACAAGATTCATATAATTGCATACAATGTAGTTCATACACAAATACATAAGTTAAACAACATACATCGCTACAACAACTAGAAAAATCCAACTACAATAAAAACATATGCATGAAAACATGTTGGATCTTATTATATAAAGAAGTGTAAGTTCCAATCTTACAATACATCCATGTAAACTTGCTAGCCCCAACAATGGAACGTTACAACCACATTCGCTTGCTCCTCTAAAGAGATGAACTAGCTCTGTGCAGTGGAGAAGCCAAGGCGCGTTACAATATTGTCCAAGCTCTTTCCAAGATAGTCTTATCAGAAGCTTGGCTGACCAAAAGCCTATACAATGAGTTATGAGGGACTATTTATAGCAAAGGATGGGGTGACCCTTGACATTCCCCTTTATGACCATTCAACTACCCTCATGACTCTTCACCTTCTCTATGACTGTTACATCCACTATTGATACTTGACTTACACTTGACATGACTTAACATTACAATGCACATGTACCCATGTGAACAAAAATGGCTTGAACAAGCCAAAATAGAGATCACTCTAACTTAGACAACTATAGAAGTCCAACTGCTCGACATCCTCATGCTGATCAACAGTAACATATTGATGCCAATATTTGTAGTCCTTGATAGTGTCCGTGTGTTCTGCTGTGACATCTATCTGAAACCTAAACCTTTCCTCCATAGAATCTGGGTACATTGCTTAGGCTCCTCTATCCAACTCATTTGAAAGCATGCGCATCATTGTCTTCAATCTGGCTGGACCGGAAACATATTTGAGCATGATGTCTACACTAATAGGCAAGTCTGGGCTGGTGTCAATGTGCATCAACTCGTCGAAGTATGAGTCAAGCTCTAGTCGAACCTGCTTCTTGGTATTCACCTAGGTGACAATCCAAAGTGATGGGATTGCATGTGGGAGCACCACAACATCCATGCTCTTGAATACTCGTGCATGAGAAAACTTTATGCTAGTGATGAGTTGTGGGAGGTCCTCATAGTTACGGATATGACTCCAGATATGTGCTTGCAGCTCAACCAAATTGGCCGTCATCATCCTTGGAAAGTGAAGTGGGGCTCCATTGTACTTCATGATCCATGTTTGCATGTTATCAACAGCAGCATGCATGTTGGTCAAGATGCATGCTCTTCTAGCACATCGCTGCTGCCATCCATTGAGATGGACGACTGCCTTGTGCATGGTACCAAACTTGGAGTACAATGCTCGCATAACTGTGTCAAGGGATAATACTTCATCTAGTATTGCCTTCTTCAGTTCAGCTCGAGCGTACATTCTCACTAAGTCTCCTCATTGCTTGGCCACCTGTAGTTCCTTCGCCCTTCGCTCATTCTCAGCTATTAAAAAGCTAACACTTGAGCTAGTGGCTTCGGCATACACTCTGGTTGCATCAGCCAAGGAAGCTAGATGCTTGTGCACATCAGTCACAATCACTCGCTCCTCAACTTGCATAGGAGATGTTTGATCCTCCAGAGTTGGTACTCTATGAGACTGCACAACTCTATGATGAGATTCATTAAATGTGATGTTGTGCATCTCTCCTTCCATTTGACCACCAAGGATCTCAGTGCCTCCTTGGTCATTTGAGACTTTCTCATCATCTCGATGCATTGAAGTGGGTGAGTCGACCTCTTTGTGGTGAGGCATGAAGTTGGTGTCCTATTCCAACTCCTATTGCTCCATGTATGCATCCAACTATTGAAGTGCTTGTTCTATCTCATGAGTGAAGTCTCACTCCAATGATGGTTCACCATGTTCACCTATTGCTAGCTGTTAAAATGAATCAACTACTTGTATGGGAGATGCTTCATCTATCTACACATGTTGTGCCACCTACTATATTTGTTGCTGCTACACTTCCCTCTCCTGTTTGCACAGCTCTTGTTCTTTTCAGAGTTGCTCCCTCAACTCATGCAACTCCTCCTCTGATTCTTCCATTATCTTCTTATCCCTCTGCCTCACGCGATTTGTTTGTCGTGTTGTTGCCTCTTTGCCTGAATAGCCATATCTACTTATTCTACAAGTGGATTTGCTCAAAACTTGTAGCTTTGCTCATCCTCCATGCGATTGAAAATATTCCTCTTCCCTTTGTCGCGCACAGGTATCTGCCTAAATTCTTGAATAATTTATTAATCCAAATCTAAAATAAATATAATAACAATGTTGAATTCCAATTCCAAGTCCACTCAACTAGTGCACATTACCTAATTCAATAGTGTTGTGAACCATTACATGTAGTTACATAAAAAAGTCCCAACCAATTTTAAAATTAGCTTCATCAAAAAGCTCTAACTTCAATCAAGACCAGCACAATGACCCAATCAAACCTTTCACAGCTTGGTTAATTGAGACACCAAACATCCAGTGCTACTGTGTACCACACTGTCAAAATCATCAATAATGGCTGCAATCTAAACTTCCTCGTAACTAATAGCCAAGTAAGTCAAGCATCAGCGGCATCACTTGCATCAAACTCCCATATATTGAATTAGTTAAACACATTGATTTTTATTTGTTCTAATCCCTTAGGGAGATTTTCTGTTTTGATTTGGAATCTCAGTTGCGAGCAACCCAACTTCTTATTATTGGACTTCCAACATCAATCATCAATTTTCTGTATTCATACTTTGGGTTTTGAATACCTGATTTTGTACCCCCATAGTAGACACACATATATATATAGCATATTAGAGATCTTATTCGGTGGAATTTATATGCAATGGTGGTTGATTTTGAATCTTTTACAAACACAACTTTAGGATCTATAACAAGGCTCATCAGAACTACCATACTGTATCCCTTAGATACATGTAAGACCAAGTACTAGGAAAAGGTTTATGCCGGGGGTCGATAGAAATACATGTCTATATCTCCAGCGCATATTTTCCTTAGAATAAAATTGGGTTCTTTCTTTTTCTTGGAATGGGTTTTGCTGAGTTCGATATGTGACACATGTATTTCCTTAGAAATCATCTAGGTTGAGTATTTCGAAATGGGTTTTGTATCTAGCTTCAATTTGGGTCACTGGATCCTTAGTTTATCCTTTGGTTAGTGTGCTTAAGTTTGGTGGGGTCGATCCTCCTTAGCACACTTGGAACTCGCTAACACTCCCTATCACACACTCTTATTCATTCATTTCCAGGCAATTGAAACTAGTGCTCCCTTGTGTTTCCCTAGCACTCCCTAACATGCGTTGGTGCCACATTGTATAACCTAGCACATCTTGGCATGTATTGGCATCCCTAACATGTCTTGGAACTATCTCACATGTGTTAGCACTTCTTGTCATCCCCTAGCTCACCTTGGCACTCCCTAGTTATCATGCCCTTATAGATAGCCTTACTTTTTTTTCGATTTGGGAACCCAACCAAGTCATTGAAAAAATAGTGTTGTTCATAGCCCAAATTCTCCCTTTATCTGAAACTGCTTTTTCCCAACTCCTTATTGCAATCATAGGCTTACCTCCTGCATGTGCTATTTTTTCCCAACCTCTTTGAAAGGTCTTTCACTTTCCTTTCCCTTTCCCCTTCTAATATTTTGTCGTGATTTTTGTTGTGTGTTAAGAAGGTGAGATTTTCAACCTGTTGCATTTGAAACTTGTGGTTCTGAAGCTAATCCTCATTTCGACAAACATTCTTCCATTAGTCTAACCTTAGACTTGACAGTGTTGGGGAAATTTGAATGTTTAGGCTTATTTATTGCCTGATATCCTTAACAATGACCATTGAAAACTTATCTTTTTTCACTCTAACATAGATCTTTGGCTTACACAAAGCTTTGAACCATGTGGGACCAAAAGAGGCTTAAAAATCTTAAATGGAAGGGAGTTTGGCTGAGACTTGGGGATAGCTACTACCTCAAAGCTAGAATGAGAGTTTAGCTCTTTTTCACTACTATTTTTGCTTAAAATGAAAACAACCTTGGACAACTCATGCTCAAATTAAATATCTACCTTGGAATACCATCCATCTTGGAAACAAATCATGATTTGGTTGGAGATGATCTATTAAGACAATGAAGTGTCACCTGTAAATTCATACTAGGATTTGAATGCCTCATGTGGACATGATTGGGCTCATAATTAACAATATCAACTTCCATTTGAAACTATGGAGGGATGTAATTAATTATTGACAGGACCCACTGTCCGACAACCAAGGCAATCAAAACCCTTGGTCAAAAGAAAGAGAGCACACGAACTTTACTTGTTGTCGGAGAAAAGTGCCTTCAAATCTAACCACTAGCTCTGAACATGTCAAACTTTGTAGCAATTGAAATAATGTAATGATATTTTCCAATAATCAATGTTATGGGTCTAGACATTTTCCTCGTAAACCAATTCAATGGCCTTGAATAAAATATCTTTGATATCTACTTTGAATAGAATCAAGGTCCAATGCCTATTAATTGAGACATACCAATTAGGGTCCAGAGAAATAAATCTACCAAACTTCTTGCGAATAATGTGAAGGGCCTCCTCTATCTAGAAGACAAGGGGAGGGCTCGACAATATAGCCCAAAGTTGTTGCACCGAGAGATGTTTGCGAGCGAGATCACAATCCACCAGCCATGTTTCCAGGACTAGGTTGGATGGCCCCCAATCCCATTCTGCCTCCTTGATCTTATTATTGTCCCCCTCAACCAAAATTGAAAGAATATCCAATTGTGAACAAATCTATTGAAAATTGACATATAACCCATGGCTAACATCTAGTTGTCCAAAACCCATGCCATGAGAGATGCCTTTTGCATTGTCTTACCATAAAATCTTCCTACCAAAGTAGTTTCTAACAAGTTTGGGATGTCCTCGAACTTGATATCCTTACCAATGACCATTGAAAATTGATCTTGTTTCACTCTAACATAGAACTTTGGCTTAGGCAAAGCTCTCGAACCATGGGGGAACAAAAGAGGCTTAAAAGGATTAAATGGAAGGGAGTTCGGTTGAGACTCAGGGATAACTACTACCTCAAAGCTATAATAAGAGCTTAGCTCTTTTGCATTACTAAATTTTATTGAAACAAAAACGACCTTGGACAACTCATGCTAAAACTAAATATCTACCTTGGAACACCATCCATTTTGGAAACACATGATGATTTGGTTCGAGATGATCTGTCAAGACAATGAAGTGTAACTTGTAAATTCATCCTGGGATTTGAATACATCCTCTGGACATGATTGAGCTCATAATCAACAATATCAACTTCCATTCGAAATTGCGGCAGGATAGAATTAATTCAAATTCCATTCGTAACCGTGGCGGGATAGAATTAATTGTTGACACGACCCACTGTCTGACAGTCGAGACAGTGAAAACCCTTAGGAAAAAGAAAGAGAGTACACAAACTTTACTTGTTGTTGAAGAAAAGTGTGAAAGCAGCAAATCTCCATCTTTTCTCAAAAAAGATTGGAACCATTATTTTATAATATCCTTTAAGAGTATAATAAAGAAAATATAAATTTCATATCAATAGGGTGTTCTCTTTATAATAATATCTTTTTTTCTATATAAATGTATAGAAAATTTACCAGATAATTTTTCTCATTCCTAAAATAATATCTAAACTATGAGGATGATATCCAAGGGACTTAATACCACAACCTCTTACTCATAATCTACAACACTTAGCCACTCAAATTAACTCATTACATGTCTTTGAACTAGAAAACCTTCTTTAAAAAAATGATTAAAAAAACACCATAAATCACAAAATATTATTGTTTAAATAATATGATAAATAGATCCGCTCTAAATAAAATTTATAATTAATAATATAAATTAATAATGCTATTGGATATATAAAGAAAATAAATTATAGCCTATCTTTAATGGAGTCCACATTTCTCAAATTCTCATTAATCTTACTTTTATTTAAGTGCTCAAGGATGAGAATGAGATTTAAGTCAATTAGTTAATGTCACTATTACTAAATATAAAAAATGCGATATAATTGAATAAATGTGTAGCATCCCAAAAGGAAAAGTTAAATACTTATCTAGCAGATGACATTGCAACCAGGCAAGAAGACTGATTCTCTATTTTATTTCAATGTAATTGGACACCATACCGCCCACCATATATAAATAAAAGTTCAAAATACGATTGTTATTTTACTTGGGTTTCTATATGTTTGGAGGAAGGATGGGAGAGTTTGAGAACAAATCACTGTAAAAAAAAAGTAAAAGAAGAGTTTAAGATTAAAATTTATCATCTTCTTTCCCACCATTTTTCGCAAAACAAGGCCAACAAAGCAAAGTACGTCATGATATTATGTTCCAAGGATATTTCTTAGGTATGCCCAGGGAGATCGGCAGATTCGTTCGATTGATCTTCCTGATTTATACATAATTTGTTTTGGATTTTCTGTTTGAATAGGCTGGGAGAATGAGTGAAGTATTTGAAGGATATGAGTGACAATATTGCAAGCTCTCTGCAAATCTTTCGTGGAAATGCACCTCAACAGCTCTTCTCAATGGAGGTAAGAGGATCGATCATATGGTGCCTGCACACTTTTACAGAAATTATTAAACTTTTCTTTCAATTGATACAAAAACCAAATGTAATAAAGATTGAACCTTTCAGCTCTCCCGATAATTTGATGTCTTCATCAATGCACCATAGGAAGATTTCCATACTTCCCTTACCCTTGTATCTTCGACCTCTTTTCTTTGTTTTTTGGCTAGTTGGAAAAAATTTTCAAATTGATACTTGCGATGCAATAACCATGTATATGAAGACACCCTAAATCTCTGGGACTGAGACATAAGGTTTGATAGCATTTAAATCGATGCTCTGTTTGGTGGGGTTGGTTAATTTGTTGGGTACTTGAAATCATAAACACCCGGTTTGTGAATAATCATCTGTTAGTTTATTGAATTTCGATTATGAAGGCTTTCTCTAGTACAATGGATGCTGTGTCAAACGATGGTTGGATAAGTTTCCTGTATATTACTTAAATGTTGTATTTATGGGAATTTAGATATCAAAAAATGTTCAATTGTCTATCTATTTATCTGTATAGGATATTTCTTGTGGTTTGGTTTATGTGGACAACCCACTGGATAAATATATTCGTAATAGTTTATGGTTTGATACCCCTTTTTGTTTCTATTTTTGATGGAGAAACCTCTGACAATACACCTTTTACCACAGAGATGTTTTTGTTGGATAGAAATCTCCAGAGGAGTCTTACACCAAATATATAAATGGCTATTGTATATCACAATAATAAGCATTAACATATGAATATGTGGCACACCCTAAACTCTGTGCATTAAATTCATTGCTTTTTATTTCACGACAGATTTATTTCTGCATAGGAGATGTGTTTTGGCACTTGAGTGTGTTCGCATCAAATATTCTAAGGCTAAACCCAGATTCTCATGTGTCATGGAAATTCAACATATGCCTTGTTCACCTAAGAACTATCTGTAACTCATATTAGGGTACTCATGTACAATATCAACTCATCCCACCTAACAAGTTACCAAGACAAGGCTCATCACATACAACCATGGTCTAAAACAATTAAGCAACACAATTTACATCTTGACATGCCATAGCACCTGGCATGTCTTAGAATGCCTTGGCACTATGTGGCATGCCTTAACATCCCCTACATTCCTGGGCATGCTTTGACACTCCCTACCACATCATGGCACTTCTTGACATGCCTTGGTAGTTTAGGATACCTTGGCATTGCCTAGCATATAACCTTGTCACTCCCTCCTTAACACACCTAGAACTCATTGAAACTCCCTCTCACACACTCTTATTTGTTCATGTGTTCTAATAGGTTGCAAAATATCTTGCCACCCTCATTGACTACATCAAGGCCTGTAAATATTATGCCTATGAGTGTTTGTTAGTCTCTTCTTAGGTCTTGGGTCGAATTATTTTTTCTCTTTCAACTATATGAGTCGAGCTAAATGAGGATAGTAGTCATGAGAATAGAGGGTTTATATATATCTCAAAACTAATTACAACCCTTTTCCTATTAGCTTCAAATAAAAAATGTTATAAAACTAAATTAAATTAAAATCTTTTTATTGTGAAATAAGTTATGGTTTTTGGGCAAGTGGTATTGATAAGCCATGGTATTGGCCCATGGTATTGTAACAAAGCTTATTTACAAGTTAATAATATCCGTGGTAATGTGGGGGTGAATATCGATGGTTAAGAATATTTTCATATTGCTATAAAATATTTATATTTTGAAATAATATATGATTTTTTTGTCATGTGGTATTGATAAGCCATGGTATTGGCCCATGCTGTTATAACAAACCCTATTCACAAGTTCATAATATCAATGACAAAGTGGGGGTGAATATCCATGACTAAGAATCCTGTCATATTCTAATAAAATATTTTGATTTTGAAATAAGTTATGTTTTTGGGGCATGTGGTATTGATAAGCCATGGTATTGGCCCATGTTATTGTAACAAAGTCTATTTACAAGTTAATAATATCCATGGTAAACTGAGAATGAATATCCATGTTTAAGAATATTTTCATATTGTTATAAAATATTTTGATTGTGAAATAAGTTATGTTCTTAGAGCATGTGGTATTGATAATCCATAGTATTGGCCCATGGTATTATAACAAAGCCAACTTTTTACAAGTTAATAATATCCACTGTAAAGTGGGGGGTGAATATCCATGTTTAAGAATCTTGTCATATTGTTATAAAATATTTTGGTCATGAAATAAGTTATGGTCTTCGGGCTTGAGGTATTGATAAGGCATGGTATTGGCTCATGGTATTGTAACAAAACCTATTCACAACTTAATAACAAAATCATTATTTTTATTAGTAATTGAGCCAACATTTAGATTTTTGCACTCATCCTCATACTTTTGACTTTTACTATTATTATTACTATTATTATTTAACTAAGCCCATATTTAGAATTGTTTACATACTTACATTACAACTACACATCTATTATATACTCTATAAATATTGTATTTATTGTTTTTTAGGGAAGAAAATTTTAACATTTTTGAAAAAATTCAGCCTTAATTTTGATGTAACAAAGCCCTCCCAAACCCAATATTTATTTACATTCTAAAACAAGTAGTATATTTTCACTTTTCATAAAGCTCAGGGAAAACAAGTAGCACATTTTTCCTTTTCACATGGTGGGATGGAAAAAGAGATTAAAACAAGTAGTATATTTTCACTTTTCATAGGGCAGAGGGAAAGCGAGTAGCACATTTTCACTTTTCACAGGGGAGAGGGAAAACGAGATTGAAGAGAGTTGTGAATTAAGGTTTTACCAGTACCAGATTGATATCAAACCCCACCATTGGATCTTCAGCCCATTAATGGCACCTAGGTATGTTTCATTTCTAACCACGTTGCATTTCCACCCCACTTTTAGTCTTCTTCCACATAGGGAGGAGTACACACACCTCATATCTCTGGTTCAAAATTGACTTTTTTTCATCCTTGCTTTTAATTTTATGCATTAATCTATGTGCCACACTTTGTTACTGTTTGTAGGGATGACATTGGCATTTGATGACTTTGGGAGGCCATTTAACATAATAAAGAAGCAGAGGTAGAATACCCAAATGAGAGGATTAGATGTTCAAATTTTCTAACATTGTGGTTGCCAACGCTGTTATGAGAATACTATGCACCTCATTGGACTCCAATGGAATGAAAATGACGCTCTAGAATGCCTGCCATGATGTCATCATCAGTAAGTTCCTATTCCTTTTATTCATTAATACTGTGCACCTCATTGGACTCCATTAGAATAAAAATGACGCTCTAGAATCCCTGTCATGATGTCATCATCAGTAAGCTCTTATTCCTTTCATTCATTTTCTAGATCAGTGAAACCACCCTTAAATTATGAAAATTAGTAGAATTTACTTTAAAACTTGTATGATTCATAACTAAAAATTACTTAAATTTTTTGTAAAGACTGAAATAAGCCAATACTCTACTACTCACTCTTTCTCACAAACCTTGAGGCCCTCCGAGCTAGATGCTCTACATATGTAGATGCCTGCCTACTAAAGCTCTTAAAATTGGTGAATGCATTCAGATGTCTTTTTGATCATTGCATGTCTAATGTGCATTAATGGCATTTCAACCCCTAGATTTGTATGTGCCATATTCCATCATGTTGGTTCTATTTATAGGTGCATGTCGGTTTTTGTTGCGGGTAGAGCTTGACACAATCATTTTGGTTAGATTTTGAGAACTTGCTATTTAATGTAGTTCTCCTGTTTTATAGGAGCTAAATTTTTAGGGCGTGCTTGTCAAACATAGCTACATGGTATTGTTCCATGCATGTAACTTCTGTGCACTTTGAGGATGTGGTACTTCAGTTTACCACTCAAATTCACACAAAAACGAAACCCAAATTCACACAAATTTACGAAGTAACTGAACTGAACTGTTTCTGTTATTAACTATTTATTATTGTTGGGAATGAAACTATAGATTTATGCAACCTAAATGCACACAACCATTCCATTATTCACGAATACATAAATCACAAATGAAACTAACACAAGAAGTTAAAGAGGCAACCTAAAAATTAATTCAACCATGAAATAAACCATAAAAAATTAGTAATAATTCAATACAATTCATATGTACATTTAGGAATACTTCTTTGGAATTGTTCAACAATTAGTTGCAAAAGAGGGAAGTAAGATCAAAACCATATAACCGAAGATCAATTACAGTTCATATTTTACTCAAAAGTACGATCACAACCATATAACTGAAGGTCAATCACAGTTCATATTTTACTCGATCACTCGCTTCATCATTGACATTAGCACTATTTCACTTGATCACAGGATCCATTGTTAGTAAGATATTTGTTTGACAATAGACCACACATAAGGGTATGCAGGCATATTGTCTTACTGTCCATAAGCATCCCTGAAATATATTCTCTTCATGAGTATAATTGATGGCCTTTACTATATTGGAGCTAAGCAATTGCTAAATTGAAGATTAATTTTTGTAAAGGATAGTGAGTAATTTCAGTGCCATTTTTTTCATAAATTTTCCTCCGAGACCTTTAGTTATTCCTGGATGATAATTACAGACAAAACAACGTGATGCACTTCTTGTCTTCACATTATTGTTTGTCAAGTCTATGCTTCGAACAAGACATAATAGCTCCTTTGACAATACAAAAAAAAAACTTAATTCTTGGTGAATAATCTGAAGAAGTGCCTTGGTGTTGCTGTGCAAAAACTTATGGACAAGAACAAGAAAGTGAAAGAGCTATAAAATTGGTTAGAACATAGATTTTCTACTAATCACTAGATCCAAAACTAATGATCCCACAATGTTAGTAGATAATCATTCCTTCAAATAATGATCCTCATATGTCTCAGGTTAGTTTTGTTTTATTCCACCTTCCATGGCACTGATCTGTAATGTGGAAGAAATTTTATGCTGAAGGTTGTTAAATTAACCCACCAACTTCATAGGGCTCCAATTTATGTTCTTATGTCTAGCTTCTAATTTCTAGTCTTTAATCTCTCTCGCAATGGTATATATATATATATATATATATATATATATATATATATATATATATTGATGGGCGTTTCCGGACTATCTATATAAATAGCTGATCTTTGACTAGATAGACAAAGAAAGTTAGTAGCTTGAAGTTTTCTATCACATTTTTATTTTAAAAGAGAGTCTTATAGTTCTTCTCTTAGGGCTCCTTGTTTCCCTTCATGTTCACTTCCATCATTTACTTTGGCTATAATTTTTCCTAGCTGAGTTGTTTCTATGGTTTTAGTGTTGTAGTAATTGTTCTCAACATCTCTGTATTGTTTTCATTTCTTCAATATAAGCTTCTCCAATTCACGTCCACTCCTCCACATACCATGTTTTTTCTCTTTTCACAGTTGGCTCCTAGAGAACATATTACTAGTTGTCATCTTGGAGATTCTTCTCTCCCCTGAATCTCCTATGTTGGATTTGTAAC
This sequence comes from Pinus tabuliformis, assembly GCA_031772625.1. Classification (NCBI taxonomy): domain Eukaryota; kingdom Viridiplantae; phylum Streptophyta; class Pinopsida; order Pinales; family Pinaceae; genus Pinus; species Pinus tabuliformis. Next base: position 371,072,848 of record CM062818.1, read on the forward strand.
AAAAGAGGGAGAAAAAATATGATTTGTTGGATTTGCCTCACTACAAGTTCTTCTTGCTTTAATACCAATTGATGGGTGATGGAAAATGTAAATCCTGTGAAAATTCACACCAATCTGTAGTAGGTAGATAAGAAATAAAATTTACTACCCATCTCATTGAATGGTGTCAATCACAATCAATGTATTTCTCTAAACAGAGGCTAAACAATTCCACATGACGATTTTAACATTAAACTTGTATTATAACATTCAAGTAAATTAGTGAAATGATAGTGATGCTACTCAATTACATTCACTTTTTAGCAGAAATTGATCCTCATCAACAGGATTAAGAAAGGATAAATAAAAAGAAATACTTTATTTCTCACAGAAAAATTAGTTGCACAATTTCTTGTTTAGGTAGAGATTCCATGTTAGTTCTCTTTCCAGGAGTTTACCCTTCTTGCTGATCAGTGATTATTCCTTAACAATCTCCTTCATTATCAGTGGAGTGATCTTCCTCAATTGCCCAGTGACATGCCTCAACTGATCCAATGATCTTCTTGCCCAATGATTGTGCTCAATTTCATTTGTGGAGAATACAGAAGCCCTCTATAGTAACATCATCAGATGTGAGTACCAAATACACGGCATTTCCATTCTAAAGCAGAGCTTTGGAAGCAATTTCCCCTTCCACCAAAGCTATAATTTGGCTCTGCTTCAGAGATATGACAACGGAATAATCAACATCCAACTTCTTATTTCCTAGCCTTGTATTTTCCATGGTGATGGCCTTGTTGGACTAACCATGGTATCTCTGAGTCATTTTACACCAGCTGCACAAAAAGGGCTCTAGGGTCTTACTGACTTCCAAGGACTAAACAAAATCTGCCACAGTAGAATGCTGGGCAGGGCTAAATCTGCCATACCAAATCAGATGAACATCCACAGTAGGACTACTAGTGAGTAGGGGACCATTGTGATATGTTAAAACAAGGGGCTTATATTCAACCAATACGGAGGAACACAGATCAATTAGAAGAAGAAGACATACAATAAACTTAAACCCTACCATTCCCAAAATCAGAGAAACCCTACAAACCCTAGTGCTACTGGGTTTTTCCTGACAGACAAGAAACTCATAAAAAATTTTCTCCCTCCTTTGTTGGATTTTCCTCACTGTAGGTTATTCCTGCTTTAATACTAATCGATGGGTGCTGGAAAACACAAAACCTACACAAATGCATACTAATCTGCTGTAGGTAGATAAGAAATAAAATTTACTACCCATCTCAGTGGATGGTGTCAATCACAATCAATGTACATCACTAAACAGAAGCCAAACAATTCCACATGAGGATTTTATCATTGAACTTGTATTATAACATTCAAGTAAATCGGTGAAATAACAATGATGCTACTCAATTACATTCACTATGCAACAAAAATTGATCCTCATGCACGGGATTAAGAAAGGATGAATAAAAGGAAATACTCTATTTCTCACACAACAATGGGTTGCACAGTTTCTTGTTTAGGCACAGATTCCATGCTAGTTCTCTTTCCAAGAATTTACCCTTCTTGCTGCTCAGTGATTATTCCTTAACAATCTCCTTCATTTTCAGTGGAGTGATCTTCCTCAATTGCCCAGTGATATGCCTCAACTGCTTCAAGGATCTTCTTTCTCAATTATTATGCTCAATTGCATTTGTGGAAGTCATTGCCTTCTTCTCGAGAGAGTCTGTTGCTCCTCTTAATTTGTTTTCCTCAATGAATTCTTCCACTTTAGCCTAGTGATTTATGGTCTATGTTAAAATTTATTTATCATTGATCTCCTCCTTTGCAATTAATGTCTCAATTATTGTTGGAGTTGATTTCTGTTTCATCATTCAGCAAGATGTTTCTGGAAATAGAAAGATCCGTGATGCCATGCCATCGCACCCTGTTGTATTTCTGTTAATTCGGTATCTCTTTGTTTTTGTCTTATTTCTCCAGTAGTAGCAATCTGTCATCTCAACTCCTCTTTTTTTTATTGTGGTTCCAGTGTAATGGGTGAATAAACTAAGTACACTGTATCTTGCCTTTCCTGCCAGCTATTTTTAGAAATGTCATGTTTAAAGTGGGAGTCGGTGAAACTAAGAGTGATCTCCTAGGGGCTCAAGTAAGTCTCACAAGCACAAGTTGATGATTAAACATGAATGGGATGCTGGAATTTAAACACATTTCTGGTGATGCAAGAAAAATAATGGACTGGGGATGCTCCTGCATCACTCATTCCAATGTCCAGCAAATAACCTTTGATTTAAAATATATGTCGAAGTTACAATTATTTTTCATGTGGCACCATTCGGTGTAGTTATAACAGATTGAGTAGACAAGTAGATGAATAGATTCAATAGAGAAGTGGATCCAAACCTGAGATTCCAATGGTAGTTTTCTTCATTTCAGTGATAGGAATTGGATTTGCAACATGCCCCTAATGTTTTTAACTGCTTTCAACTTTTCCATTTGACAACATGTTTATGCCCTTGTTTGAATGCTACAATTTAGTTATTTTCCTAATAACTATTTGGAGTAGTTTATGTTCTATTTGCAGCAGTAATCTTTATTTATCAGGGTTCTTTGAATTTATAGGTTCATGTTTGAAGACATCTACATTTGAGTTCCCCCAGGTCTAGTTCATTTTATTTCATCCTTTTATTCTATCAATCCTTGTTTTTTTTCGTGATTTACTATTTGGTGATGTTAGTTTCAGCTGCAACACCTTGTTGGATTTCTTAAAGATATTTCCTTGCCTTTATCTTACTATCTTTCCTGCGAAGCATGATTATTTATTTGCATACGTAGGGTTGAAGTTTAAGTAGTTGGTTCTGCATTTGAAGGATGATTTTCTTATATCATTTGGTTCTGTTTGGCATGTATATCAACCTTCAGAAGAAGAAGTGATGGGATTTCTTGATCCCTATGTAAATATAGTTTGCTTAGATTGTAATGAGGTTGGTGATGGTGATATTTTATTATTGTGTGATTGCTATGATTCAACATGTCATACATATTTTGTTGGCCTTGGAAGGGCTATCCATGAATGAGATTGGTATTGTCAAGGCTATCAAACATCTATGCCTAGACAATCTAACACACCTGATGAAGATGTTGAGGATTTTGTGCTTGATTTTGACAATGGGGATGAAGCTTAGGAATCATAAGATTTGTGGAAGATGCTCCAGTTGGATGGTTGTAGAAAGAATACACTTATAGCTCAATTTATTACCACCTTCTTCTTCTTCTATGCCTCTCATTGAGACAAGGCCAACTCATGTAAGAACAATTCACAGAAGGATTTTGCGACAAAGCACTCAAAATCCATCTCCTAGATTGCCAGATGCAGCAAGGGCTTCACTTAGGAAAACTAAAGTATCTGGGTCTACATCCCAAGTATCCATTGTACGGACAAAAACTCTCTCAGGTCAACACATACTTCAGGAGCATTTACAAGATTTACATGACAATTGCTCTACACCAGGAAGAGGCTTTTAGCAATTTTCACCTAGCTATTCCCTTGACATATTTGGGGCAAGAGATGGGACTGATGCAATTTTACAACCCACACCCAACAACGGGTCGTTTCTGTTTCGTGAATCAGCTCGGAGAAGTAATTTAGCCCCTATTTTAGAGATGGAAAATTATACAGTTAAATATGATGTTGATCAGGCGTGGGAAATAATGGAACGTACCCTAGCATCAAGAGAAGATAATATAGGTTCGGTTAATTCTCATAAAGATGGAAGACATTGGCAGGGATCATCTTCTAGACATAAAAAAATTATTTATAGGAATTGATGGGCAATGCAGGGTCAATTGTTGTGAGTCGAAGCATCTTAACTCCTCATATACAATCAAGAACTAGATATAGTCAAGATAAACACATTCTCGCAACTACTAACTATTTAGAAAATCCAGAAAGGATAACAGAGGAAATCTCATGCAGGGATGTTGGAAATAATAGGTTGCCAGCACCTAGTGTTTCTAATGATATATTGGGTATAATATTATCTTAAAGAAGTAACAATTTACATCATCAGCTAAACAATGGCAGTTCATTTAGTAAACCTCATGAAAATGGAGTCCGCAAAGTTGAAGGTGCAAAGGAGAAGGTGATCTTCATGGTAAAATATCACATGAAGCGCACACTCATGAGGCAACATAGGTAAAAGCATTTGTATTTTTCCTTCTTTTATGGTTTGTCTCTATAGAGTTGATTTTACTGGGTGTGCACTGTATGCATCTCAAAATTTCTCTTTAGGAAATCCTATTTTTATTCTTTCCAAGAAAAACACTCTGGGGAATCCCAATGGATGTTTCCCCACATTCATGGATGGCACCTCTGGTAAACCCATTGGCATTGACTAGTGCACCTCACCCAAGTGATTTCGAACAGGGCACATGCCAGCAAAAAACTAGCCAAATACCCAGTAACATTAATGACATTTAGTTGGGCTAACCCCTTGGGCTCAATAAATCATAATCAACTACAGTATTTGCCATATTAACATATTGATCTTGTTTAACATTTTGTTAGAGTAACCATAACAATCCAAGCTTGTTCCTATTTTTATTTTGGTTTTTAATTCCTTTTTTGGTGTGGTGACAACTTTATATGAATGTATAGATGTTAATTTTTTCCAGAGTATATGTTGAAAAGTAGATCCTCTCTTACATTCTACCTTGTCTGTTATGTATTGACAGAGTTTCGTTTCATTACTTGTGACCAAAGAACTGTGTCAGGCATGTATAATTGGATTCTTGTATCAATATTTATAAAATGAACATTTTCCTTAAACAAGCAAAGTAAATCCTTAATGCTACATGTTTGCATCTTAGGGAACTTCCAATCCTAATAAGTGAGGTGAAATTTAAGTGGTTCCAGAATACAAATATCAGGTTTTGTGAATTCTCTCATAAATGGTCCTGGAAAAGCGGAGTGAAATTTAATTATTTCCAAATCTTAAGTTCTGTGAATTCACTCATATTTGGTGCTGGAATATTTTGAGCAAATGGGAAGAATTTCTTTTAGTTGCATTCAAATTTTCAAAAAATAATACTAAATTTCTCCCTAACTAAAATTCTCCCTGAAATGGCTTTGGGATTGAAAATTTTGTAAATATTTTTAGGGAAACAACCCAAAATACTTTTTCCAGATTAGAGTTTTATAACACTACGTACTAAACAGTCTTCTATTTTCTACTGCAAATGTCTGATAGATTCTGCCCAAAAACTGATCAGAAAATTAGGTAGATGCGTTGGACAGACTAAATAATTTTGAATGAGTAATCAATTAACATAAATGATATATTAGGTTGCATAAATATATAACTTAGAAGCATGAACTTAAGAAGAAATATCAACGAGATTGATATATTCTTAATTGAGTTGAATGAGGCCAGGAATAGCTTTGACTAGAGGGTGTTGAAAATGGCATAATTTTGTTCTGGTTGGTTAGATTTAGAACTAAAAATCAGCAATTTTCTTTCTTGCATAACTTGGGAAGATTTTTGTATCTCAAGTCTCAACCTTATTGAATAGTATGATTTATGCCTTGCAATGTTGAAAAATGTTGTGATACCACTTGCTAGTAACCTAAACACTTTGGATGAAAATTTAGTTTTGAATTTTAATTGCAAAAGATATAAGTGAAAATATAGACTAATTTTCCCTTCTGTAGAATTTCCTTGAAATTTTTCTACTGCTTGAATGAATAGATATGAAACTAATTGTTGCACCAAGACAAAAAATATCTCTACCAATTTGCAGTGGAATAGAACAGAAACAAGACACAGTCACACTATAGCAAAAAAAACAAAGTTTTCTAGGGAACCAAACTGGGAAAACCCTCTGCTAGCTATATAAATTTAAAATACTATCCATATTAGAGTTTGAGACACCTTCTTCAAGAACGTATTCATTGATGCTTATTGCTTTCCATATTCATTTTCATAAGCATTAGGGTTATTGTCCTTCCAATCAGAGTAGCTAGAAAGTGTCTCTTTGATTTCAGAAAGCAGACCAGGATCAACTTCATCCAAGAATCCCCTAGACGGCTCATTAGTAGCAAGAAGAAAGGTATTTTTTTATTTTATTTCATCACATGCATCCATCATAGTCACTAATTTGTGTTCATTTCTTTCACATTCATTTTCAATGTTAGATGCAAAAGGTAATTTAGTATTATATAATCCTGAGGTAACCAACCTTCAGACATATCATTGGTTAATTTATGTTGTTTGAAGTTTATTGAGTTTGAGTTTTATCATGAAACTACTAGAAGAGTACTAGCATGGGTGAGTTGACTATCTTGATAACAATGTTATGGTTTGATCTATTCCTTGAAAGGAACTTATAGTTGATTGTCAAAATTTCACATTCCTTTCATTTTTTTATCTTCACATATAACAAATATCTTTATGTTATAGCCTCTAGCTAGATATATATAGTAACTGCCACTTAGAAGTTGGATGCCATCATTTTAGAGCTTGATATTACTCAACTTACCTTTGTTTGAGTTGAAAATGTCATCAAATATCATTATATCGTCTATTGCAGAGCATGAATCCAATTTACCTGTGTTTCAGTAAAAAATGTGATTAGATCTTGCTATATCATCTTTGGTAGAGAATGAATCCAATTTCTCAGAGTCCATTTGTTTGAGGTATAACAAAGCTACGTTGATTCATTAAACTTACTTTTCATATTTCATTTGCTGATTTTGATTCTGCAAGCCACATCTGCATTGGAAAAGGGGCATATTTAATGAAGTGTGGAAGGAGAGGGAAGCTTTAGTTATGTCCTTTCAAACTTTCTAAGGTATGTAATAAAATTTTAAAAAAAATCTCCATAGAATGTTGTGCTTTAACTTTTTCTTTTGATAATGGATTATTTATGTGATCTCCCCTCTCTCACACACAACCAGAGTCTAGACATACATGGTTTTTTGGGATATGTGGACAATGGACAGATTTAGGCTAGCCATTTATCTAGAAATTTACATTGTAGAAGATCAGGCATTTACAATTGAATATTTCCTTGCCACTAAATTAGAGTTGAAGAGTCAGACTCCTATTTGTTAGGCATATACCTCACTTTTAAATCAATTCCTTGTTGTCTATGTATAGACCTTCCATGGGAGGGCAAAGAGTGATCACTACCATTGCTTAATATTTCTGCAGACCAAGTAAAGATTCCAAATTTGTATAAGTTAGTGGCTCCTTGGCGAATCCCAAGAGTGGCACTATTGTAGCAAGAAGAAATTCATTTATTTTGAGTTCTTCATTAGTGCATTGATAGTATATTGTTTATTCCATACAATACCTCAACAGTGTAATGATCAAATTATAGTTAAGATTGTCATAAAATTTTGACTTACCCTCTTTTAGAGGGAAACTAGAGTGTGTGTCAAGCTTGCACGTCACAATTGTATCATGCAGAGTTTACCTGGGACAATGTTTGTGGATCTAAGCTGCAATATACCTGTTGGAATTCAAGAGGCAGCAATCCTACAAAGTGGGAATGAGGTTTCACAGTTAACCTGCCTTTCACATTATGGTTGGAGTTGGTTTGTAGGCAAGATGTTGGATGCCCCAACTTCCTTTTTATGACTTAGTGCAAGATTGAATCCTTCGACATATTCCTCACTCAATTTTCATTAAGTGACAGGTTTTCTGAGAAGTGCTTCATAGCTACAAACTTTACTAGAGTTGTTCTTGAGTCTTTGGAGGTGGTTATCTTTTCAATGCACACATGTACAAGAAGATGAGAAATAATATGCCTGACTAATTTGAAGTTATCACCCTGTGAATAGGGTGTTTCCATTCATAAACCTGACGACTTGCTCTACTTCTTTCTAGTGAACAACATTGGGACTTTCCATGAATCATGAGACAATTCCAACCCCATAACTATAAATTTCATATTTAAATCTATACCCACTATATTAGAATCTGCACAAGGAGAACTCCATTCTGGTTTCGAAATAACCTGCAATCGACTTGTACCGTGCTATTTAATCTTTTCTGTATTTATTCGCATCCTTGGTCTGTGACATAAAGATGCAATAGGCTACCCTACATTTTCTATACTAACACTCCTAAAAAATAATAAATTATGCCCAAATCTATCATTTCAAATGATTTATGTAGCTCAGCTTTTGGTTTTTCAATTATCAAATTTTTTACCTATATTGATTAGAGATTCTACAACCGATACCACAGTGGTAATAAATGTTATAGTTTTATCTATGTTGCTCCGAAGGTGTCTCTCCTTCAATAGAGCAACAATAAGCTGCAGTTTCCATTTAGGGGAGAAGTGTACCTCGCAGCAACCTTAGCCTATGTGCAGATGGGTTGAATGCACATTAGACTCCATCTATTTTTTTGAAGGTGTTTCTCCTTCAATAATACTTCATCTCAGTAGATCCTTTCATTCTTCACCTTCAGCAGATGCATGCAGCCTTCAGATACATTTTGTAGATTATAGTTTTCTTATGAGGGTGTAGCCACGATGAGAGAAGTGCATCGATTTTAGGCATCTTGTGCTTGTTTTATGCAAGCATGCTTGTTTAGTGTTTCCCAAACTTAGATAGAGCCATATTTAGTATGCTTTTATAGCTTGACTTAGATGCTCACTTTTCTTAATTAAGGCATTTTTCTTAGTTCCATTGTATGCACAGATTTATCTTTAAGAAAAGTGCACAGTAGAGAAGTGTTCTATATTTTGAGCAAGTGACAAATTTCTAGGTAAGAGGTACTCTATTCTAGGAAGCTTTTGCCATGCAGGTTACGTGCTTTATCCGAGAATCCCAAGAGTAGCACTACTGTAGCAATAAGAAATTCGTTTATTTTGACTTCTTCATTAGTGCATTGATATGATATTGTTCATTCCATGCAATACCTCAATAGTGTATGATCAAATTACAATTAATATTGTCATAATATTTTGACTTACCCTCTTTTAGAGGGAAACTAGAGCGTGTGTCAAGCTTGCACATCACAATTGTATCATGCAGAGTTTACGTGGCATGAGTTTTGTGGATCTAATTAGCCAGATACCTCTCGGAATTCAAGAGGCAACAATACTACAAAGTGGGAAATAGGTTTCACAGTTAACCTACCTTTCAAATTATGATTGGAGTCGGTTTGTTGGCAAGATGCTGGATACCCCAACTTCCTTTTCATGACTGAGTGCAAGATTGAATCCTTCAACGTATTCCTCACTCAATTATCATTAAGTGATCGGTTTTCTCGGAAGTGCTTCACATTTATAAAATTTACTAGAGTTGTTATTGAGTCTTTGGATGTGGTTATCTTTTCAAAGCACATATGTATAATAAGACGAGATATAATATGCCCAACTAATTTCAAGTTATCTTCCTGCGAATAGGGTGTCCCCTTCCATAAACCTGATGACTCGCTCTGCTTCTTTCTAGTGAAAAAAATTGGGACTTTTCATGAATTGTGAGACATTCCAACCCCACAACTATCATTTTCTTATATAAAGTTATACCCACTAGATTAGAACCCACACAAGGAGAATTCCATTCACATTTCAAAAGAACTTGCAATCAACTTATACCATGCTATTTAATATTTTATGTATTTCTTTGCATCCTTGGCCTGTGACATAAAGACGCAACATGCTACCTTGCATTTTCTATACTAACACTCCTAAACAATAATAAAATATGCCCAAATCTGTCATTTCAAATTATCTATGCATCTCACCTTTTGGTTTTTCAATTATCAAAGTTATTACCTATATTGATGAGATCATCTACAACCAAGGCCACAGTGACAATATCTGTTAGAGTTTTATCCATGTTGCACAAAAGGTGTTTTTTCTTTAGCAACACTACAATACATTGTAGTTTCCATTTAGCGGAGATGTGTACCCAGTAACAGCCTTGGTCTGCGTGCAAATGAGTTGAATTCACAGTAGAATTTATCTGTTGTTTTGAAGGTGTTTCTCCTTTATAGTACTTGATCTCAGCAAATCCTTTCAATATACACCTTCAGAAGATGCATACAGCCTTGGGGTACATGCTATAGATTCCAGTTTTTTTGTGAGGGTATAGAAACGATGAAATAATCACATCAATTTTATGCATCTTATGGTTTTTGTATGCAAGCATGCTTTTCTATTGTTTCCCAAACTTATATAGAGCCATATTTAGTATACTTTTATAGTTTGACTTAGATGCTCACTTTTCTTAATTTAGGTGTTTTTCTTAGTACTATTTTATGAACAGAATTATCTTTAAGAAAAGTGCACAATAGAGAAGGCTTCTATATTTTGAGTAGATGACACTCTTCTAGGTAGGAGGTACTCTATACTAGGGAGCTTTTGTCATGCATGTTAGGTGCTTTATCCTAAACAGAGCTCCAAGTCCTTGCCTTCTTGACAAAGTCCCTACTAGACAAGACACCGATGGATAGAGTTCCAAGTCCCTAAATTTTCCAAAAACCGACCTGAGCCTAGCTATCTAACCTAAATCCTTTACATTCCAATCATCTCTTAGCTGTGATTTCATAGAGAGAGCCATCTCTAATTTGGTAGGGCTAGATACCAAACTAAAAGCTTGGTATGTGGTTACCTCCATCGATCTCCTCATCAGCCTAAGACATTATGGAGGATAACAGAGGGCATGACAACTAGGGAGTGCCAAGGTGTTCTAGTGAATGTAAGGTTCCGAAGTCATGGAAAAATGTAATGCTAGTTGTGAGGTCATGACTGCCAAGGTGTGTTAGGGAATGCTAGGGCATCCTAACATGTGCCAGATAGTACGGAGATATGTCAAACATGCTAAGATGTGCCAAGTGCTAAGGCATGCCAAGATGTGCAAGGGTTCCAAGTCCTTGCCTCCTCTTCCTGTATATGCTATCCACTTATGACATTTCCTTTGCAATATTTGGTGCATTTGCTAGTTATAGGTCATTTATAGGTTAAAAATGTCTTCAGAATTTCACTTCTAATTGAGTATTCAACTAAACATATTGATTCTCTCATACAAAACTATTTTCTCTCCACCCACTTTTCATAACTTCAATAACCATTAGGTAGGGACTTGCAGCTTCGATGCTGCTTTGCTTGTTTAGTAAAATATTGTCAAGACTTTAATTTATTGAAAGTTGTAGAATTTACAATATATGAAGTTTCAAGGTCTTCTTTTTAAAAGTATAATTCTTTAAAGGGTGCTAGCTCAATGGAAGAGCACCTTCTTTACAAGAAGGAGGTTGGTGGTTCGATTCCATCATGTATTGACATCCATATGGAATGGCGACAATCAATTTTTGGTGACGAAGGTTCTTTTGACCATCACCAATGAGCTTTGGTGACATTTTTCGATCGTCACCAAAAATATGAAATGGTGATGGTCAACGAATGCCATCATATATACGCATCAATAGTGACGACCGTCAAAGATCTGTAACCATAAATCATTGTTGTTGATATGAAATGGTGACGGTCGTTGTCCATCATTATAGTCATTATTCATGACGGACCTTGAATATCACCACAACACCCATACTTCTAGCAATGCGGATTTTGGTGACGGTGAAAGAACATCACCATATATATGCACCAATAGAGACGGCCATTAAAGATCCATCACAATAAATCATTGTTGTTCATATGAAATGGTGGCTGTCACTATCCATCATTATAATTAATATTCGTGACGGACCTTGAATGCCACCATAACACCTATACTTTTGGCTACGCCACCTTTGGTGACATTAAGTTTTTGGTGACCGAGGCTATGGTCCGTCACCATTGTTCATATGCAATGGTTATGGTCACTATCTGTCATTATAAATCATTATTGGTGATGAAATTTGAATGTCACTACAACACCTATACTTTTGGCGATGCCACCTTTGGTGACATTCAGTTTTTGGTGACCGAGGCTATGGTCTGTTACTATTGCTCATATGAAATGGTGACAGTCGTTATCCATCATTATAAATCATTATTGGTGATAGACTTTGCACGTCACTACAACACCTATACTTTTGGTGACGCCACCTTTGGTGAAAATACACTTCTATAAATAGAAGAAACAACGTATATAAAAGATTTCAAGAAAAACAAAAAATAGTTTGAAGAAACTGATCAAACTTACAATTCAAGTTCCTACAGGAACATACTACACAGTAACAGCAAGCAAACAGACAGTTGAGCCCTGATTGGCTTGAATAAACCCAAAATAGGAACAACAATACTGTTGTCCCCAACGAAGTCGCCAATTCTATTAAGGGATAAATTCCCCTAGGGTCTTGGGTTAATACCCTAGCAAATCGTAGGTTATCTACACAGAGAAACACACATTCCACACAACCATGATGCTAATATAAGCAAACTCTACTATGAGAGGCATACCTGGGGGTCCTTCGTTTGAGAATATCCATCCAGTGTCCAAACCCTCTTGGATTTCCTTTTGCTCCTTCAACCTGCAAAACAATCAATTCAAGAAAGTACAACAGTATATGGACTAAACATCATAAAGAAATCATCTTCATAGTATATTGAAAGGTAGTTAGTTATGCAATTAAAACAACCATTCATATATGAATCATAACATAGATATCATAAACATGAAGAAGATTTATATCAGGAACAAAGACAAGTGTTTCTTTTATTATAGATAACTAAAGTACAGAAAGGAATAATTTCACCTGATTCGTCCTTTCGCAGGCTCCAAGTGGAACCATCCTCCAGATTCGTCCAGTCTCAAGCCTTTAACAAACTCCTTCCATGAATTACTCCATGATATCTCAAGTAGTAAAAAGACATCATCAAACAAGGAAACAAGGGTTTCCTGTAAATGGGGGAAGTGCAGGACGCACTAGGATCTTCAGACCTGGTCAGGGAAATCTCTGCAGAGTTATCTTTCCGTCTCTTCTCTCCTCCCTTAGGCCTTCCCATTGAAGCCTTTTTATACTTCTCCCAAAGTAGTTTTTTAGTGGGGAATTCGTTGGGAACAGTTGGGCCATGGGCACTAACAGGTAATCAACAGGTGAAACCCGTGATCTCCGCCCGAAATTAAGGAGATTTAATTTTTTTAAGTGTTTTAAAACATATACGCGGGTTGGATATACACAGACCTACATACACACGCATTTAGCTCAGGGCAATGTCATGTATAGGGAGTAAAACACTGTTTTTTAAATTTTTGGACCAGGTCTGGAAGGAGGGGTTGCCCTAGGCCATAAGTGCAGCATCACAAACCTCAAGAGTGAGATTTGGAGCTATAACACCTTATACATGTAGTGAGATTCATATGGGTCATACATTACCTATTAGGTACCAAACAGCTGTCCCCGAGCTCCATTGGCATCCTCCTTCGCAACCAATTCCCAATACTCTCAAAACATAAAAGGCAAGAACCAAAAGAAACCAAGAAGAAAACCATGAAAAACCAATAGCAATATGACACCACAAACAAAGTGGCATGGCCATGCACCAGACATAATCAAAACCGCAAATCAAGCACAAGCAAATCACAAAACAAAGAAAGCACAAAAATAGCAACATACACCATGACTCAATCCCCATGGGTTCCCAATGCTTCTCAGGGAAAGCTCAACCCAACACTTATTCAAAAATTCAGGGCAGTTCTTTTTTTTTCATGCAATCCTTGCATCATACTTCAATAAACACATAATTGTTAGTCTATAAATAAATATAACAATATACTACTTATCTTACCTTGGTGTGCTAAGAATGGTTCCCTATAACTGAACACATACATATATCATCTCTCAAGGAACTCCAGTTCCTTGACGGATGCATCCATAACTGAAAACAAGTTGTTATACCTGTCAAATACATGCTCATGAATATAGCACATATCCACATAATCTCAGACAAAATAAAGGTTAAGAATACTTCCTGTACTTATGCAAAGCACTCATTCATTTGGAATTGTGGTTGACAAATATAGCCAAATTCATTCTCGCCTAATTCCTTTCTTTACCACTTACCTTGCTACAATTGAGTATTATTATGTGATAATAAATTACCCAACTATTAGCTATATAAACAAATCAACTGTTAGCTTGTCACGCTAATACCAAACATGTTTCCCTACAACTATTCACACATGTTAGCCACATGTTCCAAAGATCAAGACATCATGTCTATTAATTTGAAATCAACATTTACAAAGAATACAAACCATTACTCATACTACAACAACTAGCACCCACTTACACTCAAGTACATATCATTTTTCTCAACATATATTGTATTATCACAACCATATTAAAATAATATCATTTTGTCATACAATTTTATAAGATCATACTCATATCATGCAATTAATCAAACATTCAGACAAAATTAAAACATAACATGTTAGATAAACCAAATAGACAACATAATCAAATTGATACCTCAATATATCTCTCGATAAGCTATCACATCTACGCAAGTCAGACCAAATTAGTACGACATAATATCACAAATATATTGATTCGTACCTAAATATTGTAACCATAACCATCTTCACAGAAAAATCCAAATTAACACGATACATAATAACATCAATAGCTTAGTTGCAATGACCATAATCATCATGTGTACAAATCCCATGCATATAACAACAAGTTACTACCATTCATGACTAACTGATGCATGTACATATGACCGCCTTAATCAACTAACATTTATCATGCATGTAACCAGAAAAACAATAGAATGACAAGCATATACATAACCATAATGCTTATAATCAACCATTAACCAACATACATGCATGCCCACCATAGAAACCTATATGATGACATGCTCTTACCCCGAGTTCTAGTGCTACAACCTCGCTCTAATCATCTGCATCTCCTACTTCATCTCAGCCAACATATCAACATCATAACATACCAACAAAATCATAAACTACATAATGACCACCACGATGCATGCACAAAAAACACATAGAAAACTAACATGCATGCATGAAAAACAAGTTCCACCCATCTAGTACAAGTATTGAACCATGCTTTGGTACCACTTTGTAACATCATCCTCCCACATTTACCAAAGTTCATCGGTCCACTGGGTTAAATATGTGAAGAAGTGTTACTATGATATGACTCAACCTCCCATGTAAAGTTAACGAAGTGGAATCGTCCAACCAAAATTTTACTAACCACAGTGACGAACTATAGGACCCCAGGAGCTAACCAACCACTCCAGGTTCCAAACCTGTTAGTTAACATTACTTTTTAATGATCTGGACTGGTAGTTGCTCCCATCATAAGGCAATCTAGTGACTATAACCCTCCAATGACTCGCATAATATTTCTTCCCAACGATTGTATACTAAGTTACTCATTCATGTGCTAGCAACCCCGAGATCTAAGCCATTTTTTTAGGGCTATGATCCATACCTCTACCCATAACTTGATGAAACTCCCAGAAATGATAAATGACATAAAAACAAATCCTTTTATTTGAAAATTTATCAAGACTTAACTTGACCCATCTTAACCATGACAAACATTCCTTCAAATACATCATGAACATGTAATCTACATGTCGTAATTACATATCTGAACATAGGGCTCTTATACTTATCTGAGAATCGTCAAGAAGGTCCCATGCATTCTCTCCATATATGCATTATCATCTATTAGGTCATCTATTCATTAACCATTCATTTACTAATCAAAATATGATGAGAGTCATAACTAAAGTCTGTCATAAAACCATGCTTATAATTAGCATATAGCCATAATAATAACAAGGATAGAACAACCATCAAAGCTACATAATAACAAGCATAAATACTCATGAAATACAAGAGGAAAAGAGTTATTATTAACATATGAAAAATCCAACCAAGTGAGGCACTTCCATGTACCACCTAACCATAGATTGGGCTGAACAAAAATCACAATCTCACCAAAACCGGGCAATGGATTTGCGGGATTTACCGCAATCCCACCAAAATCGGGCAAGAGATTACTGGGTCATTCAATGTAATTTCTTTTACTGGGTGACTAGTGTCATTTAGTAGTTGTTGAACAATCTTGCAGAGTCTTCTCATCTCATTGCCATTATATCCTTACTTTTTCCACCCAATCAAATTGTGAAGTGGAAATATCACGTAGTAAACCATTTATGTCTTCCTCTTTCCTTGAGACTACATTTTGCTCAACATTTTGTTTTCCCTTTCTGTTTATACTTTCAAAGTCTTAACCCAACATCTTTGTGACCCATTCTTGTTTCTCTTCTAATGAAATTTTCACCAAGAATGTAATAACCTCCTCCCAAACTTACCCAAGTTCACCGGTCCACCGGGGTATATATTTGATGAAGTGTTACTATAATATGAGTCACATCCTAGGTACAATTATGGAAGTGGAATCTTCCAACCAAAACTTTATTGACCACCCTCAAGAACTACAGGACCCCTACGAGCTAATGGACCACTCCAGTTGCCCAACCCCTGAGTTAACTTGGAATTTTAATGATCTCGACTCCTAGTCACTCCCATCAAAAGGAAATACAGTGACTATAACCCTCCAGTCATTGCCATAATCTTGTCCTCCAATGACTATAGAGTAAATTACTCAATTTTGTGCCAAGGACATCGATATCTGAGCCAATTTTTCATGGCTAGGAATCATACTTCTACCCAAAACTTGATGAAACTCTTGGAAATCATAAATGACACAAAAAAAAATCCTTTTATTCAAAAATTTATCAAGAATTACCCTGATCTATCCTGACCATGAAATTTTTTTCATGAAACACATCATGAACATGTAATCTATAGGTCATAGTTACATATTTGAACATAAGGGTCTCATACTTATCTGAGAATCGTTAGGAAGGTTTGATGCCTTCTCTCAATAGTTGCATTATCATCTATTAGGTCATGCATTCATTAACCATTCATTTACTAATCAAAACATGATGAGAGACATAACTAAAGTTTTCCATAAAAACATGCTTATAACCAACATATAACCATGATAATAACAAGGATTGAACACCCATCAAAGCTACATAATAACAAGTATAAATAATCATGAAATACAAGAGGAAAAGAGCTCTTATTAACATATGCAAAAGCCAACCAAATTAGTGATCCAGGTGGATGTTGGTGGCCACCCACGTATCCCATTTGGACCCCCACAACTGTCTCTTTCAGTTTTTCAGTTTCCTTAATTATAGCACAGTTTACTATTTTTAGCAGTTTTTCGGGTCCTAAACATCCGGAGCCGTTTTGAGGCCCTAAACGACGTTTTTTTGGGAAATCCACCGCTAGCGATTTTTCTGATAAAAATCGTCTTTTCCGTCGTAGTCCTCGGAGAGATATTTCCAACGGGCTATCATGCGCGTCAAACGGAGATAATATGACCAATTCGCGACCCCGGGAAGTTGGCTATCCAACTCACCCCAAAACGGGGCCCAAAATTTGGCGTTTCATCTTCTAGGGTTAGGTTTTGGAATGTGAAGGGTTTTCCATTGTTTCTCAATAATAAATAGGCCTTCGAGCCTCATTGTAAACACAATTCGAAATAGTTCAGAGGCATGTAGCCGACACATCTCTTCTCAGAGATAAGCTACCATTGCCCTAGCTGGGTTATTTCTATTTGTAAGCATATTTCAGTATTCTCCATTAATGAAATGAAGTATTATTTCCGCTGCATCGCTATTTTTTATGGTTATTGCATCTTTGTATTTATGGTTATCTCTGTAATCTATTGCATTCCTGCTTAAATCCGAATCAGTGGTATCAGAGCGGTATGCTTTTTCTCTGTTTTTCTTTGCATGTCCCCAACGAGTTTGGGATATAAGGAGTTAGGGCTTGAATTGGTCGAACCTTTGCAAGACCAGCCTCGAAAATCTCGACGACCTCCCATGGCGGATGAGAAGAAAGACGAGGGGGCAGGAAATCCTATCAGAATCTTGCTTGAAGAAGCCCTTGAGCGATAAAGGAACGCGATGATGGATAGCTTTGCGCAGATCCTTCAGCGGCTACCCAAAGGCGACGCATCGGCTTCCAACAACGACTAGGGAAATGCCACACCGTTTAAGGTACAAGTTAATTTTGAAATCCCCATCTTCGAGGGTCAAATAGACGCAGATGTCGTAGATAAATGGTTAAATATGCTAGATGGGTATTTTTCTGTTCATGAATTTTCAAGTCGGGAAAAGATTGTTTTTGCTCTTCTCAAAGCAGCCCCCCACGTCAAGGACTGGTGGGAAACATACTGCGAGCAGAAGGATGAAAGTATAGGCTCACTTTTTTCAGCCGCCCCCACTTGGAATGACTTCCGGGATGCCATCAAGGAGCAGTACTACCCTGTCAAAAGCTATGAGGACAAATACATCAAATGGACCACACTGCGGCAGGGACGAGACCAAGATGTACCAGAGTTCACAAATATTTTTCATACCCTTCGCACACAGTTGGGTATCAAAGATTTTGAGCTGCATCTGGTACTCAAATACCGCGGCTGCCTACACAGATACATCCAGGAAGAAATGGAGTTCTTGAACATCTCCTCACTCGGCACAGCATACCGATACGCTGTCAAAATCGAGCAAAAGTTCAAACAGAAGAAGCGAGACTTTGGATCTGCAAATCTGAAGCCCAAAGGACAAAGCCATGGCGGGGTGACCCAAGACAACCCCTCTAAGCTGCAAGAAAAGAACAACACCACGAAGCCGAAGAAGGACACAGGAAAGTGGTGTGAGTTCCACAAGAGTTCGACTCATAACAAAAGTGAGTGTCGGACCAAGCAGTCGCTGGTGGCCCAGTTGAAGGCTTCCGAATCAGATGCATGTTCTGACTCTGAGCTGGAACCCGACAAGGGGATGGCAAAGGGAAGCAAATCATTGATGCGGATCCTAGTTCAACTATTGCCACTGCCAAGATCCAGAAGAATGAGCCCGAAGAGCCAGAGGAGGGGGAACGTCTTTTCCACTCACAGATGTGGGTGAAGGGTTCGCCGCTACAATTCATTGTCGATAGTGGCAGCCAAAAGAACCTCGTTTCAGCAAAGGTCGTGAAGCGGTTAGGCCTACCAACTACGCGACACCCACAACTGTACAGTATCGGGTGGTTTCACGAAGGACGAGATCTCAAAGTTCACCAACAGTGCCGCCTTCCCTACAGCATCAAGCCCTTCACAGACGAGGTATTGTGTGATGTTACACCTCTGGATGTTTGTGATGTACTATTAGTCCAGCCATACTTGTGGAGGCGACATGCTGTGTATGAGTCAAGGCCTCGCGCTGTCATCATTTCTTTGGATAATTCATTATACAGGATACCGGAGGTAGCCCCACCTACCGCCACCTCTTTGATCACTGCTAAGAAAGGCAGCAAGCTCATCTCACAGACTAGGAAATTTATTTTCTGTTTGGTTCGCTCCCAAAGTAAGGGGAAGATCGTTGCTACATCCATGACCCCCGCGAAGGGTTCCTCCACACAACAGCAGTAACAGAGGGATACAGTCGTGACAGAACACAGAAACAACTTCTCCTTACCCGGAGGGGTACCACACAAGTTTCAGGTGCGCGACAAAGTTTGGTTACATCTGCAGAGAGAACACCTTACCAGAACCCATCAGAAACTCAGACCGCTTCGAAATGGTCCTTACACCAGTAACAAGGTTGTGGGCAACAATGCTTTGAAGCACAACATTCCTCCATTCCTTCGCTTGCACCGATTGTTCAATGTGGGCCATCTCCGACCATGCTTCCCACCATTTCTGGACACATCAGAGATTGCAGAACAGCTCACTAGAGACCCAGCTTAGCAGAAGCTTCCTCATCTCAGGGAGGAACTCAACGCAATGGGGACCATTGCTTCCTAAAGGGGGAGGAATGATCCAGGTGGATGTTGGTGGCCACCCACCTATCCCATTTGGACCCCCACAACTGTCTCTTTCAGTTTTTCAGTTTCCTTAATTATAGCACAGTTTACTATTTTTAGCAGTTTTTCGGGTCCTAAACATCCGGAGCCGTTTTGAGGCCCTAAACGACGTTTTTTTGGGAAATCCACCGCCAACGATTTTTCACATAAAAATCATCTTTTCCATTGTAGTCCTCAGAGATATCTTTCCAACGGGCTATCATGCGCGTCAAACGGAGATAATATGACCAATTCGCGACCTCAGGAAGTTGGCTGTCCAACTCACCCCAAAACGGGGCCCACAATTTGGTGTTTCATCTTCTAGGGTTAGGTTTTGGAATGTGAAGGGTTTTCCATTGTTTCTCAATAATAAATAGGCCTTCGAGCCTCATTGTAAACACAGTTCGAAACATTTCAAAGGCATGTAGCCGACACATCTCTTCTCAGAGATAAGCTACCATTGCCCTAGCTGGGTTATTTCTATTTGTAAGCATATTTCAGTATTCTCCATTAATGAAATGAAGCATTATTTCTGCTGCATCGTTGTTTTTTATGGTTATCGCATCTCTGTATTTATGGTTATCTCTGTAATCTATTGCGTTCCTGCTTAAATCTGGATCAGTTAGGTACTTCCAGTTACCACCTAACCATAAATTTGGTTGAACAAAGTCTTTCTTTCAACCAATCACCCTTGTGCCATATTCCAAGAATGAATGTGGGACTCACATCAAAACAACCAGGGCTTCCTCAAGATTTACCACATATTCCACCATTACCAGTCAAGGGATTCCTAGTCTCGAAACTCTCATCTATACAACCAAGCTTTACCTTCTATCCCACCAATATCGGTCAAGGGATTCCTAGGCCAAAACAAATAAACATACACTACCAGGATTTACCGTAATCATCCCGAAACTGGGAAAGGGATTACTAGGCCTAAACAATCTTGGATGCCTCCATATTTCTTCACCAATACCTTGAGGAATTTTCTCGTCTCCACCATCAAGCTTTACTATGTACTCCACCATTACCATTCAAGCAATTCCTAGGCCCTTGGGAATTTTCCTGAGACCACCTAACGTAGTTCCAAAACCATCTGACAATCCAAAGCTAAACCAAATGAAAGAACCCCATTGCACTATGGCTATACAAAAAAAATATGTATTAACCCTATTGTATGTATTAAATAACCTTGAATCACCTCCCATAGGAGAATTGTGTAATTCCAAAAGGACCTTCTATTTGACTAGAGAATTCTTACATAAGTGCTTTCGATTCTATAACAAATCATTTTTCCACGTAATGTTTTTTTACTGGGTGACCAGTATCATCCTATAGTTTTTGAATGATCTTACATAGTCTTTTCATTCTACTTCCAATATATCATTTCTTCTTCTACCCAATCAAATTGTGAAGTGGAAATATCACATAGTAAGCCATTTATGTCTTCCTCTTTCCTTGAGAGTGCATTTTCCACAATATTTTGTTTTCCCTTTTAGTAGATAATTTCAAAGTCATAACCAAACATCCTTGTGACCCATTCTTGTTTCTCTTCTAATGATGATATTTTCTCCAAGGATGTAACAACCTCATCCCACACTTGTCGAAGCTCACCATTCCACCAAGGTAAATATGTGACGAAGTGTTAATATGATATGACTCAACCTACTAGGTACAGTTAACGAAGTTAAATTTCTCCAACCAAATCTTTAATGACCACCCTCAAGAACTACAGGACCCCCAGGAGTTAATCAACTACTCCAGGTGCCCAACCCGTGAGTTAACTTGTGTTAGGTCCCTATAATACTAGTGATTACCCCATTACTATTGTAGTTGTATCCCTTATTAATATTGTTGTGCCCCTATTGTCCCCATATTGTTATTATTGTGCCCCATAAAATCACTCTATTGTTATTCTTGTGGCTTTATATTATTATTGTTAGGTTGGTTGGGTTATATTGTGACTCCTTAGACTCCTATATATAGAAAGGAGGTTTTGTCATTTGAATCATCCAAGAATTGTTTATTTATGTAATGTAAAGTAGGTTTCCCCCTCGAAGAGGCTAAATTCTAAGGCGTTGATCTATCTTTTCTATCTTTTTGTGACCTGGTTTCATAACATTTGGTATCAGAGCTTTGGATTCTAGGGCTTCGCTGCTCCAAATAGGTCATCGTGGCATTTTCACTATAACTTTTTTTCTGCGACGTTTCAGAAGCTAAAAAAAACCCATTTGAGAAGAAATCACTGAACCTTAGGTCTGAATTCAAAGCTTTCTTCACTATATTTGCGGAGATATGATTTGAGAAAGTTGGTCTTTTTGCAAACTCCTGAATTACATTCCAAATAGGTGACCTGGGGAAAATAGTCATAACTTTCTCTCTGAGCATCAGATTGAAATTTTGTAAAATGGTACAGAAAGAGGACGGACTGTAGTTTCTTGTATATAATTTTCAGAGCCAAAGGTTGAAACAGGGACACGTGGCACGTCGTGCAAATTCACTCTACTGAACTAGTCTATAATCAGGTCACTGTGGAAGATTTGGCATAACTCTTCCTTGGAGAATCCAATTTGGATCAGACTGGTGGCATTCAAAAGAGGACATAGAGGGATACTGCAGGCCACAATTTCAGAACTGAATGACCCGAAATTATAGAGATACATCAGAGTCAATATTGAGCTCCTACAAAGTGAAAAAAAAGTGTGTAATTTTGTTTTTTAATTTTTGCTTAAAAAAAATTATTTTGAAGGAATTCAAAGGGCATAGTATAGCATTATTATCGGTAACTGATGCCACGACGAAATAAAATGCAAACACCTAGTAAGAAACCTGAAATCTCTAGCATGACTTATGAAGAAGAGGAAGAAATGCAACATGATATATCAAAATTACGAGACCAAGTGCAAAAATTATCACGCGCACAAAAAGTAACAGAATCTAAGATGGATGGTTTAAAGAAAGATTTAGAAGCTAAGATGAATGGCGTGGAAGCTAAGATGGACGATTTGAATACAGATTTGAAGACAGATTTGAAGACAAGCATGGAAGATTTGAAGACAGGCATGGACGATAAGATGGACGAATTGAAGATAAATTTGAATAAGTTGCTAAAAGAAATGGTCACTAATGGTGAAAGGGTAGTAAAGGAAACTCATGATGAGAACAAAAGAATTGTTAATCATGATTTCATAGACTCTAATGTTGGATCGAAGACCCACCATATTCCAAAAATCGATATGAGGAAGTTTGATGGCAAGGATCCCGCAACATGGATATTACAGATGGAGCAATTTTTCGATCTCAATAATGTGCAAAACACACAAAAGGTACGTATTGCAACTTTATATTTGGAACCAAATCAGTTTGTATGGTATCAATGGCTTTGCTCTCGTAAACAAATTATCACTTGGGCAATTTTTACGGAAGAATTGACAGCACATTATGAGGATACAAAAAGCAACACTTTTTTTAGCCAATTGATAGTCTCAAACAAAAGGGTTCAATAATGGAGCACATTGAAGAGTTCCAAAAATTGAAAATAAGGGTAAAAAATATTCCAGAGGAGCATAGGATTGATGTGTTCATAGGGACTTTAAAGGATAATATCCAACATGATGTTCGCCTTTGGGAACCTGATTCATTAGAGAAGGCATTCAGGTTAGCAAGAAAAATGGAAAGCAAAATTATGGCAACCAAGAAGCATACCACTCACAACTATAAAGATGGAAGTGTTGTTGCCCCTAGTCTTCCACAACCTATAAGGTTGACACCACAACAATTGGAAGAAAAGAGAGCAAAAGGGCTTTGTTACAGTTGTGATAGCAAATACACTAAAGGTCATAAGTGTGCTGAGAAGAAATTATTCTACATAGATTGTGAAGAGGAAGAAGAAAAGGAGCAAGAAAGGTCAAAAGAAGAGGATATACTCCATGAACAAAGCATAGATAAAGAAGAAATGAATCCGACCATATATTGTAATGCATTGGCTGGAATTACCACTCCTCAAACCATCAAGATAGAAGGACAAATCAAGAAGAAAAAGGTAATAGTGTTGATTGATTCAGGAAGTACCCACAATTTTATTCATTGTAAGATAGAAAAAGAATTGAATTGCTTCCTATATCCAGCACCAGAGTGTCAAGTGATGATTGCAAATGGAGGAACGATAAATTGCTCTGGAAAGTGCCATAATATCAAGCTATCCATGGGAGAATATGTATTGACTAGCCCAATGCTTTCCATTCCAATGGGAGGTGTTGATGTTGTACTAGGAGTCCAATGGCTACAATATTTGGGTACAATAGCTTTTAATTTTCAAGAACTTTTCATGAAATTTTCTGCGAAAGGAAAGGAAGTTGAATTAAGGGGTATTGCAGGGAAACCGGGAAAGATAATCAGCTCTAACGGCATGACAAAGCTTCTAAAAAAGCAACAAAGAGGTGTAATTGCACAATTATGTTCACTAGATGTTTCCACATTGGAATCATCTATTTCTCCAGATCTCCAAAAAGTCTTGGACAATCATTCCAAGGTATTTGAGACTCCCAAAGGTCTCCCACCTATTCGTGATCATGATCATGCTATTCATCTGATTCCAGGAAGTGTTCCTCCAAACATCAGGCCGTACAGATATCCCTGTGCCCAAAAGAGTGAAATTGAACGTATGGTTGCAGAAATGCTAGAGGCTGGTATAATTCAACCTAGTCAAAGTTCTTTCTCTGCTCCAGTAGTATTGGTGCACAAGAAGGATGGATCATGGTGCATGTGTGCGCCTTATAGGGAGCTCAACAAGCTCACTATTAAATATAAGTTTCCCATTCCTGTCATTGATGAATTACGGGATGAATTGCATGGATCAATTTACTTCACCAAGTTGGATCTTCGTTCAGGATATCATCAAATCAGAATGAAGACTGAAGACATTCCAAAAACAACATTTAGAACTCATGAAGGTCATTATGAATTTTTGGTCATGCCTTTTGGCCTTACCAATGCACCTTCAACATTTCAAGGTTTGATGAATTCCATTTTCAAACCCTTCCTTAGAAAATTTGTGTTAGTATTTTTTGATGATATACTAATCTACAGCAAGTCTTGGAAGGATCATGTTGAACATGTTGACAGGGTGCTACAACTATTGGAGGAGAAACAATTATATGCAAAAAGATCCAAATGTTTCTTTGGAGTACAAGAGGTGGAATATCTGGGTCATATTGTATCTCATGAAGGAGTTAAGGTAGACCCTAGCAAAATTAAAGCCATTAAGGAATGGAAAATCCCCACATCCATAAAGCATCTGCGAGGATTTCTCGGGTTGACAGGGTATTATCGCAAGTTTGTTAAGAATTATGGGAGAATAGCAGCACCTTAACAACATTATTGAAGAAAGATGCATTTTCATGGACTCCAAAAGCAACAAAGGCCTTCGAACATCTTAAAGAGGCAATGTGCCAAGCACTGGTCTTAGCTACACTAGACTTCACAAAAACCTTTATTGTGGAATGTGATGCTTCAGGAAATGGAATTGGTGCTGTTTTAATGCAAGATAAAAGACCCATTGCTTTTGAAAGTCGTCCAATCAAGGGAAAGTTTTTACACAAAGCTATTTATGAAAAGGAAATGTTGGCAATACTACATGCACTTAAGAAATGGTGACCCTACCTAATGGGAAGACACTTCAAGGTAAAAACGGATCATGATAGCCTTAAATACTTTTTAGAACAAAGATTATCCTCTGAAGAGCAACAAAAGTGGGTCACAAAGATGTTGGGTTATGACTTTGAAATCATCTACAAAAAAGGGAAGCAAAATGTGGTGGCAGATGCACTCTCAAGAAAGGATGAGGATGTGGAAGCATTGTTGTGCGCCATTTCTATTATCCAACCAGATTGGATAAACGAAGCAAGGGAGGAATGGAAGAATGAAGAAGAAGTGTGGGCACTTATTCAAAAGTTACAACAAGATTCCAGTACGTCTGATACATTTAGCTGGAAAAATGATTCGTTATGGTACAAAGATCGCTTATACCTCTGTAAGAATTCCCAACTCAAACAAAATATTCTTATGGAATTGCACACTTCTCCCTTAGGAGGGCACTCAGGATTTTTAAAAACTTACCACAGGGTTAAGAAGGAATTTTTTTGGTTGGCCTTAAATCAGATATTCAAAAGTTTGTGGCGGAATGTTTGGTTTGCCAGCAAAATAAAGTGGAAACAATTAAGACCCCGGGTCTATTACAACCTTTATCCATTCCAAGCCAACGTTGGGAGGAGGTTTCAATGGATTTTATCACAGGTTTACCCAAGTCTGAGGGAAAGAGTGTCATCATGGTGGTAGTTGACAGACTTACCAAGTATGCACACTTTTGTGCATTATCACATCCATTTAAAGCCAGTACAGTTTCTACTGCATTCGTGGAAACAATTCAAAAGCTACATGGAAATCCAAAGATTATTGTAAGTGACAGAGATCCCATTTTCACTGGAAATTTTTGGACAAAATTATTTTCTTGTCTTGGTACTCAGTTAGCTCATAGCTCATCTTATCATCCTCAATCTGATGGGCAAACTGAGATAGTAAACAAATGTTTGGAAGGATATCTTCGTTGCTTTGTATCTGATAAACAAACACAATGGGTCAAATGGTTGCCTCTGGCTGAATGGTGGTATAACACTTCCTTCCATACAACAACAAAAATGACCCCATTTATGGCACTTTATGGATATCAGCCACCATCCATCATGTCATATTTAAGAGAAAATTCTAAGGTTCAAGTAGTGTAACATCACATCGAACATCAACAACAAGTCCTCGAACTCTTAAAGGATAACCTTGTGTTGGGACAGAATAGAATGAAACAACAGGCAGATCAACATCGCAATGAAAGAAGTTTTGATGTAGGTGATTGGGTATTCCTACGACTACAACCATATAAACAAATGTCCCTCAAGCAAGCTAAGAAGGATAATAAATTATCACCAAAGTATTATGGTCCATACAAGTTGTTGCAAAAGATTGGTATGATGGCATACAAATTGGAGCTTCCTACAGCTTCTAGAGTGCGCCCAGTTTTCCATGTTTCATGTTTAAAGAAGGTTATAGGCGACAAGCTCCCAGTTCAAACAATATTGCGAGAACTTGACGAGGGTGGAAAAATTATATTGGAACCAGAAGCAGTCATAGAAACAAGAACTCGACAGCTACGAAATCGATCAATTTTGGAGTATCTCATCAAGTGGAAGAACTTATCCACCGAAGATTCCACATGGGAGGATGAGAATTTTATACAGAAGCATCCAGAACTACTCAAGTGTTGAGGACAACACTTTTTTTGAAGGAGAGGGGCATGTTAGGTCCCTATAATACTAGTGATTACCCCATTACTATTGTAGTTGTATCCCTTATTAATATTGTTGTGCCCCTATTGTCCCCATATTGTTATTACTGAGCCCCATAGAATCCCTCTATTGTTATGTTTGTGGCTTTATATTATTATTGTTAGGTCGGCTGGGTTATATTATGACTCCTTAGACTCATATATATAGAAAGGAGGTTTTGTCATTTGAATCATCCAAGAATTGTTCATTTATGTAATGTAAAGGACGTTGCCCCCTCGAAGAGGCTAAATTCTAAGGCGTTGATCTATCTTTTCCATCTTTTTGTGAGCTGGTTTCATAACAACTTGACTCTTTTATGATTTGGACTCCATGTTTCTCCCATGACAAGGAAAGCTAGTGACTATAACCCTATAGCTGCTCCCATAAGGTTGCTTCCAAATGACTATAGAATAAATTACTCAGTTTTGTGCCAGTGACACTGAGATCTGAGCCACTTTTGCAGGGCTAGAATTCAGAGTTCTTCCTGGAACATGATGAAACTCTCACAAATGATAAATGACACAAAAAAAATCCTTTGATGCAAAACTTGATCAAGAATTAACCTTACCCATCCTGACCATGACTAAAATTTCATCAAACACATCATGAACATGTAATCTAAATGTCATAATTATATATTTGAACATTGGGGTCTCATACTTATCTGAGAATTTCCATGAAGGTCTGATGCCTTCTCTCAATAGCTTAATTATCATATATTAGGTGATGCATTCATTAACAATTCATTTAATAATCAAAACATGATGAGAGACATAACTAAATTCTATCATAAAACCATGCTTATAACCAACATATAACCAGAATAATAACAAGGATAGAACCACCATAAAAGCTACATAATAACAAGCATAAATACTCATGAAATACAAGAGGAAAAGAACTATTATTAACATATGCAAAAGCCAATCATGTCAAGGACTTCCATGTACCACTTGACCATAGATTGGGTTGAGCCAAATATTTATTTCATCCAATCACTGTTGTGCCATATTCGAAGCATTAATATGCGACTCACAAAAAAACAACCAAGGCTTCCTCAGGCTTCACCACATATCCCATCATTTTCTGTTGAGGTATTTCTAGGCCTGAAACATTCATCTTATACAACTAGGCTTGATCGTGTATCCTGCCATTATCGGTTAAGGGATTCCTAGGACCAAAAAAACAAAAATACGTCGCCAGGATTTACTGCAATCCCGCCAAAATCGGGGAAGGGATTACTAGGTCTAAACAAGCTTGGATGCCTCAAGATTTTCTCACTTGTACCTTCAAAAAATTTCACATTTCCACCCTTAGTATCTATTATGTATCCCGTCGTTACCATTCAAGGGATTCGTAGGACCTTAGTAATTTTCCTAAGACCACCTCATCCAATTGCAAAACCATCTAGAAATCCAAAGTTCAACCAAATGAAAGATGCCCATCAAACCATGGCTATCCAAAAAAATAATTTATTAACTTTATTGTATGTCTTAAATAACCTTAAATCACCTCCTATAGGAAAATTATGTAATTCCAAAAGGATATTCTATTTGAATTGAGAATTCTTACATAAGTGTTTTTTATTCCATAACAAATCATTTTTCCTCGTAGTATTTGTTATTCGGTGACCAGGGTAATCCAGTACCTGTTGAATGATATTGTAGAGTCTTCTCATCTTACTGCCATTATATCCTTACTTCTTCCACCCAATCAAATTCTGAAGTGGAGATAGCGTGTAGTAAACCATTTATGTCTTCCTCTTTCATGAGAGTGTGTTTTCCACAATATTTTGTTTTCCCTTTCTGTAGATAATTTAAATGTCATAAGCCAACATGTTGTGACCCATTCTTGTTTCTATTCTAATGATGATATTTTCTCCAACAATGTAACAACCTCCTGCCACACCTACCTAGGTTCATCGGTCCACTGGGGTAAGTATGTGATGAAATGTTACTATCATATAACTCAACCTCCTAGGTACAATTAAGGAATTCGAATATTCCAACCAAAAATTTACTGACCACCCTCAAGCACTACAAGACCCCCGAGAGCTAACCAACTACTCCACGTGCCTAACCCTTGAGTTAACTTGACTTTTTAATGATCTAGACTCCCAGTTGCCCCCATGAAAAGGAAAGCCAGTGATTGTAACTCTCTCACAGCTCCCATAAGCTTGCTTCTGAATGACTCTAGAGTAACTTACTCAGTTATGTGTTAGTGACCCTGATATCTGAGCCACTTTTTCAAGGCCAGGATCCAGACTTCTGCCCAGAACCTAATCAAACTCTCAGAAATGACAAATGGCACAAAAAATCATTTCATGTAAAATTTGATCAAGAATTAACCTGACTCATCCTAACCATTACAAAAATTTCATCAAACACATGAGGAACATGTAATCTACACATCATAATTACATATATGAACATAAGGGTCTCATACTTATTTGAGAATCGTCAGGAAGGTCTAATGCCTTCTCTCAATAGATGACGTATAATCTATTAGATCATGCATTCATCAATCATTCGTTTACTAATAAAATATGATGAGAGACATAACTAAAGTATTCATGAAACCATGCTTATAACAAACATATAACCAGAATAATAACAAGGATAGAAAAACCATCAAAGCTACATAATAAAAGGCATATATAGTCATGAAATACAAGAGGAAAAGAGCTCTTATTAGTATATTCAAATTCCAACCAATTCAGGTAATTTGACATACCACCCGACCATATATGGGATGAACCAAAACTTTCTTTCAACCAATCACCCTTGTGCCATATTCCAAGCATGAATATGGGACTCAAAAAAAAACAACCATGCCTTCCTCATGCTTTACCGCACATCCTGCCATTAGTGTTCAAGTGATTTCTATCCCCGAAACCTTGATCTATAGAACAAGGCTTTACCATGTATCGTTCCATTACCAGTCAAGGGATTCCTAGACCCAAACAAAGAAACATACACTACCAGGATTTACAGCAATCTCACCAAAACCGGACAAGTGATTACTAGGCCTAAACAAGCTTGGATGCCTCTAGATTTCCTCATGAATACCTTGAGGAATTTTTCTTTCTCCACCCTTAGGCTCTACTGTGTATCCCTCCATTACCATTCAAGGGATTCCTAGGTCCTTGGGAATTTTGTTGAGACAATCTCATCTAGTTCCAAAACTATCTGGAAATCCAAAACTAAAGCAAATGAAAGAACCCCATCACAACATGGCTATTCGAAAATGGAAAGGAAAGGCCAAAAAAATTATCACACCTGGAAAAACCCATTCCAATGATAACAAAGTAACCAAATACACAAATGCATGTGAAAAATAGCAAGGAAATGATACATGAAATTTGATACCTAAAAGTAATCCCATTGTAGCTACTTGATCCAACTCTTCCTTGCTTGACCTTTGTTTCCCTTTGTTTTCTTGTAGTTCCTTTGCCTTCCTTTCTCCAATGCTAGAGTGATCCAAGAATGTTCTAAGTGTGCAAGAGTATGAGAGAGATAGAGAATAGAAAGAGGGAGATCCAAAACTGAACTAACAAAAGTTGTGAACTGATCCTCATAGGCCTTTTTATTAATGCAGTCTTTATTTTCTTCATCTTCCTATATTTTTCGTTCAATTTCTTCCTCACATGCAACATGTTACCTTTCACCTTCCTTTGCTCCTATTTCATTTATTTTCATAAATAAAATGTGAATTAATGCCTCTTTTCCTCTTGAAAGCCTTTGTTGTTGCCTTTGCCAATTTCCTTAGCCATAATACACCAAATGAACACCCACTAGGATGTTTTTCCTAACATTCAGCTTAGAATACATGTCTCATGACCTTGCCCTTATTTTTTCCTTTATTAAATTTATTACATGAAATTTTAACTTGGGGCTATCATAAAGAAGTAATTCAAACTATCATGATTTGTTTTCACTTTTGAGTGTTTTCCTATTAGGTGTGGATTCCATTTCTTATGTACATGTAGTATGGCCAAGATTTATTTTTCATAAATGGGTTTCAGTAAGTTCGTTCCTTTAAATTTTCTACTTTGAAAGGAAATGGGGCTTCCTTTTTGCATTAAAACTACACAAATCCCATCGCCTGAGGCATCACACTCCAAAATGAATATTGTTGTAAGGCTTGGTGTCACCAATACATGAGTTGTACACATAACCTCTTTAATTTCTTCAAAAGAAGTGGTTTCTTGTTTAGTCTAATAAAATGATTCCTTCTCCAATAATTTTGTTAGAGATATTTCTAATTAACTGTAATTGTTGAAAAACTTGTGGTAATATCCTATCAATACTAAGAATCGTTAAATTTTATTCAAGGTATTGGGGATTTGACATTCCCTCATAGCTTTGATTTTGTTAGGATCCACCTTGACACCATCATGTGATATAATATGACCCAAATATTCCACTTCTTGAACCCCAAAGGAACGCTTGAAATGATTTACATATAGGTGTTTCTATTTAGTCAATTTAGTGTTCCTAAATTGATGTCATTAATTGTCAAAATCTAAACAAAACAGTCACACATTAGCAAAATTCCTTAATCATGCTTAAAGTCATATAATGTAATGATCTGGGTTGGTTTGCAAGGAAAATGAGGCAAAAGTGAGAGATGAATGAGGGAAAACTATAGGTAATGGTGGATGATCAAGTGTAAAGTAGAGGCTCTACATACCCCCACTACGAGGGCATTGCATGTCCTCATGCAATCAAAAACATGGTTCAGTCCACCTGCAGGGATGCCTCTGCTAAGACATCCATCCTTCTCTTCTTTCTCTGTGTGGCCACATTGACTCTTGGTCTTTTCATCAAACACCTGAATTTCAGATTGATCAAAGCTCTGTTTAATTTCCTGCATCTCTTCTTGAGCTTTTTGTTTTCCTTCTGCCACAGGCCCATATGAAGCATGGTGTTATCTTGAACCATCTTGTCCACATTGCTCTGTATCTTCAGTTTTTCATTTTCTTGTTTGATGTGGCGATTTAGTAGCTCTAACTCAAATATTTCCTGCTTCAGTGATTGGACTTGTTTCTCCAAAGGTTGAGCAGTACTTGGCCCAGCAACTGCTTGTTCTAGCATCTCCAGGTAATTATAAACTTTCTACTGATCAGGGTCAACCTCTGGTGACCGCTTTGGGTTAGGCTCATACTGAAATTCGGATCCATGTTCAAATTCAGGCTCATGCTCAAATTCAGGCTCATGCTCAAAAGGACTTTCCTCATGTGGAGGACTAGTCTCAACCTGCTCAACATGTGGAGAGCTTTTCTCAAAGTCAGGACTTGTAGCACCTTTTTGAGGTGTGCTCAAGTCAATAAAGAATGACTTTTTACCCTTTGTGGCCCCTACTTTTCTTTGTAACTTGCTGCTTCTTCTTACGGTGGTGGTACTCTGTTTTTCTTTTTGTGCCTTTTGTTTTTGTTTTTCCACCTTCTTGGAAAGGGCAGTTTCATGGAGTTTGGCCATTCTTTGTGCTAAGGGCTGAGTATCTTCTTCACTAGAGTTCTCAGGAGTAGCGTAAGTTTCTTGAGCTACAGCTTTGCCTTTATCTTTCTTTTGTTTCATCCTACTCTCTTTTCTCTTTTGAGCAACTTCTTGGGCAAGTTTTGAAAGGGTTTCTGTGATGATTCCTTGAGCTGTTTGATCAGTGTCCACAGCAGGCTCAGGATCAATTTCATGTTCAGAATGATGTACATCAGTTTCTTCTTCAATCTGTTCTTGGACAGTTTCCTCTTGGACAACAGTTTCAGGGGTAGCCTCTTCTCTTTTCCTTCTACTCTTTCTAGGCACAGAGGTTTCTCCTGCTTCTTCAAAATGGTTTCTCACAAGAAATTTCTCCCAGGTATCTCTTTTTGCTTTCAACTATTCCTCAACTAGCATCTTAACAAGACCATGATGATACAGATGTGGTTCAATGTTTCTTGGGTTCCTTTGGGCAATTGAACACATTTTTCTAAGACTTGAGAGTAGAAAACATGGAAGGTTAATATCATCTCCTAAGAAATGCATCATGACTTTGGCATGGTAAACATATAAAACTCCAAACCTTCCCTCACAAGTAAAGAATTTTTGCACTAATAACAGTAAAGTTGTCCATTCTTCCTTGACATAAGTAACAGGAATCCCTTTTGTAAAAATGCTGGTATCCATACCTGGGTTCTTTAAGATTTGCTTCCACTGTTGGTCTTGTACTGATCGGTTTTTAAACCATCTTTCTCCAGTTTGTGGGAGTGAAGTGGCTTGTGCTATACTGCTCTCAGTGACTGTAAACTTCAGGTCCCCTATCTCCACTTGATTATCTTTGTCTCTGAAGGAACGTGCAAAGGCCTTCGTAACCTCTCTGTGGTAACCTCTGAATTTCTGGATGCATTGGAGCCAGTTTGCTTTCTGCAAAGCCTCTTTAACTTGAGGATATCCCTCCAGAAATTTTGAACCCTTGGGTTCTGCTCTCAAGAGTTTACCCATTGGCTCTACGGCTCTGTTCTAAGACTTTTGAAAAAAAGGTTACACGGCTTCAACAGTGGCCCTAACACAGTAAATTTACGGCTCTACTGTAACAGCCGTAACATACGTTCACTGATAACCAGAATTAGCAGAGAGGAAAACGTAAAACAGAGTATGGCTAAGGTAGCAGCGTAGTGAGCACAGCGGAATAAGGGAACTGCGGAAATGAAACAGCGTGAATGGAATGATACGAGAGTATGAGGGTTATGAAATGATGGGTAGAAACGGTTAGGTCCTTAGGCTTCGGTCATGGGTTTACACTTGGCTGCGGGAATTATGACGCAGAGAGACGTAGTACAGTAGTCTACGTCACTTAGGTACGAAAATCTTAATGGAGGAGCAGCCGCAATTGAGTTTCAAAACCGTGAGGATCATGACCGATAAGTGCGGGGGATACGTGGATTTTTGGTCGCATGATGGGAAAAACTGGTAATCATTACATTAAATGGCAAGAAACATAACCCTGAAACTTTGCAAAATGAGATAACCGTCAGTTTAGGATTTAGATCATACCTCAGATCCGCGCTTGGATTGCCTTTGATTATTTTCCACTAACCCTTCATTGTTTTATTGTTGTTGCATGACCCTTTTCCACTTATTGTTGATGACTTCTGAACTGTAAATTTCTTTTCAAACAGACTGTGTTTTTTTTTTATGCAGGTGCAGAGAGCTGCGGAATCGTTAGATGGCTGCAGAATCTCCAGATGGCTGCGGAATCTACAGTGGTACCCTCCGGCTGCACAAAATAACTTTAGTTGTCTAAAAAATGACTTTATTGATGGAATGAAATGTAATGAATGGATGGATGGATGGAAAGAAATGAAGTGAAGTGAGAGTGATTAAATGAATGAGATGGTGAATGAGGTGGATGAAATGGCGAAATGAGATGGAAGAGAGAGAGATATATTTTTTTTTGGAAAACATGAGGTGTCAGGTGACCCTGATTTTCACCTCAGGTTTTCTGCATGAGACTGCCAATCAGAGATTGGTTTTCAGGCTCATATATTTATTTTTTTCTTTTTCTTTTTTTTTCTTTTTTTTTTTCTTTTTTTTTTTTTTTCAAAAAACAAAGATTAGGCTGATGGAGGAGAAGAATCCTTCTCCACCAACCTGATTGCAGAATCTTCTTTAAACAACTTGACAAACTCTTCTTTTGAGAATGGCTTTTGGTAGATTTTCAAGCGATGGCCATTCATAATAAGAGGAGTATGAAATTCATCAATAGTTTTCACTCGAACTGCTCCATTGCTAAAGACTTCATCAATCTCATATGGCCCAAGCCAATGAGTTTGAAACTTTCCTTTGAAGTCTTTGAACTTTGAATCAAACAATAGAGCCCAATCTCCTTTCTGAAACTTTCTTTCTTTGATATGACGATCATGCCATTTAGATCTTTGGTGCTGAACTAGATTGGTCCTTAGAATTGCATCTTGTCTTATTTCATCTAGCTCATTTAGCTGGTCCATTCTGTGTCTTTGAGCTTCTGAGAGGCTCATTCCCAATTGGACTGCCATCTTGAAGGTCTTGATTTGGAACTCAATGGCGAGCAGGACTTCCTTCCCATAAACAAGTTCATAGGGAGAATGTCCTGTTGTGTTCTTCCATGTAGTCCTATAGGCCCATAAGGTTTCAGGGAGCCTTTTCGCCCAATCTCTTCTATGAAGATGAACAGTCTTGGTGATAATGCCTTCAAGAACTTTATTGGTAGATTCCACTTGGCCATTGGATTGCGGATGGTATGGAGTAGATGTTCTGTGCTTGATCTTATATTCCTCCATCATCTTCTCCATTAATTTAGATGTAAACTGGCTGCCCTGATCTGTCACAATTTCCCTTGGGACACCAAAACGAGTGAAAATATCCTCAAAAAGAAATTGAACAACTGAATTTTCAGTGGCAGAAGGCAATGCTTTTGCTTCTACCCACTTAGTAACATAATCAGTACAAACCAGTATATACTTCTTTTGCTTTGATGGAGGATTAATTGGTCCAACGAAATCTAGAGCCCATTTCTCAAAGGGTTCGATGCATACCTGAGGCTGTAGAGGCATTTCATTTGAAGGAGTTGGTTTCCCAACTCTTTGGCAGCTGTCACACCTTTTAACATACTGCTTTGCATCTTTAAAGAGAGAAGGCCAATAATATCCTAGAGAAAGGATTTTATAGGCTGTCCTCTTGTCAGTAAAGTGCCCGCCGCATGGTTCATCATGACATGCCTTAAGGATGTCAGGCATTTCATCTTCCCGAACACAACTTCTGATTATACAATCTGGCCCTGTTTTGAACAATTCATTAGAAATCCAAGAATAATGTGCACTCTCCTGAATGATTTTCCTTTTCTCATTAGGAAATAAGTGTAGAGGAAGCTTCCATGTAACAAGATAATTAGCCATATCTGCATACCAAGGAGTCTTTGTAGTCACTGCAAATAAGTATTCATCTAGAAACTTATCTTCTACTGGAGAATCTTCATTAGTGTTTTGGATTCTAGACAAGAAATCAGCTACTGTGTTTTGTTTTCCAGGTCTATCTAACACAGTAATGTTGAATTCTTGTAAAAGCAAAAGCCATCTTGTAACTCTACCATTAGTGACAGGTTTGTTCATTAAATATCTTATGGCAGAGTGATCAGTATGGACAAAGGTTTCATAGCCGGTTATGTAGTGTCTAAACTTGTTGATTGCATGTACCACAGCTAAGAACTCTTTTTCTGTAACAGTATAATTTAACTCAGTGGGAGTCAAATTCTTACTTGTGTAATAAATGGCATAAGGGATCAAATCCTTTTGTCCCAAAACAGCTCCTAGAGTTGTATCTGAAGCATCAGTAGAAATGTGGAAAGGGAGTTTCCAATTTGGCCCCCTTAAGATGGGTGCTTCAGATATTCTAGTCTTTAAAGCTTCAAAGGAAGATTGACACTCAGGATCCCATTTGAACTCACAGTCCTTGGTAAGCAATTTGAAAAGAGGGGATGCTATCTTAGTGAAGTTTTCAATAAATCTTCTGTAATACCCAGTAAACCCAAGAAAACTTCTAACATCCTTCTGGCAATTTGGAACAGGTAACTTAGAGATGACTTCAACTTTGGATCTATCAACCTTAATCCCATCTCCTGAAATATGATGTCCTAAAACAATCCCTTCAGTAAACATCATAAAATACTTTTCATGACTTAAAGAAAGATTTGTTTCCTTACATCTTACCAGTACTTTTTCCAAATTTTCCAAAGCTTCTTCAAATGTATTACCATAAACTGTGAAATCGTCCATGTATACCTCTACACAATCATGAATCAGATCTGAAAAGATTCCTAATACAGCCCTTTGAATTGTAGCGGGTGCATTGCACAATCCAAAAGGGAGTACTCGGTAGGCAAAAGTTCCCCAAGGACAAGTAAATGTGGTTTTGTCTTGATCTTCAGGTGCTACCTGAATTTGATTATACCCACTAAAACCATCCAAGAATGAGAAATACTTTTTACCTGCTAAAGTGTCTAGTACCTGATCAATAAAAGGTAGAGGGAAATGATCCTTTAAGGTTGCCTTGTTCAATTCTCGATAATCAATGCAAACTCTCCATTTACCATTCCTTTTGGGCACTATAACCAAGGGAGAAACCCATTGGCTATCTGAAATGGGGTAAATGATGTTTACCTTGAGCAATTTCTGGAGTTCTTCTTTCACGATTTCCCTAAGGTTTGGATTCATCCTTCTTTGTGGTTGCCTAATAGGTCTGCTATTTTCTTCAATATAGATGTGATGAATACAAGTCTTAGGATCGATTCCTTTCATGTCAGTGTATTCCCATGCAAAGGCAGTGGAATGTTTTTGCAACAGTTTAGTTAATTCTTCTTGTTGTGGTCTTCCCAAGTTTTTGTTAATGTTCAATGTTTTTCTTGGAAGGATTTCAACTGTAGAACTACCAAACTCTTCCATTGAGAAGAGAGACATCTGTCTAGAGGAGAGATATTCAATGTCTACATCTAACTGAAACTGTGTAGAGTCATATTCTAAAGGTATTTCAAAATTTTCTAATGTATTTAGAATTCGACTATCCTCACTGATCTCAGAGATGGTTAGAACAGGTTGAATAGTATCCTCATCATCAACCCACTCATCTTCTCCTATTTCTGTTATTGCCTTTGCTGGAGGATACAAGTTGAATTTCTTGGTGGAATTACCATCTGATATATACATGTCCCCAGACCTACAGCTTATGAAAGCATCAGCTGTGGCCAGCCAAGGTCTTCCTAAAATAAGAGGATGTCCTCCTAGATTGTTCTTGGGAGTTAAAATCATAAAATCAACTGGATATTCCCAAGAATCTAGAGAGACTGGAATATCTTCCAATACACCATCAGGTTTAATGATTGATCTATCTGCAAGTTGCAGTAAAGTAGGTGTAAAGAGAAGGTTAGGAAGCTTTAACTGATCCATGGTCTGTCTACTCATGATGTTGATCGCGGCTCCTAAGTCAATCAAGGTATTTGGGATTTCAACCCCATTAATATGAGTTTTGACAATAGGGCTACCGGGATCCACATATTTTTGCATGGTAATCTTACCCATCATTATGTCTGCAATTTTTCCAACTAGATGTATCCTTTTAGTATCTCTGGTTCTTTTTCCTGTTTTCTTCAAACTCAACTCCTTTATTGTCTTCGCTAGAATGGGAATTTCTTTAATGGCTTGTAACAAGGGGATCTTGATACAAACATTCTTCAATTCATCTAGGAAGCTATAGTCAGGCACCCATATCTGCTTTTCCACCCCTTTGTCAATTTGCAATCTTTCAGGAAAAGGAGGTGTGGCTACAGGTGTAGGTTGCTCAACTATGGGAGTTGTAGAGGTTGATTCTTTTTCTTTTTCTTTTTGGATATTTTGGTTTTGAAGTGATACTTCAGAACCTTTATTGACTTTGAGAGATTCTTCCTCAGAAATGCTTGGTTGTTGAACACATGTAGAAGGTTGATCTAAGATTCTACCTGATCTGAGTTGTACTTCATTGAGAGGAACAACCATATAGGTAGGGAATGGTTGACCTTCCATCATGTAAGCATTTTGAGGGTTCCTATTATTTGGATTTGGTAATGGCTGAGAGGGAAGTTGATTTGATTTCTGCTGGGATTGAAGTGATAGTTGAGAATTTTGATTTTGTGGAGGAGGTTGTTGTTGTTGAGGGTATGGCAATGATAGTTGTTGACCTTGTTTTGGAAGTTGTGGAGCTTGCTGATTCTGAAAGGATGGAGGATATTGATAGAATTGAGCAAATCTCCCATAAGGATTTTGCATGCTTTGCATCCATGCTTGAAAAGCATTTTGAGGTTGAGGCCAAGGTTGTTGCCAAGGATTCCAATTTGGTTGGGATTGAGAATTCATAGAGTTGTTAAACCCTTGATTCTGTTGTCCTTGCCAAGGTCTCCTTGCAATAAAACAGAGAGATTCAAGTGTATCTGGATCCTCTTGAAAGACTGCTTTGAGGCCAGGAATTGAAGTACAATCCTTGGTCTCATGAGTTTCTGAGCAAATTACACATGTTTCTACAACGTGTGCATCTAAGGGACATTCCCTTAAAGCATGTTTCTTTCTACACTTCGGGCAAAAGATAGCCAAAGCCTCAGCTTCTGCTTTTTGTTTATTGTGAATCTTAAGGGTATCAAGTTGTTCACTAAGACTCCCTAAGATGTCAGTTTTAAATTCATCAAGCATACTGCTGATTTCAGCCCTACTCACTGATCCTGTTGCAGATTTATTTGCCCTAAGGAGAGAAGGATCTCTAGGCCCTTTTTGAGTTTTTGATTTGCCCCTTAAGAGATGGATACAAAGTTCTGCTATATCATTGAGAGAAAGTTGAGAAATATCCCCTTTCCCCATCATGTTTAAGATGTTTATCCATTCATCCCTAATGGCTTTTAATAAGAGGGCTTTTAAGGTCTCTTCATCCAAGGTACTCATTTTTGCTCTCTTCAAGTTATATTGAAATCTTTCAAGTAAATCTTCTAAGCTCTCATCTTCTTTTTGTATCATTTTAAAAACCTCGTCCTTGTGATTAGTAGGCATACAATAGTCCAAATACCTATCCAAAAATGTCTGTTTCATTTCATCCCAAGTCCTAATGGATTGAGTGAGTAACCCCATGAACCATTTCAAGGCTTGATCCTTCAGTGTTGAAGGGAACAACTTGAGTTTCTGAGAGTCATCCAGGTAGTCATAAGTTCAACATACCACTTCAAACTCAAATAAGAATGTTTCAGGGTCCTCATTCCTTAACCCATGGAAGTTAGGGAGGACAGATGGTGATATGTTTTTCATAGTGGCTCGGGAATCCTCATTAACAATGGGAAACCCAAATGAATTATCCCCATCTCTATTTCCTCCTCCAAGGGGACCTCTTCCTCCATTATTGTTATTGTTGTTTCCTCCTCCTCCTCCACCTCTACCTCTACCTCTACCACCTCCTTCTTCTTCTGCCATGATGATTCTCCTAGGGATTTCAAAATCTTCTGGTTCCTCTACAAAAGGTGAATGAGAAGAGATTTCTCCTTCTTCTTCAGATGATTCCAATTCCTCAATTACAATTGGTCTTTCTGTATGAGAAAGAGAAGAGTCTCTTCCTGGTTCAAACTCAATAGAAGGTGTAGGAGAGTCAACTCTTGGCTCTTGAATTCCAGGAATTCTAGGACTAGGAGTTTCGGTTGGAGATAAGGGAGGTGTCTCTTGTCTATCCCTTGAAGCATATGGACTTGTAAAAATTGAACTTCGAGCTCTAGCTAAAAACCTTCCTCTAGAATCTCTAGCTCTATGCATGTCATTTTTTTTTATTTTTTTATTTTTCTTCAAGTCAAGTTAATAGTTCTTTTTCTGATCTTCCAGTTCACTCTAGGTGCAAGAAGAGAGCATACTCAAGAAACTACCAAATCAATAACTTTCTCTTTTCTGATCCTCCAGATCACCTTACAGTGCAAGAGGAGAGCATACTTTGATAGGTTATCAACTTCTTTCCTTGAAATTGTTATGTTTTTTTTTCTAAGAATATGGCTACTTAATTTCACTTCCCCGACAACGGCGCCAAAATGTTTAGTCAATTTAGTGTTCCTAAATTGATGTCATTAATTGTCAAAATCTAAACAAAAAAGTCACACATTAGCAAAATTCCTTAATCATGCTTAAAGTCATATAATGTAATGATCTGGGTTGGTTTGCAAGGAAAATGAGGCAAAAGTGAGAGATGAATGAGGGAAAACTGTAGGTAATGGTGGATAATCAAGTGTAAAGTAGAGGCTCTACAATTTCTCTTCCAATAGTATAAATACCTTTCCAACATGTTTTACATGGTATTCCAATTAATTATTGTCAATTAACATGTCATCAAAATTTACTAGCATAAATTTTATAAGGTTTTTAAAATAGAATCCATCAGGCTTCGAAATGTTGAATATGCATTTTTAAGTCCAAATGGCATAGCAAAAATCTTATAATGAACTTCATGTGTTCTCAAGGCTATTTTGGGATTGTATTATTGCCTCATTCTACTTTGATGATATCATTGATGAAGATCCAACCTAGTAGAGAAAATTTTTCCATGTAATTCTTTTAATAATTCATCAGAGACATGGATAGGAATCTTATCTTTGATCATTATTTTCTCGATTTGTCTATTTTTTGGACATATACACCATGAAAATTAATTTTTTTAACAATCAACACTATTGAAGAGAAATCACATTGGCTAGGTTGAATGATTCCCACCTAACATTTCTTGAACAATACACTCAATCTCACTCTTTTGTGCATGTAGATATCTATAAGGACTAATATTAAGGTGTAAACTTCTAGGTTGTAAATGAATAGCATTTTCATGATATTAGATAGGTGAAATACCCTTAGGAATTTCTCCAAATACCTTAGCATGATTGTTTATAACTTTTTGGAGATCTAATGGAGCAGAAGATATAGATGTTTGAACATCTAATGAACATAATTGTGGAACTACCTCTTCATGTCCGTATTTTAGCAATTTTTCATGTTAATAGAGATTTTCACTTTACTGGGTTCCCATTGGATACTTCTAAGCTCAATTTCCTTTCCTTCCAAGAAAAATCTTACAAAAAGGTCTTGAAAATTAAGGGACACTATTCCCAATGATTGTAACCATTGGATACATAATATAACATCAACTCCACACTTTTGGATTGCAAGCATGGGACTAACCAATAAATACTCTCCCATATTTAGCTTAATATTATGGCACTTAGCTAAGAAATTTATGATATATCCATCTACATTCATTGCTTGACATTCTAATGTTGGATATACAAAGCAATTAAGAAGTTTTTACAATTTTAATTGATGAAGTTATGGGTACTACTTGAATCAATCTATATTGTTACCTTTTTGTTTTTGATATATCCTTTTATATTGAGGGTTTGTGGAGTATTAATTCCAGTGAATGCATGAAAGGATATTGTTGGAATAGTCTCTTCTAGAGCTATATCTTGAGAAGTTTCGACTTCTTGATCCCTTTCATCTTCACCATCCATTGCAACTCGATACTTTAAAAAAAAAATGTGCAACGATGTGGAGCATTAGAGAAATTTTGAGGCTTAAAATGAGTCTCATGAGGAATATTATAAAATAATAGTGGAAATAATAAAATAAAATTAGATTATTTCATCAAGTTTTGGAGGGAAAAAAGAAAAAAATTCTTTTTCAACTTCTATTTTCAACTTGTCTCCCTATTATTTTACTCAAATTTCAAGTAGGTGCACTCATTGGATGAAAGTTTTAATTTTTCATCCAAGGAGTACACATGTCACATACTTTTGATGGATACTACTACACGAAAAATTTGAAGTACATGAAAAAATGTGATTACAATCACATTTTTTCATGGATTCCACTTTATTTGTGTAGTAGGGTCAATCAAAGGTATGCAACATCAGTACTCCTTGGATGAAAAATTAAATTACGCATCCAATGAGTGCTCCCTCGAAATTTGAATAAAATATTAGGGAGATAAGTGGAAAATACATGTTGAAAAAGAAGTTTTTTTATTTATTTTACTTCTTTATCTTTTTACCTTTTTTACTCCAAAAAATGGTGAACCATCCCCCATAGTCAACATAATCATATTGAAAATTATTGGTTCTTATAAAACTTATTTTTGTTTTACATTTTTTTTTGAGGAACATTTTTTACCTCAAAAATCCTCTAATAAAATTATTCTCTAGTCCTGATCGTGAGTTACCATTTCTCACCCAATCCAACCTTTCTTCAACTACACCTTGTCACCTATTTCTCCATTTTATTCCCATGATAGGCCATCTTACAATATAATTCCCTATAATTGTTCTATCTCTAATAAAAAAGAAAACATATTGGGATACTATCCAGGCTCATAGCTCCTCCAACTTTAGTTTGATCAAGATTTTTCAATTTTGTTTCCAGAGGCACTATTTTTGTTGTTCTCATGTTCTTCAGAAGCTTGCAGGTATCACTATATTCATATTGAATTTAGTTTTGGGGTATATTTATATTGCTTGCATATTCCAAGAATATTTCAAAATTCAATGGATATGTGGAAGGTCTATCGTTTAACGTCACTCTTGTCTGTAGAATCCTAAAATATTCCAAATTCCTTAATCAAAATAAGTCAAATGCATAGATCCAAATTGGATGGTTATCAATCATAGGGATAAGTTTCCCACTTTTGTAAGGTTTAAGCACAGAGATAAATAGCTAAAGAATTCGAAGTCGACCCATCTTCATGCCTAACTATAATTGGTACACCTGTCAAGTCCTCAATCAACCTCTACATGGTATCAACGTTGGTCATATCTCATGTCTAGCCTCTAACCTCAATTCACTCCCACAACCATGCCCTTATATGCTTCCTGCAACCAATGTGTAGTTGGAATCTGTCAAGCAGGTCCCTCTGTAGAATGATTAACTCCTCTACCACAGGCATATCCATCATTTGCTAAATGCTTCAACTAAATAATCTATTATGCAACCTTCAATAGTGTGTCTTCTACAAATTATCATAAGAATAGTTCATATCTTTATATATATGATGGAAAAACACACTACTCCAAACACATAGCAACAATTCATTTTTAGAAATTAGCTACTCTACTATCAAGTACTCTCCTATTAGGGGAGTCAACTTAGACCAAAACCAACGGAAGCGTAAATATTATTATTGCACATAAACTAAATTATGTTGAGTGCTCTATTCAATCAATAAATATAATACAACATACATAAATATATTGTCAAATGGAGTTATCTTAGGTGGTTGGGAAGAATGGTTGTTATCTCCCCCACCCATGTTCAATTCCTTG
Organism: Pinus tabuliformis; assembly: GCA_031772625.1. Taxonomy (NCBI): domain Eukaryota; kingdom Viridiplantae; phylum Streptophyta; class Pinopsida; order Pinales; family Pinaceae; genus Pinus; species Pinus tabuliformis. Next base: position 371,116,984 of record CM062818.1, read on the forward strand.
TGAGTGTGTTGTTGCGGCTACCATGGAAAATTTTAGGGGCTAATATTCGCAGGTGGGCTAATTTTCAATGATTTTTCCAAAAAACATATTCGCCAATTTCCATTCTTTATAAAAATGATTCGCCCAAATCTTACAATATAAATTTATTTTACCTTAAAAATTGGAAACATTATACAGAGAGTATATATAAAATCATTATAAATTTGAATAATTTTACAAATACACCAGTAAAATTTTTATAGTTTGCATATTAGGGACTAGTGAGATTCGCTAATGGTTTTAAAATTCAAGATAATTTTCAATGCTTAAAATTTTCCTTAGCGGTTACAACCACCCTCCGAAATTTTTCCTTAACTTCAATTTGGAGAATCCCTACCAACCATCCTTAGCAATATGTCTTTCACTGTCAATTACTTAGGCTTTAGTTGAGTTTCAGTGGCCTGCCGTCCGGTGCATGTCAACTTGTTTATCTCCCTCCCACAGGCCTGCATTCTAGACTTAGACTATGTGTTGGCTGTGAAACTCCCCAAGAAAATTGTGTAATTCTGGAGGAGAACCAGGATTCCCTCCAGAAATTGCGCAAATCAGTTGGACAACTTGCTGGGCTATCGAATTGCGTAGAACAATCAGGTAGTCCTCCTTTAGAAAACTGCACAATCTGACCTTGCACTGGGTCTCAGCCCAGAAATTGCTCAATTCTGGGATGCAATGACTTGCTTAGCCTAGAAAATGCACAGTGAATAATAGGCAGCTAGCTTTTCTCAGCGCAAAGATTTCGTAAAACTACAGGGAAGCCTGCTAAGCTCCAAAATTGCGCAAAACAGTCAGACAGGCTTCCTTGAGAAAACTGCACAATATGGCTCGGTACTGTAACTCAGCCCAGAAATTGTGCAATTCTGGGAGACAGTCACCTGCTGACCCCAGAAATTTCATAATCTCTTAGGGACAACCATCCCAGATTAACCCAGAACCTATGAAAATTTCCATCTCGGGCTCAAAAACCGATGCATGTACCTTCAAGCTGACTGGTTCCCTCCGGGACCGAGGAAGACTGATTTGCATGCATGGGATGCTTTTCCCGAAATAGCGAAAGGAAGCATGCAAAATGAATCCTTGGGTTTACGAACCTATTTTTAGAAGCTAGAGGTTACATGCAAGGATCATTTTAGGAACCTCTCGCCAAGTGTCACTTTTTCCTAGATTTGTGGCATGCGCATCATAACCTTGATCTTATCAAAACTTATGAATCGGATGCTGTAGAGCTCATTCCTCACATTGATCTTGCAACTTTGAAATCCCACATCACATCCAGGAGTCTTCGGCACTTTCAGCTTGGTTGTTTCAGGGTTCTGCTTCTCATGTATTGCGGTGCATTTCAGTCACATTTTGTGTTTCTCTTTGTATAAGTGTTGTCTTCTTGATTTCAATGAGTGCTAGTTGTCATTTTGATGTATGTTAGCTTGTAGAAGCACCATTTCAGTTTTTGTTTGCACTCACTGTTGTCGCATGCATGACACTGTTTTTACACCAACGGTTGCCATTGTGGCAACTCGCTTCACACAAATGCATGCTTTCCCATTTTTTGAATCCTCTCTTATTGTTTTCTTGCATGATCATTCACTCTTGTTTACACTCAATATCACCATGCATTCAGACTTCTCATGTTTTCAGTCGCCCGTCGAAGGGTCTGGGCTGCCTTGGACGGGACGTTGCCTTACGTGCCTAGCATTGCAAATTTCTAGAAGTGAAGGCTCTGCATTCCCTCTAAAAAATGCACAAGTCTAGCCTAGAACTAACCCACAGGCTTGCATTGCACAATTCTGGGAGGTAGTGCCTTGCTGGCCCCAGAAACTACGCAATGCAGTTTTTTGGTTTGCATGTCACTACTAATTGAAATTGCACATGGTGTAGTTTCAGTCCTTAGCAAGCTAGGCTGGACTATACATTATGCAATTCTAGTAGTCAGTCAAACCCTCGAGAGCCTGGATTGTGCCTTATGTAGTTTTGGCAGTCAGTTTCCCAGCCTCCTAGTGAACATTGTGCAATCTCCACAAACAGTCACAAAGGTACATTGCATGTCAATACTCCAGTTTGTTTTGGTTTTCAGCTGACATATTTCTTACCATTAGCGTTGCTATGTCTCTAGGTATCATAGGTGTTCGTCTACCTCTTCACAGCATAGGTATAATGGCTTCCAGGGGAGAAGAGTTAAAGACATCGTTCAGAGTGGAACGGGGGATGCAGTCGATCAAGTGTCTATGAACTTTCCTGTCTATGAAGACATCAAATTGTTCATGGACAAGGATATCAAGATGAAATGGCAGTGGCATCATAGCGAGAAACACCATCAACAAAAGCAAAAGGTAGTAGACCTGCGTGCGACAAATGCAAGAGGAAGGTTGTTGACAACTTAGAGACGAAGGAATGTTGCAAGTTCAAGCAGATCCACTTGTGATGAAAGTAGCTTTGGAGATTGAGGCTATGAGGTGACAGCGCGACAAGAGGATCATGTGAAGGCAGAGAGAGCAATAGATAAGGAGTTTCAGGTACTAAAGCAGCAACTCAAGGAAGAACAAGAGCTGCATAGATGAGAGAAGGAGTTGCAGCAGGAACAGGTACAACAAGAGGCGCAACATGCAGAGACTGAAGAAATTATGCCCATACAGGTTATGGAACCATATAGCAGCTAGCATGGAGCTAACAAGATGAGCAGTGCTATCAATCGCATGAAAGGGTGCTCAAGAGCACGAATGTCATTGTGCACATGAATTTGACCCAACCCATTTGGCACACTGACCGAGGCAAATACAAGAATAAAGTTCAACTGGAGTTGAACATGTAGATCGATAAGTTGATGCGCTTGGTCACCAACACACACTAGGAGATTAGCACAGACACTATGCATCAGTATTTTGTTGGTCCAGCTACACTCAAGATGATGATGCACATGTTATCAGATGAGTTGGGTAGAGGAGCCATATCGGTGTACCTTGATGCAACGAAGGCAAGAGTTTGCTTTCAGCAGGATGTCACCTTTGAGCGCATGGACACCATCACAAATGACCAAGCTTAGCATCAGTTTGCCACTGTCGAACATCATGAGGATGTTGAAGAGTTGGTCTTCCCACAGTTGTCCGAGCCTTATTGATGTCTTGCATGGCTTGCTCAAGCCATTTTGTCTCACATGGGTACATGTGCATATTGTATGTAAAATCTTGTAAAGTGGAAGTCCAAGTGTCGATAGTTGAATGTAACAATCATAGAGTAGTTGAAGAGTCATGAGGGTAGGTGAACAGTCACAAAGGGGAATGTCAAGGGTCTCCCCACCCTTTGATATTTATAGTACCTCATAACTCATTGTAGAGGATTTTGGTCAACCAAGCTTCCGATAGGAGTATCTTAGAGATATCTTGGAGAGTATTGTAATGAACCTTGGCTTCTCTACAGTGGAGAGCTAGTACATCTCTTTGGAGGAGCAAGCGGTAGTGACTGTAACGTTCCACTATCAAGACTAGTGGTTGGTCATGGTTGTACTATATGATTGGAACTTTCACTTCTTAATATAACAGAGCCATCATGTTTCATACATATGTTGTTATTGCATTTCAGCTATCTTGGTTACTATAATGATATATGTATATGTTTTCTTATGCATGCACATATGGACTCTTTATGTATAAGTATGTATGAATCTTACTGAGATGTGTTGTTGGTTTAACCATCACTTTGGATTGTTAGCTTACTTGCTTTCCAGTTTGTGATGCATCTTTTCTCATGTGTTCCCTTCCAAGCCACGTTCACTCACAGGTTTCCAAGGGGCGTACGCACCCCACTTTTCATGTGTCAGAACCGTTCATGCACCTTCCTTGGCTTGCTACGCATGTGACACCCTTGCTACCAACAAGGACATATTACTTACCTCTATGCACAACCATGGTCAAGGGGATACCGTACAACCCACTGCTGGGACTCCTACACCAAACGGTCTGAGGTCTAGTTGGGACTTATTACCTAGGAGATCCCCTTTCATGTTGGCAGATCTAGCTCCATCAACATTTATGGTGCTAGAAGGAGGGCAAGATGACAAGTTGAGTCATCCCAATCTGTTTTGAATATTCGTACATCTATCATGGATACTATCAAGCTCATCCCTCAAGGATGTTTTTCGCATGCCGAACCTCTCGACATCACGAGGGAGTTTTTTGATCTCTTGTCCAAATTCACATATGATGGTGAAGGTGAAGTGGCCTGGCTTGTGCACTTACAAGACTTCTTTGCAATGCTTGACAATGCAAATGAATGCTCTGATGAAGAGGCCAACCTCATGCTTTCATACACACCTCACAAATCCCCACTACAGTGGTGCTGGAGTCTACCTCTCAGTAGCGTGCAGAGTAGTTTTGTGATCTCATTGAATCTACTTTCCATCATTTTGATCCAGAACCTCTTGACCAAAAATTGTTACAACAACGGAAGGCCCCAGATGAATTGCCTATGGAATTTTGGGACCGCTTCCATGTGTTGCAGTTTCAATCTCCGAAAAGTCAGATGAAATTTTAGTATCTCATGGACAGATTTGAATATTTCCTTACCAAATTTGTCAATCCTAAAAAGAAGTTCAAGCCGAAGCCCCTCTCAACATACTTTGGTGATGGAGCTACGCAATCACAGATAGACATGGTCGTTGTCACAAGTGATTGTCCGTTGTCCCCTCATCAAAGAACTTCACCACCACAAAGTGATGTGTGAGAACATGCACACATGTCTATTCAACTCTCACATCCTCCCAACATCACTTCACTCCATTCCCGCATTGACATGGTTGTGAATCCCATGGGTTGTCACATGTATTTTGTACCTCAACCTCCGTCTTCATATTCTGATGATCCTCCAGACTGCACTCTCTTGTGTTCTTCTATTCTGGACTCTACGCATGTTGTGAACGAGGATCAAGCCATCAACGAAGTTGTTTTGCACAACCAACCTACGTTGTCATTCATGAAAGTATGAATGGGAGCTTTAACATCAACCCGTGGTGAAGGATGATTCCCTTTTGTCTACACCTCCTCCATTTTTCTCTGACATCTTTGGTGATTTTTCCATCTCTGATTTCACATCTGTATCTTCATCTACGAATACACCCACTGTTGATCATCCGTAGAAAACACCAAATGTTAGTCCATCATATGAAAATGGAGAGGACATATCATTCATCAAAGATCCACTTGATTCTTCATCTACTTTTTTTGGAAACGTAGAGGGTGAGCATTCTTTCTTCTCATCTACCCCTCTGTGCGATTCATTAAATCATGAGGATGCCAACAAACATCCTTAATTTTATGATCTTGGTTATCTCCTTAATTTTATGATCTTGGTTATCTTGATCTCTCTACTTCCTCATCCGATAACGATGTTGATTCAATCGTTGTTAATATGCCTAAGACATTGGTCTATGATGATCTATCTATCAACAAAGTCAAAACCCCACAGATTATCGAGGCACTTCAGCCTGAGCTGATGGTTATGTTAGTCCCTCGTTGTCCTGAGGTTGGTTTCACTTCCAATCAGGAAATTGTTCAAACACCTAAGGCTCCTCATCACTCATCTGTATGCACTGAAGATCAATCTAACACTTAGATTTCACTTCCTCCACTTGAAGTACATGATCCCATTGCTCATGCATTAGAGGAATCTTACACAACAAGCACACTTGTGCAACGTAAGTGGTCAACATTTCTCATGTTTTCTTGCATGTCACAATCAGGAGGATGTTTATGCTTAACATCTACATGTAGTATAGCACAACACCATGGCAAGTACACGGATTGCATGTCATGCGTTTTAACTCGCTTATCTTCTGTGGAAATATTTATACCCGGAGTGTGTTTGCCTTCACTATTATATATTTCATGTTTGCTGGTTTGCACAACTATGTTGTTCGCGAACCATGCCTTCACCAACATGGGTTGTTAGGTCCCTATAATACTAGTGATTCCCCGATTACTATTGTAGTTGTATCCCTTATTAATATTGTTCTGCCCCTATTGTCCCCATATTGTTATTACTGTGCCCCATAAAATGGCTCTATTGTTATTTTTGTGCCTTTATACTATTATTATTAGATCAGCTTGGTTATATTGTGACCCCTTAGACTCCTATATATAGAAAGGAGGTTTTGTCATTTGAATCATCTAAGAATTTTTCATTTGCGTAATGTAAAGGAGGTTTCCCCCTCGAATAGGCTTATTTCTAATGAGTTGATCTATCTTTTCTATCTTTTTGTGAGCTGGTTTCCTAACATTTGGTATCAAAACATTGGATTCTAGGGTTTCGCTGCTCCAAACAAGACATCGTGGCATTTTCACTATAACCTTTTTTCTATGACATTTCAGAAACGAAAAAAAAACCCATTTGAGAAAAGATCGCACTGAACCTTAGGTCCGAATTTCAGAGCTTGTCTCGCTATATTCTTGGAGATATGATCTAAGGAAGTTAGGGTTTTTGCAAGCCCCCAAATTACATTTCAAACAAGTCACCTTGGGAAAGTCATCATAACTTTCACTCTGAATATCAGATTGAATTTTGTAAGAAGTTATAGAAAGAGGGTGGACTGTAGTTTTTGTGAGTATAATTTTTAAAACCTAAGGTTCAAACAGTGAGACACGACATGTCATACAAGTTCACTCTGCTGAACTAGTCTATAATCAGGTCATTGTGGGAGATATGGCATAACTCTTCCTTGGAGAATCCAATATTGATCAGACTTGCGGGGTTAGAAAGACGACTCAATTGTCTACTAGAGGTCGTGATTTCAGATATTCGAGATCCATGGCTACAGAGATACAAAAGATTCAATATTGAGCTCTTACAAAGTGAAACAAAAGGTGTGTAATTTTTTTATTTTGCATAAGATTGGTTGGAAAAATTAGTTTTGAAGGAATTCAAAGGGAATAGTGAAGAATTATTAGCATTAATTAATGCCCTGAAGAAAGGAAATGGAAACACCTACTAAGAAACCTAAAATCTCTATGTTGGGTCCCTATCATACTAGTGATTACCCCATTACTATTGTAGTTATACCCCTTATTTATATTGTTGTGCCCCTATTACCCCCATATTGTTATTTCTGTGCCCCATAGAATCCCTCTATTGTTATTTTTGTGGCTTTATATTATTATTGTTAGGTCGGCTGGATTATATTGTGACTCCTTAGACTCCTATATATAGAAAGGAGGTTTTGTCATTTGTATCATCCAAGAATTGTTCATTTATGTAATGTAAAGGAGGTTGCCCCCTCGAAGAGGCTGAATTCTAAGGCGTTGATCTTTCTTTTCTATCTTTTCTTGAGCTGGTTTCATAACATTTGGTATCAGAGCTTTGGATTCTAGGGTTTCGCTGCTCCAAACAGGTCATCGTGGCATTTTCGCTATAACTTTTTTTCTGTGACGTTTCAGAAGTCGCAAAAAAAAACCATTTGAGAAGAAATCGCGCTGAACCTTGGGTCCGAATTTCAGAGCTTTTCGCGCGATATTTGCGGAGATATGATCTGAGGAAGTTGGTCTTTTTGCAGACTCCTGAATTACATTCAAAACAGGTGACCTGGGGAAAATCGTCATAACTTTCTCTCTGGGGATCGGATTGAAATTTCGTAAGAAGGTACAGAAAGAGGACGGACTGTAGTTTCTTGTATATCATTTTTAGATCCAAAGGTCGAAAAGTGACACGTGGCACTTCATACAAGTTCGCTCTACTGAAAGTCTATAATCAAGTCACTGTGGGAGATTTGCATAACTCTTCCTTGGAGAATCCAATTTGGATCAGACTTGTGGCATTGGAAAGAGGACACAGAGAGCTACTACAGGTCACAATTTCAGAACTAGATGATTGGAAAGTACAGAGATACATCAGAGGCAATATCAAGCTCCTACAAAGTGAAAAAAGGTGTGTAGATTTTTTTAAATTTTTGCTTAAGCTTGGTTTGAAAATTTATTTTGAAGGAATTCAAAGGGCATAGTAGAGCATTATTATCGGTAACTGATGCCCCGAGGAAAGAAAATGCAAACACCTAGTAAGGAACCTGAAAGCTCTAGCATGACTCATGAAGAAGAGGAAGAAATGCTACATGATATATCAAAATTACAAGAACAAGTGCAACAAATGTCACTTGCACAAAAAGGAACAGAATCTAAGATGGATGGTTTAAAGAAAGATGTAGAAGCTAAGATGGATGGTTTAAAGAAAGTGTAGAAGCTAAGATGGAATTTAAAGAAATGAGTAGAAGCTAAGATGGATGGCATGGAAGCTAAGGTGAATGGCATGGATGCTAAAATTGATGGCATGGATGATAAGATGGAAGAATTGAAGATAAATATGAATAAGTTGCTACAAGAAATGGTCACTAATGGTGAAAGGTAGTAAAGGAAACTCATGATGAGAACAAAAGAAATGTTAATCATGATTCCATAGACTCTAATGTTGGATCGAAGACTCACCATATTCCAAAAATCGATATGAGGAAGTTTGATGGCAAGGATCCCGCCACATGGATATTACAGATGGAGCAATTCTTCGATCTCAATAATGTGCAAAACACACAAAAGGTACGTATGGCAACTTTATATTTGGAACCAAATCAGTTTGTATGGTATCAATGGCTTTGTTCTCGTAAACAATTTATCACTTGGGCAATTTTTACGGAAGAATTGATAGCACATTATGAGGATACAAAAAGCAACACTTTTTTTAGCCAATTGATAAGTCTCAAACAAAAGGGTTCAATAATGGAGCACATTGAGGAGTTCCAAAAATTGAACATAAGGGTAAAAGATATTCCAGAGGAGCATAGGATTGATGTGTTCATAGGGTCTTTAAAGGATAATATCCAACATGATGTTGCCTTTGGGAACCTGATTCATTAGAGAAGGCATTCAGGTTAGCAAGAAAAATGGAAAGCAAAATTATGGCAACTAGGAAGCATACCATTCACAACTATAAAGACGGAAGTGTTGTTGCCCATAGTCTTCCACAACCTACAAGGTTGACACCACAACAATTGGAAGAAAAAAGAGCAAAAGGGCTTTGTTACAATTGTGATAGCAAATACACAAAAGGTCATAAGTGTGCTGAGAAGAAATTATTCTACATAGATTGTGAAGAGGAAGAAGAAAAGGAGCAAGAAAGGTCAAAAGAAGAGGATATATTCCAGGAACAAAGCCTAGATGAAGAACAAATAAATCCGACCATATCTTGTAATGCATTGGCGGGAATTACCACTCCTCAAACCATCAAGATAGAAGGACAAATCAAGAAGAAAAAGGTAATAGTGTTGATTGATTCAGGAAGCACCCACAATTTTATTCATTGTAGGGTAGCAAAAGAATTGAATTGCTTCCTATATCCAGCACCAGAGTGTCAAGTGATGATTGCAAATGGAGGAACAATAAATTGTTCTGGAAAGTGCCATAATATCAAGCTATCCATGGGAGAATATGTATTGACTAGCCCAATGCTTTCCATTCCAATGGGAGGTGCTGATGTTGTACTAGGAGTCCAATGGCTACAATCCTTGGGTACAATAGCTTTTAATTTTCAAGAACTTTTCATGAAATTTTCTGTGGAAGGAAAGGAAGTTGAATTAAGGGGTATTGCAGGGAAACCAGGAAAGATAATCAGCTCTAATGGCATGACAAAGCTTCTAAAAAAGGAGCAAAGAGGTGTAATTGCACAATTATGTTCGCTAGATGTTTCCACATTGGAATCATCTATTTCTCCAGATCTCCAAAAAGTCCTGGACAATCATTCCAAGGTATTTGAGACTCCCAAAGGTCTCCCACCTATGCGTGATCATGATCATGCTATTCATCTGATTCCAGGAAGTGTTCCTCCAAACATCAGGCCGTACAGATATCCCTATGTCCAAAAAAGTGAAATTGAACGTATGGTTGCAGAAATGCTAGAGGCTGGTATAATTCAACCGAGTCAAAGTTCTTTCTCAGCTCCAGTAGTATTGGTGCACAAGAAGGATGGATCATGGCGCATGTGTCCAGATTATAGGGAGCTCAACAAGCTCACTATTAAAGATAAGTTCCCCATTCCTGTCATTGATGAATTACTGGATGAATTGCATGGATCAATTTACTTCACCAAGTTGGATCTTCGTTCGGGATATCATCAAATCAGAATGAAGATTGAAGACATTCCGAAAACGGCATTTAGAACTCATGAGGGTCATTATGAATTTTTGGTCATGCCTTTTGGCCTTACCAATGCACCTTCAACATTTCAAGGTTTGATGAATTCAATTTTCAAACCATTCCTTAGAAAATTTGTGTTAGTATTTTTTGATGATATACTAATCTACAGCAAGTCTTGGAAGGATCATGTTGAACATGTTGACAGGGTGCTACAACTATTGGAGGAGAAACAATTATATGCAAAAAGATCCAAATGTTTCTTTGGAGTCCAGGAGGTGGAATATTTGGGTCATATTGTATCTCATGAAGGAGTTAAGGTAGACCCTAGCAAAATTAAAGCCATTAAGGAATGGAAAATCCCCACATCCATAAAGCATCTGCGAGGATTTCTTGGGTTGACAGGGTATTATCGCAAGTTTGTTAAGAATTATGGGAGAATAGCAGCACCTCTAACAACATTATTGAAGAAAGATTCATTTTCATGGACTCCGGAAGCAACAAAGGCCTTTGAACATCTTAAAGAGGCAATGTGCCAAGCACCGGTCTTAGCTACACCGGACTTCACAAAAACCTTTATTGTGGAATGTGATGCTTCAGGAAATGGAATTGGTGCTGTTCTAATGCAAGATGAAAGACCCATTGCTTTTGAAAGTCGTCCAATCAAGGGAAAGTTTTTAAGCAAAGCTATTTATGAGAAGGAAATGTTGGCAATACTCCATGCACTTAAGAAATGGCGACCCTACCTAATGGGAAGACACTTCAAGGTAAAAACGGATCATGATAGCCTTAAATACTTTTTAGAACAAAGATTATCCTCTGAAGAGCAACAAAAGTGGGTCACAAAGATGTTGGGTTATGACTTTGAAATCATCTACAAAAAAGGGAAGCAAAATGTGGTGGCAGATGCACTCTCAAGAAAGGATGAGGATGTGGAAGCATTGTTGTGTGCCATTTCTATTATCCAACCAGATTGGATAAACGAAGCAAGGGAGGAATGGAAGAATGACGAAGAAGTGTGGGCACTTATTCGAAAGCTACAACAAGATTCCAGTACTTCTGATACATTTAGCTGGCAAAATGATTCGTTATGGTACAAAGATCGCTTATACCTCTGTAAGAATTCCCAGCTAAAACAAAAGATTCTTATGGAATTGCACACTTCTCCCTTAGGAGGGCACTCAGGATTTTTAAAAACTTACCACAGGGTTAAGAAGGAATTTTTTTGGGATGGCCTTAAATCAGATATTCAAAAGTTTGTGGCGGAATGTTTGGTTTGCCAACAAAATAAAGTTGAAACAATTAAGACACCGGGTCTATTACAACCTTTATCCATTCCAAGCCAACGTTGGGAGGAGGTTTCAATGGATTTTATCACAGGTTTACCCAAGTCTGAGGGAAAGAGTGTCATCATGGTGGTAGTTGACAGACTTACCAAGTATGCACACTTTTGTGCATTATCACATCCATTTAAAGCCAGTACAGTTTCTACTGCATTTATGGAAACAGTTCAAAAGCTACATGGAAACCCAAAGATTATTGTAAGTGACAGAGATCCCATTTTCACTGGAAATTTTTGGACAGAATTATTTTCTTGTCTTGGTACTCAGTTAGCTCATAGCTCATCTTATCATCCTCAATCTGATGGGCAAACTGAGATAGTAAACAAATGTTTGGAAGGATATCTTCGTTGCTTTGTATCTGATAAACAGACACAATGGGTCAAATGGTTGCCTCTGGCTGAATGGTGGTATAACACTTCCTTCCATACAGCAACAAAAATGACCCCATTTATGGCACTTTATGGGTATCAACCACCATCCATCACATCATATTTAAGAGAAAATTCTAAGGTTCAGGCAGTGGAACATCACATCGAACATCAACAACAAGTCCTCCAACTCTTAAAGGATAACCTCGTGTTGGCACAAAATAGAATGAAACAACAGGCAGATCAACATCGCAGTGAAAGAAGTTTTGATGTAGGTGATTGGGTATTCCTACGGCTACAACCATATAAGCAAATGTCCCTAAAGCAAGCTAAGAAGGATAATAAATTATCACCAAAGTATTATGGTCCGTACAAGGTGTTGCAAAAGATTGGTACTATGGCATACAAATTGGAGCTTCCTGCAGCTTCTCGATTGCACCCAGTTTTCCATGTTTCATGTTTAAAGAAGGTTATAGGCGACAAGCTCCCAGTTCAAACAATATTGCCAGAACTTGACGAGGAAGGAAAAATTATATTGGAACCGGAAGCAGTCACAGAAACAAGAACTCGACAGCTACGAAATCGATCAATTTCAGAGTATCTTATCAAGTGGAAGAACTTATCCGCTGAAGATTCCACATGGGAGGATGAGAATTTTATGCAGAAGTATCCAGAACTACTCAAGCGTTGAGGACAACACTTTTTTGAAGGAGAGGGGCATGTTGGGTCCCTATAATACTAGTGATTACCCCATTACTATTGTAGTTATACCCCTTATTTATATTGTTGTGCCCCTATTACCCCATATTGTTATTTCTGTGCCCCATAGAATCCCTCTATTGTTATTTTTGTGGCTTTATATTATTATTGTTAGGTCGGCTGGATTATATTGTGACTCCTTAGACTCCTATATATAGAAAGGAGGTTTTGTCATTTGTATCATCCAAGAATTGTTCATTTATGTAATGTAAAGGAGGTTGCCCCCTCGAAGAGGTTGAATTCTAAGGCGTTGATCTTTCTTTTCTATCTTTTCTTGAACCGGTTTCATAACACTCTAGCATGACTCGTGAAGAAGAGGAAGAAATGCAACATGATATATCAAAATTACAAGACCAAGTACAACAAGTTTCACTCTCACTAAAGGTAAATGAAGCCAAGATGAATGGCGTGGAAGCTAATATGAATGATATGCAAGTTAAGATGAATGGCATGGAAGCTAAGATGAATGGCATGGACGCTAAGATGGAAGCTAAGATGAATGGCATGGACGATAAGATGGAAGAATTGAAGATAAATTTGAATAAGCTACTACAAGAAATGGTCACTAATGGTGAAAGGGTAGTAAAGGAAACTCATGATGAGAACAAGAGAAATGTTAATCATGATTTCATAGACTCTAATGTTGGATTGAAGACCCACCATATTCTAAAAATTGATATGAGGAAGTTTGATAGCAAGGATCCCGCAACATGGATACTACAAATGGAGCAATTTTTCAATCTCCATAATGTGCAAAAAACACAAAAGGTACATATTGCAACTTTATATTTGGAACCAAGTCAGTTTGTATGGTATCGATTTATTTTCTCTCGTAAACAAATTGTCACTTGGGAAATTTTTACGGAAGAAATGGCAGCACATTATGAGGATACAGAAAGCAACACCTTTTTTAGCTAATTGATAAGTCTCAAACAAAAGGGTTCAATGATGGAGCACATTGAGGACTTCGAAAAATTGAACATAAGGGTAAAAGATATTCCAGAGGAGCATAGCATTGATGTCTTCATAGGGACTTTAAAGAATAATATCCAACATGAGGTTCACCTTTGGGAACCTGATTCATTGGAGAATGCATTCAGGTTAGCAAGAAAAATGAAAAGCAAAATTATGGCAACCAGGAAGCCTACCACTCACAACTATAAAGATGGAAGTGTTGTTGCCCCTGGCCTTCCACAACCTATAAGTTTGACACCACAACAATTGGAATAAAAAAGAGAAAAAATGCTTTGTTACAATTGTGATAGCAAATACACTAAAGGTCATAAGTGTGCTAAGAAGAAATATTTTTACATTGACTGTGAAGAGGAGGAAGAAAAGGAACAATAAATGTCAAAAGAAGAGGATATACTCTAGGAACAAACCCTAGATAAAGAAGAAATAAATCCAACCATATCTTGTAATGCATTGGCTGGAATTACCATTCCTCAAACTATCAAGATAGAAGGACATATCAAGAAGAAAAAGGTAATAGTGTTGATTGATTCAGGAAGTACCCACAATTTTATTCATTGTAAGATTGCAAAAGAATTGAATTGCTTCCTATATCTAGCACCAGAGTGTGAAGTGATGGTTGTAATTTGAGGAACCATAAATTGGTCTAGAAAGTGCCATAATATCAAGCTATCCACGGGAGAATATGTATTGAATAGCCCAATGCTTTCCATTCCAATGGGTGGTGCTGATGTTGTACTAGGAATCTAATGGGTACAATAGCTTTTAATTTTCAAGAACTTTTCATGAAATTTTCTGCGGAAGGAAAGGAAGTTAAATTAAGGAGTATTACAGGGAGAACAAGAAAGATAATAAGCTCTAACAGTATGACAAAGCTTCTAAAAAATGAACAACGAGGTGTAATTGCACAATTATGTTCGCTAGATGTTTCCACATAGAAATCATCTATTTCTCCAGATCTCCAAAAAGTCTTGGACAATCATTCCAAGGTATTTGAGACTCCCAAAGGACTCCCACCTATTCATGATCAGGAACAAGCTATTCATTTGATTCCAGGAAGTGTTCCTCCAAACATCAGGCCGTACAGATATCCCTATGCCCAAAAGAGTGAAATTGAACGTATGGTTTCAGAAATGCTAGAGGCTGGAATAATTCAACCTAGTCAAAGTTCTTTCTCTGCTCCAGTAGTATTGGTGCACAAGAAGGATGGATCATGGCGCATGTGTCCGAATTATAGGGAGCTTAACAAGCTCACTATTAAAGATAAATTTCCCATTCCTGTCATTGATGAATTGCATGGATCAATTTACTTCACCAAGTTTGATCTTCATTCAGGATATCATCAACTTAGAATGAAGACTGAAGACATTCTGAAAACAACATTTAGAACTCATGAGGGTCATTATGAATTTTTGGTCATGCCTTTTGGCCTTTCCAATGCACCTTCTACATTTCAAGGTTTGATGAATTCCATTTTCAAACCCTTCCTTAGAAAATTTGTGTTAGTATTTTTTGATGATATACTAATCTACAACAAGTCTTGGAAGGATCATGTTGAACATGTTGATAGGGTGTTACAACTATTGGAGGAGAAACAATTATATGCAAAAAACTTCAAATGTTTCTTTAGAGTATAAGAGGTGGAATATCTGGGTCATACTATATCTCATGAAGGTGTTAAGGTAGACCCTAGAAAAATTAAAGCCGTTAAGGAATGGAAAATCCCCACATCCATAAAGCATCTGCGAGAATTTCTCGGGTTGGCATGGTATTATCGCAAGTTTGTTAAGAATTATGGGAGAATAGTAGTACCCCTAACAACATTATTGAAGAAAGATGCATTTTCATGGACTCTAGAAGCAACAAAGGCCTTCGAACATATTAAAGAGGCAATGTGCCAAGCACTGGTCTTAGCTACACTAGACTTCACAAAAACCTTTAGTATGGAATGTGATGCTTCAGGAAATGGAATTGGTGTTGTTTTAATGCAAGATGAAAGACCCATTGCTTTCGAAAGTCATCCAATCAAGGGAAAGTATTTACAAAAAGCTATCTATGAGAAGGAACTGTTGGCAATATTACATGCACTTAAGAAATGGCGACCCTACCTAATGGGAAGACACTTCAAGGTAGAAATGGATCATGATAGCCTTAAACACTTTTTAGAACAAAGATTATACTCTGAAGAGCAACAAAAATGGGTCACAAAGATGTTGGGTTATGACTTTGAAATCATCTACAAAAAAGGGAAGCAAAATGTTGTGGTAGATGCACTCTCAAGAAAGGATGAGGATGTGGAAGCATTTTTGTGCGCCATTTCTATTATCCAACTAGATTGGATAAACGAAGCAAGGGAGGAATGGAAGAATGACGAAGAAGTCTGGGCACGTATTCGAAAGTTACAACAAGATTCCAGTACATCTGATACATTTGGATGGAAAAATGATTCATTATGGTACAAAGATCACTTATACCTCTGTAAAAATTCCCAACTCAAACAAAATATTCTTATGGAATTGCACACTTCTCCCTTAGGAGGACACTCAGGATTTTTAAAAACTTACCACAGGGTTAAGAAGGAATTTTTTTGGGATGGCCTTAAGATATTCAAAATTTTGTGGCGGAATGTTTGGTTTGCCAACAAAATAAAGTTGAAACAATTAAGACCCCAAGCCTATTACAACATTTATCCATTCCAAGCCAACGTTGAGAGGAGGTTTCAATGGATTTTATCACAGGTGTTATAGACATTTTTGGGCACTGCAACCCCAAGCATAAATGTCCATAAACCAAGGGCTCCTAAGTCCCTAAAGGTGTTGTTCCAACCCCTAAAAGAACAATTTCAACTGATTACAGCATCTCCCAGAAGTTCTCCATGAAAAACTACTCATAACTGGTCAAAACTGGACCATTTCACCTGCTCCATAGGCAAAGTGCGTTGCATCCCACCTGAATACACACAGTAGGTGTGATGCATGTCAAAAATCCCTTCTATGGGGTGCGATGGGCGAGAAGGGACAAATGGTAGGGTCAATCCGCAAGGTGGAGGAGCATGGAATCTTCCAAAAACCTCTCCTGTGACACTTGCCTCTCTGAATTCAACCAGGGATGAGTAATAGATCACCAATCTCCAAGTGGAATCAAGAACTATCAGAGAGAATACACAAATCAAATCTCAAAAGCTGACTCACCTCCCTTGCAGACATCTATATATGGATCCCTCATCCCAGAGACCCAGAGGCTGGAATTTTGTATCTTGTAAGGAAGTGTTGTTGGTTTCTTGGTGCAATATCATAGTGTTGGGTGATCTAAGCTTTTCTTGAGGTGAAGAAGGGCTTTCTTGCTGAGAGGATGATGCTGGGTTAGAACAATCGGTTGTAATCCTCTTTTCTCTTTCTTGATTATGAATAAAGCTATTCAATTTTTCCTCCACATTCTTGTATGATTGATGATTTACGCGTTTGTGTGGTCAATGTACATCTAATCCTATATTGTTTATGATAAAAGATCTATGTTCTTGGATAGTGTTATGCTGCTTTGATTCTACAGGTACTCCTTGAAGCTGGGTAGACAAGGAAGCGAGTGGCAAAGACATACCAGAAGGGAGAGGAATCAAGCAAGGAACCAAGCGCAAGACAGAGGTTGGTCTCCTTATTCTTCTCTTATCTTTTGCTCATAAAGGAAAATGAAAGTAGTTTTTAGTGTGTTTATTTCTAAGGTAGCTACCAGCCTTAATGGGACTAGCAGCTCTGCATAGACACTAGTTTTCCCGATAAAAAAATGGCGACTCCGCTGGGGAGCGAGTAGATTGTTTGTTCATCTACATTTGTTTACTTTATAAACTTACAGACGGAGCCTGAAGTCAAGCCAGCTAGCCTTCGAACTGCATTTTCTATGCAAGTGCAAAGTAGATCAACGATGCTTCAGTCAATCTCTAGGTTTTGTTTATGAATTAAATGATTGATTTACAAGCTTTCTAATTGCCCTCGCGGTGGCTCTAGTAACCTCCTTAGATCTACCCCTGTGATTGATTTACCGATTACCACTTGCTCGGCCTAAATCCCTGAACTGAACTGCAAACTGTGACTCAGAACCCAATCAAAGTCTCGTCGCTGGTCCAGCGCACTGTCTGTTCTGTGAACTTCAAATTCATCGCACTTCTCGAGTGTAGTAGGTGCGTTGCATTTCAGTTTCAGTGTGTTACGGGTGCACTGATCAGACAAGGCCTTGTTCCCAAATTTTGGTTTCTGTGTTTACTCTTTTCAGATCTATTTAGGAGTTTTGCTGCCTGTAGTCAGTACACCTCTGTTTGAAACCCATTTCCTTGCTGTTATTATGTCTCCATTGTGCAAAGAAATGTAAATTTTTTTATGTATTTTTGAATCATTTTCAGTTCTCCTTTACAAAGAAGTAGCGTAATTGTACTGTCGTTTCTTGATTTGAAAGTGTCACAAGTGTCGTTTTCAGTCATAGAAGAGAATCTAATTGTTCTTGACAGTCTATTACATTGTTACTCTTGTATTTGATTTGAGTTAGTAGTTTTCCAAGTTTCGAAAGCAAGTTTTCAATTCCAATTAACAAAGTGTCGTCATTGTCCTCATTTTGTTTTGAAAAGAAACTTGTTAGTAATTGTCGCTTTGGAAAATAATTCAGATTTGTGCTTAGCTTTCTTTTTATCATTCACACATTAAGAAGGCTGAAAACAAATACATGCATGTGCATTTGCATTTAGACCGTTTGTTGGCTTGATTTAGGACAGTGCATATAGTGTGTGCTCTGTGCTCTTTGTTGAAAGAACGCCATCTCTCTTTCCTTAGTAGCTAGGATTTTCATTGTAGAAAGAAGATTAAACGACTGTTTATCATCTTAGATTGCATTTTAGGAATTGTACATCTACATCACGCGGTGAACCTGAAAGGAAAATTTCTTAAGCAAGATCAACTGTAAAATAAATTTAATGAATCTAAAAATGCTT
Source organism: Pinus tabuliformis (assembly GCA_031772625.1). Lineage (NCBI taxonomy): Eukaryota > Viridiplantae > Streptophyta > Pinopsida > Pinales > Pinaceae > Pinus > Pinus tabuliformis. Next base: position 371,135,591 of record CM062818.1, read on the forward strand.
TGGAACCTAATGCACAACATCTAGAAGTCTAGGCTAGAGACGTATTCCGGTGTCGTAAAGCCTAGTAACTGTTGTTTTCACTGTTGGTTGGGTGATTCCTCCACTTTGAGATGATAAGTGCCAGTACAGACTTGTGCTCCCACGTATCGTCGAGTATATTTTGGGAGACCACAATAGGCTTTATCCTTTATCCATAGGAAGCTGTGTCTGCCGCCCTATCGATTGCAATGCACTAAACACATCATTCGGGAAGATTGACTGCCATATCATAAAAAGTATTCTGCAGTTTTGCGATTGGTTTGGTAATCCCTCTGTCTAGATTTCCATAGCAGTCCCTTTCATTCCTTTTCAGACTCCTTAACAGAAAAGGTCCATCTGAGCACTTGTCACTTCAGGATCATTAAAAATCGAAGGCGACTAGAGTCATCTTTTGTTTTTTCTTGACTCTTAAAAATTGAAAAAACAAGTTGTGTCAAAGCGTCTAAAATTCATCTAACTCGGAAACATACTTCCCCTTGATTTTTAGTTGATCGAGTAATCCGCAATCGTGGAAGAAATTCAATTGAACCCCCGTTGTTTGCAGAGGCTTACAAGTCAACCATCTTTGTCTCTAGAGTCGAAACTGTTACGGACAAAGCGCACTCGTTTAACTAGTTCCAATTCCCCTGGTAAAGTTAGAACAAGTGTTCTGACACCATCGGAGACTCCGGTTACTCCAAACATTTCTGGTATCCCTGCCTTTACAGAAGAAGTTCAGCAGCCACCAAAGGACAGTAGAACTGATCCTAGTGTGAAAGTAAACACTTGTGTTACTGAGCCAGCTCCACCTATAGCTGATTCGGAAGGTGTTATTCCCCAAACATCTATCATTGCAGATTCTATACCTTCTTCGGCACCAAAAATATTTTACGGACCTGACGGTCTACCTCTTCCACTTGGTCTGATTGCTATAGAAGAGATTGTGGAGGATCCTCCATCTAGTACTCCATCGCGATTTGGAGTCGGGATCACTCTATATCCTTCTTCGTCAGAAATTAGTCTATCGCCGTCGGAAGCTCCTGTAGAATCGCTAGGCAATCTTTTGGATCGACTAGAAATGTCTGAACAACTATCGACATCTAGGACTGTGTCATCCGACACAACGACGACAGAACTTCCTGCCGTCACTCCAACAATGTTCGCCGGCATACCATCTGTCCCAACTAGCTCTCAATCGCTAGACGGGGCCCACTCAGGGGCTATTTCGACAGTATGGTCTGTTCTTGTTTGTTCATCCGGAATAGTATCCGGGAACTCTTATGTTGAGTCTCAGCAAATTGATCCTTCAGGGTGTCAATTTGGGCAGTCCGGTCCTCAAGGGCAAACAATTCCTTTAAGTACTGGATTACCGCCGTATGGGGGGCAGTATACCCTTTCAATGACTCCTCCGGGAGGACAACCATACGAGAGTTCACAACAAAATTCAGGTTATGCTGGAATTACATCTAGCGGTTGGGTACCAATACTACCTCAACAACCAAGAGTTGTATATTCGATGCAACACTGTTTACCTATGTCAAATATACCAACTACGCCGGCTATTGTGACGGTGTCACAAGTACAAGCACTGCCCGTTGTATGCCAACCTCAGGTTTCTCAGGTTGTAATGCAACAGCCTCTTGTCCCTGCGACACAACCACAATCGCCAACTAGTGGAATGACATAGGCCCAAACGGGTACAATTACCCCTCATCTTGGTCAAACAGTCAGTATTGGACAACAGCACATGGCTTCGCCACCATGGCTAGTGCAATACCAACAACCGCAATTCCAACAAGTATACCAAGGATCTGAGCAACAAATATTTGCAAATAATGGGCAGTCGTACATTCAAAACGGTCAAAATCAACCATTCTACAATGGTTACGCCCATCAACCTTACCAGAGTTACCAACATCAAATGCATTATGCTAGTATGCAAAGACCAACTGCTCAGGCGATACCATCTTATCCTGGGTATGCTTCGCCAAACCTGAATCAACAGTTACCCTTCGTGGCAACATTGGAGTTACCGGATCTAAATAGGTTAACAAACGATCCAATTGCTTACGCCCCTTGGTGGCCAGCGAGTCCGCATAAACTTCTGTCAGATATTCCTAAATTTAATGGAAATCCGGGTGAAGACCCATCGAATCATGTGATGACATTTCATCTGTGGTGTTCATCAAACACCCTAAACGATGATTCGATTAGGCTTCGCCTTTTCTATACGACGTTAACTGGTCCGGCAGCAAAATGGTATATCGAGTTACCCAGAGCTTCGTTTGACAACTCAGTACCCTAGCCACAACCTTTTTAACCCATTTTCAGTTACAGATAAGGTAAGAAACGAGAACAGAACTTCTTAACAATTTCAAGCAAACAACAACCACTCACATATCCGATCATATCCATGAGTGGCGATGTCATCGTAGCATGGTAAAAACGTATGTTCCTGATCAACTTTTAGCTGAATGGTTTATTAAGTCACTATTACCTTCCATTACAGAAGATGTGGCAAAAGGAGGAGTCGTCACTGAAGAGCAAGTTATTGCTCGTGCGCAATATTTAGACTTGATTTATACTCAGTCTGGCATGCTCTACGATAAAATCCCTGACGCTCCCAGACCGGAATTTTCCGTCCCCCCTCCTCCTAAATCGAACAATGACTCTCATGCCGGCGATGGCGTGATTGGTACGACAGACACGAAATCGACAAAGGCTACATCTAAAAAGGCCCGTAAGATTTCCAGTCAAAATGCAAAAGAAGAACTTCTCGCCTCGGAAGTAAATGCTGTCTCGACAGATAAAGGCAAAGAAACCAAGCAACCGGGAGGCAAGAAGAAAAACAAAGGGAAGAAGAAGAAACAGGAGGAATCATCACCTGAAAAATCTTCTGCAAACCCTCCTAGAGATAGGAAACCAAAAAATCCATGCATAATATGTGATGAGGATCATTGGACAAGAGATTTTCCACATAAGGCTGAGCTTAAAAGATTCTTCAAGAATTCAAAAACCTCGGCAGTATTGACTGATCCGTTTCCAAATCCAGGAACAAATCTGGTTGCTAGTGAAAATGCTTCCCCGTCCCAAGTACTGATGTTGTCGGTTTCAAAACAGCAAAATGATGCTTTGATATTGACAAGGAACAAAGATTACGAGAATCCACAGCTGTCGAACAACAAGGATAAAGATCAACCTAATAGTTCAACAACAACTTCAACAGAAGTTGCGCCGCCCATCATTCCTGAGCTAACAATAAAACCGCCAATGGGAGTAGTACACAAGTCGACATTTAATCCTCGTGCCAGAGCAGCACAACATTATAAAATAGTGGAACATCTGGCACAATCGCCATCCGCTATGTCGACACTTGAGGTACTGCAAAATTGTCCATCCCAAAAGAAGGCTTTATTATCAGTTATAGGTGGGATAGACCCAAAGGATTCTAATCTTGTATCCTTTAATAATAAAGGATATGATCCTCAGTTACTAGCTCAACTAGCTTTCCTCATTCAAGTGAAAGCCCTCAACAAAACTGTTCATCGAACAATTATTGATGAAGGGGAATCTACATGTATTATGTCGATGAGTTGCTGGAAAACTTTAGGATCGCCAACCTTGTCGCGATCTTTGACAACATTAAAAGCATTTGACGGACGAACGTATACCCCATATGGTATTCTAAGTAACTTGCAAGTTGAACTAGGAGGGAAAACAATAGAAATAGATGTCGAAGTAATCGACGGAAACCTCGATTACAACATCCTACTGGGAAGACCATGGATATATGCTATGGCTGTAGTTGTGTCGACCTACTTTAGGAAGATTGCATTTCCTTTTCAAGGAGAAATTACGATCGTTGACCAACAAACATTTCTCCCAAATAGTTCCCAAGTTACGGGAAGCATTCCGATCATCCATGGAAGCCACCATACGCTTCAAAATGTCAGAGTAGGCCTACTAAAAGACCCTACCTTAATGGGTACTTTTTCCCTACCGCCTCCGAGTAATCTAGCAGAAGTGGCCACAGTAGAAACCTGCAATATGAAATCTTCTATATCTAATGGATTCGGAAGATTCCTAAACATTTTGTCAGCATGGATCATCGCCATTTTAGAAATATTGTAGCAATCATTTTTCTTGGCCTGGGGGGCAAACCCAAACCAATGCTCATCGAGTGTTTGGATAGACAGGTCTAATGAATATGGTACCTCTTCAGATCCTTGGTCGCATGTGCACTCTACAGACAAAGGAATCATTCAGTCAATGATGTTAGGAGAGGCACCATGGGAAGATTACCACCATCGTTCCCATCTCCCGGATTACGACGAAGATTATTCCAATGACCTTAATCATCCTTCAGTTTTTGATTTTCTATCAAATACTGTAAATACGGTGTATTCCGAGGACGGTTCTTATCTCGTGTCGACCTCATTAAAAAATGAAACGACTCCCTTTCCAAATCGAGTCTTTGATTATGATCTCGTAAAATCAAAGTCAAGTCTTTCGAAGATCTCGAAGGTAAACCTTCATTCCAACAACCGAGTTGAATGCAATGAAGCTTGGGGGGCATGCACCTCGATTTGCGTTATTATGCTGGGGGCATGCAAACTTATCACGAGCAGTGTTACTGCAGGGTTCAAGCTCGTTAAAAAATAAACCCGCCTCGAGTAGTTTTAACGCGGAATTCAAGCTCGTTAAAAAATAAACATAAGAAATGAGCAAATGTTCCTCTAGAGTTTAAGCTCATTAAAAAATGAACCAATTTCCGGTAAATAACCATTGTGAATGCATTATCATCAGCCTTTGAAGCCTTGGTCGTGTTCTCATCATCACCTCCACTCTGCATTGGTCGATCATTCACCTCCGCTTGATTGTTTACCCCTTTTTGAAGAACAACTGCGAAGAGTGATCTTGTTAGCCATCCTTGTGACACTGTCGTGATTGGAAAATTCCAAACCTTACCTGGAATTAGCTGCTACCCGAACTGTCACTCGTTCCTCAAAAAATGAGTCTCCTTTAATCTCTTTTCAACTGACTCGTAAAATATGAAAAGATTGTCAAGCCATTGGCCTCTCCAGCTCGTTAAAGTGACCGGAAGTGCTATCCCTCCTTTAGATTTTAATCTTTTTGGACTTGAGGGATTATTACACAAAAAGATCGAGTGCTTGTTTTCTTTGGCTCGTTAAAAGTACCGTAAATTCATCCCTTTTGTATTGTTTTATACTTTTTCGGACTTAAGGGATTAGATGATGAAAAAGGATTTTTGGAGTTTCCTTTATGTCCCTTTTCAGACTCTCTAAAATTGAAAAGGACCGAGTTATCTTTGTCGTTAAACTCGTTAAAACCTAATAGCGACAAACTTGTCCATAACAGACAAGAACGAGTTTCATTATCGCTAGGCTCGTTAAAACATAGCGATGGTTTTGCCCGAAGGGAAAATTATAGAACAAGCATATGTTATCCTCCTCAAGCTTGACAAAAATAAAGAGGTACTAGTCAGCAATTACTGGGGAAAAATTGGGAAGAAAACTTGAAGAAACTTTGTTGGTAGCAAGTCGCTCTTGAACATGACACTTTCGCTCCACATCCGAGTCGGGTTGGGTTGTTCCATTCACTGGTCACATCACCATGGTTCCATCACACCATCCACATTTGGGGTTAATGCTACCAATCCATCATGTCAGTGTCACCGATATGTTCAAGAGAAGTCGCTAAGAGAATTCACCTGTGTCTCACCCACTGCAATACATTTACACTCCATTCTTTCATGACCACCACCCCGAACCTTATATCACCAGATCATTTTTCACCTCCATTAAAATCATTTGCTCCGTTCCATGTCATTGATGTGGGATTCACTAAGGCCCTCCTATGACGGATCGCTGCTTGTCAACATCCGCTCATTATCCAAGAAGTCGATCTAGGAACAACCCTTTCAGTACTTTGAAGCTTGCATGCCTCAATGGCAAGTTTCTCACTTCCGGCGACAGGTTTACATCAATGGCCTTCGACCGAAAGATTTTGCGTGGTGTTCGACACCAAGTCCCTTATTCACACCACGTCAATTGTACTGCAGTACCTTGAGGATCATTATCATTATCAGTGATTCCTCTCGCGCCTGTTAACAGCTTACATCATTGGCTGGTAATCAGGCAATGTCTTTCCATGTTCGACTCCAGAAAATCTCTCACATGGATCGACTTGTACTTTGAGTGAAGATCGAACGAGATTGAAGACCCCTTATCTAGTTTCATCCATCCGGGCTACGATATATATTCAGGAAAATAAAGACATCAAATGTACATCATTGCTGCACAGATAATCATCCAATCTAAGGGATGATGGCTCTACCAGAATCATTAGTCTACACTCAGACGATTGTCTGTCCTATGTACATGAAAATGAATTTATAAAGCTGAGAATGGGAATGCCCGCCTCAGCTAGATCATGAAAGTAATATGAAGATAATGTATTGTATTGTATCTTATTACAAGTCTCCTTCCAGCTCGAAAAAACTTCGGATCCTCATGATAAAGCATTTCACCTGACATCAAAAGATTAACGACCTCATGCTTTAGGGGTCAACTGTTATAGATATTTTTGGGCACTGCAACCCCAAGCATAAATGTCCATAAACCAAGGGCTCCTAATTCCCTAAAGGTGTTGTTCCAACCCCTAAAAGAACAAGGTCAACAGATTACAACATCTCCCAGAAGTTCTCCATGAAAAACTACTCATAACTGGTCAAAACTGGACCATTTCACCTGCTCCATAGGCAAAGTGCGTTGCATCCCACCTGAATACACACAGTAGGTGCGATGCATGTCAAAAATCCCTTCTATGGGGTGCGATGAGCGAGAAGGGACAAGTGGCAGGGTCAATCCGCAAGGTGGAGGAGCATGGAATCTTCCAGAAACCTCTCCTGTGACACTTGCCTCTCTGAATTCGACGAGGGATGAGTAAGAGATCATCAATCTCCAAGTGGAATCAAGAACTATCAGAGAGAAGACACTAATCAAATCTCAAAAGCTGACTCACCTCCCTTGCAGACATCTATATATGGATCCCTCATCCCAGAGATCCAGAGGCTGGAATTTTGTATCTTGTAAGGAAGTGTTGTTGGTTTCTTGGTGCAAAGGGCTTTCTTGCTGAGAGGATGATGCTGGGTCAGAACAATCGGTTGTAATCCTCTTTGCTCTTTCTTGATTATCAATAAAGCTATTCAATTTTTCCTCCACATTCTTGTATGATTGATGATTTACGCGTTTGTGTGGTCAATGTACATATGATCCTATATTGTTTATGATAAAAGATATATGTTCTTGGATAGTGTTATGCTGCTTTGATTCTACAGGTACCCCTTGAAGCTGGGTAGACAAGGAAGCGAGTGGCAAATATCTACCAGAAGGGAGAGGAATCAAGCAAGGAACCAAGCGCAAGATAGAGGTTGGTCTCCTTATTCTTCTCTTATCTTTTGCTCATAAAGGAAAATGAAAGTAGTTTTTAGTGTGCTTGTTTCTAAGGTAGCTACCAGCCTTAGTGGGACTAGCAGCTCTACATAGACACTAGTTTTCCCGATAACAATAGGTTTACCCAAGTCTAATGGAAAGAGTGTCATCATGGTGGTAGTTGACAGACTTACCAAGTATGCACATTTTTGTGCATTATCACATCCATTTAAAGCCAGTACAATTTCTACCGCATTTATGGAAACAATTCAAAAGCTACATGGAAACCCAAAGATTATTGTAGTGACAGAGATCCCATTTTCACTGGAAATTTTTTGATGTAATTTTTTCTTGTCTTGGTACTCAGTTAGCTCATAGCTCATCTTATCATCCTCAATCTGATGGGTAAATTGAGATAGTAAACAAATGTTTGCAAGGATATTTTCGTTGCTTTGTATCTGATAAACAGACACAATGGGTCAAATGGTTGCCTCTGGCTGAATGGTGGTATAATACTTCCTTCCATACTGCAACAAAAATGACCACATTTATGGCACTTTATGAATATCAGCCACCATCCATCACATCATATTTAAGAGAAAATTCTAAGGTTCAAGTAGTGGAACATCACATCGAGCACCAACAACAAGTTCTCCAACTCTTAAAGGATAACCTCGTGTTGGCTCAGAATAGAATGAAACAACAGGCAGATTAACATCGCAGTGAAAGAAGTTTTGACGTAGGTGACTGGGTATTCCTACAGCTACAACCATATAAACAAATGTCCCTCAAGCAAGCTAAGAAGGATAATAAATTATCACCAAAGTTTTATGGTCCGTACAAGGTGTTGCAAAAGATTGGTACGATGGCATACAAATTGGAGCTTCCTGCAGCTTCTCGAGTGCACCCAGTTTTCCATGTTTCATGTTTAAAGAAGGTTATAGGCAACAAGCTCCCAGTTCAAACAATATTACCAGAACTTGACGAGGAAGGAAAAATTATATTGGAACCGAAAGCAGTCACAAAAACAAGAACTCGACAGCGACGAAATCGATCAATTTCGGAGTATCTCATCAAGTGGAAGAACTTATCCGCTAAATATTCCACATGGGAGGATGAGAATTTTATACAGAAGCATCCATAACTACTCAATCATTGAGGACAACACTTTTTTGAAGGAGAGGGACATGTTAGGTCCCTATAATACTAGTGATTCCCCCATTACTATTGTAGTTCTACCCCTTATTAATATTGTTGTGCCCCTATTGTCCCCATATTGTTATTACTGTGCCCCATAGAATCCCTCTATTGTTATTTTTGTGCCTTTATATTGTTATTGTTAGGTCGGCTTGGTTATATTGTGACCCCTTAGACTCCTATATATAGAAAGGAGGTTTTGTCATTTGAATCATCTAAGAATTGTTCATTTGTGTAATGTAAAAGACGTTGCCCCCTCGAAGAGGCTTATTTCTAAGGCGTTGATCTATGTTTTCTATCATTTTGTGAGCTGGTTTCCTAACATGGGTCGACCAATGCACCGATGGCTACATTGGAAGTATCACTTTACATAAACAAACCCATGCACCATTAGCTTAGGAGTAGTAGTGTTTTCTTTTAGTTTGTTTTCTTGCATGCATCATTTCTTCTTACTTCTGATGTTTTTTGTCTGCCTGCTTGTTTTCTTAGTCACTTTGCTTATGCATTTACTTCTTCTTTTGCGTACTTTTTTGTTTGTTTCTTTGTTTAGGTCTGTAGGTTAGTTTCACATGAGACCATGTGCGACTCTTCAAACAACATGGGTAAAGTAATAGAGGACTTGTGCAGTTATCAATACTTGGTTATCTGTCATCCTCCCTCTGTATGAAGAACTTGTTATCTTCAGTCCATGATACATTAATGGAAAATACGTACTATTCGAAGTGAACCTTGGTGAAAAACAATCCTTGCGTGCTAACTAGTGTCACCTACTCCAGTGGGTTGTTTTTGGGCTAATCCTTGTCATCTCAGTCAGGTAGAGTAAGTTGAGGGGGAAGACCTTAACAAGCACGTCAGAGGTATATACAAATGACTTCTATGAAGGAACAACCTTTTCTACTCTCAATAAGTCACGATCCCTCTTCTGCCTCTAAAATGAATAAGTGTTATGCAGAGTTATGAAAATGAAAATGAAGAAAAATCAAAATGTGGAAAATTTCAAAAAAATGAAAATGAATAAGGTGAAAGAAGAGAAATACTCCCTGAGCGGAGAGGTGATGCAAGTAACTCCGCCAAGGTACTAAACAAGCTCGTTGGTAGTGGTGCAATGCTTGTGTTCCTATGTGACTCCATCGGGGTACTATCTAGGCCTACTCACAGCAGAGCAACACTAGAGATGGAATTGAAACTCTGACGACAATATGGCTTGTGCACCAATATACCCCTCATCCCCAATCAAAACAATTGTGTTCGCTCGGCTTCGAATGTGTGCCCACTGACCAAGAGCTTAGCAGATGTTACATCTTACAATCAAGGAATTGTGCAAACCAAGACAAACAGAGAACTGAACAATACTTCCGAAGGTGTTAGACTTTATTTTCATGAACAAGGTCCATTTAGAGAGATGGAGTTCTACTAGTGTGTCGCCAAGTGTTGTAGCGGCTACAAGCACCCTCCAAAATTTTTCCTTAGCTTCATTTTGGAGCCTCCCTACCAACCATCCTTAGCAACATGTCTTGCACTATCAAGTACATAGGCTTCAACTGAGTTTCAGTGGCCTGTCAGCCTATGCATGTCAACTTGTTTGTCTCCCTCCCGCAAGCTGACATTCCAGACTTAGACTATTTGCTGGCTGAGAGACTCCCCCAGAAAATTATGCAATTCTGGAGGGGAACCAACCTTCCCTCCAGAAATTGCACAAATCAGTTGGACAGCCTACTGGGCTCCAAAATTGCACAGAACATTCAGGAAGTCCTCCTTCAGAAAACTACGCAATCTGACCTAGCACTGGGGCTCAGCCCAGAAATTATGAAATTCTGGGAGGAAGTGACTTGCTTAGCCAAAATTTGTGCAATGCCTGATAGGTAGACAACTCTGCTCAACCCATAAATTGCACAAAACTGATGAGCAGGCTACTGAGCTCCAAAATTGCGCAGAATAGCCAGACATGCTTCCTTGAAAAATCCCAGCAATCTGGCCCGGTACTGCAGCTCAGCCTAGAAATTACACAATTCTGGGAGACATTCACCTATTGATCATAAAAATTGTGCAATCCCTCAAGGACATGCAACCGATCTCAGCCTAGAAGCTATGCAAATTTTCATCCCGGGCTCAAAGACGACGCATGTACCTTCAGGTTGATCAGTTCCATTCGAGACTAAGAAAGACTGATTTGCATGCATGGGATGCTTTCCCCGAAATAGGAAAAGGCAGCATGCAAAAGGCATCCCTGGATTCAGGGACCTATCTTTAGTAGCTAGAGGCTAAATGCAAAGGTCATTTTAGAAACCTCTTGCCAAGTGTCGTTTTTTCCTAGATTTGTGGCATGCATGTCATAAACTCAATCTTAACAAAAATTATGAACCGAGTGTTGCAGAGCTCATTCCTCACATTGATCTTACAACTCTGACGTCCCACATCACATCTAGGAGCCTTCGGTGCTTTCAGCTTAGATGTTTCAAGGTGACTCTACTTCTCATGTCTTGCGCTCTGTTTCTATTGTTTTTTGTGTTTCGCTTTGTGTAAGTATTGTCTGCTTTATTTCAATGATCGCTTGTTGTCGTTTTGATGTATGTTAGCTTTTAGAAGAACCGTTTTATTTTTCATTTGCATCTCACTGCCGTCGCATGCATGACACTATTTTTGCACCGACGGTTGTCGTTGACACGACCCACTTCACACACATGCATGCTTTCTCATTTTATGAATCCTGCACTTACTATTTTCATGCATGATCACTCACTCTTTTTTACACTCAGTATCACCATGCATTTAGACTTCTCATGTTTTCAGTCGCCAGTCGGCGGGTCTGGGTTGCCTTGGCCCAGACATTACCTTACAGGGTTAGCATTGCACATTTCTGGAAGTGAAGGCTTTGCCTTCCCTCCAGAAATTGTGAAAGTTTGGCTAAAAACTGACCTCTAAGACTACATTGCACAATTTTCGGAGGCAGTGCCTTACTGGCCCCAGAAACTGCGTAATGCACTTTGCTGGTTTGCATGTCACTGGTAACTGAAATTGGGCAACTTCATTCCTCGGTAAGACAGGCTCGATTGTGCATTGCACAGTTCCAGTAGTCAGTCAACCCCCCGACAAGCCAGTCTATGCCTTGTGCAATTTTGGCAGTTAGTCTCCCAGCCTCCCGGTGAAAATTGCGCAATCTTCATAGACAGTCACATAGGTATGTTGCACCCAATTTCAGTCCTCAGCAAGATAGGCTCTACTATGCATTGCACAGTTCCAGTAGTCAGTTAACCCCCTGACAACCCAAACTGTGCCTTGTGCAGTTTTGGCAGTCAGTCTCCCAACCTCCCGGAGAAAATTACGCAATCTTCACAAACAGTCACACAGGTATGTTGCATGTTATTCCTCCAGTTTGTTTTGGTTTCCAACTGACATATTGTGTGCCATGAGTGTGGCTATGTCTCTAGGTATCATAGGTGTTCATCTTCCCCTCAGCAGCATAGATATAATGGCTTCTCGGAGAGCAGAATCAAAGACACCATTGAGAGCACAAATGGGGATGCAGTCGATCAAGTTTCTATGAATTTGCTTGTCTATGAAGACATCAATTTCTTTATGGATAAGGATATCAAGATGAAATGGAATTGGCATCACAGTGAGCAACACCATCAACAATAGTAGAAGGTAGCAGACCTGCGTGCGATAAATGCAAGAGGAAGGTTGTTGACAGCATAGAGGCAGAGCAAAGTTCAAGCAGATCCAATTGCGATGAAAGAAGCTTTGGAGATTGAGGCTATGAGGTGACAGCGCGACAAAAGGATTGCGCAAAGACAGAGAGAGCAATAGAGAAGGAGTTGCAGGTGCTGAAGTGAAAACTCGAGGAAGAACAGGAGCTGCACAGACAAGAGAGGGAGTTGCAGTAAGAACAGGTACAACAGGAGGCGCAACTTGCACAGACTGAAGAAACTGTGCCCATACAGGTTATGGAACCGTCCAGCAGTTGGCATGGAGCAGACAAGGTGAGAAGTGTTGTTGATCGCATGCAAGGGTGTTTAGGAGCATAGATGCCATTGTGCGCACGCATGCGATCCCACCCATTTGTAAAACTCACCAAGGAGAATACAAGAAGCAATTCCGACTGGATCTGAACATGCATTTCGACAAGTTGATGTGCATGGTCACCAACACACAGTTGGAGATCAGTACAGACACTATGCATCAGTGTGTTTCTTGTCCATCTACACTCAAGAGGATGATGCGCATGTTATCAGATGAGTTGGACAAAGGAGCCATATCAGTGTACTCGGATGCAACAGAGGCAAGAGTTTGCTTTCAGCAGGATGCCACCTTTGAGCGCAAGGACACCATCACGGACAACCAAGCTTGGCATCGGTTCACCACCATCGACCATAATGAGGATGTCAAAGAGCTGGTCTTCCCAAAGTTTTCCGAGTCTTAGTGATGTCTTGCATGGCTTGCTCGAGCCATTTTCTCACATGGGTACATGTGCAGATTGTATGTAACATCTTGTAAAGTGGAAGTCCAAGCGTTGATAGTTGAATGTAACAGTCTTAGAGTAGTTGAAGAGTTATGAGAGTAGGTGAAAAGTCACAAAGGGGAATGTCAAGGGTCTCCCCACCCTTTGCTATTTATAGTACCTCATAACTCATTGTAGAGGCTTTTGGTCAGCCAAGCTTCTGATAGGAGTATCTTAGAGAAAGCTTGGATAGTATTGGAATGAGCCTTGGCTTCTCCATAGTGAAGAGTTAGTACATCTCTTTGGAGGAGCAGGCGGAAATGATTGTAACGTTCCGCCATCGAGATTAGTGGTTGCTCATGGTTGTATTGTATGGTTGTAACTTTCACTTCTTAATGTAACAGAGCGAGCACGTTTCATGCATATGTTGTTATTGTATTTCAGCTATCCTAGTTACTCCAATGATATATGTATATGTTTTCTTACGCATGCATGTATGGACTCTTTCTGTATAAGTATGTACAAATCTTACTGAGATGTGTTGTTGGTTTAGCCATCACTTTGGATTGTTAGCTTACTTTCTTTCTAGTTTGTGATGCATCTTTGCTCATGTGTTCCCTTCCAAGGCATGTGCTTTCACAGGTTTCCAAGGGGTGCACTGACCCCACTTTCCGTGCGTTAGAACCATTCATGCACCTTCCTTGGCTTGTTGCACATGTCACACCCTTGCTACCAACAAGGACATCTTACTTACCTCTGCGCGTAATCGTGGTCAAGACGATACCATACGACCCACTGCTAGGACTCCTACACCAAACGATCTAAGCTCTAGTTGGGAATTCTTACTAGGGGGATCCCCTCACATGTTGGCAAGTCCAACACCGTCAACAGAGTGAAATGAATTTATTAATTGAGTGGATATTCAAGCACATGCCAAGATACGAAACATTTAATTAGAGAGAATATATATTTAACAAATCTTTAAAGTTCTGAAATCTATCTAATAATAAGAAACATTAACAATAACCACAAATATTATTACACATAATTGGAGAGAATATATATTTAACAACTCTTTAAAGTTGTAAAATCTATCTTATAATAAGCAACAATAATAATAACAATAACCACAAATATTTTATTTATGGTTGACATATATTATTTTGTTAATATCAAGCCTTAATTCTATGTTAATCAACAAATAAATTATGCATCTCTTTTTTAAGACTTTTCTAAGTTAGTTTTATGTTTTTTTAAGTTAGCTTTATCTGTGTTTGGGAAATTTATCTCAAGTGATTGAAAAGAATAATTGTTATGATTTTCACCCATATTCAATTCTTACCGATAACATGTTGAAAATATATTAAATACAAATTTAATTATATAAATAGTTAAATAAATAATGGCCGAATTATTTACCAAATACTATCACAATTTGCACAATATAATTAGTGTGAATCAACCATCCTTAATCTTACAAATAATTCAACCTCAAATAAATTATTAAATTTACATTACAACTTTTATTTTTATATTTGTCGATGGAAGAGTATATTGCAATCTGTTTAAGTCAAATTTCTTTGAATTTTTATTAATTTGTAAAATTTTTAAACTTATTTATTGACGTTTTTTGTAAAATTAAATATTGACGTTTTTTTGTAAATTTAAAATTAATTTTTGAATTTTTCAAATTTGAATTACTAATTTATAATTGGTTGATGTAGCTGATTATATTAATTTTATTATGAAAATTAAAAATCGTTTAAAAAAATAAAATTATTTAAAAAAATATCTTATAGCCGTGTCATTATAAATCAATTATACAATAAAAGAATCAATTATATAACCAAAAAAAATTAAAAGAATGGATTTGGCCCTTGCATCGACTGCCCAGTTCTGTCGAGTTGTATTTATTAATGTCCACTCAAATATTTTATTTAAATAAATTATCTGAATATTTTCCTTCTCATTATTATCATTAATATTAAAGAAAACGATAGTTGGTCGAGGGTTGTCAAGTTTTCTCATCGAATATTCATATAAAATACGTCTTTATAAGTTGTAACCTTAATTCATTATCCCTAAGTGAATTAATAAGACCGAAGTCTGGCGAAGGCCTTCTTCCTTCGCCACCTGGGTGATATGACATTACTTTGATAATTGAGCTAAGATCTACGACTGTAAGCTATTAGCGTTAACCCAATGGTCATTAGGAAAGGCGGTAGTTACAGCGTAACCACCCTTCTCTCTCCGGCTTGACACCTGTTCATTTTCCCTTTCCGTCCGTCCAGGACTAGCTCTGCAACATTGGGAGGGTTTCAATTTTACCGCGACCAAAACCGCTCCACCAATGCTTATTGTCATCATTAGTTAACAAATGACTACTTCCTCCATTTTTACCTTCAATGAGCTTATGAAAGCTGTCGAGGTTTCCAGAGAGGCTGATATTAAATCTCATTCTTGATTTTAAGGAATTCCTTGAACTCGAGGCAAAGTTACAGTCGTTACTACTGTGAATAGATCTTAAGGGTTTCATGAAGTGTTCCAATTCTAGAATGAGTCGGCTGATTTCATCCATGAATCACAAGGGTTTATTACTATATTTTCTCTCTTTTGTTATATATATAATATGCCTCACCCCTGAAGGTTTTATATAGGTCATAGCTCTTCAGCAGTTGGGGAAGTCATGCTCGAGGTACTATTTCCTCTAAGAGTGCCCATTAGTTAAGTTTTTCATTTGGTTCCTTCTGACCTACGGTTTTTATTTTGTTACTTCGTGAAGGTACTATCTTGATAACTGCTCGCACCCTTCTCTGTAGTATTTAGGCTCCGTTCCAGGTTCTTTTCTCCACAAATTTGCCCGGCAGGTGTTTCTATGGTTCTAATCCAGTCTGACGGTTTCATGAGGGTTTCGGCTTACCCCAAGCCGAGATTTAACAAACATAGGTTAAGGTTAGAGTTTGACACTCTTAAAATAAGATAATTACTCTTACATAAGGATTTAGTTAAAATTAGTCAGTGAACTGAGTGGTTGAGTGTTTGAGTGTTGAGTAAGTAGAGTTAAGTTGTACACTACTTTGAGTGTGTGATTCCATGTGGTTTCATGTCAAAATATTTTAGGAAATTCCCTAGTTTGAAAAAGTTTAAATACCTTTCACCAAGTCCATTGTAATCATCATATTTTGTCTGATCAATATAAAAATAATTCATGTTTTGTGTGAATTCATACTGTCTCATCCGCCTTTCCAACAAATACAAATTAATATCGGAAGGCCACATATCGAGAGAAAACGGATTAGCAACAATCCGTGTGAGAAGAGAAACATATTTTTTTTTCTCGTGGTTTGAGCATTAATGGCATTAATGTTAACGGCATGCGACTCTAGCCGTTTTGCATGCACACGGGTCACGCTGGCTTCTGTGGCGTTAGAGGATTAACGCAAACGCTAGTCACCGTGCAAAGAGTTAGCACGCTCTCCATCACCGTAGCCAAACAGTTAATAAACTCGTAGATACTACGATACAAAGAGATACTAGGTTAGAAAGAGAGGTTGACTTCATATACGTTGAGTGGGAAGTTTTATTAAAAAGGAGCCACTTAAAAAGTTTCTTTTTAATTAGTGAAGGGAGTGTTATATAAAGGTTTGATTGGTTTTTTTTCTAATGTATATAAAGATTTTTTAAAAAGATTTACGAGATTTTTCAAAAAAAGGTTTTTAAAAAAGAAGTTTTTTTAAGTGTGTTAATATAAAAAATAAAAAAATTAGTGTTTTTTATTAGAAAGGGTATTTTTTGAAAAAGATTTTTACAAAGGAGAAATTTAAGGCTTTTTTCACAAAGATATTTGTGGAGAAAGATGGTTTTTTCAAATTTCCAGCGCCAATGCCCACTGTTTACAGGGAAATATTATGATGTGTGGGCCACTAGGAAATATTGTGATGTGTGGGCCACTAAGATGGTAACCACGTTGCAGGCACATGATGTTTGGGATTATGTTTTGGGTTTTCAAAACCTAACAACGAAGAAAAAAAACAAGCTCTCAGTAATACAAAGAAGGAACAATGGAAAAAAGATAGGAAGAAAAATGCACATGCGTTGCAGCTTATTCAGTAGGGAGTGGACCGAGCAGTGTTCCAGAAGATTATGATCACATCTTCAGCAAAAGTAACATGGGATACTTTGGCGACAAGCTATAAAGGTATGGCCAAACTCAATATTGTTAAGTTGCAGAATACTAGGAGAGATTTTGAAAATCTGCAGATGAAGGAGACAGACGACATCGATTCTTTCATGAATCAGGTCATCGCTGTCGTAAATCAATTAAAGATTTATGCTGGGGATATAAAATATCAAAAAGTGGTTGAGAAGGTCCTCCGATATTTTTCTACAAAATTTGATGTTGTGCTATCTGCAATAGAAGAAGCCAAGGATTTGGCATCATTGACAGTTGATGAGCTGATGAGATCACTTCTATCGCATGAGGAAAGGATAGATAGAAATAAGGATTAGAGACCGCTTTCAAAAGTTAGGTTTCTATTTGAAGAGATAGAGGTTAAGACAGAAGTAGATCGAGAGGAAGATGACAAAGTGGAAGATATGGTGGTTAGAAAGATAATTGAGAAGAGCATGAACATGCAAGTGGAAGCAACTACAAAAGCTTCAACAATAATCAAAGAGTTGAAACATTAAAGGTGAGATGCTATTATTGCAATAAATTTGGTCACTATGATCGTGATCGCAGGAAGAGTATAGATGATCAAGGGAACCAGAAGGCTAATGTCACTACAGAGAGTACTAACTCCATGTTCCTAATTTGCCATACCATGCATGAACCTTCTGCTGATGTGTGGCTGTTAGACAGTAGTTGAAATAATCACATGAAAAACAACAAGGATTTGGTTACAAATTTTGATCAATCTGTGAAAACAAAGGTAAAGTTGGGGACTGACAAAACTGTGGAAGTAGATGGCAAAGGAGTGGTCAACATTCTGACAAAGTAGGGGGAGTCGAAGACAATCTCAGAGGTATATTATAAACCTAGTCTCAAACATAATTTGTTAAGTGTTGGTTAGTTGGCATAGAAAGGATATAGAATTATCTTTCAAGGTCAAGAATGTGTTATATATGACAAGCCCCCAAAAAAGCAACTGATAGCAAAGATGCAGATGACGAGGAACAAACTCTTTCCTCTAATTTTGAATTGCAATGCTCATGTGATTTCTTTTACAGTTGCATGTTTTGATGATTATTGGTTATGGCACTTTCGATTTGGACACTTGCACTTTTCTGGTTTAAGATTGTTGCAGTGGAAACAGATGGTCAGAGGATTACCTTCCATCAAAGAACTTGCTAGTACTTATGAGTGTTGCATCTTGGGAAAGCAACACCGTGAAAGTTTTCCGAAGGGAGTTGTATACAGAGCAATCTTAAGCTAGTGCATACAGACTTGTGTGGACCTATGAGGACACGGTCGATTAGTAGAAGTTGCTACTTCTTCACTTTCATTGATGACTACAACAAAAAGACTTGGGTTTACTTCTTGAAGCAGAAGTCTGAAACTTTTGCAAAGTGAAAATAATTCAAAGCCTTAGTAGAGAACCAAAGTGATCGACAGATCAAGGTATTAAGGTCAGATCGTGGTAGAGAATATGACTTAAAGGCATTCCATGATTACTACAAACAACATGGGATTAGAAGACAATTTACAACAAGGTACACACAACAACAGAATGGTGTAGCAGAGAGAAGGAACAAGACAATTATGAACATGATAAGAAGCATGTTGAAAGGCAGAAATTTGTCTAATGAGTATTGGGCAGATGCAATTGCATGTGCTATTTATGTGATCAACAGATCTCCTACAAAGAGTGTGATGAACATAGTACCAAAACAAGCATGGTCAGGTATGCATTGCAACGTATCTCATCTCAGAGTATTTGGATGTGTAGCTTATGCACACGTGCTTAAGGAGTGAAGAGGAAAATTGGATGATAAAAGTGAAAAATGCATATTCACTGGTTATATTGAGCAATCAAAATCTTACAAATTGTATAACCCTGTCACAAAGAAGACCATAATTAGTAGAGATGTGTTCAAACAACATGAGTTATGTAATGGAATTGTAGACAAAACATTTGATGCACAAGTGCCACTGATGGAAGAAGATGATATAGAAAACGAGCAGTAAGAATCATAAGTGAAGACACCAAATAGAGACACACCAACAATGACTCCAAGATTTTCATAGCGGCATGGATCTTCAAGCAGATCAACAGATCAAGGTTCTCCCAGCAATCAATCAGATGATGAATCAAGCAATGGTAAGAGAAAGATGAGAATTTTGAAAGATATTTATGATGATTTGGATGTTAGTTCAAATTTTTCATTGTTGTCATTCGAACCTTCTTTGTTTGAAGAAGAAATCAAAGATGAAAATTGGGTGCAAGCCATGGATGAAGAAATTGAAGCTATTGCAAAGAATGATACATGGGATTTGGTTGATTTGCCAAATGACAACAATCTCATTGGTGTGAAGTGGGTGTACAAGACAAAGTTGAATGAAAAAGGTGAAATTGACAGATTTAATGCAAGACTTGTAGCAAAAGGATTCTCGCAGGAACCGGGAATAGACTTTCGAGGAACGTTTGTTTCGGTAGCTAGATTGGATTCTGTAAGAGAATTTCTAGCCACAACAACTCAAAACAAGTGGAAAGTATATCACATGGATGTGAAATCAGCCTTCTTGAATGGAATTCTAGAAGAAGAAATTTATGTGCAACAACCTCCAGGATATGAAGTTGAGAGTAATGAATAGAAATTTTATAGATTGAAGAAAGTGCTCTATGGACTGGAGCAAGTGCCTAGAGCTTGGTATAGCAGAATTGACAGCTACATGATCAAGAAATGATTTTGCAAAAGCAACATTGAGCCTACCTTGTACATAAAGGTAAATGAGCATGGACAGATTTTGATTGTTTGCTTATATGTTGATGACATGATTTTTATAGGTGAATTTGACATAGATGAATTTAAAGTAGCCATGATAAAAGAATTTGAGATGACAGATCTTGGTCTCATGAAATATTTTCTTGGCATAGAAGTTGAGCAATCTCAAAAAAGAATTTTTATTTTTCAAAATAAATATTCCAAAGATTTATTGAAAATATTCAGGATGGAAAATTGCAAACCTGTCCCTACACTAGTTGCAATAGGTACAAAGTTAAGCAATGATGATGAAGGATCATATGTCAATCCAACTCTATTCAAAAGATTAGTTGTCAGCCTCATGTATCCCATAGCTACAAGATCGGGTATCATGTAGGGAGTGAGTTTGATTTCCAGATTTATGGAGACTACAAAAGGCACACATTGGAGTATAGAGAAAAGAATTCTGAGATACATAGCGGGAACTAGAGATTGTGGCATTATGTATGAAAGCACAGAAAAGAAGGATTTGATTGGATACACAGATAGTGATTTTGCAGGCAGTTTGGATGATAGGAAGAGCACTTATGGTTTTGTGTTCCACCTTGCTTCAGGTGTGATTTCATGGGCATCTAAGAAGCATCCCATTGTGGGACTTTCGTCAGCAGAAGCAGAATATGTAGCAACAACATTAGCAGCATGTCAAGCAGTGTGGTTAAGAAGAGTATTTGATGGACTCAAGCAGAAACAACAAGGATCAACAACAATATATTGTGACAACATCTCAACAATTGCACTATCCAAGAATAGTGTATTTCATCAGAAAAGCAAGCATATTGACAGTGGATATCACTTTATTAGAGAACTTGTGAGCAACGGAGAAGTTCACTTGAAGCCTTGTAAATCTAGTGATCAATTGGCTGATATATTTACTAAGTAATTAGCACAAGATGTGTTTGAGTTTCATCGAAGAAGCTTGGGTGTTGTAAGCCTCACTGAGACATAGACGAGTAGGCGTGTTTAAATTGTCATGAGTCATGTTTTAGTTTAGTAGTCGTAGTTAAGAGGGAGTGTTAAAATAAGATAATTACTCCTGCATGAGGAGTTAGTTAAACACAGAGAGTGAGTTAACTGACTGATTGAGTGGTTGAGTGTTTGAGTGTTGAGTCAAGTCGAGTTAAGTGATAGACGCCTTTGAGTGTGTGATTGCATGTGGTTGCATGTCAAGATATTTTAGGAAATCATTAGCACAAGATGTGTTTGAGTTTCATAGAAGAAACTTGGGTGTTATAATCCTAGTTGAGACATAGACGAGCAGGCGTGTTTGAGTTGTCATGAGTCATGTTTTAGTTTAGCTGTCGTAATTAAGGGGGAGTGTTAAAATAAGATAATTACTCCTGCATGAGGAGTTAGCTAAACATAAAGAGTGGGTTAACTGAGTGGTTTAGTGTTTGAGTGTTGAGTCAAGTTGAGTTAAGTGATAGACTACTTTGAGTGTGTGATTGCATGTGGTTGTATGTCAAGATATTTTAGGAAATTAGCTAGTTCGAAAAGGTTTAAATACCCTTCACCTGGTTCATTGTAATCATCATGTTTTGTGTGATCAATAGAAAAACAACAGCTCATGTTTTGTGTGAATTCATGATTTTTCTCCTCCCTCTTTCCAACACACTGCTTATGGGTCATTAATACCTATTTCTTAATTATAACTTATCTTAAGGTTCATTTCTTAATTATAATTTATCTTAAGTTTCATGTTGATCCCCTCGAGTTTTATTATGCACATTGTCGACAAAACCCTCTTTCGGCTTATTGAAATTTCTATGATATTATCAGTATTTATATGCTTTCAACAATTCACTCTCCCGTGTTAAGGGTTTCACCATTTGTAGACTCACAGGGTAATAACTATTTCCGCCGATATATTGTTTGATTCGTAATGTTTTATTTTAATTCCTTCTTCAGGAACTAGTTGTTATCATGACTGCAAATAATTTATAAATACGCCTAGAAGTAATGTACAATAATGAAACTAAATTCCATTCTGGCATGGTACCATAACAGACAAGGTTATTCTTGCTACACATATTCTCTAGTTGGGATTGTCGTTGGAGATATTTAAACCCTTACCTTTTGTATAAGTTTCTATTTATGAATGATTTACTCTCCACCTCCAATATTTACATGCTAACTGTTTAAATAGATTTACAATGAAGGGTTGTATTTTATTTGCAAGTTGCTACTCTATGATACCAACAACGTTATGTAAATTTACTGGTTCATTGACAAAATAGGGACTATTCCGGTTCCATTCCCGTTATATCAGAATTTCGCCTTCCTATGTGTAGCCATTAACATTATTTTGTAGTAATTAATTTAATAAGCTTTTTCCGTTATGGAGTGCCAGGGTATTTCTTTAATCAAGAATGAATAATTGTTATAGTTGTTATAGTTCAGCTGGATTATTCTCAATATCGTTCGAATTTGCTTATAAACTTTATTCTATTATTTAACATTTTTCATAATAATATTAAACTCTACCCACTCTCATAATAATAATAATTAATATTTTTATATTAATATTTTAATAAGATAATAGTATATTTAAATAAATCATTAAATAAAAATATTTAATTAATTTTATATTGTAGATAATCTTCGGCATAATCACATAATCAATCTTGTGTCGACGCGTTTCGAACCAACCAGTGTGGTTCATCGTCAGGACAAGTTGAGGAACTAATCTGGCTTAGCGTGAATAAATAGCGTGTGCAGAGACTCCAACGGCTATAATGCTAACGGCTACTTTTGACCGAATGAACTTGGTCAAACCACCAACCTCGGTAATAGGTATAATATTATTATTATCCAAAAATCAAATTCCGTTGGTCAATATATATAGTAATTAATCTATATTTAATTCCTATAAAATACAAGAACTAATCTATATTTAAATAGGATGGTCATTATATTTTGTAACATATATTAATAAAACTATAATTAATTATTATAAATTACTAGTAAAGGTAATACTCCTAGTTATTTATAGAATCTAGTTATGTTAGGTAATTGTGTAATAATTAATCTATATTATAAAATATAAGTATTAATCCTCATTTAATTAAGATGGTCCTTAATCCCATAATTTAATTATTAAAAAATACAAGTAGAGGTAATCGCTCATATATACTTTTAGAATCTAGTTATGTTAGGTAATAGATTAATGATTATTTAGGTAATTTAAATATATTGGTCCAATAAAATAATAAGTTATATATATTTTTCAAATAATCAATTTATTAATAAATTAAATTAGAATGTAAACCATTAATCATCCTAGAATTTTGTTATAGTATAACCAATAATATCGTTATATCATCAATTAGAACTATATTTATTGTAAATTAACCCAGACCTTAGGTCAAATTACTATTACCTATAGGAGCTTACTATAATATATGGAAGAAAGTTTACTACTATACTAATCATAATCTATCTTAAAGGTCTAATAAACATCAAATCTTAATACATAATTATTTATTCCAAAATTTTACTCAAGTTAATAATGTCAATAATACTTATATGGTTGCCAAAGGGTTATTTCTATGGTTGAGGGGGCTAGGAGGACAAGGCCGGGACCCAACAACTGCTAATCTTCCAGCCAACTGCTAATCTTCCAGCCATAATAGTAATTTGACCTAAGGTCTGGGTTAATTTACAATAAATATAGTTCTAATTGATGATATAACGATATTATTGGTTATACTATAACAAAATTCTAGGATGATTAATGGTTTACATTCTAATTTAATTTATTAATAAATTGATTATTTGAAAAATATATATAACTTATTATTTTATTGGACCAATATATTTAAATTACCTAAATAATCATTAATCTATTACCTAACATAACTAGATTCTAAAAGTATATATGAGCGATTACCTCTACTTGTATTTTTTAATAATTAAATTATGGGATTAAGGACCATCTTAATTAAATGAGGATTAATACTTATATTTTATAATATAGATTAATTATTACACAATTACCTAACATAACTAGATTCTATAAATAACTAGGAGTATTACCTTTACTAGTAATTTATAATAATTAATTATAGTTTTATTAATATATGTTACAAAATATAATGACCATCCTATTTAAATATAGATTAGTTCTTGTATTTTATAGGAATTAAATATAGATTAATTACTATATATAATGACCAACGGAATTTGATTTTTGGATAATAATAATATTATACCTATTACCGAGGTTGGTGGTTTGACCAAGTTCATTCGGTCAAAAGTAGCCGTTAGCATTATAGCCGTTGGAGTCTCTGCACACGCTATTTATTCACGCTAAGCCAGATTAGTTCCTCAACTTGTCCTGACGATGAACCACACTGGTTGGTTCGAAACGCGTCGACACAAGATTGATTATGTGATTATGCCGAAGATTATCTAACATATTATGGATCACAGAAGTCTAAATTCCTTAATAATTTTATATTCTATTTAATTAATTTTATATTCATATGATTAATAAATAAAAATATGTTGTTTTCTTCAATTCAAAACTGATTTTGTCATACATATTTGTGTAAATAGTAAAAATTTAATTTTTAAAAAATTTGACTTTCTTTAAAACAATTCAAAATTTATAAAAAAATAATAAATTAAAATAGAATCACCATAAAAAATCATTTTCAATCTAGATAAATCATTTTCAAAACAATTTAGAATTTATAAAAAATATTAAATTAAAATAGAATCACTATAAAAACCATTTTCAATCAAGATGTGACTTAAGACACTTACTATTTAAGACCCTTACTATGGATTTATAAAAAAAATCTTAATATATAACATATATATGTTTTGTTTCTCAGTGGTTTCCATATTTCTTTTCTTTTTATTTAGTTGTGTCAAACGCACTTTATTGATACATATGAGAGAGTTCTTTGTTTGAACTTGCCTCTGACATGTTTTACAAATTCCACTCATAGTGTTTGAGTTTTGGATTTTTTAAAAGAGAACTTTTATTTTTGATTATTCATATAATACATTAACAAGCTTCTAATTTCTGGTAGTGGTGAAATAGGATCTGCTGATGGATACTTTTCGCTAATGGATACCTTTCGCCACAATCGTAACAAAGAAATTTCATGATTTAAAATGTGATACATGGTGAGAAATGTTAACAATCCTCGTAGTGGATGGAAGAAATTGGAAATTGGAACATGGGATGTACAATGTTTAAGTGGGTGGATTTCTAATCATTTTTTTTAGCAAAGAATGGAAAGAGATATAGATAAATTTTGGTACACTATATTGTATAGCTATTTCTATTGCATATCATTGATACCACATTTCTATTTATCATTATATTTTTGTAAAATTTCATTTATTAATTATTCATTTAATTGAGTTTTGAAAATTGTTTTTCTACAAATTACATTTTTAAGTTTGTCTATTTATCTCAGACACCATTGAACTGAATCTGGAAATTTCCAACAACCCTAATACAATGACTAAGTTAACTAGGAAGAGGCAACTTTTTTTATCGTGAAGAGCCTAATTTTTTATTGTGATTCTATTTGAGTGATTTCTATCTTTTAGGGGAGTTTATTTTTTTGGAAAAGCTAACTTTTTCATTGTGATAGTTTATCTAAGTAATTTTTATATTTTTATTAGCCTGAATTCAACCTTTCCATGAAGTAAATTTTTATTTCAAATTTACATTTTTTTGAATTAATAATTCTAAAATGATTATATTATTTCAAATAGTTGTTTATTTATTTCCAAAACGGTAATGATTAAGTTATTAAAATTAAATAGTGTAATTGTACCATTTAATTCATCTTTTCTTTGTAAAAGTATAAAATCAATCTCTCTCTCATATATATATATATATATATATATATATATGAGAGATTTATTTCAGTGAGTTTATATAATGTATGAACTATTTTAGGGATATTTGTAATTTTAATTATTTATAATAAAGTAAATTTTTGTTTTGAATTTACATTATTTTTAATTTTTAATGACTGCATGTTTTAAATTTATATTTTTTTGTGATATTCCACTTGAGTGATTTATAATAGGGAAAACTCAAATTTTCCGCGAGGTAAAGTTTTATTTTGAATTTAGATTTTTTTGAATTAACAATTTAAAATAATTATTTTTTTTACAAATTTTAATGTGAAATTTTTATTTATTTCTAAAATGGTAATGATTTAATTTATTAAAATTTAATAATGTACCATTTAATTCACTTTTTATGTTAAAGTATAAAATCCTTTGAATATATATATATATATATATATATGATGTATTTCAAGACATCTGTACTTTTAACTATTTATCATGAAGTAAAATTTTGTTTTAAATTTATATTATTTTTAATCTTAAAGTATTGGATTATTGTAAAGGCTTGAAGAATTTTTTTTTTCAAATTTGTACTGATTGAACTTATTGAAATCTAATAGTTCATTTTATCTCAAGTAATTTTGTAAACCATTATTTTTTTTAGCTTTGTGGATTAAGTGTTGAGATTAAATTGAATTAATTTAGTAATTTTTTATTTTAAATTTTTTTTTTGAAATTTGTAACTTTAATTATTTCAATTATCTTTTATTTTATTTCTGTAATTATTTTACTATTTAAAAGTTTCAAATCTGAAACTATTTCACATTCTTATTGCAATTTTAGAAAAACCTAAATATATTAACTAAATACTTTTTGCAAAAAAAACGAGTAATAATCAATAATACTACATATTACACTTATTCTCATAATAAATCTCATTTTAAATCGTAGCCTTTTTGCTTATACCCAAATTACTTTAAAACCCTAAAAACACAATTTTGTTTCAAGACTCGCGCAAAGAAGTAGTGATAGGATTTTCTAATGAATAATTTTAATTTTAATAAATTTAAATATAATCGAAGTTTCGGTGAAACAATATTTATTACGTTTATGAAATTTTTATTTGATTAATTTAATCATTTAAAACTTTTAATCCTTATGTGACTTTTACATTACTCCGCAATCAATATTTTAATTATGTACTTCCATGACGGAGGAATAATTTTCCATAACGTCCATTCATTGACGTGCCCAATATCAATTATATCACATGAACCATTAATGGCACTCTACAATTGAATTGACCGTCCAATTTATACTCACCCTGCACATTTCAGATCATTTTTATTTTATTTTTTTGTCTCGACGCAATAATTTTAGACCTTTTTTTTGGTCTCTACGCAATAATTTTAGATCCTTTTTGTTTTTTTTTGGTCCCTATGCAATAATTATACTGGGCTTATTCTTTTGTAGCTATTTACTAATATTACCTGGGAACGTCAATATAATTAAGTTACATACAAAATCAAAATGATCATATAAATATTCTCATTTTGACGGAAAGGATACTTAACTGCAGAGTCTTGAATTTTATAAATTTGGAAATAGTTAAGATTATATTTTTTATATAAGTTTAAATTTTAGAGAAACAGAGCCAGTATTTTTTTTAGATTTTAACATTCAAATCACAACTCAAATATATTATTATTATTATAATTTTATATTAAAGATAAAATGTTTTTTTTCCTTTAATTTAATAAATCATTTTTTCTTTACATGTTTAATATATATTTAATATTATTGTATTTTCTTATTTTATATTCAAATTAATTTTTTCAATATTATTATATTTTTTATTTTATATTTACTCCTGTAATTTTGTGTACATATTTAAAGATTTTTTTTTTTTTAAATTTGGACACTTATATATATATAATGATTTGTAATGTAAGCTCATCAGTGCTATAATTACAATGCTAGATCTCAAAGTGATATCAAATGAGGAATGCAATAGATACGAAAAATTGAAGGGATGGGGCCAACCTTATTAGGCAAGCTAAAATTGCAAAGTGCTTTAAGGTTCATGCCATAAAATTTGAGATCAATACCTTGGGTTGACTACCTTTAAAATTGGAGGGCCCAATCCTACTGGGAAAGATAAAATTGCTAAGTGCTTTAAGGTTCATGCGATAAAATTTGAGATCAATACTTTGGGATGACTACCTTTGCCAAATTCGTGGTTCTTCCTATCAAGTTACTACTATATGTGTACATACACACCTCATGGTATATCTAACATATTTGAGAGTTTTGAGCTTCATGCCAGAGGTCTAAAGGTCAATCCCTTGGGTTAATTCCATTTATTCCTTACATCACTTTATCTCTCCATACACTATAATGAGTGCTAATTAACTAAAAAATAAAAAATAAAAACTAGAAAAACCACAATGTAAAATAGTGAGA
Source organism: Pinus tabuliformis (assembly GCA_031772625.1). Lineage (NCBI taxonomy): Eukaryota > Viridiplantae > Streptophyta > Pinopsida > Pinales > Pinaceae > Pinus > Pinus tabuliformis. The sequence goes on from CM062818.1 coordinate 371,163,962, forward strand.
CTTCTTTAAACATTTGAAAATAATATGTGCAATTAAATCTAGAAAATTTATTTACACTTCACACAAAGTTTCACCTTTTTTAGAGTATTGGTCCTTCTTAGTCACTGATCTAGCATGGTCCGAGAGTGATAAGATCTGGTTCAAAACTCTTAGATTGCAAAATTTGAAAAAAAAACATCCCTTAATAGTTTATATATATATATATATATATATATCTAAACTTTTCATTGTTTAAATTGTATTTTTGAATATTATATAGAATGCATAACTTAAATTTGTAAGTCCAAAAATCATTTCTTGAATTTTAGAGGAAATTAACCAAAAATAAAAACACGTTTTAACCTTTAAAAATTATATATATATATATATATATAGATATTCTACATAACATGTGAAGTGACACATTTTATGGGTACACTACATTGTCTAAATTAAAATATTTTTAAATTATCAATATACTTTTAAATATATGCCAATATTACAATCTCCTACCTATTAAAATATTTTATTGAAAACCCACGTTGAATTTTTTTATTATTATGAATAATTTTAAATGTCATATATTAATTTTATATTAAGAATCGGATAAAGTACACATCTCCCTCTCATTATCCGTATTAGGAAGTACTTGATTTTTTTTAATTTATTTTTGAACTTTCAATTATTTTTTCCTTAGACATTGCATAATTTTTATATAGAATATTAAAATATTTTCTTTTAACATTTTCTTTCTATATATGGATATTTATGAAGTTTATATCAACATAAATTAGTTAACATAGATCGTCAAATATTTTATTTAAAATATGTGTTGAAATATTTTTGAAAAATATACGATTTACCTATCTTACTCACATTTCTTTTTTTTACTTCTAATTACTCATTCTCTTTTTAAAGCTGATATGAACTTATATTAATTCATGAAATATTTATTTCATTTTATTTATGAGTGAGAGTGAGAGATAAGTGTCAACTCCAAGTTGATCATATATGGAATTGCATATAGGCCTCATACTGGACTGTAGAGTGCACATCTCAGCTCAATAAGATTATTTGGTTACAATGACGATCTAAACAACTATAGTGTTGCCATCATTATCATTATCTCAAAGTGCTTGAAACTAATTATAAATTTTCTTAAAGAGAATTCTTCTTCCTCTAATACACGTTGAGAGAAAAATTCAATGGTTTCTTTATGAGTTTGGTTTTTTTTTTTCTCTAGGTTTTATGAGTTTGGTTTTTTTTTTTCTCTAGGTTTTCTCTTCGTTAGATAATTGATATACCTTGGTGTTTAGGCCCTCATTATTTTTTTTCTTTGTTCTTGAACTATCATAGAAACGATTATTTTTATGATATAGTTGATATACCTTGGTCTTTAGGTCCTCAATATATTTTGTTTTTTTGTTGAACTATCATATAAACTATTTTTGGATGCTTCAATTATGGTTTTTTTATTGGTCTTGTTTCCCTTGGACTAGGGAAAAACAAAACTTGCTCTAATTTCTTTTTCTAAAAATTAAATAAGAAGTTTACTTTACGATAAATAAATAATGACACGGCATAAGTGTTTAGTGTTTGGACCCTCATTCAAAGTTCATCCTAATTTGAATTTGACTTTTTAGTCAAAAATTGAATTATGAAAGAGGTGGACAATGAGGTTGTGAGGAAATAAAGTTTATTATTTTTACAGTAATAGAAGTTGTAACTAAAAAAATAGAAAATTTTGGGGGCTAATATTAGTTGGTGGGACAATTTTCCATGGTTTTTACAAAAAAAAGATTCTATAATTTCCATTTTTCCTAAATGTAGTTCACGAAGGTTTTATTTGAATTTGACTCTTTAGTCAAAAATTGAATTATGAAAGAGGTGGACAATGAGGTTGTGAGGAAATAAAGTTTATTATTTTTACAGTAATAGAAGTTGTAACTAAAAAAATGGAAAATTTTGGGGGCTAATATTAGTTGGTGGGACAATTTTCCATGGTTTTTACAAAAAAAAAGATTCTCCAATTTCCATTTTTCCTAAATGTAGTTCATGGAGGTTTTATAAGATAAAATTATTTTACTTTAAATATCACCAAAATTATATAGAGAGTATATATAAAAGCATTATAAATTTGAATGTTTTTACAAAGATATCACCAAATATTTTATAGCTTTCATATTAGAGACTAGCAAGACTATGAGGTTTCTAAACTTTAAGATAAATTTCCATGCTTAAAATTTTGGGTGACTAAAAAATCTTAAATAATTAAAGAATATAAGTCACTTGAATATTTGCTCTGTAAATGTTACTATGTTTTAATTTATTATAAATCAAGTCAAATAGAGTGTAGCAAAGCTTACATTAATTAATTAAATAATACTATTTAATGAATTGAATCAATTTAGTCTCATTAGAATGTTATGGTCGAGTAAGATTTTGATGCAATAATTTTTGGAAGAAGGATATAGTGTCTAAATATTTTTGCTACCAAGCATTCCTCCACAATAGTTTTTGACCATAATTATGAAATAAAAGTAGCTTGTGGAATATCATATAACTTCATTCTATATCTCACACTTAGAACCAAAGAAGAAAATGATATAAATGAAATATCCATGAATCCAAAATGGTTCTATCAAATATCTCCTTAAGTGTGCATTCTACCAATCTTAGGATTCAAAATATGAACCCCCTTGTTGGTCTCTCTTATTTCTCTCATGATTAAAACAATTACCTTCTAGGAAAAAAAGGATTAGAACTAAGGTAAGCCTCATTTATGTATTGAAGAATGATAAGAGCATATTTAGAAAGCTTTCCATTATAGATGAGGACTACCTTTTTTTAAACTTGATTCATTTATAGTAAACATATCAACCCTCCAACACCCTCAAATATTATTGAAAAATAACTTTACCTAATTATCTTTGGAAGGAATCCATGATAGCTGAAGGTTTCTCTTAGAATTCAATAAATTAAGACGTCTATGATCATAATCAATAAAATAATTCATGTTATAGGCACTACTAACTTAACATACTAGGTTTTCATTTCCTCAATTTAGGACTTTATGAAATTACGGTGCTTCTTAGGGGAATTAAAACATTTATGAAAAGAGAAAATGAAAGGGGAAAAATGTTTGGAAAATATTGTTAATAGATTGAAAGGGAAAGTGGGAAAACAATTTTATCAAATAATTATTTTCTTCTATATTAAGTTTGTGGTAAATTCCTAGCTTTATATATAATTTTATAGGAGGACAATTTATGTGCATAGTCATAAGAATTATTTCATAGTCATGGAGAGTATCCCAATGATTTTGTTTATCACATTTGGAAATCTCTATGTCAAATTTCAATCTATGAACTTGTTAGTATTGAAAATTATTATGTTCTTTATGTTTTATTAGTATTTTGTACATTTATTTTGTGATTTATTTTATTATTTTTTTCATTACAACACTTACACTATTTCTAAGTCTCTCTTTTGACCATCATGACATAAATCAATGGATTCTATGTAGGAAAAAAAATTAGGGTTGGAGCATGTGTTCTCTATGTATTGGAGAATGATTATGGACTCATAGTTATCTTTGGGTGGAGTCCAAATTATATAACAATTTCTCTTATCCTTGAATGAAGTATTAAGTTGTACGTAACAAATTAACAAATCATAGATAACTTAGTTTTACACGTAATCCTAGCTTAATGTGCTAGTGTTTAATTCTCCTTAGTTTTATGTTTAGGCTATTTAGCTTGAGTTTGTGAAATTATGGTGTTTCTTGTGGGAAAAGGCTTTGAAACAAAAAAATTAAATGAACATGAAAAATACATGGAGGAAGTTTTCGATGGAGTGAAGAAGAATGTGATACAAAAAAAATCAATCCCTTGTCCAACATAAATACACACATACTACTTATAGTGAATCGTATAATAACATTCATACTATTGCATTCATCAATGGAGATATTTGTAATTGAGGTCATAAAGAAACCAATGGAATTGATTCTCCAAACACAATAATATGGAATCTAGGGACTAAACCAGGTCTATATTATTTGTCACTTACCCGACCAATTATCATTCTATTACATTCTTGTGACTATGAGGACATAAATGAATGGATTTAATGTTAGGAAAAAAAGTTAGGATTGGGGCATGTCTTGTATATGTATTGGAGAATGATTATAGAGTCATAGTTATCTTTGGGTGGTCTCCAAATTATCTAATAATTTCTCTTATCCTTCAATGGAGTATTGATTTATACACAACAAATCAACCAAGTGTAGATAATTTAGTTTTATAGGGAATCCCAACATAATATGCTAGTGTTTGATTCTCAGTTTTATGTTTAGGATATTTGGCTTGAGTTGGTGAAATTATGGTGTTTTTGGTAGGAAAGTAAGGCTTCAAAGCAAGAAAATTAAATCAAGAGGAAAAATGCATGGAGGATGCTTTTGATGGAGTGAAGGAGAATATACAAAACAAATCAATGCCTTGTCTAACATAAATACACACATACTACTGATAGTGAATCATATCATAACATTCATACTATTACATTCATTGATAGATATATTTGTAATCAAGATTGTAAAGAAACCACATATCATAAAATTCATACTATTTCATTCATTGATGGAGATATTTGTAATCAAGATTGTAAAAAAACCACATATCATAACATTCATACTATTTCATTCATTGATGGAGATATTTCTAATCAAAATTGTAAAGAAACCAATGACATCGATTCTCTAAAAACAATAATATGAAATCTAAGGACTAAACCAAGTCTATATTCTTTATCACTTACCTAACTAATTATCATTCTATGCCACTATAAAGAGAGGTTACCCATGTATATTATTCTATGTTGTAAATAATATAATTATGTACAAATATTATAAGACATTCTTAATAATATTTTAAAAATTAACATATCAATTTGCAATCAATAATTTATTAGGTAATTGCAAGTTACACATATTTGGATATGCTTGTAACACAATGTTTTTATTTTAATGTTTTTTCCTTTAATCTAAAATAAAAATAATTAAAAAATAACTAAAAAATGAAAAAACTATCAATAAAATCATATCCATAGAACATTTAGACTTCAAAATCTAGTGGAGTATAATTAGAAACTTCAAAATGTCGTGGAATATAATTAGAGCTTGAAACGGTTAATGTAAATTAACCGGATACAACACACTATTCTACTATTTTTTTTAGAGAAAAAAAACCAACATAGATTTATATTAAGAAAATATAAAAATCCTCCATACATAAGGCTGCAGATTCAGCTGAAAAGAAGGCCCACATGTTTTGAAAAAAGGAAATACGTTTACAGATAGTCCGAAAGCTCCATATCAGAAGCAGGAAAAAAACCTACACATCACATCTATATCGCCCACATGACCTGGATTGCCACAGATTTATACAGAAGCAGGAAGAGATAGTCCACATAATGTTTTCATTTACAGATAACACATACGAAAATAGGAACAGACAGATCATCCTAGAAGCAGAGATCCCAAAATATAAAGACTATTACCAGCAAAACCAGAGCAGAAAAAAAAGACCCCAGAATCATATTGCAGGCACATTTGGCGAACAAACATTTTGATGAAAAGATTCATGGCAAGCCAGGATTCGCTGAAGAATGGCATGAAGGGGAACCCCTGAACCTTGGAAGATTTGATCATTTCGCCAGATCCACAAGAACCAACAGGAAATGATAAACAACGACCTCCAAGATGAGGATTGTTTGCTCCACCAAATGAAGGCATCCTGGACAGAAGAGAAGATAATGTAAGGAAAACCAAACTGTAAAGACAAATCATACCAGATATTGAGAGACGAAGCACATTGAAAGAACATGTGCAGGTTTGATTCCGCATCATTGAGGCACATAGAACATCTGCTCGGCCCCTGCCATGATTTCCTCTGAAGGACCTCCCATGTAAGATTTTTGTTCCAAAATAACAGCCAGGAGAAAATAATCATTTTGAGAGGACATGCAGCCTTCCAGAGACAGGGGGGAAACTGCGACTGAGTACTGCCTTCAGTGACAGAGATCAGATCAGCATAGATAATATTTATGCTCATTGACTGATTGGATCTTTTGAGGCCCCAAACCAGAAAATCTTTTGTACCTGATCGCGTGATTCCAAAGCTACGAAGGCTCGGTTTTACCAAATTCCACTAGGTGAGCATTGAAAGGGGGAGATGCAGGTCTTCACCATCTTTCCAAACCGGGGATAGACCAGACCATTCTTTTATCAGCTTATCCCAAGTAAAGCATCCCAACCTATGAAAATTGAGGATCAACGGCAGAGGAAACGAGAACTCCGGGGCACAACAAATAGGATCATAACCAATGAGCATACTAGCTCCCGAGCAAAGATTCCAGCTAAAATACTTCATGAAGAAATGATGCACTTTCCTGAGACTCTGCCAAATCGACGATCCCCTCCTCATACCAATGGACCGCCTCCTGTACCAATATTCAATACTCTTGCCCCGAAGGTATTTTGCCTTTATAATCTTACTCCATGGTCCGTCGCCAAAGATACCTCGATGAAGAGATTTACATAGAAGGGCATTTCCGAAGGTGCGCAAATCCAACAGGCCCCATCCACCGGCACTTTTTGGTTTCGAAATAGCCGAGAGCTTAACAAGATGAATTTTGTTCTGAAATGAATGGCCTCCCCACAGGAAATTTGCAATCAATCTGTTCATATGGTTTATAGTGCTAGTGGGGAGATAGAAAATATGAGCCCAATAGACAGAAAGTTGAGTAAGGACGACCTATACAAGGATGAATCTGCCAGCCAAAGAAAGAAATTTTAACTCCCATGCTGAAATCCTTTTATAAAACCGATCTATTAGCCATAGCCAGTCCATATTTGAGTTCCCTAAGCCTTTAAGGAGAAACCCAAGTATTTAAACCCTTGCTTTATTGAAAGAGGAGCAATACTCATTAGATCAGATATCCAGAGAACAATCTCCATATTTGAATCATTATGAAACAAGGAGGATTTTTCCTTATTGATAAACAGGCCTGTAGCTCTCTGGAATTTGGTGAGAATATCATTTATGCAAATCCATGAGGCCTTACAAAGCATAGCAAAGATAAGGACATCGTCCACAAAGAGATTATGAGAAAGGGATACTTCCTTACAAATCTTTACCGGGCGGCATCGCTTCTCCACAACTGCTTTATTTATCTGCAAACTGAGAGAGTTCATTACCAGAATGAAGAGCAGTGGGGAAAGTGGGCATCCCTGTCGGAGTCCTCTCTCCGCTTGGAAAAAAGGCGAAGGATATCCATTTACTATTATTGAATATTTGACATTCTCAACACAGCTCATTACCCAATTAACACTTTGAAACTTCAGTCCAATTTTTGCCAGTAGGATTCTTAAAAAGCCCCAATCCACACAATCATAGGCTTTTTGCAAGTCAATCATGAGAATGGCCGCATCCCTATTTTTTGACAACATGGAGAACAGAGCTTACTATGTCATGGCAACCACATCCAAAATAAAACGACCCTTTAAAAAGGCATGTTGGTCCCCCGAAATAAAGGAATTTAAGATAGGCTTCATTCTTTCCGCAATGATTTTTGAGGATATTTTGAACATGATGTTGCAAAGCGAGATAGGTCTAAAATCATGAAAGGACTCAGACCTCTTCTTTTTTGGAATTAGAGCTATAAATGTTGAAGTAGTGGCAGAATGGATGCTTCCAGACATCCGAGATGCTTCGACCATCCGCAGCAAGTCTGATTTAAGAAGGTCAAAGAAGTGGGAGAAGAATTCAATTGGCCATCCGTCCGGGCCCGGACTTTTATCCTTTTTAAAGGATTTGATAGCTTTTAAAAGTTCATCTTCAGAAATTGGCTTAATAAACTCATCATTTGCAGCTTCATCAAACATTTCCGGAACCAACTCTATTCCCCACATAGCATCTTGAAAGAGAACCTCCCTTCTTTTATATTGATTTTGGAAAAATCTCACGGCCTCCATCGTGATCTCATGCTGTGATATGAGAACATTTCCGGTTCCGTCTTTTATGCTCCAAATGGAGTCCTTGCATTTGCAAATTTATAGAAGAATCTAATATTTCTGTCTCCCTCCTAGACTATTGGGATCAGCTATCTGTAGAAGGGAATCCAGTTCCTTCCGTGTATTTTCCAGCACAGTTACAACTAGTGCGCATTGCGTTAAGGTACACCACTAACAATAGTTTAATAATTACCACGTTGAGTGGGTAGGCGAGGACTAAGTTCTGGTCCGGTTTCTTTGTATTTGTGTCGGACGTCTTCTCCAGCCGCCATTGTCGTTTTATTGAATCCGGACAGTTTGTTGGAAAATACAGTTGAGGACAAAATATCCGGTCCGGCATGTGGGCGGCTTAATGCAAGCCAATAATGGCGAGCGGGAGGGCATACATTTTTTATTTTTATTACTGTAAGATATTTTTATTAACCATAGTAATAAAAAAAAATTAATGTTTATCATAATTAAAATAAATTAATTTTCATTTTAATTTTACATCCATTTTTTTAAAAAGATGAAGTGATTAAAATTAATAAAAAAATTAATTTATGTGAGAGATATATAATTTTTTAGTGGTTTAATATAAATTTGACATATGATATATAAAAATAATATTATTGATACGATATATAATTTATTTTACATTTATTTACATATAATGTCTAAAACACAAATATATTAATAAAAATAATATATTTTAGTGCTATACATAAATAAAATATTTGGGTGCTTATATAACATTTTTATTATTTTATATCAAATTCATATAGAAAAAGAAAAAATAATTTAGATTAAAAATGTTCATATATGTGTATATTTATTAATATTTTAATGTTAATAATGAGAATCATAAATATTGTATGAAATTGGTGAAATAAAATATTAGTAAACATTGATTAACTTAGATTCATTTTAATTGAGAGTTTCTAAGAGTCAAGAGGAATCAAATCTTGAAGTGCAAACTTTTCTCAAATTTCACACTCAAACAAAATTAAATAAAATCCATTTTAACTTGAGATTTTCTAAGAGTAAAAAAAAATCAAATCTCTTGAAATATTATATTTTTTTTCTTAAATTTTACATTCAAACAAAAATTTACATTAAAATTTTGTCCTCCTTATCTTTTTATTTTCCACATGGTTACCTTTTCTATTTTACCAATTTTGATTCTTCTTTTGATTGCCTTATATATAGGAGAGCACCCTTTCTCAAATGTGTGAATCTTGGTTCTTCTTTTGATTGCCTTCCTATGTAGGAGAGCACCCTTCCTCAAGTGTGTGAATGGTCTTCTCTTTTTACATTGTGTTGTGCACTAAGAAAAAGATGGAGACCCTTTGGCTCTAATAGAGTATTTGCCGTACCCACCTCTTCCTCCTTGGTTACAATGTCCTACCGAGCGGCTTACTCGATTGTTTGAAGAGTGTTCTTCTCTTTTTCTTGGAGCCCTCATTTCATATTGTTTATCAGATCGATCTCAGCGGAGGAATAACAGTGTCCTTACATCGTTAGTGTTGGGAAGATGGCCTATGTAAGTAACTATGTGGGTGAGATTTAGGTTTTGATTATTTGTTTGATCGTTAATGCTGACATGTTGACTGCCTGATGTGCAGAAAACTGTGATACGGTTGGACTTGAATTGCTCCAAATGCAAGAAGGTCGCCTTGAAGTGCTCCAAATGCAAGGTCGCCTTGCACTCTGTTACAAAAATTGAAGGTAAACAATTATTTGCATTTTGTTTTTGGTATTTATGTTGGTCTCTTTGCATTCTGTTAAGAAAGTAGAAGGTGATTAACAATTTGGGTTCTTATGATTTAATTTGTTTTTGGTATTCAAGTTTTTGAATGTTACTTCGATCGCAGGAATCGAATCTGTGACGATCGATATACATGAGAGCACGTTGAGTGTGATCGGAGACGCGGATCCTGTTTGCATGATCCAGTTGTTGAAAAAAAAATTCTGTTGCGTCAGTTTGGTCTGCCACGTACAGTGGCCGCCACCACCATCTCCACCTTCACCTCCACCTAAACCTGAAATTCCACCTCCACCTAAACCTGAACTTCCACCTCCACCTAAACCTCCACCTCCACCTCCGCCTCCACCTCCGCCTCCGAGTTGCACTCCAGGCTTGTGTTGTTCATGCAGATTAAAAAAGTGCTGCCCCACATGCTGTGCTTGTCCAAACAAATCTGAGATAATGTGTCCAGGCTTGTGTTGTTCATGCAGATTAAAAAAGTGCTGCCCCACATGCTGTGCTTGTCCAAACAAATATGAGATAATGTGGCCACGATACCATAATCCTTTGGCTCCCGATGAGGTCTGGTATGTTTGGAAGGATGACCAACAGGAATCGTGCACCATCATGTAATGATAATAGAAGATCTGCTAGTTGATAGAGTAAGAATTTCAAGTTTATGTTTGTATATCATTAGTATATTGAAGTGTGGTTGCCGCTGCCTATAAATGAGAATGGCAAGATGATAGTTGTGTATTATGATTTATATGTGAGGTTATGACAACATCCCTTGTCTACACTATTATTATTATTGCTGGTGTTGACTGCTACCATCTAAATTGCACTTGTGAAATATGAACTGAGTTTCCCAATTTCTTCATTTGTAGGGATCACCTTTTTATTATTAATATGAACTGAGTTTCCCACTTTCTACATTTGTAGGGATCACCTTTTTATTATTTCATATTGTGACATGTGAGATTGATGAAATGAGTTTCTTCTTTCTTCAATTGTATGGATCAGTTTTCTATCGTCTCAGAAAAGTAAGTTACAGAACGCCAGCAAACAGCTTTGAAGATATCTAGGTGTTGTTTAAGAAGACATTACTTGATACTTAGGTCCTGGTTGACAGGGCGTTTTGAGCATAAATGCCCCTCCAGCAATGCAACACGTCTAGAAACTTGAAGAGCAGTCCTAGTTAGTTAAAGAAAATATATATGCTCATTAATTGAACAGTATAGAACAATCGTTAACTTGGATTTATCATATCGAGATTTCGAACAGTTCACTAAACTTTGAATAACAGTCTTACACGTTTATTTATTTAACGGTATAGAGTTATTTTAACTTGGATTTATCATCATATTTAACGGTATAGAGTTATTTTAACTTGGATTTATCATCATATCAAGTTACCAGATTTATCAGGGTACATAGAAATAACTAGAAATTTGGCTAAGAATTGGTTTGTAGTTTTATAATATGTGGATTTTCCATCAAATAAGTTTCATGGAAAGTTTTATTGATTTTTGAATTTTTGTGATTTAAAATGTATTTTTAACATTTTTTAATGCATAAATAATTACACAAGCAATAAACAATTTAAACATATGAAAATCTATATGTTATATTATTTAGACTATCCATTTAATAATATATTAATCTATTTTAATTTTAATGAGGAAAAAATATTATAATGACTTTTTTTTTGAGATTTTAATTTTCTCGAAATTTATTTTTGTTTATAAATTTTTAGATTTCCAGTGGTTCAGTTTGATAAATTTTTCTAATAAAATTATATACAATATTTTAATCTTGTCCCATCAACGTTTAATCTGTCCAATTAACATATAAGAAAAATCTAGATAATACATGTATCACAATTGTACATTTTACACACTTACCCATGAAGATTTATAGTGCACCATTGAACCAATGGTTTATGCAACAAAACCTGTAACTATATCTCCCTTCCAGCTACACCACCGAACTCAAGAATTGCTTTCCAAAGTATATTGATGAAAGTCATCAATTAAACTATCCATCACGGCTCAGACACACCAAGACCTCGAATGCTAAATTGGACACACAAATCAAGCAATACATTGCTATTTCAACAATTAGCACACAAAGATTGATCCATGTAGTCGATTCTCCAATCCTCAATCAGATCTTTTAGAACCTACTTGTTGGTCCACGGTCAAGAACACTATATACTTCTTATACCTCCATCTCAATGTTAACATCCACCATGGAGTGTCTTTGGTCTTTGATAATTGGATTCAGTAATTGTCTTGAATCTTCTTTAATTCACTTTGCAACTGTACAGAAGTCAATAATAACAAGCTTTCACTAACTATATATATATTTATATTTGAAATCCTATCAAATATGTTATTGCAAGAATTCATACTTAAAAAATATCTTAATTGCAAATTCATACTTAAAAAATATCTTAAAATAATCTATAAATTTGATTACATAAAGTCAAATTATTTACCATATATTTACCATAGGTTTTTACAAATTGAAAAATATAAATATTACAAACCAAAATCTTATTGGAAAAAATCACCACTTAAAAAATATCTTAAAATAATCTACAAATTTATCCTTATCCTTAATCCTGCAGCTGATTCCATAACACTTTCTCTACAAATCCTTTATTAAATTTACATTTCGGCTTTTACTTTTCTAATAATACATCCCATCCCCTTTTAAATTGTACCCGTTCTCCTTGTACGCTATTTACTTTTTCCCATGAAGTACGCTATTTACATAAAAGCATGGAAACGTAATTTTGTCTCAAGGTTCATGAAAAGATTAACTCAGATAAAGTAATGGTGGAATATTCTAATGCATAACTTTAATTTTAATAACGGTGAAACATTATTTATAACGTTTTTAATTTTTTATTCGAATAAAGATAATCATTTAAAAATTCTAATCCTTATCCTTATTTGACTTTTACATTAGTCCCTAATCAACATTTTATTTATGCACATCCAATCACGAGGGATGAATAATTTGCCATAATGACCATTCTTCCACGTGCGCAATATCATTTATATTATATGAACCATGAGTGGCACTCTACAATTAAATTGACCGTCCTATTTCTGTTCACCATCCCCCTTTTAATGAGACAAGTGATTTTTGTCTTGACACAATAATTGTTCTTAGGCTTATTTTTTTATCCATTTACTCACATTATTTTGGAGTTTAGCGGGTGATAGGAAAAGAATGAAAGAGTGTTTTGTTAAAGCTATTTTTGTTCTAAATGTGATGGGTTCTCAATTTCGTGGGAAAATATGTAATTATGTTAAGGTTTCTTGTTGCTTAGGACCGAACTATTTGTGGGTGATTTTGAAGGGTTAAGTTGTTTTTTGGGACAAGACTACTCAAGTCATAGATTAATTTGGCAGTATTTTTAAGACTCACATAACTAATTTTTTTCCACTGGAAAAATCATAATCTTTCATTAGCTTGAAAAATTACATGTTGTAGATGTATTATGCATATGCTATACTGTTCATTTGCCTCATGTGGGCTCAGTTTAAAGTCTAATATGTCTGTTATAATACCAAAATCATCACGCATGATGTTCATTATTGTTTTGTATATATATACATATTGCCACGCAGGGCTTCTGATAAGTAGTGCTATCAACTATATACAAAAAGCTCTTCAAAAAGTATCATTTTCCTCATTGTAGTCTCATGGGTTGGCTGCCCTATGATAGTGTGTATCTATGTAAGGACGATGGTAGTATTGATATGCATTTGTTCCTTGTTGCTCCTGAATCATCCACTCTCCTCTGGGAAGTGTCACAGCCTCCTTGGATAGTTGGTCGACACTGCAGTTGTGTTCCCTGTAGATATGATTACATTTGATGTCAATAAATTGAGCCTTCATTATGTTTATTTCATCCAATATGTTACTGAGTGTGTATGTGTGACAAACAGTAATGTTGTTGAACCAATCTATGATGATCTTCGAGTCTCCAAATATATGAATTGCATGCAGTTGTGCCCCAATGCAAAATGCATGAGATGACGAAGAGTCATAATCTCTGCAAAATTGTTTGTGCGAATCCCCAGTCCCATTTTGACTTTATAGAAGTGATGTTCATTTTTGTATAATATAAAACCTCCCCGACAACCCTGCTGCTGGGTAGCGCCATGAAAAAATCCCATGGGATGCTTTTTTCAATATGCAGAGGATTGGGAGGTCTTCTGGTACAAGGTTGCGGCGTCTAAGGCAGTTCATTATAGGCAGATATGATGAGAGCAGTAAGATGTGGCCAGTTCACTGATTTTTCATCAAAGATAGCCCGATTTCGAGCCAGCCAAAGGTACCAGCTAATAATAATGGGCAGGCTTTGTAATCTGGAGTTTTTGTGACCATAATACCATGATTCCTAGGTTCGGATTATATCATCCCCTTCCCATTTGCTTGTGAAATGTATAGAGGAAGATACAGATTGCCATAATGCCGTTAATGATGTGCATTTTAGGAACAAATCGAGGCTCGATTCGGAGGTCGATTTACACAGGGTGCACCAGGTAGGACCATAAACTGCTCGGCGCATGAGATATTCCCCAGTGGGTACAACACCTTTAAGGATACACCAGAAAAAGAGTTTCTGCCTGGGGGGCGCGATGAGCTTCCATAATGACTTCCACCAGAATGAAATCAGATCCGAAACCTTGTGTGATAACAACGATTGATAGCCTGTCTTTGGTGTGTATATTCCATTTTCAGAATGATGCCAGATTAGCTCGTCCGACCCCTGTTTAATCCTGATGTGAGACTCTGTTAAAGCATTTATATATACAGTCCATTCCTGGTGCCAGTGAGGTGGAAGATTAATCTGTAATGCAGATTTCCAATGCTGATCTAATATGGATGAGTTATGAGGATCAACAATGTCGGTTAGAACTTTGATTTCTTGTGAGTGTAGGTGCCTAATAATGGCCTCAGGTAGTATGTTCCTGCTGCCACTTCCATTCCATGGGTCTGTACCAATACAGGCCAGAGATCCATCATTGATTTTCCAAACCAGATTGTCTCTGATGAGAGGCATTGACTTAAGAAGTGCTTTCCATATAGATGAGATACCTGATTTGGGCTAGGTTAGAAGACGCATCCATTCCATGATGTGTAGAGGCCAGATATATTTGTGATATGTGATGCTGGTCCAGAGATTATGGCCTATGAGTAAAGTCCACCCCATTTTTGCTGCAAGGGCTTGAGCAAATATAGGTAGGTCTTTTAGTCCCCATCCTCTCCATTTTTTGGGAATAGCAATCTTCTTCCATCCTACCCATGCAAATATGCGTTTGTCTTGGCTCCCATTCCACAGGTATCTGTTGCATGTTTGATGTAGTCTAGCCAAGATGCTCCTCGGAATCTAGGCGAGAGCCATCCAAAAGAACGGAGTGGCCTCCATGACAGATTTAACCAATACAAGTCTGTCAGCTCTAGATAGATATCTGTGGCTCCATGTATTGAGGCGCTTTTCCAATTTTGCGCCAAGCTAGACCTAGTCAGCAATCTTTTGATTGATAGGCTTGATCCAGAATCCTAAATATTTGAGGCCGCGATCTAAGGGACAGATGCGGAAAGGGAACAGTTGGTGAGCCAGATGGGACTCTTGAATAGAGGTCTTGGAGAGAATGATGGAAGATTTTGAATGGTTTGCAAGCATCCCAGTAGCAGATGAGAATAGAGTGAGGATTTTTGAGAAGGAGCGAGAGTCCCTTATGCTGCCACCAAGGAAAATCATGACGTCGTCCACAAAAAGAATATGGGTGAGAAAGCATTCATCAGATATTTTGAGTCCACTAAATTCACTATTTCTCTTTGTTGTGTTAATTATTCGACTCAGTCCATCCATGACAATCAGGAAGAGAAGAGGAGACAGAGGACAACCCTGTCTAAGACGCGTTCAGAGTGAAAAAACTGTGATGCCGACCCATTTATCAAGACACTAAAGGTTGGGGTGGAGATACAAGCCATGATCCAAGTGATGAAATGGTTTGGGAAGCCCAGATGGATGAGAAGCATTTTGATGTAGAGCCAGCTGACACGGTCAAATGCCTTTGCTAAATCTATCTTTAGGATAATGGCTTTGTGGCTCTTGGTCCAGATGGTGTGGAAGGCTTCCTGAGCCGCTCCAATGGCTTCATGAATCTGACGATGTTCCAGGAAAGTAAATTGATGAGGGGCAATATTACAGTACATAATAGGATGGAGGCGATTAGCTATGATTTTGGAGATGATCTTGTAGAGCACATTACATAGAGAGATGGGGCGATAATCATCAAAGGAGTAAGAGGAGTCTGATTTGGGGATCAGAGCTAGGAAAGTTGAGTTTATGGCATTGTACATTGTCCCAGATACCCTACATTCCTCCACAACCTTCAGTAAGTCATTGCTGATCAGCTCATAGAAAGTAATGTAGAACTCAATGGTCCACCCATCCGGCCCCGGGCTACGGTCCCTCTTGAACCATTTTAGGGTGCTCTCAAGTTCCTCAGGTGTCACTGGATCAAATAGTGCCTCCGCCTCATCCTCATTTACAAACCTGGGGAAGTGATCAGCAATGTTGATGATATCAGCGATTGTTGAACCTGGGGGTTGTTTGTAGAGATTCCTGAAGTGTGATGATCCCAGATGTGAGAGCTTGTTGAAGGAGTCTATTACTCCTCCTTCTGGCAATGGGAGATTCCAAATTGTATTTTTAACCTTTCTCCCTTTGGCATAGTTGTGAAAGAATTGAGTATTGTCGTCCCCATCTTTTAACCAGGTGGCTCTACTACGAAGACGGATAGATTCCTCTCACTCTCTTAGAATTTTTTATTTCTGATTTTCTAGTTCCACCAGATGGGCTTTGTCTTCAGCTGTAGCGAACCTTAGTCCTCTTTCATCCGAAAGAGAGGATAGTTCAGATTCTATATGCAGTAGCTCTGAGTTATCCTTTTGAAATTTCTCTCTGGCCCATTTAATAGAAAGGTGCTTGAGCTGAGACAAGTTAGAGCAGAATCCTTTTTCCAAGGAATCTGACCTATTAATCGGGTTTTGAGACCAAAAATCCTTAACCATCTTGATATATGAGGTATCCTGTATCTAGCCATGATTGAATTTGAAGGGGGCTTTCGGTTTTTTATGAGCCCCCAATATCTCCAGGTATATAGGATAGTGGTCTGAAATGTCGCCAGTACCCACCCACTGTTTATAATAGTGCAACTGTTGTATTAGGGTACCTTTCATTATAAATCTATCAAGTTTGCGAGCAAGAGCAGCATCACCAATTCTTCTATTCCTCCAGGTGGGGAGCGGATTATTCATAGGGAAATCTATCAAGTTATGTCGCTCCAGAAGGTCAGTCATAAACCCAGTAATTGAGTCAAACTGTGCCATAGATCCCCATGATTCACTATATCTCAGGGAGAAGTTTAGATCACCCCCAATAATGATGTTGTCTGCGGAGAGGATAGATAGGCTCAGTAGGTGATTCCAAAAGTTCTCTCATTGTTGACAGGGGCCATATATGTTAATGACTCTAAGACTGGATCCCAAGTTAGCCGAGAAGAGATCTAATCCCATGAACCCCTGTCCTCCCCAGGTAGCAAGTGCTCTTATGGATGCTGGGTTATACCCAATCGTAAGGCCCCCCGATCTACCAGTGGAGTCCATCGCTGTAAATTGCCATCCCGGGATGGTGGAGGATAGGGAGGTGGCTATAGAGTCAGTCGGGCCAAGGGTCTCCTGGAAGAGGATAATGTCTACAGGAGCAGATTCAAAAAGTCGGCGCAGGGCCAGTTGCTTGGAGGCATTAGCCAAGCCTCGACAATTGAAGGAAAGACACCTCATGCGGGAAGATTGCCTGGGGCGTTCACTGCTCTAAGAACCCCATCAATGGTAGATTGTCGCCCAGAGGCAACCTCCACACCCACCCTCCTGATAGCTTTAGTCAAATTTGATTTTCTCCCCGGTGTAGACAAGGAAGTCGACCCAGATGTAACGATTCCCAAACCAACAATCTTAAGATGAGAGCTGAGTGAGTGAACTCGAGGATGCAGATTATAGTTGTGTTTTGACCCCTAGGATGATGAAGGAGAGGGGGATGAAGTGAGATGTGTATGTAATGAGGGAGCAGATGGAGCAATGACCGAAGATGAGGGCAAAGTGCAAAATGCAACAGACATAGATGGTGAATGCAATGAGGAGCAAGGAGAGTAAACAAATAAGGGAGTAAAGAGAGATGTACCCGAAGCGGAAGCAGAAGCTGCAGCTGCCCGAGATCTGGTGACCGGCGGGGATAGTGTTCTGTGTGCTACTCCAAGAACATGTTGAGGATTTCAGGAGGGGGGACTCGATGCCAAAGTACACAGAGGGACCGGCGATATAGTCCTCGAGGGCACATTTGATGGCGCAGGGGATTCTTCTTGTTTCTTTTTGAGAGGAAAGTCCTTGAATATATGCCCCACCCTGTGGCAGCGGCAAAATCTGAATGGCATCCTTCGTAGTCGAGTATCTTAACCCTAGAGTATCTTCCCTAGTGTAAAGTAATCTTCTCCTCCAGTCCTTTGCGAGTGTCCAGATGTACCAGGATGCGAGCTAGAGTTCTGTTCCTTGACTATACGAAGGTACGGTCATGGTCGAGATAAGATCCCAGTGCATTCCCGATGCGCATGAAGACCTCTTCACTCCAGTACTGAAGGGGTAGCCATGGAAAACGAACCCACAGCGGACCAGCCCCAATTTGTTCTCTCTCCGAGTCAAATAGAGGGCTCCATCGTTTTAATAGAGCCTGCGCTATCTCGATGTGCCAATACCTCGCCAGCACCAAGTCCGTATAATTTTCCTTGGCGAAATGTAGGGCAAACTAGCCTCTAGGTAATACTTGTACCTCTGGTAATTCCTTAAGAACCCCTCCCCAAATCTCCTTCACCCAAAAGGTGAGTCGGGTCGCCGAATATGCTATCCCTTGAACATGCCCTACAAGAATGGTGTTCGCCATTTTGGCTGCTTCCCCAATAGCCGAAGAATCTCCAAAGTGAATCAATATGTCCCTTGAGGTTGCTTTGACACACTTGGTCCTTTTCTTCCCAGTACATGGAGCAAAAGGGTGATCCACTAATGGATCCGGGGAGCCTTCCAGGTGAGCTGTTTTTGAAGATCTGACCCTGACGGCAGGGGTCTCAAAACATCCCGAGGGCAAGTGAAGGGAGGAAGAGGGCACGACAGCCACCGAAATGGGAGGACCTGATGATGTTCCTCCTAGACTCACATAACTAATAAAAATAAATAAAAAATGATTTCGAACATCAGTTTAATTAAGTTATATATAAATCAATTATTGTAACTCTATGAAATTTTCACTTTGATGAGAAAGATATCTAAATTTCTTTTAGAATCTTTTATCACGAAAAAACAAATTTTCTTACATAATTATATTATCAATTATAATTTTAGGAATAAAATGTTTAAAAATTTTAAATATTTTTAAATTTTAAAAGATCATTAAAAAATTCCAAGATTTTTGAAAAGTTTATGTTTAAGACATATTTAATGTTGTTGTATTTTGTTATTGTATATTTATTAATGTAATTTTTGTCTATATATTTAAGGAAAATTTTATAAGCTGAAATTTTGGGGCAACTTTCATCAGTTTTTTCATAGTTTTTTATGATATTTAATGTAAACTCATCAACACGCTAATTACAATGCTAGATCTCAAAGTAATACCTAATGAGAAATGCAACTTAGGCATAAAATTGGAGGGGCAAATCCTAGCGGGCTAGCTTAAGTTGCTAAGTGCTTTAAGGTTCATGAAAGAAAACTTGAAATGAATACCTTCTGTGTAATTATACTTAGTATGCCAATCACTTATTAGTTATGGTTAATTGTTATCTACCATATCTTGTTCAGATTTAACCGTAATCAATTATGGGCCAATAATCAGCTCAAACAAATTTGCTTTCAAATAGCACAACAATAAAATGATTGATATTCCCTGTCCAATAGCTGCAATAAAGTGGTTGATATATACCTATAGGCATCATTTTCTACCTTTCATATGTTATACCAAAAAGACAAAAAATTGCCATAAATAGATATATTAACCAATTTATGAATATTGCTATAATAATTATTTTAATGATTTTTATTCTAAATTAAAAATTTATTGCTACAACTAAGTTCAGCTTCTTTTTCCAAGTTAAAACCTGAAACAATTTTGGATCAATTAATTACAAATACCCTATAT
The DNA here is from genome assembly GCA_031772625.1 of Pinus tabuliformis. NCBI lineage: Eukaryota > Viridiplantae > Streptophyta > Pinopsida > Pinales > Pinaceae > Pinus > Pinus tabuliformis. The sequence continues at coordinate 371,184,017 of CM062818.1, forward strand.
GTTAATTAGCTCAGACAAAGTTACTTTCAAATAGCACAACAATAAAATGATTGATATTCCCTATCAAATATCATAACAATAAAATAGTTAATATGTACTTATAAACATCATTCCCTACCTTTCATATGTTATACCAAAAGACAAAAAATTGACATAAATAAATATATACCAACCCCTTTATGAATATAACTATAATAATTTTTATTCTAAATTAAAATTTTACTACTGTAATTAAATTCAGCTTCCTTTTTAAATTAAAACCTGAAACAGTTTCCGATGAATTAATGACGAACACCGTATATGTTAATTGAGTCCAGGAAAGGCCACTGAATAGCTGCAGTAGGGAGTAGTGGAATAGTTGAAGGCAATGGAGCAGTCTCGGGGACTGGAGGAGTGTAATAAACGTAGTTTAATTCTTTTATATAAAAGAAAATTTGGCTTTTTAAGTTAATTTTCAAATAGTAAGTTATGGTTGTGTAGTTTACCCAGAACTTAAAATGTTTGAAGAATTTAGAGAGTTTTCCAGAATTTAGAAAGTTTTTAAGAATTGAATCAATTTATATATTAAAAAAAAAATTGCATTATCAAAATAACAAAACAGTATCCCAAATGTCCACGTGTAAATCTATTTTTTTTTGAAAAAGAGAGGTTAAACTACACTAACAGAATATATATCGCTCGATGTGGATTCATGTTATTGAGTACAGGGCTGCTGCAGGTTGTGAGTTTTGGGCGACTAGGCGGATTTTGTAGGACTTCCAGAACAATAAGAATTTCCTGAAACCATATCTACAATGAACAGACAATTTTATTGGCAGTAGTATAACAAGTCCCAAATTGTCTAGAAAATTATGAAAATTCTCGTTATATTTAAAGAAAATCTATCGAGGATTTTTTAAAAACTAAGTTATAATTGTTAAACTTTAAAATTTTAAGTTTCTTAGAAATTTTTAATAGTTCTGAATCCATTTCCACCATCAAAAACATGATTCAAAAACACTATCTCTACAAAATTGTTTGAAATTTTTTTACCCTAAATTCCTGTCACTTTTAACCATGTGTACAATTCCATCCTCAGTATACAATTCCATCCTCGGTAGACGACTCCATTCTATTGGAACTCACGTCATTGTCGGCGGAGCTTCGTCGTTAAATTGGGGTGAAAAACGTTTAGACTACGCTCCGCTGAAAGGGCTTATCAATGCCTCTTGAATTGACGGCCGTAAAATCCCGATTGCCGTGCTATGGTTATGGTTTAGGGTCATAGTCACTTAACCACGCTTACATTTAGTGTGTTATTTATAGGTTTTTAGAGTAGGAAAATACAAGTATTTATAGGTTTTTAGAGTGGAAAATATAAGTAATATAAAAGGAAGTCTTATTAACAACAAGGGTTTCTGGAATGTGATATTCAAAATCGATTTATAGTAATCTTACTAGTCTTAAGTAACACCACAACCACCGGTTTTCAGTTACACCACAAAAAATAAGTCTCGAATGATGATTAATTCTCAACATTAAACAAAAAGAATGGTTATATCCTCACACGGGGCACTACAATAGTTATGTCAAATCCGAGAAAATAATGTTAAATATTTAAAATCGATTTACAGTAATCTTACTAGTCTTAAGTAACACCACAACCACCCGTTTTAAGTTACACCACAAAAAATAAGTCTCTAATGATGATTAATTTTCGACATTAAACAAAAAGAATGGTTACATCCTCACATGAGGCACTACAATAGTTATGTCAAGTCAGAGAAAATAATGTTAAATTAAGTTGGTATAACTATAATAAGATTAGATTTCAAAATTTAAAAAAAAAAATTCAAGGGATTTTTGGATATAAGTTGATCATGTATTTTGTGAAGACATTCTCGGAGTGCTTTGTTAAGGCACTCTTTCATGTGAAGTTATTGGTTTAATTCCGGCCTGATGGGACGATATATTGGACATATTAAAGATGTAGTCTTGCCAAGGTTACGAAAAAAATTAAAAAAAATTCAAACCAACAAGATTCAAGATGATTATGCGGTAAATATTTTGGAAAGAAATTAGGAAAAAAAATTCTTAGTATTTGCCAAGTGTTGAGTGTTGATTGAATGTACAATTAATGTCATGCTTTTGTTTGCTTTTTTTTTTTTGGATGTGGGTCTATTCAGAAGTGTCTAAAGTGGGTATTCAATGGATGTGGAGTTTAATTCCACATCCGTGTGACTTGGCATTTGGGAAAAACTATAAAAATATAAACCAAGCTAAAATAAAAAATGACAGAAAAAAGTAGATTTAGGACGCTGAAAAAACCCTATAATATTTGATTATGAAGAATTTACCAATTAAAATTTGTGATTCCAACCAATTATTTCTCATTTATAATAAATTAAACCGTTAAAAATATTCTAAAAACATTTAAAACATATATAAATTAAATTATAACAAAAATAAATAAATAAATAAAAATTTAATATAAAACAATAAAATAAATAATAAATATTTATTTATTTTCATAAATTAAAAATACTATTAAAATACATTATTTTTAATAGTGAACCATAAAATAAAAATAAAAAAATTAACTTTATTAAAGTTGATTATGTTGCCCATGTTTTATTAAAGTTGATTACGTTGACCCATATTTATATTGTATTAGGAGAGAGTTGTCCCATAATAACAACAACAGCAAAAAAACAATTATATACATAACAACAACAGCAAAAAAACAATTATATACATAACAACAACAGCGAAAAACAATCATATACATATATTTATGTAACTTATAAAAATTAAATAACAAATATATATATTTATATATAAAAGCACAACTTATATTTTGGTGAAATATATATTTACGTAACTTATAAAATTTAAATAACAAATATATATATCTATATATAAAAGCACAACTTATATTTCGGTGAAATATTATTTATGACGTTTTGATTTTTTATATGATTAATTAATATTTAAAATTTTGGCTTTTAACTAGTTTTGAGAATATTTTATTTGTTTAATAATGAATGCATTTTTTACTTGTACAATTTCATGATATCAATTATTACTAGTTATTACAACTACATTAGAAATACAATTTAATTATTTGATATTTTGGCTCTCTTTGAATATTTTTTCTAGACAATTTTATTTGAATAAAAATTAAAATAATAAACTTAAAATATATAATTTGTATAATCCACATACCTAAATTCATTGAAAGTAATTGATATATGTTTATGAACATTATTATGAGTCTAAGGCATCACATCATGATAATGATACAACATCATTCAATATTTAGGTTTTTTAATTAGATTTTAAAATTTAATCTTATCTTTATATTTTTAAATTCAAAATTTATTTATTTATTTATTAAATTCCAATCGCTTGCTTTATACTTATTAATGAAAAATCTTATACTCTAAAACTTTAATTTCAAAATGTAATTATCTTTCACATTAACTCAAAACTTGAATCATATTTTGTTTGGACAAATAATTAGTTGTTTATAATATATATAATGGTTGTATTGGATCAATACTGTCATCCAATACTGATCCTGAACCACACTTAGTGGTTTGAAAGGCATCAACAAAAATTGAAAAATTGATATGTGATTTACTAGAAGTATTCTCTCATAACCTTATGAATCATAAAAGTTTGCATTCTCAAAAGATTTGTTGTCTTCACAAGACCATGGCAATCTCCTATGGCCATGCGAAAGTTGATAATATATTTTGGGTTTAGGATGTCCTATTTGGTAGGCTATTGCATGACTTGTACATACATTCTATTCTCTCATAACCTTATGAATCATAAAAGTTTGCATTCTCAAAAGATTTGTTGTCTTCACAAGACCATGGCAATCTCCTATGGCCATGTGAAAGTTGATAATATATTTTGGGTTTAGGATGTCCTATTTGGTAGGCTATTGCATGACTTGTACATACATTTTTAATCCATTTAAGAAAGGGTAAAATTTACTATAATTTAATTAAAAAGAAAAGTAGTAATTAATTTAATATAGTTAAAAAATAATTATGAAATTTCAAAAATTTAAATTTAAAAATAAGTTTTGGAGTATGTCTTATATTTTTTCGTTTGGCTAAAGGTTCTTTTTCAAAATAAAGGAAACATGTTAAAGGCCCACATGGGTGAAAACCTGTCCTTAAGGATAATTACACATGGCATGGTTTTCCTTAAATAATAGTGATGAGTTAACTGTATGAGTGAATAATATCCAATGATGATTGCCAACAATATTGGTTTGAGAACTAAATTATGATAAGCTTTCCTACTTGAAAAAACAAGAGCCACCTAGTAACATGTAATTGTTTTTTTTTGCATACATGAACTAAATGCATTTTGTTTCAATTGTTTTTTATATCTCTTGAATTTTTCATGTGTAACTCTAAAAATCTATAGAAGAAATTAAAGCTATATATATATATATATGAAAATGGAAAAATCGTTGTTCTTCAAAAAAAGCTTTGATTCATAGAAAAAAGTACCATTCTTAATTGTAATTTATTTGTGTGCATATCATTAGTTTTATATCATTCACATATATTTAGAATCCACAATAATTTATTACTATTACTATGAACTAAGTTTGGCTGAATTTCAAGAAAAAATAAAACAAACAAACTAACGTGAAAAGAAGATAAAAATGTTTGTAGAACCACATACTTACTACATCAATGTTTTATATTTTTCTTTTAACAATGATATTCACATAATTTACATCAAAATATAAAATGTTCATTTAAAAAATGGCATATACTACTTGAAATAAAAAATGTAAATAAAATTAAATTCAAATAAAAAAAATTAATGGAATTTTGTATATGACAAAATAATCCAATAGTTCAATTTAAAAAACTATTTGTAATGTTTAACCTCAAAAGGATAAAAATTAAATTACTATTTAACATGTATAAAGTTTTGGTTTCACATGGCCTTGCATATGAAATGAATATGTACTAAGTGCATCCTTTTTTTTTTACTTAGATTTGATGTTGAGCTTCACTAGTCACACATGAAGAACCTTAACTCTTTTAAATAGCTTTTAGACTCAAGTTTTGATTCTTTAATATTACTTCATGCATCAATTACAAGGTTCACTATGGATCAATACCTAAGGTAATTAATTCCCCACCATAGGGTAATCTACATTAATTAAACTCCAAGGTACCGAGTTGATGTCGATTCTCCACATGGCTCTGGTCTTAATTAATCCTTTATGCACCAGAGGATATGACATTAATTTTTATTGACTTTCATGTCACTAAGATAATGAACTGCTCATATATGTTCACATAATTCCGTTAACCCTTATTAAAACTATTACACATTATTCTGGAAATTTCTCCAAACTCGGACACTTGGACTCCTACTCACATTGCAATCGTTTAGCCTAGATCTGATGGTCACGACTAATGGAAGTTGTTGAGTAACTACTTCTCGTTCTTGGTACTGGCGAAATGTCTCATTCTGTCATCGCCTCTAGAGTTAAGTTGCTCTACAACTCTCAGGGTAGAAGAAGGTTTCAATTTGTAGTAACAGCTTCTCTCCATAGGTAATTCACTGATAAGACTCTCAATTATCGTTTACGCATTGTATGGTGTCTTAAGAAAGGGTTATTTGTTTATGGGTTTCTCGCCTTGTTTGTGTAGATGATCTCCCTATGTTATGGAGAAAAATTTGTTCCTTGTTGAGCGGGAAGCACCCAAAATATATCTCAGGTAAACTTCACATCCCCACACCTGTCGGGTAACAACGTTTACAGTCGAATAGATTTACTCACCGACTGTCCTTGGTAGGTATCTTGGTGGCTCGATTCCTACATGTAGGTTCTCTAGCCAAGGTTCTAGATTGTTTTCCTTCAACTGATACTTTTTTTTTCAATTACGGTATTGTCAATGAAGGGGATAATTTCTTTGTTGTATTTCTCTAAGAGGGACGACTCTTCTTAAGGTTTACCCTTCTCATTTTTTTTCTTATACTAGCGCTTCCTCGGAAAACAAGGACCGTAGCCCAACTTCCATATAATAGGTATTTTCATCAAATCCCAACGTTTATTGAAGGTTAACTCCACAATACTGCAACAGAACGAGGGAAGGCATAAGCAGTTAAACAATTAGCTTCACTGTATTTTGAACCCCATGAATTCACCCAAGTTTTTGGATGCGATAGTTATGAAGTGTTACCCTTGTTTCTGGAATGGATATCATTCAAGGTTGTGGCTCAGTTGTCTAACTATACAACATTTCACTTCCACATTCTGCTCTATTTTCTCTTGGATGATAAAGGTAACATTGCCTTGAGGCAATATCTTTCGAGTAAAATTACATCCTTAGACCACGCTACGATGCTTATATGTTTTTATTAAAATGGCTTGTAACAACAGAGGGTTTTCAAGTGAATGATATTTCTTAGGTTGGTTATGCTTTTATTTAGGGATTGTATTGGCATATGTAGGTGTAATTTGGGGTTTGATTGTACTGGCATATGTAGGTGTAATTTGGGGTTTTATCCCCTTCTTCATGGACTAAAACAAACAGTAATTTGAAACCCCCTATTTTTTTTAATTTGTGCACTGAGAAAGTTGCTCTCCCTTGCTGCAGGCTAGAGGATTAGACTTCTTATTAATTTGAACTGAAACTCAGTATCGAAATTTGAAATGGTTACTTATGTATTTATTTATTCATTTTTCAAGAAAGTTTTCCTACCAAATTCAAATGTCAAATCTTCTTTCGATTTAGTTCGAAATGTGTTGTAGTTTTGTCTGTGGCTATTATGTATTTATTTATTTATTTTTCAAGAAAGTTTTCCTACCAAATTCAAATGTCAAATCTTCTTTCGATTCAGTTCGAGATGGGTTGTAGTTTTGTGTGTGGCTATTAACGTAGCTTTAGCTTACAATTTTTCCAGTTTTTCCATACTTAAGAATATACTCTAGATTATTATCTATGTTTAGAACCTTAGTGGTCTTCCTTTAGAACTGTCCTTCAGGCTGACCCAGCTTGTCACCCGTGAGGTTAAATCTGAATGAACCCACTCTGCTCATAAAATTGTATGCATTTTTTTTTAATCGTGTAGAGTTTCCATTCATAAACCTTCCAAGTCAATGATAGAAAGTATCAAAGGTTAGATCTATAACCCATATGTTTTATACAAAATTCTGTAATCATGGTATTATTTTTCCTAGAAATCTAACAATCAACATTTCCACAATTTCAATGTACAAAATGGTAAATAATAACTATAGTTTCTAGGCCCATTCTTAATTGCATCCACTTAGTAATTTCAATAGGGAACTTAATTTCCAACTAACAATTTATTCCTGCAACCAGTAACTTTGTTTCCTGAACTACATTTCTCATACACTAATAGAGAATAATGAAATTAGTGACTAGGTGACTAAAAAAATTAGTCATCGTAGCTTTTCCAAGCGAAATACTACCAAAATTCAGAAATTTCAATTGACCCAACTAAAAAAGACTAACATAAACGACTAATTTTGTCACAGTTTAAAATATAGAACTAGCTAGTAAGTAATACAACTAAGAATGGCTAACATGAATGACTAATTTAGTTTACGAACAAAAATATGACTACCCAGAAATCACTAGAATAATATAAATTAGTCATTTATGTTAGTCATTTTATTGTGTCACTTCTTCAATCAAAACGTAAAAGTGATAGGGGATTGAAAGTTTGTTATGGATTTGTTGAAAGGTTATACTTTCTTAAACACTTATTTATTGGATCATTGGATGATTAGAATTAGGGAGTTGATTAGAATCTTCAAGGTTATATCTTTTGATAACATTCACATAGAATTAAATTCAAATCATTTGTCAAGTGTGCATGTACATAACATCCCTATGAACCCTCAACTTTAACAACAACCTCACACTTCTACACACCGGCTAACAACACTGATGGGCAAATACAACAATGCCAACATCCAACAAAAATCCACGTAATGAAAATGAAACACTAATAAACACATGTAGAATCCTCAATCCTTAGTTCAAAAGATTACACAACCCATCATGCTCAAACCAAAAAAGAAGAATTTACATTATAGATTATTAATATGGTAATATGAATTATTAATGTGGTAATATGAATAAGAAGAGGAAAAATATTAGAAAATAATCAACTCCAACTTCACTCTCACCACACATAAATATTACTGCATATGACCACTAATCACATAATGCTTGGCCATATTATGGTAAATTCTCTGCATTTAAACCAAATCAAATTTTCCCCATAAATTCTATGCATTTAAACCAATTCAATGTGTTTTGACAATTTTTGGAGCAAAATGTCATGGTAAATTCTCTACGTTTAAAACAAATCAAATTATTTCAACAAAAATTTGGCACCACAAATTGTTCCACCTTATTTGTTTTTTTATCGGGAAATATGGGGTACGTAGAGCCATCTTTGGATGCCCATGGCATCGGTCAGGTTGGGATGCTACTAATTGTCCCTGCAACACATTTAAGGCTTTCAAACCTCAAATTCTATTTATGGATTACCGCATCCGCATTGATAGGGTTGGGATGCCATAGCTCAACCCTGTAGCATATTTAAGGCTTTCAGTACTCAGATTCCATGTATGGATCACCACATGCCATCTTTCTCGTTCTTCAAAAATATAATATGATACTCATTGATCTCTGCAGACGTAGAGACCACCAATAGCCTGTAAACGTATGGATCTTTCTTTCAATTATGTCTTTCATATTTTTTCACTATAATGGTAAAGGTGATGGGCACAAAGTTGTTTGATTTGTTATTTTTCTATTGAATACATTGTTTCAAATCATCTATTAGTGAAAATATTCATCTCAGATTGAAGTATATGGCTTCATCCTTTCCTAAGCTCTCCTCTTTGTTTTGTCCATGGTTTCTTGTCCAGGGTTTGTGCTATAAGCCTACTAAGTTATTTTAGTGTGGGGTTTCTATTTTAATATTTTCTCATATTATTACTTAATTTGTTGCTACAAATAATTAGATGAGTGTCAGTATTATCTAACTCAAATTCAACTAGAATGTTACTGCAAATAGGACCATTAATTGGTATATGGTGCTTGTCTTTAACAATGTCTTGGTAACACTAGTAAGAACCCATATGCAATATGTGTAACCAAGACATTATTAAAGATAAGTGGGTTGGAGTGGGATGTTAAGAATAACGATATTTTGATGCCTGCGATGAGTGGCTTGGAAATACAACTCCAAGTGCTCAAAGATCATGACTTGCATTTCAGAGTTCTTCCCCTAGCCAGTGCCAGAATTCTATTAGCCAAGGACAATTATCACAAGCTGGGAAGATGGAGAATAGCAGTAGTATGGATATGATAAGCACCTGTGGGTAAGTTCACAAAATACTCATGAAATATTTTGGATACCACAACAAACTAATCAAGACTTGATGTCTCAAGAAGGGGATAATCAGTCGACTCTCTATGGGTAGCAACAAGGCTTCCAAATAAAATTGATGAAGCCAAACTTTTCTAGCAAGTAATCTAGCCAGGCACTCCTAGGTGTTTCTTAGCAAGTTGGCTTTCAAAATCAAGCTCAAACTACTAATGGAGAGGCATATTACTCACAACAATAATGACTTTCTCATGGAGGTAATGCCTCAAATATATCTTCACAGGAAACGGCTTCCTCGGAAGTGAAACGTTCTTCTCAACAAATGGACTTTGAACAGAATCAGGCAAGCCAGGGGCTAGAAGAGTGAAGATCCATGTGAATAATCATAGTTTGTCACAACGTCTAATTTATGAGAGGATGGAAATTGACAACCAGCCGCTAGGGTTCCCAGGTATGCAACCCAACAATCAACAAGCAATGTTTTAAAGAGGTCCCACCCTTAGTTAGCCTCCGAAAGTTATAAGTGGGCACAGTATACAACAATGTGAACTCCAAGGTGATCCTGTCATGAAAACCATGTGAAGTCCAGGATTTCAAATGTACAGGATCAACCCCCAGAACACTGCGAGTTTCAAGGAAAATACATAAATGTAAGTGAATAGGCATTTCTCTTTAGTTGTAGCTACCCAGTGTCATTCATGTTAGAGTAGCTACATGTTTCAACTACAATTCGTTTCTTAGTTAATAACCATTATGGTTATATTGAACAAAGTATTAACACGCGTAAAGTTATTTATGATAGGAATAAAATATGTTTCCTTTGTTGTTGCATGAATCTTACTACAAAAATAGCTCACATGGGAACCCCTAGCTGATGATCCATCTAAATTTTGTTTGGCCTAAAATAATAGAATTTACTATGTCTAATTTGATTTTGAGGTCTTTTGTTGAGATTGTAGGTGGTCACTTGTTTCATTATTTGAGATTTTAAAAGGAAATAAATTAGTGATATACACAACTCCTGAACAACAGTTTGTGATGAATATCCTTTTTTAAAGTGGCAAGAAGAGAACAAATTCAAATTCATAATTTAACTGCCACACTAAGTCAAGATAAGTCAAATTGTCTTCTTATTGCTACCACCAAATTATGAATTGTGTAAGATCTTCTCGTTGTTTTCTTTATTAATATACCTCCCAACAAGATTCACATTTGAGTATGACTCTATATTAACACAAATTCATCTTAACCCTAGATTTGTTATGTGCCAAGTGCTATCAAATTCCTCAAGTTGCTACACTGCCAAGCCCTCTATTGTTAACTGTCAACTCAAATCCCTATCACATGGAATTTTTTATTCTGCAAATGAAGTCCATGGGCCTAGAGCTCTTAGAGCTTTAGTATCATGCATATGGAATTTTTTTTTAACATAAGAGAATCACTACTAGTGGGATATTTTTTGTAATTCTTGCAAAACCATAAATTTTATCAACCTACCATAAAGGATTTGAACAATGATTCAAATATCGTTAATAAAGCTTCACAATAGTGACACCTCTGCAAGGTAGAGTTGAATGTTGGGAAAACTGGTTGTAACAGAAAGAGCTTGACTTTTCTTCAGATAAATTTCAGTTCAACACTCCACCCAAACATCATGTTCCTCTCTGCATTGATTGCTTTATGGAACTAAGATTGAAAAATTTTAGTTCTTTCCTAAGGAGAGAAGAGGAAAATTGGATGATAAAAGTGAAAAATGCATATTCACTGGTTATGGTGAGCAATCAAGAGCTTACAAATTGTATAATCCTGTCACGAAGAAGACCATAATTAGTAGAGATGTTGTGTTCAAGGAACATGAATCATTGAATGGAATTGTAGACAAAACAGTTGATGCACAAGTGCCACTGATGGAAGAAGATGATATAGCAGAAAAGGAGCACCAAGAATCACAAGTGAAGACACCAAACAGAGACACACCAATAAGGACTCCAAGATTTTTAGAGAAGCATGGATCTTCAAGCAGATCAATAAATCAACATTCTCCCGGCAATCAATCAGGTGATGAATCAAGCAATGGTAAGAGAAAAATGAGAAGTTTGAAAGATATTTATGATGATTTGGATGTTAGTTCAACTTTTGCATTGATGTCATTCCAACCTTCTTCGTTTGAAGAAGAAATCAAAGATGAAAATTGGGTGCAAGCCATGGATGAAGAAATTGAAGCTATTGAAAAGAATGATACATGGGATTTGGTTGATTTACCAAAGGACAAAAATCTCATTGGTGTGAAGTCAGTGTACAAGACAAAGTTGAATGAAAAAGGTGAAATTGACATATTTAAAGCAAGACTTGTAGAAAATGATTCTCGCAACAACCGAGAATAGATTTTAGAGAAACGTTTGTTCCAGTAGCCAGATTGGATAGTTTAAGAGCAGTTCTAGCCACATCAGCTCAGAACAAGTGGAAAGTATATCAAATGGATGTGAAATCAAACTTCTTGGATGGAATTCTAGAAGAAGAAATTTATGTGCAGCAACCTCCAGGATATGAAGTTGAGAGTAATGAAGAGAAATTGTATAGGTTGAAGAAAGCGCTCTATGGACTGAAGCACGTGCCTAGAGGTTGGTATAGTAGAATTGACAGCTACATGATCAAGAAAGAATTTTGCAGAAGCAACATTGAGCCTACCTTGTACACAAAGGTAAATGAGCATGGACATATTTTGATTTTTTGTTTATATGTTGATGAGATGATTTTTACAGGTTAATTTGACATAGATGAATTTAAAGCTACCATGAATATAGTATTTGAGATGACAGATCTTGGTCTCATGAAATATTTTCTTGGCACAAAAGTTGAGAAATCTGAAAAAAGAATTTTTATTTCTCAAAATAAATATTCCAAAGATTTATTGAAAATATTCAGGATGGAAAATTGCAAACATGTCTCTACACCAGTGGCAACAGGGACAAAGTTAAGCAATGATGATGAATGATCATATGTCAATCCAACTCTATTCAAAATATTAGTTGGTAGCCTCATGTATCTCACAGCTACAAGACCGGATATCATGCAAGGAGTGAGTTTGATTTCTAGATTTATGGAGACTCCAGAAGACAGATTGGAGTATAGGAAAAAGAATTATGAGATACATAGGAGGAACTGAAGATTGTGGCATTATGTATGCAAGCACAAAAAAGAAGGATTTTATTGGATACACATATAGCAATTTTGCAGGCAGTTTGGATGATAAGAAGAGCACTTCTGGTTTTGTGTTCCACCTTGGCTCAGGTGTGATTTCATGCGCATCTAAGAAACAGCCCATGTGAGCTTCTGTCAGCAGAAGCAGAATATGTAGCAGCAACATCAATAGCATGTCAAGAAGTGTGGTAAAGAAGAGTATTTGATGGACTCAAACAGAAACAACAAGGATCAACAACAATATATTGTGACATCACCTCAGCAATTGCACTATCCAAGAATAATGTATTTCATCAAAAGAGCAGGCATATTGATACTAGATATCACTTTATTAGAGAACTTGTGAACAATGGAGAAATTCACTTCCTGCCTTGTAAATCTAGTGATCAATTGGCTGATATATACTAAGTCATTAGCACAAGATGTGTTTGAGTTTCATAGAAGAAACTAGGGTGTTGTAAGCCTAGCTAAGACATAGACCAGGCATGTTTGAGTTGTCACATGAGTCATGTTTTAGTTTAGCAATCGTAATTAAGAGGGAGTGTTAAAATAAGATAATTACTCCTACATGAGGAGTTAGCTAAACATAGAGAGTTAGTTAACTGAGAGATTGAGTGGTTGAGTGTTTGAGTGTTGAGTCAAGTCGAGTTAAGTGATAGACGACTTTGAGTCTGTGATTGCATGTCAAGATATTTTAGGAAATTAGCTAATTCGAAAAGGTTTAAATACCCTTCACCAAGTTCATTGTAATCATCATGTTTTGTGTGATCATAAAAGAGCAACAACTCATGTTTTGTGTGAATTCATGCTTTGTCTCCTCCGCGTTTTGAATACACTGCTTAGCGATCATCATGACCTAAGACATATTTCTTAATTAAGACCTATTTCTTAATTATAATTTATCTATCGCCTCAAGTTTTATTATGTACATTGTCGACAAAACCCTCTTTCGGCTTATTGAAATTTCTATTATATAATCAGTATTTATATGCTTTCAACAATTCACTCTCCCGTGTTAAGGGTTTCACCGTTTGTAGACTCACAGGGTAATAACTATTTCCGCAGATATATCGTTTTGAGTTGTAATGTTTTCTTTTCATTCCTTCTTCAGGAACTAGTTGTTATCATGACTCTCAGCAATTTATAAATACGCCTAGAAATAATGTACAATAATAAAGACTAAATGCCATTCTGCCATGGTACCATAACGGACAAGGTTATTCTTGCTACACATATTCTCTAGTTGGGATTGTCGTTGGAGATATTTAAACCCTTACCTTTTGTATAAGTTTCTAATTATGAATGATTTACTCTCCACCTCCAATATTTACGTGGTAGCTGTTTAAAGAGATTTACACTGAAGGGTTGTTTTTCATTTGCAAGTTGCTATACTCTATGATACCAACAACCTTATGTAAATTTACTGGTTCATTGACAAAATAGGGACTATTCCGGTTCCATTCTCGTTATATATAATTTCGCCTTCATATGTGTAGCCATTAACATGCTTTATTTTGTAGTAAGTAATTTAATACGCTTTTTCCATTATGGAGTGCCAGGGTATTTCTTTAACCAAGAATGAATAATTGTTATAGTTGTAACATTGATTTAATAGACAATATCTTTCTTGTTCTTTAGTTCATCTGGATTATACTCAATATGGTTCAAATTCCCTTATAACTTTTATTGTATTATTTAACATTTTTCATAATAATTTTAAACTCTACACGCTCTCATAATAATAACAATTAACATTTTTACAATAATATTTCAATAAGACAATAGTATATTTAAATGAATTATTAAATAAAAATATTTAATCAATTTTATATTCATATGATTAATAAATAAAAATAATTATTTTTTTTATTTCAAAACTAATTTTCTCATAAATTTTATTAAAAATATTTATTTTTTCTCAATTCAAAAGTGATTTTCTCATAAATATTTGTGTAAATAATAAAAATTTAGTTTTTAGAATTTTTGACCCTCTTTAAAACAATTGAGAATTTATAAAAAATAATAAATTAAAATTGAATCACCATAAAAATAATTTTCAATCTAGATAAATCATTTTCAAAACAATTTAGAATTTATAAGAAATAATAAATTAAAATATAATCACCCTAAAAAATCATTTTCAATCAAGATAAACCATTTTCAATCAAGATGTGACTTAAGACACTTACTATTTAGGACCCTTACTATCAATTTATAAAATTAAATCTTAATATATAACATATATATGTTTTGTTTCTCAATTGTTTCCATATGTCTTTTCTTTTTATTTATTTGTTTCAAAAGCATTTTATTGATACATAGGAGAGAGTTCTTTGTTGGAACATGTCTTTGGCATGTTATACAAATTCCATTCATAGTGTTTGAGTTTTGGATTTTTTACGAGAACTTTTATTTCTTTTTATTTATTTGTTTCAAAAGAATTTTATTGATACATAGGAGAGAGTTCTTTGTTGGAACTTGTCTCTAGTATGTTATACAAATTCCACTTATAGTGTTTGAGTTTTGGATTTTTTAAAGAGAACTTTTATTTGATTATTCATATAATACATTAACAAGCTTCTAATTTCTGGTGGTGGTGGTGGGGGTGGTGGTGGTGGTGGTGGTGTTGTTGTTGTTGTTGTTGTTGTTGTAATAGAATTTTCTAATGGACACTTTTTGCTAATGGATACCTTTCGCTACAATCGCTACAAAGAAATTTCATGATTTAAAATTTGATACATTGTCAGAAATGTTAACAATCCTCATAGTGGATGGAAGAATTTGGAAATTGGAACAATGGATGTACAATGTTTGAGTGGGTGGATTTCTAATCATCCTTTCTTAGCAAAGAATGGAAAGAGACATGCATAAATTTTAGTACACAAGACTGTATAGCGACTTCCATTGCATATCATTGATACCACATTTCTATGTATGATTATGTTTCTGTAAAATTGCATCTATCACTTATTCATTTAATTGAATTTTGAAAATTATTTTTCTACAAATTACATTTTTAAGTTTGTCTAAGACACTATTGAAATGGACTCTGAAAATTTCCAACAGCCCTGATACAATGACTAAGTTATCTAGGAAGAGACAACATTTTTATTGTGAAGAGCCAATTTTTTTTATTGTGATTCTATTTGAGTGATTTCTATCTTTGAGGGGAGTTTATTTTCGGGGAAAAGTTAAGTTTTTTATTGTGATAGTTTACCCAAATAATTTTTATATTTTTATTAGCCGAAATTCAACCTTACCATGAAGTAAAGTTTTATTTCAAATTTACATTTTTAATTAATAATTCTAAGATGATTATATTATTTCAAATAGTTTAAAGTTAGTTGTTTGTTTTTTTCCAAAATGGTAATGATTAACTTATTAAAATTAAATAGTGTAATTGTACCATTTAATTCACCTTTTCTTTGTAAAATTATAAAATATTTCCCATATATATGATCTACTTCAATCAGTTTATATAATGTATGAACTATTTTAGGGATATTTGTACTTTTAACTATTTATAATGAAGTAAATTTTTGTTTTGAATTTACATTATTTTTAATTTTAAATGACTGCATGTTTTAAATTTATATTTTTTTTTGTGATATTCCACTTGGGTGGTTTATAATAGGCAAAACTGAAATTTTCCTTGAGGTAAAGTTTTATTTTGAATTTAGATTTTTTTGAATTAACAATTTAAAATAATTACATTATTTTACATGGTTTAATGTCAAAATCTTATTTATTTCTAAAATGGTAATGATTTAACTTATTAATATTTAATAATGTAATTCTACCATTTAATTCACTTTTTACTTTAAAGTATAAATTCCTTCCAATATAAATGATTTATTTAAGTCTATCTCCCTATATATATATATATATATATATATATGATCTATTTCAAGACATCTGTACTTTTCACTATTTATCATGAAGTAAAATTTTGTTTTAAATTTATATTATTTTTAATTTTAAATCATTCCATTATCGTAAAAGCTTGAAGATTTTTTTTCTTTTTTCAAATTTGTAATGATTGAACTTATTGAAATTTAATAGTTCATTTTATCTCAAGTAATTTTCTAAACAATTATTTTTTCTAGCTTTGTGGCTTCAAGTGTTGAGATTAAATTGAATTAATATACTAATTTTTTATTTTAGGATTTCTTGTGAGGTTTGTAACTTTAATTATTTAAATTATCTTTACTTTTATTTCTGTAATTATTTTATTATTTAAAAATAAAATGTTCCAAACCTGAAACTATTTCACATTCTTTATATTGTTCATAAAATATTGCAATATTATTATTATTTTAAGAGATTTTGAAGAAAACTAAATATATTAGCTAATTACTTTTTACATAAAAAACAATTAATAATCAACAATGCTACATATTACACTTATTACACTTATTGTAATAATAAATTTCATTTTAAATTGTAACATTTCTCCTTATACCCAAATTATATCCCAATTACTTTAAAATACTAAAACACAATTTTGTTTCGAAAGCTCACCCAAAGAAGTAGTGATGGGATTTTCTAATAAACAATTTTAATTTTGATAAATTTAAATATAATCGAAGTTTCGCTCAAACAATATTTATTACGTTTATGAAATTTTTATTTGATTAATTTAATCATTTAAAACTTTTAATCCTTGTGTGACTTTTACATTACTCCATAATCAACATTTTAATTATGTACCCCTCAATCATGAGGGATGAATAATTTTCCATAACGACCATTCATTGACGTGCCCAATATAAATTATATCACATGAACCATTAATGGCACTCTACAATTGAATTGACCGTCCAATTTATACTCACCATGCACATTTTAGATTTTAGATTTTTTTTTGTTTGTCTCTACGCAATCTAAAATTATTTTTTGGTCACTACGCAATAAGCAATAATTTTAGATCATTTGTTTTGTTCTCTACGTAATAACTAATAATTGTACCAAAAGTATAAAGAGAGGCAGATAGGATTATTAAATTGGAATTGTTGAATTTTTCTATAAGAGTTAATTGATTTGTGGAAATCTTGTTTTCGGAGTGGATCATTGTGCAAGTACTTTTCTTTAGATGTTTTGTTTATATCTATATTACAAGGACCACATTGAATGTCTTATTTCATTTTAGAGTAAATTAATTACCCAAAATAAAGAGGTTAAGTTAATTATGCAAAATAAAGAGGTTAAGTTAATTACCAGTTAATTACCCAAAATAAAGAGGTTAAGTTAATTAACCAAAATCAAGAATCCTCTATAGATGGCCAAGCATATACGAATAATACATCTCATTCATATGCAATACCAAATCCATCTTTTCTTTTCTTTAAGTAGAGTTTCAAAAGCATGAACACATGCCATTTCATATGCACAATAAACCCAACTTCTAAAATTTCAATGGTTGGATGCATCCCATTCATCCGTTCGATCAGGTGCATCACTTTCAACCGTTGATCTGAACCAAAAAAAGAAACAACAGAAAATCAAGAAAGCATGGAAAGTCAAGAAAGCACAAAAGCTCACGAGAAAAGATTCTATGCAGAAAATCAAGAAAGCCCACCCTTTTTCCTGTAGAAAAATCATCAATTTCATGTCTTTCCACCCTGAAACACTATCATTTCCTATTATGAAATTATAGAAACATGTTATGAACAGAGGCAACGGTAGCACCGTCAACAAACTTGCTCTCTGTCAAAGCCTCCTTTAAACACCATACTCCCACATTCAATTCCGCTCCGCAGTTTTCTTGCAATTGACGACATACTGGTTGTAGCCGCTGTGTAATAAGAGCCTTTTGTTGTATTTTCTAATTTTTATTTAAAATATAATACTCATAATTGAAATTCATTGAAACATTCAACTTAAACCACATTATTAAATCATCTACATAATAGAAATGTGTTTATAAATTCCAAGAAATGTAAGGGATATTCCACATAAATTAAAAGCAAATATTAATTGAAAATGTATAAAGAACTGAATCAAAATATCTACATAAGAGTTTTGAAAGTGGGTATTGTTTCAGAATAGTGATAAGTGTGTATTGTTTCAAAATATATGAATTCTCCTTACTGGTCGTTCTCTACATTTAAAACAAGTTATGCCCAAATTATTGATTGACCTAATTTTTGGTCGATTTGTTGTTTCTTCCTTAATCATCCTCAAGATCAAGTGGCACATTCAGATCAGGAAGAGATCAGGAAGAGCCTCGACAGACAGATTCGGATTGTGAGCAAGAGGAGCGCTGAGTCGCGGATTCAGATCAAGAACAAGAGGAGCCTCCTCTGGCAGATCAAGAACAAGAGGAGCCTCCTTCACCTCAAGAGCCTTCTTATTTTCGCGTAACGCCCTTTCAAGAAACTGTATAACAGGGTGAGCTTCAATTCTTCCATGTGACAACAAGCGGATATCGTTGACAAGAACAACAGTAATTTCACCTTTAGATGGGCCGTCTTCCCATAAAACCTCAGCACCAACAGTAACTATAACAACGCTACTTGTAAATTTAGATGATCTATTGAATCTGGTCATATACATAGTCCGGCAGACCTGCAATCAGATCAGATGCTTTACTAACGGTTTCTAAAAATAATTTAGACAATTGAGAATAATCCTGACGATGAATTATACTACATGGTTTGAAATTAATATACACAAAAATACCATCACGATTTTACTTAGAATATTTCAACTTACACAATTAATCATGTCACAATACAATAAGGAAATACTCTAGAATCCTAATGATAAAAATTAAAAGCAAGATGAAATTCAATGTTTCTAAATATTTTAATGTACTAATAAAATCTTCCTGTTCTTACGTAAAGTAGCATGAACATGTAATTATGATGTCATATTATGTAGAAAATAGAGAATAAAGTAAGGAATAAACTAGTAAAAATATTAGGAAACCTGTTTGATCATTGCATCAAAATAGAGAAGGTCGTTGTTGTAGTTTGATATGATTATTCCGTTTTTCAACTCGGCGCCGTATTTAGCACATATGGTTCTTTGCATTTGCAACTGGCCGCGCTGCGAATCTTGTAATTGCATGGACTCGCATCGAAATCTCACTATCATTTCCTCAATCTGGTTACTGTCTCTCAAATTCACGCTTTATCGATTCTTCTGCTCAACATAACAGTAACAAAATAGAATCTCCAAGATAAACCATGTAAACACTTTTTAGAAAAACATAAATTAAATTCAAAATAAAGAAAAACACAACGAAAATAAAACATTGTAAAATCTAAAATGTATGGGCATGCAACAAAGAAAATAAATTTGAACAAAAAACAATGCAAGCCAATGCAATGTAGAGTATTGAAGAAAATGATGAGATGAAAGTGAGAACGCACTCTGTGAGATGCTTAATACTAATCAGTGCTTGCCAAAAGCCAAGGAAGAAGAACTTAACACTAATCAGTGCTTGCCAAAAGGCAGGGAAAAAGAACAGCAACAACAACTAGCATGGAAAAAGCAGTAAAAATATCTTCAAAAGTGACATAAAAGAATGGAAAAAACAGTAAGGCAACTCAACCGATATTTGGAAAAAGTAGTCACACTTCAAATCAATGGTTGAAAGTGTCTCACCTGATCCAACAGAGCAGGATAAAAGTGTTGACGATTGTTGATGCATAAAAAAACCTATCAATATTACCTCGGAAAATCAATATAATTAAGTCACATAGAAAATCAACATGACGGAAAGGATACTTACTCTAGAGTCTTGAATTTTATCTATTTGGAGAGAGTTAAGATTATACTTTTGTATATAAGTTTAAATTTTAGAGAAATAGAGCACGTATTTTTTTTTTTGGGTAGATTTTAACATTCAAATCACAATTCATAAGTATATTCAAATCCCTTATTACATAAACGAAAATGTTTTCTAGATAAATATATTATTATTATAATTTTATATTATAGACAAAATGTTTAATTTTTTTTGGTTAAAAATTTAATAAATCATTTTTCCTCTACATGTTTAAGATATATTTAATATTATTGTATTTTCTTATTCTATATTCAAATTAATTTTTTCAATGTTATTATATTTTCTTATTTGATATCTACTCATATGGCACTTGCCTATTTTTTTTGATGATATCTAATGTAAACTAAAATTTCTAAGTGTTTTAAGGTCCATGGGATAAATTTTGAAATGAATACTTTGTGTTGACTACCTTTAAAATTGGAGGGGCCAATCCTACCGGGCAAGATAAAATAGCTAAGTGCTTTAAGGTTCATGCGATAAAATTTGAGATCAATACTTTGGGTTGACTACCTTTGTCAGATTCGTGGTTCTTCCTATCAAGTTTCTATTATATGTGTACATACACATTGATGCTGGTATATCTAACATATTTGAAAGTTTTCATTGTTTATGATGGCCCAGCCCTGGTGACGTGGTCTCAGCCACGTGACTCACTTCAGTCCCACGTGGTCACACTTGGCGCGGGTAAATATCTGTCCTAATACCGAGGCGCATTTACGTTCTCATCTTCCGATTAACAGGTTTGATCACCGGTCCTCTCCGTGGCTTTCCGCCTTTGTAAAACCCTTAAGGTTTAGTCTCGGCTCATTTGCACTCGTTCTCCCTTTTGTTCCAGCTCCGCGTGGTTATAGCGCTGCCCTCTGTGCGCTAACACAACCTATCTCTCACTCTGTCACTGATGGTGGCCTCTCGGCTCAGCTACAATCCGTCTCCTTCTGTTACCTGCTCTGTATTGTTATGGCGCTGCTCTCGCGCGCTATCCCACCATATCCCTTACTCTGTCACTGGTTGTGGCTCTGTTCGAAATGCAAATCCTTTGCTGTAGCTGCTGTCTTCGTCGACCTGGTTTGGAAGTCTGTGGTAAGGGTTTGTATTTTTATGGCTTTGGCGAAACAATCCTTTGGTTTCCGGTTTCTGAGCTCTGGTCCTGTGCAGGTATTCGCAGCCACAAAGCTATCTTCCCTCCGAACGCAACCAGGCTTCAAGGTAACCTCTGGTTCTATGTTTTATCGTCCTCTGCCACCTGTTATCGATGCTTACAGGGTTCTTGTGCCTTTCAGCTTATGGTTTCGTTTTGTGGCTCGGCAGCCTTCGTCGACCCTTGGGTAAGTTCACGGTTCTCTTACTCTTGCATCTTACAATATTTACTCGGCTTCTTCTGACATTTATTCTGGTTATAGAAATGTCTTAACTCATTCAGTAGTCCTGTGCAGGTGGGTTGGGAGCTCTGCTCGCGAGGGTTTCAAATGTGCAGTCCTCGGCTTCCTCCAATCTCTGGTACCCTTGTGACCGGGTAGGGTCTACTCTTATTCCAGCGTTTCTTAGATTATGCAGTATGTACTTGCTGTAGGGTTCTGTTGGTTAGGTTTTGTAGAATGGTCGTGCCCTTTGCTGGCGTTCACATCTTCAGGGTTTCGTTCCTCTGTGTCATTGTATGACCTCCATGCGTCTATACCTTAGACTTATGCTGTTACGGCGGTGCCGCTTTTGTTATGTGACTCTGTTGTTATTTATTGGACTGTGGTTTACGAAGACTTATGAAATACTGTATAAATGAAAGCAACGGTTCTGGAATTGTTACCTTTGTTAATAGTCGCTGTGTTGATTTGTAAATGACCGTGTGACTCTTTGTGTTGGCTTATGGGCTCTGTTCGGTTTGGCCATAACTTGACTTGATACGAAGTCTGTCTTTACTTTATCCTCGCAACGTTGTATGCATATGCTGCTTGGCCGCTTTACGCTTCTTGCTGTGTGATAGACCTGGCAATGTACTTATGGTTTCGGCCTGAGGCCTGTAATTGCTTCAATATTTCTAGTTACAGCATATGAATATCGTTCTATCTTAATTTGTTTCAAAATAACAAATGTTTGTAACTCTCAGTTGTATAACACAGAAAAGTAATGAACAGTAATTTATATTCAGGAAAAGAAATCAATGCTTCAATTACAGAGGGTGTCTTTCTATATTGCTTGAATACTGTCTTGCTATATTTTCCTTACTTCTTCTGAGGTGAACCAAAAAAAAGATCCCTCTTACATCGTGTTTTTTTCATTTTGAGCTACACTGAATCTAACTGTTTAGAAACTGAATTCTTTAACTGTTACCTGTTTCTTTAAACAATAAATTAACTAAAACAGTTGTTGGTTACCTAGCTAACTACCAGTAACTTAACTTGTGCTGTAATTAAATAAAAGAAAAGAAATGAATAATGATTAACTAAAAACAACAACCAATTTTTCCTTTTGGTGACCTGTCCAATCACCCTTGAAGTCGTGTCCTGTTTCTGCACGAACCAGTCATTGAGTCTCTGTCTCCTCGGAGCTGGATGCTCCTGCATCAGGCTCCCGGGGTGGCAAAAAGTCATGGCTCCGTTCCATGAGCTCGTCAACAGAGTAGCCCGCTTTAGTTATCTGCGCTGCGTCGAGCCAAGAACTGTCCTCTATTGGAGGGTTCCGCCACTTGACCAAATATCGCAGATACTCCTTCCTGCGTGTGCGTCTAGCTACCTGTGTGTCCAGTATTCCTTCGATCTCAAGGGGTGGTGCCTTTGGTAGTTGTCTCGTCCAAGAACCTTCCTCATAACTGTCTTTCTGTGGTGTTGTAGTTGCTGTATCATCTTCTGAATTGGCTACATAGGGAAACAGATCTGCTACGTTGAAAATGGGAGAAATTCCAATTTCGGGTGGCAACTGTATTTCGTAAGCGTTCGCAGAAAATTTGCGGATGATTTTGCAAGGGCCGATCTTTTTAAATTTTAGCTTGTTATACTCCCGCTTCGGAGACCTCTCCTTACGTAGATACGCAAGGACTTCATCCCCAACGTTAAACTGAACTTCCCGACGCTTTGTGTCAGCTCGCTGCTTGTATTTCAGACTGCTGTCCTGTAACTTCAGCTTGACCTGTTCGTGTAAATTGCTCATTGCTTGAGCGAACTCTTCCCCATCAGCACTCCGCTTCTCAAGTTTCCCCAAATCCCGTAACTCATGCACTCCTCGCGGATGCATACCGTACAAAATCTGGAACGGACTGTAACCGGTGCTGCGGTTAGGTGAATCGTTGTACGCGAACTCGGCTTGAGCAAGTACACGGTCCCACGTCCAGGAATTTCCTCCTGTCAAACTGCGAAGTAAGTTCCCTAGGCTTCTGTTTACGACTTCCGTCTGACCATCAGTCTGCGGATGATAAGCAGAGCTGAACTGCAGTTGTGTATTTAACTTTTTCCACAGAGTTCTCCAAAAGTGACCAGTAAACTTTACATCCCGATCAGAGATGATGGATTTCGGGAGTCCATGTAACCGAACGACTTCAGTAAAGAATAGGTGTGCAATGTAGGTAGCGTCGCTGGTTTTCCTGCACGGTACAAAATGTGCCACTTTTGAGAATCGGTCAACTACAACCATGACTGAATCGAAGCCCCGCTGTGTCTTTGGTAGACCCAAAACGAAGTCCATGCTCACTGAATCCCATGGTCGACTCGGAATCGGTAATGGTGAGTATAGACCAGTGTTTTGACTATGACCCTTTGCTAGTTGACAAACTCTACATCTGCTCACGTACCTCTGCACATCTCGCTGCAATTTCGGCCAAAAATAAAAGTGTTGTACTTGAGCAACCGTCTTGTCGATACCAAAGTGTCCAGCCAGTCCTCCACTGTGCTTCTCCTGTATTATGTTTTCCCTCATGGAACAGTTGGGTATACATAGTTGTCATCCTTTAAACAGCAGCCCTTCCTGCAAATTATAATCTAGCCACATGCTATCATTCCTTATCAAAGGGTTTTGACAGGCTTCGTATGCCTCCCTAAATTCGGTATCAGTTGGATACAGCTCCTTCAAATGTTCAGAACCCAGAACTTGCATTGTACTTTCCTGCAGAAGCAAGGTTCTTCTGCTCAGTGCATCTGCCACCTTATTCGCTTGGCCACTAATGTGCTTTAATACGAATGTAAAATTTTGCAGATACTCCACCCAAGCTGCATGTTTGTGGTTTAGTTTATGCTGTTGCATAATATACTGCAAGGCAGAATTATCTGTAAACAAAACAAACTCATCTCCCAATAGATAATGCCGCCAATGCTTCAACGCTTGTATGATTGCATAAAATTCTTTGTCGCAGGTTGAGTACTTCTGCCTGCTCTCATTTAGCTTTTCACTGAAGAAAGCGACCGGTCTGTCCTCTTGACTGAGGACTGCTCCAATGGCTGTCCCACTGGCATCACAACGAACTTGAAAAAGTTTGTTGAAATCTGGCAGTCTCAGTATTGGTCTTTCAGTAATCTTCTTCTTCAAAGTTTGAAAACTGCTTTCTGCCGCTTCAGTCCAGTGAAAAGGCTGATTTTCCTTCTTGATCATGTCCAACATAGGTGCGCAAATCTCGCTGAAATTTCTGATAAATTTCCTATAAAAACTGGCTAGTCCATGGAAACTCCGGACTTCAAATAAACTCCTTGGTGACGGCCAGCTAACTATGGCTGCCACCTTTTTCGGATCCATTTTTAGCTCATTCTCTGCAATAACAAACCCCAAATACACTAGTTCTCGCTGGAAAAAGGTACACTTTTTCAAATTTATCAGCAACTTGTTTTGCTGCAGCTTCCTCAACACACTCTGTAAATGCCTGAAATGATCCTCTTTAGTCCTGCTAAAAATCAAAATATCATCCACGTAAACTATCACAAATTTCCCATTAAACTCTTTCAATACCTCATTCATCAACCGCATGAAAGTACTGGGAGCGTTACTCAATCCGAATGGCATCACCAGCCACTCATATAAGCCTTCATTTGTCTTGAAAGCTGTCTTCCACTCATCGCCTTCTCGTATTCGAATCTGATGATACCCACTCTTCAGATCAATTTTTGAGAAATAGGCTGCCCCACTCAAACAATCCATCATATCGTCCATCCTTGGTAAGGGGAACCTGTACCTGACAGTAATTTTGTTTATGGCTCTGGAGTCTGTGCACATTCGCCATTCTCCTCCCTTCTTTGGAGCCAAAACAGTCGGTACTGCACAAGGGCTCATACTCTCTCGAATCAACCCTTTGTCAAGTAACTCCTGAACTTGCTTTCTAATTTCCTCATGATCCTTGGGGCTCATACGGTAAGCAGCCTTATTCGGCAAGCTTGCACCTGGTATAAAGTCGATACAATGACTAATACCCCTCCTTGGTGGTAACTCATTTGGAAGATCATCCACCACTATGTCCCCAAATTCTTGCAGTAACTGCTGAACTTCCTCTGGCAAATCTGACAGCTGTGTGTGTAACACTACTGCCTTTGGTCTCCTTATGACAACAAAGTTGATTTCGCTGTCCTCAATCTGTTTCACAAACTCCTTTCCTCCCAACAGAAATGCCTTCACTCCACTGGTTTCTGCTGTATTTTCCTCTTTGATGGGTACAAGCGTGTGTTTGATCCCATCTTTAACAAACTTGTAGCAATTCTTTTTCCCGTCATGAACTGCACCTCTATCGAATTGCCAAGGTCGTCCCAACAGTAGGTGACAGACATCCATTGGCATGACATCACAAAGGATCTTATCCTTGTACTTGCCAATTTGGAATTCTACTTCACATTGCTCGTCAACTAACAGCTGATGTCCCTTCTGCAGCCATGACACTTTGTAGGGTGTAGGATGCTTTAATTTCTTCAGTCCCAACTTTTCTACCATCTCCACCGCCACAAGATTGTCCGTACTCCCACTATCTATAATCAATTTGCAGCACTTGCCCCGCGACTTGCAGACAGTGCGGAACAAGGCTTTACGCTGATCCGGTTCTGCAACCTCCTTTGCTGGTTTCAACAGCACTTTGTTCAACACCAAAGCTTCACCTGTCTCTGGTGCATTTTCTGCTTCCTGAGGTGTTGCCTCAGCATCCTCAGTCTGAACAACATAAGTCCCTCTTCCGCCTGCTGGTTCAGCTTCAGGACATTCATAAGACTTGTGCCCCCATTTGTGGCAGCGATAGCACTGGACAGCTCCTCTGCCCCGACCATTTCCTCGCCCTCGCTGGGGTGGTCGTCCTCCTCTCGTGGTATTGTCTTTTTCTGTTGCTCCAACAGATTTAGAACTGCTGCTTTCTTCACTTGGGCCTGCACCTCGGCCTCTTCCAAATACTTTACCTGGCATTCTGCTTTCGGTTAATCTTTTCTTCCGCCTTCAGTGCAAACTGATAGGCTTCCTCCATTGTCCGGGGTGAAAGGATACCAATCTCGTCTAAGATTTCCCCCCTTAAGCCATTCACAAATCTGGCTGTTTTCTCAGGGGTGTCCTCCACATAACCTGCTCGCAAATTTAACTTGTAGAACTCTTCTGTAAATTCTTTCACAGTCATTCCCCTCTGCTTCAAGTTCTGTACCTCCCTGTACAGCATAATCTGATAATCCTGTGGTAAGAATTTCTCTTTCAGTTTGGCCTCCATTCTAGACCATTTCTTTATAGGCTGTTTGTTAAGCCTCCTCCGTTCCGCCTGAACACTGTCCCACCACAAGGACGCATGTCCTTTCAGCTTGGTGGCAGCGAATTTTACCTGCTTATCTTCGCTGGTTTCTTCAAATTCAAAATACTTGTTAACTTCACTTAACCAATCCAGCAGCACGTCTGCGGACAGGCTTCCGTCATAAGTCGACAGCTCATGTTTGGGCTTATGACTTGACAGCAAGACCGACTTCAACAATCTAAATTCTGGTGTCACCCCCTCTAATTCCTCCTCTGGTTCAACTTCTTCTTCATCACTGTCATCTGCTGGGTTTCTTCTTCCCCCAGCTTCCACTACTGCCAATCTTTCACGCAAAACTCGAATCTCCTCTCGAAGTCCATCATCTACTACCCTCCGGACTACTCTTCCCCTTCCTCTTCCTCTTCCTCTTCCTCTTCCTCTTCCTTCACCTTCACCTTGTTCCATTGGTTCTAACTCAAGAAACTAGCTCTGATACCACTTATGATGGCCCAGCCCTGGTGACGTGGTCTCAGCCACGTGACTCACTTCAGTCCCACGTGGTCACACTTGGCGCGGGTAAATATCTGTCCTAATACCGAGGCGCATTTACGTTCTCATCTTCCGGTTAACAGGTTTGATCACCGGTCCTCTCCGTGGCTTTCCGCCTTTGTAAAACCCTTAAGGTTTAGTCTCAGCTCATTTGCACTCGTTCTCCCTTCTGTTCCAGCTCCGCGTGGTTATAGCGCTGCCCTCTGTGCGCTAACACAACCTATCTCTCACTCTGTCACTGATGGTGGCCTCTCGGCTCAGCTACACTCCGTCTCCTTCTGTTACCTGCTCTGTATTGTTATGGCGCTGCTCTCGCGCGCTATCCCACCATATCCCTTACTCTATCACTGGTTGTGGCTCTGTTTGAAATGCAAATCCTTTGCTGTAGCTGCTGTCTTCGTCGACCTGGTTTGGAAGTTTGTGGTAAGGGTTTGTATTTTTATGGCCTTGGCGAAACAATCCTTCGGTTTCCGGTTTCTGAGCTCTGGTCCTGTGCAGGTATTCGCAGCCACAAAGCTATCTTCCCTCCGAACGCAACCAGGCTTCAAGGTAACCTCTGGTTCTATGTTTTATCGTCCTCTGCCACCTGTTATCGATGCTTACAGGGTTCTTGTGCCTTTCAGCTTATGGTTTCGTTTTGTGGCTCGGCAGCCTTCGTCGACCCTTGGGTAAGTTCACGGTTCTCTTACTCTTGCATCTTACAATATTTACTCGGCTTCTTCTGACATTTATTCTGGTTATAGAAATGTCTTAACTCATTCAGTAGTCCTGTGCAGGTGGGTTGGGAGCTCTGCTCGCGAGGGTTTCAAATGTGCAGTCCTCGGCTTCCTCCAATCTCTGGTACCCTTGTGACCGGGTAGGGTCTACTCTTATTCCAGCGTTTCTTAGATTATGCAGTATGTACTTGCTGTAGGGTTCTGTTGGTTAGGTTTTGTAGAATGGTCGTGCCCTTTGCTGGCGTTCACATCTTCAGGGTTTCGTTCCTCTGTGTCATTGTATGACCTCCATGCGTCTATACCTTAGACTTATGCTGTTACGGCGGTGCCGCTTTTGTTATGTGACTCTGTTGTTATTTATTGGACTGTGGTTTACGAAGACTTATGAAATACTGTATAAATGAAAGCAACGGTTCTGGAATTGTTACCTTTGTTAATAGTCGCTGTGTTGATTTGTAAATGACCGTGTGACTCTTTGTGTTGGCTTATGGGCTCTGTTCGGTTTGGCCGTAACTTGACTTGATACGAAGTCTGTCTTTACTTTATCCTCGCAACATTGTATGCATATGCTGCTTGGCCGCTTTACGCTTCTTGCTGTGTGATAGACCTGGTAATGTACTTATGGTTTCGGCCTGAGGCCTGTAATTGCTTCAATATTTCTAGTTATAGCATATGAATATCGTTCTATCTTAATTTGTTTCAAAATAACAAATGTTTGTAACTCTCAGTTGTATAACACAGAAAAGTAACGAACAATAATTTATATTCAGGAAAAGAAATCAATGCTTCAATTACAGAGGGTGTCTTTCTATATTGCTTGAATACTGTCTTGCTATATTTTCCTTACTTCTTCTGAGGTGAACCAAAAAAAAGATCCCTCTTACATCGTGTTTTTTTCATTTTGAGCTACACTGAATCTAACTGTTTAGAAATTGAATTCTTTAACTGTTACCTGTTTCTTTAAACAATAAATTAACTAAAACAGTTGTTGGTTACCTAGCTAACTACCAGTAACTTAACTTGTGCTGTAATTAAATAAAAGAAAAGAAATGAATAATGATTAACTAAAAACAACAACCAATTTTTCCTTTTGGTGACCTGTCCAATCACCCTTGAAGTCGTGTCCTGTTTCTGCACGAACCAGTCATTGAGTCTCTGTGTCCTCGGAGCTGGATGCTCCTGCATCAGTTTAAATTGTATTTTTGAATGTTATAAAGAATGCATAATTTAAATTTGTAAGTCCAAAAATTATTTCTTGAATTTTAGGCAAAATTAACCAAAAATAAAACCAAAATGTAAAATAGCTTGACTATTTACACATTTTAACCATAAAAACTTATATATATATATATATATATATATATATATATATATATATATATATATATATATATATATATATATATATTACATTACATGTGCAGTGAGACATTTTATCGATACACTACATTGTCTACATTAAAATATTTTTTTAGTTATCAATATACTTTTAAATATATGCCAATATTACTTAACCCTACTTATTAAAATATTTTATTGAAAACCCACGTTGATTTTTTTTATTATTAATTTTAAAATGTCATATATTAATTTTATATTAAGAATTCAATAAAGTACACATATCCCTCTCATTATCCTTATTAGGAAGTACTTGATATTTTATAATTAATTTTTTAACTTTCAATTATTTTTTCCTTAGACATTGCATAATTTATTATATACAATATTAAAATATTTTCTTTTAACATTTTTTTCTATATATGGATATATATAAAGTTGATAACAACATAAATTAGTTAGCATAGATCATCAAATATTTTATTTAAAATATGTGTTGAAATATTTTTGAAAAATATATGATTTACCCATCTTACTCACATTTCTTGTTTTACTTCTAATTATTCATTCTCTTTTTAAAGTTGATATGAACTTATGTTAATTCATTAAATACTTATTTCATTTTATTTATGAGTGAGAGTGAGAAACAAGTGTCAAACTCCAAGTTGATCATATATGGAACTGCATATAGGCCTCATATTGGACTGTACAGTGCAATCATTATCATTATCTGAGAGTGCTTCAAACCAATTATAGATTTCTTTAAAGGGAATTCTTCTTCTTATATTACACGTTGAGGATGAAAAAACAAAGAAAAATTCAATGGTTTCTTTATCAATTTGTTTTTTTTTCCTCTCTAGGGTTTCTCTTCATTAGATAATTAATATGCCTTGGTGTTTAGGCCCTCATATTTTTTTTCATTGTTGTTGAACTATCATAGAAACTATTATTTTTATTATATAGTTGATATACCTTGATGTTTAGGCCCTCAGTATATTTTGTTTGTTTTTTTTGTTGAACTATCATATAAACTATGTTTGAATGCTAAAACAATTATGGTTTTTTATTGGTCTTTCTTCCCTGGTTGTAGATTAGGGCAAAAGAAAAACTTGCTCTAATTTCTTTTTCTAAAAATTAAATAATAATTTAACTTTACCATAAAGAAATAATGACATGGAATAAGTGTTTAATGTTTGGACCCTCATTCAAAGTTCGTCTTAATTTGAATTTGACTCTTTAGTCAAAAATTGAATTATGAGAGAGGTGGACTATGAGGTTGTGAGGAAATAAAGTTTATTATTTTTACAGTAATAGAAGTTGTAACTAAAAACATGGAAAATTTTAGGGGCTAATATTAATTGGTGGGACAATTTTCCATGGTTTTTACAAAAAAATATTCTCCAATTTCCATTTTTTCTAAATGTAGTTCACCCACGTTTTATAATATAAAATTGCTTTACCTTAAATATTGCCAAAATTATATAGAGAGTATATATAAAAGCATTATAAATTTGAATGTTTTTACAAAGATATCACCAAATATTTTATAGTTTTCATATTAGAGACTAGCAAGATTATGAGGTTTCTAAACTTATAAATTTCGATCCTTAAAATTTTGGGTGACTAAAAAAACTTAGATAATTAAAGAATATAAGTCACTTGAATATTTAGTCTCTAAATGTTACTATGTTTTAATTTATTATGAATCAATTCAAATAGAGTTTAGCAAATCTTACATTAATTAATTAAATAATAATATTTAATGAATTCAATAAATTTAGTCTCATTGGAATGTTATGGTCATGTAAGGTTTTTATGCAATAATTTTTGGAAGAAGGCTTTATTGTCTAAATATTTTTGCTACCAAGCTTCCCTCCACAAGAGTTTTTGACCATAATTATGAAATAAAATTAGCTTTTGAAATATCATATAACTTCATTCTGTTTCCCACACTTAGAACCAAAGAAGAAAATGATATAAATGAAATATCCATGAATCCAAAATGGTTCTATCAAAGATCTCCTTAAGTGCGCCTTCTACCAATATTGAGGATTTGAAATATGGACCCCTTGTTGGTCTCTCTTATTTCTCTCATGATTAAAATAATTAGCTTCTAGGAAAAATAGGATTTGAACTAAGCTAAGCCTCATTTATGTATTGAAAAATGATAAGAGCATATTTAGAAAGCTTTTCGTTATAGATGAGGACTACCTTCTTTTAAACTTGATGCATCTATAGTAAACACATCAACCCTCCAACACCCTCAAGCATTACTGAAAAGTAACTTTACCTAATTATCTTTGGAAGGAATCCATGATGCCTAAAGGTTTCTCTTAGAATTCAATAAATTAAGACATCTATAATCATAAGCAATAAAATAATTTATGTTATAGGTACTAATAACTTAACATACTGGGTTTTTATTTCCTCAATTTAGGACTTTGTGAAATTACGGTGCTTCTTAGGGGAATTAAAACATTTATGAAAAGAGAAAATGAAAGGGGAAAAATGTTTGGAAAATATTGTTAATAGATTGAAAGGGAAAGTGGGAAAACAATTTTATCAAATAATTATTTTCTTCTATATTATGTTTGTAGTAAATTCCTAGCTTTAGAAATACTTTTATAGGAAGACAATTTATGTGCATATTCCTAAGAATTATTTCATAGTCATGGAGAGTATCCCAATGATGTCATTTATCACATTTGGAAATATCTATGTCAAATTTCAATCTATGAATTTGTTAGTATTGAAAATTATTATGTTCCTTACGTTTTGTTAGTATTTTGTACATTTATTTGTGATTTATTTTATTATTTTTCTTCATTACAACACGTACACTATTTCTAAGTCGCTCTTTTGACCATCATGACACAAATCAATGGATTCTATGTAAGGGAAAAAAATTAGGGTTGGGGGATGTCTTCTCTATGTATTGGAGAATGCTTATAGACTCATAGTTATCTTTGGGTGGAGTCCAAATTATATAACAATTTCTCTTATCCTTGAATGAAGTATTAAGTTGTACGTAACAAATCAACAAATCATAGATAACTTAGTTTTACATGTAATCCCAACTTAATGTGCTAGTGTTTAATTCTCCTTAGTTTTATGTTTAGGCTATTTAGCTTGAGTTTGTGAAATTATGGTGTTTCTTGTGGGAAAAGGCTTTGAAACAAAAAAATTAAATCAAGAGGAAAAATATATAAAGGAAGTTTTTGATGGAGTGAAGAAGAATGTGATACGAAAAAAAAATCAATGCCTTGTCCAACATAAATATACACATACTACGTATAGTGAATCATATCATAACATTCATACTATTGCATTCATTAATGGAGATATTTATAATTGAGGTCGTAAAGAAACCAATGGAATCGATTCTCCAAACACAATAATATGGAATCTAGGGACTAAACCAGGTCTATATTATTTGTCACTTGCCCGACCAATTATCATTCTATGTTACATTCTTGTGACTATGAGGACATAAATGAATGGATCTAATGTAGGGAAAAAATGGTTTGGATTGGGGCATGTCTTGTCTATGTATTGGAGAATGACTATAGACTCATAGTTATCTTTGGGTGGTCTCCA
The DNA here is from genome assembly GCA_031772625.1 of Pinus tabuliformis. Lineage (NCBI taxonomy): Eukaryota > Viridiplantae > Streptophyta > Pinopsida > Pinales > Pinaceae > Pinus > Pinus tabuliformis. The sequence goes on from CM062818.1 coordinate 371,217,273, forward strand.
AATTATCTAATAATTTCTCTTATCCTTCAATGGAGTATTGATTTATACGCAACAAATCAACCAAGTGTAGATAATTTAGTTTTACAGGGAATCCCAACTTAATATGCTAGTGTTTGATTCTCAGTTTTATGTTTAGGATATTTGGCTAGAGTTGGTGAAATTATGGTGTTTCTGGTAGGAAAGTAAGGCTTCGAAGCAAGAAAATTAAATCAAGAGGAAAAATACATGGAGGATGTTTTTGATGGAGTGAAGGAGAATATACAAAACAAATCAATGCCTTGTCTAACATAGATACACACATACCGCTAATAGTGAATCATATCATAACATTCATACTATTGCATTCATTGATAGAGATATTTGTAATCAAGTTTGTAAAGAAACCACATAGAATAACATTCATACTATTTCATTCATTGATGGAGATATTTCTAATCAAGATTGTAAAGAAACCACATATCATAAAATTCATACTATTTCATTCATTGATGGAGATATTTCTAATCAAGATTGTAAAGAAACCAATGACATTGATTCTCTAAAAACAATAATATGAAATCTAAGAACTAAACCAAGTCTATATTCTTTATCACTTACCTAACTAATTATCATTCTATACTACTATAAGGAGAGACTACCAATGTATATTATTCTATGTTTTAAATAATATAATTATATACAAATATTATAAGACATTGTTAATAATATTTTAAAAATTAGCATATAAATTTGTAATCAATAATTTATTCGATAATTGCAAGTTACACATATTTGGAGATGGAGATGCTTGTAACACAATGTTTTTATTTTAATGTTTTTTTCCTTTAACCTAAAATAAAAATAATTAAAAAATAACTAAAAAAAATAAGAAAACCATCAATAAAATCATATCCATAGAACATTTAGACTTCAAAATCTAGTGGAGTATAATTAGAAACTTCGAAATGTCGTGGAATATAATTAGAGCTTGAAACGGTTAATGTAAATTAACCTGATACAACACGCTATTCTACTATACCTCTTACAACAGAGTGACTTTGTAATCTCTTCCGCGTTCCTTTCACCGGCTCCGGGGTTATGCAGGTAAATATTTTAAATATATTTTCTTTTATATTTTAAATATTTTAATCCTAGTCATTTAAGCACAGTTACAACTAGTGCGCATTGCATTAAGGTACACCACTAACAATAGTTTGTTAATTACGACCTTGAGTGGATAGGCGAGGACTAAGTTCTGGTCCGGTTTCTTTGTATTTGTGTCGGGACTCGGACGTCTTCTCCAACCGTCATTGTCGTTTTATTGAATCCGGACAGTTTGTCGGAAAACACAGTTGACGACAAAATATCCGGTCCGGCATGTGGGCGGTTAGTGCAAGCCAATAAAAAAAATTAATAAATAAAAAAAAAAAAATTAATGTTTATCATAAATAAAATAAATTAATTTTATTTTAATTTTACATCAATTTTTTTAAAAATAAAATGACTAAAATTAATAAATAAATTAATTTATGTGAGAGATATATAATTTTTTTAGTGGTTTAATATGAATTTGACATATGATATATAAAATAATATTATTGATATGATATATAATTTATCTTATTTTTATTTACATGTAATGTCTAAAACACAAATATATTAATAAAAATAATATATATATATATATTTTTTTTTCTAGGTAAAGTCTACTTCTATATTAAGGAAAGAAAAATATTTACATGGTTTACATCATCCGAGGAGGCCGAGGCCAGTCCTCTAACAGTAGCGACTGGAACTGACTATCGATCCGCTGAAACAGATTTACAAAACCTTGTCCATTTGGATTTTCCTTGGACAGCAGACATTTTGAACATGGACAGACAAAAATACAGACACTGTTTACTTCATTGACTCTAACATTTAACAAGCTTACTGTATTGACCAGAGACATGCAGCCATGGTAAGGCTGAGAACTAGGACTGAAAAAAAACAGAAATAGACACCAACAAAGACATTGACAACTTTGCAAAAGACTTAAGAAGAGCACTCGTGGAGGCTTAAGCTGGATGGCTGGGCGACGCTGGTGGCTTCCCCTTCTCCGGACTGGGTGAGTCGAGCCAGATGACGAGCTCATCGCCATTCTGAAGCTGCCCTTCCGAGCCAGGCTGAATGGAGTCATGTCCCTCTTCCTTGCCCAAAGCACAATTGAAAGGCGGCAGAATTTCTTGCACTGACGCGGCTTGAGCCGAGCCCTCCTCAGCCTGGACTTGCTGAGGCTGGACATTCTGCGTCTTGGCATCCTGGGGACGGGGAGTACGATATACCATGCCATTCATGTCCCCCAGGAGTATGTCGCTGCCCTGGATGCTTGCAGAAGCAGGGGAAGACGAGGAGGGATCTCCAGATGCCTCCTCCGAGAGATAGACCAAGAAATTGACAATCACATCTGACCGAATGAGTCTGCTGGGAATTCTGAGGCGGAATGTCTGGTATGTATCTTGCAAAACTAGAAACTCCTGCTCAGAACTGGAGGATGAGGGAGGCAGAGCAGCCATAGGAGCAATTGGATTCGGCTCTTCAACTTCATTAGCAATCCGAATTCCTGATCTTCCACCTCGTCGTGGCACCCCTCTGCGTTTCGCGGCATGTCTCCTAATGCAAGGGCTTTGAAGCGCTGTTCGACCACCCTGATTCGGCACGCCAGAGTATCCCCTTGCCAATTTCCAGCATCGAATGGCTTGCTCTCTTCATGAAATGTCTGTGCATTCCCATTATATAGCGAATTCGCAGTAATCACCGCAGGCAGATGGCGAGGATCCATCATCCTTGAGCACATCGAGTCCAGAGCTGCCTCGCTTGGCTTGAATGCGCCGTCCCTCCTGTTCTGAACTAACTTGCCATCACCTGCCAGGAGCATTGATTTATAACCTTCATCCATCGCTTGTGCGTACCTATCTGTCCTCTCGGCCTCGTCACAAGTGTTGAAGCGAGCGCCTGGCTTAATTGCACGTAATGACACCCGCATCCGGGTAATAAAAATAATATATTTTAGTGCTTATATAACATTATTATTATTTTATATCAAATTCATATAGAGAAAGAAAAAGGTAATTTAGATTAAAAAAGTTCATATATGTGTATAATCATTAATATTTTAATGTTAATAATGAGAATCATAAATATTATATGAAATTGGTGAAATAAAATATTACTAAAAATTAATTAACTTAGATTCATTTTAATTGAGAGTTTCTAAGAGTCAAGAGGAATCAAATCTTGAAGTGCAAACTTTTCTCAAATTTCACACTCAAACAAAATTAACTTAAATCCATTTTAACTTGAGATTTTCTAAAAGTAAAAAAAAAATCAAATCTCTTGAAATACTATATTTTTTCTCAAATTTTACATTTAAACAAAAATTTACATCAAAATTTTATCCTCCGTATACAGTGTTGGAATATTAATTCCAACTGCACAGAACATCGCCGATGAGTGATCGCCAATGTCACATCAGCGAGCCGCAATAGAAGACTAACAAAAGAGTCGGTGTCTCTGCAGTAGAACTGCAGTGAACAGTTAAACAACAGCAGCTACTTTATTCATTTGTCTTTATCCGGCGCCCCACATTTTTTCCCGATCTGTTAAATCACCGCTATTACCATCTTTTCACTCTTTAATTAATTTTGTGTTGCCTGAATGAAGAAGATTAGATCCAGCGCCACACCGTTACTTTTCAGCAAGCGTATTAATGAGCAGACGGCTGAAAGAGATAAGAACCAACCTCGAGCCGTAACAGCATTTATCAGTCTTGGGTTTCAGCACAACCGACTCAAGAAATACAGCAAGAAATCAAATCTGTTAATTATGAGCAGCAGATATTTCATCAGCAAGTTAAGGCGGTGAAGAACCTTTCCTGCACTATAAATAGAAACAGAAACAGAAGTAAAATATATAAGAGAAAGATAGAGAGCAGAGGAGAGCACACAGCAGCGTGAGTATAGTTTTCTGTTAGTGAATATGGAAACGCAGCACACAGCAGTGTTAAGAGTTTAGCAATATAGCGCAGCAGCACTGGAATGTAATTTCTGTGTTTTTAAGAAAGAATGTACAGCAGCATGAGCTCACATGAATGAAGCCATTTTGCACAGCAGTGCTGAAATTTTATGAGATAGTTGTTGTGTGGAACTGAAGCGTTCCTGATGTAATCCCTCTGTCAAGAGGAAGATGCTTTTCAGCATAGTTTGGTGAATCCCTCTGTTGAGAGGAAGATGCTCTTTAGCATAGATTGTAAATCCCTCTGTTAAGAGGAAGATGTTTTATAACAGCAGTTGTGGAAATCCCTCTATGTGAGGAAGACTTAGTTTTATCAGTTAGTTTACTTTCATAAATAGAAATTCCTTTCTGTGCGTTTCTGTTTCACCAAAAGTTATTTCGTCAAAATTTTTTTAGTTGCTGAAACAGCTCGTAACTCAAAAAATACTTGACGTCAAAATTTTTACATTGCTGAAACACCGTTGCTGAAACACCTGTTTCAGCAACTGAGAAAAAAACTGTGTTGCTGAAACACCGTTTCCAGCAAACGAATTTTTCTGTTTTTTCTGAGTTAAAAACAGAGTATTTTTCTGGAGTATTATTTTGATCAGTTTGTGATCCTGAGGCAAAGTTGAGTATTATTTTATGCTCGGTTTTTGAGTTTTTGAATTATCAGAAAACAGAGTATTGCTCTCTGTTCATACTTTCGTTGTTTCGGAATTTATCAGAAAATTCTGAACAGTGGAAACAGAGGATTTTTCCACTGTATTCTGTATGGAATAACCAGAAATTCCCGACATGGTATCAGCGCTTGTCCAGGCTCTTTGAAGACATCAAAGAAGCTGAAGGAAGATTTGTTGCTGCAGCAAATTATCTAGCAGAGTGAAGACTCAGCTAAGAAAGAATCTAAGGTATTTCTCAAGAATTTTTTCTGTGTTATTGTTGAAGACATACAGTGATTTTTCAAATAAAGTCAAGTATTTGAAGCATAATTTAAAGTGCAAGGAATGACCAGCATGGGTATTTTTAACACTCAGCTCCCACTACTTAATGGGAAAAACTATGACTATTGGGCAATAGTTATGAGAGCTTTTCTTTTCTCAGAAGATTTATGGGAATTTGTTGAAGATGGTTTTGAAGAACCAGCAAATGATGATGAGTTTAATAGCTTAACTCAACTAGAAAAGGAGCTGTTGAAGAACTATAAGAAGAAGGATGCTTTGGCCCTCTACTTCTTGTATCGAGCAGTGAATGAAAGTGTTTTTCTGAGGATAGCAGTAGCTAAGACATCCAGAGAAGCATGGGATATTCTCCAGATAGCCTATCGGGCATGCAGAAAGTGAAAACAACAAAACCTCAAGTCATTGAGGAGAAAACTTGTGATGAAAGCTTAGAGAAAACAGTGAATGATAAAATCTGTTTGTCTCGTGATGAAGGTGATGGGGAGATGGCTGAAGTACATCCCCAAATAGCAGTTCCAACACAAGGGCAGCAAGTCGCACCCCTGAGGAGAAATGAATGTGCTTCTCCAAGCACACCACAAGAAGCAACAAATGAAGGTACAAATTCTTTGTTTGCTTTATCTAGTCATGTTGATGACCCTGTTTATTTAGAAGATGGAGTTAAAGACAGGAAATGGACAGAACCCATGAATGGGAGAAAGGAATTGAAGTTCCTTGAAGATCTGTTTAAAGAATATGCAGTTCGATATGTAACTCTTGCCAAGATCACTGAGATGGGCTTCACTACCAAAACCCTTGTCAATATGACAGAGGAAGAGATTGAAGATCTGATGAAGTCCCTGGTAGAACTCTATCAGATGGATCTTCCTAAAGGGGAGAGATATGAAATTAAATCTCCCATGAGAGCAGAGAAGGAGCAGGTTGCTGATATTCTGACCAAACCATTGGATCAGAAAAGTTTTGAGTTTTTATTGAAATGTCTGGGTATGATTGAACGCCCAGTAGTTGAAATTAAAAGGGGAGTGTTGGAATATTAATTCCAACTACTGTGCAACAGCAGCAATACGGAACATCGCCGATGAGTGATCGCCAATGTCACATCAGCGAGCCGCAATAGAAGACTAACAAAAGAGTCGGCGTATCTGCAGTAGAACTGCAGTGAACAGTTAAACAACAGCAGCTACTTTATTCATTTGTCTTTATCCGGCGCCCCACATTTTTTCCCGATCTGTTAAATCACCGCTATTACCATCTTTTCACTCTTTAATTAATTTTGTGTTGCCTGAATGAAGAAGATTAGATCCAGCGCCACACCGTTACTTTTCAGCAAGCGTATTAATGAGCAGACGGCTGAAAGAGATAAGAACCAGCCTCGAGCCGTAACAGCATTTATCAGTCTTGGGTTTCAGCACAACCGACTCAAGAAATACAGCAAGAAATCAAATCTGTTAATTATGAGCAGCAGATATTTCATCAGCAAGTTAAGGCGGTGAAGAACCTTTCCTACACTATAAATAGAAACAGAAACAGAAGTAAAATATATAAGAGAAAGATAGAGAGCAGAGGAGAGCACGCAGCAGCGTGAGTATAGTTTTCTGTTAGTGAATATGGAAACGCAGCACACAGCAGTGTTAAGAGTTTAGCAATATAGCGCAGCAGCACTGGAATGTAATTTCTGTGTTTTTAAGAAAGAATGTGCAGCAGCATGAGCTCACATGAATGAAGCCATTTTGCACAGCAGTGCTGAAATTTTATGAGATAGTTGTTGTGTGGAACTGAAGCGTTCCTGATGTAATCCCTCTGTCAAGAGGAAGATGCTTTTCAGCATAGTTTGGTGAATCCCTCTGTTGAGAGGAAGATGCTCTTTAGCATAGATTGTAAATCCCTCTGTTAAGAGGAAGATGTTTTATAACAGCAGTTGTGAAAATCCCTCTATGTGAGGAAGACTTAGTTTTATCAGTTAGTTTACTTTCATAAATAGAAATTCCTTTCTGTGCGTTTCTGTTTCACCAAAAGTTATTTCGTCAAAATTTTTTTAGTTGCTGAAACAGCTCGTAACTCAAAAAATACTTGACGTCAAAATTTTTACATTGCTGAAACACCGTTGCTGAAACACCTGTTTCAGCAACTGAGAAAAAAACTGTGTTGCTGAAACACCGTTTCCAGCAAACGAATTTTTCTGTTTTTTCTGAGTTAAAAACAGAGTATTTTTCTGGAGTATTATTTTGATCAGTTTGTGATCCTGAGGCAAAGTTGAGTATTATTTTATGCTCGGTTTTTGAGTTTTTGAATTATCAGAAAACAGAGTATTGCTCTCTGTTCATACTTTTGTTGTTTCGGAATTTATCAGAAAATTCTGAACAGTGGAAACAGAGGATTTTTCCACTGTATTCTGTTTGGAATAACCAGAAATTCCCGACATGGTATCAGCGCTTGTCCAGGCTCTTTGAAGACATCAAAGAAGCTGAAGGAAGATTTGTTGCTGCAGCAAATTATCTAGCAGAGTGAAGACTCAGCTAAGAAAGAATCTAAGGTATTTCTCAAGAATTTTTTCTGTGTTATTGTTGAAGACATACAGTGATTTTTCAAATAAAGTCAAGTATTTGAAGCATAATTTAAAGTGCAAGGAATGGCCAGCATGGGTATTTTTAACACTCAGCTCCCACTACTTAATGGGAAAAACTATGACTATTGGGCAATAGTTATGAGAGCTTTTCTTTTCTCAGAAGATTTATGGGAATTTGTTGAAGATGGTTTTGAAGAACCAGCAAATGATGATGAGTTTAATAGCTTAACTCAACTAGAAAAGGAGCTGTTGAAGAACTATAAGAAGAAGGATGCTTTGGCCCTCTACTTCTTGTATCGAGCAGTGAATGAAAGTGTTTTTCTGAGGATAGCAGCAGCTAAGACATCCAGAGAAGCATGGGATATTCTCCAGATAGCCTATCGGGCATGCAGAAAGTGAAAACAGCAAAACCTCAAGTCATTGAGGAGAAAACTTGTGATGAAAGCTTAGAGAAAACAGTGAATGATAAAATCTGTTTGTCTCGTGATGAAGGTGATGGGGAGATGGCTGAAGTACATCCCCAAATAGCAGTTCCAACACAAGGGCAGCAAGTCGCACCCCTGAGGAGAAATGAATGTGCTTCTCCAAGCACACCACAAGAAGCAACAAATGAAGGTACAAATTCTTTGTTTGCTTTATCTAGTCATGTTGATGACCCTGTTTATTTAGAAGATGGAGTTAAAGACAGGAAATGGACAGAACCCATGAATGGGAGAAAGGAATTGAAGTTCCTTGAAGATCTGTTTAAAGAATATGCAGTTCGATATGTAACTCTTGCCAAGATCACTGAGATGGGCTTCACTACCAAAACCCTTGTCAATATGACAGAGGAAGAGATTGAAGATCTGATGAAGACCCTGGTAGAACTCTATCAGATGGATCTTCCTAAAGGGGAGAGATATGAAATTAAATCTCCCATGAGAGCAGAGAAGGAGCAGGTTGCTGATATTCTGACCAAACCATTGGATCAGAAAAGTTTTGAGTTTTTATTGAAATGTCTGGGTATGATTGAACGCCCAGTAGTTGAAATTAAAAGGGGAGTGTTGGAATATTAATTCCAACTGCTGTGCAACAGCAGCAATACGGAACATCGCCGATGAGTGATCGCCAATGTCACATCAGCGAGCCGCAATAGAAGACTAACAAAAGAGTCGGCGTATCTGCAGTAGAACTGCAGTGAACAGTTAAACAACAGCAGCTACTTTATTCATTTGTCTTTATCCGGCGCCCCACATTTTTTCCCGATCTGTTAAATCACCGCTATTACCATCTTTTCACTCTTTAATTAATTTTGTGTTGTCTGAATGAAGAAGATTAGATCCAGCGCCACACCGTTACTTTTCAGCAAGCGTATTAATGAGCAGACGGCTGAAAGAGATAAGAACCAGCCTCGAGCCGTAACAGCATTTATCAGTCTTGGGTTTCAGCACAACCGACTCAAGAAATACAGCAAGAAATCAAATCTGTTAATTATGAGCAGCAGATATTTCATCAGCAAGTTAAGGCGGTGAAGAACCTTTCCTGCACTATAAATAGAAACAGAAACAGAAGTAAAATATATGTGTGAAAGAGAAAGATAGAGAGCAGAGGAGAGCACGCAGCAGCGTGAGTATAGTTTTCTGTTAGTGAATATGGAAACGCAGCACACAGCAGTGTTAAGAGTTTAGCAATATAGCGCAGCAGCGCTGGAATGTAATTTCTGTGTTTTTAAGAAAGAATGTGCAGCAGCATGAGCTCACATGAATGAAGCCATTTTGCACAGCAGTGCTGAAATTTTATGAGATAGTTGTTGTGTGGAACTGAAGCGTTCCTGATGTAATCCCTCTGTCAAGAGGAAGATGCTTTTCAGCATAGTTTGGTGAATCCCTCTGTTGAGAGGAAGATGCTCTTTAGCATAGATTGTAAATCCCTCTGTTAAGAGGAAGATGTTTTATAACAGCAGTTGTGGAAATCCCTCTATGTGAGGAAGACTTAGTTTTATCAGTTAGTTTACTTTCATAAATAGAAATTCCTTTCTGTGCGTTTCTGTTTCACCAAAAGTTATTTCGTCAAAATTTTTTTAGTTGCTGAAACAGCTCGTAACTCAAAAAATACTTGACGTCAAAATTTTTACGTTGCTGAAACACCGTTGCTGAAACACCTGTTTCAGCAACTGAGAAAAAAACTGTGTTGCTGAAACACCGTTTCCAGCAAACGAATTTTTCTGTTTTTTCTGAGTTAAAAACAGAGTATTTTTCTGGAGTATTATTTTGATCAGTTTGTGATCCTGAGGCAAAGTTGAGTATTATTTTATGCTCGGTTTTTGAGTTTTTGAATTATCAGAAAACAGAGTATTGCTCTCTGTTCATACTTTTGTTGTTTCGGAATTTATCAGAAAATTCTGAACAGTGGAAACAGAGGATTTTTCCACTGTATTCTGTTTGGAATAACCAGAAATTCCCGACATGGTATCAGCGCTTGTCCAGGCTCTTTGAAGACATCAAAGAAGCTGAAGGAAGATTTGTTGCTGCAGCAAATTATCTAGCAGAGTGAAGACTCAGCCAAGAAAGAATCTAAGGTATTTCTCAAGAATTTTTTCTGTGTTATTGTTGAAGACATACAGTGATTTTTCAAATAAAGTCAAGTATTTGAAGCATAATTTAAAGTGCAAGGAATGGCCAGCATGGGTATTTTTAACACTCAGCTCCCACTACTTAATGGGAAAAACTATGACTATTGGGCAATAGTTATGAGAGCTTTTCTTTTCTCAGAAGATTTATGGGAATTTGTTGAAGATGGTTTTGAAGAACCAGCAAATGATGATGAGTTTAATAGCTTAACTCAACTAGAAAAGGAGCTGTTGAAGAACTATAAGAAGAAGGATGCTTTGGCCCTCTACTTCTTGTATCGAGCAGTGAATGAAAGTGTTTTTCTGAGGATAGCAGCAGCTAAGACATCCAGAGAAGCATGGGATATTCTCCAGATAGCCTATCGGGCATGCAGAAAGTGAAAACAGCAAAACCTCAAGTCATTGAGGAGAAAACTTGTGATGAAAGCTTAGAGAAAACAGTGAATGATAAAATCTGTTTGTCTCGGGATGAAGGTGATGGGGAGATGGCTGAAGTACATCCCCAAATAGCAGTTCCAACACAAGGGCAGCAAGTCGCACCCCTGAGGAGAAATGAATGTGCTTCTCCAAGCACACCACAAGAAGCAACAAATGAAGGTACAAATTCTTTGTTTGCTTTATCTAGTCATGTTGATGACCCTGTTTATTTAGAAGATGGAGTTGAAGACAGGAAATGGACAGAACCCATGAATGGGAGAAAGGAATTGAAGTTCCTTGAAGATCTGTTTAAAGAATATGCAGTTCGATATGTAACTCTTGCCAAGATCACTGAGATGGGCTTCACTACCAAAACCCTTGTCAATATGACAGAGGAAGAGATTGAAGATCTGATGAAGTCCCTGGTAGAACTCTATCAGATGGATCTTCCTAAAGGGGAGAGATATGAAATTAAATCTCCCATGAGAGCAGAGAAGGAGCAGGTTGCTAATATTCTGACCAAACCATTGGATCAGAAAAGTTTTGAGTTTTTATTGAAATATCTGGGTATGATTGAACGCCCAGTAGTTGAAATTAAAAGGGGAGTGTTGGAATATTAATTCCAACTGCTGTGCAACAGCAGCAATACGGAACATCGCCGATGAGTGATCGCCAATGTCACATCAGCGAGCCGCAATAGAAGACTAACAAAAGAGTCGGCGTATCTGCAGTAGAACTGCAGTGAACAGTTAAACAACAGCAGCTACTTTATTCATTTGTCTTTATCCGACGCCCCACATTTTTTCCCGATCTGTTAAATCACCGCTATTACCATCTTTTCACTCTTTAATTAATTTTGTGTTGCCTGAATGAAGAAGATTAGATCCAGCGCCACACCGTTACTTTTCAGCAAGCGTATTAATGAGCAGACGGCTGAAAGAGATAAGAACCAGCCTCGAGCCGTAACAGCATTTATCAGTCTTGGGTTTCAGCACAACCGACTCAAGAAATATAGCAAGAAATCAAATCTGTTAATTATGAGCAGCAGATATTTCATCAGCAAGTTAAGGCGGTGAAGAACCTTTCCTGCACTATAAATAGAAACAGAAACAGAAGTAAAATATATAAGAGAAAGATAAAGAGCAGAGGAGAGCGCGCAGCAGCGTGAGTATAGTTTTCTGTTAGTGAATATGGAAACGCAGCACACAGCAGTGTTAAGAGTTTAGCAATATAGCGCAGCAGCGCTGGAATGTAATTTCTGTGTTTTTAAGAAAGAATGTGCAGCAGCATGAGCTCACATGAATGAAGCCATTTTGCACAGCAGCGCTGAAATTTTATGAGATAGTTGTTGTGTGGAACTGAAGCGTTCCTGATGTAATCCCTCTGTTAAGAGGAAGATGCTTTTTAGCATAGTTTGGTGAATCCCTCGGTTGAGAGGAAGATGCTCTTTAGCATAGATTGTAAATCCCTCTGTTAAGAGGAAGATGTTTTATAACAGCAGTTGTGGAAATCCCTCTATGTGAGGAAGACTTAGTTTTATCAGTTAGTTTACTTTCATAAATAGAAATTCCTTTCTGTGCGTTTCTGTTTCACCAAAAGTTATTTCGTCAAAATTTTTTTAGTTGCTGAAACAGCTCGTAACTCAAAAAATACTTGACGTCAAAATTTTTACGTTGCTGAAACACCATTGCTGAAACACCTGTTTCAGCCACTGAGAAAAAAACTGTGTTGCTGAAACACCGTTTCCAGCAAACGAATTTTTCTGTTTTTTCTGAGTTAAAAACAGAGTATTTTTCTGGAGTATTATTTTGATCAGTTTGTGATCCTGAGGCAAAGTTGAGTATTATTTTATGCTCGGTTTTTGAGTTTTTGAATTATCAGAAAACAGAGTATTGCTCTCTGTTCATACTTTTGTTGTTTCGGAATTTATCAGAAAATTCTGAACAGTGGAAACAGAGGATTTTTCCACTGTATTCTGTTTGGAATAACCAGAAATTCCCGACATGGTATCAGAGCTTGTCCAGGCTCTTTGAAGACATCAAAGAAGCTGAAGGAAGATTTGTTGCTGCAGCAAATTATCTAGCAGAGTGAAGACTCAGCCAAGAAAGAATCTAAGGTATTTCTCAAGAATTTTTTCTGTGTTATTGTTGAAGACATACAATGATTTTTCAAATAAAGCCAAGTATTTGAAGCATAATTTAAAGTGCAAGGAATGGCCAGCATGGGTATTTTTAACACTCAGCTCCCACTACTTAATGGGAAAAACTATGACTATTGAGCAATAGTTATGAGAGCTTTTCTTTTCTCAGAAGATTTATGGGAATTTGTTGAAGATGGTTTTGAAGAGCCAGCAAATGATAATGAGTTTAATAGCTTAACTCAACTAGAAAAGGAGCTGTTGAAGAACTATAAGAAGAAGGATGCTTTGGCCCTCTACTTCTTGTATCGAGCAGTGAATGAAAGTGTTTTTCTGAGGATAGCAGCAGCTAAGACATCCAGAGAAGCATGAGATATTCTCCAGATAGCCTATCAGGGCATGCAGAAAGTGAAAACAGCAAAACCTCAAGTCATTGAGGAGAAAACTTGTGATGAAAGCTTAGAGAAAACAGTGAATGATAAAATCTGTTTGTCTCGTGATGAAGGTGATGGGGAGATGGCTGAAGTACATCCCCAAATAGCAGTTCCAACACAAGGGCAGCAAGTCGCACCCCTAAGGAGAAATGAATGTGCTTCTCCAAGCACACCACAAGAAGCAACAAATGAAGGTACAAATTCTCTGTTTGCTTTATCTAGTCATGTTGATGACCCTGTTTATTTAGAAGATGGAGTTGAAGACAGGAAATGGACAGAACCCATGAATGGGAGAAAGGAATTGAAGTTCCTTGAAGATCTGTTTAAAGAATATGCAGTTCGATATGTAACTCTTGCCAAGATCACTGAGATGGGCTTCACTACCAAAACCCTTGTCAATATGACAGAGGAAGAGATTGAAGATCTGATGAAGTCCCTGGTAGAACTCTATCAGATGGATCTTCCTAGAGGGGAGAGATATGAAATTAAATCTCCCATGAGAGCAGAGAAGGAGCAGGTTGCTGATATTCTGACCAAACCTTTGGATCAGAAAAGTTTTGAGTTTTTATTGAAATGTCTGGGTATGATTGAACACCCAGCAGTTGAAATTAAAAGGGGAGTGTTGGAATATTAATTCCAACTGCTGTGCAACAGCAGCAATACGGAACATCGCCGATGAGTGATCGCCAATGTCACATCAGCGAGCCGCAATAGAAGACTAACAAAAGAGTCGGCGTATCTGCAGTAGAACTGCAGTGAACAGTTAAACAACAGCAGCTACTTTATTCATTTGTCTTTATCCGGCGCCCCACATTTTTTCCCGATCTGTTAAATCACCGCTATTACCATCTTTTCACTCTTTAATTAATTTTGTGTTGCCTGAATGAAGAAGATTAGATCCAGCGCCACACCGTTACTTTTCAGCAAGCGTATTAATGAGCAGACGACTGAAAGAGATAAGAACCAGCCTCGAGCCGTAACAGCATTTATCAGTCTTGGGTTTCAGCACAACCGACTCAAGAAATACAGCAAGAAATCAAATCTGTTAATTATGAGCAGCAGATATTTCATCAGCAAGTTAAGGCGGTGAAGAACCTTTCCCGCACTATAAATAGAAACAGAAACAGAAGTAAAATATATAAGAGAAAGATAGAGAGCAGAGGAGAGCACGCAGCAGCGTGAGTATAGTTTTCTGTTAGTGAATATGGAAACGCAGCACACAGCAGTGTTAAGAGTTTAGCAATATAGCGCAGCAGCGCTGGAATGTAATTTCTGTGTTTTTAAGAAAGAATGTGTAGCAGCATGAGCTCACATGAATGAAGCCATTTTGCACAGCAGTGCTGAAATTTTATGAGATAGTTGTGTGGAACTGAAGCGTTCCTGATGTAATCCCTCTGTCAAGAGGAAGATGCTTTTCAGCATAGTTTGGTGAATCCCTCTGTTGAGAGGAAGATGCTCTTTAGCATAGATTGTAAATCCCTCTGTTAAGAGGAAGATGTTTTATAACAGCAGTTGTGAAAATCCCTCTATGTGAGGAAGACTTAGTTTTATCAGTTAGTTTACTTTCATAAATAGAAATTCCTTTCTGTGCGTTTCTGTTTCACCAAAAGTTATTTCGTCAAAATTTTTTTAGTTGCTGAAACAGCTCGTAACTCAAAAAATACTTGACGTCAAAATTTTTACGTTGCTGAAACACCGTTGCTGAAACACCTGTTTCAGCAATTGAGAAAAAAACTGTGTTGCTGAAACACCATTTCCAGCAAACGAATTTTTCTGTTTTTTCTGAGTTAAAAACAGAGTATTTTTCTGGAGTATTATTTTGATCAGTTTGTGATCCTGAGGCAAAGTTGAGTATTATTTTATGCTCGGTTTTTGAGTTTTTGAATTATCAGAAAACAGAGTATTGCTCTCTGTTCATACTTTTGTTGTTTCGGAATTTATCAGAAAATTCTGAACAGTGGAAACAGAGGATTTTTCCACTGTATTCTATTTGGAATAACCAGAAATTCCCGACATACAGTTTCTATTTTACAGATTTTGTTTCTTCTTTTGATTGCCTTCATATATAGGAAAGCACCCTTCCTCCCGTGTGTGAATTTTGTTTCTCCTTTTGATTGCCTTCATATATAGGAGAGCACCCTTCCTCCAGTGTGTGAATTTTGGTTCTTTCTTTTGATTGCCTCCATATGTAGGAGAGCACCCTTCCTCAAGTGTGTGAATGGTCTTCCCTTTTTTACATTGTGTTGTGCGCTAAGAAGAAGATGTAGACCCTTTGGCTCTAATAGAGTATTTGCCGTACCCACCTCTTCCTCCTTCGCTACAATGTCCTACCGAGCGGCTTACTCGATTGTTTGAAGAGTGTTCTTCGGTTTTTCTTGGAGCCCTCATTTCGTATTATTTATCAGATCCATCTCAGCAGAGGAATAACAGTGACCTTACATCGTTAGTGTTGGGAAGATGGCCTATCTAAGTAACTATGTGGGTGAGATTTAGGTTTTGATTATTTGTTTGATCGTTAATGCTGACATGTTGACTGCCTGATGTGCATACGGTTGGACTTGAAGTGCTCCAAATGCAAGAGGGTCGCCTTGAAGTGCTTGAAGTGCTCCAAATGCAAGGTTGCCTTGCACTCTGTTACAAAAATTGAAGGTAAACAATTATTTGCATTTTGTTTTTGGTATTTATGTTGGTCTCTTTGCATTCTGTTAAGAAAGTAGAAGGTGATTAACAATTTGGGTTCTTATGACTTAATTTGTTTTTGGTATTCAAGTTTTTGAATGTTACTTCGATCGCGGGAATCGAATCTGTGACGATCAATATACATGAGAGCACGCTGATTGTGATCGGAGACGCGGATCCTGTTTGCAGGATCCAGTTGCTGAAAAAAAAATTCTGTTGCGTCCACTTGGTCTGCTACGGACCGCTGCCGCCCCCGCCGCCACCTCCACCTCCACCTCCACCTCGCCTCCGCTTCCGCCACCGCCTCCGCCACCGACACCGACACCTCCACCTCCACCCTGTACCACTCCTCCCTGTAATTTTCGACCTCCACCGACTTTTCCGTGTACTCCTCCTCCCAGTAATTGTCCTCCAGCGTGGAAGGCAGCCAAGTGTTGCCCTCCAGGCTTGTCTTGTTCATGCAGATTAGAAAAGTGCCGCCCCACATCCTGTGCTTGTCCAAACAAATCTGAGATAATGTGGCCACGATACCATAATCCTTTGGCTCCCGATGAGGTTTCGTATGTTTGGAAGGAAGACCAACAGGAATCCTGCACCATCATGTAATGATAATAGAAGATCTGCTAGTTGATAGAGTAAGAATTTCAAGTTTATGTTTGTATATCAGTAGTATATTGAAGTGTGGTTGCTGCTGCCTAGAAATGAGAATGGCAAAGATGATAGTTGTGTATTATGATTTATATGTGAGGTTATGACAACATCCTTTGTCTACAGTATTATTATTATTGCTGGTGTTGACTGCTACCATCTAAATTGCACTTGCGAAATATGAACTGAGTTTCCCAATTTCTTCATTTGTAGGGATCACCTTTCTATTATTTCATATTGTGACGTGTCAGATTGACGAAATGAGTTTCTTCTTTCTTCAATTATATGAATCAGTTTTCTATCATTTCAGAAAAGTAAGTTACAAAATGCCAGCAAACAACTTTGAAGATATCTAGGTGTTGTTTAAGAAGACATTACTTGATACTCAGGGCCTGGTTGACAGGGCGTTTTAATCATCAATGGCCCTCCAACAATGCAACACGTCTAGAAACTTGAAGAGCAGTCCTAGTTAGTTAAAGAAAATATATATGCTCATTAATTGAACAGTATAGAACAATCGAACCATCGTTAACTTTATCCTATCAAGATTTTGAACAGTTCACTAAACTTTGAATAACAGTCTTACACTTTAACGGTATAGAATTATTTTATCTTGGATTTATCATCATATCATGTTTCCAGATTTATCGGGGTAGATAGAAATAACTAGAAATGTGATTAAGAATTGGTTTGTAATTTTATAATGGGTGGATTCTAATTAATAGATAAAATATGGATTCTAATTAATTGATGAAATAAATTTTATTCTAATTAATAGATGAAATAAATTTTATTTTATTGATTTTTGATTTTTTGTGATTTAAAATGAATTTTTGAATATTTTAAATGCATAAATAAATTTAGTATTTTAAAAATTTAACCAAGCAATAAATCTTACCTAATTAAACAATTTAAACATATGAAAATCTATATAAAATTTGAAACACAATGCACCAGAAAAAATATAAAAAAAAACATTTTTTATATTGTTTAGATTATACATTTAATAATATATTAATCTATTTTGATTTTAATGAGCAAAACTATTAGACTTCTTTTGAGATTTTAATTTTCGCTAATTTTTTATTTATTTAGAAATTTTTAGATTTCCACTGTGGTTCAGTTTGATAAAATTTTCTAATAAAATTATATACCATATTTTTAATCTTGTCCAATCAACATTTAATCTGTCAAATTAACATATAAGAAAAATCTAGATAATACATGTATCACAATTGTACATTTTATACACCTACCCATGAAAATTTATAGTGCACCATTGAACCAATAGTTTATGCAGCAAAACCTGTAACTATATCTCCATTCCAGCTACACAACCGAACTCAAGAATTGCTTTCCAAAGTACATTGATGCACGTGATCAATTAAACTATCCATCACGGCTCAGACACACTAAGACCTCGAATGCTAAGTTGGACACACAAAGCAAGCAATACATTGGTATTTCAACAAATAGCGCACACAAAGATTGATCCATGTAGTCGATTCTCCAATCCTCAATCAGATCATTTAGAACCTACGTGTTGGTCCACGATATACCTCACATCTGCTTCAACTGACCTCCATTTCAATGTTAACATCCACCCTGGAGTGCCTTTGGTCTTTGATAATTGGATTCAGTAATTGTCTTGAATCTTCCTTAATTCATTTTGCAACCGTACAGCAGTCAATCATAACAAACTTTCACTATTTATTTAAATATATTAATATATTAAAAAAATAATGAAATTTATTTGGAGAAAGAATTATTATTATTTTTTCATTAATATTAAATTTTTGGCAATAATATATTAGAATCATATCAAATAAAGTTTTTTTGGTAGAAATCACATGAGAGAATCTTTTAGTCAAGGCTTTTTGAACCAACCAGTGTGGTTCATCATCAAAACCTCATGATAAACTACACCTTTGATTTGAAAAGCTTCGCCAAAAAATTCTCTTATATGATTTTTACCAAAAACTTTTATTTAATTCAATATGAATCACAAAAGTTTAAATACATATCAAATATATCAAATATATTACTGCAAAAAATTCCCACTTAAAAATATCTTAAAATAATCTACAACTTTAATTACACAAAACCAAATTATTTACCCTAAATTATCACAAGTTGAAAAATATAAATATTGCGAGCGAAAATCCTTAATCCTGCAGCTGATTCCATAACACTTTCTCTTACAAATCCTTTATTGAATTTACATTACAGATTTTACTTTTTTAATACTAAATTCCATCCCCTTTTAAATTGTAGCCAGTCTCCTTGTACGCTATTTACATAAAAGCATGTAAACGCAATTTTGTCCTGCAAAGAACAAGTCAGATAAAGTAATGGTGGAATTTTCTAATGGATAATTTTAATTTTAATAACGGTGAAACATTATATATAACGTTTTAAATTGTTTATTCGATTAAGTTAATCATTTAAAAATTCTAATCCTTATCCTTATGTGACTTTTACATTACTCCCTAATCAACATTTTATTTATGCACATCCAATCACGACGGATGAATAATTTGCCATAATGACCATTCTTCCACGTGCGCAATATCATTTGTATTATATGAACCATGAGTGCCACTTTACAATTGAATTAACCGACCTATTTCTGCACACCATCCACCTTTTTATAGACGAGTGATTTGATCGGTAGAGGTGAAATCCCTCACTAGGTTCGTGTAAAAGAGAATAAGTGGCAAAAACAGAGAAGAGACTCAGCCAGGCCAGACAGCTGTGTTGTTGTTGCAAGCTTCTATGAAGTCTCTCCGTAAAATTGGTATCAGAGCCAAAGAGTTTGGTTCAGGTTAGTATTCAGAAAATACTCTATGTTAAAAAATGGAATCCTTCAAAAAGTTCGTTTCTTTCCAAGAGTTAGAAGAAAGAGAGTGATCTGCTCAAGAAAATCCCCTCACGGATATGTTCACATCCGCCTCTAGTCATGTTTTAAACTCAGCCGAACTAGAGTATGAAGAGTCATAGTGATCGACTAGATGGCAGCGTCCTAGCATAAATGCTTCTGAAGTATATTCAGATCTCTCAGTCTTTCATTTAAAAGCAACTGCTAGAATATCCATTAAAGATTCAATTAGTCAGATCCAAGAGAACTTCGATTGTGTATAGTCCATTCCTCTCTTAGATCCAAAACAAATTCAAGCCGAAGCCAAGATGTTAAAAACTCAGTATCTTCATTTGGGATGTATAAGGATTGGGATTCATGCTTTGACACACCAAGGTCTAAATACTTTTGTCTTAGCTACTGTCAGAGATTTGACCCACAATAAATACACTGATTCCTTGATAGGAGGTACTGTAGCCCCTCTATCCAATGGCCTCGTTTACTTTGATTGTTACCCAAACTTTTTTGTTTATGTATATGATAAAACAATCGAAAGTATTCTTCAGTTACAAATCCAAACCACTAGATTTGACATGGCTAAAAAGAGGCATAATATTGCTATCCAGACTAGAGGTTGCTTCAGACATACTAATACCCTCTATCAAACAGTACTTCATGCACCCAACAAAGATTCTAAAGCTAGCGTGCTAGTGTTAACTGATTCGAGAAACGAGAAGATAAAACACCAAACCATCAAATAGGAAGACCTTACCTTCCCAGAACACTAGGTGGTGTCAAATCCTAAACCTCTTGTTATGAAGAAAATAACCACTACCGATATCCGTGAAGAACAATCTTCTGCTATTCTTTCATTCCCTAGAAGATCAACCATTGATCGAAGAAGAATAGAACAAGCCTGCATAAGTTCTCATTTGTACAGAAATCTAGACATTGTAGATATAGCTTGTTCAAGTTTTGTTTTAAATGCCTGTAAACATGTTGCACTATTTGAGTTTGCCTAGATAGTTAATTTTTCTTCTTTAGAAGTCCAATGCCCAGAATGCAATTCATCTGTAAATCTTAGTTGTCTTGCTGATATGGTCATACATGAAAATCATCATCTTAGGACTAGCGAAGCACCTCTTTCCACATCCATAAATCCTTGTCCTAATCCAAAATGCTCAGAGATACCATTTCCTCATGAGTCTAAACATGTCTTGATAATTTATGAAATTCCCACCTTAGAAAATGAAGACCCAAGGTTGATAGAGATATTCAGTGTGATGAGGCCAACAAAGCCTAGATATGGACTAGGTTACTTAGAACAAGCAAATGCCTTAATCCCGCAATCAAGATTTGGTCCACTCCCAAATGATTGCAAAAAAGTGGCTGTTATGGAAATGCATAAATTCTTCACCTTAATGGATGGATCTCCAAAACATAAAATAGGCACCCAATGGATAAAGGAAATGTTGAATTGGGACCTGTATACGCATCCAGAGGCTGAACAATTCGTTCTTGTGCATACCGTTGAAGAAAAAATAAGATTGTCTGAAGCATGGAAAAATTACATGGAGGTAAAAAATTCCTACATATCATTTTATACATGGTATCATATGACACAGTTAAAAAACATGATGATGATTGATGCTACTCCTTCCAATTCATCTCAACATTCTTGATCAGCCTTAGATGGCAGTAAGGTTGAAACCTCATCCACATTTCCTCCTTATAAAGGCATTATATTACGAGAAGGCCAAAGTTCTGCAAAGGCCATACCTCTCGTCCTAAAGGATGACAGTGCCTTAGGAATTGATGGAAGAATACAGAAGGCCAACGAACAGCTAAATTGGACAAACACAGCTGTAAAAGGTCTTGAGATGGAAACAACAATGTCTGCAAAAGTCAAAGAATAGTTTATCATTGTTCAAGTTTCAATAAATGTTGTAAATAAGTCTTTGAATGATGTATAGTATTCATCCTCAGTTGCTAGAAGTTATGCTAGAGAATCTCTGAGTAAAATAGAAGAAGTAGAAGAGAAAATGGTAGACCAATTTAGGTCTACAAAAGGATTGATAAATGAACTGGTTGAGAAGGTCGATAAAATGAATGTGTCTAAAATTGACAAGCCAGTTCCTGCCTCCTTTTTGCATAAAAGGAGTGTGAAGATTCAAGACCCTGTCAAACCTATAGACAAGTTTCCCCAGCTATTTCCAAACGAAGTTGTATCTCCTCAAGTAGATAAAGCTGAGTCTTCAGAACATGTCTTCTTAGCATCCTTATTTCAAGAAGAAGAAGAAAAATAAGCTAAATTCCTTCCTATCTATGAGCCCTTGGAAAGTCAACTCGGTAGATACTCTACTCCCGATCTTCCAGAAGCTCACACATTTTTCCCCGATTCCCATAGAGAGTGGAATATAGACAATCTCAGTGTAGGACAAATCAGACAAATGATTGATATGATGTTCACTGAGTATAAATTGATGTGTCTTAGAGGAAAAAATGAGATAGAAGCATTTAAAACCATTATTCAATGCTTTACTGGAACATTGTTAATATGGTGGGAAATAGAATCCTTTCTAGCTTTAGTATAGAAGATGCAGTATGAGTTGCTTAAAGACGAAGCAAGAGATATTATACACAATCATGGAACTACAAAAATAATATGATTGGAGCTTTAACCTCCATGATTCTGGAATGCTGGTGTGGTTCAGAAACTGAGATAGCTGATAAACATGAAGTCATCTTAATGAATTTAAAATGTAATAAGATGTCTCAGTATGAAGATTTCCATAGGGATTGGATGCAGCGTATATATGAGGTAAAGGATTCCAAAAATATTCTTTGGAAGTAGGTATATCTTGCAACACTCCCCTCCATATTTCTGACGAATCTTTGTACACCTACGGAAAATAACTTTTATAGAGTGGATGCTTTTTGAACAGTAAAGCCCACGAGAAAACTGGTCACAATTTGTCCTGTGACTGGACATCATTATTACAAAGTGGAAACTTTTAGGACAAGTCCACGAGAACCATTTATAAGGTAGGGCCTTCTAGAGGCATAATCCCTGGAAACCAGAATCTACGATACAAGTGTCCATCCCATGATTTGGTGTATATTCTCTTAACTATCATGGGTTTATTTCATACATATTGATGCTTTATTTTAGTCATGACTAACCATTCATCGTGTCTAGCCATGAATTGATGTAGGACTCCATGCTCAAGAAACTGCAGAAGGTCCTTGACAGTTTTACATCGATCATGGAAACATTGTACAATATTCTTTTCAAAACATACATCACACTGCATTTGGTAGTAGGATTCATAGTAGACTAGATCAATGGCTTTTTTGTTTACTCCATAATCTCTCCACCAGTCTTGTAACCATTCTCATTGCTGGTTTCTTTGCATAATTCCTGTTTGTATAGTGGATTTCATATTTACCATCAACATTTAAAATGTCCCACCATAATTTCTTATAACCTACAAAATTATAGACAGTATTAGGAAAAATCAAATTTGGATCATTTCTAGGCCATAGTGTAATATTATTTTTTGTGATTAGCCAGTCGGTATTTCTGGTTCTGCTTATGCAGAAAAATCTATGATAGATTCTATGTCGATCTCCACCTTCTTATCAGATCATTGAGATGTCACGAAAGTCATTTTGTAATGACTCTTCTGCTTGATGTGATGCGACCATACTCTTGGAGTACACCATGTCATGAATCCAACGACTCCCTTTTGGAAAGACTCTCCTAGGTGTAAGATATCAGTGTGAGGTTGTAGATCGGCATCTAAAACCTTAGTATTTCTCAGCTACCATGTTGGTTTCCAACTGTCTCTGTATTCGGTCCAACTCTGATCTTCACGGATATACCTCAAAATATCCTACTGCTGGTTAGGGTCCCATTCAGTAACAATTATCATAACTTGTTCTTGATGCTGGATATACTCCTTGCTAAGAAAATCTGGCAGACAATTTTCAACTCCTTTTATGTGATCAACCTCAAAATCAAAGTTGGCAAATAGAGATTGCCATCTGGAAAATTTAGCTTCTCTTGGCTTCTTAATATATTTAGTTAAAACCTTTTTGAGGGCTAAGGCATCTGTTCTAAAAAGAAAAGGTGTATTTACCAAATGGATCTCAAATTTGTCTATGGAATTCCACGTTGTTTTTACCTCTTTCTCAATAGTGGAGTAATTCTTTTTTGCAGGGTTCTAGGTGCCTGAAACAAATTGAATTATTTGTTCTTCTCCATCCTTTCTTTGTTTATGTACCCCATCCGATGTCACTGGCATCAGATTCAACAAATTTATAAGCTTCATCATCAGCAATATGAAGAATAGGGAGAGAACTGGCCTTAGTTTTTATATATCTAACAGCTTTTGTATGTGCTTCGGTCCATGGTGAAGGATTCTTTCTTAAACGCTGGTTCAGCAGGCTTCTGTCTTTGGCACAATCTTTGTAGAAGTTACTGACATAATTTAAGCACCCAGGAAATCTT
The DNA here is from genome assembly GCA_031772625.1 of Pinus tabuliformis. Classification (NCBI taxonomy): domain Eukaryota; kingdom Viridiplantae; phylum Streptophyta; class Pinopsida; order Pinales; family Pinaceae; genus Pinus; species Pinus tabuliformis. The sequence goes on from CM062818.1 coordinate 371,241,105, forward strand.
TGAAGTTGTGTCTTATCAATGATTACATATGGGAATTTATCAGAAAAATCCAAAGCATGTTTCTGTAATGATATTTGGCCATTATATATGGTATGACCAAGAAACTTAATATAGTTTTGGAACACCTTAATCTTCTTTTTACTAAGAACCAGACCATTTCTTTTTATTGTCTGTATAAAAATCTGGATATGCCTAAAATGGTCTTGGACATTCTTTGAAAAAATGAGTATATGATATATATACACTATCAACCAGTCAAAATAGGGTTTATAAATGGAGTCCATTACCTTTTGGAGCTTTGATGGTGCATGCTTCAATCCAAAAGGCATCACGTTCCATTAAGAATGACCGATTGGCACACTGAAGGCAGTTTTGAACTTGTCTTTTTCAGCAATAGCAACTTGCCAAAACCCTGATTTTAAGTCAAAATTCGAGAAGATTTTTGCTCCTGCAATTCTTCCCATGAGATCTCCCTTGTGTAGAATTGGATGTTTGTTATCTGCTATAACAGAGTCTAGGGGCTTATAGTTTATTACCAGTCTAGGTATCCCTCTGAGCTATTAGGCTCTTTTTTTGACATAGAACCCATGGCAATTCCATGGGCTATTAGATTCTCTGATTAGCATTTTATCCAACAACTATTTTATCTCTTTCTCTCAGAGATCTCTATATTCTTTATTCATTGGGATGGCTCTGCTCTTGGAAGGCCTTCCTATGTATTCTACCTTATAGGGCAACTCAACAGAGTGTTGTTTCCTGTGTCAGAAAGCATTTGGCTCTTCGACGCAACATTCATCTTCAATTTTCTTTCTGATCTCAGCAATCTTCTTCTGGTTTACTGGATATTTATTCTGAAACTTGGATCATTGACTTTAAATCCTTAAGTTCTATCAACTTAGATTCAGCTCTATCCAATTCTCTCATTGCTTGGACCATTGTGGATATTCTTGGATCTGAGACATAAGGCATCTCAATCCTTTTGTGAAATCCTTTAGAGGTTGAGACAGTGATGAAATATCCTCCTCGATTTCCTCTTCGTCTGACCGATCCATGCGGTTCTACTGTAGCCAGAAAAACATTGCCTAAAATGCAATCGACTGGAATATCTGCAACTACAAATTTTAATTTTATACAATGTTGCTCAAAACAAATTGAAGATTTAGGTACTTCATATTTGAGGGTCTTATTACCCAAGCCAATCACTTTTTTATTTGTAGACACCCAATATTTTGTTGGAATCACTTTGGTGTTTAAGATATTTACATAAAGTCTGCAAAAGTCAAAGAACAGTTTAACATTGTTCAAGTTCCAGTAAAAGATGTAAATAAGTCTTTGAATGATGTACAGTATTCATCCTCAGTTTTTAGAAGTTATGCTAGAGAATCTCTGGGTAAAATAGAAGAAGTAGAAGAGAAAATGATAGACAAATTTGGGTCTATAGAAGGATTGATAAATGAACTGGTTGAGAAGGTAGATAAAATGATTGTGTCTAAAATTGACAAGCCAGTTCCTGCCTCCTTTTTGCATAAAAGGAGTGTGAAGATTCAAGACCCTGTCAAACCTATAGACAGGTTTCCCCAGCTATTTCCAAAAGAAGTTGTATCTCCTCAAGTAGATAAAGCTGAGTCTTCAGAACATGTCTCCTTAGCATCCTTATTTAAAGAAGAAGAAAAAGAAGATGAAGTCCTTACTATCTATGAGCCCTTGGAAATTCAACTCAGTAGATACTCTGCTCTTGATCTAAGTGGCAAAGGAAAGCTTCCAGAAGCTCACACATTTTTCCCCGATTCCCACAGAGAGTGGAATATAGACAATCCCAGTGTAGGAAAAATCAAACAAATGATTGATATGATGTTCACTGAGTATAAATTGATGTGTCTTAGAGGGAAAAATGAGATAGAAGCATGTAAAACCATTATTCAATGCTTTACTGGAACATTGTTAAGATGGTGGGAAACAAAATCCTCTCCAGCTTTAGTACAGAAGATGCAGGATGAGCTGCTTAAAGATGAAGCAGGAGATATTATACATAATCCTGATGGAACTACATAAAAATAATATGATTGGAGCTTTAACCTCCATGATCCTGGAACACTGGTGTGGTTCAGAGACTGAGATAGCAGATAGACATGAAGACATATTAATGAATTTAAAATGTAACAAGATGCTGCACTATGAAGATTTCCATAGGGTTTGGATGCAATGTATATATGAGGTAAAGGATTCCAAAAATATTCTTTGCAAGCAGGTATATCTTGCAGCGCTCCCCTCCAGATTTTTAGATTATATTCGTCTACAAGACGTTTTTCAATTACCTTTTGAATCCTACACTTGGGAAGAAATTTATTCAATTATTACTAAAGCCTTTGTTGGTTTGTGTACTAGCTCTAAAGGAAACAAATCTCTGGAAAAGTTATCTAGATTTCCAGATAGCAAATCTATTTGTAGCAGATATGGATTAAGCATAAATGACCCATTGGTCAAAAGAAGAAAAGCCAAGAGAAGAGCTAAGAAAGAAAAGAAGAACACCACCAAGCCTAGTAAAAGAATAAAGGCCCCCACAAGGCCAAGAAAAGGACATTACAAGTATGTACAAGAAGCCATTATTACAAGCCCTCCGATATCCACTTGCACAGTTAAAAACAAGAAAAGTGGAACAAGTTAACTTGTTGGCTTTGTGGAAAGAGTGGACACACCTCAAACAAGTGCCCAGTAGGAGAAGAATCAAAGAAATATAGAGGTAAGAAGTCATAGCCTCTACACAAGCAGAAAAAGAGCATTAAGACAAAGACCCCAATGCTTTGTATGAAATGCGGGTCCAGAAGTCACAAAACAGAGCACTGCCCAAATGTAGTGATTTGTGAGAAAATTCAGCAGCAACAACTTCACCACTCATCCGCTGAATATTCTAGTTCCTCTTCTGTCATTACATTAGATGAAGAATATGAAGAACCGAATCTTCATGTTCAGCCATGCAATTTTTCAGATTCAGATGAATGCAATTTTAATTACTCTACTAATTCTGATTCTGAATATTCTAGTGAATGTTGTGATGATGCTATAAAACCTCCTCAGCACAAGGAAAAAGTGATGATGGCACAGTCAGAAGAAGAAGAAATGAAAATATTAGCAGAAATTCGTGTAATGGAAGATGGAGAGATGAAAAATCGTCTCACAGATGCCTTTATGGATCAACTTCGCTCTTCCAAGGGATCTTCAAAGAAACCTCTCTTCATAGATGCTTCCTATGAGTGAAATACTAAGTCTTTTCAAAGGCATAAACTGCAAGACAAGGTTCGCTCTCTCACCTTTGGGGAGGTAAGTAGAGAAATACATACTCTTAAATCTGAAATCTCTGCTTTAAAACTTCATATTGAAAAATTAGAAAAAGGAAAGCAGTCTATTACAGCAAATACATTTGATGGATATGATTCACCAACCTATTGTGAATTGAACATTGAGATAATAGAAGGAAAGAAAGATCCCACTGCAGGATTTAAAGAGATGAGAATCTTGGCTGTAGAATACCAGCAACACCATGTACATATAAATTTTTGTATACAGAATGAAATGTTTTCATTAACTGCACTAATTTATTCAGGTGTAGATGTAAATATCTTAAACACCAAAGTGATTCCAGCAAAATATTGGGTGTCTGCAAATAGAAAAGTGATTGGCTTGGGTAAAAATACCCTCAAATATGAAGTACCTAAAGCATCAATTTGTTTTTAGCAACATTGTATAAAATTAAAATTTGCAGTTGCAGATATTCCAGTCGATTGCATTTTAGGCAATGTTTTTCTGGTTGCAGTAGAACCGCATGGATCAGTCAGAATAAGAGGAAATCGAGGAGTATATTTCATCACTGTCCCAACCTCTAAAGGATTTCACAAAAGGATTGAGATGCCTTATGTCTCAAATCCAAGAATATCCACAATGGTCCAAGCAATGAGAGAATTGGATAGAGCTGAATCTAAGTTAATAGACCTTAAGGATTTAAAGTCCACGATCCAAGTTTCAAAACAGCTAAAAAATCCAGTAAACCAGAAGAAGATTGTTGAGATCAGAAAGAAAATTGAAGATGAATGTTGCGCCGAAGAGCCAAATGCTTTCTGGAACAGGGAACAACACTCTGTTAGGTTGCCCTATGAGGAAGAATACACAGGAAGGCCTTGCAAGAGCAGAGCCATCCCAATGAATAAAGAATACAAATATCTCTGAGAGAAAGAGATAAAACAATTGTTGGATAAAAATCTAATCAGAGAATCTGATAGCCCATGGAATTGCTATGGGTTCTATGTCAACAAAAGAGCTAAACATATTAGAGGGATACCTATACTGCTAATAAACTATAAGCCCCTAAACTCTATTATAGCAGATAACACATATCCAATTCCGCACAACGGAGATCTCATGGGAGGAATTGCAGGAGCCAAAATCTTCTCAAAGTTTGACTTAAAATCAGGGTTTGGGCAAGTTGCTATTGCTGAAAAAGACAAGTTCAAAACTGCCTTCAGCATGCCAGCCAGTCATTATTAATGGAACGTGATGCCTTTTGGATTGAAGCATGCACCATCAAAGTTCCAAAAGGTAATGGACTCCATTTTCAATTCCTATTTTGACTGGTTGATAGTGTATATAGATGATATACTCATTTTTTCAAAGAATCTCCAAGACCATTATAGGCATATCCAGATTTTTGTACAGACAATAAAAAGAAATGGTTTGGTTCGTAGTAAAAGGAAGATTGAGGTGTTCCAAACCTCTATTAAGTTTCTTGTTCATACCATATATAATGGCCAAATATCATTATAGAAACATCCTCTGGATTTTTCTGATAAATTCCCAGATGTAATCACTGATAAGACAAAGCTTCAAAGATTTCTTGGGTGCTTAAATTATGTTAGTAACTTCTACAAAGATTGTGCCGAAGACAGAAGCCCGTTGAACCAGTGTTTAAGAAAGAATCCCTCACCATGGACCGAGTCACATACAAAAGATGGCAGAAATATAAAAAATAAGGTCAGGTCTCTCCCTATTCTGCATATTGCTTATGATGAAGCTTATAAAATTGTTGAATCTGATGCAAGTGACATCGGATGGGGAGGAATACTTAAACAAAAAAAGGATGGAGAAGAACAAATAATTCAATTTGTTTCAGGCACCTGGAACCTTGTAGAAAGGAATTACTCCACTATTGAGAGAGAGGTAAAAGCAGCGTGGAATTTCATAGACAAATTTGAGAACAAATGCCTCAACCCTCAAAAAGGTTTTAACTAAAGATATTAAGAAGCCAGGAGAAGCTAAATTTTCTAGATGGCAAGCTCTATTTTCAAACTTTGATTTTGAAGTTGAGCACATAAAAGGAGTTGAAAATTGTCTGCCATATTTTCTTAGTAGGGAGTATATCCAGCATCAAGAACAAGTTATGATAATTGTTACTGCATGGGACCCTAACCAACAGCAGGAGATTTTGAGGTCTATTCGTGAAGATCAGAGTTGGACCGAATATAGAGACAATTGGAAACCAACATGGCAGCTGAGAAATACTAAGGTTTTAGATGCCGATCTACAACCTCACATTGACATCTTACACCTAGTAGAGTCTTTCCAAAAGGGAGCCGATGGATTCATGACATGGTGTACTCTAGGAGTATGGTCGCAGCACATCAAGTAGAAGAGTAATTGCAAAATGACTATCGTGGCATCTCAATGATTTGGTTAGAAGCTGGAGATTGACATAGAATCTATCATAGATTTTTCTGCATAAAAGGAACCAAAAATACCCAATGGCCAATCACAAAAAATAATGTTGCACTATGGCCTAGAAATGATCCAAATTTGATTTTTCCTTATACTATCTATAATTTTGCAGCTTATAAGAAATTATGGTGGGACATTTTAAATGTTCATGGTAAAGATGAAATCCACTATACAAAACTAAAATTTGGATCAACGGGAAGTATGCAAAGAAACCAGCAATGTGAATGGTTACATGACTGGTTGAGAGATTATGGAGTAAACAAGACAGCCGTTGATCCAGTCTACTATGAATCCTACCACCAAATGCAGTGTGATGTATGTTTTGAAAAGAATATTGTAGAATGTTTCCATGATCCATGTAAAACTGTCAAGGACCTTCTGCGATTTCCTAAGCATGGAGTCCTACATCAATACATGGCTAGACACGATGAATGGTTAGGCATGACTAAAATAAAGCATCAATATGTATTAAATAAGCCCATGATATTCAGGAGAATATGCACCAAAGCATGGGATGGACACTTGTATCCTAGATTTTGGTTTCTAGGGATTACGCATCTAGAATGCCCTACTTTATAAATGGTTCTCATGGACATGTCCTAAAAGTTTCCACTTTGTAATAATGATGTCCAGTCACAGGACAAATTGTGACCAGTTTTCTCGTGGGCTTTACTATTCAAAAAGCATCCACTTTGTAAAAGTTATTTTCTGTAGGTGTACAAAGATTCGTCAGTCATGAGACTTGGAGCACTTCTCTGACTTTTGGTGTGTTTTGAGCCACTTCTCATTGGCAAATAGAATAATATGTACTAGAGCTGACTGTCGGATGTTTGTCCCCTCCTTTTCCTATATAAGAAAGGGGTAAGGCTCATTCGAGGCATTCAGATTTGAGTGTGTGAGAAATAGAGAGTCTAGGAGTCAAGAAATTTTCCTTCTCTACAACTGCGGACAATTGTCTGATTTGATTGCAACACGAAAATATGTCAAAGTCCTCTGTGATCTGAGAAGCCTGCGCATCTGTGTGCTCGGCACAGGTGAGAACCTAAAGTTGCCAGATCAATATAGTGTGTCTGTGCATTTGTGTGTTTATATGTTTGAAGACTGAGTCTGTGATTTCGCTAAGAAGCCTTTAGTAAGTTATCCCATATCTTGAGAAGAAAATTCTGATAAATGCAAACACGGTCAGTCTCAGGAAAGAACAGATTGTAATCTTCTGTAATCCATTTTTCTGAATTAATATATGAGAGTGTTTTTTATCCCGCATCTGAGTATTTGTGCATAAAATGAGCTATTGAGGTAGTATCTGTTTAATTTATTCTCATTTTAGGTTCACCAGAGGTTCGCCAAAGGGCAGAAGGGATGCCAGACTGTGTAAAGGTGAGGGATGCCGCAAAGAAGGTTGACAGAACGTGAAATGCCTGATTAGGTTCGTGTATGGGTGTTAGAAAATTATATATTACGGAGCAATGGAACACATAAAATATTGCAGAAATATAAACACAAAAAACACATAAAAAAAAGAGAGACATAGATATACGTGGTTCACCCAGTTTGGGCTACGTCCACCCCGAACAGCCAGTCCTTCCTTTCTATTATGTAGCAAAATGAAAAGACACAACCTACAGTAGATCCGCTGTAATATCCTCTGTTTTCTCTCACAGTCTCACCTCTTTGCTTCTCGCTCGGAGAATACACATCTATTACATAGCCTCAAATACAATGCCCTCATACAAAGAGAGGGGTTGCCTTCTAGGGCACAAAACCCTAAACTAAACATAAGTTCTACCATCAGTTCATCTGCCTAATGAAAAACCTAGATTGACTAGAAATTACTGTACCCCCCCGCATGGAGGGGTGTACAAACTTCCTGGGGTATACATCCGACTGAAACAAAGACCTCTAAATAATCATGCTCCATACTCAACAATGGGTTCGTGTAAAAGAGAATAAGTGGCATAAACAGAGAAGAGACTCAGCAAGGCCGGGATGAATAATTTGCCATAATGACCATTCTTCCAAGTACGCAATATCATTTATATTATATGAACCCTGAGTGGCACTCAGGGTTGGAATTTGACATGCAAATTGCCTGTCGTGTAGTGATTTTCCCTTCAAATACAAGTTAAAAACTTATAAAACTGTCAAACATTTGCATTGCAATTATGAAAACAGGTTGGAAACTCTAAAAAATATCAAATTTGATGGACTTGTCTTTTTTGAAATTCCAACCCTGGTGGCAGTTTACAATTGAATTGACCGTCTTATTTCTGCTCACCATCTACCTTCTTTTGAGACACATGATTTTTGTCTCGACACAATAATTGTTCTTGGCTTATTTTTTTATCCATTTACTGACATTATTTTGGAGTTTAGCTAGTGATAGGAAAAAGAAAATGAAAGAGTGTTTTGTTAAGCTATTTTTTTTGGTGTAAATGTGATGCGTTTGAAATTTTGTGGGGAAAGATGTAATTATGGTAAGGTTTTGTGTGGTTAAGGATGGATGTTATTTTGTGGTGATTGTGAAGGGTTCAGTTGTTTTTGGGACAAGATTACTCAAGCCATAGATTAATTTGAGAGTACTCTTCAGACTCACATAACTAATAAAAAAAAAAAATTCTCTCGAACATCCGTTTAATTAAGTTACAAATAAATCAATTATTGTAACTCTATGAAATTTTAACTTTGATAAGAAAGATATCTAAATTTATTTTAGAATCTTTTATCACACAAAAAAACAATTTCTTTTATAGTTTCATATTGAGTAAAGAATAAAATGTTTAAAATTTTTAAAGTTTAAAATATCATTAAAACAATTTTCCAAGATTTTTGAAAAGTTTATGTTTAAGACATATTTAATGTTGTTGTATTTTGTTATTGTATATTTATTGATGTAATTTTTGTGTATATATTTAAGGAAAATTTTATAAGCTGAAATTTTGGGGCAACCTTCATCTCTTTTTTCATGTTTCTTTATGATATTTAATGTAAACTCATAACACTCTAATTACAATTCTAGATCTCAAAGTAATACCTAATGAGAAATGCAACTTAGGCATAAAATTGGAGGGACAAATCCTAGTGTGCTAGCATAAGTTGCTAAGTTCTTTAAGGTTCGTGAAAGAAAACTTGAAATGAATACCTTCTGTGTAATTATAATTATCATGCCCATCACTTATTAGTTATGGTTAATTGTTATCTACCATATATTTCTCATATTTAACCATGATCAATTATGGGCCACTAATCAGCTCAAACTCATTTGCTTTCAAATAGCACAACAATAAAGTGATTGATATTCCCTATCAAATAGCAGCAATAAAGTGGTTGATATATACCTATAGGCATCATTTTCTACCTTTCGTATGTTATACCAAAAATACAAAAAATTGACATAGATAGATATATATCAACCACTTTATAAATATTGCTATAATAATTATTTTAATGATCTTTATTTTAAATTAAAAATTTATTGCTGTAACTAAATTCAGCTTCTTTTTCCAAGTTAAAACCTGAAATAATTTTGGATCAATTAATTACAAATACCCTATATGTTAATTAGGTAAAACACATTTACTTCCAAATAACATGACAATAAAGTGATTGATATTCCCTGTCAAATAGCATAAGAATAAAGTAGTCAATATATACCTATAGACATCATTTCCTACCTTCCATATGCTATACCAAAAGACAAAAAATTAACATAAATAAATATATACAAACAACTTTATGAATATAGCTATAATAATTCTTTTAATAATTTTTATTCTAAATGTAATTAAATCCAGCTTCCTTTTCAAGTTAAAACCTGAAACAGTTTCCTATCAATTAATGACGGATACTGTATATGTTAATTGAGTCCAGGAAAGGTCATTGAATAGCTGCAGTATGGAGTCGTGGAATAGTTACAGGCAATGGAGCAGTCTCGGGGGACTGGAGTAGTGTAATAAACATAGTTCAATTTTTTATATATTAAAAGTAATTTTGGTTTTTTTAGTAAATTTTTAAATAATAAGTTATGGGTGTGTAGTTTATGAAGAACTTAAAAAGTTTGAATAATTTAGAGAGTTTTCAATAATTTAGAAAGTTTTTAAGAATTGAATCAATTTATATATTAAAAAGAAAAATTGCATTAAAATAGTATCCCAGATGTCCACGTATAAATCTAAAATTTAAGAAAAAAGAGAACAAAACACTGTCCCAAATGTCCATGTATAAATCTAAATTAAAAAAAAAAAATAGAAAAAAAACAGTATCCCAGATGTCCACGTTGTTTCTGGGAAAACTAGTATTCCTAAAGAATGCTAGCCCTCTAGGTTTGGCAGCTACCCTAGAAACAACAATTTAAGCAATCCAATGATTTCTCCAATGTGTAACAGATAAGGGAAAGATAATGGAACCAACCTGGAACTTCTGCTTAATCCCTTGCTTGATCTCTCTCTCCTTTGGCAGATCCTGCAACTCCTCCCCGTACTTAACATGCTTGGAGAGTACCTACACATGTACAACAACAAATAACTGTCAAAGCATCGTGATCTATTACAACATAAACATTACAGAACCAAATATATAATGAACGAATGATAGCATTCACAAATGATAACATTCACAATTGCACAATCATATGGGAGAAAACTTGAAGAGCTTTATTAATAGAAAAGAGAATTACAACCCAGTTGTTTGATCCAACATCATCCTCCCAGCTTCAATCCTTCTTCACCTCATGAAATAGCAAGATCACTCCAACAAGAATACAATGCTCTTTCCTCAATTACAAACTATCAACACTTACTTGCAATTCACAACATTCCAACCTCTAGATCTCTTGAATGAGGGATCCATTTATAGATGTGTGCAAGGGTGTGAGTCATCCATGGGGTTTGATTAGTGTCATTCCACTTGTTACAATTGGTTCCACAAGAGAAGGGATTGGAGATTTTCTTGGATCCCTTATTCATCCTTGGGCGAATTCAGAGAGGCAAGTGGCACATGAGAAGTTTCTAGAAGATTCCATGAGCAACCACCTAGAAAATTGTCCTGGACATTTGTCCATCCTCACCCATTGCACCCTATAGAAGGCCTAAATAGTATGCATCGCACCCTGGCAGTGTACCACTTAGTATGCATCGCACTTTGCCAGTGGAGCAGTCAGTATGGTTCAATTTAGACAATTTCTGGATGGTTTCTCAGATGGAACTTTTGGGGAATGATGTATTCAGATGACTATGTTCCTTTAGGGTATGAAATAACTCTTTTACAGGTTGATGAGCCCTAATACATTGACATATAACTTTGGGGTTGATGTGCCCAAATATGTCTATAACAATTTCCCCCTAAAGCATGAGGTTGTAAATATTCATGTCGGGTGAAATTCTTTATCATGAGGATCTGATGTTTCGAACTAGAAGGTGACCTGCATAAGTTACAATACAATACATCATCATAATATGATTTTCATGATCTAGCTGAGGGAGGCATTCCCATGCTCAGCTTTATAAATTTCATTTCATGTACATAGATCAGATAGTTGTCTGTAGATATAGACTGATGATTCTTAAAATATAGTGTCATCATCCATGATTAGGATGACCATCTGTGCATAGCCTTTGTACATTTGATGTTTTTATATCCCTTAATATATCGTAGCCCAGATGGATGAAACTAGATCTGGGGTCTTCAAACTCGTTCAATCTTCGCTCGATGTACAAGTCAAACCATGTGAAGAGATGTTCTGAAGTCGAACATGGAAAGACATCGCCTGATTACCAATCAATGATGTGAGCTGTTAACGGATGCGAGAGGAATCACCGATAATGATAATGACCCTCAAGGTACTACGGTAAAATTCACATGGTGTGAATACATGATTCAATGTCGAACACCACACAAAATCTTTCGGTCGAAGGCCATTGATGTCAACCTGTTGCCAGAAGTGAGAAACTTGCCATTGATGTATGCAATCTTCAAAGCACTGAAAGGTTTGTTTCTAAGTCAACTTCTTGGATAATGAGCTGATGTCGACCAGAAGTGACTCATTGTAGGAGGGCCTTGATGTATCCCACATCTACGACACGAAACGAAGCAAATGATTTCTAGAGGTGAAAATGAACTGACGACACAAGGTTCAGGAATGGTGGTCATGAAAAAATGAAGGTTTTAGGTATTGCAATGTATGAGACATTAACTGGATGGTGATTTCTCAACTGAATGACTTCTCTTGAACATGTCGGCAACACTAAGATGAATTGCTAGCGTTAACCCCAAAAGGTGGATGGCATGAAAGACTAATGGTATGATGACCAGTGAACGGAATAACCCAACCCAACTCAATAATGGTGATGAAGTGAAAGTGTCATGTTCAAGAGCGACTTGCTACCATAAATTCTTCAAGTTTTTTCCCTTTCTCCCCAGTCATTGCTGACCAATACCTCTTTATTTTTGTCAAGATTGAGGAGGATAAGATATGCATGTTCTATAATTTGCCCTTCGGGCAAACCTGTCACTATTTAATATTTTAACGAGTCTAGCGACAGTGAAACTCGGTCTCATCTAGATGGACAAGTTTATCGCTATTGTTTTAACAAGTTTAAGGACAAGGATAACTCGGTCCCTTTTATGTTTAGAGAGTTTGAAAGGGACGAAAAGAAAACTATGTAAGTTATTTCTTGTAAAATAATCCCTCAGGTCTGAAAAAGGATAATATAATACAGGAGGGATGACATTTCCAATACTTTAATGAGCTGGAAAAGACAAGCGCTCAACAATATTTTCATGTTTAGGGAATCTGAAAAGGGTTTAAAGAGGACTCTATTTTGAGGAACGAGTGGTGTCTAGGGTGGCAACTGGTTCCGGTGATGTTGGAGCTTCTCAAAACATGTTGATTTATGTGAAGAGATTGGCTAATAAGACCACTCATTGCAACCATCCCTCAAAAAGGGTAAAAAAACCAAGTGAAAGCGTATGATCGGCCAAAGCGATGGTGGTGATGAGATGAAAACAACCAAGGTTCAAAAGGCTGAAAAAATGGCAATCACAAGGGTTAAAATTTGAAAATGGGTTCATTTTTAGACAAGCTTGAACCATAGGGAACTATGCTTGGATTCAGTTTCATTTTTACACAAGCTCGAAACGAAAAACTACGCTTGAATTGATTTACATGCCACTAGCATGATGAAAAAGAGAGTCTTTGGTAACTAGATGGAAATCGTTGTGGTGAAGCAGGATGGTTATCCAACACCTATTTGGGTTCGTCCAGATAGAAAAAGGTGCATGTCCCCCAAGCTTCATTACATTCACCTAAGTAGACTACTCATGGCTATCAGGCGGGTGGAATGAAGGTTCTTTTACAAGATCAAGTGAAAGACTCAACTAGGATTTTACGAGATCTAATCAAAGACTTGACTTTGAACTTGGGACCTTGTTTCATTTTTAAATGAGCTTAACACAAGACAAGGAATTATGCTCATATCTTTGGTTTCATTTTTTAACGAGGTTGACACAAGATAACGAACTATCCACCGTAAGAGTTGTTTAATTTTTAAATGAGGTTGACATAGTGAAAGAACTATCCTCATACTCCTTGGTTTCATTTTTTAACGAGGTTGACACAAGACAAGGAACTATTCTTGAACTCCTTATCACAACTTATAAGAGGTCATGAAGGCGAAGTCTGGTTCCAATGCCCCCAGTACATGATGTACAACATCACTTAATTGATCGTCAGTTGATGTAGGTATGGAACAGGTTGCCACATAATTAACCTGTGGTGGGGATGATACCATAGATATAAGTGGACCATTTATGGATGATGATTGACTTGGAGCTATATTTGGACTGGGAAATGAAAGCTGGTCAACGGTGACAATCTTGCCTTCATGCGGGAAACACATCACTCGGAAGAGTGCTAAAACAATAGCTTCCATGTTATAAACATAGTCACGCCTAAGAAGTAAATTGTAGTCTAAAGGTCCTAGGACTACCATCACGTTCGGATAAACAGTATTTCCTCCCAAAGTAATAGGTAACTTAGGAAGTATCCCTAACGGTCGACTAGTTCCTTTGTTAAAGCCCAAAAAATTATGTGTAACACGCACAAGCGGTGGTGAACCAAGTGCTTTCCAAGCAGCTGAAGCAAGGATACTCACTGATGCACCTTCATCTACAATAGTGCCAGATATAATCATTTTACAAACTTGTACTATGATCTAGAAAGGCACATAAGAAGGAAGGTGGGATCTCGCCAGTCGATTCCAATCAAAGGAAGTGACTAGACTACTTGGAGGGTGTACTGAAGAAACTGGAGAATTAACCCCTTGAGTTACGAGAACTAGAGGGTTTCCCTCTTGTCTTGATGGAACAAGTGGATTGCCCCCAAGCTCATTAGAATTTGAAGTAACAAAAAGAACTTGAGCGGTATCATTTTCACTCTCTTTGGGAAAGGTGCGATTAGCTGAAAGTGATATCGGGTCAACTGTTACCTCGACCTGTTGATTTTGGTCAGGTATAGACTCATAGGATTCACTTTTAGAGAGAGTTGTTTCGACTGACGGTTGATTTAAGTTTGTCAGTTCATCACCTAGTGAAGGATTCAGGGAGGGTTTCCTGTAACCAGATGGAAGTCGCTGCGGTGAAGCAGGACAGTTATCGAACATTCTTTTGGCTTCATCCAAAAGGGGACGAAGGTGAAAGGAATGATTACTTTCACATAACCTACATGGAATCTTGACCTTTCCCTTCCATCCATGAACTTTACTATCACTTGTTGATGGTGTGTTACCAATATGGTCTCCAGAGGTTGATGACATGGGATGGTGTGAACGGGAAGACCATTCTTTCAAGATCCGTGGAAAGTCAGGACAATTTCGATGAAAATGGTCTCTCGCACAATTTATGCATGGATATTTGGCTTTGTGAAGCTTAATGGATGGATTTTCATCAGATTTTGCATTCAAAGCAATGATTGCTTGGTTTCCTCCTTGCTGAATTGGCTTCTTCTTCTTCTCCCCCCCTTTCTTCTTCTTAGCCACCTGGTTACTAGTACCAAAACTTTCATCAGGAAAAGAGGAAGAAGGGAGGAAGAAACAAACGAGGAAGAAGGAAAAGGGTCAACTTCAGTGTCAACTGGAGGTTGATTTGTCCAATTGATGGTGTACTCGATTGTGGAGAAATCATGACATTTTGAACCAAAGAGGTTGAAAAAAGCCATATTGGCAGGCCAATGGTAAATCTTGAAAGGGATAATGTAGCCATATAAGGAGCACCAATATTTCCAAAAGAAGGAAAAGGACTAGGATTCCCATCAAAAGGGATTCCTTGATCAGTAGACTCCAGATTTGTGGCCATATGTCTCAACCAAAGATCAACTAAGGAATGGAGATGTTATTTGCAGTCAATTAATTTTAACGACACTTTGGACACAACTTACCTTTTTCAGTTTTTAAGAGTCGAGAAAAAGATAAAGATGACTCTAGTCTCCTTCGGCTTTTAATGAGCCTGAAAGGACAAGTGCTCAGATGGACCTTTTCTTTTAAAGAGTCGAAAAGGAACGAAATTTACTACTCTAGAAAATCTAGATAGAGGGATTACCAAACTAATCGCAAAACTGCAATATACACCTTAGTGATAAATTAAAGAGAAATTACCAAGGACTTATGTACAACAGTCAATCTTCCTGAATGCTATGTTCAGTGCATTGCGATCAATAAGGCGGCGGACTCAGTTTCTTATGGATAAAGGATTTAAGCCTATTGTGGTCTCCCAATATATACGCGGCAGTACAGGGAGCTCAAGTCCATGCTAGCACTTGTCGTATCAAGGAGGAGGAATCATCCAACCTTCAATGAAAACGATAGCCACTAGTTTTAATGATGTCAGAACACGTCACTAGCCTAGACCTCTAGATATGTTGCGTTAAGTTCCAAAGCGTTGTTAGGTTCATTGAAATTCATTTTAAAGTTGATCTTGTTTATAGTTTTCCTTTCAATGGTTCACCGTGTGATGATGATCTGAAATTCCTAAGATGCAATCTACAATGATAAACAATCTTTGTTTATTTGAGCAATGAAAATCCTAGCTACTAGGGAAAGAAAATAATAGTGCTTTTAAGCAAAGAGCAAAGAGCACACACTAGTGCATTTCCCTAAATCATCTTTTCACACACAAATCAAAAAATTCTAAATGCAAATGCATATATTTGTTTTCGCTCTCCTTAATGTGAAAAATGCCAAAAAGGAAAACTAAATGCAGCAAAGATCTTAAATATTTCACTCAAAATGACATTTTCGATAATTTCTTCTTCAAAAGAGAAAGGAAGACTCAAAATGACACTTTCAATTTTGAATAAAAATGTTTTCGACACTTCGAATATAAAAAAATCAAACCAAATACATGAAGAAAAGTTTAATTGATTATCAAGGGAAGGAATAATTTACGACACTTCTCTTTTTGACAAAAAATGACAATTACGACACTTTTTGTACCAAAGTGACAAATCAACTAAAACAACTTTTCGACAAAGGATTGTAAATGAGGAACAAATACACAAAAACATTCACTAATCCTAATGTAATTGAGGCTAATCTAAGTGATGCAAGTAAGCTTCAGTAAAGAGGTATTGTTCATATGCAGCAAAACAACCAAACAAAACTGAAAACAAGGTCAAAAACCCTCAATTTCTAGATGGAAAAAGAGTTCAGTTAGTCATCACACCTAGGCTTCACAGAAATTTAGATGCATCACACTTACTGCACTTAGGAGGTGCTATGCATACTGAGTCACAGTGGAAGACAGTGCGATGGTCCAGGGAGCGCAACTGAAATGGGTTTTGGCTCAAATGTGGAGCTGTTTTCAATGAATTAAGTTGGGTTTTGATGAACAATAATAAGCAAAGTATGATGGAATGTCTTGAGAGGTTACTGAGCTACCAAAAGGGCATCTAGATGTGCTTGTAAGTCAAATGTTTAATTCATAAACTAAACCAGAGATTGACTGAAGCAGCATTCATCTACTATGCAATTGCAAAGCAAGAGCAGTTCGAAGGCTACCTGGTTGACTTCAGACTTTGTCTATAGTTTATCAAATTGAACATAAAACAAAAAATAACAACAAACAAACATCTGTTCGATCCCTAGTGGAGTCACCAATTTGTTTATGGGAAAACTAGTATTCCTAAAGAATGCTAGCCCTCTAGGTTTGGCAGCTACCCTAGAAACAATAGTTTAAAGCAATCCAATGATTTCTCCTATGTGTAACAAATAAGAGAAAGATAATGGAACCAACCTGGAACTTCCGCTTAATCCCTTGCTTGATCTCTCTCTCCTTTGCAGATCCTGCAACTACTCCCATACTTAACACGCTTGGAGAGTACCTGCACAAGTACATCAACAAGGAACCGTCAAAGCATCATGATCTATTACAACATAAACATTATAGAACTAGATATATAATGAACAAATGATAGCATTCACAGATGATAACATTCACAATTGCACAATCATATGGGAACTTGAAGAGCTTTATTAATAGAAAGGAGAATTACAACCTAGTTGTTTGATCCAGCATCATCCTCCCAGCTTCAATCCTTCTTCAACTCATGAAATAGCAAGATCACTCCAACAAGAATACAATTCTCTTTCCTCAATTACAAACTATCAACACTTACTTGCAATTCACAACATTCCAACCTCTAGATCTCTTGGATGAGGGATCCATTTATAGATGTGTGCAAGGGTGTGAGTCATCCATGGGGTTTGATTAGTGTCATTCCACTTGTTACAATTGATTCCACAAGAGAAGGGATTGGAGATTTTCTTGGATCCCTTATTCATCCTTGGGCGAATTCAGAGAGGCAAGTGGCACAAGAGAAGTTTCTAGAAGATTCCATGAGAAACCGCCTAGCAAACTGTCCTGGACATTTGTCCATCCTCGCACATCGCACCTTGTAGAAGGCCTAAATAGTATGCATCACACCCTGGTAGTGTACCACTTAGTATGCATCGCACTTTGCCAGTGGAGCAGTCAGTATGGTTCAATTTAGGCAATTTCTGGATGGTTTCTCAGATGGAACTTTTGGGGAATGATGTATTCAGATGACTATGTTCCTTTAGGGTATGAAACAACTCTTTTAGTGGTTTATGAGCCCTAATACATCGAAATATAACTTTGGGGTTGATGTGCCCAAATATGTCTATAACACATGTATAAATCTAAATTTAAAAAAAAGAGAGAGGTTAAACTACACTAACAGAATAGATATTGCTCCAAGTGGAATCATGTTAATGAGCACAGTGGGCTCCAAGTGGAATCATGCTATTGAGCACAGGGCTGCTTCAGGTTGTGATTTTTGGACAACTAAGTGGATGTTGTAGGACTTCCAGAAGAATACGAATTTCCTGAAACCATATCTACAATGAACAAACAATTCTATTGGAACTCATGTCATTTTCGGTGGAGCTTCATCATTAAATTGGGGTGAAAAGCATATAGACTATGCTCCACTAAAAGGGCTTATCTATGGCTCTTGAATTGACGGCCGTAGAATCCCAATTTTCATGCTATGGTTAGGGTTTAGGGTCATAGTCACTTAACCATGCTTACATTTAATGTGTTATTTATACGTTTTTAGTGCAGGAAGATACAAGTACTATGAAAAAGAATAATTTGATATTTAAAATTGATTTACAGTAATTTAAGTTACACCTCAAACCAAAATTTATTAACTACCATTTTGATTGGACACGCGAGGACTAAATTCAAAAACTCTCCAATGATGGCCAATTTTCTGATTAATTTTCGACATTAAACAAAAAGAATGGTTATATCGTTACATGAGGCACTATAATAGTTATGTCAAGTCCGAGAAAATAATGTTAAATTAAGTTGGTATAAGTAGAATAAGATTTAGATGAGAATGGAAATTAAGAATATATTTCAAAATAAAAAAAATATCGTCTACACAGTCTTGGTTATATGGTGGTCACGTGCTCTGTTAATACACTCTTTCATGTGAAGTTATTGGTTCAATTTCCAGCCAGATTGGGTGACATATTGGACATATTGAAGATGTAGTCCTGCTAAGCTTATGAAAAAAATTAAAAAAATTCAAACCAACAATATTAAATATGATTATGTGGTAAATATTTTGGAGGGAAACCAGGAAAAAAAAATTCCTTGTATTTGCCAAGTGTTGATTGTTGATTGAATGTAGAATTAAAGTCATGCTTTTTTTTCAGGTATTTTTTTTAGATGTGGGTCTACTCAGAAGTATCTAAAGTGAGTATTCCTTGGATATGGAGTTTAGTTCCACATCCGAGTGTGACTTGGTATTTGGGAAAAACTACAAAGACAAAAATGAAGATAAAATAAAAAATTATTGTTTTCTTTTTCTAAAAGTAGATTTAGGACGCTGAAAAAACCCTATGAATTTGATTATGAAGAGTTTACCAATTAAAATTTGTGATTCCAACAAATTCTTGCTCATTTATAATAAATTAAACCCTTAAAAATGCTCTAAATTTTTTTAAAACATACATAAATTAAATTATAACAAAAAAATATAAATAAATAAAAATTTAATATAAAATAATAAAATAAATAATAAATATTTTTTTTTTCATAAATTAAAAACAATATTAAAAAAAAGAAATAGATTATTTTTATTAATGATTGATAAAATAAGAAGAAAAAAATTACTTTATTAAAGTTGATTACGTTGCTTAATATTTTATAGTCTATTAGGAGAGAGTTGTCCCATAGTAACAAGAACAACAAAAAATAATTATATAAATATTTACATAACTTATATAAATTGAATAACACATATATATAGGAAAAAAACAATTTATACTTTAATGAAATATTATTTATGAAGTTTTGATATTTTTTATATGATTAATTAATATTTGAAATTTTAGCTTTTTATCTAGTTTCGAGGATATTTTATTTATCTAGTTTTGAGGATATTTTATTTATCAAATTTAAATTGTTTAATAATGAATACATTTTTTACTTGTCCAATTATTACTAGTTATTACAACTACATTAGAAATACAATCTAATTATTTGATATTTTGGCTCTCTCTGAATATTTTTTCTAGACAATTTTACTTGAATAAAAATTAAAATAATAAACTTAAAATATATAATTTGTATAATCCGGATACCTAAATTCATTGAAAGTAATTGTTATATGTTTATGAACATTATTATGAGCCCAAGGCATGACATTATGATAATTATACAACATCATTCAAATATTTAGTTTTTTTTTAATTAGATTTTAAAATTTAATCTCATCTTTATATTTTTAAATTTTAAATTTATTTATTTATTTATTAAATTCCAATCATATGCTTCATACTTATTAATGAAAAATCTTATACTCTAACAATTTAGTTTCAAAATATACCTTTAATATAATTATCTTTCACATTAACTCAAAACTTGAATCATATTTTGTTTAGACAGATAATTAGTTGTCTATACTATATATAATGGTTGTGTTGGATCAATACTGTCATCCAAGCACTGATCATGAACCACATTTAGTGGTTTGAAAGGCGTAAAAAAAAATTGAAGAATTGATATGTGATCTACTAGAAGTATTATCTCATAACCTTATGAATTACAAAAGTTTGCATTCTCAAAATTCGTTATCTTCACAAGACCATGGACGATCTCCTATGGCCATGCAAAAGTTAATAATATATTTTCGGTTTTGGATGTCGTATTTGGTAGGCTATTGGATGACTTGTACATACATTTTTAATCTATTTAAAAAAGGTGAAATTTATTATAATTTAGTTAAAAGGAAAAGTAATAATTAATTTAATATAGTTAAAAAATAATTATGAAATTTCAAAAATTTAAATTTAAAAATAAGTTTTGGAGTATGTCTTAAAAAAAATTTCGTTTGGCTAAAAGTTCTTCTTCGAAGAAAAGGGAACATGTTAAAGGCCCACATGGGTGAAAACCTGTCCTTAAGGATAATTACACATGGCATGGTTTTCCTTAAATAACAGTGATGAGTTAAACTGTATGAGTGAATAATGTCCAATGATGATCATCAATACTATTGGTTTGAGAACTAAATTATGATAAGCTTTCCTACTTGAAAAAACAAGAGCCACCTGGTGGCATGTAATTGCTTGTTTTGCATACATGAACTAAATGCATTTTGTTTCAATTGTTTTTTATATCTCTTGAATTTTGCATGTGTTACTCTACAAATCTATAGAAGTAATTAAAGCTATATATATGTGAAAATGGAAAAATCATTGTTCTTCAACAAAAGCTTTGATTGTATACATAGAAAAAGTACCATTCCTAGTTATAATTTAGTTGTGTGCATATCATTAGTTTTATATCATTCATATATATTTAGAATCTACAATTATTTATTATTATTACTATGAACTTTTAAGGTTAGCTGAATTTCAAGAAAAAATAAATAAAACAAACTAAGTGAAGTGAAAATAAAATAAAAATCTCTATAGAACCACATACTTACTACATCAATGTTTTAAAATTTTCTTTTAACAATGATATTCACATAATTTACATCAAAATATAAAATGTTTATTTAAAAAATGACATATACCACTTGAAATAAAAATGTAAATAAAATTACAAATAAAATTAAATTCAAATAAAAAAATTTAATGGAATTTTGTATACGACAAAATAATGCAACAGTTCAATTTAAAAAGCTATTTGTAACGTTTACTAACCTCAAAAGGATAAAAGATAAATTACTATTTAACATGTATAAAGTTTTGGTTTCACGTGGTCTTGCATATGAAATGAACATGTACTAAGTGCGTCCTTTTTTTTACTTAGATTTGATGTTGAGCTTGACTAGTCACACATGAAGAACCTTAATTATTTTAAACCGCTTTTAAAATCAAGTTTTGATTCTTTAATATTATTTCATGCATCAATTACAGGATTCACTATGGATTGGTACCTAAGGTAATTAATTCCCCACCATAGGTAATCTACATTAATTAAACTCCAAGGTATCAGGTTGATGTCGATTCTCCACATGGCTCTCATCTTAATTAATCCTTTATGCGCCAGAGGATATGACATTAATGTTTATTGAGTTTCATGTAACTAAGATAGTGAACTACTCATATATATTCACATAATTGTGTTAACCCTTATTAAAACTATTACACATTATTTTGGAAATTTCTCCAAACTTGGACACTTGGACTCCTACTCACAGTGCAATCGTTCAGCCTAGATTTGATGGTCATGAGTAGTGGAAGTTGTTGAGTAACTACTTCTCGTTCTCGGTACTGGAAAAATGTCTCATTCTGTCATCGCCTCTAGAGTTGGGTTGCTCTGCAACTCTTAGGGTAGAAGAAGGTTTCAATTTGCAGTAACAGCTTCTCTCCACATGTAATTCACTGACAAGACTCTCACTTATCATTTACGCATTGTATGGTGTCTTAAGAAAGGGTTATTTGTTTACAGGTTTCTCACCTTGTTTCTGTAGATGATATCCCTATGTTATGGAGAAACATTTGTTCCTTGTTGAGCGGGAAGCAACCATACTATATCTCAGGTAAACTTCACATCCCCACACATGTTGGGTAACAACGTTTACAGTCGGGTAGATTTACTCATCGACTCTCATTGGTAGTTATCCCGATGACTCGATTCCTACATGCAGGTTCTCTAGAAAAGGTTTTAGATTGTTTTCCTTCAACTGATACTTTGTTTTTTCAATTAGGGTATTGTCACTGATGGGGTTAATTTCTTTTTCGTATTTCGCTAATAGGTTTGACCCTTCTTAAGGTTTTCCCCGCTCGTTTTTTTCTTTTACCAGGGCTTCCTCGGAAAACAAGGACCACAACCCAAATTCCATATAACAGGTATTCTCATCAAATCCCAACATTTATTGAAGGTTAACTCCACAATACTGTGACAGAAAGAGGGAAGGCATAGGCAGTTAAACAACTAGCTTCACTATATTTTGAACCCCATGAATTCACCCAAGTTTTTGGTTTGCCAGAATTAAGAGGTGTTACCCTTGTTTCTGAAATGGATATCATTCAAGGTTGTGCCTCAGTTGTCTAACAATACAACATTTCACTTCCACGTTCTGCTCTATTTTCTCTGAGATGATAAAGGTAACATTTCCTTCAGGCAATATCTTCCAAGTAAAATTACATCCTTAGATCACGGTACAATGCTTCTATGTTTGTATTAAAATGGCTTGTAGCAACATAGGGTTTTCAAGTGAATGATATTTCTTAGGTTGGTTATGCTTTTATTCAGGGATTGTATTGGCATGTGTAGGTGTAATTTGGGGTTTTATCCCCTTCTTCATGGACCGAACCAAACAGTAATTTGAACCCCCTATTTTTTTTAATTTGGTCACTGAGCAAGTTGCTCTCCCTCGTTTCAGGCTACAGGATAGACTACTTATTAATTTGAACTGAAACTCAGTATCAAAATTTGAAATGGTTACTTATGTATTTATTTATTTATTTTTCAAGAAAGTTTTCCTACCAAATTCAATAGTTAAATCTTCTTTCGGTTCAGTTCGAAATGTGTTGTAGTTTTGTGTGTGGCTATCAAGGTAACATTAGCTTACAATTTTTCCAGTTTTTCCATACTTAAGAATATACTCTGGATTATTATCTGTGTTTAGAACCCTAGTGGTCTTCCTTTAGAATTGTCCTTAAGGCTGATCCAACTTGTCACCCGTGAGGTTAAATCTGAATGAACCCATTGTGCTCATAAAAATGTATGCATTTTTTCTTCTTAAGTCTTGTAGAGTTTCTGTTCATAAACCTTCTTAGTCAATGATAGAAAGTATGAAAGGTTAGATCTATAAACCATATGTTTTATACAAAATTTTGTAATCTTGGTATTATTTTTCCTAGAAATCTAACAATCAACATTTCCACAATCTCATTGTACAAAATGGTAAATAATAACTACAGTTTCTAGGCCCATTCTTAATTACATCCACTCAGTAATTTCGATAGGGAACTTAATTTCCAACTAAAAATTTATTCCTACAACTAGTAACTTTGTTTCCTGAACTACATTTCTCATACACTAGTAGAAAATAATGAAATTAGTGACTAGGTGACTTAAAAACTTAGTCACCGTAGCTTTTCCAAGCGAAATACTACCAAAATTGAGCAATTTCAACTGACCCAACTAAAAATGAATAACATAAACAACTAATTTTTTCATGGTTTAAAATATAGAACTAGTTAATAAGTAATACAACTAAGAATGACTAACATGAATCACTAATTTAGTCTACGAACAAAAATATGACTACCTAGAAAGCACTAGAATAATATAAATTAGTCATTTATGTTGGTCATTTTATTGTGTCACTTCTTCATTGAAAACATAAAAGTGATAGGGGATTCAAAGGTTGTTATGGATTTTTTTAAAGGTTATACTTTCTTAAACACTTCTTTATTGGATCAGTGGATGATTACAATTAGGGAGTTGATTAGAATATTCAAGGTTATATCTTTTGATAACATTCACATAGAATTAAATTCAAATCATTTGTCAAGTGTGCATGTAGATAACATCCTTATGAATCCTCAACTTTAACAACAACCTCACGCTTCTACACACCATCTAACAATACTGATGGAAAATACAACAATGCCAACATCCAACAAAAATCCGAGTAATGAAAATGAAACACTAATAAACACATGTAGAATCCTCAATCCTTAGTTCCAAAGATTACACAACCCATCATGCTCAAACCAAGAAAGAAGAATTTAGACTATAGATTATTAATATGGTAATATGAATTATTAATGTGGTAATATGAATAAGAAGAGAGAAAATATTAGAAAATAATCAACTCCAACTTCACTCTCACCACACATAAATATTATTGCATATTACCACTATATACATACTGCTTGGCCATATTATGGTAAATTCTCTGCACTTAAACCAAATCAAATTTTCCCCATAAATTTTATGCATTTAAACCCATTCAATGTGTTTTGACAATTTTTGCGCCACAATGTTATGGTAAATTCTCTACGTTTAAAACAAATCAAATTCTTTCGACAAAATTTTGGCACCACAAATTGTTCCACCTTAATTGTTTTTTTATCTAGAAATATCGGGTACGTAGAGCCATCTTTAGATGCCCGTGGCATCGGTCAAGTTGGGATGCTACTAATCATCCCTGCAACACATTCAAGGCTTTCAAACCTCAAATTCTATTTATAGATCACTTCATCTGCATCGATAAGGTTGGGATGCCACAACTCAACCTTGCAACACATTTAAGGCTTTTAGTCCTCAAATTACATGTATGGATCACCGCATCCCATCCTTCTCGTTCTTCAAAACTCTAATATGATACTCATTGATCTCTGTAGACATAGAGACCACCAATAACATGTAAATGTATGGAGCTTTCTTTCAATTATGTCTTTGATATTTTTGCACTGTAATGGTAAAGATGATGGACACAAAGTTGTTTGATTTGTTCTTTTTTCTATTGAATACATTGCTTCCAATCATCTATTACTGAAAATATTCATGTGAGATTGAAGTATATGGCTTCATCCTTTCTTGAGTTCTCCTCTTTGTTTTGTCCAGGGTTTCTCGTCCAGGGTTTGTGCTATAAGCCTGCTAACTTATTTTAGTGTGGGGTTTCTGTTTTAATATTTTCTCATCTTATTGCTTAATTTGGTGCTACAAATAATTAGAATAGTGTAAATATTATCTAACTCAAATTCGACTAGAGTGTTACTGCAAATAGGACCGTCAACTGGTATATGGTGTTTGTCTTTAATAATGTCTTGGTAACACTAGTAAGAACCCATATGCAATATGTGTAACCAAGACATTATTAATGACAAGTGGGCTGGAGTGGGATGTTCAACATAACGATATTTTGATGCCTACCAATGAGTGGTCTAGAAATACCATGCCAAGTGATCAAAGATCGTGACGTGCATTTCAGAGTTCTTCCCCTAGCCAGTGCTAGATTTCTATTAGCCAAGAACATTTTTCGCAGGCTAGGAAGATGGAGAATAGCAACAGTATGGCTATGATAAGCACCTATGGGTAAGTTCACAAAATACTCATGAAATATTTTGGATACCACAACAAACAAATCAAGATGAGATATCTCAATCAGGGGATAATCAGTCGAAACTCTATGGGTAGCAACAAGGCTTCCAAATAGAATTGATGAACCCAAACTTTTCTAGCAAGTAATCTAGCCAGATACTCCTAGGTGTTTCTCAGCAAGTTGGCTTTCAAAGTCAAGCTGAAACTACGAATGGAGAGGCACATTACTCACAACAACAATGACTTTCTCATGGAGGTAATACCTCAGATATATCTTCAAAGGAATCATCTTCCTAGGAAGTGAAAGGTGCTTCTGAACAAATGGACTTTGAACAGAATCAGGCAAGCTAGGGGCTATAAGAGTGAAGATCCATGTGAATAATCACAGTTTGCCGCGGCCTCCAATTTATTAGAGGATGGAAATTGACAACCAGCCCCTAGGGTTCCCAGGTATGAAAGCCAACAATCAACAAGCAATGTTTTAAAGAGGTCCCACCCTTAGTCAACCTCAGAAAGTTATAAGTGGGCATAATATACAACAACGAACTCCAAGGTGACCCTATCATGAAACAATGTAAAGTCTAGGATTTCAAATGCAGAGGATCAACCCACAAAACACTGCCAGTTTCAATGGAAATACATAAATGTAAGTAAATAGGCAAGGGATGTTGTTCATTTATCTTTAGTTGTAGCTACCTAGTGTCATTCATGTTAGAGTACCTACATGTTTCAACTACAATTCGTTTCTTAGTTAATAACCATTATGGGTTATATTAAACAAAGTCTTAACACACGTAAAGTTATTTATGATAGGAATAAAATATGTTTCCTTTGTTGTTGCATGAATATTACTGCAACAATAGCTCACATGGGAACCCCTAGCTGATGATCCATCTAAAATTTGTTTGGCCTAAAATAACAAAATTTACTATGTCTAATATGATTTTGAGGTATTTTGTTGAGATTGTGATCATAGGTGGTTGCTTGTTTCATTATTTGAGATTTTAAAAGGAAATAAATTAGTGATATACACAAGTCCTAAACAACATTTTGTGATGAATATCCTTTTTAAAGTGGCAAGACGAGAACAAATTCAAAGTCATAATTTAACTGCCACGCTAAGTCAAGATAAGTCAAATTGTCTTCTTATTGCTACCACCAAATTATGGGTTGTGTAAGAGCTTCCCGTTGTTTTGTTTATTAATCTACCTCCCAATAAGGTTCACATTTGATTATGACTCTATATTAACACAAATTCATCTTAACCCTGGATCTGTTATGCGCCAAGTGCTATCAAATTCCTCAAGTTGCTACACTACCAAGCCCTTTGCTGTTAACTGTCAACTCAAACCCCTATCACATGGATTTTTTTATTCTGCAAATGAAGACCATGGGCGCAGAGCTCTTGGAGCATTAGTATCAGGCATATGGAAGTTTGTTTTTAACTTAAGAAAATCACTACCAGTGGGATCTTTCTTGTAATTCTTGCAAAACCATAAAGTTTATCAACCTACCATAAATAATTTGCACAACGATTCAAATATCATTAACAAAGCTTCACAACAGTGACGAATCTGCAAGGTAGAGTTGCATGTTGGGAAAATTGGTTGTAATAGAAAGAGCTAGAATTTTCTTCAGATAAATCTCAGTTCAAAACTCCACCCAAACATCATGCTCTTCTCTGCATTGATTATTTTATGGAACTAAGATTTCAAAATTTTAGTTCTTTCCCTTCATTTGTAATGAATATAATGCATATCTAAATGAAATTCAAGATCTCATTAATTTAGGTTGCAGTACTATTAGTCATGTGTTTATGTTTGTCACTGTTTATTTATTTAATTTTTTAAGAAATATAGACAAGGGAACACACACTACAAAGAATTGATGGTCTCCTCCCCTCCCCCCTTATATGAAAGGTGCCTCTTGTTGCAATAACACAACCTTAATAGAAAGTAAATCATAGGAAAATAGAAAGTCCAATAATTCTCAGTAACACCCATAATATTTTGGTATTTACGGAAAAATTTCACCATTTGAATCACCCTCTAAATGGTGCATAATCCCTTATGTATGTAGTAGTGTTACCAGAATTTGCTCAGGTAGGAGCTTAGCAAGGCAGAAGAGTTAAGAGGTTGAAGAGGCTTGGGAAAAACTTAACAAATCTTCTGGAGAAAATGATGTATTTTCTGGTTATTTTAAGCAGGTTTGTGAGTCGTACATGCATTGAATCAAACTCATTTGAAATGAGTCAAATTTTGAAAGTATGACTTGAATTTGAGTCATTTTGACTTGTTTGGCTCATGACTCGCATTTAACTTGCAAGTCTCGCAACAATATGGACTTGGGAAATTATTCTAGGAAATAGCTAGCAAAGCAGTAAATGATTCCAGAAAGGAACTTCAAATCAAGATGGTGCTTCATAATTTTCCTTAGAAAATTAAGAATAAGGGAAAATGTTAAACTTGGAAACTAGGGCCAAATTCCGCTTTGGACATCCCATTGGATCGAGATGATTTTTGCATGAAATTCCTCTTCTTGAGAGGACCAAAATTGACCTAAAGATCATCAAATTTGGATAAGCAGAAATGTGTTTTTGAATTTATGTTTTCTCACATTTACATTATCAAGGTTGGTCTCTCATCTATGTCGGCTCATTAAGCCTAATGGTTGTGTATCACGACCTACCTATTATTTGTATAAATAGAGGTGGTCCTCAACCTCATTAGACACATTTCTTGTGTATCATTCTTGTGATAATTCCTCTTTGTGGTAGCGAAGTTGGTTGGACGAGAACATATAGTTTTTTAGGGCGTATCTCTCTTCTTCCATTACAGGTTTGAGTTATCTCGAGGCTAAATGCAGGAAAAAGGGTAGACCTGAAATGAACGTGTATGTTTTTTATGATATGAGGTCTCTCTATTAAGTATTCTGCAACCTCATGGAATCTTATTCAATCAGGCCACAATCTTATTGATCAATTGGGCAGTGTAGAGGAAAGTATTTGTGAGGGTTTTTTTCCCAATTTTAAGGCTGTAGGTAGGAGATGTACCTACATATTTTGGCAGAGGTGTTTGATTAATGAAAGGCCTAATTTAGGGCCTCCTCTCTAAGCGCAATTACAAAAAGGAGGTCGCAACCCTTTTTTGTGGGTTACAGTTATATAGAGGATTCTTTGTATGGGCTGAGAGGTCTAGGTAGACTCCTCTACCGTAGTTGTAGTTACTCTTAGTAGTAGTGCAATGATCATAAGATTTTGTATCCTAAGTAGAAGGTTGATTATCTTTGTTCTTGCAAGCAGACTGATGTAGGGTGCCCTGTGTAGTCTTCAAAGGCCTATAACCGTGTGTAGGACAATAAAGGTTTGGACATGAGAACAAAGAGATTGAAGCAGTTGATAGGAGTCATTTTGGAGCTACTACGTGAGATAGTGGTGGTTTGAATATAAACCTAACCAAGTTAAGCTATTATAGTAGTAAGTCATCAGCCTTTCATATTGTGGCCATTTTTGGCAGGTCAATTTTGACTCTGAATTACTGTACTCTCTCGCTACTAAACACTTGATAATAATAATATGAAGATTTGATCAAGAGTTTCCCCATATTGGGGTTTTCCCTTGGCTTGAGCCATATCATTATGTTCTATTGTATTTGCTTGTTCTCCTCATTAACCTTATATGTTCTTTCTTCAATCAATGTCAATGTGATTATGAATTTCTACTGGAAGTAAACTTGAATTGATATATGAGCTAATGAAGAACATTGAAGTAACTATCCTAAGTAAAGAACATGTTAACATAAAATTAACATGCAATCAAAGATTAGGTGAGGACAAGCCCAAGTGAGAGAAAGAACAATCCTTTGTAACAGTCTCAATGCTCTTCTTCATCTAGACATCTGAAGGTGAAAACTGCAATCATCTGAAATCATAACCCTTGCTCAATATTATATCTTTTAACTCTGTCGTCTTCAAGTTATGAACTCCCCATTTCTATTATCAAATCTAAAGTGGAATCTTGAAGTAAAGAGAAGGGCATTCATTAGCTATTTTTGAGTCTAGCATAAGAGCAAAAATTCTGAATTATTTCAAGATAAAGGGATTCGTTTTTATTGCAGGCGTCAATAAATGTTCAGCTTATGTTAAGAACCTAATTTTGAGGCTTGGATCCATTTCAGATCTCTGAAGATTTTTGGCACCAAAACAAGGTTATTAAAAATCATGAAGCTGTGAATTATGATTTGGATTAGCCCATCATCAAGACAGACTTTTGTTGTAGTCAAAGTTGTAAAGGAGTTAGAGACAATGTGAATCTTCAAACTCCATATCCCAGTAGGGCTTGAATCCTTTGTTATTCATTGTTGGGAATTGGATCTAGCTAAGGCATGCATCACAAGGTATGTGTTTGAAGTCAAAGTCTATGGTTGAAGAATTAATTTTTTGTCCTGAGATTATTGTGGTCACATCAAGGTTGTGTCACAATGAGCCTAAAGTCTTGTGACAATCTGGTTACTTAAGCTGCAACCACCATTGATATATTACTTTTGTTTGAACCATCCTATGTTACAATACTGAGCATGAATCTCTTGAAAACAAGGAAAAATATTAGTACATGTGTGTTTCACTATGGTATAATGTGATTAAAGCTCCCTAGGTTATGACCGTAAGAGAAGAGATGAACTTCACATAGAATCTGGAAGTCTGATTCAAATATTCTCTTTCAACATCGTTTGGGTATCCTAATGATGATCATTGCAGTAACCTATTAGTACATTTATATGCAACTCTTCATTTAATATTTTTGAGTACAGAAGAGAACAACATTATATTGATGTTCAAATAATCCTGTGTCTACTGACATCAATGGTGAAAATGTTGGACATTGGACAACATACTTTAAATTATAACTTCGATATTTAGATATTGTTATTTCTTGTTAAATAGAGATGTGTGAATCAATGTCTGCAAGTCAAAATTGTCTCATAGCCCTATCATCATTGTGAGGAGGGTTTGTCGGTATCATCATAAAATTACCTAGTTGAGAGTTGAATATATTCCAAGTTCTGAGGAAAATCTCCAGTTTGTCACTTCAAGTTGTCCAGAGAAAAATCATAGTTGCAAATGCAAGGCATTTCCTAATAAGAATAGTATCCATGACCTGGATGGTACTATTGGAAGTAAACCAGCTTGACACCTTAGTATTTTCACAGTGTCAAGAGTAATAGTGCTTGACATATATAAGTTCTACTATGATTGAATTTTGTGCATCAATCTCCATGAATCAATATGTTCTATCAATCATCTAGAATTCAATTAGATTGATAGTTCTTTTTTTCACGTGCTACTGCAGTACCTTCAACTTTGGAATATTTGATAAGGGGTGAAGCACCTTGGTCCTTAGGGGTCTTCATTCTCGAAGAACAATTACAAGATCTTGGCATCCCATTTCAAGCCTTTGATCATGAAGTACAAAAACATATGTGATGGCAAAGATCTCTACCATCTGGTGAGTAAATCTGTATTTGAGTTTTTGAGGAATGAAAAGATGAAAATATACTGATGATGTGGTTTCAACAACCATTGTATGAGCCATCACCACTATTTTTATCTCCATGATAGGATTAACTGAGAAAAAGAGATGGATGTAGTTCTTTTTTCCTTTCTCTATGCTGATGTGGCTTTATCTAAGTAGTGGTTGATGTCATAATTCCTCTAGCCTTTCCTACCATATCGTCAAATCTCCTAATATTTAGGCAGAGCTATGATTCAGAGGGATTTGATTTCTTCCTTAGCTTAAAGGTCTGATAAAATGGAAAAGTTGCTCATCCAGATTCAAACATCTTGTGGGAAGTCTAAGGTACACTACCAATTTTTTTGAGTGGTATTATGGTGAATAGTAAGGTTCTATAATCCACCTTATTTCATGGATGAATCAAAGACTAAAGTATGAGAGCTTCATTGAGACTAGATGTATAAAGTAGTAAGCATGGCTTATTGAGAAGCAAGTTGAATAATCTCTTCAGTGAGCCATTTGAGCACACCTTCATTGTATATTTTTAGAATGAGGTTCATTCCTTTTTAAGAACCCTATGTTATATGATCGTTTCAAGAATTTTGGCCTCTGGTACCACTTTATTTTGGATATGGTACTACTAGGAGCAATCAAGCTCCATCATTTCAAGACGCATGTACATGTTATCATCATCTTCACAAACCTTCTTGGAAAATTTATCTTCCTTGAGAAAGAGACTTGGAGTCGTGGATAGACCCTACTATGAGGGTCTCAACTATACATTGAACTCTAAAAGACCAGTAGGAAGGAGTAAGATCAGTTAATATTTTCTTCATCAAGATATGCTATAAGTAAAGGATTGCTAAGTGCTTCTACAATCTCTACTAAAAATCAATATGTCTATATAAATATATGTATTCGTCTATATGTTGTTGGGTAGAGCTATGAGGCTCTCATTGATGATCTAATTATCAATATCATTGTCAAGATCTAATCCTGATCTTTCACAAAGTAACTTTACCCTATTCCATATATGAAGGGATTTTTGGTTGAATATTAAGTTCTAGAGCTCCTGGGGGCTTAGGGTATTTATTGAGATATGCGAACATAGGATGAGTGGTTCACATTCCTCTGTTGTTGTGTTATGTACAGGGTTAGTGGTTCGATTTCCCCTGTGATACCCCATTATGGTTGACATGTATGTAGGGTGAGTGCTTCACCTTTCCCTACGATTGTGGACACATGCATGTAGGGTGAGTGGTTCAACTTTCCCCACTGTTGATGGCATATAGATAGGATGAGTCGTTCACCTTCTTGTATGGCATATGAGCAATATGAGTGGTTCACCTTCTCCCACGGATGCCCAATAAGAGATGCATATAGGCATCTGTTGACATGTTAGTGGGTGTGGTTCATCCTTTCCTCGCATGTAGGATGCTCATTCCCTACGATTGGTGGTTGACATGTCTGTGGGATGTGGTTCATCCTTTCCCCACGTGTAGGATCCTTCCTACGATTGATTTTTGTTACTTGTGCTTGTAGGATGTGATTTATCCTTTCCCTACATGTGATTGTGACTTGTGTTTGTAGGATTTGGTTTATCCTTTCCCTACATGTGATTATGAATTGTGTTTGTAGGATGTAGTTCATCCTTTCCCTACTCTCGGCAATTTTCAATGTGTAGGATGTGGTTCATCCTTTCCCTATAATGGTTGTAATGTGTGACTATAGGATGTGGTTCATCCTTTCCCTATGTGTGGTTATGAGCAGGATGTGATATATTCTTTCTTTGCTATTGCTTCAGTATCATCCTACCCATGCAGTTTGGGACACATGTGAAGTACCTCTCATCTGGCCAATGAGTTGGGAAAATTGTATAGGGATCATATCACCACCAATGGACGCGTCATGTACTATCATACTCCATTGGTGCTCACCAACTTGATCTGGGATCAAGTCTAATTGAGGTTCTACCTCTGGAGTGACTTTTGTCAGTAGAGAGTGGTAACATCTTATGACTCACTCTTGATCAATTCTTCTTCATTATTCTTATCAGTGTTCATCAAAGCAAGGAAGAGATGATATCACGAGATGAGACAAGATTCAGAGATGGTTCATGATGATAGGATGATATGATGATCGATAGATTGGCATGCGTAATTCTCCCTAGTTGAGAGGGAGCATTAAAATTGGAAACTAGGGCCAAACTCCCCATTCGAAATCACATTGGATGGATATGATTTTTTCATTAAATTCCTCTTCTCGCGAGGACCAAAATTTACCTAAATATCATCAAATTTGGACAAG
Source organism: Pinus tabuliformis (assembly GCA_031772625.1). Taxonomy (NCBI): domain Eukaryota; kingdom Viridiplantae; phylum Streptophyta; class Pinopsida; order Pinales; family Pinaceae; genus Pinus; species Pinus tabuliformis. The sequence continues at coordinate 371,274,772 of CM062818.1, forward strand.
AATAAATGTGCTTTTGAATTTATGTTTTATCACATGTACATTATCAAGGTCAACCTTTCATCTATTTCAGCTCATTAAGCCCAATGGTTATATCTATTGACCTCCCTACGATTTATATAAATAGATGTGGTCTTCAACCTCATTAAACACATATCCTATGTATCTTTGTTGTGATAATTCCTCTCTGTGGCAGCCAAGTTGGTTGGAGGAGAAGACAGGGTTGTTCTTGGGATATCTCTCTTCTTCCATTCCAGGTTTGAGTTATCTCCAAGTTGAAAACAGGCATAAGGGTAGACCTAAACTACATGGGTATGTTTTTATGATATGAGGTCTCTCTATTAAGCATGCAACAACCTCATAGAATCCTCTTCAGGCACGCCACGATCTTATTGATCAATTGGGCAGTGTAGAGACAAGTATTCACTACAACAAAACCCTATGATTAGGTTCCCCTTTTGCTTCCTTTCTTGCATCTAGAGCCCATTTTTGGTGTTATTTGTGTCCATTTAGCAAATACGGTGAAAAACTTGACGCAAAGTTTGTACCGAGTTTTGTAACAAGTCTTACACCAAGTTTAGCACCAGGTATGGTAATAGGGTTTGCACCAAATTTTACACCAGGTTTTACAACAAGTTTTATGCCAAGTTTTGTGCCATCCTTTGCACCAGGTTTTGCATCAAGTTTCGCACCTAATTTTGTTTCACCAACTTTTTCATCCTCTATTGCATCCACTTTTTTGTGCCTACACTTGCATCACATTTTGCATCATCTCTTGCATCCACTTTTGCATCATTTTTTAAATCATTATTTTCATCCATTTTTGCATCATTTTTTGCATCCCCTTTGCACCAAGTTTTAAATCAAGGTTTGTGTCTAGTTTTGCATCTAATTTGTTGCATCCTCTTTTACATCTTGTTTTTCATCCATATTTACATCCTCTTTTTCATCTGTTATTGTGTCCATTATTGCATCCAATTTTCTTGTGACATAAATTGCACCTAGTTTGGTACCTCCCTTTGCACCCATTTTTCCTTCTAAATATTCATCCACAAATGCATCCTCATATGCATCTAGGTTTTCATCGACTTTTACATCTATTTTTGAATCCGTTTTTGTATCTACTTTTGTGTCAAGATTTGCATAAGTTTTTGTCTCTCATATTTCATCTACTTTTTAATTGAATTTTGTTGCATCAACTTTTGCATCCTATTTTTCATCCATTGTTGCACCCATGTTTACGTGCACTTATGCATCGCTTTTTGCATCTTCATTTGGTTCTTTTTTTGCATCTATCATTGCATCCAATTTTGTTGTGACACAATTTGTGCCATGTTTTGTACTTACTATTGTATCCAAGTTTGATTCCAATTTTGCATCCATCTTCGCATCGTCTTTTGCATCAAATATTGCATCTATTTTTGCATCCACTTTTGTGTTGGGTTTTGCGTCTCATTTTGTATATTTTTTTGCATCTACTTCCTTTGCATCCAATTTTGTTTCTCCTGTTGCACCCATGTTTGCATCCACTTTTACATCCGTTATTGCATCTTGTCTTGCATCTAAGTTTGCATCTTTTTTTTTATATTATTATATCCAATTTTGTTGTGCCACAGTTTGTGCCATATATTGTGCCTATCGTTGCAACCCACATCTTCTTCTACTTTTTCATCCACATTTTCATCCTCTTTTGTGTCCAAGTTTGCATCAAATATTGTTTATGTTTTTTTCATCCCATTTTGCATCTACTTTTACATCCACTTCTTATGCGTCCAATTTTTCATCTAATTTTGTGTCCACTATTGCACCCATTTTTGGTCCATGTTTACATCCCTTTTTGCATCCAAGTTTGTGTCCTTTTTTGCGTTTGTTGTTGTATCCACATTTGTTTCACCACAATTCATGCTAAGTTTTATGCATACTATTGCACCGATGTTTCATTCCACATTTTCATCCATGTTTGCATCCTATTTTGTGTCCAAGTTTTCATCAACTATTGCATGTACTTTTTCATCCACTTTTGTGTCAATTTTTTTTTGTCTTGGTTTGCATTTACTTATACCGTGTCCACTCTTCATGCAATTTTACATATATTGTTGCCCCCATTTTTTTGTTAACTTTTGCATCCCTTTTCGAATACTCATCATATTTTTTGCATTGATGATATTTCTTATGACATTGGCAATTATGAACAACTGATGACAATGTCAATAATTATGACGATGATGATAATGAATATGATGACAATGAAATGAATTCTAATTATTTTGATAATGACATGATGATAAATATGATGGGGGTTACAATGAAAATGATGATGACGATGCTAATGACCTTGGCCAATCTTCCCAATTTTTAAATGTTGTCATGGTCATAATCATAATCATTATCTTTGGCATCATATTCCAAGTCATCATCATCTGATCATCATTATTATTATTTTCAACTTGGTCATCATCAACAACCATAATGGCATGAATGATTATTATGATGTTCATGATGAGGATGACAACAATGATGATAGAAATTACATTAATTATGATGATAGGGATGATGAAAATTATAATGACGATGATAATGGTAGTGATTATGTAGTGATGATGATGATCATTGATCATATGTCAAAAATATAGTTGTTATTTCTCTTGCATATATCTTGTGTCCTAAAAACCCTTTTCGACCACTTGTAACATTTTTTGGGTTGATTACATTTCTTACGATGCCTATAATTATGAAAAATTGATGAAAATGTCCATAATCATGACAATGAGGATGACATGAATGGTGATTATGACGATAATGCAATGATGAAAATAATGATGACGATGATGGTGGTGATGATGACGATAATGAAGATGATGACACTTCATCTAAACTAGGGAGGTACTCATAATGAGACAGAAAAGTACTCTCAAGTTGAAATATTCATATAAGAAAGGATCTGGATTGATAAGCATCAATGGTGATTTACATCATCATACCCAACATTGTCAAAATAGCAAGGCCTTGACTAACAAGTTCTATCTCTCCATTAGATCATAGCACAATGTTGGGAGGCATAAATTTGGACACCATTGCCTCTCTAGGCACTTACCCCACTAGGATTTTCACTAGATATGTCCTCACATGATCATTTCCAAATCCACTATCATAATATTTGACACTAGGAAATGTCGATCCTCATGAATATTCTTGTCTTGGATTAATGTACTTGACTTATGGTGGTTGGTCTTAGTCAAATACAAATTCTCAAAGAATATTGGTCTGAGATGTTTATCCAATCCACCATTCTCCCTACTGGTGTCTTTACTAGGCTTACGACTATTAGTCTTGGCCATAGTACATGACACATGGATAATATGGTGTCCACCCTCACTCCCTCTTAACCAGGGAGGAGACATCCACAAGCATAAGATTTTCTCAAGAATACCCATCATTTTCATATAGAATAACATCATTAATTTGTTTTCATTGCATGATGCCTTTATGATTAAGCATTCATATATTTGTAGCAAAATATTTCCCCTTTTGTCTTTTGTGATGAAATAAAATCAAAAAGTGAAAGCCAAAATCATCAAAGATATACTATAATGATTTATCTAACTCTAAACTCTAAGGTTGAAGTGAAAATTCATGTAAATGTTATATCTTTGAGTTGTGCCAAACTAATGAAAACCCTATTCCCTAAGTCATATATATAATAAAAAGAAAAAGAAAAAGAAAGAAAAATAAGGCCCAATGAATGGTAACTCATGTATTCGCTCCCTCTTTGGAAAACATATGAATATATACACTCCTAGTCACACTTAATCACATGCTTTTGATGGTTAAATCATGAAGTCCTCTTTCCCCTTTGCATTTTCACTTCATCATATAAGCACCTAATAGAGGATCTAGTGATTGTTTGTTGCATAAGGGTTTCATGTCTACTCTTGGTTTACTTATGTAATACTACGGTCAATTTATGTGACGAAGTGAAATACTTAAGTTTGTACAGTTATTAGAACAGTGTATTAAGTTAGTCACCACACACACATGTATTACATCTCATTGATCCACATGTGTGGGTTGGAGACTCATTGCTTGAGAACTTTAATGGAGACTAATTTAGGGCTTTTATGGTATAGCTTACAAAATCTCTTCGTAAACATTTTGATTAATCCTTTATTTTCCTCGAGACACTTGATAATATTGAAGTCACTACCAATAATCCATGGAGATGGGGAATATGAATTACTTCTGCTGGAAATAGAATTGAAAAATAAAGGTTTTCCATTTGTGATATTGGAGACGTAGACATTGGACACATGGTAGTAGTCCTCGATGTCAATTAACTAAAATTGTATTGTCATAATGCAAAAAGAGGTAAACATATTGGTAACCTTGATGCCCTAATCATTCCAAATAATAGCCATTCCACCCAAGTATCTCTAAGCATCAATCACTACTACTTGGCAATTCATCCCCCATTTGCTAATTATATGAGGTAGAACCTCACTTAATATTTTTGTTTCTTATATCAACATTATTGTTGGGTGCTTTGCGTACCATTTCTCTTTTAGGAGTCTCTTTTTTCCTTTACTATTGAAGTCTCTCATGTTCCATGAGACTATTTTCATGGATAATTTACACAGAAAGGAAGTATAATGTGACTAAAAAGAACATGTTTCAAGATTTAAGTGCTTGGACAATGCCACTTCATGAATCCTATATTTCCTTAACCTAGGATCGAATGGTGAACTTGATGGCCTTAAGAGAAATTGACGAATGAAAATATCAAAAAGAGGTGACTTTTGACTTCATCACATACAAGTTAATATACTAAAAAAAATATCTATAACAATTTCATCAATGAATGAATCATTAAAAAGATTATTCAAAACAATTTCATCAATTAATGAATCATTACGTTATAAAATACAATCTATAAACCTTTTGGGAACTTTTTTCTAAACCATGCTCTAAACCAACATATTTAATATTAATATTTAACAATAATATGGACAATAACACATTTTCATAAATTAAATAACATGTTATCAAGCCTAAGAAATGCCACTAACAAGAAACTAAAAAGCATGCAACTAATGGGAGTGACCACTCAAGGCCACCATAACCTAGCAAGGAAGAGATGTATAATACCCATCTCACTAACACAATACATGACATTAAGTTACTTTTTATATATAATTTAAACTTCTATCAAAAAATCACAAATTTAGCATGAATGGAGTGTTTAAAATCTTATAAAAACAAATTATAATTTTTGCTATAAAAGATATTACCAAAAACTAAATATATTCTTTTAGAAAATAAAAAAATACTAAAACTAAATCTATATTGAAAAAAAAAAAAAATTAAAACATAAGCGAATATTTTTTTTTTTTTAATTTAAAATATTTTTTAGAATTTTTTTAAACACTTCCCTTCATTCTAAGAAGCAAAAATAATAATAGAAATAATGACAGAACAAAAATATTCCTTTCCCTGGTAAGTGTTTCCCACTACTCATTCCACTCACTCGAGTTATTTCATAAAATAGATATAAGTGTTATTTCACACTCTTTTGGCAAAGCCTATTGAGCTTCACCTGTGATATATTTATTCCTTAATGGAGTCCTTGATATATTGATCAAGTTTTGATTCCTTGGAGATTAATTAGAGAAAAGAAAACATGAGTACTCTTAATTCCAAGTTCAATGTCTTCTATGGTGGACACGAGGCAAGGGAAGGGTTGCTATCATGGGCATAACTCCAAGTTCATTGTCTGTGATGGTGGACGAGGCAAGGGAGGGGGCCACACTCGTGGATTTTTCTCTTTTACATTATATTTAAGGAGTTCAAAGAAATTTGAATGGAATCATTGTCGTCACTAGGTATAATGGAGTAAGTGTGATAATGGATAAAATGAAGTAATTATTTGTGAGAATTTGTTATTGAATGAACATAAGGATCCATTTTCTCATAGAGAAAAGTAAATGCGTTAAAAAAAACTCAAAATTTCATGTGACATTCATATTGTATGCGACTTATTTTTCATTAAAAACAATTTACTTTTTCATGTGACATTCTTTTTTTGTTAAAATTTCCTCTATTTATAATCTAAATTACAATTGTAATCTGAAATAAAGCTTCCCGTAACTCTTAATTACCAATCTTACATGGACATCATAAGAAACATTCACAATATAATATGAAGAAAAAATGGGTACCTACATATGCATTAAAAAATGTTTCTACTACCTAATATGAATTACAAGTGTAATCTTAGTTGGATCTCTAACATATCTTATACCATATTTTCATTTTATTTTTTAGTATTGTTAAATGTTATTATGTCTTACCTCATTTTATGGTTAGAATTGTAATAAAAATATGCATTGTGCTATAGAATTAGTAATAACATGTAATATTGATTTTTTTTCCAGAACACTATAGGTAATGACCACGAAGATGATGATATAGACTATGTTGAGACTGCATCCTATATCAGAGAAGATCATGATGAGGATGGCGATGACGTTGGCGATGATTATGTGGATGATATTATCAGGATGGCGATGGTGTTGGTGATGATTATGTGGATGATATTATCAGGAAGGCCAGGATTATGATCATGGAAATGATCATGATGATGACCTTGACTATGATTTTCGTGGTGCTAGCTAGCCATGCATTATTTTTTATATTTATTTGGGATGCCTTAATATGGTAATCATACATTTGAATTTTAGTTGATTCGAATAATGATGATGATATTATCAGTACCATCTTGTTACCTTTGAATATGTTGAAAATTGTTTACATTTTTTTTATGAAGAATTATTGTGTATGATGAGATTCATATTTTTTTATGGATGTTGTGAATTTACCTTAGAATAATGATATCTATGAAACATTTTTATTTGGTAGTCATACATTGACTTTTAATTGATTTGATTAAATATGATGATGATATTATCGTTTTTATCTTGTTATTTTATGTATATATTGAAAATTATCAACATTATTTTGATGGGGAATTATTATGTATGATGATATTACTATATTTTGATGGATGTTGTGAATTTACCTTAGAATAATGGTGTTCATGAAATATTTTTATTTGATAATCACATTTTTTAATCTTAGTTGATTTGATTAAAGATGATGAGGATATTATTAGTATTATCTTGTTACTTTATATATGTGTTAAAAATTGTCAATGCTTTTTGATGGAGAATCATGATGTATAATGATATTACTATTTTTGGATATAATGTTCTGAGTTTACCTTGGAATAATGATATCTGTGATAAGTGTTGATTTAGTAGTCATATATGTATATTGAAAATTGCCAATGAATTTTTTATGGAGATTGTTATATATGAGGATACTGCTATCTTTTTGATGAATTTTGTCAATTACACTTAAATTTGTTTACAAATATTAAGTTATAAATTTGAATTGTGATATCTTCTTAAATGTGTTATACATGAAAATACCTCCTCATCATCTTGGAGGAGAATACTATGTTGTTGGTTGAAAGACCCCTATCTCGTACACTATATAAGACTATAGTACAATTTATGTACCAAGAGGACCATGTTATCCTAGTCTATAACAAGTTGTCCCCTTCATATAACTTTTGTTACAAAAATTCTCACTCAGTCCCGAGGAAAAAATCTCGAGTTAACTAGAATTTGACACTCTTGTTCACTTTTGCAAACTCATATGGTGGAATGTGATCTCTTTATCCTCATATTTAGCTTTTTCCTAAAAAATAAAAGCATACAAAAGCAGGAAAGAGCCATAAAACATGGAGAAGCATTTTCGTAAGCACAAAAGCATCTAAAAAGTGGAAAAGGCCATTTTTATATGAGGAAACATTATTCACCCAAAAGTTTTTGCCCAAATTGAACTAATGAGGAATTTGGGAAATCTTCATAGCCTTCACTTTCCTATATATTGGAGGCTTGGCCATTGAGAAAAGGATGGGAACTCTTGTATTGTCATGCTTCTGAGATCTATCTTGAGAGGGAGAGTTTTGGAGCTAGGAGTTGGGAGAGGTGTTGCTACAACTGCATCTGATGGCTATAACTTTCCTCCAACTCCATTATTAATATATATCATTTTTTCTTCCTTCCATATGCTGCTATTCATTCTTTGCGTATTCTATTTAACTAATGAATGTATGTGATTTTTGTTTATATTTATTTATTCAGTAATATTTATATGTTTCTGATAGTTTTGATTTTTAAGATATTATGTTGTGAAGTTTGCTTTGTTCTCTCTCTTATGTGTAGGACCAAGATTTGGAGCTAGCTATGAGTGCTTCCTAGCTACACTAAAAACTCCAACAAGAACTACATGCGAGGACTCATAGGAATTCCTTCTCTTTTTCTTAATCTATATTCTACATCTTAATCTAATAACAATCCCGAATGATAGAACAACCTTTCTCTTAATCGAACTATCCTAGGTTTCCGATATAAAATGAGAGGTTTTTATGTTCATCTAACCGTGCATTAAATCTTATAGCAAAATGACATTAGAAGCTGTAATATATTTCACTATGTAATTGAAATTAGTAAAATGAACCCATAAAGGGGGTCATAAATGGAAATAAAAGTAAAACATTAAACAAGAAGCCAAAAGTGGGTGTTACCATGGATGTAAAATTGGGAGTAGTATTGGAATTCAAACTAGCCATCGAAACAAGATGCAAAAAATGACACAAAAACAGTTTTAAAGTAGAATTAAAAAAGGGTGCAACAATAGACACAAAGAAGGGAACAAAATAGGGCATACAAAAGGATACCAAATTGGGTGCAAACAAGAATGTAAAAATGGACACCAAAATGAGGATGCAAGGAATGGTGTAAAATTAGGATGCAAAATTGGGTGCAAAAAGGATGTAAGAAAAGACACAAAACAAGATGCAAAATGGGACTAAAAGGGGTGAAACCAAGGATGCCAAAGATGATGCATAACTAGACGAAAATTAAAACTAAAATCTAGATGCAAAATGAGATGCAAATGTGGAAACAAAATGTGGAAGAAAAGAGGATGAAAATTTGGATGCCAAAAAGGATGCAAAATTAGAAACCAAAAGGATGTAAAATTGGACACAAAAGTAGGAAAAATGGTGCAAAAATGGCCATAAAATTGGCTCAAATTTGGATGCAACATTGGATGCAAAATGAGGTGCAACAAATGATTCAAAACTTTGTAGAAAAACAAATGCAAAAGAAGATGAAATAAATGGCTCAAAATTGAATGTAACATTAGATACAAAATGGGATGCAAAGGTGGACGCGACACATGGCTCAACATAGGATGAAAATTTAGATGCTCAAAAGGATATAAAATTGGTTGCAAGAAATGGTGTTATAAATGATGCTAAATTGGATGCAACAGATGATGCAAAATTAGATGCAAAATATGGTGCAAAAAATGGAGACAAATAAAATGCAAAAGTGGATGCAAAAATGGTGCAAAAATGTATGAAAAATTTGGCACTAAATTAGATTCAACATATGGTGCAAAATTGGATGCAAAAACTGTGTAAAAAAGGAAGAAAAACTGGTGCAAAAATAGATGTAAAAATAAGTACAAAATTAGAAGCAAAAAAGGGCCTAAGACTAGATGCAAAAAAAGTCCCTAAATCATATGCGAAATATGGTGTAAAACTCAATGCAAATTAAGACACAAAACTAGAAGCAAAGAATGGCACAAAACAGGAAGCAAAAAATGATGCAAAAATAGATGCAAAAAATGGTAGAAAACTAGAAGCAAAACCTGTTGTAAAACCAAATGCAAATCTTGGTGCAAAATATCATGCAAAAAATGATGCAAAATTTGGCGTAAAAAAAGATGAAAATTTTAGAGAAAAAAGGATGCTTTAAAAACCGTACGACAGAGCTAGATTTAGCGCCAGGCTGCTCATTCCAATTGAGAAAAAATGCACTAAAATATGGTGCTAAATATGGCACAAATTTGCTCTTTTGTTGTAGTGATTTGTGAGGATTTTGTCCTTGTCCTAAGGCCGTAGGTAGCAGTTCTACCTACATCTTCTGGTAGATCAGTTTGATTAATGAAAGATCTAATTTAAGGCCAGCTCTCTAAGCCGCAGTTACGAAAAGGAGGCTGCAACCCTTTGTTGTGGGTAATAGTCATATGGAGGACTGTATGTATGGGCCAAGAGGGCCAGGTAGACTCCTCTACCCTAACCACAGTAACTCTCAGTAGCAGTGCAATGATCAAAATAGTTTGTCTCATGAGTAGAATGTTGATTATACTTTCTCTTGCAAGCAGACTGATGTAGGGTGACCTGTGAAGTATTCCAAGGCCTATAACCATGTGTAGGACAACAAAGGTTTGGACATGAGTTCAAAGATATTGGATCAGTTGATAGGAGGCATTTTGGAGCTACTATGTGAGACAATCGTGATCTGAATGTAACCCTAACCAGGTCAAGCTACTACAATAGTAAGTCATCAGCCTTGGATATCGTAGCCATTTTTGGAAAGTCAATTTTGACTCTGAATTGTTGTACTCTATCTATGTTGAACACTTGATGATAATAATATGAATATTTGATCAAGGTTTTTCCCCATCTTGGGGTTTTTTTCCTAGCTTGAGCCATATCATTGTGTTCTATTATCTTTTCTTGCTCTCCTCATTTACTGTCTATGTTCTTCCCTCAGTAGTTGTCAATGTGATTATGAATTTCTAATGGAAGTAAACTTGAATTGATATATGGGCTAATGAAGAAAAATGAAGTAACTGTCCTAAGGAAAGAACATGTTAACCTAAAATTAACAGAAAATCATTTCACCAACACTCTTACAAATTGAGTGGTAAAAAAAATATTCTTCCCTTTGAGTTGTGGCTTAAAATCATCACATTCCAGTTTAAAATTTCTCCAATTTTCATCTAGTGAAAAGGTTTGAGTACATTCTAGAATGAGAGAGATGTTGCATGATGAGGAAAAATATTCAGGATTAATTTTAGGAAACTTAGAAGACAAGTTTTATAACATTGGTAAACAATTTAACCAACAGTTGGAGGTAGAATCCAAATTTTGGCAAATTAATTTGGGGATTAAGATATTTGAATATTGGATTTTAGAATCCTTACTAAACATGAAGTACATTGTTAAGAAATTCCCTCCTTCCCTATTGTCTCTTCCAAAATATGAAATTAAAAATCTGGTTTTCAGTAAACTAGATATGTTTTTAACTTTTCCGTATACATTTTTCAATGATTAAATGCCTATTTAAAAATTTGACCTCACTTAAGATGGATGTTTTGAAGTTGCACTTTTTGACATTTCTTATCCTTACTTAAAATCTCAAATCTATCTTTCAATACATTTTACGTAGGCTTTCTATATACCTGTTTTAGTGATCAAATGTATATTCAAAAATTTGTGCTACCTTTAGTATAAATATTTGGAAGTTGCCATGACATCTCTAGCTCCATTCCAAGACCTTACCATCTCGCTTATTCCTTTTTAGCAGGCCATTATTATTCTATATTGTGCAACAAACTATTGAGTATTTTTTATTATACCATGGTCTCTTATATATGTTTCATGACAACACTATCACTGCTTTCTTTCTCTCTATATGTTATTTTCTTGCATTATTTTTGGAGATGGGCTTGCACTCCCACATTGTAGTCATATATGATTGTACTCTTCATTAGTCCCATTAACCTACCTCTATGGTCATCAATTGGACATTAATAAAGCTACTTACTTACTTACTTACTTGGAATTATTCATTCTTAAGCATACTTCAACATTTCATGAAATATGTGCAATGATACAAAAATTTCTAAACTCCCAAGCTTTCTAGTTTTGTAATGTCAATTGATGCAAATGCAGGCTAGGTGAAGGCACAAAAACACATAGTTAAGATTTCTAGCATCCACTGTCTTGTAGTTTCTAATTATTTCTTGCGTTTTTCTCCAACAACACCTCTAAATGAACAAGGTTGAGGCAGTAATTGTATTATGACACTTCAATGTCAATCCATGTTACTGGAAGCATAAATTTCTTATCAGGAAAAATATTTTACCTCATCATGATCACACGTTAAGTTTTGAAGGTCTCAAACTGGTGAAATAATCCCCTGTTAGAAGGGGGATAATTCTACCAATTCCTATCTTAAAAGGGATTTGCATTATATCTTGATTTCATCTCCAACAACATCTTTAAGACAAGTAATAGTCTTACAACACCCTTCACTTAAATGGCAATATATGTGACTGGAAGTTTTTTTTCTTGGTTAGGAACAAGATTTTCCAACTCAAAAAATGGTGAGTTTTTCTGGGGTCTCAAAGGTGAACAAATGTGTTGTTATAAGGGGGATGATTCTTTAAATGCTATTGATAAAAGGGATCTAAATTTTTTTCAGATCTAGACATTTTTTTCCGTTCCTCCTACTGAATTCCTGGAAATTGAATATTGCAAGTTGGCAATTGCTTCTAATCTCTCCAATAGTCTTAAAATTTATTTTCCCAAGATAAAGGTTCCACTGATTTATCTTTGGTTTATTAATAATTACATAATTTAGGCTTGCGGGCCTAATGTGTTGACCACTTGAATTTCTTTGGTTACGTTAAAGTTACTTCCATACCTCAACCTATTGTCATGTTGCTATGCTATGTTTTCACTGGAAGCCCTTGCAATATTTCACCTCAAAGGGGGAAATCGATGAGTCAATGGGAGAAGACATCTATTGGTAGTTCATGCATATCAAGGGGGTTTCATCCCAACAACCTCTCATGTCTATTATGGGATTTTATGTTAAGAATTTTTTTGCAGATTCTTGACAGTTTCATTCTTTGTCTAGACTACCCACAACAACATTGGTCATATGGCCATAGGATTCCCCTTCCATTTGTGATTACACTCTCACAGTGATGAGTTGATACAGATCACCAAATTCAATGATAGGAAAATATTAATTATCATTTGTCATGGAAGCTGCAATAGTGATGTCAATTTCTTTGGAAAATGGAGGATTAAGTTCTTTCTAAACAGTAATGTCAAGCCAGTGCTCAATAGAGGGAAGTGTATGTATTGTGATGGAAAAATTAGTGACATGGATTAATAATAACAGATGCATGCTTAGATTTTCTTTTTTTTAACACACCAGGTAATACAGTTGCATTACTAATGGCACATGTTGGGCATGGATGTGATGAAAGATTTGGGTTTGGGTGCATTTAGTAATGTGTTGCGGACATTGGGCATGGATGAAATGAATTTGAATGTCCATATTATTGCTAAAACTCATTAATATTTTGGAGAGGTTCACATCTTGTTTTTCCATGTTCTTTATTTGTATGCTAGGCAATTGGCCTCAACCAGGTAATGATCAATCATTGTCAAAATATTGGGTATCCATAGGAACTCAAGATTCGACTATTACTCAAGGAAATCCATGTTCTCAAAGGGGTGGTTCTCCATGTTCAAATAATGGTCAAGAGAAAAGTGGACTTGCATCTTATCTAGATCAAGCATGTGCTAAGACCACAATATTTTGTCAATTTTCTTATGGATATTATACAATAGTTGGTGTAACTTTTCAAGAGTCCATCTCCAAATCTAGAATTTGGGCCAATAAAAACTTCTAGGACAACATGTGGTGGTATTTTTTCTTTGTTTTATATATGTATCTATGTAGTTGCCTTGTGACAGAATGAACTTGTTTCCTTCTTATGATGTCACCACTTTGCAGAATAGACTATTGAAATGGATGGATGTGAATAGAATTTTCATATTATTACAATTTATCAAAATAATTAGTTGGAAATATGAAATTAAATAGTTTGTTTCCACCCATGGGGTGAGATAGGTAATTCTATTCGTGTATAACAAATGAACACAAAACTAGCTCAATGGGACTATATTGCAACCAATGTTATACAAAGTAGGAGTGCAAAAACAACTTCTAAATCTATGTCGATGTTTGATTGCATGGCTGACAACGATTCATCCTTCTAATCAAATTTCCATTGGAGTTAGTGTTGAAGCTTCTTGACCATAATCAAATAGAAATTAGAGTCCCCACTGGAAGTTTATTATTATTTATATTTTTTACATTATTGATGTAATGTCGGGGTGTTTTTATGAGGCCAAATGTTCAATTATGGATCTATTGGGGTATTACTTTGATGTTGGTTACTTGTAGAATTTCAATCAATTTAATAGTTTCTGTGGTTTATTTGGAATTTGGTATAAAAAAATCAATACTTGTTTGAGGAATAAAAATCCCAAAAGGAAGCAGTGAGTCTACTTGGTTTATTTGGAATTTGGTATAAAAACTAGCAAAGGAAGCCCAAATGTTGCTTGAAACAATGAGCGGAATATTTCGTCCCAATGCAAATACTTATACCATACTTATATCTAGATGGTGCGAAGCAAAGAATTAGATAGAGGCATTCAAACTTTGGAATGAGATGGTTGATACAGGATTCAAACCCGATCTTGTCACCCACAAGATTATCTTGGGGGGTCTCTTTGAGGGTTGAAACAAGGAGGAGGCCCTATATCTCTTCTAATTAATGAAAAAAATGGTCCTTATCCTAATTCTAAAAGATACACTATTTTTATTCGTGCCCTTTCCAAATTACAGAGGATAAAGGAAGCCTCAAAATTCTTTGTTGAAATGTGGGAACATGGCTTCCCACTTCATGCTATTGTTTACATCTATTTAAGCATTGGTTATGGAACTAAGAAGAAGCAGGATAAGGCTTATAGGTTGTTACAGGAAATAAAAGAGAAAGGGGTTCGTCATGAATGTTGGACTTCTAATGTTCTAATCAAAGTGATGATGGTTCTGAAAAAACCAAATGAAGCCACTAAAATTTTTGAGGAAATGAGCCAATGTGGGTTTCAACCTACCATTCACACCTACACGATGATGATGGAAATGTATTTCCATGCAAGGAACCCTAAGATGGGTTTCACTATATGGGATCAAATGGCTCGGAATGGTTGTTGCCTTGATGTTAATTCTTACATTGTTCATTGGAGGGCTAATCAGGGAAGGCAGATGTGAGGAGGCTTTCTCCTATATAGAAATCATGATTGACAAAGGTATCAAGGCTTTGTGTTTTGATTACAACAAATTCCTCACAGGTTTTTAAGAGGTAGACATGATAAATTTTAAGAACTTTTAGTTAAGATGAATCATGCAAGGAAGTTGGATATATCATACGTGTTCCTTAGGCGCTCATAGAAGATGAAAAAGGTTCAAAATAAGACATGTTTTGAGTAAATGGTTCAGTTATACCTTTGCCACCAACTCTTTGATATTAGGGGTCACGTATATGTCTTTTATTTTGTGCTATGTTGTCCCATACAAGCTAGATATTATGAAGATATGGATAGATATTAAGGGAAAACCATTTTCCTAGAAGATTTGATTTTACAAGTCAATGCTTTGTTTAGGGATAAATTTGAGGATTATTATATCTTGTCAGGTTAAGTGGGTCTGATTCCCATGGAAATGGAGTTTCAAGTTTCAATGTACTTTTTAGGAACTGATTCATGAAATCCAACCATTCTTAGAATATCATATAAACCATATTTATATGTAGACATGTTGTATCATTAGAAAACATTGCTATATGTAAATAGTTCTTCTTAAAATCACAATAGAGGCAAGCTTTTGATTTAAACCCAAATGGGTAGATCCTTTCCACTATTAACCTTCAAAATAATGTTCTCATATGTAGCATGATTTTTGGATCAAATGCATCAATATTAGGGTAAATTTCTTTTGTTTTGAATTTTTTTATATTTTTTTGGTGCAATATGATAAGGAATTAGAGTTTCTCGTCTTTCTACAATTGCTACCTTATTTTTTCAACTTTCCATAGCACTCTATCATTGGTTGTGTAGAACAAAATGTTTGTCTATTTGTTTCTCATTGCAGGTGAAAGAGTAGGGTAACTTCATCTATGGAAAGACATGAAGGAAATTTAGTTGTTGCTGAATCGGGTTGGTATCATCAAAGTAATGGGTGTGACTAAGAGGGTTTGTTTTTGGTTGGAGAAGATGACGGATGTGGATCATTGGAGACAAAATTTGTATGGCTCATCAGTTTTATAAAGGGTTATTTGCCATAGAGAGGAGATTAAGATCTTGATGATTTTGATGATGGAGAAGTGAGTTTTGACACTATTCAGACCAGAGAACATGACTCAATGAAGATGTTCTTGGAAGTTATATCAACATAAGGAGCACCAGTGAAGTTAGATGAATCAAAATTTGTAGAGAGTTTGAGTTCATATGCATTTATAGTTGGGTTCAAGAGCTTGAGTAGTTTTGTGACATGGAGAATATAGATACCATCCAGCCTTATGGTTGGACCCCTTACAGAAAATAAAGCGAGTCAAGGCAAGGAGAAAATCAAATTTCGGGAAAAAATACTCAGGATCAAATTCCAACACTCAAACAATGATCAGGCCTTGTTCAGGGAATTTTATAATTTAGAAAAACAGGTCTTATCACTGGAAGTATACAAAGTAGTTCAAACAACTGCAAATTAGAGTGAATGTAATGTCTCCTCTAAGCTTGAGAATAATGAGTATGTGGTAAGTTGGTAAGTGATTTACCATTTTGTTATATTGGGTTTGTCATAAAATAATGATAACATAAGAATAAAATGTGCACTTACTAGAACTCCTAATAAAAAACAACTGGGGCAATGAACCAATGAGTGGGGAAGTAGGGAGTCATAAATTAATAATATTTTATTGGTTGGAAAGTGTCATTACTAAATTCTATGACTCTACATTATTTTCGTAAGCTTATTATGGGTTCATGCGTAATCTTCATTGAAGGCTCTGGGAAGGAATTTGTTCCACCTTTGGGAAAATCATTCACATTTTGATGGTTCGGCTGTGGTTGGGTATGCTGGTGCTCAGAATGTATTGTGACAAGGTTGAGTATGATGTTATAGTTTCACTTCCATGAATGAATGTAGAAGCCAAGATGGATTTTATGGGTAATGACTATGTAATAACTGATCATATTTCCTGATTTGAGCAATATAAATTCCCTGTCTAGCCTAGACTGGGGAATTGGAGAGGAAGGGGTTAGCCTCTTTGCCTATTTTATTTTTCTGCTTTGAAATTTTTGAAGACCCATTATTTCTTTCCCCTTGACTTCAAATGGAGTTCATACTTTTCAACAAATCCCTTCCTTTCCTCTCAAGAAACTGAGAAATGTTTCAAACCATGAAAGAATAATTTATTTAACAAGTCCAAAAATAGTACACATAAAGGGAATATCTCATAATTCAATCCTTCTTGAACAACTTCTTTTAAAAGGGAAAATGAAAAAAAAATCAAAGGAATGGCATTGACATAAAAAATCATTCAAATGTCTCATTTTCATGTTTATCTAGTTGCATTTATCTCATGACACGTTCAATTGGGGTTTGTACCTTTTTAGGAAACCCATCCATTTCTCTCAACATTATTGGTTGCAGTGAGGAAAAACGTTGCTACATTGTGAAAGAATAATTTATATAACAAGTCACAAAATGGGAACATCAGTATCTCATAATTAAAATCTTATGGGACATCATATTTTACAAGGGAATATTGAGAAGATTCAATTGCATCATTTGAATCTTCATCTAGTGGCATGCTATACTGATAAGACATCTAGTGAACAAGTATTATTGTTGTACATAGTAAACTGTTGTACTTTTGGGTGACTTGTTTGAAACTGACCATTCACCTTTTTTATTATATTATATTGCAGACATGAGTTCCATGTTTTAGGGCCTGTAATATATTCTCAAGAAGCCCTTGGGCTTTAGTCATGGGGTTTTTACCCCTTTGACATTCGTTTCTCCTCTTGGAGCGATATCCACAACTATTATATTTGTCCATTTTCATCATCTTTCCCCAACATATTTATGTCTAACGTGACTCCTATTTTACAGAGGCCAACATGAATGAAGAAACTTATGAGCGATGGAAATTCCAATAATAGTTCATTCCCATGCCTACTATTTTCTATGGACATCTTTATTTCCAATTTTTAAAGTTGCCAAAACTGCTGAGATGCATCAGACTATTCAAACTTCCATTGCATGGAAATCCTATGGTGTGGGAGAATTGTCCATAATTTGTCTCTAGATCATACCCTTCAGGTCATCTTGCTTCTAGTGGATCTCTCTTATGCCTAGTATTGTCTAGAAGCAACTGCATTTCTAATTTCTGGTGTTCCCAAAATTGCTCGTATGAAACAGACTACTCTAACTTCCACTACATGCCAAGCCTATGGTGTGGGAGAATCATCCAAAATTTGTCTCTATATCATGCTTTCATATCATCTTGCTTCCAATGGATCTCTCCCTTTTTTTCCATTAGGATATTTTCTCTCACAGTGTTCCACTTCCTTGAGAGTAGACAACTCATGGGAACTTCCTGCTTAAATGGAGAGGACTCTTGACAAGGACTTTGTCACTACTATTCTCCATGTGCCTTAGATATAAATTAGAATGGGTTCAACCCCTTCGAGTAAAACATTATCTCTCTAGTTCCTCATGTTCATTATCCTAGAACAAACACAATATATTTTCATTGGTGCTTATCTTTCTTGAATTTTGTTAAACAGAAATGATGGTCAATACAAAGGCCCCAATTACACATAGGCCAAGATTTATCTTGTATTTCATTGAAAGTGGTATAGCTACAATTACTGTAGGAATGAAGCACGATTTCCTCTTAAGTACGTCTATTGAAATTGCATTACGATTGTAGTTTAACAAGATTTTGTACTTTAGGCTTTGTGTACTTTAGTACTTCATCACTTTTGGGTGAACTGGTCCAAAGTGGTCATTCACTTATTTTATTTTATTTTATGGTATACATGGTCAAACTTATCACTGTCTCTCAATTGTGTACTCTAATATATAGATAATGCAAATAAGCGGGCAATAAATGTGTGGAGTTCTGGTAATCTTTTCTCATATTTGCATACTTTGTTTTTGTTTTCTTTTTTAGAGTTCTATATAACAACTTTATTTTTACATCCATCGCACTAGAAATTCTTCTTGGGCATAAATACCCTCCTCTCTTGATTTTAGGTCATATGTACGTAGAGTTGCAATATAGCTTCACCCAATTCTTTTAGAGAATTTGTGGTATGCTTAAGCTTTGAGACGTTCTTTTATTCGCTAAATTATCAACTTCATCACTCAATATGGATTGGGGTACCTTTTTATGAATGGTGACCTTTCATAGCTCAACCCTATGCATGTATATAAATCATCCATAAACTTGTTGCAGGTGTTTCTCTTAGTAATTTTGTTGTGACTCTATCTTCATGAATGAAACATTCAGATAAATTAGCCCTAGATTAGGAAATTTTGATGGGATATTTTTAGCGAGCTTTAGGAGCCCATAGTCAAGATGGGAATACTCCTGGTCCAGTAGGGTATTGATAAATATAGCATCATGTTGTGGTAGACAATATTAAAAGAAATTTGAGGGGGGCTAACACTTGAATGCTCCATGCCACGGATCCATTGTTATCCTCACTTTCGTAAGTTCCAAAGTTTATGGGTCAAGCATAGGTGTAGTTTTATGTTTGTCATCAACATCACTGTTGCAAACATGGAAATGAGTATACTCACTTTGTGGTTAATCAATTATGAGTTTGTAGAAGTCATCTTGTTTGCCTATATATTGGTTAGTTCTTCTAATATGGCAAGATTATTCATCTTTAATAAGGATGCCTTCAACAAATGGAATGGAGCTTTCTACCTTTGTCTCATATGGTTCACAACATGGCTTGATGATATGATAAACCTTCTCTTCTTCCTCATCAGAGTCCATGTAATATGTAGGATAACTGTCAAAGTGAAAAATATAGGATCTTGCACTATCCTGTTCAAACTTAATAGACAATGCCGATTGGAGATGCACATCATTATGGGTGCCAAAGTTTCTACCATTTTCAAAATCACTGATAGGCATGTTGGTCTCATGAATCTTAGGGGATCTTCAGGATTTCCCTTCATTAATGAGTGTCTTATTAGTCTCATTCTCAGGGAAAATTCACCTACAGTTTGATCCATTAGCTTGATCTGCGCTCAAGATTTTGTCATATGTTGGTTGAATTTCCAGTGTAGAAAAAAGGCATGGCATGATACCCATGTCATCATGTGCTAAGTCTTCTCGGGTGATTGCAATATTAGTAGAAAGATGTTTCCTACCCTCATGCTGATATTCCTCCTTTGCATTCAGTACATCTTCTCACACTACCAATTATATGGAAATATAGATTGTTTTCAAGGGGGAATCAAATGAAGAGAAATGTAGCATATCCCTCTCCAAGTGTAGCAAGTCAGTTGAGTAGGCCAAAAAACTTGTAGGAAATTGTTCTTTGTCTTCTTCAATAGGGTGTTTATTAGCGCTACCTAAAAATGAGTACTGGATAAACTAAAGCATCCAAATGTTTGCACTTCACAGTCTATCTCAGAAACTAACCTCTCTTTATGTCTACCACACTCATCATCGCCATCAAAATGTAGCGTTGGTGTAATATTTATGTTTTGCTCAAACTCAGAATGCAATTTTGAGCTACCAAATGTGTTTCCGTGAATGCCCATAGCTTTACTACCCTCACTTAGCCTTTTACATGCTCTATTTACATACATGTTTATGAGGATGTCCTATTATTGTATTATTCTTTGCTTCATTTTACCCTAGATTTACCTTTGGCATTTTCTAGGAGTTGTGTTTGCACTCCCACATTGTACTCGTACTAGTTTTATATTTCAGTCACATTGACCTATTTATTGTCACTCGTTGGATATATGAAATTATATTATCTCACTTTCTGTTGATCAAAATACACTTCTCTAACTTGAGAAGTGTGTTCAAGTTTCAGTGCATCTCCAAATAAATTATGATTAGATGTGTTTAGGGCTTCATCATATATGTTGCATGACTGTTCTTCTAGTCAAAAGTAAGAAAAATGTTGCACATTCCATTAATCATAGTCTGAGCACTACAGGTGGTTTATACACTAGTGAGAAAATAGAAAGTGGGGTCTTCATCATTAAGGGCTTGTAATACTGTGCAGTGGTCTTTATGGCAATCATTTTTTACTTGAATTTTCTATGAAATCATAAATAGATGCCTCCTCATTGACAAAGATCCATCTTATTATAGTTTTGGATTTCTCACTATCTACAATCATACTAAGGTAAGAATCTAAGGTTTGATCTTCTTGTGAATCTGGGATGTCTTCTTACGGATACCCCCATTCTTCTGTTATGTCTAGTTGCAACAACCCTTTGGACAGAAGGATGGGATGATTGATGTTGAAACGGTCTTGGTGAGCTTTCAACAACCCACATTTCAAATGGAACTGGTTTATTTATAGTCCTAAAATTATCTTCTATTGTTGCAAATGGAGTACAATGGGACAACTTCAAGCCTCTACCCTCACCAACTGACAATGTTTTCCCTAATCAGTGTTTCTAGTTCATAGTTTGGACTTAGGATATTAATATTTTACAGACACATTCAATGTGCCCTTTCTAGGTTGAGGCATCTATTTTATAGTAAGATGTTGAATCATTTCTGCAAATTTCATCTCAACTTGTATAAAATTATATGAAGCTTGTGCATGCATCATCCCTTGAGAATTTTCTTATTGTGCATTTTTCTTTCATTGTTATTTTCAGCCCGCTCTTATCTCTAGTCACAGTAGTAATTAAATTACTATTGATCTAAAAAACCTATTTGGTTCCTTGACATGAAATCATCTTCCAATATTGACATAAATGAATTAAAACAAAGGAATGCACCTTCTTTAGTTGCTTCTTTTTGTTCATTTAAGTTGATGTTGTTTATTATAGTCATTTTCTAGCTTTAATTTATGCTCTGTAAAATTTTATAGATGACAGTGTTTAGGTGGTTCTTTCTTCAATGTAAATTATGATTTTTGTTGTACTTTGCCTTTTACAATGATGCTTAAGATGAGCAATGCCATCTCTATATGGATTACTTATTCAATCTCACAATTATCAATTTTTTGGTATTGCTCGGAAGATTCCTAGACATGAGAGCCTTGGAAGTGGATCTAGTTCACACTTTCTATTATGAGAATTTGTGTTCTTTATAGCACATTCATATATAACTGGATTTGTGGTAATTTTATTTGCTTTTTAGATTGTTTTATACGCTTTATCTATTGAAATTTTATCATGTGTCATCAAATTGCTACAAACAACTGTAACAGATCTGTGGAAAATTCTCGTGCTTAACTAGACTAAGATTCTTTATCTTGACAAGGTAATGGCACATCCAAGGAAAGGGAAATGATACTTTGATTCACCAATATAATATTTTGGGAAAGCCATTTCTCCTCATTTTTCTTGTAATCGTTTTTCCTCTCTTTTTGACATTCTGATAATCATATTGTTAGCTAGGCCACTGAACTTTGCCAAAGGGTAGGCAATTATTCATTTGTTAATATTGCTTTTTATGGAAAATAATGATTTGCAGTCATGCCAAGTTGATTTGCTCAATGATGGTGGTCACCAACACTTCATTAGATTCCTTGACAACAAAGAAATATTTGCAGAGAAACGTGCTATGGTAGCTTTTGTGTTTCTTGTTATTATGGGTTTTAGTGCATTAAGAAGTAGTGCTTGGTTTTATGGATTTGGCTAAGTTGAGTCATTCCATGTTATAGACATTTTTGTGCCTTACAGCATGAAGCATGAAATGTCGATAATCCGAGGGATCCAAAGTCCCTAAACATGTTGTTCCTACCCCTAGAGGAACAAGGTCAGCAAACCACAGCACTAAAAATCAGTTCTCCACCTGAAAACACTCAAAAACAAGCTAATTCTGGATCATGTCAACTGCTCCACTGAGCATCTGCGCTGAATGTCAACTGCTCCACTCTGTACCTACGCTGAATGTCAAATCTAATGAAGGCTACCTGCACTGGGCGAGATTGGCCAAGTGGCACAGTCATTCTGCAAGGTGTCAAATGCCCAGGAAGCTTCCAAAATGACACTTGGATCAGGGAATTCGCCTTGTGATGAGTAAGAGGATCTAGATCTCCAAGTGGACTCAAGAACTGAAGAATAACTGAAGTGGGAGAGGACACTAGTCAGCTTCATGCCAGTCTCAAGCTGACTCATCCTTTCTCCAAAACTCCTATATATAGAGCTCTCTCATGAGGTCTAGGGAGGCTGGAATCTTGTGAATGTAAGGAAGTGCTGTTGGTTTGAGTATAGAACTATTGGATGATTGCTTTGAAGGAGGTGAAGAGGAGATTTCTTTCTGCTGGGAGGTGTTGCTGGATTGGGCCTCTTATGGTTGTAACACTCTCAGAACTTTACTTCTTCCATTAATAAAGTATTTGAGGTTCTTCTATATGCATGTGTCTCTGTGGCGTATTGATGCTTGTATATTTGATTTATTCTAATCCTTGAATCAATTATGGATGTATGCTTCTTGTAGTTTCCTTTTCTTGTGCTTTTGCAGGATCTTTGTGTAGCAGGGCCAGTGAAAGAGCAAGGAGTTGGGAGCAAGCAACAAAGAGGGAAGATTGGATCAATCATTAGCGGAAGATAACGGTTAGTGGATCTCTTTCTCCTCTCTCTTACATCTCATAAAGAAGTAATCTTGAATAGCTTTGCTTTGATTGTTGTTGAAGCACTATCGCCCTTAGAGTGGGATAGGGTCATTCCGTATTGGATACTTTTCCCAACAACAAATTGGCGACTCCGCTGGGGATCGTATCTTGTTGGTTGTTTGTGTTTTTGCTATTCATTTCATAAACAAAGGGAGTACCGAATCGAACTGCATTTGGATCTTTCAAATGCAAAGTAGTGGGCAGCTACTCTAGCTCAGTTTCTGGGCAAGTTTATGATTTGAAGAGCTAATTCACAAGGACTCTAATAAGCTCTTAGTGATAGCTTTTCATTCTCCTTGTCATCCCTTAGTGTGTCCTTGACTGATAGCTTCTGATTTGGCCAAACACTGTGAATTTTTGAGCAATCTGTGACCCGGAAACCAAGAGAAACGAAAGTTTCGTTCTTCAGTGCAACTGCTGTGAAGGTTGTCTGCATTTTAGCGCAGTTCCCGAAGGGGCTACCTGCGCTGAAGGTCAAACAGACAGTGTCCCACCTGTGCTGGACCAGTCTTGCCTTGTGCTACTGGGGTTTCCTGCCGTTTCTTGCCCTGTTTTCACTCTTGTTTTTGCTGCCTGTTACCAGTCAATGTGCCTATCTGAAACCAACTTTCCTTGCCACTATTCCGCCTTGGTTGTATAAAGAAACTGTGTTTGTTCTTTGTGTATTTCTTGTATCATTTACAGTTTCCCATAACGAAAGTGAACTGGTCTTGCTGTGGCCTCTTAGATCTAGACCTGTGATAAAGTGTCGTTTTGATCTTAAGAGTTAGTTTGTTTGCTGTTCATAGCTGATTGAGCTTTTGCTTTCGTCATATGGTTTGAATTTATATATTTCTAGTGTCGAAACAAGTAAATCTTAAGGTGTCTTTTGATTTTGGACAAGCTTGTTTGCTTTCACTTGAAATTGAATTCAAAGTTATACAACAACTTTCTTTTTGTGTCGCACAAACATTAAGAAAGGGAAAAGAAATACTTGCATTGTGCATGTGCATTATGACAGCTTGCATGTTGATTTAGGAAAAAGTGCATTAGTGTGTGCTCTATGATCTGTGTGAAAAGATGTTATCTTTCTTTTCCCTCAGTAGTTACGATTTTCAAAGTTGAAAGATTGAAAAGCTTGCTTATCATCTTAGACTGCATTTAGGAGTGTTATCATACATCTCGTGGTCATCCATAAAGGCAAACTGCTAAACAAGATCAACCTTAAAATAAATTGAATTTACATAACAACTCATTGAAACATAACGCAAACACATAGAGGTCTAAGCTAGAGACGTGTTCAGGCGTCGTTAAACGTGATATCTTAGCGTTGAGTGGTTGGGTGATTCCTCCACGGTGAAGCGATAAGTATCAATATGGACTTGTGCTCCCACGTACCGTCGCGTATATATTGGGAGACCCCTATAGGAACAAAGCCTTTATCCAATAGGAAACCGTGTCGGCCGCCCTACTGATCGCAATGCAGTGAACACAGCATTCACGAAGATCGACCACTCGTACCGTAAAACGTATTTTGTGGTTTTGCGAAAAGTTTGGCACACCCTCTGCCTAGAACTCCAAAGCAGTTTCTTTTGGCCTTTTTCAAACTCTATAACTGAAAAAGTCCATCCGAGCATTTGTCACTTCGGGCTCGTTAAAACATCGAAGGAGACTAGAGTCATCTTTAGCTTTTTCTCTACTCTTAAAAAGTGAAAAAGCAAGTTGTGTCTAAAGCGTCGTTATAAAATTTATTTTAAACGGAACATAATCACCTCCTATTCCCGCATTGATCTGTAGGTTGAGAACATGGAACGCCCCAACCAAGGAATTCCACAGGATGGAAATCCTAGTCCTTTCTCCTCTTGGGGAGAAGTTGGTGCGCCCCACATGGCCACATTGTCGCTTCCAGGACTGACAATTGGCCTGCCAATCTGGCTATTCTCAACCAATGTAGTTTAGAACACCATGGTTCCTGAACAGTCGAGTCAACCGTTAGATCAGTCTAGAGATGCCCACCAGCCTTCTACTTCTTATAACTCTTCCTCCAATCCTTCATCTTCGCAGGTTAGAGCCGGCAAAAGCCAAGCTCCCATGGAGAAGAAGGAGAAGAAGAAGAAAGAGAAGAAGAAGAAGGAGCCTAAGGCGACTGGGGGCAAGCAAAAGACATATGACAAAAATCCACACACAGCACAGACCGGGCCTAAATCGCCATGTGTCATATGTAGAGGAGACCACTTCCATAGAGATTGTCCCTGTATTCCCCGGATACTAAGGGACTGGTCCCCTCGTTTGCACAATTCGGGAGCATCAACCTCTGATAGCCATGTTGATTGCTTACCGTCAACCAGCGAAAGTGAAGGTTCAAGACAAAGAGGGGGAGCAAGATCCCCCTGCAGACTGTGTGAAGGCGATCACGCCATCCACCGTTGTCCCTTTTTAGACGAAGCGAAGAGAGTTTTGGAAGATCGCCCGGTTTCATCGTTGAAACTTCCCCCTGGATACAAAAAACTCGTGCCAAGTCCTTCGTTGGTTGAAAATACAGCTGGCCCGCTCAAGTGGTCAGCTGAAGCGTCAGTCATTGAAAATGAACCTACTGAATCCAGACCAGACGAAAGTCTAAAGGTCGATACGGCAGTTGACCCGGTTCTTCCTTCAGAGGTTTCATCCTAAAATGACACCGTCACTGAAGATTCATCTTCAAATGACACCCTCACTGACGAGAATAAGGATGACACCATCCAGATTCTTTTCATCAACACCGACTCTGATGAGCATCAGGGCAATGCGCCCATTCCTTTATCGCAGGAAGGAACATCGTCAAGGTCATATCCGACCGTGTATTCGGTCCCACCACCAAGCAACCTGGTTGTATCCTTTGATTGGAACCAACTAGGCAGACCCCGGTTACCAGCCAGTATACCATTCAGAATCATAGTCCAAATTTACAGGATGGTAATGGCTGGAACTATCACTGATGAAGGGGCATCTGTGAGTATCCTTTCCTCTATTGCTTGAAAAGCACTGGGTTCCCTAGAGCTTTTGCCTGAGATAAGAAATCTCTCGGGTTTTGATAAAGGAACCAGTCGACCATTAGGGATCCTCCCCAATGTACCTGTTACGTTGAAAGGGAAGACCGTTCAGATGAACGTGATGGTTGTTCAAGGACCCTTGGATTATAACCTACTCCTTGGACGAGACTATATATATTGCATGGGAGCTATAGTCTCCTCATTCTTTAGAGTAATGTGTTTTCCACACGAAGGAAGAATGGTCAAGCTCGTAGACCAACTTTCATTTCCGGGATCACGCATCGCAAATAGTCACATACCAACCCTCAATGGTCTATTCACCCAAGAAATGTCTCCACCCCCAGTCCTCCTTCCCGATGAGTGCGAGTGATTCGGAAAGATGGGACTGGAACCCAGGGGGCATGCATCCTGGTCTGCTTCGGGCAGAGAAAACCTTGGGTATAGAGTAGATTTCCGCGGGAGAATATGACTAGTCCGTACCCCGTCCGTCTAGGAAGAGGGGTTGTTCTGGAATAAGATTCTTTTGTCAAAGTTATGTGAGTGAAATAATCTGTTTTTCACCAACCTTTGTCTATTTCGGTAGACATCGCCGAAGAAGTGTTCAGTTTGAAAGATTAACAGAACAATCTTTGGGTAACCTGAAAGAGGTAAGCCTCACCCTTTAAAACAAATGTTTTATCGGATAAGTAGGGGCAGCCTTGAAATTGTATTTTATACCTGGGGGCATGCAAACCTTTTGGAGTGCAAGCAAAGAGCGGTTATTTATCTGTTTTTTTTTTGGATTAGTCGTTTCCTAACTTGCATGAAGAAAGGATGTGGGGCAAAGGTCAAAATTTGCCAAATTAGGAGCATAGCTTCGTGAGATAAAGCTCCATAAAAAATAGCCATCTCACAGGAGACATCCTTATCTTACGACTGGTATAATCGAGCAGTTTTACCGCGGAATTTATGCTCGTTAAAAAATAGAAAAGCGAGATCCGAGCAGTTTTAGCACATAGTTCATGCTCGTTAAAAAATAAACATAAGATTGAGCAGTGTTTTGGCGCATTCAAGCTCTTTAAAAAATGAACCCAGTACTGGTAAATAACCATTGTGATCGTAAATTTATTAGCCATAAAAATCCTTGGTCGTGTTTGCACCCGCCACCTCCATTCCATTTGGCCAATCGTTCACCTCCATATGATTGTTTACCTATTTTGAGGAACAGCTGCGAAGAGTGATTTCACCTAGCCATCCTTGTGACACTGCCGTGATTGGAAATTCCAACCTGTACCTGGAATCTGCTGCTATCCCTGTTTATCACTCGTTCCTCAAAAGACGAGTCTTCTTTGAGCTCTTTTCATCTGACTCGTAAAATATGAAAAGTTTGCCGAGTTTTGGCCTTCCAGCTCGTTAAATTGACCGGAAGAGCTATCCCTCCTCTAGATTTTAATCTTTTTGGACCGGAGGGATTATTACACAAAAAGGTCGAGCGCTTGTTTTATTCGGCTCGTTAAAGTTATCGAAAACTCATCCCTTCTGTATTGTTTTATACTTTTTCGGACTTAAGGGATTAGATGACGAAAAAGGAATTTTGGAGTTAACTTTCTGTACCTTTTCAGACTCTCTAAAAATGAAAAGGACCGAGTTTTCCTTGTCGTTAGACTCGTTAAAATGATTAAATAGCGACAAACTTGTCTTTAGACGAGAACGAGTTTCCCTATCGCTAGGCTCGTTAAAACATAGCGATGGGCTTGCCCGAAGGGCAGGTTATAGAACAAGCATATGTTATCCTCCTCAAGCTTGACAAAAATAAAGAGGTACTGGTCAGAAATGACTGGGGAAAAATTGGGAGAACCTCAAAGCTTTAATGGTAGCAAGTCGCTCTTGAACATGACACTTTGTCCTCCGTATCACATCGGGTTGGGTTGTTTCATTCACCGGTCTCATCAACATGGTCCTCGCCAAACCATCCGCATTTGGGGTAATGCTACCGATCCATCACATCAGTGTCGTTATATGTTCAAGAGATGTTGTTCAGAAAGAGTCAACCGTGTCCCATCCACTGCCATACATTATCCTTCATCCACCCATGATCGCCACCCTGAATCATATTTCACAGATTGTTTTCATCTCCACTAAAATCATTAGCTCCGTTCCGTGTCACTGATGTGGGATTCATTAAGGCCCTCCTTTGACGGATCACTTCTTATCGACTTCAGCTCATTATCCAAGAAGTTGATCTAGGAACAACCCCCTTAGTACTTTGAAGCTTGCATGCCTCAATGGCAAGTTTCTCACTTCCAGCGACAGGTATACATCAATGACCTTCGAACAGAAGATTTTGCGTGGTGTTCGACGCCAAGTCCTTTATTCACACCACATGAATTGTACTGCAGTACCTTGAGGGTCATTTTCATTATTGGTGATTCCTCTCGCGCTTGTTAATGGTTTACATTATTGACCGGTAATCAAGCGATGTCTTTCCATGTTCGACTTCAGCGCAATTCTCACATGGATCGACTTGTACTTAGAGTGAAGATCGAACGAGTTTGAAGACCCCGGATCTAGTTTCATCCATCCGGGCTGCGATATATATTCAGGAAATATAAAGACATTTGATATGTACATCATTGCGGCAGATGATCATCCTGCTCAAAGGATGATAATTTCAGCAGAGAATTATCAGTCTACCATCAGACGATCGTCTATTCTATGTACCAAAATGAATTTATAAAGCTGAGCATGGGAATGCCCGCCTCAGCTAGATCATGAAAGCAGAATGAAAAATAATGTATTGTATTGTATTTTATTACAGGGCACCTCTCAGTGATTGAATGAACTTCGGATCCTCCTGATAAAGCATTTCACCCGATAAACGACCTCATACTTTAGGGGGCAACTGTTATAAACATTTTTGTGCCTTACAGCATGAAGCATGAAATGTCGATAATCCGAGGGATCCAAAGTCCCTAAACATGTTGTTCCTACCCCTAGAGGAACAAGGTCAGCAAACCACAGCACTAAAAATCAGTTCTCCACCTGAAAACACTCAAAAACAAGCTAATTCTGGACCATGTCAACTGCTCCACTGAGCATCTGCGCTGAATGTCAACTGCTCCACTCTGTACCTGCGCTGAATGTCAAATCTAATGAAGGCTACCTGCGTTGGGCGAGATTGGCGAAGTGGCACAGTCATTCTGCAAGGTGTCAAATGCCCAGGAAGCTTCCAAAATGACACTTGGATCAGGGAATTCGCCTTGTGATGAGTAAGAGGATCTAGATATCCAAGTGGACGCAAGAAACTCCAAGTGGACTCAAGAACTGAAGAATAACTGAAGTGGGAGAGGACACTAGTCAGCTTCATGCCAACCTCAAGCTGACTCATCCTTTCTCCAAAACTCCTATATATAGAGCTCTCTCATGAGGTCTAGGGAGGCTGGAATCTTGTGAATGTAAGGAAGTGCTGTTGGTTTGAGTATAGAACTATTGGGTGATTGCTTTGAAGGAGGTGTAGAGGAGATTTCTTTCTGCTGGGAGGTGTTGCTGGATTGGGCCTCTTTTGGTTGTAACACTCTCAGAACTTTACTTCTTCCATTAATAAAGTATTTGAGGTTCTTCTATATGCATGTGTCTCTGTGGCGTATTGATGCTTGTATATTTGATTTTTTCTAATCCTTGAATCAATTATGGATGTATGCTTCTTGTAGTTTCCTTTTCTTGTGCTTTTGCAGGATCTTTGTGTAGCAGGGCCAGTGAAAGAGCAAGGAGTTGGGAGCAAGCAGCAAAGAGGGAAGATTGGATCAATCATTAGCGGAAGATAACGGTTAGTGGATCTCTTTCTCCTCTCTCTTACATCTCATAAAGAAGTAATCTTGAATAGCTTTGCTTTGATTGTTGCTGAGGTACTATCGCCCTTAGAGTGGGATAGGGTCATTCCGTATTGGATACTTTTCCCAACAACATTCCAGTTCTGATCTCTTCATTATACTCCCAAACACACCTCTCATAGAAGCACTATCTCACATCATTGCAAATTTAGTCCTTGTAGAGCCAATGAATAATTCCATTGATTATAGCTTGCTCGAACAATGTCTGCAATTTCTTGAATATTGGTCTGATTGTACACAGTAGGCTCACATATCTGATCTGTACTGCCATTTTGTAATCCCTCTAGAGTCTAGATGAATGCAATCAACTCTTGTTCATGCGAGTATGGCCCTGATTAACTTGTACACATTTCTTTTTGTTATGAGCACTCAACTAGATCATGAAAGGTTTCTTGGTCAACTATACACCATCACATAACTTCCAAAACCTGATGAAATATTTTCCATTCGTTAAGGGATACTTGATGTACAAGTGCATCAAGTGAGTCATATGATGTAGATGCATAGGCATATCATTTAATTTCCTTACAACTCGATGGGAGATCAGTCTCTTGCATTATAGATCAGTCACTTACCATTTTACTCTTAAGAATTGGGGTATGTTTTGTTGAAACAGTAAATTGCTATATAGTATATAAGTATTCAGTAATATTACTCATTTAGTATAATTTCTGCTTTTATTTGGATCTCATCTCTCATGTTAATTTTCAACAACTATTGAATGACACGTTACTTCTCGATGATCAATGTACATGGACGAATCCATGAGATTGGATCCTATCACTGTGATGCCCCACTCCTTATGTGCCCTAATAGCCACAAATGTTGGGGAACATCGAGCTTCTGCAAATGTATTGACATTGATTCCCATCTTTATGTGGACTAAGTCAGGTGAGTGGTCCATCTTACATTTCCTGTTTCTTTGTGATTGATTGCTTGTACTAGATATTGCTAGTCTACACTTTGTTTTGGGATGGAACTTAATGCTCATGGTGATTATTTATCTACATTTCTTGCGTCTCATTTATTTCAACTGTTGGATGTTTTGTTGATTGGATCATTTTCATTTGCATATTTTAGTAGTACACATGTTTTATTGATTAATTTTGTTGTTGGAGGGACTAGGGGTAGATTTTTTTGTGATGGGCTAATGCCTGAGGCTAGATGCTTGTGTTGTCTTTGTGATGATGATGGAGAATTGAGATGAAACTAGATTTGGGGGTTTGGGTATTTCTTGAATGTTTAATACTTATTCTTCAAATCTTTATGCACATTTTTGTGGAACTTCAGACTAGTTTAGGGAGTGGCCTCCTTATTACATCAAGAGAAGTTAGCACACCATGCATTTAGGGTGGGAATGGGTGTGAGGGTTTTGTATAAAAGCACTCATTGTGTACATATGTGTGAAGGTATATTGAACCTATAGGGTGCATTTGTTGCAACACAAACACATATAAATCCATATTTGATGCTCGAGACTACAAATGGCCAGTATATCAAATTTGGATCTCAAAATTAGGAAACATGGAACTTGTCAAGCTCGTGGTGCATATAACACCCTGGGTGAGATGGGTTTGTGCTAGTAGCTAGAGATCACTGTGGTCCTAAAGATTGTCTCTATTCTTTGCATTAATGAGTCTTATGACTTGTCACTTCAGGGCTTGAAGATCCTCCTTCCACGCCCAAAGGCATACATAATCTTATACAGTTGGGTGGTTCTATTCATTTTTCGTGAATGAGAATGTTCATTTTTAGATCCTATTATGAATTTGATTTTGTGTTGGCAAAGATCCAAGCTCCAATTGTATCTCATTCCCACCTTGTCTTGGGATGTCGTGACCACTCACTACAAAAATTTTAACCTGACAATCCATCCCATTTTTTCATCCCATTTATATCCACGCAACTGTGATTTTGTAGATTAATCCCATGCAACTTTCAATGCCATTTGGCTAAGTTGAGTCATTCCATATCTAATCTCTTCACTATACTCCCAGAAATGCCTCTCGTAGAAGCACTATCTCACATCATTGGAAATCCTTCTATAGCCAATGACTAATTCCATTAATTATAGCTTGGTGGAACAGTGTTTGCGATTGTTTGAATATTAGTTTGATCATACACACTACACTTGCCTATCTCATCTGTCTTGCCAGTTTGTAATCCCTCTGGAGTTTGTATGAATGAAATCATCTCTTTTTCATGCCATTAAGGCCCTAAGTAATTTGTACACTTTCTGTTATAAGTACTCAAATAGTTCAGGAAAGGTTTCTTTGTCAACTGTGCACCATCACAAAATTTCCAATACCTGATGAAATATTTTCCATTAGTTAAGGAATACTTGATGGACAAGTGCATCAAGTGATTCAACGAATATAGATGCATAGACGTATTAATGACTTGGCTTACAACTGAATGGGAGATTAGTCTGTTAGCATTATAGATCGATCACTTACCATTTTACTCTTAAGAATTGGGGTATGTTTCGTTGAAATAGTAAATTTCTATATAGTATACATGTGTTCAGTAATCTTACTCATATAGTATAAATGTTTGTTTTTATCGGGTTCTCATCTCTTATGTCAATTTTCCACAAATATTTAAACACAATCTACGTCTCAATAAAAAAAATGAACAATAAAGAATATTTTAAACCAACAATGTACATGGACAAGTCCTTGATATTGGTTCCTATAATTGTTATTCTCCTCTCCTTATGTGCCATTTCACTTTACCTTGGTGGTATCTTTTGCTTTCAGAAGAACATATTCACTTTAGAAGATAAAATATCACTTGCCCCTCTACAAGTTGCTTGCAATGTTTCCAAATTGAAGTCCATGAATTTTGAACAGTGTATCAGGGACTATCAAGATCTCACTCCATGCATAGATCCAAAGGTATTTGTATTGTGATGGATTGTGTTGTAATAATTTTAAGAGTTTGAAACGTACCTTGTCTGATTTGGACATTTAACTCCTTTGAGGAGTTAGAATTACATAAACCTTTTGATTTGTAAACGATACACAATTTTCATTACATTTTGATCTAAATATAACTGAAATAGTAGTTTGTATTTCTTGGCGAATCTACTAAACTACGTAATGTTTATGAGACAATATATATCACAACTGCTTGTTTGTTACCAATGAACCACATTGGATGAAGTAGTTAGGTTTTCCCATGCTAGGGCATAGGATGCACAGTACATATTTTCTTCTCTATATTGTGATGTGTTGTACTTTCTAGTGCCATTGACCTATTTTCGTCATTTGTGGACATTAATCTCCTTTTTTCTGAGACAAGGTCCAGTGAACTACTTGGCATGTCTTCTGAATCAATTTTTCATGGAAAAAAATTGGTATTGAAAAGCATTTAATCTTATTTTTCATTGTTAGTTTGTAGTGAAATAGTTTTTTTAGGTTGTTTTGTATGCCTTCTGAATTATATCATTCAATTTCATTCTACTAAAATTGTTTGTCTCTAATTTTTCCAGAGATAGATGAAGTATGATGCTCATAGTCTTGCATTTAGGGAGCGACATTGCCCCCCACTTTCCCAAAGAATGAAGTAATTAGTCCCTCCTCTAGAAGGCTACAAGATACCTGTTAGATAGCAAAAGAGAAAGCATGATTTTTTATACAGGTACATACTTGATCCATATTTGTTGTTTCTTCATCAATGTTAAAAAAGTACAAAAATCTTGAAGTTCTGAAGCAATGGTAACTACATATTCTTTCACCCAAATGTTGTAGAGGATCTATGATAATAAATTGGAATTATTTCAAGACTTACTTCCTCTTAAATGTTTTTTTGGGACGGGAATGTCCCCTGTGAATGGATCAATAATGAAAAATCAAATAAATATCGGTTGAGGAAAGTAGGGGAGAAATTCGTCTTCATGGGTGGAGGTACAATTTGCATTCTTAAAACTATGTTTTGTGTTATCTTGCATTCACATTTAGTGTTTTGTTATGCACAATAAAATTCTAAGTAATATTTGATGAAGATTCTTAGTTTGTTGATTCTCTTAGTTTTTCTTAAATTGGTTTACTTAAGGTATTTGTAGTTTCCACATGTGATGCTCATACCTTCTGATTTTTTAAATATTTTCTAGAAATATCTTTAGTGGTTGTAGACATTTATCAGATTTATATAATGAAAGGCTTGGAAATGATTAGTATCTATAATATATTTATTATTTCGGAGGCACACAAATCATGTGCACTCAATTTTAATGAGATACAAGTGGAGAATATTTTACACCTGTAAGTGAGCATTATGTTAGGGCATGGTATTTTCGTTATGGAAAAGGTGGTGAATGTGTACACGAACTGAGTTAGAGTGGAAATAAATTCCATTCACCTGTCTTTCATCTAAGCTATCCAAAACTATTGGTAATTGGATGTTATCAGGCTAGTCACATTCGATGTTTGACTTCAAAACTATTACTTATTTAATCTGGTCTTTTTTCCTTGTTAGAGTTCGTAACTTTTGGTAATTGGATGCTATCAGGTTAGTAACATTTGGTATTTGACATGAAATCTATTAGTTATGTAATATGGGCTTTTTCCTTGTAGAAGTTGGTAATGATAGACGTTGTGATTGAGATATGTGATTTGTTGATCTTTATTGTGTTTGATTGCAGTCATTGAGCTATGGAATATGAAAGAAAACAAGAGCATCACCCTTCCTGCACACAATACCCAAGCAGGAATTGAATAAATAGGCGAATAATAGCACTGAAGCAACAAATAAAAAAGAAGAGGGAGAAGAGAACCAATCTAATGGTACCCTTAAAGCCAATATCCCGCATGAGACATACACATACAGATTGATGGTGCAACCTTTAGTGTTGGCAAATTCATCTACATTATCTTTGCAACACAATGATAATGTTTTGAAGTGATGAAACATTATTTCATGTGAAAATTCTAGTCCAACCAATATTAAGTTGGAAACTCATATTGTAATACTTGACATTTCATTTAATATAATTTATGTGGTTGAAGTTATTTATAATAGTACTTAATATTATTTAGTGTTGTAATTAACATATGTAATTTTGTGTTTTCATATTAAATGACAATGCATATTGTATGACATTTTTCTTTTAAATTTAGTTGTAAAATAGTACTAATTAATTTATGTTGTTTAATAATGAACATATCAAATCAATCTAAAACTAATAAATTAGTATTTTATATTGATTAATGATGAACACAAATAAAATGAATATAACACAAATAACTAGTCATTTATAATGATTATTAATGAAAATAAATGAAATAAATATAAATTACTAAATCAGTTGTTTATATAATGAATATGAAATCACCAAAAAAAGATAAATGACTATTGTAAATGACAAATTTTTGATTACAAATGGTGAATATATTTCACATATATACGACTATTAGTAACTAATTTATAGTATCTTATAACATGACTGAAATTTAGTCATGTTTATCTGGTCATTAATTGGTTTCACAATGATGACTAAAATTTGCATATATATGACTAAAAATAGCTAATTTACAATATCTTATAACGCGATCAACATTTTAGTCATTAATTTTTTTTCTCGGGTTATGATGTAGTAGTATATTTAGTTGTTTATTTGGTCATTATTTGTGACAATTAATGACTAAATAAATGACTAAATTAATGAAAGAATTTATGACTAAATATACTACTAGAAGATCAAATTGAGAGAACCAATTAATTACTAAGCTAAATACGACTAAAAGTTGGTTGCATTATAATATACTGTAAATTAGACACTATTGGTCATCGACTGGAAAATGGTCATTTATATGCAAATTTTAGTCATTTTTTTAGTAACTAATTAGCCATTTTGTTCTAGTGATAGCTTATAATAGTGGCATCCAAGCCAATTACAGAGAGTAGTTTTCTTTTTCAAAAGAACAGTAAAAATATAATCCATATACTCATGATTTATACACTTATCTACTATTCGACGATCAAGAATTTATAGTTGAGGCCACGCCACCCTTCCAATGAGAAATTGGTTATTACATCCAATATTCTCCCCCTAAGCTCCTCAATTCTTTCAGAATAGCTTCTGAGGTAGCAGTTTTAAATTATCTAGCATCTGGACCCCAACTCCAGCCTAGAATTACTTTCCTTCCACCAGGGAAGTCGGTTTACTGAAGTATTTCCCACTTGTTCGAGTCCAACTCAAGGACTTCCTTCTGGAAACCTTTTTCTTCCATCTCCACCCCTTCCTTTCCCCTTCCCGTGAAAAGAAGAGGACAAAAGAGATAACTTATCCTAACTAATAAATGTCTGGTAAAAAGAGAATTATTGATGCATATAGACATTGTGTTTTTTTTAATAATAACATAAGTAACTACTTACCATTTCAACCAGTACAAAGTCCATTTTTTCTCTACTTAGAAAATTACTATGTCCACAATAGTAAAATAACTAATAAATATTTTCAACACCTAGGGATGTCACATCTCCCCCCCCTTGAGTGGAACACCATCACCAATGTCTATTCTTCTAAACGCTCTTGGAATAACTCGGGATATGCCTCCTGCATAAATTATTTATCTTCCCAAGTGGCTTCCTCTGGGATAAAGTGCTTCCATTTCACCTTAACTTGGATGATAGCTCGCTTCCGCAACATTATTTCTCTCTGGTCGAGTATATGCAGAGGTTATACCAGATAATCTATGTCTGTTTTGACCTACCACAATCACAACTTTCATAAATTTGCCATATATGTATGTAAAAGAAAATTATATTCACAATTTTCAATATTCCTTTACCTGTATATCTTGTCAATTTATAATGTGTCTGGAATCATATACATACTTATTTAAAATAGTGACATGAAGCACGTTATGAACCTGAATGTGAATGGGTAGTGTGATCTGATATGCAATTCATCCTACCCTTTCTAGTATCTAAAAAGCTCCAAAGAACCAAGGTGCTAGCTTGACATAGTTTCCCCATCTAAGAGTAAATTTTTTTGGTTTGAATCGCACATAAACATGATCACCCACTTGGATTTCTTGGTATGTTATTTCCATATCAGCATAAGCCTTTTTTCTATCCTTAGTATTTTTCGGACTTTGTTGAAATTTTTAAATCGTTCTTTCCACTTCCTCTAAATATCAGGTCCTATCATCATTTTATTCACATGTATATTCCAGTTTGTAGGTATTCAACATTTCGTTCCATAAATTACCTCAAAAGGACTGATTCTCAATTATTCATGGTAACCATTATTATAGGTAAATTCCACTAGGTGAAGATATTCCTCCCATTTGTCTGGTTGTTGCATTACGTACATATGTAGCATATATTCAACCACTTGATTGACTCTCTCAGTCTCCCCATCTTTTTGTGGGCGATAGGTAGTACTAAAGTGAATTTGAGTACCCAATACTGTGAATAGTTCTCTCCAAAAGGCAAAGGTGAATTTAACATCCCAGTCGGAAATTACAACTCAAGGCATTCCATGCAGCCTGAATATCTCTTTCATAAATGTGTCTTCTACTTGAGTTTTTTGGTAAGTGGACTTAACGGGGATGAAATGAACTGATTTTCTCAATTTATTTACTACTAACATGATAGAGTCATTTTCCCTTTTTGATTGGGGTAACTCGGTTATAAAATCCAAGGTAATTATGTCCCACTTTCATTCAGGAAAGGATAAAGGATGAAACAAAGCTATAGGATGTTGATTCTCAGCTTTAACCTACTGACACTCTAGGCATTTAGCCAAATATTCTATGATATCTTTCCTCATACCAGGCCAATAATAATCTCTTTTAATCGCAAAAAATAGTTTTTGATAACCTGGGTGCATGGTATAAGGACTTCTGTGGAATTCATCCAATATAAATTGTTTTATTGATAGCTAGCTAGGAACATACATCCTCCCCCTAAACATCAACAAATTTTCATGATTCAACCCATACACATTTTGTTTTCCAAAATTTTGCGCAAGTTTAGCCTGTTGCCAAAGGTATTCATATTCTGGGTCTTTCAGGGCGACTTCCTTAATTTGATCAGAAAAATTAAACTCCACTCCACTATATGAAATATCATAAATATAATGCAATATTCTACTTAATACATCTTCTACATAGTTTTCCTTCCCCTTCAAATGTTTGATTTCAAAGTCAGACTCACTTAAAAATGCAATCAACCTAGCTTGATGTGCATTGAAGTTGGTATGACTAAAGAAGCTCGTTAAACTATTGTGATCTATTAGCAACAAGAATTTTTTTCCTAAGAAATAATATCGCCACACTTTCAAGGTGTGAACCACAATGATAAGTGTTGGGATATGGTCCTTTGGGTTAAATGTTGAGTAAAAGTTAATATCTTTTTGTATAAAGTGTAAAGTCTCCGTGTAATGTGGAACTGGAGTGCAAATATAGTATGAGTCAAAGGGGCTTTAGTCCCTTAGGTGGGTAGGTGATAGGAGGTTTTTGAGACTGCCCATGGTTCTTGGACCATGGTATTGTAAGAAAAATGCTATATATAGATGAGTCATAGCAAGTATAGAGAAGTAACTTTTTCGTAAGAATCATTGTATTGGGCAAGAATTTACAATGAAAGGCTTGGAATCATTGTATAGAGAAGTAACTTAGCTCCTGCAGCTAAGTGCACGGAGACCTTGGTAAGTCTAAAGGCTAACTGTGCGGAGACCTTGGTAAGTCTGAACGCTAAGTGTGCGGAGACCTTGGTAAGTCTGAAGGCTGAGTGCACAACCACTTGCAGCTGAGTGCACAGGGAAAAGAAGTTTGTAATTGAATGATTATACTCAATAAAGACAGTTTTGTGCCAATTTGGATGTATATGTGTATTATTTCTTACTTTTGCAAGTTTATTTATCTTCGCTCTGTGTTATGATTTACAAGAATTAATGTTAATTTTTTTCGTGAAAATATTAGATCTGTAATATTTATGCATGTTAAGGATAATTAAGGACATTCACAAAGATCTGCACATTTTTAAGTGAATTTACAATAATTGTTTGTTCAAAAGGGTTAAAGGTGCGTGAAGGTAGATCTAATCCATTAGGACTGCAAGAACCTATCACGCAAGCCTCTGGATGTAGAAACCTAGTTCTGTCATCCCACAATATTGTTTCGGGTGAGACTACAGCCTACACTATGCATGTTTTTGCCAAAAGGGCCAGCAATTAGGGTTTTTTCGGTTGGTGCAGATAATGTTGAACCTGGGTTAGGCCCCATCAAGCCAAAATTCATAACGATTTATTATTCTTGGAAGACTTAGGTAAGATGACTTGTACCTTACGGACATTAAGGTTAGTTTAATGTCAGATTTTAAAACCATGCTCTTAATAAATGGAAGATTATGGAAATTGTTAGTGTCATGAACATGAACATCACACAAAGCACATGAAGGAGTAAGATTTCGTGCTTTGGTAGGAGTGGTTTCCGCTTGAGTTTCCTTCTGCTTGCCCCCATTTTTCTAGGCTTTACCCCTCTTACCAAATGATTTCATAACAGGAGTGACTTCTTGTAGAGGTTGTTGTGGAACTGAAGAAAAGGAGGGTGTGGTAGCTATGGGTTGTACCAGATTCAAAGTCATGTAAGTTTTGAGTTGGTTAGGATGAGTTTTTGTAGGATGATTGATATACCAAACTAGGATCCCCAAAGTCATGTTAGGAAGACTCGACATAACCATTATAGGAGTAGAAAAGATTATTGATGGTGGGAAAAAGAGAGGTATCTGACCAAGGGGATACTGATTTGGAGGATGTCCTCCTCATTGAGGATGTCCTAGAGGAAATCCTCCAATGGCTTGGAGGAATTCTTTCTGAAGGACTAGCTGAGACTTGAGAAGCAAATTGTTGGGAGGTTGACTATTGGGAAGGCATACTAGACTGCTTGTTTGAAATACGTGACACTTGAATCATGCACACACTTGAAGAGGCATGCTTAGTGGGAAGGGGTTGTGGGCATAATAAGTGCCAAGAAACATTGAATGTTTATAAACTCTAGGGAAAACATCAATGAAGGTAGGTGTGGCCTTATTTCCTACCATTGATGAAATGAAATTTTGAGGAGAGATCTAGTATTGAGGGTCATAGTATGTAACACCCCCTCCTCCCAGGTCCACCCAAGCAGCCAATGAGCTGAGAAAACATGTGATGGGAGAGGTTACTATAAGGGACTCAATCTCCTTGGTGATCTTAAGTAAATGGTATTGACGAAACTCATCAAATAAACCCATCCACATCAGTGATTACACCCCTAGGAGACATGTCAGACACTCAATATCCTGTCCCACAGTCCCACTCATAATTTAAGCCTTTTAACCCAAATTCACTCATAGGAAAGACAATGACCAGCATCTCAAATTCACTCTCATAGGCCTCTGTGCCAGTGACTGTGGACATTTCTTAGCAGATATGTGCCATCAACCCCGAGATGTGAGCACGTTTCTGGTCCAGAATCTTGACCTCTGCCCGGAACATATTACAAACTTCAGAATCATTCAAAGACATGATAATAATACTAAATACTCAAATTGACCTTGGGATTAGGCCTAAGCATTCCCAACCGACACTGACATTCTGTCAAACACTTGTCATCAATGAAATGTACAAGTCTAGGATATAAGATAGAGCATAAATGATAGAAAGAACATATGAAACATAACCATAAGGATCACCTCCTTCTCCATTGGACTATTATATCATCAATTAGGTCTTGCATCCATCCATTTAACAATTACAAGTAAATACATGAAATAACCATGATATGAACCAGTCACATAATCATGCTTATAACCGATTAAACCATATAAATATAAGATATTTGATAGCCATTAAATCCACACATAAACGGGTACAAAAATAAGAGAACTTAGCTTTTATTAATCATAGGAAAATCCGACGAGGTTTGGTACTTCCCCGTACCACCTGACCATAGACATGGCTGAACCATATCTCTCTTTCATCCAACAACCCCCATGCCATATTCAAAGAGTAAATGTGGGATCTCATAGAACAACCAATCTAAGAAAAACTAAGGGAACCGAGAGGTTAAACCACTTCCATCCTCACCAAACCGTGATCAAACCAAAACTAGTGCTCTAATCACAATCGAACCAAACTTGGAATTCCATCTGGAATCCAACATTATCCTTGAGAAATTTTCCATGTCCTTGTCTCTCAATCTTTACCGCAATCCAATCTCGGATCACTAGGCCCTAAACCAAGACTAGTCTCTCAGGGTTTATTGCAATCCAAACTTAGATCATTGGGCCCTAAACCGAGACTTATCCTTGTGGCTTTACCATGTATCCTGCAAAAACCGGTCAAGGGATTCCTAAGCCTTTGGGAATGGAACTTGAGATCACCTCCGCCCCAGATTCTGAAATCCATCCAGAAACCCAAATCTCAAAACCGAAATAAACATCCCAACGCCATGGCATCCAGAAAAATGAAAGGCTAGGCTTAAAACCACTATCATAACCCAGCAAAACCATGCCACTGAGAGCAAGAGAACCATACACCAACATGCAAATCCATGCATGTCCAAACCAACTAGGAAATCACACATGAAAAAGGTTTCCTGTAAGTACTCCTACTAAAGCTGCTTGATCCTTCTCTTCTTTCTCGATTCTTGATTTCTTTACCTTTCCTTTGCTTTATTTTCCTTTCATTTATCCAAACTAGAGTCCTCTAAGAAAACTCTAAGTGACCAAGAGTATGTGTGTGTGTGTGTGTGTGTGTGTGTGTGTGTGAGAGAGAGAGAGAGAGAGAGAGAGAGAGAGAGAAATGAGAGAGCTCCAAACTTGAACTGACAAAAACCATGAACTGGTCCTAAGAAGCAATTTTATTAATGAGGCCTCTATTTTCTTCATTTTTCATTATTTTCCTTCATTTTCCTCCCCAAATGCAACCTGTCACCTTTTGCCTTACTTTTATCCTAATTTCCTTCATTTTCATAAATAAATGTGCCAAAAGTGCCTTTCTTCCTTTTAATTCCTTAGCCTTTGCCAATTTTCCTTAGCCAAAACACAAATCCAATGATGCCCACTAGCATATATTTGTGAAATGTTCAGTGTCGGATAATTTTCCCTTAATCGTGGTCTTATTTTTCCCTTATTAAATTTTATTATATGAAATTTTCACTAGGTCTGTTACAAACGCCCCCCCCCCCCCCCCCCCTTGGGGAACACCGTCCTTAGTATTAAACCACACCATGACGTCAACAAAATGAC
This sequence comes from Pinus tabuliformis, assembly GCA_031772625.1. Classification (NCBI taxonomy): domain Eukaryota; kingdom Viridiplantae; phylum Streptophyta; class Pinopsida; order Pinales; family Pinaceae; genus Pinus; species Pinus tabuliformis. The sequence continues at coordinate 371,317,569 of CM062818.1, forward strand.
TGAAAAGAAAACATATTTCATATGGAGCTTTATAACTTATCTCATTGCAGTATTTACAATGAAAAACCTGCTCAAAGGAAAACATCATGAGAACATGACAAGATAAAAACCATACCGTGTATTGGAGCTTTATAACTTAGATCATGGTGGTATTTACATCCATATATATACATATACAAATACCAAAGAGATCAACAAAACATATACCAAACACCAAACCAAAACTGCTTTGCCTCAATTAGCAAACAATGAAGGATATAGGGCCCACATCTAATCCGCCATCTCCCATGTAGCTTTTTTAGGCCCAAAGTTCTTCCGCTGCACTTTAACTTTCTCTATGGCTCTCTTCCTAAGCATGAGATGTTTGTGCTACAGTATGCATTGAGGCTTCGGATGGAACTCTCCTTCTTTCTCCATGTGCAATACAAACCAATCATTAACATGAAAAACATCATTTATATACTTCTTAAGCAATGAAATATGGAAGACATCATTAAATTCCACTGTTGGAGGTAGTGCAAGCTGATATGCTACTAGTCCAATCCTCTCAAGGATCTCAAAAGGCCCACAATACCGTGGTGCCAACTTGGCACATGAACCAATCCTCAAGGAGATTTTCATGGGCTTGATGCGCAAATACACATACTCCCAAAGCTGAAAATCCTTGTATACCCTGTGCTAATCCATATAACTCTTCTACCTATTCCGTGTTTCCTTTAGATTCCTCTTTATAACCTACATTTCCTGCTCCATGTATGCCAACATATCTAGTCCAATAAGCACCATATTCACTAGATCACTCCAGATGATGGGAGTATCACAACTCCGCACATACAATGCCTCGAAAGGACTCATCCTCAATGACTCCTCATGACCATTGTTGTATGCGAACTCAACCAAATGAACATACTCCTCCTGTTTCCTCTATTTGTGCATCACGTACATCCTCAACATATCCTCCAAAATCCTATTGACCCTCTTTGTCTGACCATCTATTTGCGGATGATAAGCTATACTAAAGGCCAGCTCTATACCCATGCCTACAAATAGCTCCTTCCAAAACTTGGAATTAAACTTCACATCCCTGTCTTACAAAATCTACTTTGGGATACGATGTAGTCTCACTATCACTCTGATGAACACCTGTGTTACTTCACTGGATGAATATGTAGTCTTCACTGGAATGAAGTGAGCTACCTTTCTTAACCTCTCAACTACGACTATCATAGAATCATGCTACTTCACTGTCCTCAGAAGACCTATGATGGAATCCATGGAAATGACCTCCCATTTCCATTCTAGAATTGTAATAGGCTATAGTAGACCACCTGGATGCTTGCATTCCGCATTTACCTGCTAACAATCTAAACATCTAGCCACAACACTACCAGTTCCTTCTTCAGATTTTGCCAATGATTTAACTTCTTTACACCCATCAACGTCTTCTGATATCCTAGATGACCCGATTATGGCTTGATGTGAAACTACTTCAAGATAAACTTTTTGAGCTCACTGCAATTCGACACATAGATCTTGTCTCAAAACCTCACCCAACCATCTATCCAGAGATGATAATCTGCATCATGATCACCCATACCTGTACCTTCACCTATACCTGTACTCTGTTGTAACATCTGCATGATCTCCATGTATTTGTCATCTTGCTATCCTGCCTAAAAGATACTCTCCTGTAACTCTGTCCCATAAGAGCTCATAGCTGCTATATGATTTTCATGTACCTTCCTACTAAGAGCATCTGCAACCTAGTTCTCCTTCCCTTTGATGTACCTGATCTCGAAGTCGAACTCACTAAGGGTGGCAAACCATCTAGCTTTCCTGACATTTAGATTTGTTTTTTCAAAAAAATACCTCACCCCACTATGATTGCTCATTAGTGCAAATCTCCTTCCAAGAAGATAGTGCCTACACATCTTCAATGCATGTATGATCGCTGCTAACTCAAGGTCATGTTTTGGGTAGTCCTTCTCATGCTCATTCAGTTACTGTTACTCATAGAACACTACCTATCCTTATTACTGGTAAGTGCTAGTATTGCAGCAAGAATGCTGCAACTCTTGGGTGACCAACTTTACTTTTACCAACCCTGTAGTTCGTAACAAACTTGGAAGCGTCAGTGCTATATGCATAAGTACTAGTTCTCACTACAGGTTGTCACTTGGTCAACCAGTGCGAGATCACTAGGAGCTCAAGCCAACTTCAATATATTTCATAAGAAGCTCTATGTGTGATGAAAGGAAAGAAATATTACTCTATAGATGCTATTCTAACTGCAGAAATGAGAAAGACTAGAATGTAAAGCAAAACCTAGTAAACCCTAATTAACAAGCTAATTCTAATTTTGCCAAAAACACTATGAAAACCATGAAAGAAATGCCATTACCTACTCAAGGAAGTAAACAACATGTAACCATGCTATTTTTGGAAGTAAATAAGCAAAAAAGCATATTTTTGGATTTTTATGTGTTTTTATGTGAATTTAACATGCATCTAATTTATTGTGTGTGACTGTGGCAGCAAACAAGTGGTGTTAGAGGGCGGTTTTGGAGCTTGGGAGGATGTAGGATGGTGTGGATGGGTCCTAGGAGGTATTAGGTGGACTTCTGGAGGCTTTTCCCACACTCGGCCTTCAAAAGAACTCCTACAGGAAAAACTACAGGAGGACACAGGAAAACTACAGGTGGAAAACAAGGAAACTACAGGATGCCTATAGGAGGAGGCCAAGAGAAATTTTCACTATTTTGAGCGTGTGAGAGTGGGTGCAAAAGGTGGATGAAGGTTGGAATGAGGTGTTAGGGTGCCTGAGTTCTACCATGAATCACTAGGAGAGAGAAATATGATTGGGTTTGCTCAAGGAGAGTGGAAGAAGTTCTATGAAAAATGAAGGAAAATAGGGTAGAATTGAGGTGAGGTTTGGGAGACCTATAGGGCATGGATCAGATGCAGGGTGTGATTTCTGGTAAGCTGGCCTATTTTTGAAAGAGATCTACTGCATAGAAACTGACATTCAACCAAGAAAATCAAGAAACCAATGAAATGAGTGCATCCTAGGAAAAATAGAGTTTTGCATTAAAATGGCCTAAACTATGATGTATAGAAGGAAATGCTAGGGAATGTTGTAAGAAAGGAATGCATGCAAAAGGACTATTGAAAATCATGAAGTGAACATGATAAAGAAGATCTAAAGAAAAGAAAAATTGGACTATCAACATAGTAGAGAGTTGCAAACACTAGAAGTCCTAGGAATGAGGAAAATCTATGTTTTTGGGGCAGAAACAGAGTCTTTGCCTCAAATCATGGTCCCAGAGGGAGGAAGAGCGGCCAAGGCACTGTTGCTAGCCTTTTGAATCTTCTTTGATCACTGCTTAACATGCTACAAAAAGCACAAATGGAATCCAGCTACTAAATCATCAAAAGAAACCTATTCTTAACCATAAGAGAAATACTTCTAACAGTAAACTAATCTACAAACTGAAGTAAAGCATACAAATACAAGTAAAGTGGAGCCTGGTTTCTTGGGTTGGGCCCTAACCGAAGAGCTTCAACCCTCTGAGGTAACTCAGTACTAGCTCAAAAAGGATTCCATCATCATTATCAAAAAATAGCAAGATTACATAAAACTGTCATAAAATAGTAAGCTCGAAATTTGAGCAGAGTATACACCAGCAAAAAAAAGTCGACCCTAGTGAGGCCCTAGGCCTCTCTACTTATACATCTGAAGCTACCAAGAACTTCCTTAAAATTAGGGAGGCTTGGGTCCCAAAACTTGAGATAACTATCAATCATCTTCCACTTGCTCGGGTGCCTTCTAATGCATGATTTGGGTGCTTGTACTCTGAGCTGAATGAGGGGGAATTCGAAGTGAGGAGAAATAAATGAGGGGGATTCGCTCTTATAAGTCCTCTCCTCTATCTACTTCGAGTTATTGTTGCAGTTTGACAACTAGATCTTTGAATTTGACCTCGAAATCCATCAACAATCTGCATTAAATACATGTTAGACCAAATGGCATAATAACTAACTCAACTCACCCTATAAGCGTAAATATAATTAGAAAATCATACAATAAGCTAATAGAATGGTTGATTTGACTAGGTTTGGAGGTAAAATAAGCCCATATAATTACCCATTTATGAGGTTCATCATCACCCCCTACTGAAGGTGTTTCTCATCCTCTGAGCAACCTAGTCAATCTCTTGGTCTTTTATGACCCTGGTGGCCTCCCTAGCATTCTAGGCTTCTAATGTGGTTTTCTCATGTTCTCCATAAAATACTTGCTTTCTTTCTATGTCCGTCCACTGCTCCTTCTCTTCTTCTTCTCTTCTGCCTTCCAACATGCCTAATAAGAGTGGAGGACTCAGTTTGAGGCCAGTCCAGTTGACCTTCAGCCTTTGCATGGAGCACTTGTACATTGGCACTCTTTCCAATGCCTCCTTCAGCCTGATGGGGTAATTTTATTCTCTGATCTGCAAGTTGTGGGGTAGGGTGTTCCATCTTCTCATGGATGCATGCACACAGTCATCCCCAAGTAGCCTAAGCATATCTTCAAAGTGTGGAATTTCTTGTTCCTGATTGGCTAGATATTTAGGGGTAATCCGAGGGTTATTGGCAAGCAGGTTGTGTGTGCTGATGAGTGCCATAGGATCTGATGGCTCGGCACTTATCATCAATGGTTCATTCTGCTCTTTTATTAACAATCTTTTCATTTCTGTTGCCCTCAATTCTTCATGGTTCATCCATGACACGATGGCCATTAATTGCAGATCCCCTAGCTTGGCATTGGGGTCCCACACATTTAGGTCTGTGAGGGCCATGTTGTGTAGATAGAACTCTGCCATCGTTTCTTTGTCCTCGGAGGTGCTTTTGTCACACAAATCCATGAACTGCCTGTAGTCTTAGAAAGGCATTATGCCTCTTTGTGCCAAAATTTTTATTTGGAATTGAAGCCATTGATCCTTCAGATAGAGACCATAAGATTTGGTTGGTGTTCTCCATTGTAATGCTTCTATGGATAAGCTAGCCATGTATGCCAAATAAGTCTCTTTATCCTACAGCTGCCTCCTTATTAATTCATTCTAATTATCAAGGTGGCTTCTTGTAATGGCTTCCCTATCTCTGCGAGCACTCAATTCCCTACCCATTTCCCTGAGTTTGTCTTCCATGTGGCCAATATCCTCAACTCCTTTGGACTTGGCTATCTGCATCCACCTATGTGTTCTCACTGTCTCTTTTTCCAATTCGAAAAATAGTGGAATTGCAAATTTCTGTGGGATTATGTTGCCTCCCTCAAGTAGTCTATAATAGGAGTCAAGATTAGGCTAGGGGTCAGGTTCTTGTAGCCCTTGTACTTCCTCTTTCACCTTTGGTTGTCCTCCTATCTTTTCCTCAAGTTTTTGTGTCTCTTGTAGCTTGGACAGTGTCTCCTGTAGGACTATTTTAGGCTCCTGTAGGTCTGGTTTGGGGTCCTATAGAATTGCCTTTCCCTTCCATGTAGAAGATCTTGTAGTCCTCCTTTCATAGGTTATGGGTGTCTTTGAAGGAGATTCTTTCACCTTGGCAGATGGTGAATCTTAAATGTTAATGGGAGTCTTTGATGAGGGCTGAGGTTTGCCTTTTTTAATTCTAGTACCCTTCCTTGCCCTGAAATACATGGAGGTTTTTCTTTTCCTCTGTTGCTTCTGCTTGACTGGTGTACTGAGAGAAGTGAGGGTAGTTGTTTCCTCCCTTTCCAAATTTTCAGGGCACTCTTCTCTTTGCTCTGCCCTCTTTTCCTCCTTTTCTCTCTCTTCTATTTATTTTTCCTCCTCCCGATCTATCTCTTTTTCTACCTCCTGTTCTATCTCTTCAACTCTCTCCTCCTTCCTCTCTTGCTCTACTATATCACCACTGGCTTCATCTTCTCCTCCTTTCTATTCTCCCTCCTCACTGACAACATGACTGACATCATAGGTTAATGCCTTGATGTCACCCTCAGCTGTCATATTTCTGAAAACTTCCCATGCTATAGGGATTGTAAGGGTATGGAGGGCTTCTTCTACTAGGATCTTGACTAGGCCATGGTGAGCTAGCTATTGTGAATTTCCTTCTTGTACCTTGGTGTTGGAGTCAATGAGGGACTAAAGGAGAAAGTAAGGGATATTGAGCTTTTGATGTGTTCGGGTATCCATTCCATATCTCAATTATTGGAGGATTCTGAAATGATATCCATAAACAATGTTGTGCCTCCCCTCACAAGAAATGTATTTGATCACTTGGTAGCTAACCTCATCCCAGAGATATGGTACACTAGCCCTCCTAGTTCCATTTTCGTCTTCAACAGGGGTTTCATTATCTTGGAAAAATTTCCTCCTAGCAGCCTGGCCAATTATCTTCTCATCTTTACTCCGAGGCAACCCAAGTGGAAGGGTAGTGACCCTACTGATGAATTCAGGGGTTATTTCAATGGAAAGGCCTCTAATGGTTACAGTAGCATGAGTTCTTGTGTGAGGGACCAAAGAGAGAGAAAATTCATGGGCAATTTCATCATCAAACCCTCTAAACTTCTCAAAGAAATTCATCGAGTTTTCCCTTTTAAATATTTCCACCACTTGAGGATGTGCATGGAGTCTAGTGGAGTTAGTGGGCTCTTTTCACATAAAACTCCCAGTGATACTGCTTGTAATTCTTTTGAAAGACTAGATATGGAGGTGGAGACAAAGAATTTTGAGTGAAATAGAAAAACAGAGGGGACTGTGTTTTAAAAAAAAAAACTAATTTTTTTTTATTATGTATTTCTACCCTCTTAAAGACTCATTTCATCTTCAATTTGAGACCAACTCATTCAAATTTTTATATTCAATAGAGGGCATTCATGAACCCTACCTCTTTAGAATGAAATTCGTGCCAAAAATCACGTTTCCTCCCTTCAAAATGGCTCACTGCCCCTCCTGTAGAAGCCAGATGTTCCTCCTGTAAATTTCTTGTAGGTGCTCCTGTAGAAAACCTGTAGGGATCCTGTAGAAGATGTCGAGAGAAAAAATATGGAGGAAATCGATGGAGGATGGTCGATACGAGGCTATGGTGGCATAATAATATTGTTGTGTGGCTGAGTTACGAGGAGAACAGAAGAAAAGGTGGTTAGAATGTGTGGGGAGGAGTGCTCATTACCTTTTATGGTTGTTTTCGGTTATGAGTGCTGAGATGGCAAGGTGTACGTTGCCCAGATTAGGACCATTGGTCCCCACCTACTTGGTCATAATGAGCCCCCTCATAATCATCCCCTCATTATTGCATCGAATTTAACTCTTCCTCCCACTACCTGTCCTTCACATATTTTGCTTGAGTTGACTGTGCGCACATGTGGGTGATATCTCGATTAAGTAGAGTCAACTAAATGAAGGTGGCCAAGTTAGTTGGCCACCTTTCCCTCTTTTGATTTCAACCATCTCATTGCCTTCATATGATTCCTAATTACATAGATGTAGATAGAGGATTTACTTAGCTACTTACCTCTAATCTGAGTGTATTTGTTGCCATTGACTGTGAGGTGCTGTGGCTTTCTCTACTGCATGCCTTCATTTTCCTTCATGCATGTTGTCTCTACTTACTGATGTGTTGTTGTGTGTTTTTGCAGGTTCTTCTTTTTCTAGAGCTGAGCTGCATGTGCCTTTTCAACCTTCAGATGTGTTGTCCCTTGCTGTTGGTGCTGGACTTCTATGGGATCAGCTGCTACAGGAATTCCTACAGGAGCTCCTGTAGCTGCTTCTCCCCTTGAAACTTCAGCTATTTCCCTGTGCTTGGAGCTCGAGAATGATGCCAGAGGTGGAGATGAATGATGGAGGGATAGTAGGTAAGCTTTAGGTAAAGTTAATGGTGCCTTTTCCTCCTTTTATTTTTGTTTTTTTTTTCAAAACTGAAAAACTGTTTTTCTGTGTTTTTTCTTGGAAAGGAAAAAATAATAATGATGCTTGGAGTGTGATGCAGGCTTGGAAATGATGGCAAGGAGGTTTGAAGATGGTAAGAGGGATTATAGGTTCCTCATGAAGCTTTTCTTGTCCCTCAAACTGCCTCCTGTAGACACTTTTGGCTCTTTGTAATTCCTACAGGAGCCTCCTGTAGAAAAAACAAAGCCTCCTGTAGAAAACATAGTTTTGGAAGAAGAGGTATAGTGGGTTGAAAGAGATGCCAAAAATGATGGAGGAAGGTGTGGAGAAGTTGAGATGGATGCTGGTATGAATTTCAGGGTCCCCTTGGCTCCTTCTTCTGCTCCCTGTAGTCCTCCTACAAACCTGCAATGCAATAAAAATTCATTTTTTCTTTCTCTCTCCTTTTTTTTTTGAAAACAACTAGGGCACCTCAGAGAGGTTTTCACCTTAATTGCCTGCCTTGGGCACCTCCAAGGGAGGCTTTCACCCAGGGATCTTATTCTTTTCCTTTTGTTTTTTTGACGTCACTGGGCAGCCTCAAAAGAGGTTTTCAACCCAATGATGGGACTCAAGCACCTCATGGAGGTTTTCACTTGAGTCCTTATTTTTTCTCTTTTTTCTTCAGTGAGTGGGTGAAGTGGAAGCTAAGACATGCTCCAATACCATCACTATTTTATTTAAATCTTCAATAAAATCTTGCTTAGAGAGGGGTTTCTTGTAGACTTTCAACCGATCTCCATTGACAAGCATGGGGATGGCTTCATCATCAATTGTTCTGATCAGAACTGAACCATTTTCATTGCATTTCTCCATAGTGTAGGGTCCCAACGATCTTGTGCTTAGCTTGCCTTTGAAATTCTTGTATCTTGAATCATAGAGTAATGCCCAATCTCCCTCTTTGAATTGCTTCTCCCTGATATTTCTGTCATGCCATATCTTTCTCTGAAGCTGAACTACCTCTGTATGGAGAAGGGCTTGCAATCTGTATTCATCCAATCCATTGAGTTGAAGTAATCTCTCCTTTTGTGCATGGCTGAGGTCTAGGTCTAGTTGAGCTGCCATCCTTAGGGTATCGAATTCAAACTCTATTGACAACAAAGCCTTCTTCATTTTGATGTCCCCATTGGTCTCCCGAATGGGGAAGGCGCCCTCTATTCTCTCTCCATTTCCTTTATCATTTCTGTTTTCAGCCATTGGCTCCAGATGAATGTTTTCTTCTTCTTCTTCCCCCATAGGTTCTTCAAATATGTCTGGATGTTCACCTAAGGGTTCTTCTTGATTGCAGCCACCAAAGAAGAGAGAAGGTTGGCTGTGTGAAGTAGTGGGGGCATTGGGAAATTTTTTTCCTAAGTTATCTCTACTCCTATGAGGCATGAAAGGCAATATTTTTGGTTGGTTTTTTGTTTCTTTTTCCCCACACTGAAAGTACCTATAGAAACTGAAATTGTGATTGAACAAAACAAATTAAAACTAGCTTAAATGAACGTGTTGAACGGAAATTTGCATAATTGAAAAGGAAAGCAATGAAATGCAGAACTGAAAGAAAAGAAATGACTAGTCTACTTTTGCTGAAATAAACTATTAGCAGAATGTTGCAATAGGAAATAGAAGAAAGCAGTACTCACAGAATACTCTGACGCTTTCCCGGCAATGGTACCAAAAAGTGGTGGGCACTGGTATTCCAGCAAGAATGTTGCAACTCCTGGGCGACCAACTTTACTTTTATCAACCCGGTAGTTCGTAACAAACATGGAAGCGTCGGTGCTATATGCTCAAGTACTAGTTCTCAATGCAGGTTGTCACTTGGTCAGTCGGCGTGAGATCACTGGGATATCAAGCCAACTTCAATAGATTTTAGAAGAAGCTCTATGTGTGATGAGAGAAAACAAATATTACTCTACAGATGCTATTCTAACTGTAGAAAGGAGAAAGACTGGAATGTAAAGAAAAACCTAGTAAACCGTAATTAACAAGCTAATTCTACTTTTTCCAAAAACACTATGAAAACCATGAAAGAAATGCCATTACCTACTCAAGGAAGTAAACAACATCTAACCATGCTATTTCTGGAAGTAAATAAGCAAAAAACATATTTTTGGATTTTTATGTGTTTTTATGTCAATTTAACATGCATCTAATTTATTGTGTGTGAGTGTGGCAGCGAACATGTGGCGTTAGAGGGCATTTTGGAGTTTGGGAGGATGTAGGATGCTGTGGATGGGTCCTAGGAGGCCTTAGGTGGCCTTTTGGAGGATTTTCCCACACTCGGCCTTCAAAAGAAAGCCTATAGAAAAAACTACAGGAGGACACAAGTAAACTACAAGGGGGAAATAGGGAAACTACAGGAGGTCTACAAGAGGAGGCCGAGAACAATTTTAGCTATTTTGAGCATGTGAGAGTGGGTGGAAAAGGTGGATGAAGGTTTGAATGAGGTGCTAGGGTTCCTAAGGTCTACCATGAATCACCAGGAGAGAGAAAGATGATTGGGTTTGCTAAAGGAGAGATGAAGAAGTTCTATGAAAAATGAAGGAAACTAGGGCAAAATTGAGGTGAGGTTTGGGAGACCTATAGGGCATGGATCAGATAGAGGATGTGATTACTGGTAATCTGGCCTATTGCTGGAAGAGTTCTGTTGCATAGAAACTGACAGTCAACCAAGAAAATCAAGCAACCAATGAAATGAGTGCATCCTAGGAAAAACAGAGTTTTGCATTAAAATGGCCTAAACTATGATGTATAGAAAGAAATACTGGGAAATTCTGTAAGAAAGGAAAGCATGCAAAAGGACTATTGCAAATCAAGAAGTGAACTTGATAAAGAAGATGTAAAGCAAAGCAAAACTGGACTATCAACCTACTACGGAGCTGCAAACATTAGAAGTCCTAGGAATGAGGAAAATCTGTGTTTTTGGGGCAGAAAGAGAGTCTTTGCCTCAAATCATGGTCCCAAAGGGAGGAAGAGAGGCCAAGGAATTGTTTCTATCCTTTTGAATCTTCTCTGATCACTGCTTAACTTGCTACAGAAAGCACAAATGGAAGCAAGCTACTAAATCATCAAAAGCAACCTATTCTTAACCATAAGAGAAATACTTGTAACAGCAAACTAATCTATAAATTGTAGTAAAGAATACAAATACAAGTAAAAAGGACCTTGGCTGCTTGAGTTGGGCCCTAACCCAAGAGCTTCAGCCCTCTGAGGTAACTCAATACTAGCTCAAAAAGGATTCCATCTTCATTATAAAAAAATTGCAAGACTACATAAAACTGTCATAAAATAGTAAGCTCGAAATTTTAGCAGAGTTTACACTAGCAAAAAAAAGTTGACCCTAGTGAGGCCCTACACCTCTCTACTTATACATCTGAAGCTACCAACAACTTCCTTAAAATCAGGGAGGCTTGGGTCCCAAAACTCGAGATAACTATCAATCATCTTCCACTTGCTCAGTTGCCTTCTAGTGCATGATTCGACTGCTTGTACTCCGAGCTGAATGAAGGGGAAGTCGAAGTGAGGAGAAATAAATGAGGGGGATTCCCTCCTATAAGTCCTCTCCTCTGTCTTATTTGAGTTATTGCTGTAGTTTGACCACTAGATCCTTGACTTTGACCTGGAAATCCATCAATGATCTGCATTAAATACATGTTAGACCACATGGCATAATAACTAACTCAACTCACCCTATAAGCACAAATATAATCAGAAAATCATACAATAAGCTAAGAGAATGGTTGATTTGACTAGGTTAGGAGGTAAAATGAGCCCATATAATTACCCATTTATGAGTCTCATCACTTACATGAGAAATCCACCAACTCCTCTCTTGAAAGCATCTGTACACACTACAAAATCCTAGTCCGGATCTGTAATATTTAGCACTAGTGCATGTGTCAACAACTTCTTATGATGCTCACAACAATCCTCACATTCCTCTATTCATTAAAACTTACTACCTTCCAACTGCAATGATGTCATAGGGTCTCAAATGCATGAGAATTTCCTAATGAACCTCTTGTAGTAACCTGCCAATCCCATGAATGATCTCACCTCATCCATATTTTTAGGAGCTTCCCATTCAATGATAGACCTTATCTTTTCTGGATCTACTGCAATGCCTTCCTTGGAGACAACATGTCCCAAGTAATGTACCTCAGTCTGAAAGAAGCTGCACTTTCTAAGATTAGCATACAAGTGATTCTCTCTTAACAAAATTAACACCGCTGCTAAATGCTCGGCATGTTTCTCATCATTCTTAGAATATATCGGTATGTAATCAATGAGTACAATAAAAAACTTGTCCAGATAAGGACAAAACACACTATTTATCAAACACATAAATGTAGCTAGAGAATTAGTGAAACTAAATGGAACAACAAAAAACTCATAATGCCCATACCTGGTCCTAAACGCAGTCTTGAAGATATCCTCTTCCTTGATGCATACCTATTGGTATCTTGATCTCAAGTATCTTAGGAAATACGGCTTCCCCATTTCACTGACCAAACAAATCATGAATTTTCGGCAAAGGGTACCTTTTCTTGATCGTTACCTTGTTCATCTACCTGTAATCAATGCACAATCTGAGAGTACCATCTTTCTTCTTTACAAACAACATTGGTGCCCCCCAAAGTGATACACTAGGCCTGATGTATCCTTTGTCCAACATATCTTTTTACTGCAACGTCAACTCTACCAACTCAGGTGTGCTCATCCTATAAGGTGCTTTAGATGTTGGAGCTACACTTGGGACTAACTCAATAGAAAAGTATACCTCCCTATGATGTTGAAACTATGTAATGTCCCCACTGAATATGTCCCAAATCTTCTTTAAAAATGGCTACCTTCTTAACACATCCACATCCTCAACCTCCTCACTATTCTTACTAGAAATGTGTACCAAAAACATCACACTACATTTTCTACGACTATGCTTACCCTAAATAGCAGTAACCATCCTCACTGATGTAGGCTTCTTCTTTCCCTTTAAGGTCCTCTTTTCACCACTATCATCCACACACTCAATGGCCTTGTCGAAGAAATCCACCTTGGTTCTATGAAGGTATAGCCAATCCATACCCACAAAGTTGATTCACACTTGCGAAATTGTGGAGCTTCAGGAGGGACAAAGTTGTAGGGATATAGTAGGGCCAAAATTCTGAAGATAGGAGGCCGAAATTCTAGTTTGTTGCTCGGATGAAGCTGCTAAACAATAAGAGACTACTGAAGTTTTCATAATCATCTTAGAAGGATGACTTCATGGAGGAGGAATGTATTTTGGTCTGGTATAAGTTATTGGATTTTCTCAATTTTTATTTGAATTTGCTAGTGGAAGAGATTGACTCAGTTTTCCCCTATAAAGGGGTTTCAGCCCTGATGGAGTGCTTATATCTAGTATCGTTAATCTTCATGTTTTGATTTGATGATTTCTTGATGAAGACAAGATAAAATTAAAACATAAAGAAAGGTTAACAAGACTATTAGAATAACATAAGTAATTATCGATATAAGAGAACCTTTCTACCTTTCTAATTTTCTAACTTAAGATATTTTTAATGTTGGAATTTAGACTTCTGTGATCCATAACATTGTCTAGAAATCTTCGGCAAAATCACATAATCAACCTTTTGTCGACGCGTTTCGAACCAACCAGTGTGGTTCATCGTCAGGACAAGTTGAAGAACCAATCTGGCTTAGCTCGATTAAATATAGTGTGCAGAGACTCCAACGGCTAAAATTGTAACGGCTAATTTGACCTAATGAACCTGGTCAAATCACTAAAATAGTTAATTAATATTTTCCTAGAATAGTTAAAATTGGTAAAAAGGAATTCATTTGTTAATTTAAAATAAATAGATATATTATTAATATTATTTCTATTAATAGAATCTATAGTATAAATGGTTATTATATGTTAAATGATTTATTATAATTTATTATTTAAAAAAAAAAATTGAATAATAATAAATTAATTTAAAATTAGATATATTATTAATATTATTTCAAATCTCTATGATAATATTAATATACTAATAATAATGGTCATTATATAATGATATATTACTATTCAATTATATTATTAAATAATTATTATTTAATAATAAATAGATATACTATTAAAATGTTAGTTAAATAGATATATTATTAATATTGTTTCAAATATTAAGAGAATCTATAGTATGATACTCATATTTTAATTATAATGGTCATTATATAATATATAAAATGATTTATTATTATTCAATTATTATATGGTAATAAATCACTACTATTTTTATAATCTAGTTACATTAGGTAATTATGTAATAACTTAATGGTCCATTGGTAAGTTCTTTAAAATATATCATATTCATTATTTAAATATAATGGTCATTAAAATCAGTTATATAAAGTAATATAAGTTATGGTAAACTAAATAATGGTAAACTAAAAATAATGGTCCTAATAAACTATATCTTCATATAACCTATATTAATTAATATTCCCAAATTATTTAAATACAATAAATAGTATTAAATTACTATTATAATATAGTTACAATAGGTAACTGTGTATATAATTATTTAAATTTAAGGGTCCAATGGTAAACCAGATCATCATTTTATTAATTATTTAAGTTTATTAATAATCTATATTTACTTAATAAATTATAATTCTAATATTATAAATAGTATTCAAATCATTATTATGTAAATACCATAATTAAAGTACATGTTTCATATATTTCTAATACTTTCATGTTTATCATTTAAACCTCTTATAATTAATTTAGTAATTTATATCCATTAAATTATCAGTTCAAGGCAATAACAAGGTGAAGAAGAATTAAAGACCTATGCAAAGAATCTAATCTAATTTAAAATCACCCCTGGGATAAGGTTAATACTATAATTAGCCCGAAATTACGTAATAACAATTTACTAAATCCTGCACTCCAAAACCCGCCAAAAACAGAACTTGAGGACAGGGAAGACCGAAACCCTGAGACCTAACAAAAGGGGAAAGAGGAGGCTAGGAAGACAAGGCTGGGACCCAGCAACTGCTAATCTTCCAGCCATCATCCCTATTAAGATTGTTCGGCCTTTTCTCAATCTCCAGGGCCTCTCTAAATTTGCGATGGTGAAACTGCGCAACTTTGACAATGACTTGAGCATCTTCTATACAGACATGATGCATAGTCTTCCCCGCATGCTCAGCCAGGGCTGAGGACTTGGTCCTACCATGTCTTAAGTCAGCCGAATGCTCGCTAATCTGTTGATTGATCGAGCGACCAGTCTCACCAATATAAGGGGCCCCACAGGAACAAGGAATGACATAGACGCCCTTCATGTCCTTAGGGTCAATAGGATCCTTCACAGACCTGAGGGAGCTATGGATAGTGTGGAGAGGTCTAAAGGTTGCGGGCACATCATACTTCCTCAGAACCCTCGCAATCCTATCTGTGGTCCCTTGGATGTAAGGAAGGTTCACACCCAGGATATGGTCTTTAGGGACTCTTCGGATTGAAGGCTCCTTCTTGGCCCTGAGGAAGGCTTTTCGACCCAGGTGCCTATTGTAACCATTCTTCTCAAAGACATCAAGGAGATGAGCCTTCTCCGCTTCCAGGTTCTCCTCATCCGAAATTCTTACAGCACGTGTGGCCAGCGTGCTAAGAACCCCCAACTTCTGAGCGGGGAAATGATGCGAAGACGCATGCAAGTATTGTTCAGTATGCGTCTTCTTTCTAAACACCTGATGAGAGAAGGAACCATCCACCTTCTTAGAGATGAGAACATCCAAGAACGGAAGACAACCATTATCTTCTTTTTCCATCGTGAATTTTATGGTGGCGGACTGGTTATTGAAGTGACTGAAGAAACGGTCCAGCTCGTCAGGACCATGAGACCAAACAACACCAGTGTCATCAACGAATCTTTTCCAAAGCTTCGGTAAGAGACGAGAGGAGGCTAAAGCCTTAGACTCAAACTCCTCCATGAAGAGATTAGCGACGACAGGGGACAAGGGGGAGCCCATGGCAACTCCGCAAGTCTGCTCATAGAATTCTCCCTCGAAACTGAAAAAGGTGGAGGTAAGGCAAAGCTCAACTAACTTAGCTGTATCAGGGTCAGTTAGCTTATTAATTACCTTCATGGCCTCATTGATAGGAATACAAGTATAAAGAGAGACCACGTCGAAACTTACCAGAATGTCCTCGGGCTCAAGCTTAATTCTCTTAAGATCCTCAATAAAAGAAGCTGAGTCTTTGACAAAGGACTCAGTCTGCCCAACCAAGGGTCTCAACTTTGCAGCGAGGAACTTTGCCAAGAGGTAAGTCGGACCACCAATGGTATTGACAATGGGTCTCAGGGGGACCCCATCCTTATGGATTTTAGGAAGACCATAAATCCTAGGAGTGATGGGGTTACCCTCAATAAGTTTCTGGGCTAGAGGAATCGTGGAATTGCACGACTTGATCGCAAGAGCGACCGCCCTGGAAACCTTTTTGAGGGGATTTTTCGAAAGCTTCTTATAACTTCCACTATTACAGAGATGGTCAAGCATCTTACTTCTGTAATCCTTTCTATCCAGGATAACGGCAGCCCCACCTTTATCCGCTTTTAATACCACAACGTCCCGATTTTCGTTCAAGCTCTTCAGAGCCTCAAACTCAGCCTTGCTAATATTGCTACGGGGAGGCTTAGCCCTCCTCAGGGCAACGGCGCAATCCTGCCTAATTGTGTCTTTAATCTTATCAGGAAGGTTCTTAATGCCATATTCTATCTCAGGGTTTCGGTCTTCCCTGTCCTCAAGTTCTGTTTTTGACGGGTTTTGGAGTGCAGGATTTAGTAAATTGTTATTACGTAATTTCGGGCTAATTATAGTATTAACCTTATCCCAGGGGTGATTTTAAATTAGATTAGATTCTTTGCATAGGTCTTTAATTCTTCTTCACCTTGTTATTGCCTTGAACTGATAATTTAATGGATATAAATTACTAAATTAATTATAAGAGGTTTAAATGATAAACAAGAAAGTATTAGAAATATATGAAACATGTACTTTAATTATGGTATTTACATAATAATGATTTGAATACTATTTATAATATTAGAATTATAATTTATTAAGTAAATATAGATTATTAATAAACTTAAATAATTAATAAAATGATGATCTGGTTTACCATTGGACCCTTAAATTTAAATAATTATATACACAGTTACCTATTGTAACTATATTATAATAGTAATTTAATACTATTTATTGTATTTAAATAATTTGGGAATATTAATTAATATAGGTTATATGAAGATATAGTTTATTAGGACCATTATTTTTAGTTTACCATTATTTAGTTTACCATAACTTATATTACTTTATATAACTGATTTTAATGACCATTATATTTAAATAATGAATATGATATATTTTAAAGAACTTACCAATGGACCATTAAGTTATTACATAATTACCTAATGTAACTAGATTATAAAAATAGTAGTGATTTATTACCATATAATAATTGAATAATAATAAATCATTTTATATATTATATAATGACCATTATAATTAAAATATGAGTATCATACTATAGATTCTCTTAATATTTGAAACAATATTAATAATATATCTATTTAACTAACATTTTAATAGTATATCTATTTATTATTAAATAATAATTATTTAATAATATAATTGAATAGTAATATATCATTATATAATGACCATTATTATTAGTATATTAATATTATCCTAGAGATTTGAAATAATATTAATAATATATCTATTTATTTTAAATTAACAAATGAATTCCTTTTTACCAATTTTAACTATTCTAGGAAAATATTAATTAACTATTTTAGTGATTTGACCAGGTTCATTAGGTCAAATTAGCCGTTAGAATTTTAGCCGTTGGAGTCTCTGCACACTATATTTAATCGAGCTAAGCCAGATTGGTTCTTCAACTTGTCCTGACGATGAACCACACTGGTTGGTTCGAAACGCGTCGACAAAAGGTTGATTATGTGATTTTGCCGAAGATTTCTAGACAATTTTTAATGTTGTTGTATTTTCTTATTCTATATTCAGTCGTGAAATTTTGTGTATATATTTAAGGAAAACCTTTTTGGGGAAAATTTTGGCACTTCCATACCTTTTTTTGATGATATGTAATGTAAACTCATCAAAACTATAATTGCAATGCTAGATCTCAAATTGATACCAAATGAGGAATGCAACAATAAAAAGATTGGAGGGACCAACCCCAGTGGGCAAGCTAAAGTTGCTAAATGATTTAAGTTTCATGCAATAAAATGTCACGTCAATACCTTGGGATGACTACCTCTTTAAAATGCCTCGTTCTTCCTATAAAGTTACTACTACAAGTGTGTCCACACATGCCTAATGGTATAGCCCACACATTTGAGAGATTTAAGCTTCATGCAAGAGGTATCAATGTCAATACCTTGGGCTAATTTCATTTATTCCTTGCATCACTCGATGTCCCCATACACTATAATGAGTGCTGATGTATTTATATTGGAGATAGACTTATATTGGACACACTGCACAAACTACAAAGAAATGATCTAGATTTTATACACATGGTTTTATTTGGGTTGCATACATACATACACATTCTATTTCACGTAACATTTTTCATATTTTTTGAACAACAATATTTGAGTAATTTATGAGACACCAATATTACATTATCTTATACATATCTAAATTGTAAAGCTACCTCTCAACATAATGAAAAGTGTAAAACTACACATAATCATTATTATATACACATTGTACTCATACTTCAATATAAATTGAAGTAATAAATTAACATTTATAAATGGAAGTGATAAATTATTATTTTTTATAAAAAATAATTATGTTTCAATTGTGCATTTCAATTACACAATTGTATAATTGTTGTCATTAGGACAAACACACTCCAAAATTTTTCATATGCTCAAATTCTGGAGCCTACTATGGATCTTGTGATCAATCATTCCGTAGTCACTTCTTGTTCAGATGATGCTTTTTGAGCTCTCTTCATCTATTGGAAGTGTTGAAGTTACTTCCTCACACATGCTCAGTCTGTAACAAGTGCATGAGCCCATTCGTTTACACAAGCTTGAAAAAACATAACATTTTCCATCAAGAATGTGCTTGTGCGATGTCCAATCCATGTCCACAGTCACAACACACTGAAAATGATAGTTTCTCACACTCTAGTTGTGTTTGTACTTCCAGTTAGGTGAGTTTTGCAAATTGTCGCTCCCACACACCTTTGTCATTGCAGGTTTCATTTTCATATTTTTGGTTGTCTTTTTCACTGTATTTCACTCTAATTAGGTTCATTTTCATGTTACCTTTGCGCTCGCATGTGTTACTTTCACTTCCATTCACATATATCAAGAGTTGTTTGCAGTTTAGCAATTGTTGTCTTTTCGGATGTTAGTTGTTGCACATTGTATGTGCTCCTATTCTGGTGGTTTCAATGGGTTATATTTGTGTGAATGAGTTTTTCTAAACATGTAAACATCAGTCACACTCATTCCCAAAGTTTTAAGCATTGCCGCAGACGTGTCCTCACAGTCGTCACAAACTGTATCTTTAATGTCGCACTTGCTGTAAAATCGTCGCAAAGTTTTTTCATTGAGGGAAGTATGTTGTTAATGGGTTCTGGATGATCTATGTTGTTATTTCATCAAATTTTTTCATGTGTTTGATCATAATCAATTCATGTCACTGTTCACATCAATCTCTTCGGTCCCACACTTAGCCAATTTTCAGAAATTCCCCAGCAACCTAGCATCATCTGGTCTTTATCAATTGTGCACTCCATAGTTCTAACTGTCAAGTTGCATCCTTGTCCCTTGACACTATGCAATGCACAATTTAAGACTATGCACTACATAGTTCTAGTGCTCAAGCCCAGCCTTTGACTCCCAAAATTGCGCAATCCAACCCTCCATCATGGCTTCAACTGTGCATTGTGCAATCGATGAGCTCAAGCTCAAACCTTGAGCTCTTGAAATGCATAACTATGAAATCACCAGGCTTTCTTTGCCTCCTAGAACTACATAGTTGGCTAAAACGGTGAAAATTCCCTGCAGCTTGGCTCACTTCCTCCCAAAAATCCTAAATTCTCTCTCCTGCCCGGTGAGTACTTTGCATTTTTCAATATCAAGGCTCAAACCTTAGACCTGGTATCTTGAACTACAAAATTGCATAATCACCCAAGCTCCTATATCCTCCAGAACTGTGCAATAGGTTGCTCCAGTGCCCATCCCCTCATCCTGTCACAATGAGCTCCCAGATTGTGTAGTTTTCTTGCTCAGTCTAACATGAACTATGCATTGCGCAGTCTCAAGGCCCAAGCTTCACCCCAGACTGCTTGAGCTACTCAATTGTGCAGTTACTGAGACTCTCTCCTAGCATGTCACTTGGTTCTGGCTCAATCAATAGATCAATATGTACCATCTTAGACTAGGGGTTTATCAGACTGATGTTGTCTTTTCATGAGTTGATTGGAGATGCAGGTACTTTATTGTGCGATGGAAAGATGATGAAGAAGGGGATGAAGAAGTAGGGCATGCTAGAAGATGCATATGGAGTTGAAGAGATAAGATGATCATGAGTCAAGAAGACGAAGGAAAATTAGACTACAACAAAATATCAAGATCAAGATCACACAGAAGAATCCTCATCTTGAAGTCATAAAGTGGAAGAAGAAGAAGAACATGTACCATCATTTCAAGAAGACACAAAGAAATAAGCAATAATAAGGACAACTTGGCACTATCAAAACATCATGCAGTCCATGTCATCAGTTTTATGTCATGTCCTATCACAATTCATCATATGCCACATCATTATTGTGGATTATGTAATTACCTATTCAAAATGTACTATAAAGTGGAAGTACAAAGGACACATTAAGAATATGAAGAATCATGTAAAGTCGAAAGGTCATAGGCAGTCAAACAATCATGAGGGTAGTCAAAGAGTGACAAGGAAGGTGAAGCATCACCTCTTGGTTATACATAGACCCTGATTGTATGAGAAAAGGAATTTTCACCTGGGCTCCTCCTACAAGGCATTAGAGAGATAAGCTAATTATTTTGAGGAGCAAAGAGTGGCTCTAATGCTCCACTATGAGAGCTAGTGATGTTCATTGTATACATGTGTCTTGAAACTTTTACTTAATAATATAATCCTTCATGGCCAACACGTTCTTCATGCATGGATTATGAATATTTGTGAGACTATTATGTGGATGTTTGTATTTCATGCTTGCTTTCATCTATGATAAAGTAGTTGAACTATTTCGATTATTTTGGCACTTATCATATTGAGAATGTGTTGTAATGGTTGGTATTATTGTCGCATCCTTGTGGACTATTCCATGATATACTAGACAAAGCTTTGTCATTCATTGGTTGTAATCACTGTCACATTTTTTGTGGACTATTCCATTAGATGTCAAGCAGATCCTTCTTGTTTTCATGTGTCGCTACTTGGGTCGTACTATTACCTCTCTCTTAGAGGCTCACTTTACTATTTTCCTCCAAAGTAGAAGAACTTTGTGTTGGGCGCGGGATCCCCCAAGGGCAGTTTTCGGGCTTAGAGCCCAGATTTTGGTCCAATGTTGTAATTCCAATGTAAAGACTTCGCATTTTGTGGGCGCGGAGTGCGTAGTTGCTACAAGAGTCATAGGGTTGTCCACCCTTATTTTGATAATGTAATGTTAGTTGTAAAGGATCTACCCATGGTCTACGGACCATGGGATTGTATAAATAGAGCTAAGCTCTAAGTAGATAAAAAGATAATCAATGAAACAAAATGTCTAAGCAATGAAGATGTATGCGAGATGGCTCTAAAGTGTAAGTCTAAGATTTGGGTTGTAGCGTAGATAGAGGCTCTGCAGCTGAGTGCACAGAGGCCCAGTAGTCCGTAGCTGAGTGCGCGGACCCCTGCAGATGAGTGTGCAGGGTGAGTCGAGTCTTTAATCATCTAGAAGTATTAATAAAGAGAAGTTTCCTATCATTTATGTGTATTTATTTCTTGTTTATGCATCTGTTATATCGAGTATGAAATTCACTTCTAATGCCTATATGATGTGTGAATGTGTATAATTGTAATGCTTAAGTAAACGCAAGTAAGAACATATGTTTACGTGAAGCTAACTAATATCTGTTAATAAGATAAGTAAGATACTTAGCCTAGTTTGGGATATATCACAGTTCGCTGCCCTATGGGCGTGAAAGGACTTCAACCCCTAGTTAGGATTGTGCGAAAGTCGATTGTTATAGATCGTGAAGGTACAGAAGAGTGGAACAGAGAGCTAGAAAGCTGCGTGAAGGCAGGTATAGTTGGAATAAACCGACATCACAACCATCTCAAGGGTGCGAAAACTTGATTTCAGCATCTCCCCATACTACTTTGGGTGAGACTTTAGTCTGCGCTCCGCAGGCTGATGCCAAAAGGGCCAGTAGTGTAGGGATTTGTTTGGATAACTAATGTTGAACCTGGGTCAGGCCCCCATAAGCCAACAAATTGTTCCATTGTCGGGACTGAAATCTGCATAGATATGTGTGATGTTGTATCACTGGAATCCAACTAAGAAATAATTGAAAGGCTGGTTGGACAGAAGAATTGATGAGTTCGCGACACAGGAGAACAGAAACCAATGACTGTCAAAAGAATAGTGACTAGACATCTACCTATATACGGAGATCCATGAAATCTTTTTTGCGTCCTTCCCTATGCGAGTAGATCATGAAGCTAGTAGATAGCCAAGGAAGGTGGAAGCTTGACGGTCCTATTGTGTGGACCCCAGAGCTGGTGTGAAGGTTGGAAGCATCGAAGGGTAAGATCACGTGCGCCTTCGATTATTGGCTCGATCACATTATAGGAGGATTTGTTACTGAGTTCGCAGTCGACACCTCAGTCAACTATAGCAAGGAAGAGCAACACTTTCTCAAAGGACCATGAGATAAGTACGTAAAATATTTGAATAATTGGATTAAAATGTTGTTGTGCGAAAAGCAGGTTATGCAATTACCTTGATGTTTGGGGCTTTGTGAAGCAAAAGGGTTTACAAGAATGAAGGAAATAAGGGTCTAGAAAATAACCCCTTGATTTCACCTCTACAAGCCGATGAAGAAGAGCTAGCGAAGGTCTCTCCGCGAAGTGCTACTCATCTGATAAGACAAAGAATTCCATGAATACCACCCCTGCCCACACCACAACCGGCTTCACCGCCATCACCTCCATCATCACCCATACCAACTCCACCACCACTGTGATTCAGTATGGCAAATACAGTCTAGTTGCCTATGTTCAAAGGTTTGGGAAATGAGGATCCGGACCAATTTTGGTTTGTTGTAAGGGTTGTATGGGAAATGCAAGGTGTTATAGATGACCATATAAATAAAGTAACACTAGTTAGTGCTCTGTAGGATCATGCGTTGATCTGGTATATTAAGTACTCCATTGACAACTCGAATGCAAGAGTCACCAATATTGAAACATCGCTAAATAGAGAATTTAGTAGGCCTAAATCTGAAACGTAGTCAATTGTGGGATTCAAAGAGATCATGATGCTACCACACGAGACACCTTGGGAACTAAGTCAGAGGCTGAAATGTATGATCCGCGAAGCCAATCTGAATTTGACAGATCGATAGCATCGTGAGTGGTTTGTAGCTTCGCTACTACCACATTTAAGGAGTGCACTATCGCATAAGAAGATAACAAGTCAGCCAAAGGCATTAGAGATTGTTATGAGGCTACATGAGACCACAATGCAAGATCCTAACCTAGGAGTTCAGCAGATCCACACGTACCTGAAGAATCTGTGCCTTGAGATGCAAAGTCTGAAACAGGATAGGACTATTCGGCCAGAAGTATGCAAAGAAGTGTGGTGCATAAAATGCAAGATCCAGGGTCATGAAAAAGACCACTACCCAGTCTTTACAAATTACCTTGCAGGAGGAGGACAGATGCCTTTAAGGCTGGAAGCTCAAGTGGGACCTAGCACGGCGCCTGCTTTGTGATGCACTATCTATCAAATAGTAGGAAAACATGCCACGGATAACTGCCACTTGTTACAAAAGTATACACAAACTCCACAACAGTTGTTTTGTAACTTTTGTAGGTCAGTGGGACATGATGAGCGTACTTGTACAAGCTATGAATTGATGATGGATAGAATACCTGCCTATAGGGTTTAGGCTGAAACGCGGCCCCTTAACCTGAATACAGGGATGGCGTGGACAGGATTTCAGGGGCGCAGAAGAGGCCGAAGAAGAGGAGGACATGATAGAGGTCGCAGAACAATTGATTTGCTATAATTGTGGAGGGCCAGGGCACTATGCCGGCGATTTCACTAATCCAATGCACCCGTCATGCAAGTATTGCACGCTGTTTCATCATGAGATGAATGATTGTCCTACACTGATAGCCAGGATATGTGACAAAGGAGCACTACCACCTCCCCTGACTCAAAGCCTGCAGATGATGAGGTTTGAGCCATGCGAGGAAGATCCGAACATAAACATAGTGCTCCGAAGTGGAATCGCGATGGGAGATGACCAAGGAAAACAACCGGAAGACAGTACTTGGGTTCGCAAAGCCCTGGTGAAAGAAGCTGAGTTTGATTTGGAGTGCACTCAGGAAACCTTCATGGAAGCTAAGAAGAGCTTCATTTAGGCCTCCACTTTAGGAAGAAAGGATAAACCGGAGCCGAAAATGGACCCCTCTATGCTGACAACTTTCCTCGAAACCTGTATGAATTTATTGCGTGACAATAAGGCTGTAAAAGGGTTATAGGAACTTATAAATAGGTGTGCTGGGACGATGTTAGGTGAACCACGTGTAGTCTGCAATATCGGAAAGCATAAGACAAGGATGGGGTGTGAAATGAGACTAACCGCACAGATCGGAGAATATGAAATGGATCAAGTCATTCTAGATTTGGGATCAGACGCGAATGTTTTACCAAAACAGACATGAGAGTGAATGGGGAGAACTATGCTGCAATGGTCTCCGATTCAATTGAGAATGGCGAATTAGTAGAAAATAATACCCATGGAGTGGTTACAGGGTGTAACCATGGATATTGAAGGAACGAGCGTGCTAGTAGACTTTGAAGTCATAGAGATTGTTGATGACAGCAATCCCTACCTTGCGCTCTTAGGAATTGACTAGGCTACTGATTTGAATGGGGTAATCAATATGAAGAACAGAAAAATGATCTTTGAGAACAAATCACTGCGCATAATAATACCCCTGGACCCTACTGAAGTATCGCGCTATACGGAGCTGGTCCGCGACTGTGAGAGCGATGATGACCTGGACTGCATCTATAAGATTATAGCATGAGACCAAGACTGGGTGAATCCCACCGCGGATGGGGGGATTACATGGGAGCGCGAGAGTTCCTACACTCCGGACTCCGATGAAGAGATACAAAGCTGGCAGAATTGGTTACACAAAGTAACTACGCTAAATTGCAATATGATGACCAGGTCGCTGCATTGTGTATTGTCAGAGGTAACGAATATGCCTTTTTATGATGGTCTAAATGAGGTAGATGTCTTCTTGGATGAATTTGAAAGGGAAGTTCCAGAAAAACAATGATTCCAAGCCTTGGACTGGGTACTATGTGCTATGCCCACAAGATGGTGGGGTATGCACAAGGGACATTTTGATGAGTGGCGCGAATGGAGGAAGATGATGCGAACATGATTTGGGAAGCCTACGATGTGACTGATAGACAAGTATGATGGGTAGGATGATCCACGCGCATCTAGCCAAGTGGATGCAGGCTTATGGAGAAAAGTCGTGACCTGAGTGGGTTCACCTATTCTATCATACCCTGGATGTTATCCTAATGAATTGGTGTGTAGAAACAGAGCTTCATCATGGGATAGGTGAATGGGATATCCTATGTGGAGGATTCATGATGACCTTTAGTTTTGAGGGCAGATTTGACAGTATTTATGAAGCCCTACAAGAGGTGAAAGCAGCCATCTTTAGGATACCGTAGGATCCTTTAGACCGAACATAGCCTAAATGGGCTACTCAGCTGAGTCCCGCACTAGAATGTTACAATGTAATTGCTAAAGAAGGGGATGAAGTTCCACGGAAGATTAACATTCCAAAGACAGAAGGCCACCGCGAGGTTCAAGGACCATAGATAGAGAACCATGATATAACCGCGCTAGTGAAAATTAGGCAAGTGAACATTGGTATGGAGGCATAGACCAAATTCATGAAATTGGAGACTACTGGGACGATGCGATAGTGGATAAGGTCACTGAATTACTCCATGAATATCAGGACTTATTCCCGACCAAGTTTACGGATTTGAAAGGAATAATCAGAGATTTAGGAGTAATGAAGATCATGTTAAAACCTTATGCGAAGCCAGTTAAGTAGAGGCCGTACGGATTACATCTAAAATACAAGGAGAAGGTCCGCGTAGAACTAGACAAAAACCTCACAGCAGGCATCATTGAGCCTGTGGAAGAATCTGATTGGGTAAGCCAAATGGTGGTGCAAGAGAAGAAGCAGAAGTACGAGATAAGGATATGCATGGATCTCAGAAAATTGAATGAAGCTTGTGTGCATAATCCATTCCCAATTGCATTCACGTATGAAGTGTTGGACAATGTAGGTGGTCAGGAAGCATATTCCTTCATTGATGGGTTCTCAGGGTACCACCAGATGAAAATTGTGCCGGAGGATAGGAGCAAGACAACCTTTGTGACTGAGTGGGGTTTCCTTCAATATACTATCATGCCATTTGGATTGAAGAATGCGCCAACCATCTTTTCTCACGTGGTTGTTGCAACATTTAAGGAATATATTCATAACTTCTTGAAGGTCTATTTTGGTTACTAGACTGTATTTGGGTTGGTTAAGCACCATGTAGGGAGCTTGCACATGATGCTGGATACCTATTGAAGATAGAAAATCGTGCTCAACCTCAATAAGTGTCTATTTCTCGTTCCTTTTGGGAACCTATTGTGACATGTGGTTTACAGACAAGGGCTGATGGTAGACCCCATGAAGATCATGGTGATTCTGAACTTGGAAGCCCCAAGAAGTGTGAAATAGTTACACGCTACTCTTGGAAATACAGGTGCTGACATGGTGAATTTCGCTATACCAACAATGGGAACTAACCCGATCACATGCCCTAATTAGACCTGCTTTCATATGGAATGGCTACTTCTAACGGGTTTTAACTGACCCGTAAAATGTTAAATGAGTTGAAATTTATTTTTGTGAAGAAGGCTTCAATTACATCAACAAAATAAAACAGCTAACCACTATGTATCAAATGTATCAAATCCTATCTAAACTACTTAAGCTAGTCCTAACTATCCTAATCTATCCTGCAGGAGCATAACAAAAGGAGGTTAAACATCATATAAAATTCCAAGTTCAAATGAATCAATTACTGGTTCACATAAGAACAAGACTGTATTAAATCCTAATTGCAATCTAATTACTTATACAAGAATACACATTCCTTTCCATACAAATAACATTTGCAACTAATGTTTAACAGAGTTTCGAATCAGCAACCTTTCATGATTTAACCATGATATTGAATCATATTCGAATAACCAGGCATAACCATGAACTGTAAGTTATCAATATGCACAAAACAAATATACATTTTCATTTATGCTAGCCACAATACCCTGTCTCAAAACACATGAAAGCACAGGATCTCAAATCTGAAACAAAAGGCCTCTCATTGAACCAAAACAGTCTCCTTTATTCATAATAAATCAAAGTTGTTTTCTGCCAAACAGAAAGCCCTTCCCTCATCCACCAAGGTAATATTTATGCCCCTATAGAGATGACCTTCAGTCTTCCCTTTTTACTTTTTCCCCCCCTCCCTCCACTGTTTTCAGTATACAAATCAAAATATATAGAGATAGAACCATCCATGTAACCATTGAGACGTAAAAGGCATATCTACTGGAGCACTTCATTTCCTGGGAAATGGATAGATGTTAATTAAAGGGGGTGACTGTGTGTCATATCCCTAGGATGAAACCTAGGATAGCTTTGCCTTTAGAATACACAGGCTACGCGTGGAACCCAACTGAGAAGGCCCAAGGCCGGATCTTTAAACAGAACATAACCGCACCCCTGAATTCTTCGGATCCTCTCAAGCATCTTTTACTCCTCGCCTGCAGAGACGATTAACATTAGCTTTATGATTATGAACATATGATAGAAATGCCCAAGAACAACTCTTGCCATCATTGAAACTTTAAAAATGATAAGGCATAATGAAATCAAAAGGAGCGAGTGTGAAAGAATCGGCCCCTGGCTCAGCCAAAGTTGTGCTGTGATTGAGCCACAATTACACATATCAATAGGAAATCATATGCAACATCACCCTTATTGGATTTCCTTTGAAAACCTGGACCACGACAATTCATAGAATGCATAGGAAAACATGGGAAAATCGCAGTTGGACCCTAAGGCGGACTTCAAAAATTATATATCGGATCTATAACCATCGTCGGGCCCACCATATAGTGTCGCACCTCATGCATGAACACTAGACTCTGCCGATAGTGACTTTCGATGGGGCGGGGGTGTACCCGATAATATATATATTATGTTTAATAGGATCGGCAGGTCCGCCATATTGCATACTGCAATATGCACAGGCCTAGGGCTCCACCGATTGTGATATGTGATTAGGCCGGACCCAATATACACACACACACACACATTATATTTAATAACATGGCGGGTTTGGCACATCGTATTGTATTTTATATATGATTCCCAGGTTCTACCGATTGCGATAAGCAATGGGGGAGGCTAAATCGAAACACATATGTGCTGAGGTTAATAGCCCCGGTGGGTCTGCCATATCGGATTGTGCTTTATGTTTATGCCATGGACACTGCCGATTGCAATATGTGATGGGCTCTGGACCCAAAATATATAAATTATGGTTTATAATGTAGTCGGGTCCGGTGCCTCATGGTATGCACTGCGCACCAATGTTGCGAAAAGGAATGTTATGTGTATTTTGTGAAGTATTCCCATTATATAGAGCTATGATGGGAATAAAGATGCAATGGAAGACTTTGTGGGTTAAGCACACAAACGATTATAATAAGGGTGGGGGTGATTATATGTGCGGGAAAAAAATTACATGAATGTTTATGAAGATTGACTAGTCTCGATGAAGGGAATGAATAAGGGCGAGCTGGGTCATGAATGAACCATGCAGCAGAGGTTTATTGAAGGGGCTTAGCCATTAGGCATTGAATATTTGACTCGACCAAGAGTTAAAACCCCTGGGATAAAACAAATCATTCGTAAGGATGAAAGATCAAACTTCTAGGGGACCCATTGCTATTAGAGCATGTTTTAATAGGGTGGTGGTTGTGGCCACAACAAATGGCAAGCCGCTGGGTGAACCAGTTATCTTTGTTCCCAAATAAACCTTAGATCAATAAAACATCAGGGTGTTAAGATAAACTTGAAATGAAAACTGTACAGATGAATAGGCATGGGTTCCACTTCAACATTAATTGTTTTAGGCGGGATAAAGACAAATAGCTTCTTCTTACTGATAATGTTTTGACAGGGATTCTCCAATGGTAGTGTTATGTGATTTATTGACCCTCCTTCACCTGTTTCCCACTTTCAAAATCCTTTTGGGGCCATCATTGACCTGTCAATACCTTTTAGGTATGTACCTCAGCTCTTTATTGCTCATCAAACTTGATGTAGATATGCTTATCTGCACTTTATATAAGAATTTCAGTGCCATATTTTCACATGATAGAATGGGGCACAATCATGGATCTTGCCATATTTTTAAACTACTTAAGCAAGGTTGGGCTTGTTGTGTCAACCAGTACTCTGAGCCCAGCAACAGTCCCTACTCTAACCGGCTTCCCAAACAACCTGTCCTTCCAGATTGGCACAAGGACTTGACATTTCATTTTCTTTTAAATAATTCCTTCCAGTTTCAGGCATAAGGATTAGAGCACAATTGGATTTGCCACAGGGTATATGACAGTGAGCTTAGCCCATGAAAGCAGGTTTACTTGTGGATAACAGGTATTGGACAATTTAGTGTGGTGGATGGGACCAATGGAGAATGACTGTAAACCTTACAAGAAAGTATAGGCTAGATCTAAGTCGGATTTACTTGAAAATGCAGCATTCCTCCATGCCAGTCCAGTTGTAGCTACACATTTTGTTTTATAAAGATGCCCCTACATGCTCCAAATATCCAAGTTATCAACAAATCTCACCTAGTTCCCAACAGATGCCAATGAGTGGCTTCGTTTGTGTTCCCTCGCTGATTTTTCAATTTTCACGGGCTCGTGGAAAATTCATTTGATTTGAAAGGTAATGACGGATTTAGGATCAGCAAACTCATCAACAGGTTAATGAGGAATGCAAAAGCTGAAGGTGGTGAATGGAGGCAATCTAAAAAGTTAAAAACGAGACTAGAGGACTACAATCAATTGGCTGAAAAGGGTTGTAATTCAAAATAGAAAGAACATAAACTTTGCAGAAAAACGAGAAAGGAAAAGATGGAAATGTAACTAAACTAATAGCAAAAATAAAATGAATCCTATCCTACTCAGGAGGTAGCCACCATGTGGTGGCTACTGGAAGTGTCCCTTGAGATGCTGGCCATTAACAGGGAGTTTTTCAGTTTCTCCCTGTAAAGTTTTCAATTTGTAAGTTCCCTGACCAATTTTTTCCATAACTTGGAATGGGCTCAGCCATAAGTGTTGGAATGTTGTCTTACACTGATCCCCATTAGACACCAATACTCGATTACATCCTGAAAACATATCTAATGAGGACAACATTTCGGACCCAGCAACGCACTGAAGAATGTGTTCTGTAGAAGGGACAGGGTAGCTATCTTTCTACGATGCTTGGTTCAGGTTTCTAAAATCGATATACAACCTGATGTCTCCAATTCTCTTCCTTACTCGCACAAGATTGGCTACCCAGGGGGTGTGTATGACCAGAAATATGATTTTAGCATCCAGCATTTTGTTTGACTCTTTCTTCACCAATGGTCCCAGGCTTGGATGCATCTTATGAAGATTTTGTTGGTAGTTCTTAGCCTCCTCTTTACTCCAGTTCATAAGATTGTCATCTTCGAACACCTGCCAATTTGAGATGTCATCAGGCATGGATGGTCTAAAAATCAATTCAATATAACATTTATTCTTTTTCAATCTAAAATCAAGGAAACTTTTTGCAGCCATACCAGCCAACAAATTAGCGTTTTGGTTTTTCTGTCGAGGTGTGTATGCTATATTAAAAGAATCAAAACTGTCAATTAAGCTCCATACCTCATGTTGGTATCTTCCTGGGTGTGGCGAATTGCAGTGTATCCTTTTCCTTACCTGATCCACGATTATCTATGAGTCACCAAAAATTTTAAGATTTTTCACCTTCATATCAATGGCTTTCTTCAGGCCCTATAGCAAGCCTTCATATTCTACCATGTTGTTAGTGCATGCGAACTCCAACCAGTGGGCCATCAAATGTTGGTTCCCTTGTGGGTAAATGAGAATGCTCCCAGCACCTACATCTTCAGAGCAGTCAGAGCCATCAAAGTATAGTGTTGAAAACATAAACTCTAATGTTACATAAATTGAACTGATATATATGAAACTAGTCCTATCATCTACTATATTACAACGTGGTGCATCAGTTGGACTACAGGGGA
Source organism: Pinus tabuliformis (assembly GCA_031772625.1). NCBI lineage: Eukaryota > Viridiplantae > Streptophyta > Pinopsida > Pinales > Pinaceae > Pinus > Pinus tabuliformis. Next base: position 371,349,225 of record CM062818.1, read on the forward strand.
GAGCTTCCAACTGCATGTTTGTTGTAGTTTCATCGACTGTTTCTGTATGTAATTCTCCAAAACAAGTTTCCGTGGTATAAACATTGAAACTATAGTTCCCAAGGATAGAGTTGATAAACATTAAAAGTTCATTGGGGTCGTTTAACTCAGTCACCACATATTTCATATATCTTTCCCGATCAACTCTCAGCATCTCACCCTTCCTCTTCTGAGGTAGTAAGAGATGAGACCAATTAGTTGAGAAATATCCATTGAGTTTTGCTGACCAGTCCCTACTAAGTCGCATTCCATAAGCCTCAAGTATATCTACTACCACTATATCGATGACTTGTGTGTATTTTGATTTAGCAGCCATCCGAATCAACACATCTTTCAATTCCACAATCACTTTCACATTTTTTCTGTCCAATTGCATAATTTGAGTCCTAGTTTTCTTGGGCAATGCATGCAGTCTTTTAGCAACAACGTAAGGCATAATAGTGGATGAAGCGTTAGAATCTACCAAGCAATTGTGTACATTCATGTTGAGGATTTCAAACATGATAAGGAAAGGTAGGGTCATGGATTTTTATTTCCTTCCTATCATGGCTGCACTGACATCTTGGGGGTTTCGATTCAATTTTGATAAGGTCACTTCCACGGCTGCTGGCTTTTGGGCTATAATGGGAGTACTGACAGGTCGAGACACTGACTTCTTGGTTTGGCTGCTTGTGATGGTGGGGGTTTGGAGTTCTGCTCATTCATAGCTTTCAGGAGAAGATCCCTTTACTGCGTTAATTTTAGAAAATCAAAGTATGTGATATTAGCCCTAGATCTCTTAAGATCATTCACAATATTGTAATAAATGTTATAAATAGGATAGGGTAGAGTAAGCATACCAGTTTTTCCATTCTTAGTTGGGAGTTTAGCATTTTGAGTCACCTTCACTGCAATGGAAGTTGTATTGTCTTTCTCTGGATGGTTTGCAACTAGGGTATTCTTGGACTGACCACTAGGTCTACCCTTCTCAATAGAAACTTTGGGAATGGACGCTTTCACAAGGCAAACATCTTTCTTTGTCTGGTCTATAGGTTTCATCGCACCTGGAAGTTGCCCTTTACTTCATGTGTGGATTTCATTAGTGTGGATTTCTACCATAATATCTCCTTCGTCATCATCATTCTCATTTGTATAGAAATCCCACAGTACATTGATTTGAGATTCTTCGTCCAAGGGTTATTCTACTTGGTATTCTCCCTCATTTTCTTGTTCTAGCTCCAACTCCACTATAGGTTCTTCTTTATTAAGGAGCGATCCAATAAGAGCTAGCTCTTCCATATTTAAACCCCCTTCATTGGGTGGAGCAGGTAGCGCAAGTTGACCATGACCACCCTCTATCTTCTTACGATAAAAAGGCTTGAAAGGTCTTCTGTTGTTATAATCTCCTCCATTCCCACTAGTACTCTCTCCATAATTCCTTTTCATATCGATGACTGTGTTGGTCAGTTTCTTAATAATCCAATGCAAACCTTCCACATCTGTGGTGTCCCTCTCTTTGCCCTCAGCCACTTTGTTATCACTTCCACTACTCTTCTTGGATGACTGAGAGGCTTTCTTTCCTTCAGTCGTATGATGACATGTCGTGAGACTGATCATTTCATTCTCAACTTTTATTGCTTCCTCGATAGCACCTTGTAAGGTTTGTGCATTACTTCTCTTGACCCACATCGCAGTAGGGACAGGGAGAGCAGAGATGTAGAATTCCATGAGCACCTCATCAATATGTCTAGTGGTAGCTAGGATTCTGTTGAACAAAGTATTGAACCGGATGTTAAAATCCTTGACCCTTTCTTTGGTGTCCATTTTCAAATGGGATAGCTCTAAAACTAAGGCCGTAATTTGTTTTTCATCGCCGAACTCGTCTAAGAAGGCATGCTGAAAGGCACCCCATGAGGTAATCAACCCTATTCTCAAGCTAAAGTACCATGTAGAAGTCAAACCAATTAGAGTAAAAGGGAACAAGTGACATACCACATCCTCATCGGCTACCCCTAACATGCACACAACCAGGAAGAAAGAGTGAATATGGTTATCAACAGTGTCTCCCCGCTCAGGGTCGAATTTGGGTAGTACTCTTTCTACATTTTTGGGTAAGGCATGCTGCTGTCCAGGTACTGCTATGACATCATGTGCAAGACAAGGAGGGAATCCTCCTGGAGGAGGTGGAGGTTGATTCCCACCTAGAGGAGGCAGTGGAGGTTGATTCCCACCCAGAGGAGGAAGTAGAGGTTGATTCCCACTAGGAGGAGGAACGTTAGCCATATTATGGATAGGGAGGTTCTGGTTGAGGGTTTCTTCGTTAGGATTTTCCAAATCAGGCCAGGGATTGCCTTCAGAAGGGGAATCCTCAGGAATTTCTTCCCAAGGAGAGTCAATACTTTGCAAAGAATCAAGCACAATATCTTCAAGAGAAGGGGCTACAAATGTCTCTTCGTTTATGTGATAGACCCTTGGCTTTATTTTTGCTATTGGAGGTAAAGACTAAAAGATATGGAGTTGTGATAGGGAACGAGCATAAGCCCAAGTAAGTCTTTCGACAGGTTGTTCCTGAGTGACAAGGTACTCCCACAGTCTCTCTTCCTTGGGTGACCTAGAAACAGGACTTAGAAGGGTCTCTGTTTCCTCAAAATGAGTCTCCTTCAAATGGGTGGAATGGTCTTTTCGGCCTCTACAATCCATACATTAATCCTTTTGAGTCCATGGGTGGCATTTATAGATCAATCTTGAAAAGTTGTGGATGGTAGTTCATGCCCTCCTTCTAGCGCCAATTTGTTGACATGGCGAATTTCGCTATACCAACAAGGGGAACTAACCCGATCGCAAGCCCTAATTAGACCTACTTTTGTTTGGAATGGCTAGTTCCAACGGGTTTTAAGGGACCTCGTAAACTGTTAAATGACTTGAAAGATTTCTTCTGGGAAGAAGGCTTCAATTACATCAACAAAATAAAACAGCTAACCACTATGTATCAAATGTATCAAATCCTATCTAAACTACTTAAGCTAGTCCTAACTATCCTAATCTATCCTGCAGGAGCATAACAAGAGGAGGTTAAACATCATATAAAATTCCAAGTTCAAATGAATCGATTATTGGTTCACATAAGAACAAGGCTATATTAAATCCTAATTGCAATCTAATTACTTATACAGGAATACACATTCCTTTCCATACAAATAACATTTGCAACTACTGTTTAACAAAGGTTCGAATCAGCAACCTTTCATGATTTAACTGTGATATTGAATCATATTCATATAACCAGGCATAAACATGAACTATAAGTTATCAACACGCACAAAACAAATATACATTTGCATTTATGCCAGCGACAACACCCTGTCTCAAAACACATGAAAGCACAGGATCTCAGATCTGAAACACAAGGCCTCTCTTTGAACCAAAACAGTCTCCTTTATTCATAAGAAATCAAAGTCGTTTCCTACCAAACAAAAAGCCCTTCCCTTATCTACCAAGGTAATATTTATTCCCCTCTAGAGGTGACCTTTGGTCTTCCTTTTTTACTTCCCCCCCCCCCCCTCCCTCCGTTGTTTTCAGTATACAAATCAAAATATACAGAGATAGAACCGTCCATGTAACCATTGACACGTAAAAGGCATATCTGCTGGAGCACTTCATTTCTTGGGGAAATGGACATTTGTTAATTAAATGGGGTGACTTTGTGTCATCTCCCCATGATGAAACCCGGGACAACTTTTCCTTTAGAATACACAGGCTACGCGTGGAACCCAACCGAGAATTCCCAAGGCCGGATCTTTAAACAGAACATACCCACACACCTGAATTCTTTGGATCTGCTCAAGCATCTTTTACTCCTCGCCTGCAGAGACGATTAACATTATCTTTATGATTATGATCATATGATAGAAACGCCCAAGAACAACTCTTGCCTTCATTGAAACTTCAAAATGATAAGGCGTAATGAAATCAAAAGGAGCGAGTGCGAAAGAATCGGCCCCTGGCTCAGCCAAAGTTGTGCTGCGACAGAGCCGCAATCACACATCTCAATGGGAAATCATATGCAACATCACCCCTATCAGATTTCCTTTGAAAACCCAGACAATGACATTTCATCTAATGCACAGGAAAACACAAGAAATCTGTGGCCGGACCCTAAGGCGGACTTCAAAAATTATGTACCGGATCTATAACAATCGTCAGCTCTGCCATATGGTGTTGCACCTCATGCATGAATGCTAGACTCCACCGATAGCAATTTGCGATGGGTGGGGGTGGACCTGATAATATATATATTATGTTAAATAGGATCTATGGGTTTGCCATATCACATACCGCAATATGCACAGGGCTAGGGCTCCGCCGATTGCGATATGCAATTAAGCCGGACCCGATATATATATACGTTATATTTAATAGCACGGCAGGTCCGCCACATCGCATTTTATTTTATATATGATTATTGGGTTCCACCGATTGCGATAAGTGATTGGGGAGCCGGACCCGAAACACATATGTGCTAAGGTTAATAGCCCCGGCGGGTCTACCATATCGGACTGCGCTTTATGTTTATTCCATGGACACTGCTGATTACGATATGCAATGGGCTCCGGACCCAAAATATATAAATTATGGTTTATAATACCGTCGGGTCTGGTGCTTCATGGTATGCAATGCACGGCAAAGTTGTGAAAAGGAATGTTATGTGTATTTTGTGAAGTATTCCCATTATAAAGAGTTGTGATGGGAATAAAGACGTGATGGAATATTTTGTGGGTTAACCACACAAATGATTATAATAAAGGTGGGGGTGATTATATGTGTGGGGAAAAACGTACCATGAATGTTTATGAAGATTGAATAGTCCCGATGAAGGGAATGAATGAAGGGCTAGGCTGTGTCATGAATGAACCATGCAACATAGGTTTATTCAAGGGGCTTAGTCATTAGGCATTGAAAATTTGACTCAGTAAAGAGTTAAAACCCCTAGGATAAAACAAATCATTCGGAAGGATGAAAGATAAAACTTCTAGGGGACCCATTCAAAATTTGCTATTAGAGCATGTGTTAATAGGGTGGTGGTTGTGGCCACAACAACGGGATATTACAGGATGTTTATCAAAGGCTATGCCCAGATCACAGTGCCGATGGAAAAATTGTTGAAGAAGGATGTCACATTCTACTGGAATGATGATTGTAAGAAAAGCCTTGATATATTGAAAGAAAAGATGGTTACTGCACCGATTCTTGTCTTCTCGAACTAGAAGAAAAAGTTTCATGTCCATGTTGACGCATCGTGTATAGCACTGGGGGAAGTATTGATGTAGGATGGTCGAGAAGGCTTGGATCACCCTATCGTGTTCGTAAGTCACAGATTGTCCAAAGCAGAGAAGAACTATTCCACCACTGAGTGTGTGGGGCTAGCTATGGTATATGCACTCCATAAGTATCAACACTACTTACTAGGAGGCCACTTTAAGATGTATACAGATCATTCCATGCTAGAGTAACTGGTCAATAAGCCTGTGTTGGGGGGGCGCATCTATATATGTCTTTTATTGTTCCAGGAATACGATTTTGAAGTTGTTGTAAAGCTTGGATGATTGAACGCAGGACCAGAACACCTGTCATGGATTGAGATAGGGGAGGAACCCACTAATGTGGAGGAAGGATTACCTAATGCCCAGCTTTTTGCTATGCACATAGCGAATGGACATTTCGAAGATATAATACACTTTCTAACAACTCGAACTGTGCCAGAAGGATACTCTATACAGCAAAATAAGGAATCAGTGGTGCACGGAGCAGATTTCTCTGTCATCGTTGGGCACCTATACAAGATGGGGAATGATCAAATACTACGAAGGTATGTACATGAATTTGAATGAAGAAACATCCTCACGGACGCTTATGTGGCCACTGCAAGAGGACATTATGCAAGAAGAGAAATCGTGCAAAAGATTCTACGTGCAGGGTTGTGGTGGCCAACCCTTCATCAGGATTCAAAAGCATATTGCAAGGCATGTGATGTATGTCAAAGAACCTGCAGGAAATTGCGAAGGGATGAAATTCCTTTGAATCCACAAATGGCATTGCAACATTTCAAAAAATGGGCAATAGATTTTGTAGGACTCATCAAACCTCAAGGAAAGATAGGTGCTAGGTATATTATCACTGCGAAGGAGTACTAGACTCGTTGGGTAGAAGCGCAACTGGTGAAGGATTTCACGGTCGTGACTACCGCAAAGTTTCTATTTGAACATGTACTGATTCGATTTGGATGTCCAAAGATCTTGATGAGCGATCGCGATACACACTTCCTGAACGAGACGATCAGTGCGCTAATGGAGGAATTTCAGGTGTATCACTAGAAGAGCACACCTTATCACCCACAGGCTAATGGGACAGTGGAGGTGTTCAAAAAAGTGCTTGAAAACATGCTGACCAAGGTATTCAATGTGCAACGAAGTGATTGGGACCTATGCATACCTGCAGTGTTATCGGCTTATCGAACGACATGCAAGAAGCTGACGGGACAAACAATTTTTGGGCTTGTCTATGGAGTGGAAGCTGTAATGCCTGTGGAATACATCATACCTAGTCTACGCATAGCAGCGCTCATAGGTATGACGGATCATGGAGCCCTGGAGAATAGGCTCGTGCAGCTGGATGAGCTCGAAGAAGAATGATTTTTCGCTGGATTTCACCAGCAGGTCCAAAAGTAGCGTGAAATGGCATGGCACGACTGACACATCAAGTTGCTCACATTCAAGCTAAACGATTTGGTTTTGTTTTATGATAGTAAGTTTGATAAATTCCCTGGAAAGTTCAGAATGCCCTAGTTAGGGCCGTATATTATTAACAAGATTACCAACGGAGGTGGCACAACTAGTCAAGTTAAATGGAGAACCCTTCCCAGGAAAGGTGAATGGCAGTGGCTTGAAGCCATACACCGATGATCCAGCGATGTGATTATATGAAAGTGGTATAGTCTTAGTGCTCCAGGCAGCTGAAAGGAGGCGACGGACTATAAACTACTCTGCCCAGGAACTGCGTGATGTCAGGATTGCGCACACTATCGAAGTGTCACAGGGTTTGCGACAACACGAAGACAGCTGCGCTGGCACGCAGGTCTGCCAAAAAGTGACCGTTAAAGTCACTATTCATGATTTGATGCTTGGTTTGAGGCGAAATGGAGTGGGAGGCAAGCATTTAAGGTGAATTTTATGGGCTAGATTCTTGAAAATTTGCTGCCAATCTAGCATTAATGGACCAAATGTGGGGGAACAGTCGAATTCAATTTAAAAGGCACTATAAATTACATGTGGCTATCCAAAAAACAACACTTGGCATTTTGAGAACTGAGTTGTTGCATGCTCAAGTATTCGTGAACTGAGACTTATTCGAGACTCTGAAAGTGAATTCATTATTTGAGAAACTACCAGAGACACTAAAAGAACCATGGAGTAGCGTTATGTCAGCACCTGAAGAAGCCATGGACATAGGAGTAGTGATAGTTGAGGAAGCCGCGCAGGAAATTGCTGAAGTGGAAGCCCCAAGGGCGCCGGAATAATCATTGAGGTCCCTAAATACCCACGAACACCGAGTCCTAAGAAGGATAATCAAGCCATGATCCTGGTGTGTGTCTCACACAAAATCCATTGAGGACCAAGATCACATTGCAGGAAAAGGGGAAGGCCATTAATCTAGAGGCCGATGAGGAGAAAGAATTTGATGAAATCCTGGTGGAGGAGGAGGATGTAGAGATGGACGTTGAAACCCAGGGTGCGGACCCTATTACCCAGTTACCTGAATATGTTCCTTCATGAAAGGGTAAATCTAAGGTGCCAAAGGATATAGATGAGAGCAAGAGCTCTCTGCAAACTTTGCTGCTCCGAGATGATATTACTTTTTAGGGAGCACACTTGGGACGGGTTCTGTGTTGAAATTTGAAGATTGGGACCTCACAAAGCACGAGAAGTTCTCGCATTTAGCGACTGCAAAGCTAATGCGCCAAAAGATGGATGTGACGGCTGGAATGATTGAATTGGAGCCGTATAAATGGCTCAGAGGTGTCGAGAAAGCAGGGTTGCTAAACTTGCTCTGGGTGCCGCATTACCACCACGCCCGAGTGACCGTTTTCTTCATCAGGTAGTTGCTCTGCTTGGTGCATGATGGGTGCTTGTGGTTGGAGGAGCCCATCCCCATCACAAACCATCTAATTCACTGGATTACACATCTACCTTGCTCAGGGGAGGATCCAACACACATTTCAGAGGGAAAAGGTGGCAAGTTGGCCCTCGTGGAGGCAATGAAAAGGAACTTTAAGTTGGAGAAGAGGAAGCAAGGGTATGCCATCTCCAGCATCAATAACCCTTCAATCAAGGATGCGACACATATATTGGCAGGGAAACTGATGTGGAAGTGTCGCGTGGATAAGGTGCTCAAGCTAGTGGTTGCACTAGCGGCGCAATGCGTAGAAGGGGTCCAGTTCAACTGGGCGAACTATCTATGCGGTGATTTCCTTGCGAACTGCCACAAAGCATAGGAGCAAGGAAAAACATTTCATTATGCACGGCTCCTATTGTCGATCGTATTGGTGGCATGGAAGCTGCCCGAAGATAGCTAGTTCCCTTCGATCATGCCAGACCCTACAAAGGCAGCAAAGTATGCTTCACTATGGGCGACCAAGGACGCACAATGGATTAGAGAAAGCAAGATATTTCGGTTGCTAGTGGAGATGAACATCCGGATGGGGATCAATCGCAAGCCACGATTATCACCCACAGTTTACAACAGTTTGTAGAGCCTTGCAGAGTTCAAATTAGATTTCCACCATGTCTTCATCAGGGTGTGGAAGGACCCTACAAAGACGTGGCATGATTTATCGTATTTGGTGACTGACGATGTGATATTCGCAGTCCTTGAGTCATGGTTGCCAGAGCGGCATGCTCCAACTAACTCCGTAGTGGAAATAGAGAAGTCAACCGTGCAGTGCAAGAAGGAAGAGACAAAACCTCAGATGGCGCAGCTAGCGGAATAGCGCAGGAAAGAAGAAGCAACAACTAAGGCCTAGGCAGCACTCTATGCTACGAAGATGGATGAGTAGCAGGACACAGCAGACGAAGAGCATGAATGAAAGAAGTCACCTTCGCTCGAACCAGAGATAGACACAAAACAAGGTGGTGCGGACCCATAAACAACGTCCACCCAGCTCAAGCATCCACGACCATAAGAGCAGATAGTGTCACGAAAGAAAACGAAGAAATCGTTCAACCCAATCACCCTAACTGAGGGGGATTTGCATCATATCATTGAAATGGTGAGGGATGTCACTGCGGAGGCCCTCTAATAGTTTGAGGAACAACAAAAGTTGGTATTAGGGGCTCTCTAGATAGAAATACAGGAGTTGTGAGTGCGCACTCCACAGGCTGGCACAATGTCCACCAGCCTCGTAGTCGACACTTCAACTACCGAGGAAATTTTGTGTGCTAGGGTGACTACTATGATAGTGCTACCAAATGGGGCACTTACTACAGAAAAAGAAGCCCACAAACCCACGGTGAGCAGTTTGAAAGGTGTAGGGTTGAACATGGCTACTCTCCCTCGGGAGACACTCTACCTCTTACAAGATGGAGTCACCGCGGAACTTTGAGCCAAGGAGAGTCATGCTATATAGGTAATGAGCGAGCAACACATCAGCAGCGCAAAGAGGTAGTGGAGTAGAACAAACAAATAATGCAGGTTGTGGAGGAAGCCTGCCAAATGGTCCTATAGTTTTCCATTCAAGCAAAGGAACTGGTGGAGGCGCACGTCTATAAGTTAGCCATAGGGATGCATGACGCAAGAGTAGAAATGGCCAGGGTTCAGCTGGAGTTGAACCTATAGATCGAAAAACTGCAGTTGAAGGCTCAACCTTCAACTCCACCAAAGGTTAAAGAACAACGTACCACCGTGGTTACGACAACGATCGCGACGGTTGATAGTGTGGTGACAGACTACATGAAGTTGTTCGAACAGTCATTCGAGGTCCTAACCACCCTGCAGGAGGACCCGAATGTGGAACACGTAGAGACAGAGGCACGTGAGCTGCAATAGAAATACAATGAGGTAAAAGGTACCACACAGATGGTTTCCCTTACACAAAGGCTTGCACGGATGTAGCAGGAAAAGGCGCTCAAGGAACAGGTGGATGCTGCTCGGCACAAAGAAGCGGTCTTGAAAGCACGCCTACAGCCATGGATCGATGAGGCTTATACAATTACAACCTCCATTGAAGCAAAGCTAGTGCAACTGCAAGTAACTCAGGAGAGGATTCAGGGCAGCAATTCAATAGCAGCAGTCACCGAACAATGCGTGGAGGAAGTCCAGTAGGTAGCCGTTCAGTGCACTACCAAACTTGCAGGGATCCAAATAGAGTTGGGAGGTCTTTACGCTAAGATTTGCGCAACTACAGAGTGACTCGAGGGTGAGTCACGATGTTTGTGTTGGGGGCCTATTGGGTACAGGATCCCCAAAGGGCAGTTTTGGGGCTTAGAGCCCAAATTTTGGTCCAATGTTGTAATTTCAATGTAATGACTCCACATTTTGTGGGCACGGAGCATGTGGTTGTTAAAAGAGTCATAAGGTTGTCCACCCTTATTTTGATAATGTAATGTCAGTCGTAAAGGATCTACCCATGGTCCACGGACAATGGGATTGTATAAATAGAGATAAGCTCTAAGTAGATAAAAAGATAATCAATGAAACAAAATGTCTAAGCAATGAAGATGTATGAGAGATAGATCTGAAGTGTAAGTCTAAGTTTTGGATTATAGCGTAGGTAAAGGCTCTGCAGCTGAGTACACAGAGGCCTAGTAGTCCACAGTTGAGTGCATGGACCCCTGCAGCTGAGTGCGCAGGGTGAGTCGAGTCTATAATCATCTAGAAGTATTAATAAAGAGAAGTTTCCTATCATTTTTGCGTATTTATTTCCTGTTTATGCATCTGTTATATTGGGTATGAAATTCACTTCTAATTCTTATATGATGTGCAAATGTGTATAATTGTAGTGGTTAAGTAAACACAGGCAAGAACATCTATTTACGTGAAGCTAACTAAGATCTATTAATAAGATAAGTAAGATACTGTTACACAGTAATTTGTCACCATTGGTCACCGTCCCTGTTACCCCTGTTCCCGTACATTGTAGGATGCATTTTGGGACCTGTGAGCAGTGACATAACCTAAAAAAACTTGCATTATGTTCCCCTGAGTATGTACTTCATGTTCCTGTTATAGACAATTTTGTGCCTTGCAGCATCAGGCATGAATTGTCAATAATCCAAGGCATCCAAAGTCCCTAAACATGATGTTCCTACCCCTAGAGGAACAAGGTCAGCAAACCAACAGCTCTCAGATCAATTCTCCACCTAAAAACACTCAAAAACAAGCAATCCTGAAATCAAAGCAGGTGCTCCACTAGGCTTCTGCGCTGAAACTCAACTCCTCCATGGTGTACCTGCATTGCAAAGCAGGTAGAACAAAGGCCACCTGCGCTGAGCGAGATGGGACAAGTGGCACACTGAGTCATTGCTCTGGAATCTTCCAAAAATGACACTTGGATCAGGGATTTCGCCTTGTGATGAGTCAGAGGCTCTATTTCTCCAAGTGGAAGCAAGGTTCTCCAAGTGGACTCAAGAACTGAAGATCAACTAAAGAGAGAGAGGACACAAGGCAGCTACACATCAGTTGCAAGCTGGCTCATCCTTTCTCAATTCATCTATATATTGAGCTCTCTCCTATGAGCTCAAGGAGGCTGGAATTTTGTGCAAAGTAATGATATGCTGTTGGTTTCACTATAGAGCTATTGGGTGATTGCTTGAAGGAGGTGAAGAGGAGAAATTCTTTCTGCTGGGAGGTGTTGCTGGATTGGGGCCTTCAATGGTTGTAACACTCTCAGAACTTTACTTCTTCCATTAATAAAAGCTATTGAGGTTCTTCTATATGCACTTGTTTCAATGATGTATTGTGATAATTGTATATTTGATTTATGCTAATCCTTGAATCAGTTATGATTGCATGCTTCTTGTAGTTTCCTTCTTTGTTATTTTGCAGGATCTCATTGTAGCTAGGCCAGCAAAAGAGCAAGGAGCTGGGAACAAGCAAGCAAAGAGAAGAGTTTGGATTCGACATTAAGCGCAAGACAACGGTTAGTGCATTTCTTCATTCTCTCTTGCTTTCATAAAGAAGTAAACCTTAAGTAGTTTTCTTTACAGTTGTTGCTGAGGTACTATCTCCCTTAGAGTGGGATAGGGTCATCCGAATCGGATACTTTTCCCTACAACAGTTCCCTGAAGACACCTTCTGCAGATTATCCCTGAAAAGTACCCTTTTTCCATTAGCGCGGGTCCACCATGTCTTACCCGCGCCAATCACTGAGATCCTCAAAGGAGGGTGCGACCATTGGCGCTCTGTCTTAGAACAAAACCCGCGCCAACCAAGTTTGGTAATGATTTTTGACAAATGCACGCCTAGATGTTTTTTCCCTTCAGATCACGAAGTCTTTTGAGGATAAAGTTTATCTGATAGAGGTCGAGAGTCATCATCTATCCTTGACATCTATCCACAGCAGCTTTTCGGAGATAATGCCAATCCACAATGGGTGTCCTGATGCATTGTATCTTCCTCCCTTCTCCATCTATAAAAGTCTGTCCTCATGCATTAGACAAGCTAGTTTTTGAGTAATGCTAGTTGTGATTATGCTTGTCTTGAGTGATAGTAAGAGTCTTGAAGCATAGGGAGGTTATGCTGCCGGAAGTCTGAGAGAGAGAAGGTCTATTGCAAGATATACATAGCTGCTCACCCAGCCAGAGGAGAGGTTCAACGTCAGAACCTTGGTTGTATGTTTCTCTGTTGATTATTCATTAATAAACAACTACTGTTATGGTTCCAATCTCATTGTTCATCATGATTGCAGTCCGTCAACTAGCGAGAGTGAAGGTCAAAGAGGGAGACCAAGATCACCCTGCAGACTGTGTGAAGGCGATCACGCCATCCACCGATGTCCATTGTTAGATGAGGCGAAGAGAGTTTTGGAAGATCGTCCGGTATAACCGTTACGACTTCCTCCTGGATACCAAAAACTCGTGCCTAATCCCTCGATAGTTGAAAATCCAGCTGGTACGCTCAAGTGGTCAGCTGAAGTGTCCGTCATTGAGAATGAACCTACTGAATCCAGACCAGACGAAAGTCTAAAGGTCGAAACGGCAGTTGACCCGGTTCTTCCTTCAGAGGTTTCATCCTCAAATGACACCGTCGTTGAAGATTCATCTTCGAATGACACCCTCACTGAAGAGAATAAGGATGACACCATCCAGATTCTTTTCATCAACACAGACTCTGATGAGCATTAGGGCAACGCGCCCATTCCTTTATCGTAGGAAGGAACATCATCAGGGTTGTATCCGGCCATGTATTCGGTCGCACCACCAAGCAACCTAGTTGTGTCCTTTGATTGGAATCAACTAGGCAGACCCCGGTTACCAGCCAATATCCCATTCAGAATCATCGTCCAAATCTACAGAATGGTGATGGCTGGAACTATCATTGATGAAGGGGCTTCTGTGAGTATCCTTTCCTCTATTGCTTGGAAAGCACTGGGTTCCCCGGCGCTTTTACCTGAGATGAGAAATCTATCAGGTTTTGATAAAGGAACCAGTCGCCCGTTAGGGATTCTCCCTAATGTTCCCGTTACATTGAAGGGGAAGACAGTTCATATGAACGTCATGGTCGTCCAAGGACCCTTGGTGTATAACTTACTCCTTGGACGAGACTATATATATTGCATGGAGGCAATAGTGTCCTCACTCTTCAGAGTTATGTGTTTTCCGCACGAAGGAAGAATGGTCAAGCTCGTAGGCCAACTTTCATTTCCAGGATCACGCATCGCAAATAGTCAAATACCATCCCTTAACGGTTTATTCACTCAAGAAATGCCTCCACCCCCGGTTCTACTTCCCGATGAATGCGAGTGATTCGGAAAGATGTAACTGGGACCCAGGGGGCATGCACCCTGGCCTGCCTTGGGCAGAGGAAACCTTGGGTATAAGTTTGATTTCCGCAGAAGAATATGACTAGTCCGTACCCCGTCCGAAGGAAGGAAGAGATGGTTGTTCTAGAATAAGATTCTTTTGTCAAAGTTATGTGAGTGAGATAATCAGCTTCTCGCTCCCCTTGTCTAGGTAAGTAGGCTCTCCTGAGGAAGGAGATCCATTTGTGGTAGCAAGTAGCCACCATCTTTGAAGGCAAGCCTCACCCATTAAAACATATGTTTTGAAGGATAAGTAGGGGCAGCCTCCAAAGAAAGAGATGAAATTGCTGCAACAAGTAGTCACCATCCTTAGCAACCTAATGATAGACATCGCCGAAAAGAGAGTTCAGTTTGCAGCAGCAAATAAAACCATTTTTCGGATAATAAGAAAGAGGCAGCGCCTCGAAATTATACTTTATACCTGGGGGCATGCAAACCTTTTGGAATGCAAGCACGGGACGACTATTTATTTTTTAAATTTTTAGGTCCTCCCTTTAAACCTGTAGGTCTGACCCGTTAAACTCGTAGGATTAGCCATTTCCAGCTTGCATAAAGAAAGGATGTGGGGCAAAAGTCAAAACTTGCCAAATAGGAGCATAGCTTCGTGAGATAAAGCTCCTTAAAAAAAAATAGCTATCTCACCTGAGGCGTTTCTTGTATTATGACTGGTATATTCGAGCAATTTTAGCACACAGTTCATGCTCGTTAAAAAATAAACGCAAGATCCGAGCAGTTTTAGCACATAGTTCATGCTCGTTAAAAAATAAACATAAGTTGTGAGCAATCTTCCCCTAGAGTTCAAGATCACCCAGAAAAAATGAACCGGTAAATAACCTTGGTAAATGTAACCTTTGACAGCCATACTAAAGCCCTTGGTCGTGTTCTTGCAGTCTCACCTCCATCCGTTCATTTGGCCAATCGTTCATCTCCATATGTTTGTTTACCCATTTTGAGGAACAGCTGCGAAGAGTGATTTCACTTAGCCATCCTTGTGACACTGCCGTGATTGGAATATTCCAACCTGTACCTGGAATCTGCTGCTATCCCTGTTTATCACTCGTTCCTCAAAAGACGAGTCTTCTTTGAGCTCTTTTCTCCTGACTCGTAAAATATGAAAAGTTTGCCGAGTTTTCGCCTTCCAGCTCGTTAAACGACCGGAAGAGCTATCCC
This sequence comes from Pinus tabuliformis, assembly GCA_031772625.1. Lineage (NCBI taxonomy): Eukaryota > Viridiplantae > Streptophyta > Pinopsida > Pinales > Pinaceae > Pinus > Pinus tabuliformis. The sequence continues at coordinate 371,364,484 of CM062818.1, forward strand.
TCCTCTAGATTTTAATCTTTTTGGACCTGAGGGATTATTGCACAAAAAGATCGAGCGCTTGTTTTGTTCGGCTCGTTAAAACAATCGAAAATTCATCCCTTCTGTATTGTTTTATACTTTTTCGGACTTAAGGGATTAGATGACGAAAAAGGAATTCAGGAGTTGACTTTATGTACCTTTTCAGACTCTCTAAAAATGAAAAGGACCGAGTTATCCTTGTCGTTAGACTCGTTAAATTCATTAAATAGCGACAAACTTGTCTTTAGACGAGAACGAGTTTCCCTATCGCTAGGCTCGTTAAAACATAGCGATGGGCTTGCCCGAAGGGCAGGTTATAGAACAAGCATATGTTATCCTCCTCAAGCTTGATAAAAATAAAGAGGTACTGGTCAGCAATGACTGGGGAAAAATTGGGAGAACCTCACAACTTTAATGGTAGCAAGTCGCTCTTGAACATGACACTTTGTCCTCCGTATCACATCGGGTTGGGTTGTTTCATTCACCGGTCTCATCACCATGGTCCTCGCCACACCATCCACATTTGGGGTAATGCTACCGATCCATCACATCAGTGTCGTTATATGTTCAAGAGATGTTGTTCTGCAAAGAGTCAACCGTGTCCCATCCACTGCCATACATTGTCCTTCATCCATTTCATGACCGCCACCCTGAATCATACATCACAGTTTGTTTTCACCTCATCACAATCACTAGCTTCGTTCCGTGTCAATGATGTGGGATTCATTAAGGCCCTCCTTTGACGGATCGCTCCTTGTCGACATCAGCTCATTATCCAAGGAGTTGATCTAGGAACAACCCCTTCAGTACTTTGAAGCTTGCATGCCTCAATGGCAAGTTTCTCACTTCCGGCGACAGGTATACATCAATGACCTTCGACCAGAGGATTTTGCATGGTGGTCGACGCCAAGTCCTTTATTCCCACCATGTGAATTGTACTGCTGTACCTTGAGGGTCATCATCCTTATCGGTGATTCCTCTCGCGCTTGTTAACGGTTTACATCATTGACCGGTAATCAAGCGATGTCTTTCCATGTTCGACTTCAAGAAATTCTCACATGGATCGACTTGTACATCGAGTGAAGATTGGAAGAGATTGAAGACCCCGGATCTAGTTTCATCCATCCGGGCTGCGATATATATTCAGGATATAAAGACATTTGATATGTACATCATTGCAGCAGATGATCATCCTTCTCAAAGGATGATAATTTCAGCAGAGAATTATCAGTCTATCATCAGACTATCGTCTGTGCTATGTACCAAAATGAACTTATAAAGCTAAGCATGGGAATGCCCGCCTCAGCTAGATCATGAAAAAGAATGAAAAATAATGTATTGTATTGTATCTTATTACAGGACACTTATCAGCAGATTGAATGAACTTCAGATCCTCCTAATAAAGCATTTCACCCGATAAATGACCTCATACTTTAGGGGGCATCTGTTATAGACAATTTTGTGCCTTGCAGCATCAGGCATGAATTGTCAATAATCCAAGGCATCCAAAGTCCCTAAACATGATGTTCCTACCCCTAGAGGAACAAGGTCAGCAAACCAACAGCTCTCAGATCAGTTCTCCACCTGAAAACACTCAAAAACAAGCAATCCTGAAATCAAAGCAGGTGCTCCACTAGGCTTCTGCGCTGAAACTCAACTCCTCCATGGTGTACCTGCGTTGCAAAGTAGGTAGAACAAAGGCCACCTGCGCTGAGCGAGATGGGACAAGTGGCACACTGAGTCACTGCTCTGGAATCTTCCAAAAATGACACTTGGATCGGGGATTTCGCCTTGTGATGAGTCAGAGGCTCTGTTTCTCCAAGTGGAAGCAAGGTTCTCCAAGTGGACTCAAGAACTGAAGATCAACTAAAGAGAGAGAGGACACAAGGCAGCTACACATCAGTTGCAAGCTGACTCATCCTTTCTCAATTCATCTATATATTGAGCTCTCTCCTATGAGCTCAAGGAGGCTGGAATTTTGTGCAAAGTAATGATATGCTGTTGGTTTCACTATAGAGCTATTGGGTGATTGCTTGAAGGAGGTGAAGAGGAGAAATTCTTTCTGCTGGGAGGTGTTGCTGGATTGGGGCCTTCAATGGTTGTAACACTCTCAGAACTTTACTTCTTCCATTAATAAAAGCTATTGAGGTTCTATATGCACTTGTTTCAATGATGTATTGTGATAATTGTATATTTGATTTATGTTGATCCTTGAATCAATTATGATTGCATGCTTCTTGTAGTTTCCTTCTTTGTTATTTTGCAGGATCTCATTGTAGCTGGGCCAGCAAAAGAGCAAGGAGCTGGGAACAAGCAAGCAAAGAGAAGAGTTTGGATTCGACATTAAGCGCAAGAAAACGGTTAGTGCATTTCTTCATTCTCTCTTGCTTTCATAAAGAAGTAAACCTTAAGTAGTTTTCTTTACAGTTGTTGCTGAGGTACTATCACCCTTAGAGTGGGATAGGGTCATCCGAATCAGATACTTTTCCCTACAACAATTCCCTGAAGACACCTTCTGCAGATTATCCCTGAAAAGTACCCTTTTTCCATTAGCGTGGGTCCACCATGTCTTACCCGCGCCAATCACTGAGATCCTCAAAGGAGGGTGCGACCATTGGCGCTCTGTCTTAGAACAACACCCGCGCCAACCAAGTTTGGTAATGATTTTTGACAAATGCGCGCCCAGATGTTTTTTCCCTTCAGATCACGAAGTCTTTTGAGGATAAAGTTTATCTGATAGAGGTCGAGAGTCATCATCTATCCTTGACATCTATCCACAGCAGCTTTTCGGAGATAATGCCAATCCACAACGGGTGTCCTGATGCATTGTATCTTCCTCCCTTCTCCATCTATAAAAGTCTGTCCTCATGCATTAGACAAGCTAGTTTTTGAGTAATGCTAGTTGTGATTATGCTTGTCTTGAGTGATAGTAAGAGTCTTGAAGCATAGGGAGGTTATGCTGCCGGAAGTCTGAGAGAGAGAAGGTCTATTGCAAGATATACATAGCTGCTCACCCAGCCAGAGGAGAGGTTCAACGTCAGAACCTTGGTTGTATCTTTCTCTGTTGATTATTCATTAATAAACAACTACTGTTATGGTTCCAATCTCATTGTTCATCATGATAATGTTCGGTTTATTTCATTTCTAACTGAAATATAGCTGTATTTTAGTTGATTTTATGCTTGTATTCGCTTCGTTCTTTGCATGTGCAGGTATCCATACGCGGGGATCGCAAGGATTGTGACCTGCCGGAGCAAGGGAACGGGAGTATCAACTCTTCTTCGACATTAGCGTTGGACTCCAGGTTGGTTCTCGTAATCCACTTTCAGTATGCAACTAGGAACTTGCATAGTAGCGTGATTTGATTGTTGCTAGACCCATTTTGGGCTAGTGGGATCGCCTCTGTCCACAGAGGGGATTTACCTCTCCAACAATTTCGTGACTCCACTGGGGAGGAGCTATTTGTTGTTTGATTCATAAACCTTGGACGGAGTCTGAAGCACGGCCAGGTAGCCTTTGAAATGCTATTGCTTTGCATTAGCGGAGTAGATCAACGCCACTTCAGTCGATCACCGTTTTGGTTTATGAACCGAACGGCTTGGATTTGTCTTTCATGATAGTTTTCCCTTGCTTGCTTGCATAAATGAGCTTTCTGGGTCAGTTGTGAAGTTGTTTTCTGCTGTTCGATCTGTCTTAGTACTGTTGACCAGACCCTGGGTTCTTTTATTTATTTTTTGGGCCAGCAAACTGTCTTGGCGAGTTTTTATCTCTGACAGTCACGCCAGTTGGCGCATGTTGCACCACAGCAACTCGTGCCAATTCCTTGATAGCGCAAGTTGCAGGCTGACAGTCGCGCCAGTCCTGTGAACTTTGCCAGCTTGTTTGTTGGAAGCTCTTTAAACTCAGATTTTTGTCTTTGTATATCTTTTACAGCTTTTGGGAGTGTGTTGGACCTCTGTTTGACTGGTTGTTACTTTTATCCTTCATTTGTTTGCTTATTTCTATCGATTTTGTATCTTAGCCCTAGAGTACCTAGTGGCTTTGCATGTCGAGCCTTCTATGGGAAGTTTTGGTTTGATTATCCAGTTAACTTTTTGGTTGTTTTCCGCACCCGTCTAGTAGTTGTTTAAGCTTGTTATTCTGTGCTTCGGGCAATTCACTTCTAGCTTGTTTGGATTTTGCTTGACTTCATTTGAACTTAGATCACATGGTTCATTGAAGGTCTGTGTGCTTTTCCTTGTTTTAACAGTTCATCTTGGTGTCTCAGATTTGGTTCTCTTTGCATTGAGTGAATTTTGTTTGTTCATGCTTGTTAATATCTCTTGAGATTTGTTTAAATGCATTATGCCATTTTAAAAGAAAAAAAACAAAAGATATTTTTGCATTATATTAGTTAGCATTTATTGTTATTTGTTTCTTTTAAAAAGAAAAGAAAAGAAAAGTTTCATTTCTTGTTATTAGCTGCATTAGGATCTTTGTTGCTTGTTTATTGTTCATTTTGTTTTTTTGAAGATCTCAACCCTTCTGTAGTTAGAATTCATTGAACGAAATGATATAATTTTGGCATATAGTTTGCATTTAGGAAGTTTTGAGAGATCACATAGGGTAGGACCAAAAAACTGAAACTTAATTGAAGATCAACTGTAAAATAAACCGAATGAATCTAACAACGCATTGGAACCTAACACACATATTCTAGAGGTCTAGGCTAGAGACGTGTTCCGGCGTCGTAAAACCTGGTAACTATTGCCTCACTGATGGTTGGGTGATTCCTCCTGAGAGACAACAAGTACCAGTACGGACTGAGCTCCCATGTACCGTCACGTATAAAAGGGAGACCCCACTAGGTTATCATCCTTTATCCACAGGAAGCTGAGTCTACCGCCTTACAAGCCGTAATGCACTGAACACAGCATTCGCGAAGATTGACTGCAGTACGGGAAGTCCTTGGTTTTCATCTGATTGCCAAGGTGTATAAGCAGTTTTACGGATTGTTTGGTAAACCCTTTGCCTAGAGTCTCCAGAGTAGTCACTTTTGATCCTTTTTGGACTCCTTAAAAGAAAAGGTGCTAGTGAGCGTCTTGTCACTTCGTGCTCATTAAACATTTGAAGGAGACTAGAGTCATCTTTTTGTCCTTTTCTCGACTCTTAAAACATGAAAAGGTCAAGTTGTGTCTTTGCGTCCTAAAATTTATTCGGCCACGATAACATTTTCCCAATTAGATTTTGTTTGCGTTAGTTTGAGTAGGGATTTTGTCTCGGTAGATTCCCTAGGTTTTTGTGAAGTTTCATCCTGGCGGAATTACCAATTTCGTCTTCCGAGATACTGGTTGTGAGTGCAACTCTTTCTCTGGTTCCAAGTATACAACCAATTAGTTCTCGTGCCCCCGGTGACAAGACTTACGAGTTTCATTGGAACCCTGTTTGGGAACCTTTTGAGGACAGTGTCCCTTTTTGGGACTATACTTTTCCTCGTGTTTCAGTCCCAACTTCTTCCTCTGACATGGAAGACTTGTCCCATACTACGACTGACGAGTCCGTTGCGACGAGCGATGAAATTCCCACCGCAACGGGCCCTACACCTATCAGTAGTACTCCTACTACTGGCGACCTACCACCAGGGTATAAAGCATTGAGGGATACTATGACCTCTGGAACTCCTTTCACAGGTTCTATCTGGTCACCACACACTTTTCCCACCACGGAGCCTTTTACTCCGCAAAATCGCAGTGTGTTTGTTACCTCAATCACAACCGCTCCAACGGTATGTGCAGCCTCTTCGACTCCTATTTTTAGTCATCCTTCGGCTTCTTTATTCGGAGTCTTTGATCCTACGTCAAATGTCCCAACAGAGGGGCCATACGAGCACTATTTGTCATCTCAACCGATTGTTGAGGTATCAGTTCCATTGTCAATTAACTGGGGTTCCACCTCTTCTCATGGTGGCCAAGTGTCGTCTGCCCAATCTCCCAGACAACCTCCTCAAGACCAACAAGGGCAGTCCTTCCATGGAAACCCTTTTTGCTTCTGGTGGTCCGTTTTTCTCTTCTTATGTGCAACCTTCTAGTAACTCAGGTCAATCTTCTATTCAACAAGTCCAACCTGGTATCCAGCAAGGTTACCCTACTGGACGAATTGGTCAATCATCTGTTAACCCAAACCAACCCAATGTCTAGTATGGTCCAATATCTGGACAAGCTGTTCAACCACATGGTCAACCTATTGTCCAGTATAGTCAACCTTCTGGGCAAGTCGGTCAGCCTCAAATCCAATCAGGCCAACCGACTGCCCAGCCCACTCAGCCATCTTGTCCGTTGGGACAACCTTCAGTTGGGCAACAACAACTCCTTTCCCCGCATGTACAACCTTCTGAGCAAGGAGGTCAACCTCAATATAACCAAGGTTATCCTTCTGGCCAGATAGCCCAACCAACAGGACATCCTCCTGACACTGCTCAACCTGGTTTTTTCCCCCAGGCTAGACCCCAGACCCCATCCGGTTTTCAAGTGCAAGCTGGAGTTCAATCTCAACAGACCTATCAAACTCAGCCTGTTTCTCAAACTCAGTTTTGAGTCCAGCCACCTTATGGTCACCAGCAAACTCAAGGGCAACTGTTGTTTGCCCCATATAAAAATTACCAACAACTGCAGACGAATCCTTATCAGACTTATTCGCAACCATATGGTGCTTCTGCAGGACTGTTTGGTAATCCATGGAACGCTGGGGGGCAGAACCCAAGTCCCTATGGACCAAATCCTATGGGGCCAAATCTGTCCGGACCAAGCCCTTGGGGGCAACCGCCACCTGGTTGGAACCCTGGTGCTCCATCTCAACAGAAGCCCCAGATGTCCTTTAATCCTCAATTACCTTTCTTAGCAACTTTAGAATTACCGGATGTGTCTAAATTGACTAATGATCCTATTCTTCATAACCCATATTGGCCTCCGGTTCCAACGAAAATTCCCGGTGACTGTCCAAAATTTGATGGTAAGGCTAATGAAGATCCACAAGCCCATGTTATGACTTATCACCTTTGGTGCTCATCCAATTCGTGGCTTGATGATTCAATTCGGCTTCGCCTTTTTCAGCGGACTCTCACTGGCTCTGCAGCTAAGTGGTATATTGAGCTCAATCGCGGATCCTTTCAGGATTTTAATTCCTTGGCTATGGCATTTCTCACGCATTTTCAGTTACCCATTCGATATGAAACGGGTACACACCTCCTCACATCCTTAAGACAAACGACGGCTACGCATATCTCTGATCATATCCATGAATGGAGACGGCGTAGACGTATGATTAAATTTTGGATTCCCGGCTAGCTTCTTACCAATTGGTTCACGACTTCGTTCGTTCCTCCAATAGCTCGGGACATTGCCATGGGGGCGTGTGTCACTGAAGAGCAAGCTATCGCGCGTGCTCAGTACCTTGACTTGGTTTACTCTCAGTCAGGTACATTGTAGCATTATCTGCCTGATGCCCCACGACCAGGAGCATCTAAAGCCCTGCCAACACCAACTGTTGACGGTATTATTGGTTCGGTTAGTTCATCCTCAAAAAAGAATCCCGCGAACCCTGGGAAGCAAAAATCGACTGCTTCGAATGAACAACCTTCCCAGGTAGCACCCATTCCGAATGTTACCTCCGAGGTTAATGCCGTCCAATCCACCATGGTAGACAAAGCCTCGAAAGGAAAGAAGAAAGGGAAAGCGAAAAATAAACCAGATCCACCTAAACAGGAAGCCCCTAAACCTCCGCCTGAGGACGGTGCTAAACGCAAACCCAAGTATCCTTGTCTTATCTGTGATGAGGATCACTATACCAAGGACTGCCCGAGGCGGTCCGAAGTTAGTCGTTTGTTGAAAGGCGCCCCTGGGACTCCTGCGGTGCTTAAAGAACCCTTTCCCTCACAACAAACTCAAAAAACTCAGATGGTGGCTGACCCTTCTCAGCCTCCCTCTTCCTTCGGTTCTCAAGTGTTTATGGCTGGAACGATACCTGTTAATATCAGTACTCGAACAAAAGATTATCCGCCATCTGCCGGGAAGGAGCCTGAGATACCCTCTAGTGCTCCTCCGTTCAGTTCAGGTCCACTCCACATTGAGAGACCAACTACTGAGACGCCTCTTCGACCCCCTCCAAAAGGAGTACTCCGGAAATCTTCTTACAACCCAAATGCTCATGCTGCACAGCACTACAATATCTTTGAGGACTTAGCACAGATTCTGTCGGCTATGTCTGCTTTAGAAGTTCTCTAGAGCTGCCCTTCTCAGAGGAAGTCCTTGCTATCTGCTATTGGTGGCATAGACCCGGTCGATTCGGATTTAATTACTTTTGACTTAGAATGCCATACACAGAGACTGCCTCCCCAGATTGCTTTCCTTATACAGGTTATCATTGATTCCAAAACAATTCATCGAACAGTCATTGATGAAGGTGCTTCTACTTGCATCATGTCTGTTGCCTGTTGGAAAGCCATCGGATCCCCGACGCTGAGCCAGTCTCCCACAACCTTGGAAGCCTTTGATGGAAGAGCCTCTCGTCCTTATGGTATACTCCAACGTTTACCCATCACTTTGGAAGGGAAGACAGTTGAAATGGAAGTTGAAGTCGTTGACGCTACTCTTACCTACAACCTCCTTCTCGGACGTAGCTGGATCTACGCGATGAAAGCTGTTGCTTCCTCTTTGTTTCGTATCATCCGTTTCCCTCATCAAGGGAAGATTGTTACCATAGACCAGCTATCATTCTTCGCTTCCTCTTCTGAAGGTAACATCCCATTTGTGGAGCATACCTCGCAATTATCTAAGAGTCTGGGAGCCGAACTTTTCAAAGATCCCGCTCTTATGGGTGTTTTTCCGCTCCCACCTCCTAACGTCGCCTCTGTTAATATGATTAATACTTGTTCTGATCCGTGGATCATTTCTCCCACCGACCAAGTAGATTCTTGGGGCGACCAGATGCCGTTAAGTCCTGCCGAGCTCAACTATGTCGAAATCATTGCTGCATCGGCTCCCTCTTCTGAACTTGCTCCATCTTCAGGGCTTCTAGAAGAGACTTCTTCGGACTCTTTAAAAGAAACCTTCCCTTCCAACGAAGCCATTATTGAGACTATGTCTCTAGAGGAACCTCCTTGGCATGATTTTCACCATCGTTCCTCGTTTCTACGTGCCCCGCAGAATTTTCTCACTTGTCTCGAGCGGTTTGCTCCTTGTCTCCCATCTCAAATCCTACAAACACCTATTCAGATTTATCAGGTGTCTTCTGAAGGGAATATGGAAAACATTACGCAAACCCAACCCATCGACATCTCTGTGAAACCAGGGGTTGTCGAGCATCTTCACATTGGAGTCACTTGTACTCCGGAGGAGATTCAACTGTATTCTAATCTTTTTCGCGAATTTCGTGATGTCTTCGCGTGGTCCTATGAAGAAATGCCCGGCATTGATCCTAGTATAGTGGTGCATGAGATAATCACGTACCCAGGTGCTAAGCCTGTTCGCCAACGTTTACGCCCTGTACACCCCCGAAAGGCTGCAACTATCAAAGCCGAAGTCGAAAAGCTTCTTAAAGCCGATTTTATTTATCCTATTCCGCTCACAGATTGGGTTTCAAATATCGTCCCTGTGACTAAAAAACAAGGTATAATCTGCGTTTGTGTCGATTATCGTGATATAAATCGGGCCTGTCCTAAAGATAATTTTCCCACACCATTCATTGATCAAATTATTGACGAGTGTGCCAGAAGTGAAATGTATTCTTTTATGGATGGTTTTTCTGGCTATAACCAGATCAATATTGCTCCCGGTGATCAACACAAAACTGCCTTTATCTATCCATGGGGCACTTTTGCCTATAAGAAGCTCCCTTTCGGTCTTAAAAATGCCGGTGCTACCTTCCAGCGTGCAATGTCTTATGCGTTCCATGACATTTGACACATTGTACAGACTTACTTGGATGATCTCCCTGCTCATTCGGCTAAACGTCAGGACCACCCTAAGCACCTTCGCGAAATCTTTCTTCGCTGTCGATACTACCGAATTAGGCTTAATCCTCACAAATGTGTCTTCTGCGTTGAATCTCGTCGACTTCTCAGGTTTGTTGTTTCCCGAGAGGGCATCCGTTTGGATCCCCTTAAAGTCGAGGCTATAGTGAATCTTCCTCCCCCTGCTTCTTTACAGCAATTGCAAAGGGTAAAGCAAATTTTTTACGTCGTTTCGTTCCAAACTATGCCGAGGTGGCCAAAGGTTTTACACGATTACTAAAGCGCGATGTCCCTTTTCATTGGGATACCACTGCTCAGGAATCTTTTGAGCGTCTCAAGGGCCTCCTTGTTTCTGCTCCATTGCTCCGTCCTCCAAATTATTATCGCGACTACACCACTATCGGCATGGTTCTCGTTCAAGCTGACGATGATGGCACTGAACATGTTATCTATTATCTCAGCTGTAACCTTTTAGACACGGAAACTCGATATGCCTATGTCGAGAAGTTGGATTTGGCCGTCGTTTGTGCCGTCCAACGTTTCCGTCATTATATTCTATTGCATACCACTACTGTGATTTCTGACTGCAACCCCATGACATATATATTGTCACACCAGTTGCTGGGGGGCGAGTACTCCAAGTGGATTGTTATCCTCCAAGAGTTTGACTTGGAATTTACCACTGCCAAGTCCAAGAAATCCCTTGTGTTTGCTGAGTTAATTTGCTCTTTGCCATCTTCTTCCCCGACCTCTCACGTCGAGGATCAAATTCCGGATGAGTCCTTATTCCTCATTAGCACCCTCGATCCATGGTATGAAGATATAATTATATATCTGCAAACGTCCTCCTTTCGCCCGGGCGTGTCCAAAGACGCTCGGCAAAGGATTCGTCATCAATCTCAACCATACCGTATCATTGGGGATACATTATATCGTCTCGGCGCCGACTCTGTTCTCCGCCGTTGTCTTACTCTCGAGGAGGTTGAGCGAGTCTTGAATGACTGCCACTCCAATGCCTATGGCGGTCATATGTCCGGATATGCTACTGCCCAAAAAATCCTTCGCACTGGCTATTTTTGGCCCTCTATCTTTAAGGATTGCATCCTTGCCGTCCGCTCTTGTCATGAGTGCCAGATATACCAGCGGAAGATGCGAGCGCCTCCTGCTCCATTGCACCTGTTGTTTCCATCGACCCTTTTGCAAAATGGGGCATTGATTATATGACATGTAACCCTCGGTCGGTCGGGGGGCATGGGTTTATTATCGTTGCCGTCAATTACTTTACTAAATGGGCCGAGGCGATGCCTACATTAACCGAAGACGGTCACACAGCGGTGCAATTTTTATTTAATCATGTTATTTCACGATTCGGCGTCCCTCAAGCCATCGTCACTGATCACGGGAAGCATTTCCGTAATCATATGATGTCAGAATTAACAACCCAGCTAGGCTTGTAGCACGATAGTTCAACTCCATACTACCCTATGTCCAATGGCCAAGTTGAAGCTATCAATAAGATCTTGGTTACGATGCTTCAACGTACCGTTGGCATGCATAAGTCTAACTGGCATTTGATGTTGTTCCCTGCCTTGTGGGCCTACCGAACCTCAGTGAAGGATGCCACTGGTTTCACTCCATTTCAACTAGTTTATGGACTAGAGGCTACCCTTCCAATTGAATGTGAAATCCCTTCATTAAAATTAGCTGTCGAGCTACTTCCCAACACCACTCCGTTAGAAGAATGCCTTCTTTACTTAGAGCGGCTAGATGAGACTCGTCGCCTGGCCTCTTTGGCAATCGAAACACAAAAGAAGCGAGTCAAGACTCACTTCGATCAGACCGTACATCCACGTTCTTTTGTTGAGGGAGATTTAGTCCTGCTCTACGATCAGGCAAAAGATAAGCTAGGAGCAGGAAAGCTCGAATCTATGTGGCTAGGCCCTTACATTGTCAAGAAAGTTTTGCAGAAAGGGGCCTACGAGCTGATTGATTATGAAGGGAACCCTCTTGGGAAGCCCCGAAATGGGCTTTACCTAAAAAAGTACTATGTGTGATGCTGGTACATTTTATTTTGTACATACATGTACTCTAGCAAGTGTGTTGTGTGTGTGTGTGTGTTAGTTTTCAAAGGCGTAACTACCACTTATTGTGTTTTTTCGCTTCTTGTGCAGATGTCTGATGCACCTTATGTTGGTTTCTCTGATGGTGCCTGCCGCAGTACTCGCAACTTGTCCTCTGCGGCGTGGGTGATCTACGATCCTCATGGCGAGCTGATAGATTGTCAGGGTGTGTGTTTGGGTCGTACTACTAATAATGTCGCCGAATACTGTGCTGTAATCGAGCTACTTGCTGAAGCAATTAATCTCGGCATTCGTGCATTGGTAGTGAACCTGGATTCTCAGCTTGTCGTCCACCAGCTCAACGGGCAATATTCCGTCAGAGACCATCACATTCTAAGGTTGTATTTACGTGTGAGATTGTTAGAAAGGAACTTTGATTTTATCACATATCAACATATTCCACGACAATTAAACACATTATCTGATGCATTGGCCAATCATGTATTAGATAGACATTTGCGTAATTTGTAACCAAAATAGTATACAAGCAAGCACATGAAACCATAGGCATATGTATATATATACGTCTGTGTCATAATGTTTGTGCCACGCGCATTACATAACCCAAAAAATAAAAGTCAAAACTCATACGGCCGCTGACAACATGTCTCTCAAAAGCATGCAAAAATGAAACCTAGGCGTCTAATCACGGTGATGCTCATGATAGCATGTCACCGCTCGCACGAAACGTCTCAACAGACGATGGACACGAGTAGATACTCCCACCGTGTGCCTCTGATACGCTCTGGGCACATCTGCCAATCTGCCATAATCTGGAATCCCTCGAGTAAGTGCCTCCAGGTTCTGTACTAGATCATCGTCCGCATCACCCCCTACCTGAGGGTCGGCTGCAGGTTGTGCCCTCCGTGCAATGTGAGACAAGTCAGCTAGCCGCTCTGCACCAACATCTGCATACATATATATATCTGTTGTCAGAGACTGGCATGTATTACAAAAAATTAAATACATAAAAACATCAAAAACACAAAGAGTTCTTACCTAGCTCCTCGTCCCAGTCTTCTCCCGCAAGCAATGGGAGATCTGGATCTCCAGTAAAATCCGTGCCCGCATAGGGCCAGTCCTCTATGACGATCATCTGGTGACGAAGCCAAATGAAGAACTCGGGCCTCCAGGCCATCTGCTGGCCCCCTCCTCCTCTGGGCATGAGTGCTGCCCATCGAGCCAATCTCGGCTCCCGTGGCACTGGATCGCCCACTATACCTCCCTGAATCCGAAATATCGGCATTCGCTCCAGGAAGAAAGATACTATGATAGATCTGTATCCGAACTGTTTGTTGCCACGCTTACATTTGGTAAGCTACCTCTTGATATTTGTCGTCACTGTCGTGGCCCAATCAAACAGTGTAGGTTGGAGACACTCGGTGGCCAGCAGCAAATGATTCTTGCTGGCCTCGTGGGGCGCCTGTACCCCAGCTGTCCGTGTGATAGTGAATAATACCACTCGTAGCACCAGGTCGGGAACCGTGATAATATCTACTTTGGCACTGTTTTATCCAAACCGTGCCCCAGGACAAACTCGTTCCATCACCTCTCCCATCTTCTCCCCGGAAGGCCTACTACCAGTCAAGATGGGCCGTGCACCTCGCCGCGATAGACCAGTGATAAAGTAGACATCAGAAACATCTAACTCCAATGTCTGGTCTTTCAGGCGAAATACCTGATCCTCTGTATCCCAAGCATCCACGATAAATCGTAGCAACTCAGATTGGGCACGTAAGTAAGAGGTGAGGAAGAATTTCTTCAAGCCACAGTCTCTCAAAGCATCCATGCATGCATCATCCTCCATTGCCATGGCATCTATGGCATCATGTTCTCTTTCTCTCCATTCTACAACCATTCAGACCAATCCCTGCAACCAAAAAGCCGAAATTTTCATCATTAGATCATTGGTGAAATCAAAATTGAGAAAAAATTGCAATTTCAACGGTCAAATTTGAGGCAAATTTAGGTCGCGCCAAGGTCGCGCCCCCTTTGGGCAAAAAATCCCATTGGCGCGATCCCGTGCGGAAAACTCGCACCAATGGCGCAACCCCATGAATTTGCAAATCCTCTGGCAGGGGACTAATCTATGGATGAAAAACTGAACGAATGGAATGAAAACAAAGCTAAGGATGAGGGCTCTTACCTGCTTCGGACGGCGGCTCGAATGATCTCCTGGATTGATCGCAATCAGCAGTTGAAGTTTGCACCCAAAACCCTCCAATGGTAAACTCACAAGGTAAAAAGTGAAAAGTAAATTTATTTTTTTACCATTTCACTATTTATAGCATTTTTTGACCTAAAAATACATTCAAAATGATATTTTTTGAGTATTTGTGGAATATATTTATGTCGAAGTGGGCTTTACGCTGTTTTTTGTATGATCACGGGGATTGGTGCAACTCAAGCAACGAAATGAGCTCCTTTTTCTACTTTTCCAGGCTCAGTGAAACATGTGAAAAGTTTATTTTAAGGTCTACTTTTAGCTCTTTTCGGACCGTTTAAAGAGGAAAAGATTGCCGAGTTACTCCTCTTGACTCGTTAAACGTTAATAAGTGGCGGTCATTTTAAGTTCTTTTTGTCGACCGTTAAAACATAAAAAGATTACTGGGTTTTTGTCTTTTCAAACTCGTTAATGGTTACGAAACGACGTGGTTTTGATCCCTTTTTTTACTTTTTCAGATCGAAATCACTATTTATGAAAAGTACTCCTCGATCGTAATGGTCGGGCGGTTCTTCCGAGCATTGTTTTATACTTTTTCGGGCTCGAGAGACACAACTTTACGAAAAGGGCACCCCTGGAGTTTCCTTTTCTGTTGTCTTTTCAAACTCTCTAAACATGAAAAGACGCTGAGTTCTTCCTTTGTCAGACTCGTTAAAACCTGATGACATCGGATTTTGTCAAGATGACGCACTACAAGCATATGCTATCCCCATCAAGCTTGTTAAAAATAATTGGGGTACTCGCCAGAAATGGCGAGGGAAAAATAGGAACCATAATTACCGTCGTGTCGGCAGTATGTCGCTCTTGAACATGGCACTTCTCTGCTTTCGTGTCTGGGTGGGGATA
Source organism: Pinus tabuliformis (assembly GCA_031772625.1). Classification (NCBI taxonomy): domain Eukaryota; kingdom Viridiplantae; phylum Streptophyta; class Pinopsida; order Pinales; family Pinaceae; genus Pinus; species Pinus tabuliformis. Next base: position 371,379,677 of record CM062818.1, read on the forward strand.
TCTCATCTCATTTTTTTCACTTCCCTCCGTGGATTTGGGTAATCCTGTTTGACCGCTCATCTGCTCATTGCCTCGTCACCATGACCTCTGATACGTTGATGTCAAATACTGCCAATTCCACAGCCGTGCCACCGATATGTTCAAGATAAGTTGACCTCTGCAAAGAAACAACCTCCCTCTGATAGCCCGCACAATCTTGATTCACAACATTATCTCTCTGTCTCGTGTCGATGATGTGGGAAACATTATGGCCCACCTTCGATCAAGGTCACTTCCTGTCGACTCCAGCTCATTATCCAGGAAGTTGATCTAGAGACTCCCTTCCGGTGCCTTGGAGCCTGCATGCCTTAATGGCAAGTTCTTCGTGTTCGACGTGAGGTTTTCATCAATGGCCTCCGATCGAATGATTCTACGGGTGTTCGACGTCAGATCACTAATTCGCACGCCGTAGATTGTACCTATAGTACCTTGAGGGCCATTGTCATTATTGGTGGTACCTCTCGCGTCTGTTAACAGTTTCCAATATTGACTGGTAACCAGACGATGTTCATGCATGTTCGACTTCAGCTCATATATTCGCATGCTTGAAATTGTACTTTTGTTTGGGTCGAGATGGAGCGGAAGACCCTGGATTGTGTCTGTTGTAATCCAGGCGTGATTCTTGATACATGACTCATTCACTGGATGGCTGCGACCATACCTGAGTCGATTCATTGATCCTATCCAGATGGCTGCGTCCATACTATGGATATAGATTATTATGTACTCTCCTATGGATGGCTGCGACCATACCACATACATCATGTACTTGAGCTATCAGTTGTATCTCTTAATGCAGATTCTCGGCGGCAGCTACATGTATTCTTGTAAAGCATTTCACCCCTCTCTCTCTCTCGGGCCTCATGCTTTAGGGGGCATCTGTTACACAGTAATTTGTCACCATTGGTCACCGTCCCTGTTACCCCTGTTCCCGTACATTGGAGGACGCATTTTGGGACCTGTGAGCAGTGACATAACCTGAAAACACTTGCATTATGTTCCCCTGAGTATGTACTTCATGTTCCCTGAAGACACCTTCTGCAAATTATCCCTGAAAAGTACCCTTTTTCCATTAGCGCGGGTCCACCATGTCTTACCCGCGCCAATCACTGAGATCCTCAAAGGAGGGTGCGACCATTGGTGCTCTGTCTTAGAACAACACCCGCGCCAACCAAGTTTGGTAATGATTTTTGACAAACGCGCGCCCAAATGTTTTTTCCCTTCAGATCACGAAGTCTTTTGAGGATAAAGTTTATCTGATAGAGGTCGAGAGTCATCATCTATCCTTGACATCTATCCACAGTGGCTTTTCGGAGATAATGCCAATCCACAATGGGTGTCCTGATGCATTGTATCTTCCTCCCTTCTCCATCTATAAAAGTCTGTCCTCATGCATTAGACAAGCTAGTTTTTGAGTAATGCTAGTTGTGATTATGCTTGTCTTGAGTGATAGTAAGAGTCTTGAAGCATAGGGAGGTTATGCTGCCGGAAGTCTGAGAGAGAGAAGGTCTATTGCAAGATATACATAGCTGCTCGCCCAGCCAGAAGAGAGGTTCAACGTCAGAACCTTGGTTGTATCTTTCTCTGTTGATTATTCATTAATAAACGACTATCGTTATGGTTCCAATCTCATTGTTCATCATGATATTGTTTGGTTTATTTCCTTTCTGACTGAAATATAGTTGTATTTTAGTGGATTTTATGCTTGTATTCGCTTCGTTCTTTGCATGTGCAGGTATCCATACGCGGGGATCGCAAGGATTGTGACCTGTCGGAGCAAGGGAACGGGAGTATCAACTCTTCTTCGACATTAGCGTTGGACTCCAGGTTGGTTCTCGTAATCCACTTTCAGTATGCAACTAGGAACTTGCATAGTAGCGTGATTTGATTGTTGCTAGACCCATTTTGGGCTAGTGGGATCGCCTCTGTCCGCAGAGGGGATTTACCTCTCCAACAGATACTTAGCTTAGTTTGGGAGATATCACAGTTCATTGCCCTAGCAGTGCGAGCGGAAATCAGCCCCTGGTTAGGACTACGTGAAATCCGATTGTAACAGATCACGAAGGTACAGAAGGATGGAACATAGAGCTAGCAACCTGTGTGAGGGTAGGTATAGTTGGAATAAACCGACATCACAACCATCTCAAGGGTGTGGAAACTTGGTTCCAGCATCCCCCCATACTGCTTCGGGTGAGATTTCAATCTGCACTCCATGGGTTGATGCCAAAAGGGCAGGTAGTGTATGGATTTGTTTGGCTAACTAATGCTGAACCTGGGTTAGGCTCCCATAAGCCAACACTTTGACACACTTACGACCGAACACTTACCATACACACTAACTTTATTTTCGAAGGCACACACACATTCCTCTCTCTTGCTGATAGTTAGAGCCAAGGAAAATCTATAAGAATACATGGTAACGAGGCTGATACTCCGGATGGGGATCCTATTCCAAATGGTGTGAGGTCTAATTGGGACTTCACTTCGGGGAGACCCCTTGGTTGATGGATCTCAAGCACCTTCAACAATAGTGTAATAACAAAATATAATCATGGTTTCACCTTTATAAATTCACGACTAAACATAATTAAATATTAATATAGAAACAGAAAATGTAACTTAATAAATCAATCATGAATACAAGACTCACAATATAACATCTTATAAAGTTGAAAAACACAAAAATTCATGTTATTCCATCATTCTCCTATTTATCCCTTCTTTATCCTAAATTTCATATAGATTAATATTAAGGTAATAAAAAAAGGTGGGGTGTAGCTAATAGAAAAAATGGTTTTTTGTTTTGAATCAATACAATTTCTAATAAGATTGTGATTTTCTATTCATTAAAATTCACTTTTGAATGCACAAATAAATTAAACAACTTAAACTTATACTTATGATTTTTAAAACTTTGTACTAGATTTTGAACAAAATTAACCATAAAAAATAGTTGGAAAATGATCATTTCATCTATTAGTTAGATTAGGGCGATATAAAATTATTAATAAATAATAACAAATTATTCCATGATTTAAAATAGATTATATCCAGTGTAAAATTGTAAATAAGTTTAAGTTACAAAAGAGGAGTAATAGAATGATATTATTGAATTTTATAAAAAATAATAATGAAAGACAACAATTTTATCTTATTCTATAAATTTGTCTATATAATATTTGTAAATTATTAGTAGCTTTAATGGTTTGGAGCATGGTTTGTTAACCTATTGACATCAGTTCAATTTTCACTCATTGTGTCACGGTAAGTTGTTGGTATATCTAGCTTAAGGATTCACTTCTACTACAAGGTAAGAGTATCTAGCTTAAGGATTCACTTCTACTACAAGGTAAGAGTATCTAGCTTAAGGATTCACTTCTACTACAAGGTAAGAGTATGGTTCCACATAGAAAGACCATAACCCGTACACGCCTAAGTGAATCAAAACAAACTCTTATTTCCCCAATGTGCTAAAAGAAGTTAATAGCAGATAGAGCCATTCACCTCAAAATTATCCTAATACAATATCTTTTGAAAATGACATTAAACTGTAACCATAATTAATATATGCTAAATCGTGTGAGATATAGATTAGATATAATGTGTAAGTCACTCATGTTTGAGCATAATTTTAGTGCAGATAATATGCACCTTATAATAATAAAATAAATATAGTATATATGGATGGATTTATTTTTTTTTTAATTAAATAATATATTTTTTGATGATATTGATTAAATAATATTTTGATTGAATAAATAATCTATTATTATTTAAGTTAAAATAATTTTTTTAAATGTTTTTTTATAAATAAAAGTTAAAAATTTGTTTTTAAATAATCAATTATAGTAAATTTTTATCCATATTAGCCATATTTAATTATACCTATTTATGGTGTACTATTCTTGCTACATACCTCAAATAGCACATCAATACAATAGTTGATATTTGCTTTCAAATAACACAGTAATAAAGTGGATGATGTCAATAGCACATCAATAAAGTGGTTGATATTTGCTTTCAAATAACACAATAATAAAGTGGTTGATATTCATTGTCCAATAACATAGCAATAAATTTGTCCACAAACATCATTGTGGTTGATATTCATTGTCAAATAACATAGCAATAAATTTGTCCACAAACATCATTTTCCACCCTTCATATGTTATCCAGATAATTTAAAAAGATAAAAAATAAAATAACATAGATATACAGATATCAACCTTTATGAATATGATTCAGCTAGTTGTTATTAAAATGTTTCTTATTCTAAATTAAAATTTTATTATTTATTTAAATTTAGTCTTTTTCCAAACTGAGAACTAAAACTTTTTCTGATTAATTAATTACACTACCATGCGGTATAAGTTATTTGAGTTAAGGAAAGCCCATTGAATAGACACAGTATAAGGCAGTGGAGTAGTCTACGGGAGTGGAGTAATTGAATAAATAGTATTTTAAAAGGGTCAGAAATTCTCTCTAAAAATAATGGAAATTATGGCATGTGGCAAAGTTGTGACTTTACGACTTGCCATTTAATAATCACAGTTTAATTGTTTTATATTTTTACGCGAACGTGTTTTTTTCGGAGGAAGTTCTCTGGGAATCTTTCGTGATCTGTTGGTACCTGCCATCTGTTGTTCGGTTGTCGTCAGGTGTTTAGTCTTCTGTATTTGATTATGCTATAAGGGTGGGGGTGACTATATGTGCGGGAAAAAACGTACCATGAATGTTTATGAAGATTGAATAGTCCCGATGAAGGGAATGAATGAAGGGCTAGGTTGTGTCATGAATGAACCATGCAACATAGGTTTATTCAAGGGGCTTAGTCATTAGGCATTGAAAATTTGACTCGGTAAAGAGTTAAAACCCTAGGATAAAACAAATCATTAGGAAGGATGAAAGATCAAACTTCTAGGGGACCCATTCAAAATTTTCTATCAGAGCATGTTTTAATAGGGTGGTGGTTGTGGCCACAACAATGGGATATTACAGGATTTTTATCAAAGGCTATGCCCAGATCATAGCGCCGATGGAAAAATTGTTGAAGAAGGATGTCACGTTTTGCTGGAATGATGATTGTAAGAAAAGCCTGGATATATTGAAAGAAAAGATGGTTACTGCACTGATTCTTGTCTTCCCGAACTAGAAGAAAGAGTTTCATGTCCATGTTGACGCGTTGTGTATAGCACTGGGGGAAGTACTGATGTAGGATGTTGGAGAAGGCTTGGATCACCCTATCGTGTTTGTAAGTCACAAATTATCCAAAGCAGAGAAGAACTATTCCAGCACTGAGTGTGTGGGGCTATCTATGGTATATGCACTCCATAAGTATCAACACTACTTACTAGGAGGCCACTTTAAGATGTATACAGATCATTCCATGCTAGAGTAATTGGTCAATAAGCCTTTGTTGGGGGGGCGCATCTGCATATGTCTTTTATTGTTCCAGGAATATGATTTTGAAGTTGTTGTAAAGCTTGGATGATTGAACGCGGGACCAGAACACCTGTCATGGATTGAGACAGGGGAGGGACCCACTAGTGTGGAGGAAGGATTACCTGATGCGCAACGTTTTTCTATGCACATAGCGAATGGAAATTTTGAAGATATAATACGCTTTCTAACAACTCGAACTATGCCGGAAGGATACTCTATACAACAAAAGAGGGAATCGGTGGTGCACGGAGCAGATTTCTCTGTCATCGTTGGGCACCTATACAATATGGGGAATGATCAAATACTAGGAAGGTATGTACATGAATTTGAATGAAGCAACATCCTCGCGGACGCTTATGTAGCCATTGCAGGAGGACATTATGCAGGAAGAGCAACTGTGCAGAAGATTCTACGTGCAGGGTTGTGGTGGCCAACCCTTCATCAGGATTCAAAAGCATATTGCAAGGCATGTGATGTATGTCAAAAAACATGCAGGCCATTGTGAAGGGATGAAATTCCTTTGAATCCACAAATGGAATTTCAAACTTTCAAAAAATGGGCAATAGATTTTGTAGGACCCATCAAACCTCAAGGAAAGATAGGTGCTAGGTATATTATCACTGCAACGGAGTACTTGACTCGTTGGGCAGAAGTGCAACTGGTGAAGGATTGCACGGTCGTGACTACCGCAAAGTTTCTATTTGAACATGTACTAATTCGATTTGGATGTCCAAAGATCTTGATGAGTGATCGCGATACACACTTCCTGAACGAGATGATCAGTGCGCTAATGGAGGAATTTCAGGTGTATCACTAGAAGAGCACACCTTATCACCCACAGGCTAACGGGATAGTGGAGGTGTTCAACAAAGTGCTTGAAAACATGCTGACCAAGGTATTCAATGTGCAACGAAGTGATTGGGACCTATGCATACCTGCAGTGTTATGGGCTTATCGAACGACATGTAAGAAACTGATAGGACAAACAATTTTTAGGCTTTTCTATGGAGTGGAAGCTGTAATGCCTATGGAATACATCATACCTAGTCTACTCATAGCAGTGCTCATAGGTATGACAGATCACGGAGCCCTAGAGAAGAGGCTCGTGTAGCTGGATGAGCTCGAAGAAGAATGATTTTTGGCTGGATTTTACCAGCAGGTCTAAAAGCAGCGTGGAAAGGCATGGCACGACTGACACATCAAGTTGCTCACATTCAAGCTAAATGATTTGGTTTTCTTTTTTGATAGTAAGTTTGATAAATTCCCTGGAAAGTTTAGAATGCACTAGTTAGGGCCGTATATTATTAACAAGATTAAAAACGGAGGTGGCACAACTAGTCAAGTTAAATGGAGAACCCTTCCCAGGAAAGGTGAATGGTAGTGGCTTGAAGCCATACACCGATGATCCAACGATGTGACTATATGAAATTGGCATAGTCTTAGTGCTCCAAGCAGCTGAAAGGAGGCAACGGACTATAAACTACTCTACCCGGGAACTGCGTGATGTCAGGATTGCGCACAGTAGCAAAGTGTCACAGAGTTTGCGACAGCACAAAGACAGTTGCGCTAGCACGCAGGTCTACTAGAAAGTGACCGTTAAAGTCACTATTCATGATTTGATGCTTGGTTTGAGGCGAAATGGAGCGGGAGGCAAGCATTTAAGGTGAATTTTATGGGCTAGATTCTTAAAAATTTGCCGCCAATCTAGCATTAATGGACCGAATGTGGGGGGAACAGTCGAATTCAATTCAAAAGGCGCTATAAATTACATGTGGCTATCCAAAAAACAACACTTGGCATTTTGAGAACTAAGTTTTTGCATGCTCAAGTATTCATGAACCGAGACTTATTGGAGACTCTGAAAGTGAATTCATTGTTTGAGAAACTACCAAAGACACTGAAAGAACCATGGAGTAGCGCTATGTCAGCACCTAAAGAAGCCATGGACATGGGAGTAGTGATAGCTGAGGAAGTCGCGCAGGAAATTGCTGAAGTGGAAGCCCCAAGAGCGCCAGAATAATCATTGAGGTCCCAAAATACCCACGAACACCGAGACCTAAGAAGGATAAGCAAGCCATGATCCTGGTGCATGTCTCCCACAAAAATCCACTGAGGACCAAGATCACATTGCAGGAAAAGGGGAAGACCATTAATCTGGAGGCCGATAAGGAGGAAGAGTTTGATGAAATCCTGGTGGAGGAGGAGGATGTAGAGATGGACGTTGAAACCCACGGTGCAGACACTATTACCCGATTACCTGAATATGTTCCTTCACGAAAGGGTAAATCTAAGGTGCCAAAGGATATAGATGAGAGCAAGAGCTCTCTGCAAACTCTGCTACTCCGAGACGATATTATTTTTTAGGGAGCACACTTGGGACGGTTTCCTGTGTTGAAATTTGAAGATTGAGACCTCAAAAAGCACAAGAAGTTCTCGCATTTAGAGAATGCAAAGCTAATGCACCAAAATATGGATGTGACGGATGGAATGATTGAATTGGAGCCATACAAATGGCTCAGAGGTGCTGAGAAAGCAGGGTCGCTAAACTTGCTCTGGGTGCCGCATTACCACCGCGCCCGAGTGACCATTTTCGTCATCAGGTAGCTGCTCTACTTGGTGCATGATGGGTGCTTGTGGCTGGAGGAGCCCATCCCCATCACAAAGCATCTGATTCACTGGATTACACATCTACCTTGCTCAGGGGAGGATCCAACACACATTTCAGAGGGAAAAGGTGGCAAGTTGGCCCTCGTGGAGGCAATGAAAAAGAACTTTAAGTTGGAGAAGAGGAAGCAAGGGTATGCCATCTCCAACATCGATAACCCTACAGTCAAGGATGTGACACATATATTGGCAGGGAAAGTGATGCGGACGTGCCGCGTGGATAAGGTGCTCAAGCTAGTGGTTGCACTAGCAACGCAATGTGTAGAAGGGGTCCAATTCAACTGGGTGAACTATCTATGCAGTGAGTTCCTTGCGAATTTCCACAAAGCATAGGAGCAGGGAAAAACATTTCATTATGCATGGCTCCTATTATTGATCGTATTGGTGGCATGGAAGCTGCCCGAAGATAGCTAGTTCCCTTCGGTCGCGCTAGACCTTACAGAGGAATCAAAGTACGCTTCACTATGGGTGACCAAGGATGCACAATGGATTAGAGAAAGCAAGATATTTTGGGTGCTAGTGGAGATGAGCATCCGGATCAGAATCAATCGCAAGCCACGATTATCACCCACAGTTTACAACAGTTTGTAGAGCTTTGTAGAGTTCAAAGTAGATTTCCACCATGTCTTCATGAGGGTGTGGAAGGAACCTACAAAGACGTGGCATGATTTATCGTATTTGGTGACTGACGATATGATATTCGCAGTCCTTGAGTCATGGCTGCCAGAGCGACACGCTCCAACTAACTCTGCAGTGGAAATAGAGAAGTCCACCGTGCGGTGCAAGAAGGAAGAGAAAAAACCTCAAATGGCGCAGCTGGCGGAATAGCGCAGGAAAGAAGAAGCAACGACTAAGGCCTAGGCAGCACTTGATGCTACAAAGTTGGATGAGCAGCAGGACACGGCAGACAAAGAGTGCAAAGGAAAGAAGTCACCTTCACTCGAACCAGAGATAGACACAAAACAAGGTGGCGCGGACCCACAAACTACGTCCACCCAGCTCAAGCATCCACGACCACAAGAGCAGACAGTGTCACGAAAGAAAATGAAGGCATCGAAGACATCGTTCAACCCAATCACCGTCACTGAGGGGGATTTGCATCATATCACCGAAACGGTGAGGGATGTCACTGCGAAGGCCCTCAAGCAGTTTGAGGAACAACAAAAGTTGGTATTGGGGGCTCTCTCGATAGAAATATAGGAGTTGTGAGTGCGCACTCCACAGGCTGGCACAATGTCCACCAGCCTCGTAGTCGACACTTCAGCTGTCGAGGAAATGTTGTGTGCTAGGGTGACTAATATGATAGTGCTACCAGATGGGGCACTTACTACAGAAAGGGAAGCCCACAGACCCATGGTGAGCAATTTGAAAGGTGTAGGGTTGAACATGGCTACTCTCCTTCGGGAGACACTCTACCTCTTACAATATGGAGTCACCACAGAACTTCGAGCCAAGGAGAGTCATGTTATACAGGTAATGAGCGAGCAACACATCAGCAGCGCAACGAGGTAGTGGAGTAGAACAAACAGATAATGCAGGTTGTGGAGGAAGCCTGCCAAATGGTCCTAGAGTTTTCCATTCAAGCAAAGGAACCGGTGGAGGTGTACATCTGTAAGTTAGCCATAGGGATGCATGACGCAAGAGAAGAAATGGCCAGGGTTCAGCTGGAGTTGAACCTATAGATCGCAAAACTATAGTTGAAGGCCCAACCTTCAACTCCACCAAAGGTTAAGGAACAACGTACCACCGTGGTTACGACAACAATCGCGATGATTGATAGTGTAGTGACAGACTGCATGAAGCTGTTCGAACAATCATTCGAGGTCCTGACCACCCTGCAGGAGGACCTGAATGTGGAACACCTAGAGACAGAGGCATGTGAGCTGCAATAGAGATACAATGAGGTAAAGGGTACCACACAGATGGTTTCCCTTACACAAAGGCTTGCACAGATGTAGCAGGCAAAGGCGCTCAAGGAACAGGTGGATGCTGCTCGGCACAAAGAAGTGGTCTTGAAAGCGCGCCTGTAGCCATGGATCGATGAGGCTTATACAATTACAACCTCCATTGAAGAAAAGCTCACGCAATTGCAAGTAACTCAGGAGAGGATTCAAGGCAGCAGTTCAATAGTAGTGGTCACCAAACAATAAGTGGAGGAAGTCCATCAGATAGCCGCTCATTGCGCTACCAAACTTGCAGGGATCCAAACATAGTTGGGAGGTCTTTGCGCTAAGATCTGCGCAACTACAAAGTGACTCGAGGGCGAGTCACGATGTTTGTGTTGGGGGCCTGTTGGGCACAGGATCCCCCAAGGGCAGTGTTGGGGCATAGAGCCCAAATTTTGGTCCAATGTTGTAATTCCAATGTAATGACTCCGCATTTTGTGGGCACGGAGCACGTGGATGTTAAAAGAGTTATAGGGTTGTCCACCTTTATTTTGATAATGTAATGTCAGTTGTAAAGGATCTACCCATGGTCCACGGAAAATGGGATTGTATAAATAGAGATAAGCTCTAAGTAGATGAAAAGATAATCAATGAAACAAAATGTCTAAGCAATGAAGATGTCTGTGAGATAGATCTGAAGTGTAAGTCTAACTTTTGAATTATAGCGTAGGTAAAGGCTCTGAAGCTGAGTATGTAGAGGCCTAGTAGTCCACAGCTGAGTGAGTGGAACCCTGCAGCTGAGCGCGCAGGGTGAGTTGATTCTGTAATCATCTGGAAGTATTAATAAAGAGAAGTTTCCTATCATTTTTGCGTATTTATTTCCTGTTTATGCATCTGTTATATTGGGTATGAAATTCACTTCTAATTCTTATATGATGTGCAAATGTGTATAATTGTAATGGTTAAGTAAACACAGGTAAGAACATCTGTTTACGCGAAGCTAACTAAGATCTATTAATAATATAAGTAACATACTTAGCATACTTTGGGAGATATCTTAGTTCATTTCCCTAGCAGTGCGAGAGGACTTCAGCCCCTGGTTAGGACTGCGCAAAAGCCAATTGTAACAGATCACGAAGGTACAGAAGGGTGGAACATAGAGCTAGCAACCTGTGCGAGGGTAGGTATAGTTGTAATAAACTGACATCACAACCATCTCAAGGGTGTGGAAACTTGGTTCTAGCATCCCCCCATACTGCTTTGGGTGAGATTTCAATCTGCGCTCCGCGGGCTGATGCCGAAAGGGCCAGTAGTGTAGGGATTTGTTTGGCTAACTAACGTTGAACCTGGGTTAGGCCCCCATAAGCCAACACTTTGACACACTTACGACCAGACACTTACCATACACACTTACTTTCTTTTCAAAGGCACACACACATTCCTCTCTCTTTCTGACAGTTAGAGCCAAAGAAAATCTATAAGAATAAATGGTAACGAGGATAATACTCCAGATGGGGCTCGTATTCCAAATGGTGTGAGGTATAATTGGGACTTCACTTCGGAGAGACCCCTTGGTTGATGGATTTCAAACACCGTCAACAATAGTGTAATAACAAAATATAATCATGGTTTCACCTTTATAAATTCACAATTAAACATAATTAAATATTAATATAGAAACACAAAATATAACTTAATAAATCAATCATGAATACAAGACTCATATTATAACATCTTATGCTATACGGACACCGAGCCAGTGACACTGTAACAACGATAATGATGCGGCCTTCGAGGCCCCATTTGTATAAAGCAAATATTGAATTAAACATAACCAGAATCTAAATACAGAGATCAATTTTCAATTCAAGTTCAAGTTTAACGCTGTTGTCCATTTATTTTGACTCATATACGCACTCATTAAAAGACTCTGGAATTTAACCCATGAATTCTCTTGCACGATGCAATGAATGCAACAGGAATTCGATACCCTAATACATGGGGGTGCCTTGAACGAGATATATGATGAGCTTTCACAGATTTTGGCCCATGAATTCTCTTGCATGATGTACTGAATGCAACAGTAATTCGATACTCTAATACACGGGGCGCCTTGAACGCGATATATGATGAGCTTTCACAGATTTTGGAAGTCTTCATAACCTTTTTAAAGTTCGTTAAATGCTATGAACCATAATTAGCAAGTTTGAATTTGAGTGGATAGATAAAAGATTGAATGAAAAATTTTCAATCAGGAAAAATTTGATAATATAAATATTTGGATACATATATTTTTTTAACTATGAAGTATTTTGATGATTTTCTTTCTACTTCATTTTAAATTTTGAATAAGTATAAAATTTCTACAAATCTACATTTTCTCCTCTTTAAAAGTTTTAAATAACTTGTAATAATTCTAAATAATATAACCACTTTATAACTACAGTTCAACAAAAGAGAAAAAATCCGCATTTTTTCTTCTTTCCAAAAACTTAAATTTAACATGATTTTTAAGATTCAAAATTCATTTTTCCAAAAATTTTATCTAATAAATAAATAAAAAAAACACTGTTTTAAAATTTGTTAATTTACAATTTACCAAAATAAAAATTGAAAATGAAAATAAAAAATGGAAATTTTCCAACTTAACAATTATTTTATTTTTTTTAAATTAATAATTTTTTTTAACTTTTAAGTACACATGATCATATATATATAAATTTTTAAGTAAAACCATCCCTTCACAAAGCGAAAACATACCTATGGCACAAACCTAAAACATACCTATAGTTTCATGACTAACCAAAAAGTCCAGCACTCACAATCCTACGTTACGAGTAATGCTTTCCATTTCATCGGATAATTTGTCATTTTAATCGTATTTACGAATTTCTGAATTTTTTTTTGATTCGGTTGAATTTGGTAGTTTTTTTCAGAGAGAAATCTTCATATGGCCGAAGCCTACATATATTTTTTACAATCAATATGGCAGAAGCTAGCAGAATTTATGGCAGAAGCTATGGCTGAAGCCTACAGATATTTTTTACAATCAATATGGCCGAAGCTAACAGAATTAATGGCTGAAACCAGCAGAATACGGCATAACCGTTACAAATCGCCAAGCGAGGGGCCACCACAAGACTCGAATACGACTGGGGGTGCGAAAGCCAACCGCCCCAGCCGTCATATCATGCACGCTCGGTGCGGTTGAATTTGGTAGTTATGATATGAATATTGACAAATGATTGCGGGTTAATATGATTTAAATGGTTAATTATAATTATCAATATTTATTTATATATTTATATATTTACTTTGTAGAAACATATTAATTTTATATTTTATTTTTGAGAGTTTATTTTGATGGTTGATTCACCGAATCAGCGCCTATATTTCTCTGATTAAATATTTGGCGAATCAACAATACAGATAAAAATGCCCCAACCATCTCTTTCCATTGAAGTCGTTTGAATCTGTTTAAATGGGGCCTTCATATTTACATTATAGCCGTGACATTATTAAATGGTTTGTTAATTCGGATAAACAATCGGATTTACATTATAGCCGTGACATTATTAAATGGTTTGTTAATTCGGATAAACAATTGAATTTACATTATAGCCATGACATTATTACATGATTTGCTAATTCGGGTAAACACAACGTTTAAAGTTGTTTTGAATTTTTGAATCATGCCTTTATATTTACATTACAGTCATGATATTAATACATAACTTTTAATTTACATAAACCATAGGAATTTGTAGGCAAAACTAAAAGCAGAGACATAGAGAAACGTTGAGATGGATTTTTTTCTGATCATTTTTATTAGTCCCTGCTATCTGCTATCTAGTAATGGCATGGGATTATAGTAATTAATTTTGGGTCATTTAACACTAGTTGGTGGTGCCTTTTTGAATCTCTTTAATTTCATCTTAGGTTATTTACTTTTATTTACTTTCTCATTCAATTAATGGTCTTATTTGGCTTCTTCCCAAGGCGGAAGAGCATGGACCATAGGTTATTCTCCTTTTAGGCCTGTTCATTATTAGTTACTGTATGGACTACCAAACTAATGTTAACATTAGTTTGCCATTAGTTTGAGTTGCTTGTAGGCTGGCTTATTGGTTTATTTGTAGGTCAGATTATTCCCAGGTTGTTATGTGTATGTGTGCTTACAGATGCAGATTCAAGTGTGCATGGAGATGCAGGTGGATGGAAGAACTTCCTGAAACTTCCTTTGCCTCGTCTTTCTCCTGCATTTCTTGGATTCCAAGGATTCTTAGATGCTCTGGTCAGAAGGGTCTTCCCAAACGGAGTGTGAGGCTAGCCTTTAAGGGAGGGGTATTCCTGGATGCTCTGGTCAGAAGTCCCTAGCTTGGCTTAGGCTTTATAGAGGCAACAACATGCTTGGCTCAGTTCCTGAAACTTCCTCTGCCTCGTCTTTCTCCTGCCCTCCTTAGATTCCAAGGATTCCTGGATGCTCTAGTTAGAAGGGTCTTCCCGAATAGAGTGTGAGGGCAGCCTTTAAGGGAGGGGTATTCCTGGATGCTCTGGTCAGAAGGGTCTTCCGAAACAAGGATACAGGGCGAGATGAAGGGATGTAAGGAGCTGGTACAGGAAGGAATGCAAGTAATGGAAGGGACCCTAGGCGAGACGACGGTGGCAGTGGTGGGAAGCTTACTCTCGGGCTCGATCCCTAGCCTGGCTCAGGCTTTATAGAGGCAGCAGAGTGCTTGGCTCAGTTCCTAAAAGGATTGCGTGTGGATAGGAAGGAAGTAGACCTACTGCATAAACGAAACTCAAGATGCTTGGAGGCGAGACGATGGTTCCTGAGAATATGACCCGCAGCTTCGCTCCTTTCTTCTTCTTGTGTCTGTGTTTTCCTGTTCCTAAAGACCTATAGTGCCAGGGATTGCGTACCGAGAGACCCGTCCACTAGGGACAAGCTTCAATGCTTTAGGGGTTACCATGACCACCAGGGACAAGCTTCAGTGCTTTAGGGGTTACCAAGCCCGCTGCTCTGTTCCTCTGTGCATCTCTAGGATGGGTAGATTTCCATGAGAACATCCGACAAAAATGAGAATAGAGGATGCCCCCGGCAGGGCTCGACCACCAGAGTTTTATAGACGGACAAGAGACTGAGGTCATTCGATTCGATCGAGGGAAGGTGCAGATGGCAAAGTGTTCGTTCTTTTCTACAGGCAGATTGAAGGCAGCAGGTTGTGGGTGCAGCATCCCTGAACTGCACTGTGGATTGGAATCTTTGTGGGATGGAGAAAAGGATGAAACCCTGCTCAAGCAAAAATCCTTTGTGCACATCACACGACCAACTGTAATGACCACAGTTATGGTTGCGACAACGGTAATGGCCTATCTTCAAACCCACAATACACTTAAACTCAAAACCCCAAAAGCCGTTGTATGGAAAAACTAAGACGACAGCATGACCAGGCTATGGCTCCTCTCATCCACCACTGAAGTTGAAATATTCTGAGACTCGCCATTAATATCATTCCCTGCATCATTTCTCCACACTTCATAGTCTTCTTTGTTATTATTTTTCACTATAGATCCTACAATCGAAACCCCAACAACATTCACACCACCATTTTTCTTGTCAATTCCCTCTCTGGCTCTCACCACAATTGGAACCCATCCATTCCTGGAATATGCGAACCTCACCAGGGCTGAAGGAAAAGCAGTCTTTTTCACAAAATATTCTCTTCTGGCAAAGAGCTCCGCATTGACATTCTCAAACTTGTTACGACCACTAGTGGAATAAGGATTCTCCCTCCTCTGATGTCTTTGTCGGCATCTTGGCCTTGGAAGAACCGAGCTCCTAAACAGCATAGGGAAGGTGCCTAATAGCAGCAATACCTGGTATTATTTTGGGGCTTGCATTAATGGCTGTTCACTCTTCATCCGAATAGGGAGTGCTCACTCATCATCTGAACAGGTAGGGAGCTTAGACGGTTAAATAGCCAACATCGTAAACATCTGATCCAACAGCTAAGGTAGAAAGAAGAGCAATGGTCCTGAGCAGAGAATATGACATATGTTTGGGAAGCTATGACATCTGTGTTGGTTAACCTGCAACGCTAATTTTATGGAGGTTAATGTAAATCATATCATTTGTACGTGTTAGTTGCTAATAATTCATTGTGAACACATTTCATTCTATTTAGCGTTATCCATGGAGCATCGGCATACGTGTAAGTTACTTTTGTTGTTATATAATAAAGCTAGAAATCATTTAGTGGTGACCTAACTTCAACTTTTGTTTTTGCTTCTGCTTGACTACATTGGTTGATATTAGGTACTATTTATGTTATCACATTATATTGACATATTTTACCCTCTGTAGGGTTTCAGTTTTTGAGCTAGGTTGTTACGGTTATGGTTGAAACTCGAGCCTGCTATACGCATTGGAAAATTTATTTGAAACCGGGTTTTGTTTTTCTTTTGGTCCTTTCAAAGGAATGATGTTAACAGGATTTTTTGTTTTTATCAGAGTTTTTATATTGGGTGGTTTTAATGCAAATTGTTTCATGAATTATCCGAGTTTTTGAAACATTTTTTTTCATCTGAAGGAACCAAAGTTACACCATTATGTGGAACTAAGAAGTTTATATGAAGTATCAGTGTTGCATCCAACTGATGAGGGTTTATTAGAGCTTTGTTGTCTCTTCATGTCATGGGTTCTATTGTCATAAACTGTTAGGTATTGGGTGTTACTATTTTGTTTATTAGAATTTTCTTGAAGATCATAAAGACTGGGCATCGTTTATTTTGTGCGGGTTCACCATAGCTCTGTTGTCTCTTCATGTCATGGGTGCTATTGTCAAAAGCAGTTAGGTATTTTGTGTTACTATTTTGTTTATTAGAAGTTTCTTGAAGATCACAAAGACTGGCAATCATTTTGTTTTATTGATAACTAATATTGCTTAGAATTGGTTTCACATGTATATTTTGAAGTGTAGCAATTGTCAAGGTGTAAACATGTAGTGCATTGAAACAAAGTATTGTCAACATGTAAACATCTCTTTGTTCACTTCTACTTCAATATAAAGAGACTTGATTCCATTTTAGCATGCATTATATACTCTGCCCTCCCTCTCAACAATCTAGAAATATAAAATCACAAGTTCTAACAAAATCTACCGTGTTTTCTTGGGGTGTCATTAGTGGTGATTTCAATTTCCATCCCCTAAAATAAAAATGATTCTCTAAGGGATTGGTTTTTGAATGATTCATCCGTGAATGATCCAACTCATAAATGTTGATCTTAGCTGAGGTTTCCTCCCTGCCCATGTGTTCCTTGATTTTCCTTTTGGTCTGCAACTTTGTTGGTCATCAATGTGACATGGTGGAACTTTATTACTTCAACCTTTTAATTTTTAATAAAGTTATCTTATTTGAGGTTCAACTATGTTTCTTGTTTAATAATGGCTTATAGTATATGAATAATAACCTTGGATTCTCCTTCAACAATGACTTTACACCCAGCTGCGCCTAGATTGCCCTGGGCTACTCCATCATAGTTTACTCTGATTTTGCCTTTCTTTGAATGTTACCAAATCTTCACCTTGCTTTATGGTTGTGACTTGCCTCATCTCTACTAATGAAACAAGGTTTTGCACTCTTATGAATGATCCCTTATTGTCAAGACTTGAATGTGGATTTATTTATTTTTTCTTATGTATTTCTAGTATTTGATGTTCATATTTTCTCTTATTTAAAATGGTAAAGTGAAAAACAATCTCTCAAGGACTGATACTTATTTCTATATATCAAGTGACTATTTAGAATTGTTACTTTTTGTTATGTGCCATGGCAAAAAATTGTCTTCATAGGGGACTTTCTAGTTACAACCTCAATCAGGTTATTGGAGCAAAGAAAGAATGACATTTTATCAGAGGCCCACTAAGGATCAGGATTAAGGTTTAGAAAAGGAAAATTTTTCAGTGAAATTAAATACCTTGTATGATCTCTTTAACTCACTAGTGGTATGTTTATCTTATCTTTTGATTGTATACGGCCAATCCTATAGGCTACTGCTGTCTCCTATGTTTTCCATGAACACGGTCTTAATAATGTTGCATGATTTTGATTAATCCCACCACACCCAGCTTTTCCTGTACTTTTCTTGGTTTCCCCATGAAAATTTACTTTTCTTTGGTCCTCATTTTCATGTTATCTGATCTTCTTGGGGGTTGTCATGTGACATTTATCAATAAAATAGAGTTGTACTTTACTTATTCATAGAAATGATTTTTTGTTATAGATTCTAGGGCAATTGGATTCCCTTGCCCTTCTGCCACTCCAGGAGCATGCCAGATGTAACTAAGCTCGAAAACAATCTTCTTACATGTCTCGAACTGGTAACATTGGATCTAGAAAAGATAACGCACATAGAATTGCTACTACCTCATTTCTATTTACGTGGGACAAGAACCCTGACATCCTCTCTTTTGTATTACACTTTTTTTTTTCTTTTAGTATTTCTCTTGTACTCTTCCCTTTTTTAATAGATTTTTATAGTTCTAAATTTTATTGTAGCCTATTGGATTAAAAGAAAAAATGACATCGTATCAATAATCATGTACCTAAAAAAGTAGAGTTCTCATATAGCAACTTTAAATACATAGGATGATATATTTGCCTTGTGACTAGAGCTCTTTTTATTGTGTCAATGATTTTATGATATGTTTCTTGTAGTTTCTACCATGTTTTCAATCTACAGAGCCATGTTAATGCTGTTAGGATTGTGAAGAATTCCTCCATAGTCTGCTTTGTCTCCATTTCCCTTAGATTTTCCTTCAAATTCTTCTTTTATTTTCCCTACTTTTGTATGTTGTCAGATCTTCTCCTAGTATTCGTTGGCTAACCTTTATTGATGAAGTAGAGCTGTATTTTTTTTAATAGGAAACAATTATACTTGTATTGTTGAGGAACACACCTCAGCTACACTAGGAAGGAAGATAGAAAAAACTAAACAGGGATTATGAATTTTGAATGCCCATGAGTGTGAGGAGCGCCCATACCCATACCTTCTTGGATTGTTACTTTTTGTTATGTGCTATGGAAAAAAATGTCTTCATAGGGGACTTTCTAGTTACAACCTCAATCAGGTTATTGGAGCAAAGCAAGAATGGCATTTTATCAGAGGCCCCCTAAGGATCAGGATTAAGGTTTAGAAAAGGGCATTTTTTCAGTGACATTAAATACCTTGTATGATCTCTTTAAGTGAATGGAGGTATGTTTATCTTATCCTTTATATGAAGTATCAGTGTTGCATCCAACTGATGACTGTCTTGACTACTACAGATTAGTTGTATGTATTTTTTCATTACAATGCATATTCTTATGTTATGGCATTTTAAAAATATGGATTTTTATTGTGGTTTGTTTAGTAGTTACAGATTTCTTTGGTAAAAGTGATAACATCCAAACTGTTATACATCCCCTCTCTATATGATATTTTGTACAAGTTTATCAGAGCTCTGTTGTCTCTTCATGTCATGGGTTCTATTGTCATAAATTGTTAGGTATTGGGTGTTACTATTTTGTTTATTACAAGTTTCTTGAAGATCATAAAGACTGGGCATCATTTCTTTTGTGTGGGTTTATCATAGCTCTGTTGTCTCTTCATGTCATGGGTGCTATTGTCAAAAGCAGTTAGGTATTGTGTGTTACTATTTTGTTTATTAGAAGTTTCTTGAAGATTACAAAGACTGGCAATCGTTTTGTTTTACTGATAACTAATATTGCTTAGAATTGGTTTCACATGTATATTTTGAATTGACTGTTGATAGGCTAATAATAATGGAAGTTGACTGATAGGCCAATGATAAGGAGAAAGTAGTTTCATGATCATACGATATAGAATAATGACTGATCATATGATGTTGATTGTTGCATATACACTTGTACATAGTTGCATTGACATGATTTGATATAAAGTGGAGAGTTGCAATGTAATATCTACTAGTGGTAGGAGCACTAGTTCCTCCTCTTTTGTGTCCTAGTAGTAGGTGTTCTGCCAATCGACTACAAGTTTTGTCCACTACTATTGGGTTGGCCATTGTAATTTCCAAGAGGTTGAGAACATGAAGCCAATGTCTTCTGATTGGTAGGATTGGATTTAGGTATCTCAGCTTCTATGTTGCAAGTAATATGGAAGGTATGCTATAAGGAACTAACATAGAATAGCTCTAGTGCCTTCCTCAAATGTGGCACTATTTCAAAAATGAACTTAACATGGACGGTGTCTTTGGAGTCTCTTATCTTGAGCTTGATTGACATTCTATTGAAAAATCAATAAATTGTTCGATGGATTTTGACACCAAGATAACAGTGATGAAGATGATCAGAATGAAAGTGAGACAAACATTTATATAAGGATAACTTGTATTCATATAAACTGGACTGAGAAGAAAAATAAAACAAGATTAGCTATTTATTTCCATTTTTCTGGTATCCACATAGCATCCTCCTTGAAAATTGAAATCATCCAAGAAACCAATTTTTACATAGTAATTGCTTAGGTCATATTAACTACTAGTTCAGGCAAGTTAGCTTACTATATAAAGGACTCAGATTCTATTAATTCATGGTTTCTATGTAGGATTAATGAATGATAATATGGCTTGTTCAAAGGTAGTTCATGGATTGAAGGATGATTTCAAGGGATGTGATTTTTAAGCCATATTCTATGGCTTCTCTCCCTTTCCTTGCTTTCAATCATTGAGTTGAGGCCTCCATCTTTGGTTAGTGCCCACTACCTTTGAACTCCCTTTCCAAGTGTTCCTTTCTAAATGGATCATACCAATTCCAACAAACGTGGCTGTAGTAGATGCCAAAATTTCCCTCTAAATAGAGCTTAGAATATTGTAGAGTCCTTTTCTTGGTCCTTTCATATGTAAGTTCTATTACATAGTAATTTCTTAGGTCATACTAACTACTAGTTTAGGCAAGTTAACTTACTATATAAAGGACTCAAATTCTATTAATTCATGGTTTCTATGTTGGATTAATGAATGATAATATGGCTTGTTCAAAGGTAGTTCATGGATGGAAGGATGATTTCAAGGGATGTGATTTTTAAGCCATATTCTATGGCTTCTCTCCCTTTCCTTGCTTTCAATCATTAATTTGAGGCGTCCATCTTTGGTTAGTGCCCACTACCTTTGAACTCCCTTTCCAATTGTTCCTTTCTGAATGGATCATACCAATTCCAACAAATGTGGGTGTAGTAGATGCCAAAATTTCCCTCTAAATAGAGCTTAGATTATTGCAGAGTCCTTTTCTTGGTCCTTTCATATGTAAATTCTATTATAAATCAAGTGAGTGCTTGAACTAGCAAAGACATAAGACTATGTCTATGGGTGTGCCTGTAGCTTTTGAGGCATTCCTTTCTTTCTAGCTTTTAAAATTTTTGTATAATTTGGATCTTTTGGGACTCTGCTGTTATTCAACTTCATTTGAGTTTGAAACCAAATTAATAGAAATATCCATGAGTTTTTGGCAGCTCCCTTGTTCCTTTCACACAGTTTTTATCTGTTTTACAATGCCCAGAGTAGCTACAATTTGGTGAATCTCTAACTAATCCGAAGAGAAAAATAGAAGGACTACCCAGCCATTTCCCTTCTTACTTGGGCCAAAGGAGTCAGGAGTTGATGGGGTGAGATGTTACAACTGTATTGGTATCCCAATGCCACTACCCACCATTTGTCAGACATTTGACAAGACAAGTGACTCAACCTATACTTTCATGACTTTACAATGAAGTTTGGAAATGGTCTTGAAAGTTTAGACATTCATTGTGTTATAATGAATGATAATATGACTGGTTCAGAGGTAGTTCATGGTCCTTCCATATGTAAATTCTATTATAGACGTAGTTCATGGTCCTTCCATATGTAAATTCTATTATAAATCAAGTGAGTGCTTGAACTAGCAAAGACATAAGCTTATAACACTGACGAGAAAATTGATGTTAAATTTGTGTTGTGGATCCTAAATATGAAAAACATCCATAGTAAAAAGACTAAATATTATCAGGCCATTAACCTTTACCAATAGATAAAAACTATCTGGATTTGGATCTGCTTGAACTAAATCTGTTTGAACCGCTGCTTATACCTCCGCTGCTGGATAATTGACTGGTTCTGGTCATGGATCGGCCTCTCGAACAACCGGCTCTTCCATATGTCCTCACCTCTACCTATGTATTTGACCTATATATGGAAATGTGAAAAGAAGCTTTGTGCCTACATAAGCTCAGGGTCAATAACTGCTTCAAATCTATAGACTGCTATTAGCACTGGAATGACAGGCTAATGTTGGATCTTCTTGAGATATAACTACTTCTAACACCTTTTCTATTAGTTTTCATTTATACTAAAATTCAATTCTTTATTTCTTTATCAATTCTTTCTTGTTCAATAACTACATACATAAACATGAATATAACAACACACTGTATTGGTATCCTAATGCCACTACCCATGATTTGTTAGACATTTATGCAACTACTACGACCATTAGACCAATGCTTAGTAGGATATATGACAAGTTTTACAATTTGTTACCTATGTTTAGGGTCAAGCTTAGCCACATTAAATTATATGTGGTTCTGCTTCTAGTAGTGGGAAAATTCTCTTAAAGAATTAGGTACATATATTGCTTCCCGACTTACTTGGAGATCGAATCAGCAATTGTTGCTACCACCCTTCTTTGGTTACTGTGTTTTCCATGCAATTAATATTAAGCTTTATGTTCTGGTGGTGAAGAACTA
Source organism: Pinus tabuliformis (assembly GCA_031772625.1). Lineage (NCBI taxonomy): Eukaryota > Viridiplantae > Streptophyta > Pinopsida > Pinales > Pinaceae > Pinus > Pinus tabuliformis. The sequence goes on from CM062818.1 coordinate 371,402,510, forward strand.
ATTTTGTCTTTTCCATGTAATCTATTGACCCAAATTTATTAAAATTGGTTTTTCTTAACATTAGCAAGGTTAGCATTGAGAAATATCAACAATTCACTATTTCATTAACATAATAGACTACTTTTATTAGATTGTAGCATTATTTCATTAATCTAGTACATTATTCATCAATTCTTGTACTGATGATAAATGCATTTTTTTTCAATGTCTTTTAATGAACTTGTTCACTCGATGTCGATATTGGCAACCTGAACAACATAGTACAGATTTCCAGTTCCAAAGATACAAAATAATCACTTCCTGTTCTACATCGAGTTTTAGTTAACATTGACATAAGCACTCTGCGCAGCTCAGTACACATTTGTTGTTCCAAAGGTACACAACAATCACTTCCTATTCTACATGTAGTTTCATTGTTCAACTTGTTGTTATGATTCTATGACTTGTAATTACATTGCATTACTAAATATATTATTGCATCGATCACATGGTCGTCATCATGTCTGCTATGTCTGAGAAACACAAATTGTAATAAGTCTTGGAAAAGCATCACATGTTTCATGTGAACAATTTCTCATATCTAATTAGAGACTGTTTATTCGATAGTTTAGAACTTTTGCTAGATTTTTGATAGACATCAGTAGAGCTAAGGAAAGGAACAATAGAGTATTTTAGAGACCGTCTAGAAAAACAAGATAGAGAGGAAATTTCATGTTATGAACATGAATTGCATGAAGAGTCACTAAAGAAATGCACAACATTAGTAACCGTGAAATCTATTTAGACAAATTGGCTAGATCTGCCTCAAACAATATACCACTACGATCTAGAGGTCTATTGGGAGATATTTTATATATCCATTGGCTCTCAAATTGGCTAAAAATTCCAATTAGGGTTTGGTCCAAAACAAACATGAGAATTTATTTGCACTTCAATTAAAGTGTTGGAACAAATACTCATGACATATTATTCCATGACGAGGATCCTCTGAATGGGCACTTTGAACCTTTGGTTCATAGGCAGTCTAAAATGGATTGTACCTTTCAGCAACAAAGAATCACCTCATATGAACAAATGAACTTATCCAGTAAACAAGATAACATAGAAACATGTCTTCTTCAAAGTAAAGAAGATACAAGTGAAATAAAGATATCTCGTGCTAATTTTGAAACATCTGATGTAGCAACTGTGACAAATACTAAGGAAGTTGTGATGTTTCATTCAGTACATTCCTCAAAGAACAATACTAAAACACAACCTGAAACAAAATGTCAATTTGTGGAAACTAAATTAGAACCATCTTTTCACTGAAACAAGCACAAGAGAAGTTTATCTTTGTGTGTGCTTAAGGGAATTGCTCAGAAAATTTTGAAAAGGAAAAAAATAGGCATTGGGTATAACAAAATCACAATGAAACAACAAGTGGTTCTAGAAAACGTAGAAGATGTTAATGAGAAACTGATATTTTGGTCACTTAGAAACTTGAAAAAACACATTAGAAACAGAGCATAAATAGAATTTGTAACTTCTTATCTGTCAAGCAAATAGACGAAAAGGTTATCTCTGCATTTTCTTAAAGGAATTATTTGGAAAAAATTGAAAACATAGAAAATAAAACTTGCATTCAACACAACAATAATGAAACAAGAATTAGTGATAGAAAACTTGGACTACAGTCCATCTGCAACAAGATCAAAGGATCTTTCAGCATAATCAAAGAAATCAGGAAAATCTGATCTATTGATGCAATCAAGATCAATCAACAAACTAACAGAATTATCAAAGTTTGAGCAAATATATCAAACACAAATAACTGACACACCTATTTTCGATTGTTCATCATATGAAATATTTTTTTTCAAAAGAGACATTTGGTTTGTGAAACAATCAAATCAAACAACACAAAATAAGATTAGGAAACTATCAACTAGTTTCGAGAATGTCAAATCTAGTGTTTAAAATGGCTATATTTGTAAACATTGCAAAAAAGCAATTGAACATGAAACAATCGCTAAATATGCAGTTCATAAATAGATAGGAAGAAACAATGCCACTAGAACACTCACACAACTCACTGAACTAGAAGAAAGACTAGTTGCATTAAGGTTGCCCTTCTTGCAAATAAAAGAAATGGGCCATCGACATAAGAAGCCACAACTAGGCTTAACTGGTGGATTCATCAATGTCCGCACTAATATTTCTAGAATTCAATCTGCATTGCCTCGAATTATAAAATACACTGACACAATTGCCGTTTTTGTCAAAAAGAGTTTAAGATTCAAAAGTTCTTATGCATTTGGCCGAGTTCGAGTTCACAAAGTGATGAGCATTAAAACAATTATGCAAAAGAATGTTTTACAAGCTCAAGAATGCTACCATAAATGACAATTGGAAAGAGGCATTCCTACAAAACCAAGAGGCATATCAAAGTTCAAATGAAGCTGAAGATAGCAAACACGATAACCAAGAAAATGATGAACCAACGATAAAAACATTGGTCCATGGATTCATTGATTCACATAATGTCTATGACCTTGTAAATAAACAAATTAACATTGCACCTGCTGCAGGATACATGCCATTAGTAATATTCAAAGATAAGTACTTAGAGCAAATGAGTTTCCCGTTGCTTTTCTATTCCAACAAACACCCAACTGACATCTCCAAAACTTTACATATCAAAAGGTTTGTCCTTGGGAGGTGCTTCATAAAAACCAAGCTTTTTCTTATCATACTACTAATGTGTTATATAAATCATTTCGCATTATCATAAATCAAGTCTTGAATACAATGTGGATTAGAATTAGAAAAGGGTAGTTAAAAGGTAAAAAACTATTCACAAAAGACTTTAAGTCAAAACTGAACCTAGATCGTATTTTAAGGTTTGAAATTGGGTACATGGACCTAAAAACAATTTCTACCTCACCTGACTACCACTAGCAAATGCGCAACAAACTCTATGCAATGATTCGACCACTAGGGCCACCCACTTTCTTTGAATCCTTTAGCAGTGCATAGCGTCTTTGGGATCTTCTAATGCATGCATTGAGACACATAAAACAAAACACTAGAAAATGAAACACAAATGAACTCGATGAATATGAGCCTAGCTCGTTAATAAGAAATGACCCTGTTACTTGTGTACATTACTATAGTTCTAGGAGGGACGCACTACATCAATTGATATCTCATGATCACAAGTATTATGGAGAGCTCAATGAATATTTCTATGTAACAGAATTCCAAAAAATTGGGCTAGTGAATATGAACATGGATTACTTTGGATAAAATATGCACCAGTCTATGGTCAAAATACAAACATTGAAGTCGAAAAATTCGTTGACAACTACTTTTCAACTAATTCATTGCTAATTGCAAAGGAACTTAGAGCTCTACAACAACATTGTCACACAAAAAGTTGTAGGATGCATAGAAATTCTAATTGCAGATTTAATTTCCCAATACCCCCGATGAAAGTAACAAAAATACTTGAGCCTATTGAATTTGATAGCGATAAAACAAAATCACATGTGAAGGTAATCTTTGAGACAATAAACAGTACAAGATACAGTGAAAGTGATACATTTGATAGCTTCTTGGCTAGCCTTGGACTAGTACATAATGAATACATACATGCCATCCAATGTATGATCAATTGAACAACTCTGTTATTTCAAAGAAAACCAGTTGACTCCTGGACGAATAACTTTGCACAACACATTCTAGGAATTTGGATTGTAAACACTGATTCCCAATTTGTACTTAACTCATATGCAACTACAATGTATTGCAGTTCCTATATGAAAAAAGAAGATAAAACACTCACAAGAACATTTAAGAACAAACATGAATATCATGTTAGAACAAAATCTGACATCATAAATGCTATTAGTTCTTTAGGGAAATCTTTGGTCAACTTGCAACAAATGTCTGCACAACAAGCAGTTCATATTGTGTTATCACTTCCAGTAAACTGTAGTTCATGAATGTGGGTCTTCATTAACACATCTCCTGTCGATGAACATGCATTTGTTCTTAAAAGAAGAAAGGACTTGCAAAAGGAATCAGATGACTCAAAATACATAATATTCCCATCAATCATCGTCTACTATGTTCTACGACCTATAGTTATTGAACTTGTATGTTTAGAAGAATTTGCATCTACTTATACAAAGAAAGGACAAAAACACAGAAAATCAAGTAGACCATATGTCATTCGATGTGTTAGATATAACAAATTAAAGGACATTGAAAATCACTGGAGAGAACAATTAATGTTATACTATCCCTATCGAGTAAGTGAAACTGCAATTAAGCAACATCATGCAAGTTGGAAATATGCATATCTTGCATTCAAAGAAAGAGACAAGAAAAATGAACAAAAGTTCAAATTTGTTACAACAACTACATGGGGTAACATAGATGATGCAATGCACGCAGTAGATACAGAAACTGAAGAAATATTCAACATAGATAGTTTAAAATCAAATGAAATAGAAACTATAACATTTAACAAATTGATAGATGACAAATACGAAAACTATGACTTGCAAAACGGCTTGGAACATTTCCAAGATACAAATAAGTTTGTTCTATGATCTACAAGGCCATATGAAATCATCAAACGACCACATATACTTGAAGGCATAGAGTACTATGAGTTTATGCGACAATTAAACACAAAACAAGCAAGAATAGTCACTAATGTTGTAACAAGAAAATTGTACAGACCAGATGACCTGATCCATTTGTTATTAATAGGAGGTATAGGAACAGGAAAGACACACACATCTAAGGCAATCTTCCAATCCTTAGTACACATACACAATGTGGCATTGCCTTATAACCCATCACAACTAATAGGAATAATCATTGCATACATGGGCAAAGCTGCTTTTAATGCTGGTGGTGTGACATTGCATTTTGCATTCTATTTTCCCTTTAACAAAGAAGATTTCCCCTCACTAAACAACGAAAAACTAGATACATTATCAGAGAACTTCCAACAATTGTGTGTACTCCTCATAGATGAGACATCACTTGTTGGTGCAACAACACTATATTAAATTGATAAGCGACTCCAACAGCTCTTACACACACTAACTTCATACTTTTGTAATGTTGACATGATATTCTCTGGTGATCTTTACCAAGCAAACCCAGTAAGAGACTCTCTGATCTTTGAAAACCCAAAAATCAACAAAAACATAATTCCATACGACTTTTGGGCAGAGAAAATAAAATGTTATCAATTACACACACCAATGCGTCAAAAAGACGCATTGTTCATCGATGTACTAAATAGGATGAGATTAAACATGCAAACAGATCAAGTTATTGCTTACATAAACAATAATTGCTATAGGCCCGCACCTTTAAGCGCAATTTTCCCATACATTTTCTATCGAAACAAAGATGTCCATAGTCACAATGCAAAAATACTTTCACTAACAAAGGGGGAACAAATAATGCTCGCTACAATTGACAACTACGAGATTCCCATATCAAGTTATTTTGCCTTTGATAAACCAATCTCATTGCCATCAATGATTACAATTAAACAAACATGTTAGTTGAACTATATGTAGGAAACTACAATACTAATGATGGATTGTTTAATGGTGCTAAAGGAATTTTCAAATCCTATTCACCTAATAACAACATACCTGACATTGTCTAGATAGAATTTTCAAACATAGAAATTGGGAAACAACAAAGAAACAAATTCAAACAGCTATAAGATATAAATATACTGGCAAATTGGACACCAATCTTTAGAATTGAAAAATCACTAGAAATGTCTCATAACAAATTACAAATTACAACTCAAAAAAAAATTCCAATCCAATTATCCTGTGCACGAACAATACACCGAACACAAGGGTTGACATTAGATCAGCTTGCATTTGACGCAACTGGTGTCACAAAACATGGTCTAGTCTATACTGCACTATCATGTGTTAGGACTATTGACTCACTATACTTGATTAAAAAATTGGCGCAACAAAACTTCCATGTCAAAAACAAGATAATCAATGAAATGGCACGGCTAGAAACAATTGGTGCATGGGAACTAGAATTCGCAAAGAAGAAATCTGATAACAAGAATGTTTTATCAATTGCAAGTCTAAACACATGTATTCTATGTGCATATCTTAGTGACGTGATCCATCATAAGGACTTAATGGACGATATGATTCTCTGTTTTCAAGAAAATTATTTGTACATTCTGCCAATAGACAAAGAATTCTTATCATTCAATTTTATCATTGCACATTCTACACACGGAATCTTACTTGTATAAACAAAAAAATATCTATTAAAGCAACAAAAACATTTTGCAAAAAAAAAACAGAGCGTACACTAATTGACATGTACTTTCAACAGCCAATTTTCTTAATGAACATTTATGCAGCACCATTTAAACAAGTATCCACAATAATACAAATAATTAAAGAAGAAAAATTGCAAACTACATATACCAATTGTGTTTTCTTTGTCATTGGTGATTTCAACATTAACATTCAGCTACAAATAGTGTGTAGCAAAATCTTTGTACAGTTTATGGAAATGGAAAACTTACAAGAAATAACAAGTAAACTATCTCCGCAACAAAAAACAATAATAGACCATATCTCGACAACCTTTCCCATAAACAAATGTGAAATAAATGCGGCATGGGCATATTGCTCTGATCATAGCATATTTTATGCCCTACTACAACTCTAATGATACTTTTCTGTGAAATCTGGTAAACATGCGATAAAACAAAGTCTATGTCTTCCACATTTTTTGCATCTTTTGTTTTCTCATAGAAAAATCAATGTAACATTGAGATACAAGTTTGTATACAATTTCTTAAACATCACATTCGAACAAATTCTATTTTCTCCAAGAAAAATCAATGTCCAATCAACATACGAAGAGTCTATGTTTTGCAGCTTCCTTGCAACTACTTTGGGCAAACTAATCCAAGTATGTAACAATATATAGAATAACATTATCCACAGATTTACTATTGCATAGAACACATTTTGCTTGTAAACCTAACGTTTTGTACTCATGCCTTGTACAAGTAAATAATATGAAAGGATAGCATGAAGAAATTACTTCTCCAGAGAATTGCAACTTCTTAGAATCTAATAAAAAGTAACTAAACAAGCTTTACATCTATTCTTACAAGTTTTATAATGAAAACAATATGTTAATTTAGATTCTTTTAATATTGTTCTACAAGAAAAACAAGAATAGGAATCTGAAATAAAGGCTAACCATCAACAATGCAATCTGAGCACGATACAAGAACTAAAGAGCGTGAACCTCAGAACAATCTTTCATGGCGACATCCTTGTAATATATAAAACAATACTTGATCAAATACGCAGAACTAAATTGTTACGTGTTGACCTAGTTTATAACAAAGGGAATATGGCAATAACACCGAATGTGCCACACAATCTCACTGCTACTATTGAAGCCAAACTTGTAGTTGGCCAAGGAATTTGTATAAGAGATTTTAAGATCTCTTCAAAAATAATTTATGAACCTGGAGATTGCACTTGCATATTAGTTCTACATGATAAAAGCACCATAGAAACAATCCCAACCATCTGTAACAAGTACAAATTTGTACCAACAACAACAATTAACCAGATCACAAAAACAACAACTGCATTCGCAATTGTCACAATCGTTGGCCTTGTAACATCTACAAAAGAAATAGGTGGTTAATATGTGCTAAATATCAAGGATGCCCAATCTCAAAAAGACAAAGCCACGATATGTACAAATTCAATCATATATACTTTTTTACATTTACTCAAACATATTTTAAAGCAATTACATTTTTCTTTTCCAAAGAAAAAATCGAACTTTTTATAAACAAGATAAAAAGTTACATAGTATATGCCAGAGCATTCAGTTTGCTGTATGATTGAATCATAGATCTCTGCAAAAAATGGATTGCCCTTTCTGTCCAAAAATGCAAGAAATAGAAAACTCTGAAACCGTGAGCCTCCTTATACAGCTCACGTTTCCAGAAACAGTCACAAAATACAGCCCATGTATTAATTATCCATAAAGAGATCCGAGTCACGCATCTATTTCCTGGGTCTCCTCATTGAGGAAAACAACCCAAACAGGAAATAGATACAAAGTAAAACTAGAAGAAACAGTTTATCAAAAAACAATTGTAATCAAAACCAGATAAAAACGACTATGAACAGTCTGCTGAGACATCAGGAAATATAAGCAAAACTATGTATGAGGAGGCTGATCCGACACATGGATCTGTCCATAGTCCTCCTCTGCTATTCTCCAGCTGCCCAAATCTTGTTGCAAACCCTCCTTAGAAAGCCTGTCTGCTGTATCATTGCGTTCCCTGTATATATGGCATAGGGAAAACACATTAAAAGAAAGCTTTAAGTTCTGAATATCTTCTAATAAAGGTCTCAACATATAATTTTGACATCTACTCTAACCATTAACCCATTTTATAACATTTAAAGAATCCCCAAAAATCTGAACTGTGAAGATGTTCCTGTGAATTAGCCAGCATAGAAGCAACTTTAAGGCAGTCATTTCTGCGAAGTTATTTGTTCCAGTGCCTAAACCCACTGATGCTTTTAGAATCTGGTTTTCATTTAGGTGAATGATCAGTCCTGCTCCTGCTTTATTGTTCTGAGAAGCCCCATCAAAATAAGCCCATGGGACTCCTTCCTTGATTTGTTCTTCTCTTATCTGTCTGGGGTTCCTTTCCTCCTCTGATTTGGGAATGTTTGAGTAAATAGAGGTACACTGTAGAGCAATTGTCTCAACAGGGGTTTCCTTATCCAAAAAGATGCACCTGTTCCTGGCGATCCAGATGCCCCAAGAAATAATGGGAGGTAAGTTCCGCAGGTTCCCCTCTGGATATAGCCGCCACCATTTATCCCAAACATCAGAAAAGTTTTCCCCTTCCCAAACGACCTGTTTTTGGATGAGTTTCCCAACCTCCACCCACACTTTTTTAACAATAGGACAATCTATAAATAGATGCCTTATTGTTTCAGAATCAGATTTGCACAGAGAACATCTCCCCGGACCTTGCTTATATCTGGATTGAAGAATGTCCCATGTTGGAATTTTTCTTCTGAGAATGCACCAGAAGAATAGTCTGGCTTTTGCTGGGCATTTGAGCTTCCATAAAAGCTTGGCCCACCATTCCAGATCTCCCCAACCTTTCTTTGACATTAAGAACTTATACCCGAATTTTGGAGAATAAGATCCAGAATCCGCGTGGGCCCATACCAATTGATCCGGTCTATCTTTCAGCCTTACATTTGATCTGGAGAGTTCTTGAGTGTAGGCCTTCCAATCATTCCACCAGTAGGGCCGGAGTTCTAGCTCTTCTCCTGATTTCCATGCTTGTCCCCAGATTGTAGAATGACCAATTTTCTCTATCTGGCTTAGGAAAAGGATACCTTTGGATTCAAGATGTCTGATAAGACCTGGGGAGAGAGCATATTTTTCATTGCACCCAACCCAAGGATCCTTTCCTACCCGAAGGTTTTCCCCGTTTCCAATCTGCCAAGCCAATCCTTGTTCGATAACCTTGAATGCCTCTATAGTAGCTTTCCAGACCACCGATACATTCCCTCCTTTCTTGTTGGGGTTCCTAATCCATTCTTCTAATGGGACAGGGTCTATATATTTCCGCTTCACCACTTTCGTCCAAAGATTTTCCATTTTGATGATTCTCCACCCAGATTTGGCTGCCAAGGAGAGGCTGAAATCAGTGAGGTCTTTAATTCCCCACCCTCCCCATTCTTTAGGCCTTGCCACTTTCTCCCAGGCAACCCAAGGGAGTACTGAATCCTCCTTTGAACCTGCCCAGAGAAATCTGCTGCATATCCTTCTTATCTTCTCTAGAGTTCCTTTAGGTACCCATGTCAAAGCTGCCCAGAAAACCGGCATAGCTAATAACACTGATTTGATTAAGGTCAATCTACCTGCTCTGGAGAGCCACTTAAAACTCCAATGCGATATTCTGGCTTCAATTTTAGCAAGCAGCCAATTCCAGTCCTGTTTCTTATAAGCATTTGGCTTCAGCCAGAATCCCAGATACTTGAAAGGATCCTCCAGATTATACACATCAAAAGGAAGAATTGAAGTAATTTGGCTTTTCTCTTGCCTATTAAAACCTTCCAGGATTAGCTGAGATTTCCTATAGTTTACTTGCATCCCTGTAGCTTTCATGAAAAGCTCAAGAATGTTCTTGAGTTCCTTGATTTCAGTTATATTCCATTGGTGAACAGTAAGATGTCGTCTACAAAGAGAAGGTGGGAAATGAACATATTGACTGCAACTTCCAATCCTTTCACAGAGCCTTCCCTTTTGGCCTTCAGAATCAGCTGGCTCAACCCTTCTGCAACCAGGAGAAAAAGCAAAGGCGACAAAGGGCATCCCTGTCTTAATCCTCTTTGCCCTTTGAAAAAAGGAGAAGCTGCACCATTTATAAGAACCACAAAACTGACACTGGTGATGCATCCCATAATCCAGTTGATGAAGTCCGTTTTAAAGCCTAGATGAGTTAACAACATCCTGAGATAGGTCCAGCTGATTCTATCGTAGGCTTTTGACAGGTCAATTTTAATCACCGCTCCTTTCCTTTTCATCTGCTTGACGCTGTGGATTGTTTCTTGAGCCACCCCTATAGCTTCATGAATCTGGCGACCGTCCAAAAAACCAAACTGTTCATTTGAAATGCATCTTGACAGAATCGGCTTTAAACGAACAACTATCACTTTTGCAATGATTTTATAGATACTGTTACATAGAGATATAGGCCTGAAATCTTCAAAGGATCTCGGGTCTTCCTTCTTAGGAATGAGGGCTATGAAAGTTGAATTGAAGGGGGGGTATACTTCACCTTTCCTCCTAGACTCTTCAACCACCTCTGTTAATTCTGATCCAATCTGGTCAAAAAAGTGTTGAAAGAGTTCTATAGTCCACCCATCCGGGCCTGGACTCTTATCTTTGGCCATAGATTTTATAATACTTTCGACTTCCTCCTTTGTGACTTCTCTCATTAAACTCTCTGCTTCTTCCTCCTCCACATACCGGGGAAAACATTGGGCAGTTCTGATTACTTCTGCTAGAGTTATCTCTCCTTGATCAGTGAACAGGTTTTGAAAATGGCTTCTCCCCAGGTTCGAGAGAGACTCAAAGGTATTGGCCTCTCTGCCCTCTTCGTTTTTTAGCTTCCATATGGTGTTCGAATTCTTTCTCCCTTTTGCATAATTATGGAAGAATCTTGTATTTTCATCCCCAGCCTTAAGCCAAATTGCCCTACTCTTCAACCTCCATTCCTCCTCTCTAGCCAGAAGAATTTGATTTCTATGACTTTCAAGCAGCAAAATTCTATCCTTGGACTCCTGAGATGCATAACCATCCGACTCAGGACTTTCCAATTCCCGAAGTTCTATATCTATTTGGTTTAAATCCTCATTCTATTTTTGCTTCCTGACCTTCGCCCATTCCATAGTTGCTTTCTTCAGTCTTTTTAAATTTTCCATGAAAAGGAAGCACTTATCCTCCGTTGAGCTCCTACCTGGGGTTCTCCAAGTCTCTCTGAAGAGCTTATTATAAGATTCCTCCTGCATCCAAGATGCATTGAATTTGAATGGAGCTGCCGGTTTAAGAGGGGGCTTGGAGAGCTCAAGAAAAATTGGAAAGTGGTCTGAATTTCCTCCCTCTCCCACCCATTGCCGAAACATTGGAATTCTAGAAGTCAAATCTTCACAGAGAAGAAAGCGATCCAGTCTTTTTGCGATTCTAGCATCACCTGCTCTACGGTTCCTCCAAGTGGGCTTTAATTTAATTAGGTTTACATCTATCAGATTATGAGAGCTGAGTGAGTTCATGAAAAAATCTGATAACGGGTCTTCTCTGGCAGAAGGCCCCCACGTCTCGGCATTCCCCATGGAAAAGTTTAGATCTCCACCTATTACCAAATTTTGGCTTCTCAACACCGATTTTGACAGGAGGTCAGTCCAAAAGGAGACCCTCCCCTGACATGGCCCATATATGTTTAAAATCATCAGGGGAAAGCCAAAATTTGGTGATTGAAACTCCATCCCTAACACATGAACCATTCCCCACTGGTTAACAATTTTCAATCTTCCTTCCCTAAAACCTATGGCCAAGCCACCCGAGTGGCCAACAGAATCCATAGCTTGAAAGTGCCAGCCTGGGAGCAGAGAGCTTAGAGCAATCTCCACTTCCAAACTCTTGCCTAGAGTCTCTTGCAATAAAAGGACATCAGGGTTAGAACGCAGAACCATCTCCTTGAGAGCCAGTTTTTTCGGTTTACTGGCTAAACCCCTGCAATTCCAAGAAAAAAAAAAAAAAAATCATTTTATCACATTCTCACAGGGATTCACTGCTCTAAGCGCCCCAGGGATAGACATTTGTTTTCCATCAGCCACATCAAACTTTGCTTTCACCTGAGCTTTTGACAGGTTGGACTTCCTACCCCTAGACTTCCTTTTAAAGCTCTGAGGTGAGTTCAAACCTAAGCCACCAACCGACTCTAGGTTCACAGGTTTTTTATCGAGGGAACGAAGATTATAATGACATGCTGAAGAGGAAGGAACATATTCCTCTTTCTTATTCGGAACCTCTTCACAGTTCAGGTCTAATGAAGGAATAGCAGCGGTGATGTTATCAACATGAACTTGATCAGCATGGATATGACAACTACTGATATGAGAACTAGAAATCAAGCAAGCATCTTTAATTTCGCAGGAAGGAGACAAAGATGAATTACTTGAGTCTAGTCACATACCCTTTGAGTCTTCAATGAGGGTTGCTGCTGGTTCTTTGATGGACTCCTGGACCAAGCTCCCTGACCCGAGAAGGTTTTTAGCCGTGGCCTCTCTGCCTGGAGTTCCTTGTAAAGCCTGTTCCATAGACTTTTCCTCCTTATTTCTATCCACATCCATAGCTTCCTCCTCTTGGACCCCTTCTGGCCCAAAAGCCCTTTTCAATTCTGCTGCCTTTACCTCCTGCTCGACTTTCTTCTGTTTCCTTCTGCGGCGCGTGCCCATCGGACAGTCCCTAGCCAGATGGCCATAAGCATGACATCTATGACATCTGAAGGGTAGATGTTCATAGTCCAATGGCTGTTCAAAAACAAAGTCTTTATACTGAATTTTGATGTTTTCCGCAAGGCCTTCTCTGGGGTTTAAGCTGACCAAGATCTGAGCCATGGCCTTATTCTGATTTTGAATGAAGGACATGTCTATTTCCAGATAAGTACCAAGAAGATTCCCTATAGATTTGAACACAGATTCCACCCAAAGAAAAGGGGGCAGCCCAGGTACTCGTACCCAGACCGGAAACACTTCAACCTTTTCTCGTTGTGCATCAAACAAAGGAGTCCATCGTTTAAATAGCACAGGGTGGTTACCAAAGGCCCAATTTTTCCCCAATACCCAGTCCGCCGCTTCCTTTTTCTCAAATTTCACCATAAACCACCCTTTTGCCAGCACTGAAACCTTAAAACTTTTGACTGGGGCCGACTACCACTGCTGATCCGCCCAATTTTGGATGAATTGGGCTGAGTATTTCTTGCCCCTCGCTCGCCCTACCAGGGTACATTCGGCCACTTCTATCTGAACATCCATTCCCAGGACTAAGTTTTCTTCAAACTCTTTCTTCTTAATGAATTTCTGCTTTTTTCTTTTCTCCCCGGTCTTCCTCTTGCCAGAGACCTCCTCCCTAACCTGAGAATTCGTAGCATCCTTGGCCGCTTCTTCTTGTTGTTCATGCACTACCTTGTCCAAGGTAGGGTTCCCTGTAACGGTGATGTCTGCTAAAGCCTTGCTTCCAGATCCTTTATCTAATCCTTCTGCGAGTCTAAAATCCACTATCTGCTTTCCACAATCAGATCCAGAGATTTCCTTCCTTAGTCCTGAAATCACACCCGCTCCAATGCCAGTCGACCCGGCGGCCAGACTAGGGTTTACCAGACCTTTGGCAAGGATGGTCCTGGTAATAGCCGGCAACCTTTCTACCTCAACTGCCCCTAAGTCAGATTTTAGTCCTCCTCCCACACAATTCCATATCCCGTGTTTCGACCCATAATTTAGAACAATATCTTCAAGCCCTCCAGAGAGAAAACGAGCAGGTGAATAGGGTTTATCCTTACTTACTTGAAAAGAGTGGAGTTCTTCTGCCTGATGGAAAACCTCCTCCTGAAAGCTCAGCTCCTGAGGACCACTTGCTCCCTGACTGTTCAAACCGGCCAACCCCAAGCTTTCCTCCAACAGACCATTTGTTGACCTGTTACTCCACAACCCTTCCGGTGCATATTTCTCGTTTCCATGGCGGCCAGCTGACCCAAAAAACCTTTCAATGTTATGGACAGTTAACTCCTTCCCCCATACCGACAAAATGTCTTCCGGCTCGGGATCAAGATCGACAACTTCTCTAGGTTTGACCATGGTTAATAATCTGCAGCAGGGTATCACAGGAAACCGCAAACAGTCTGTTCCCGCCTACGATTATAGTGTAGGGCCTCGGGTAAACTGGAGATGGCGCCAATGCATTAACACCCAGAAACATAAACATTCTCCTGCTAACAGTGAAGGGCATATGCGCCCACGTTCCAAGACTGCCCTTCTGTTATCCTCCAGGTGTCCTCGTCATACGCCTCGAGCTGCCACCTGCTTCCTCGAAAGCTATCGTTGTCCTTCGCCGTACGTGCTCGCCTCTGTCACCCAGATCTAGACCCTTGTCCACAATGCCTTAGGCCCTCTTCCCTGATGGCCGTGGCCCAAATTCTAGCCCCTATGACCAAACCCTAGCGCCTGCGGCCATCTCCCTCCTCCAATTTTCCCAAATACAAAGCAATTACTTTTAACACGAGTACATTTTGCAATTCAAGGTGATCCAGGTGGATCTCGAGACACCAAGAGAATGGACAAGGCTTGAAATTTAAAATGGCAGAAAGGAAAAGTTGTTGGCATAAATTAAGAGGGCTCGTCTCCCTGATCACGATGGCACGAACAGTTCATCAATCTGAGCTTGTATGCAAAAGATAGAGCTCTTCAAAGATTGGTATGGCGGGAGAAAAATGGGGCCCACAGTGCGCGACATGGCATCCCAGTCAGCACGTGAGACCCACATGGTAGCTTGACACTTGGCATCCCTCCAGTTGTCTCCTAAACCTACACAAACAACAAAAATAATTTTTGGGTTAGAAACTATATAAACAATAAAACCAAAAATCATAAATCCCAAAAAAAACTATATATTAACAAAAGTGAGAAAAAAGGTTAATATATATAAATCAAACTATATAACAAAGTTATTTTGTTATATTAAAATAGCACAACCAAACTCCAATGTAACATTCACGTGGAGGGTTATTAAAAGGGATGAACATATACTAGCATTTGCACCAGATGTTGCAAAGGAAACGCCGTAAGGCATAAATTTAAGAACACAAATACAAACCAAGAGTACTTTTATAAATAATAAAAATATATTGACCACTCAAATCAATGCCCCATTAACTGGAACCACTTAGTAGACATATCTATCAACATTAGGATTATACACAATGATCAATAAATTTCCCATATACAAACAGCACCTTCCAGAACAACCTTTTGTCACGTCCACATTTTAAAAAATGCCTTGGAACATGATTGGAATCTCCCATATTGTCTTTTTCATTATGAAGATAAATCTTCCCTATCGTTATTTTCATCATGAATATTGTTAGTTCATTGTTGTAAAGTGTTAGTGTGTTAAAATATACAAACAACACCTTCCACAACAACCTTTTGTCACATCCACATTTTAAAAAATGCCTTGGAACATGATTGGAATCTCCCATATTGCCTTTTTCATTATGCAGATAAATCTTCCATATTGCTATTTTCATCATGAATATTGTTAGTTCATTGTTGTAAAGTGTTAGTGTGATAAATTCAATACCATAAGTTCAACAAGCGAAAAACATTCCTCAATTAGCATAATATGTATTTTTCTCTCACCGTGTATTCTTCAGTCATGCATTACAAAACTTCCATCAAAGAGCACAAGTAACAGATTAACTGATTTTTTTCGAGATCATAAACTGGAAAAGCCCTGAAACTTTTCGAGTTCCATACCTAAACCAAAAAAATGAACCACCCTAAGAAACCCTAAACCAAGAAAATGAAAAACCCTAAGAAACCCTAAACCAAGAAACATTTCATGCTAGTTAGCGTTACTGATATATTCATGACTGATCATCTCTTATGGGTGTGCCTTCTGCGGATAACCTGAAATTATCAAGAAATGCATTCCTTCCACTCAAAATAACATGCAAGAAGTCATTAACCTGTTTAGAAAGAGGATCTAACCCCTGGGCAAGCAATTGTGCACTTTGCTGTAATTCCTGTATAGAAATTCTAATATGTTCCACTTTCTCTGTTCCATTGACAATGTCAGCAAAAGATAATTTCTCACTATAGGGTGAACATTTTCAATCACTGCATCCAACAATTCTAGCTCTTTCAAAACTCAATCTTGGCCGTTGGCAAAACATCTCTTGATTTCGTCATTAATCCCTCACTGAAAACTCATGAATGTTGTGGACCACAAAAACTGATCAGGAATATGCAATTCAATCAATGGGCCAGAGTGCCCAGCGAGAGCAGAAGCCACCACACTGCAGAGAAATATAGTTGTTGCCTTCACTCCATACATCGCTCTCAAGAAAACACTACCCTTTGACGATGACTTTACCTTCCCAAACTGAAGGCTTTTGCTCATATGCTGTAATATCACAATGCAATTTTCAATCCTACTATTCCTTTGGGTGTTTGCACCATTTTTCCCCTTCGAATCCATTTTTTCCTTCAACTCTTGGAGAGAACCTTTGACATGGAAGAGCTTGTCGTTAGACCAAACGCCATCTGAAAAGTCCAGCAAATGCAAAGCATAATGAACAAGAAGCTGGAAATATTCAAGCTTTGAAATTTTGACATTTAATGCAAGGCAAATGTCTAAAAGCTTTACAGTGTCATCCAGGTATTCGTCCATCCATTTCTCATCCCATTATGCTGTAGGAAATTGGAGATCTGTAATAAGGGACTTGAGGTCCGCGTGTGTAGCAGATAAAACTGCCATGGCTTGCTGCATCCACAACAGATGTATCGTGTTCTTCAATAACATACTGGCACCCTAATCATTTTATGGTAAAACAAAACACATAATTGCAGTCAAACAAAGATGGTTACAAAGTTCTCAATGATCAAAGATTTTTTGATCAAATTGTTTTCTGTTGCTTTCTCTCTATTTTCCCATGAAAACAATGAAGCCCATTAACTGGAGTCCAATTTAGAACTGACGGAACCCTACTCGAGTCTGTAGGGTGCCATGGGGATGCTTTTCTTGTGCACTACAGACGGGGAAACAAGGCGGGGTCATTTTTAGTGTCATTTGTTGTCAATGGATTCCTTGGATATGCCTCCTATGATGGAAGACTGTCTATGGGACGTCCCAAATGTCAGGGGTTTGTCCTTGCCAAATTGATATAATGGGATTTTGTTAAAAAAATGTTTTTTAATCAATCACTGGTTAACATGAGCAAGATTTTCTTGATTGTGAGGTTATTAGTGGTGTATTTATTCTGCTAGAGTTTTGAAGGATTTGCAGGTCTTACTATTTTTTGTAAGCATAAGCACACATATCAGTATGGATATGTTATTGGAGAAGCTTAAACTCTGGTGGAAGGAAGCCATCATTAAAATGCTTATTATTTTAACTTATATTTCACTTGAAGCCACCTTTTCCCATTAAAAGACCTCACTCTCCCAAATGCATTAAAGCATAGAAGCAAAAGTCATAACATTTAATGGAGTGTCTTATAATTTCCCCCAGTCATCCCCTGCATTTTTTCCCTTGAAACTTTGGTGAATAGAGGCATGAGGAAGCATCGAGTCCCATTTCTTTGGTTGATGATTGATTAGAAATTGCTATACAGGTTGTAGACTAACAAGTTAACTTTTTAGTCTTTTTTTCGTGTAGATATTCTAGTTGATTTTTCTTAAAGTCTTGTCAGAAATCTCAAAAATGTACTTTTAAGTTGTTGAGTCTACACAACATATGTTTTCTAAAGACTTTTTACGGTGCTAAATCCATTTTTTCATTTAAAATTGCAATTTAAATGACAGAATATTGTGATGTCACCAAGAATTGTATTACTAGATTTTGGTGAGAAGGACCAAAAAAATATTCGCG
Organism: Pinus tabuliformis; assembly: GCA_031772625.1. Classification (NCBI taxonomy): domain Eukaryota; kingdom Viridiplantae; phylum Streptophyta; class Pinopsida; order Pinales; family Pinaceae; genus Pinus; species Pinus tabuliformis. The sequence goes on from CM062818.1 coordinate 371,420,789, forward strand.
TTAGACTACACCCTTATTCATCTATTCCTTTTACCTGGCCTTTGATGATGATAAGCAATGTTGAATTGGAAATGTGTATCACAACATTGCCAAAAGTGGCTCAATATTTGCTAGATGTTTTATAGGTGATAGAGTAAGGCATTGTTTAGTATAAGTTTTAGAGGTCATAGAGCAAGGCACTATTTGGTATATGTAAGAGCTGATAGAGCAAATCACTGTTTGGTAGATGTTTTAGAGGTGATAGAGCAAGGCATTACATATAAGCTACTTTAAGAGGAGTTTTTCAATATGAAATTCAGCTCCATTTTGTTATGAAATGCATTGTTAGATGGACATTTAAGATCAACAAGTATACTGTCATTAACTCCTAGGGCTTAGGAAACCAATACAAAACCATATTTATGTTTATAGGATTTTCCATGTGTGGAAGAAACCTTAGTCCTTAATGCACTTACTTTTCTTGCTGCTTCTTTCATTGTCTTTGGTGGTTTCATTGTCTTTGGTGGTATCTTGCTAGAAAATCCTTACATAAATTCCAATATATGTTCTCTAAAACAATATAAAATTCTCTCAAACGCAATACATGAGCTTGGATACCACTTGGAGCAAAACCACATCACAAAAGACACATTGTACATTGAACGCACAAACAATAAGTTCCTTTCTTCCAATTTTTGACATTTTGCATTAAAGTAAACAATATCCAAGCCACTAAGTGGATAACTCTGCTCTTTTTCCTGTCTACGGGTGCACTGAGGCAAAGATTTTTGCTTTCTGAGGAAACTAAAAAACTAATTGTCCATAAATATCTAATTGATAAAGACTATTTAGTAATGATTTTTAACTTATCACAAAAAGCACACTCATTTTTATGCCATCACTAAGAATCAAAGGTATGCTTTTGTATGAAAGTTAGACATGGGTGGAAGGAGTTTGACTATATTTTGTGGTTCTAGATGTCTACTAATACGACCTAATTTGACCTTGAATGATGCAAGTTCTGGTTTCTTGAGCTTTTTATAAAGACACCGTTGAATTAAGATTTCGAGCTTTTTCTGATCTTGAGTAGAGTTTAGAGGATGTTTCCTTCATTACCAATACAAGTTTGGATCCATCCCATAACATAGCTGAATTAACCTGAATGGATTTTTTTCCAATATTGTTTTTTCCAAGCCATTATGTTCCTTAGTTAGCTCAAGTCATCTACAGACACAACAAGGACCTTGAAAATCCAGCCATTAATCTGAAAGGATATATGGTAAGACCCTATACTGTCATTATGAATGTATGGGCATTAAAATATAACGAGCAACACTTGAAATGGACGACAGATGGCAATAAATCATTTGTTCTAAATAGGATCATATAGAATGACAAGTGGCGATTATATTTCTATATTGTGTTTTAACATCCGGAAAATCATGGTTCTTGCAGGTGGGCAATGCACTTACAGATGATTTCCATGATCTTGTAGGGATTTTTGAATTTATGTGGTCTCATGGTTTGATATCAGACAACACCTACCAGTTGCCCAATATTCACTGTGACTTTTCATCTCTTGTGCATCCATCAACTCTATGTAATATGGTATTAGATCGTGCCGAGGTGGAAATGGGGAATATTGATCCATACAGTATCTACACCCATCCTTGTTTGAACAGTACTGGAACATATAGAAAACAACAAAAAAGAAGATATGTAAGTATATTATATACATTAAGCATTGTATATGCCAGCAGATCAGTTTGAAGGTATGCTTAAAGTCCAATTTCGTATCTTTTCCATTTGGTAGTCTCTTTCCCATTGACATGGTAAACTATAAAATAAAGACCAGAGAAAAATAAGTGTAAGAATATTAGATACATTAAGCATTCTATATGCCAACTTATCAGTTTGAAGGTATGCTTAAAGTCCAATGCTATATCTTTTGCATTTGGTAGTCTCTTCCCCATTGACATGGTAAACTGTAAAATAAAGACCAGACTAGATGATTGAGGTCATTTTTTCTCAAATTAAACACATTCTTGCGTGCCATTGAGGTCCACAATTTGTTGCATGGTGAATTTAAATGACTGGTATCCATCACCTCTAGATGGGGATAATCAGATCAGCTATAAGAGCACTACTGCATTCTCTTTCTCACAGAGGCATTTTGTTGCAGCCATGGAGGCATCTGTTTGTGGAGTATGATCCTTGCACTGAAAAGCATTCCGAAATTTATTTCAATCTACCTGAAGTACAAAAGGCTCTTCATGCCAATGTTACAGGAATTCCTTATAACTGGACTACTTGCAGGTCTGTGGTTTTATTATTAAAATGGTAACTTTTTTTTATCTGGTGCTACTTCTTTTGCATTTATAAAGGACCTTCATTCATCAATCTGGTCTGTTTGCTTTATTATTTATAGTGATGAAGTTTCTGCTCGCTGGGGAGACTCCCCTAGATCTATGTTGCCAATTTACCTAGAGATCATAAACGTTGGACTACGCATTTGGATGTTCAGGTCACAACTCACAATGCATATCATTTCTTTTAATCAGAACATGGCACTTAGAACAATGAGAATATTTCTGATTGGACTTTTGTTGTTATCTTCCATCATAAAATCTACTACAGAAAATTCGATATTGTTTTGTTGGTATGTAGTGGAGATACAGATTCAGTGATTCCAGTTGTAGAAGAAACAGGGATTCAAGGGCCTTACCCCACGATTTATGATCGGAAATCTACTGGATATTGCGAGAAATATATAGGAGGAGTTGTGTAGAGACATGGCCTTTATACATCATGATTTCAGAAAGAGTGCTTTCCCTTATATGGTTGAGTGGTCCAGGAAATATGATACTGTTACAAGTAATTTTTATGGCATATGCTGCTTATGGATTATTGGTTTATTTATTTGTTGCAATTATAGATTTGAAATTCAATTACTTTTTGTAGGTGAGAAGTTTGTGATCTGATTTGGTTACGAACTAAGAATTGTTCTGACCTGATGCAGAATTGATCCAACAATTTCTATCTTCCAAGCACGTGAATTACTGTGGAAAGTCTCCTCTGGACCAGAAAATGTTGTTTGTTGTGGTTGGGAGAAGTGCATTTGTTGTTAATGGTGAACAATGGTCTTACCAACACCGAATGTTTGCGCCTGCCTTTAATATGGAGAAGCTCTCAAACCTCAAGGTGAATATGGAAATTAAAGATGGTAGAAATAACTTTCGAGTTAATATCATTGAAGAAATTTAATGGTTATGGGCATTGCTTTTCTGTTTTATATGCTCTTCATATACTTAATATATAATCCTGTTTGTTTTTATTTTACTTTATTTTTTATCATAGCCACACTAAAATAGTACTACATATTCATGCAAAAGTAAATGCAGCATACCTGGCTGAGTAACAATCACCTTCTTCCAGTCATAGCCACACACATACCTCGAGATTCACAAATAATTCGAGATTCAGTCTTGCCACGGAAGAGCTTGTCGTTAGACAAAATTCCATCTGAAAAGTCCAGCAAATGCAAAGAATAATGAACAAGAAGCTGGAAATATTCAAGCTTTGAAATTTCGACATTTAATGCAAGGCAAATGTCTAAAAGCTTTACAGTGTCATCTAGGTATTCGTCCATCCATTTCTCATCCCAGCTTTGAAATTTCGACATCTAATACAAGGCAAATATCTAAAAGCTTTACAGTGTCATCTAGGTATTCGTCCATCCATTTATCATCCCATTCTGCTATAGGAAATTGGATATCTGTAATAAGGGACTTGAGGTCCGCGTGTGTAGCAGATAAAACCGCCATGGCTTGCTGCATCCACAACACATTTGTCGTGTTCTTCAATAACACACTGGCACCCTAAGCATTTTATGGTAAAAAAAAACACATAATTGCAGTCAAACAAAGATGGTTACAGATTTCTCAATGATCAAGGATTTTCTGATCAAATTGTTTTCTGTTGCTTTCTCTCTATCTGCCCCATGAAAACAATCAAGCCCATTAAATGGAGTCCAGTTTAGAGCTGAAAGAACCCTACTCGAGTGTGTAGGGTGCCATGGGGATGCTTTTCTTGTGCACTACAGAAAGGGAATCAGGGTAGGGTCATTTTTAGTGTTGTTTGTTGTCAATGGATTCCTTGGATATGCCTCCTATGATGGAAGACTGTCTATGGGACGTCCCAAATGTCAGGGGTTTTTCCGTGCCAAATGGCTATAATGGGATTCTGTTAAAAAAATGTTTTTTAATCAACCACTACTTAACATGAGCAAGATTTTCTTGATTGTGAGGTTATTAGTGGTGTATTTATTCTACCAGAGTTTTGAAGGATTGCAGGTTTTACTATTTTTTGTAAGCATAAGCACACATATCAGTATGGATATGTTATTGGAGAAGCTTAAACTCTTGTGGAAGGAAGCCATCATTAAAATGCTTATTATTTTAACTTATAATTTACTTGAAGCCACCTTTTCCCATTAAAATACCTCACTCTCCCAAATCCCTTAAAGCATAGAAACAAAAGTCATAACATTTAATGGAGTGGCTTATAATTGTCCCCAGTCATCCCCTGCCTTTTTTCCTTTGAAACTTTGGTGAATAGAGGCATGAGGAAGCATCGAGTCCCATTTCCTTGGTTGATGTTTGATTAAAAATTGTTATACAAGTCGTAGGCTAACAAGGTGAATTTTTAGTCTTTTTTTCGTGTAGATATTCTAGTAGATTTTTCTTGAAGTCCTGTTAGAAATCTGAAAAAATGTAGTTTTAAGTTGTTGAGTCTACACAACTTATGTTTTCTAAAGACTTTCTACGGTGCTAAATCCATTTTTGCATTTAAAATTACAATTTAAATGACATAATATTGTGATCTCACCAAGAATTGTATTACTAGATTCTGGTGAAAAGGACCAAAAAAATATTCGCATTAGACTACACCCTTATTCATCTATTCTTTTTACCTCGCCTTTGATGATGATAAGCAATGTTAAATTGGAAATGTGTATCACAACATTGCCAAAAGTGGCTCAATATTTGCTAGATGTTTTATAGGTGATAGAGTAAGGCATTGTTTGGTATATGTTTTAGAGGTGATAGAGCAAGCACTGTTTGGTATATGTTTTAGAGGTGATAGAGAAAATCACTGTTTGTAGATGTTTTAGAGGTGATAGAGCAAGGCATTACATATAAGTTACTTTAAGAAGATTTTTTCAATATGAAATACAACTCCATTTTGTGATGAAATGCATTGTTAGGTGGACATTTAAAATCAACAAGTATACTGTCATTAACTCTTAGGGCTTAGTAAACCAGTACAAAACCATCTTTATGTTTGTAGGATTTTCCATGCGTGGAAGCAACCTTAGTACTTAATGCACTTAATTTTTTTGCTGCTTCTTTCATTGTCTTTGGTGGTATCTTGCTAGAAAATCCTTACATAAATTCCAATCTATGTTCTCTAAAGCAATATAGAATTCTCTCAAACGCAAGACATGAGCTTGGATACCACTTGGAGCAAAACCACATCACAAAAAACACATTGTACATTGAACACACAAACAATAAGTTGTTTTCTTCCAATTTTTTACATTTTGCATTAAAGTAAACAATATCCAAGCCACTAAGTAGATAACTCTACTCTTTTTCCTGTCTATGGGTGCACTGAGGCAAAGATTTTTGTGTTCTAAGGAAACTAAAAAAATAACTGTCCATAAATATCTAATTGATAAAGACTATTTAGTAATGATTTTTAACTTATCACAAAAAGCACACTCATTTTATGCCATCACTAAGAATCGAGGGTATGCTTTTGTATGAAAGTTAGACATGGATGGAAGGAGTTTGACTATATTTTGTGGTTCTAGATGTCTACTAATACGACCTAATTTGACCTTGAATGATGCAAGTTCTGGTTTCTTGAGTTTTTTATAAAGACACTGTTGAATTAAGATTTCGAGCTTTTTTTGATCTTGAGTAGATTTTAGAGGATGTTTCCTTCATTACCAATACAAGTTTGGATCCATCCCATAACATAGCTAAATTAACCTGAATGGATTTTTCTCCAATATTGTTTTTTCCAGGCCATTACGTTCCTTAGTTAGCTCAAGTCATCTACAGACACAACAAGGACCTTGAAAATCCAGCCATTAATCTGAAAGGATATATGGTAAGACCCTATACTGTCATTATGAATGTATGGGCATTAAAATATAACGAGCAACACTTGCAATGGACGACAGATGGAAATAAATCATTTGTTCTAAATATATCATATAGAATGAAAAGTGGCGATTATATTTCTATATTGTGTTGTAACAGCCGGAAAAGCATGGTTCTTGCAGGTGGGGAATGCACTTACAGATGATTTCCATGATCTTGTAGGGATTTTTGAATTTATGTGGTCTCATGGTTTGATATCAGACAACACCTACCAGTTGCTCAACATTCACTATGACTTTTCATCTCTTGTGCATCCATCAGCTCTATGTAATATGGTATTAGATCCTGTCGATGTGGAAATGGGGAATATTGATCCATACAGTATCTACACCCGTCCTTGTTTGAACATTACTGGAACATATAGAAAACAACAGAGAAAAAGATATGTAAGTATATTATATACATTAAGCATTGTATATGCCAGCAGATCAGTTTGAAGGTATGCTTAAAGTCCAATTTCGTATCTTTTGCATTTGGTAGTCTCTTTCCCATTGACATGGTAAACTGTAAAATAAAGACCAGAAAAAAAGATGTGTAAGAATATTAGATACATTAAGCACTCTATATGCCATCTTACCAGTTTGAAGGTATGCTTAAAGTCTAATGCTATATCTTTTGCATTCGGTAGTCTCTTTCCCATTGACATGGTAAACTGTAAAATAAAGACCAGACTAGATGATTGAGGTCATTTTTTCTCAATTAAACACATTCTTGCGTGCCATTGAGGTCCACAATTAGTTGCATGGTGAATTTAAATGACTAGTATCCATCACCTCTAGATGGGGATAATCAGATCAGCTGTAAGAGCACTACTGCATTCCCTTTCTCACAGAGGCATTTTGTTGCAGACATGGAGGCATCTGTTTGCGGAGTATGATCCATGCACTGAAAAGAATTCCGAAATTTATTTCAATCTACCTGAAGTACAAAAGGCTCTTCATGCCAATGTTACAGGAATTCCTTATAACTGGACTACTTGCAGGTCTGTGGTTTTATTATTAAAATGGTAACTTTTTGTTTATCTAGTGCTGCTTCTTTTGCATTTATAAAGGACCTTAATTTATCAATCTGGTCTCTTTTCTTTATTATATATAGTGATGAAGTTTCCGCTCACTGGGGAGACTCCCCTAGATCTATGTTGCCAATTTACCTAGAGATCATAAACGTTGGACTACGCATTTGGATGTTCAGGTCAGAACTCACCGTGCATAACATTTATTTTAATTAGAACATGGCACTTAGAACAATGAGAATGTTTCTGGTTGGACTTTTGCTATCATCTTCCATCATAAAGTCTACTACAGAAAATTTGATATTGTTTTGTTGGTATGCAGTGGAGATACAGATTCAGTGATTCCAGTCGTAGAAAAAATAGGGATTCAAGGGCCTTACCCCATGATTTATGATCAGCAATCTATTGGATATTGCGAGAAATATTTAACAATGCCACATTAAAAATGCTCTGAACAAAGCCTATGTTCTTAAAAGCTAAAACCTCTCTGACACACGTAGGTAGGCAGTGCAGGCTTCCCTAGTGACAATGAAAAACACAAGTGCCTAATAAACAGATAGTGCTCTGTGTTTCCCATGTCTAGAATCAAACATAGGTACCTAAAAAATATAGAGTTATAGCTCTGTGTTTCTCTTGCCCTATATGAAAAACATCGTCTACCAGCTTGGATCAGTTATTCTCTCCTTCTCCTGTTGAAGATGTTGTGGAGCCGGCTTCCTGCGAGTCATTGAAGAATCTTCTTGGCACTTGCAACCTCCATCTCTGAGAGCTTTTGCAGATGTTGACATGCTCCAGCTGTGGCAATCTTCTTCCGCAGATGTTGACATGCTCCAGCTGTGGCAATCTTCTTCCTGCAGGTTTTTCTAGTTGAGAGAGCCAACAATACAGAAGGTGCGAACTTTTTAGCCACAGTCTGGTTTCTGGGATCCAGCAATTGCACCAGATGGGCCACGCTTTTGTCATCCTTGATGAATTCCTTCCTGTTGGTTTGCCCAACGAGCAATGCAGAAAGTGCCTGAGCAGCCGCCTCTTGAGATGTGCTTGGCTTAGCTTCGAACATCTTCACCAGAGGGGGAACACACCCTGCTTCACCCAATGCCTTCTGGGTTTCATTGCTGAATGAAAGACTGCAAATAGAGGAACCAGCCAATTGCTGGACAGTCAAATGAATAAAAGCCAACTGCTTCAGAAACCCTGAAGAAGAAACCAAGGCCTTAGTAGTGGTGACAAAAGCTTAAAGACTATTTATCGCTCTGATGACGAGCTCCTACAATTTGGGCATAGTGGGTTCTTCTAAAAGACTTAACAAGGTTTGAATTTCACCTTCTTTGGCAATTAACTGACGCATTTTCTCATCTTGGGAAGCCATTGCATGCAGGGACTCTGTTGCATTTTCTTGCGTAGACGACATACCAGAAGAAACCGGATTGAGCAGAATAGTAATCGCCCCTTCTTCCGCCATCATTTTCCTTGTCTCTTCCACAGCAGCCACATTCTTCAGCACCCCTATAGCCAAGGCCTGTGCAGCCGAGGTTCCCGATTTGCAAATATGAATCAGAACTGAAACCCCACCATGACCCGCAATTCCCCAAGCATCTTCTGCATTCCTCCAATGGCCGCCACAACCTTTTCTTTACACAACGAGCTCCTGGATTGCAAGCACCGAACCAATGGACCTAAAGCGCCCTACGTTTTTTTAGGGTTTTTTAATGTTATAAAATATTTTCTTATTAAATTAGACGGCTGATTTTTGTTCAATCGTCTAACAAAAGATCTAACGGCTATGATTAAGATAGAAAGGCATTTAGGGGAGTTCATTTTAGAGGGGAACGCCTTATAGCGTAAATATATAAACAATATATATCCATAACCGTTAAACGTACATGCTGGAAAGATGTTATGGTATATAGTTAAACCAAACAAATTAGCCAACGAATATGTGGCAGAGTATTATTATAACAAAACTTTATATCATAACCAACGTATATAGTGGGGAGATACTATATGGTTACACAACCAACGCATAACATCGTGGAGTATCACGTTGAAACAAATCACAACAAAATGACGGTCAACATAGGTGGTACGTTGGGGGTTGGGTAGGTGGCCACGTAAGTCATCTCGCCACCCAAAGCCACCCATATATATCACGTGATGAACAGTACAACGCCAAACAAAATTAATGCGCATAGTGTTGGTTGGAAAGGGATGGGTGCGGTCCCGTGAAGTACGGGCCCACCCCCCAACTATGATATATATATATAGTTGGTTAAAAACTATACGGTTGGTAAAATCACATATGTTATTTATATATGTGTTAAAAAGAAAACTATAACAAATTTTTATGATAAGTCCGTCCATACTTTTATAAAAACATAATATTTTTGTTAGCGTGGGGGAGAGTAGAGGTATAGCAGCCCAGGCAGGGGAACCGAGATAGAGGCAGTGGAACCTGAGCATTCAAAAAATAGTGGTAGAACCATGCTTTGCTGAAGTTTTGCAAGAGGGTGATTTTGGTCCAGTCTCAGAATTGGGCAAGTTTTATATCAATTTTTCACTTCTCGACGACGGGAATCCAACAGTGGTGTCAGTTTCTATAGCAAAGCTCTCCAATTTTTACGCATTTTTCAGCATAGAGGTATAATGCTCCATTTTTGTAACTGATGAATGTAACTTCTTTTGATACCATTTTTAATGAATGAAGGCCTCCCCATTGATCGAGCAGGGCTCGGAGACGTAGTCCAAGGGGGACGAAATCCGTTATCAAGTTCTTGTTTTCTTGTCTTCTCATGTGTTTCTTTTTCTTCTTCTCACATGTGCACATTTAAGTTTCTCTTTCGTTAAGTTGTTTATGTAACTCTTTAATGCATCTATAAACAAAGATAACCTGGATCACAAGGTTATCTCTTGAATACATTTGTATCACTTTTCAAATCCATACAAAAACAAATTTTGAAACAAGAAGCACGAATGGTGTTGTTTCGAAATTTTGTTAAAGGAAAAGAACACAAATCACTATGAACGTGCATGTCCACCTTCATAACAGCTGTTAATTCGAATAGAGTACTTGTAGACCTAAGCAAACTAATTGTGTCAACAACAAAGGTTGTTTCATAGTTCACAAAATATAAATTCTACTCGTTTATTTATTGTCCTCTTAAATTCTGCTCCTTTATTTATTGCCCTCCTAGCATTTTCTATTACAATATCTAATGCTAAAATTACACTGGAACATGAACCAAGTAAAAGGAATGCTGACGATATTAAACATTCATGTAGAGCCTTTTGTAACAATTTGCAAAATTGTTCTCTTTCGACAGATACATTTGGAACAGTTTCCGCAGATAAACTTGATTGTTCCACAAATAAAGAGTTAACCATGTATCATCGCTGTCTACAATTGCACTGCATTATCCAAACAAAGGAAAACGTTCAGTACAAGTGCATTCTGAAGAACGGTTTGCTACTAGAGCTTTGTCCATCTTTAACAGATCTGACATATGAAAAATATCTTGAAGACATTGATGATATCACATACAACCTACGAGACTTCCACGTACAAAGTAGTTTTCTGTTGGATAGTTCAGATGTCATTTTTCACACAGAATAATTCAATTTCAGTATCAAAGAGGATTAATCTCTTTTGTCATCTCATGCATCTACCTGCCATGGTGCTCCTCTTCTGTTGTTGCTTTTTCATGAAATTTGTTCAAATTGCACTACCTCGACATTTTGTTTCATAAACCATGCTCCCAAGAACAGCTCGCAAAATAGGTTTCCATTTTGCAAATGTAACCATGGTGCAATTCTGTGTCCTCAATCTGAACCCTAGTATCAAGGAACTAAGGTCTGTAAATATTGTATCATTGATCACTAGATACTGTAAATAATAGATATTCATTTATTGTCTTAGCTTAATGCTTTGGATGCTGTAAATAATAAATATTCATTTGTTGTCTTAGATTAATGCTTTAGGACATATTGATGATCATTTCATATTTTCCTTCATATCAATGCAAAAAAAAATGTGTCAAATATGCACAAAATCACTTCTAGCATTCACCTCTTTCTTGCTATATGTGTCTAAATATTCCTATCTTATTAACCCTAGCCAATCCTATATTATTAGCTATGATTTTGAGCTTATGAGCCTACCTAGATTTCTTCTTTGTTTACTAGCATTTACCCTTGCAGCAGGTACCCATCAAGAAATATACTGAAGTAATTGGTGAACAAACCAATTCTGGGAAAAGGAATTTACAAATCGATGTGACAATTTTGTCTTAGCTTATTGCTTTGCAAGGTAGACAACACTTCACATGAAGACTTGTTTGGTTGTGCACTGGGTTATTCGAACTCTCTTGCCCCCAATTGGGATTCTTTCTGCTTCACTTCAAGCATCTTGCTGAATGCAGGCCTTTCCAAATAACAATTGTATCAACTTACTTAATAAATCAACTGATTCTAACTTGCCTGAGCTATCGAGGACGATAGTGATGCAGAGCAGCGTTGGTTTCTCTACGAGTTAATATGGAGAGCCAAAGGGACGATTGCTCCAGATGTGAAAGTAGTGGAGTTTAAAACCACATTTACTTTACGGGGAAGAGCCCTACAGTGGTTTATGAAGTTTGTCCAAACATATTCTTATTGTTGAATTCTAGATGCTAGAATATAGTTGTGTTTAGCTTAAAGAAATAAAGAAGATGGTTGGTGAAAGTGCATGAGGACATGGGCCTAAAGTTTGTGCTCTTAGTTCATATCCTTCTACCATTATGCCACTCTTAACATAGGTATGAAACCAGGAGATAATTGTATGCTTTCCCTTATTGCATAAGCATATGCAATTACTAGTTACTTTTGATCATATTGATTTAACGTTGAGCTTAGGATACCACGAGAAGCATTTGATTGCTACGTTTGCTTACCGAAATGAACTAACCCAACCAGTCAATCTGACCGATCCGGTTCCCTGCTTACCGAAATGAGCTCATAAGGTGTAAGTGGAGATTCTGTATTCTCCACCAACTAGATCTTGTTCTCTAAATAATGTATCTACACCTTTTGTTGCTTATAGATAAACAACTTGTTATACTGCTGCTTACTCACCTGAATCACGCTTATAGATAAACAACTGGTTATACTGCTGCTTACTCACCTGAATCACCTTTTGTTGGTGATCCTATTGAAATTGGTGCTTCTTCCACCTTTGCCTTTGCTTTTGCAGGATCTACTGGCATTGGCTATCAAACTGGCAGTCTTCTTAGAGTATTGCTTGTCTTCAGGTTTCCCCTTTGGGTATTTACTATGGGCCTTTGTAATGTATAAGTGAATGCCCCGTCAAGGGCACCAACTCCAACTTCCTCAGGGCCGAGCCATAATAGCTACGCAATATGAGCCCTGGAGGGTGCAAGATCTGGTTTTGTATGGACTAACATAACACAAACATCTGGCCTAGGGGAGTCGACATGTACAAATTCAAGGTATCGAACCTCCCCTACTATCTTACATCCTAAGCCTTTTATAAGAAGGTAGCTTCGGCGCCTAGGGTGAAGAGGTAATGTACATGAGCAAGGTTTGTCTATGTGCTACTAGAAGTCTTTTAGTGCTCCACGATAGAGAAACAGATAGTGGGTTAGACAGTACTCCACAATCGATGTTTGATGCGTGATATGTTGTAGCTTGGTATAGATTGCCCCTGTTGCAACTTTCTAATGTCGTTGGTGCCACAAGTGGCTGTGTGGGTGATATGGGCCTCAAGTTTATGCGCTTAGCTCATATCCTTCTACCATCATGCAACCCTTAACATAGGTGTGAAACCAGGAGATAACTGTATGATTGCCCTTATTTCATAACAATATGCAATTATTAGGTACTGAATTTCTAGATCATATTGATTTAACATCAGCAACAAAAACCATACTTCGTCGTCAACGGATTCGATAGATGGTTGCACATACATTGAGCTTAGGATACCACAAGAAGCATTTGGTTGCCAGGCCTCGTTACCGAAATGAACTAACCCAACAAGTCAATCTGACTGATCTGGTTTCCTGCTTACCGTTAAGACTATAGATTAAACTGCATCACAACTTGACTTTGCTCCCACCATTGCTTTCAACATTCACATAGAACAGGGACTAGGGACTAGCTGTCGCACAGCCCCTCTGGTTATACTTAAATTCAATAACAAATTTTACATGACTTTATCACTGCACCTCTTAACTTTAAAAACACAAATTCTCATACTTTCTTTTTCCTTTTTAAAAAAAAATATATAAATTATTTTCCTAATAAATTCAGAAAGTAATAAAAACATTCGTTAATATTGTTTGCCCACGTTGCCACCTCTTCTCTCTTCTTAGTTTTGGCATGTTTGTATGTGGTCCATAATGCCGGGTCCAGTACCATTTAAAATATATTTACCTGCTTTGTAATGATAGAGATTAAACAACATTTTGGGATGTTCGAAATTGACCATTTTTATAAGCCTTCATATGCATATAGACCCAACATATATTATCCAACTCAATTTCACGTCGTAAATCTTGCAATATTTGTTCAATGGCGTTTATGCTTTTGTGCAATAACGTACTGCATTGGAGTGCACAGGGGACCGTTGTCCGGTCGGCTTACCGTGAATTGTCCGTGGCTAATTCCGGTAAGTTTTGATTCACCTGGACCAGCGCGACAATACAAAATTCAGTTCGAGAAATCCTGTGCTCGGCCATCTCCGGGGCGGAAAAAAAACATATCCATTCGATCATAATCCACTCTCATTTCTGATTGCGGCGTGGTCTTTCCATGGCAAAGTGGGGGTGGTGCACTTGGAGTGGTTTCGATCATTGCGTGAATTTAATATTGGTTAGTGAATCTTAAAAGATATTGGCATGGTTCAATCTCTTTATCAATGTAATAAACGTAAAAATATTTACCTGAATAATCACAAAAATTTAATGTGAATTATTCTCTTTTGGTTTCCTTTGTCACACATGTTTGTTCAAATCCAACCACTTTTTAACAAGTATAATCCCTATGCAATTAAATTTAGAAATCTGACTTAAGTTTCATACCAAGTTTCATATTTTTAAAATATTATTTAGTAAAATCTATATTAATCATGGATTTAGCACAGACTAAGAGTGATAGTATAGATTAATAGTGATGAAATCTTTTTAGATTAAATTTTTTTAAACTATAAAAGTTATAAAAAAAATTCCTTCATAGTAGTTATATATATGATGTGTAACTTTTTATTGTTTAAATTATACTTTTGAATGTGATATAGAAAGGATAATATGTGAAATTACATTTCACTTATACTTCACACAAAGTTACACCTTAAAAACAAAACGTAAAATAGTGTGAGTACTTTAAACATTTGAATATAATATGTGCAATTAAATTTCACATACACTCCACACAAAGTTATACCTTTTTTAGAGTATTGGTCCATACTAAGCACATATCTAGTATGGGCCAAGAGTGACGAAATATGTTCAGTGGAAAAACTCTTTTAGAGTGATGCAAACCTTTTTTAGAGTGCAAAATTTAGAAAAAAAAAAAAAACAAAAAAAGTCATCCCCTAATAAAGGACATATATATGGAGAGGAATATTAACTTTTCATTGCATCTTTTAATGTTATATAGAATGCATAACTTAAATTTGTAAGTCCACAAATTATTTGTTGTAACAAAAAGAAACCAAATAGTGAGATTATTTTTAACATTTTAATCATAAAACTTATTTTTTTCAATTACTTTATATGATATATACTCTTCTTAAAAATAATATCTATCTTTCTATCTATATAGATTTTTTATTTTTTATTTTATTTTTTATACATTACATGTGAAGTGAGACATTTTATCTATGGACTACATTTTCTACATTAAAATATTTTCTTATTATCAATATATTTTTAAATATACATTAATATTACTTAATCTTACCTTTTAAAATATTTTATTGAAAACCCACATTGAAATATTTTATTATTATGAATATTTTTAAATGTCATATATTAATTTTATATTAAAAATTGAATGAAGTACACATCTCCATATTATCGTCCTTATTAGAAAGTATTTCATATTTTTTAATTTATTTTTAACTCTCAATTAATTTTTGTCCTTTGCATATTTTATTATATACAACATTAACATATTTTCTCTTAACATGTTCTTTCTATATGTGGATATATATGAAGTTGATCTCAATATAAATTAGTCAACATAGATCATCAAATATTTTATTTAAAACTCCTGTTGAAATATTTTGTAAAGTATATTTAAACATCTTACTCACACTTTTTCTTTTTACTACACTTGTTATCTTTTTAGAGGTTATATGAACTTATATTAAGTCATGAAATATTTATTCCGTTTTATTTATGACTAAGAGTGAGGGACAATTATCAACTCTAGGTTGATCATACATGGAATGTCACATAGCCCTCATAATTGAATGTACAATGCACCTGTCAGCTCAATAACATGTATTTGGTTACAATGGTGATCTAAACAATTATAGTGCTGCAATAATTATCATGATCTTAGAGTGCTTAAATTGATTCTAGAATTTCTTAAAGGAATTCTTCTTCTTCTATTACACCATTGAGGATGCAAAGAGCAAGAAAAATTCAATGGTTTTTAAAATGGTTTTTAATCAGTTTGGTTATTCTTGTCCTATCTTCACTTTCTTTTCATTAGGTAGTTGATATGCCTTGGTGTGTAGGCCTTTAATAATTGTTTTTTCTTTGTTGTCAAACTATCATAAAAGTCATTTTTTATTAGATCGTTGATATACATTGTTGTTTAGGCCCTCAATATATTTTTTCCTTTTCTTTTTTGTTGAACTATTACAGAAACTATGTTGAATGCTAAAACAATTATGATTTTTCTATTGGCCATATTTAGGTAGTGGTAGACTACGGCAAAACAAAAATCATTCTAATTTATCTTTCTAAAGATTAAATAATAACATTTACTTTATCATAAAGAAATAATGAAATGGAATAAGTGTTTAATGTTTGGACCGCCATTCAAAGTTCATTCTAATTTGAATTTGACTATTTAGTAAGAAATTGAATTATGAGACAGGTCGACTATGAGGTTGTGAGGAAATAATGTTCATTATTTTTACAATAATAGAAGTTGTAACTAAAAATTTGGAAAATTTTCGGGGTTAATATTCATAGCTGGTATAATTTTCATGGTTTTTTCTAAAAAGAGTTTCGCCTATTTCCTTTTTTTCTAAAATTAATTCACCCAAGTTTTATAATATAAAATTGTTTTACCTTAAATATCACAAAACTTATATAGAGAGTATATATAAAAACATAATAAATTTAAATGTTTTTACAAAGATATCACCAAATATTTTATAATTTTCATATTATAGACTAGCAAAATTTGTTAATGTTTCTAAACTTTAAAATATATTTTCATTCTTAAACACTTGAATATTTAGTCTCTAAATTTTACTATGTTTTAATTTATTATAAATTAAGTCAAATAAGATATAACAAATCTTACATTAATAAATCAAATAATACTAGTTAACTAAGTCACCTGACACGGGGATTCAGGATTTGTAGGATTCGGGATTCGTGGTGTCGGATTCGAACACGTTGACCCCCCGGAACAGGACACGTAAGATTTGTTATATATATATATATATATATATATATATATATATATATATATGATATTTCTTACACAAATTTTAATTAATGATACAAATTTAATAATTTCAAATATAGATCTTCATCTATAGCTATTAACATGCATAGTACATACAAAATTCAAATACATGTCAATATATTCTCTATTTCTTATGCTTGGCCCTCTTGCCACCACGAGAAAGGTCTAATTTTTTAGTCTTGTTGGAAAATGAGGATCTTTGTCATTAATATCACCCTCTAAGCATTAATATCTAGAGGTATCTTTGTCATTACCTCTGTATCTGTATAGGGATCTTTGTCATTAATATCACCCTTTAAGCGTTAACATAAGATAGAACAAGCATAACATGTCAAGTCAAGATTTTGCTTGAGTGATGCGTCCATTTTTAGGAGGGTCATGATACAGGAGTTCGACAACCAATCTCACTAACATCAAGGTACATAGAGGGATTGGTGATCTTGGTTAAATACAAGTTCCATACCCTAATACATGACAAAATTCAATGGAAACATTGCAATCCCCCAATCCTAAAATCCTAAAAAACTGATAAGTCTGCTGGATTTTGAATGAAATCTAAAATTCTACTTTCTCCATATGAAATCCAATGAGGCCGGAACAACTCTCAAACATCCTGAGTCATTTCATGGTAATGTTAAAAATTTAAGTAAAAGGATGAAAATCAAGATTAAGGAAAATGTCACTTTTACTTTAAGAATTTAACATTACCATGAATAGCATATCAATACTAGGGCCTAGACTTGATCATTAAGTTGCCAAAATGCTTGCCAAATGAAAATATGCGTGGCTGTAGTGACCAAATGCAACCTTTTCATACCCACGCAGGTCACTTTTGCCACCTAAAGAGTCCTGGAAAACAAGACACGCTGCCAAAATCATGACATGCAGTCGGATTCGATGTGTCAAAATAGGACACGACGTGTCATTGGATTTGGACACGAATCAGGGTGAAATCGCGTCGGACACGCTGGATTCGGCATTCAAGGGGCCTCTAGGACGAATCCAGTTATCTAGCTATTTAATAAATTTAGTCTCATTAGAATGTTATGGTCAAGTAACGTTTTGAAGCAATAAATTTTGGAAGAAGGATTTAGTGTCTAAATCTTTTTTCTACCAAGCTTGCCTCCACAAGAGTTTTTGATCATAAATATGAAATAAAAATATCTTTTAGAATATATTATAACTTAATTGTGTTTTCACAATTAAAATAAAAAAGGAAAATAATATAAAAGAAATATCCTTGAATCCAAAATGATTCTATCAAAAAGCTCTAAGTGTGAATTCTACCAATCTTGAGGATTATAAATATCAACGTCCTTGTTGGTCTCCCTTATTTCTCTCTAGATGAAAACAATTAGATTCTACCGCGGGAAAAAAAAGATTAGAACTAAGTTGAGCCTCATTTATGTATTGAAGAATGAGAAGAGGCTATTTGGAAAGCTTGGCATTATGTATGAAGACTAACTTTTCTTAAACTTGATTTATTTATAGTAAACACATCAACCTTTCAACACCCTCAAGAATTATTGAAAAATAACTTTACCTGATTATTTTTGGAAGGAATCCATGTTATCTGAAAGTTTCTCTTCCCATTCAATAAATTTTTAAGGCATCTATAATAATAAGAAATAAAATAATTAAAATTTAAATGGAAAAAAAATATTATGATTTTTAAGTTTGGTGTTTAAAATTATAATTAAAATTTAGTATTTATTAATTATGGTTCAATCACTAACCATTATAATTTTCTCATATTTAATCGTAGTTAATTATGGTCTACTAATTTTGTTAATTCTGGTCAAATACATGTGCTATTAAATAACCCATTAATAAAGTGGTTGATATTTACTTTAAAATAACATAGCAATAAAGTAGTTGATATTCATTGTCAAATAACATAGCAATAGAGTGGTGGATAAACATCATTTTCCACTATGCCAATTATTTAAAAAAACATTAAAAAACAGTCTCGTTAGGCTATAAACTTATGATATGTCTCAACTACTTATTATTAAAATGTTTTTTATTCTAAATTATTTTTCCTAACTAACTAATTAATAAATAAATAAAATCTAATTAATTAATTACACTACCATACCGTATAAGTTATTTGAGTCGAGGAAATCCCATTGAAAAGGCAGAGTATAACATAGTGGAGAAGTCTAGGGGAAGGGAGTAATTAGTTTAAGAAGATTACAAATTGGTTGAAAAAATAGTGGATATTTTAGTATGATCTTTGTTATAATATGACAAAAATTTTAGGAAATCTAGATTATTGCTGTCAAAATTTAAGAATTTCAGGTTGGTATAGAGTTTATTAGGGTTTTAATAGTGCTAAATGATTTTCACCATAAAAAACAATTCAAACGCTCTTATGATTAGATTTTTAATAACCATAGTTTAATTGTTTTATTTTTTATAGCGAAGACATTGTTTTCCAGGGAAGTTTTTTGGGAAGCTTTCGTTCAACACTCTAGCAAGAAGCCATCTGTTTGTCTGTTGTCATCACATGTTTATTTGTGCTTCCACCTGGTTTATTATGGAGTTGTCTTTTGCGCGACTTTTTGGAAGCTTTTTCGATGGGCTTTTCGGGTCTAATTTCTCTAAAATCCAGTAGGAATTCATTGAAATCACAATTTTGATGGGTAATATTTGCACAATCCAAGTGTCGTAAAGGTTTTTTAGGGTGTTGAATCCATATATACAATAAAAAACCGGTTTAAATAATGCAAATGAAGATTTCACCTCAAATTGTTTAGCTGAATTTCATCACCAAAAAATCCAAAAAATCACACTAAAAACAACTCCGTTTATTATTTGTGCTTTCACTTATAACTGTTCTATGCTTGATTATATTATACGGACACCGAGTGAGTGTCACTGTAACGACAATGAAGATGCAGCCTTCGAGGCGAAGGGTCACGCCCCCAATTCTTTTCTCGTAAATTGGCTTTCATGCGACATCGGCCAAACACTTAACTTTTTCATTCATTAACATGTTTCTCGAACTATGCCTAACATTCACTTCATTAACCATAATTAAACATTTAATGTGCGGAATACTTTAAATAACATTCACCAATAGAAGACACTTAAAACATATGCAAGTAAAATTTTTATTATCAAATCTGTTTTTACAATCACCAGGAGGAAAACCTTCAACTGGTGTTATTCAGGTTTTCACCATTCAGCTTTCTGAACGCCTTCGTTTACACTCCAAATTTTGCCTTTGTTCAGGCCTGCACGACTTGTCGTGCAAACTCACATGTTACAACAATTCAACTGTGTCAAACTTCATTCGGTGGATGCTTGTTCACCGAGTCACCCTGTCGCGCCTTCGAATCATCCTTTCAACGACTCCTCGAACGAGTCATCCTTCCACGCCTTCGAATGATTCTTCGAACAAGTCGCCCTACCGTGCCTTATCGCGACTTCGAAAGACCTCGCCATAACCGTGACTCACCCGATAGGTGCACATGCCCATGTCACCCTGCCCACTACTTTCTGCATCTTCACATTTAGTTTGCCCATCGTGCGGGCTCATCCCATCAATCAACCGTTGAGTTCTTATATGGTTCGTCCATCATGTGGGGGCACCTAGCCGACCCACCAAACCCACAACTTGTGACAGTTCACCCATCTTAACACGTTGGCTTGCCCGTTTGTCAAGTCGACTCGTGGGTGGGGCACACCCTCGCGGGACTACTCACCCACTATAAGTTCGCTTGCCAGCTCATCATCCACACTTCGCCTTCTCAACTTACAGAGTCACCCTCAGCTCATCGCCCGTGCCTGTCTCTCGCCCTTGCTAGCTCGCTTGGTTCATTATTTAGGCACGCCCGGCGACCGCGCCCATTTCGCCCGACCGTCACAACAACCTGCGGGCGTTAGATTCTCCCCCACCTAAGTTCATTTCCATCCTCGGAAATTCAGCTACCCTTCATAGCTTCTTATCGTACTTTGCAGTATTTCGTTTCCATCTCCAAAGAGAGTCCTCAGTTTCCCAGCTATCCTCCTCTGGTGCATCCTTCCATCTGACAAGAGATTCCCGTCTTATGTGACTCCCAATTCCTATTGTTCGAAGATTCAAAATCTTCTCCATCACAAGGTTTGTCCTATCAATAATCATGGTTGGTCCCCTCAGTGGTTCCACTCTCTCTATATGTTCTGCATTAAGTCGACACTTCTTCAAATGACTGATATGGAAAACTGGTTGTTTCATATGAATATGGCGCGGAAGCTCCAACTCATAAGCAACATCCCCCACTCACTTCTTAACCCATAATGGCCCCTCATACTTCCTTTTCAACGATCTCGCAGTCCCCTTAGGTGGCTAAAACTAATCACTGATAATCCTGAGGAACACCATGTCTCCCACACTGAAGTGTACATCCCGTCTATCCTTTTATGTTGTAGCTAAACTGAGCTACATCGAAGAGTTTAGGCCAATTCTTCTGATCAGCCGTCACATAATGTCTGAAGTAATCCTCCAGCAATGCGTTGATCCTCTCGGTCTGCCCATCTGTTTGCGGATGGTAACTCGAACTCATCAACAAATCTGTCCCGACTAGCTTGAAAAATGTGATTCAAAATCTGCCTGTAAATCGCAGATCTCGATCTGATACTATGCTCAACGGCATTCCCCAATACTTCACTATCTTCTTGAGGAACAATTCCGCAGCACTCTCGGCTCCACAAGGTATCTTTATTGGAACAAAGACAACATACTTGGAAAAGTGTTCAACCACGACCATGATCCTATTATACCTCTATATCTACGGTAACTGAGTGATGAAGTCCATCGAGACACTCGTCCATGGTCTCTTAGGAATCGGTAAAGGCTGCAACAAAACCCCTTGCCTCTGAGTATCTGATTTTTCCTTCTAGCAAATGATGCACGTATGTACATACTCCTCCACATCCTCTCTCATCTTCTCCCAAAATAACCCTCTCTCCAATAATGCCAAAGAACAACATTGCCCTGGGTGGCCAGCCCATGGAGAATCATGGCATTCCTTCAAAAGGTGCCTCGTAAGCCCGGATGAATTTGGAAAATAGAGACAGTTTCCAAAGAAAAAGAATCCATCTCGGAGAAATAACTTCGTGTCTTCGCCTCCATTATCTGCTTCACTATATTCTGCACCTGAGTATCACTCTTAATGCTTTCGTTGAGCTTATTCTGCATCTCTTCTGACATCTATACTCAACTCCTACTTTGTGCTGCCTGGTCTTCCTCTTCCTCCATTGCTGCTAGTTGTCCCTTCTTGCTAAGGGCATCTACCTCCGCATTGAGTCTACCTGCCCTGTACTCAATAGTCATGTCGAACTCTGCCAAGAAGTCTAGTCAAAGAGCTTGCTTCACTAACAGCTTAGGTTGTGATGCAAAATAACTTGCTGCAATGTTGTCAGTCTTGATAACAAAAGGCTTCCCAATCAAGTAATGCCTCCATACCTGTAAATAGTGAACGATCACAATCATTTCCTTCTCATGGACTGGATACCTCCGTTCTATATCCTACAACTTCCGACTCTCATACGCCACTGGATGCCTATCTTGCATAAGAACCCCTCCTATGGCAAAATCTGAAGCATCTGTGTGTACCTCAGACGGCTGCTCGAAGTGCAGCAACTTCAGTATCAGTGCTCTAACCATCCTCTTCTTCAAATCATCAAATGCTTCTTGACATTTGTCCGTCCAACTCCATCTCTTGTCTTTCTTCAGTAGGTCTGTAAGTGATGATGTCACCTTGGAGTACCCCTCTACAAAATTCCGTTGGTAATTGATCATGCCCAAAAACACCCTCATATCATGGGCATCCTTCGGTTCAACCCAATCCTCAATCGCCTTCACCCTATTCGGCTCCATCCGTATGTACCCTTGACCCACAATGTGTCCAAGGAACGGAATCTTAGTCTTAGTGAACACACACTTAGACTTCTTCAAGTACAATTGACTCTTCTTCAGCGCCTCAAACACCAATGCCAAGTGCTTCTTATGATCCTCCATGTTATCACTATACACCACGATATCGTCCAAGTACACTACTATGAATGAATCCGGGTATGGAAGTAGTACATAATTCATTAAAGTACAAAACATAGGAGGAGCATTGCGCAACTCGAATGGCATAACAAGGAATTCAAAGCTTCCATACCTTGTTACTATCGTGGTCTTCCTTTCATCCCCTTCCGCTATCTACACCTGATAATACCCATGCCTCAAGTCCATCTTGGAAAACACTCGGGCTTTCGTAAGCTTATCAAAGCAATCTGCAGCTAATAGCAAAGGATACATATTCTTTATCATCTGCTTGTTGAGAGCACGATAATCACAACACATCCATAGCTCATTCGTATCTTTCTTTCGTTGGAATAATACGGGAGCTCCATAGGGGGACCTTGAAGGTCGAATGAAACCTGCATTAGTTAAATCCTTTAAATGTCATTTCAACTCCTCCAACTCAGGACCCGAGAATTGATAAGCAACTTTAGTCGGAGGTTGTCTCCCTGGCTCAAGCTCAATACTATGGTCCAATGCACGCCTTGGTGGAATCTTCTTTGTAGCTCGTCGGGCATCAAATCTGCATACTTAGCCAACACCTCGGAAATTTCAGCTGGAACAGGAATCCCCACTCCATCATCGGCTTCGAATTTTCTGATTACAGCCACATATGTCTCCATGTCTAACTCTCGCTTAGCCTTCTCCAAACATAGTGAGGAAACATGTTGCACCTTGACTTCCTTCCTTTGCTTATGAGTAGGCAAAGTCCATGTCTGTGATTTTCCAATCACCATAACCTCATCGCAGAAGGGAACAATAATTTCTCTATTGTCCTTCAAGAAATCCTGCCCCAATATCATGTCAAAATCCTTCATCTCCATCACCATGAAGTCCAACCAACCTTGCTAGTATTTAATCTGCACAAGCACTTCATGTTCCAACCCCGCCACTTTAGCTCTTGAGTTCACTGCCTTGACTTCCACACTTGATGGGAAAATCTTTAGTCCAAATTCCTTTGCTAACCATGTGATCATGAAGTTATGTGTGGCCCTCGTGTCCACCAGTGCTTGGATGGTCTTGCCATGAACCACCAAGTCTATGAAACCCAGACTATGAATCCACGATTTCTCCATAACTTCAGACTGCATACTTTCCTGATCTCTGCAATAAGCTCTAATACCACTTGGCACGCCTCTAATTCTTTTCTCGTAAATTGGATTTCGTGGGGCATCAGTGAAACACTTAAACTTTTTTATTCATTAACATGTTTCCCGAACTACGCCTAACATTCACTTCATTAACCATAATTAAACATTTAATGTGCGGAATACATTAAATAACATTCACCAGTAGAAGACACTTAAAACATATGCAAGTAAGATTTTTATTATCAAATCTGTTTTTACAATCACCCGGAGGAAATCCTTCAACCAACATTTATGATTTTGAGCAATAATGTATTGCATTGGAGTGTGCAGGGGACCGTAGTCCGGTTAGCTTACTGTGAATTGTCCATGATGAATTCCGGTCAGTTTTGGTTCACCTGGACCAGCGCGGTGATACAGAATTCATTTCAAGAGATCCTGTGCTCGGCCATCTCCGGGGTGAAAAAAAACATATCCATTCGATCATAATCCACTCATTTAATACTGGTTAGTGAATATTAAAATATATTGGCATGGTTCAATCTATTTATCAATGTAATAAACGTAAAAATATTCACCAAAATGATCATGAAAATGTAACGTGAATAATTTTCTTTTGATTTCCTTTGTCACACATATTTGTTGAAATCCAACCACTTTTTAACAAGTATAATCTTTATTCAATTAAATTTAGAAATATCACTTAGGTTTTATACCAAGGTTCATTTTTTAAATATTAATTAGTATAAATCTATTATAAGTATAGATTTAGCATAGGGCAAGAGTGATAGCATAAATCAAGAGTGATGAAATCTCTTTAGATGCAAACTTCTTTTAAACTGCAAAATTTGAAAAAAAATAAATAAATCATTTCTTGATACTAGTTATATATATGATGTCTAACTTTTCATTGTTTAAATTATACTTTTGAATGTTATATAGAAGGGATAACATAAATTTGGAAGTCAAAAAGATATGAATATTAACCCAAAAAAAAAACTTAAAAAAAAAAACAAGATGTAAAATAGTGAGACTACTTCAAACATTTGAAAATAATATCTGCAATTAAATTTCACTTACACTCCACACAAAGTTACATCTTTTTTAGAGTATTGGTCCATCCTAAGCACTGATCTAGTACGGGCCAAGAGTGATGAAATATGTTCAGGTGCAAAACTCTTTTAGAGTGATGCAAACCTCTTTTAGAGTGCAAAATTTAGAAAAAAAAAACCATCTCTTAATAGAGGATATATATATGGAGAGAAAGATTAACTTTTCAATGCTTGAGTTGCATTTTTGAATGTTATATAGAATGCATAACTTAAATTTATAAGTCCAAAAATGATTTGTTGTAACAAAAAAAAAACCAAATAGTGAGATTATTTTTAACATTTTAATCATAAAAACTTATTTTTTTTAATTACTTTATATGATATGTTCATTTTTTTTAAATAATATCTATATATCTATATATAAAAAATTAATTTTTTTACATTACATGTGCAGTGAGACATTTTATCTATGGACTACATTCTCTACATTAAAATATTTTTTTTATTATCAATATATTTTTAAATATACATCAATATTACTTAATCTTACCTATTAAAATATTTTATTGAAAACTCACAGTGAAATATTTTATTATTATGAATATGAAGTACAAATATCCATCTTGTTATGCTTATTAAGAAGTATTTCATATTTTTTAATTTACATGTTTTATTATATACAACATTAAAATATTCTTTTTCTATATATGGATATAAATGAAGTTGATATGGATATAC
Organism: Pinus tabuliformis; assembly: GCA_031772625.1. NCBI lineage: Eukaryota > Viridiplantae > Streptophyta > Pinopsida > Pinales > Pinaceae > Pinus > Pinus tabuliformis. The sequence continues at coordinate 371,446,648 of CM062818.1, forward strand.
ATTAGTTAACATAGATCATCAAATATTTTATTTAAAACCCATGTTGAAATATTTATGAAACGTATACAATTTAGACATCCTACTCACACTTTTTCTTTTTACTTCACTCATTATCTTTTTAAAGCTTATATGAACTTATATGAAGTCATGAAATATTTATTTCATTTTATTTATGACTAAAAGTGAGGGACAATTGTCAACTCTAGGGTGATCATAAATGGAATGTCACATCAGCCTCATACTAGACTGTAGAGTGCACCTCTCAGCTCAATAACATGTATTTGGTTACAATGGTGATCTAAACAATTATAAAGTTGCAATAATTATCATGATATTTGAGTGCTTCAAATTAATTGTATATTTCGTTAAACAGAATTCTTCTTCTTCTATTACACCATTGAAGATGCAAAGAGCAAGAAAAATTCAATGGTTTTTTTATCATTTTGGTTATCCTTGTCTTCTCATGGTTTTCTTTTCATTAGATAGTTGATATACCTTGGTGTGTATGTCTTTAATACTTGTTTTTTCGTTTTGTTGAACTATCATAAAACTATTTTTTTTGGTTAGATAGTTGATATACCTTGGTGTTTAGGCCCTCAATATATATATTGTTCTTTTTTTGTTGAACTATCACAGAAACTATGTTTGAATGCTAAAACAATTATGGTTTCTCTATTGGTCATATTTAGCTAGTGGTAGACTAGGGAAAAAACAAAATTGGCTCTAATTTATTTTTCTAAAGATTAAATAATAATTTTACTTTACCATAAAAGAAATAATGACATGGAATAAGTGTTTAATGTTTGGACCCTCATTCAAAGTTCATCCTAGCTTGAATTTGACTCTCTAGTAAGAAATTGAATTATGAGAGAGGTAGACTATTAGGTTGTGAGGAAATAATGTTTATTATTTTTACAATAATAGAAGTTGTAACTAAAAACTTGGAAAATTTTAGGGGCTAACATTCATAGGTGGGATAATTTTCAATGGTTTTTCCTATAAAAAAAATCGCCAATTTCTATTTTTTCTAAAAATAATTCACCCAAGTCTTATAATATAAAATTGTTTTACCTTAAATATCACCAAAATTATATAGAGTATATATAAAACCATTATAAATTTAAATTATTTTACAAATATATCACCAAATATTTTATAAATTTTGTATTATGGACTAGCAAGATTCATTAATGTTTCTAAACTTTAGGATATATTTTCATCCTTTAAAATTTCCCCTAACTAAAAAATGCTAAAGAATATAGACCACTCGAATATTTAGTCTCTAAATGTTAATATGTTTTAATTTAATATAAATTAAGTCAAATAAGGTGTACATCAAAGCTTACATTAATTAATTAAATAATACGATTTAATGAATTTAATACATTTAGTCATTTTGAAGCAATAATTTTTGGAAGAAGGCTTCAATGTCTAAATATTTTTCTACGAAGCTTGCCTGCACAAGAGTTTTTGACCATAATTATGATAATTATGAAATAAAAGTATCTTTTGGAATATCTTATAACTTAATTGTGTTTCCCACACTCAGAACCAAAGAAGAAAATGATATAAAGAAATATCCAGGAGTCCAAAATGGTTCTATCAAAGATATCCTACCCATTCTAACAATCTTAAGGATTCTAAATATCAACTTCCTAGCTGGTCTCTCTTATCGCTCTCTAGATTAAAACAATTAGATTCTACGCAGGGAAAAGGGTATTAGAGCTAAATTGAGCCTCATTCATGTATTGAATAATCATAAGAGGCTATTTGGAAAGTTTGAAATTATGGATGAGGACTAACTTTTTTTAAGCTTGATTCATTTATAATAAACACATCAACCCTCCAACACCCTCAAGAATTAGTGAAAAATAACTTCACTTAATTAAATTTGGAAGGAATCCATGCTACAAGGCTTCTCTTAGAATTCAATAAATTTTTAAGGCATCTACAATCATAAGAAATAAAATAATTCATGTTCTAGGTACTACCAACTTAACATACTAGGTTTTCATTTCCTCAATTTTGTGTTTAATATATAGGACTTTGGGAACTTACGTTGCTTCTCAGGGAAATAAAAAAAATTATTAAAATATAAAAGGAAATAGGGAAAATGTATGGAAATTATTGTTAATAGATTGAAAGGGAACGTGGGAAAACTATTTTATCAAATAATTATTTTCTTCTATATTATGTTTGTGATAAATTCCTAGCTTTATAAATACTATTATGAGACGACAATTTATGTCCATAGTCCTAAAGATTATTCCATAGTCCTGGAGAGTATCCCAATGATTTCATTTATCAAACTTAAACATTTGGAAATATATATGTCTTAGAATTCTTTCTCAATCTATGCATTTTTTAGTCATGAAATTTGTTATGTTCATTATGTTTTGTTAGCCTTTTGTACATTTATTTTGTGATTTATTTTATTATTGCTTTCATTAGAACACTTACACTATTTATAATTCCCTATGATGACCATCAGGACATAAATGAATGGATTCTAAGTATGGAAAACAAATTAGCATTGGGGCATGTCTAGTTTATGTATTTGAGAATGATTATAGACTCATAGGTATGTTTGGGTGGAGTCCAAATTATATAACAAATTCTCTTATCCTTCAATGAAGTATTGAGTTATACACAACGAATCAAAAAAGCATAAATAATTTAGTTTTATAGGTAATCCAAACTTAATGTGTGAGTGTTTAATTATCCTTAGTTTTATGCTTAGGATATTTAGCTTGAGTTTTTGAAATTAGAGTGTTTTTTTTTGTAGGAAAAGAAGGCTTTGAAACAAAAAAAAAAAAAATCAAGAGGAAAAATACATGGAGGAAGTTTTTGATGGAGTGAAGGAGAGTGTGATACAAAACAAATCAATGCCTTGTCCAACATAAATATACACATACTACTTATAGTGAATCATATCATATCATCCATACTATTGCATTCATTGATGGAGATATTTTTAATCGAGGTCGTAAAGAAACCAATGACATCGATTCTCCAAACATAGTAATATGGAATCTAGGGAGTAAACCAAGTCTATATTATTCGTTACTTGCCTGACCAATTATCATTATCTGCTACATTCTTGTGACTATCAAGACATAAACGAATGGATTCTATGTAGGTCTTTTTTTTAGGATTCGAGTATGTCTTGTCTATGTATTAGAGAATGATTATAGACTCATAGTTATCTTTGGGTGGTGTCCAAATTATCTAATAATATCTCCTATCTTTCAATGGAGTATTAAGGTATACGTAACAAATTAACAAAGTGTGGATAATTTAGTTTTATAGCTAATCCCAACTTAACATGCTATTTTTTCTTGAGTTTGTGAAATTTTAGTGTTTCTTGTAGGAAAATAAATCTTTGAAACAAAAACAAAATCAAGAGGAAAAATACATAGAGGAAGTTTTTGATTGAGTGAAGGAGAATGTGATACAAAATAAAACAATGCTTGTCCAACATAAATACACACATACTACTTATAGTGAATCATATCATTATATTCATACTATGGAATTCATTGACGGAGATATTTGTAATCGAGGTCATAAACAAACCAATGAAATCAATTATCAAAACACAGTAATATGGAAACTAGGGAATAAACCAATCTTACATTCTTTGTCACTGGCCATATCAATTATCATTCTATTTTACATAGGCTTGTCATTATCAGGACATAAATGAATGTATTCTATGTAGGGAAAAAAAAATGGGATTGGGGCATGTCTTGTCTATGTATTGGGGAATGATTATAGACTCATAGTTATCTATGGGTGGCGTTAAAATTATCTAAAAACTCCTCCTTTCTTTCAATGGTGTATTTAGTTATACAGGTAATAAATCAACAAAGTGTAGATAATTTAGTTTTATAGGTAATCACAACTTAACATGCTAGTTTTTTATTTTCCTTAGTTTTATGTTTAAGATATTTAACTCGAGTTTCTGAAATTATGGTGTCTCTTGTAGCAAAATAAGGCATTGAAACAAAAAAATGAATCAAGAGCAAAAATACATGGAGGATGTTTTTGATGGAGTGAAGGAGAATGTGATACAAAACAAATCAATGTATTGCCCAACATAAATACACACAAACTACATATAGTGAATCATGTCATAGGATTCATGCTATTGCATTTATTGATGGAGATATTTGTAATCAAGTTTGTAAAAAAGCCAATGGCATCGTTTCTCTAAACACAATCATATGGAATATAGGGACAAAACCAAGTCTATATTCATTGTGACTTGCTCGACCAATTATCATTTTATGCTATGATAGGGAGGGACTACCCATGTATCTTATTCCATGTTTTGAATAATAGATTATCATAAATATTATAAGACGTTGGCAATAACATCTTAAATATTAACATGTAAAATTATAATCAATGGTTTAATAAAAAGTTGAAAATTGCACATATTTGGAGCTGATAATCTTACAATATTTCTATTGTAATATCTTTTCATCTAATGTAAAAATAATTAGGAAAAAAAGCTCAAAAGTGAGAAAAATCATTAAAAAAAATAAAAAAAACTATAAATAAAAAGCATATCCATGACATATTTAAACTTCAATATGTATTAAAATAGCACAATATTTCTAGTGTAATATATAATTAGAGGAAAAAAAACTCGAAAGTGAAAAAATTCATTAAAATAAATTAAAAAACCATAAATAAGAAACATATCCATAAAACATTTAAACTTCAATATGTTGTGGAATATAATTAGAGCTTAAAACGGTTAATATAACTTAACATGACACAACACACTATTCTACTTACCTTTTACAACCTATACACTTTGTAATCTCTTAAACGTTAAACGTTGCCTACACCGACTTCGCGGGTATGCTAGTAAATATTTTAAATATTTTTTGTTTTATATTTTAAATATTTTAATCCTAGTCATTTAAGCATAGTTACAACTAGTGCGCATTGCGTTAAGGTACACCATTAACCATAGTGTGTTAATTACCACCTTGACTGGATAGGTGACGACTAAGTTCTGGTTCAGTTTCTTTGTATTTGTCTCAGACGTCTTCTTCATTGTCATTTTGTTGAATCCAGGCAGTTTGTCGGAAAACACAGTTGCCGACAAAATATTTGGTCTGGCAAGTTGGCACTTTTATCTGTTCATGAATAATTCAATCCGATGATGGCGAGCTAACAAACGGTTAGTTGCGGGAGGGCATACAATAATTAAGTCAAGTCCAAGATAAATTAAGTTGAAAAGTCAACTGGCAGTTTTACATTTTTTATTTTCTGTTATGATATAAAAAATATATATGTATTAAAAATTTAAATAAAATATAAATCAGTTTTAAAATTTAAAAATAGATGCCAAGAAAATTTTGAGAGATCAATCCTAGCCATTGATCCTAGCTACTCGATCCAACAGCCAGGAATCAAATCGTGCAACCGAACACGCCTAAAAGATAGTGTGCGATCGAGGGCGGTTTCTAAGTCAATCACTCTGCCACGTGTTGTGATCCCAATGGGACCGCTCCCGAAACTACGAAACCACAAACCGCTTATGAGTCATGTGATCACTGGAGAACCGACCCGGGCGTGGTTTTCAAGCTTGAAAGCTAAAAGGGGGAGAATTTCAACTGTCGGGAAAACTAATCTCGCTTTCTATCTATTCCTTCTACGGATCCTGAACCCGACACTGAGCTTGTTTGAGAAAAGACCCAGCAAATTGTCTTCCGAAAACATGGGGATCCCATTCAACTGACTCCAATAGAGAATGAGACATAATTTAGCTTGCCTTTCTACCGAATGCATTTTGCTAGGTAGTGAATATTCATGCCGGATAAATCAATTCATGCTTGTCATTCTGGTCTGATAACAAAACACTTCTCTGTCTTTTGCAGCTTGCTCATTGTAGAGAGCTTTTAAATGGTTTTGAGGAATCTCCTGCCACTTGTTCGCCATCGCGCAATCTGCATTATTCACCACTTGGTTGGCCAGAAGGTCCTCTAGTTTATTGGCGGATCGGTGAACATGGTTGAAACTCACCGTTCGAAGCCCCTAGAGGTGAAATTGGATTCTTTGGTAAACCAGTATTAGTTTCCAGTGATGAGAGACATTCTTCGGCCGAGTACGATAGTTGATTCTTTTCACAGAGTTAATGGTAATCTCCGAGTCCACTTCAACAATGACATTTGAGCAATGGTTCTGGATCAGAAACTCTAGACATTGTTCCAGAGCCATTAATTCTACCATATTATTTGTGGCTTTGCCTAGATGGTAGTGGAAGATAAAGATAATGTGGCCCTCTTCATCTCTTAAAACCCCTCCAAAACTAGATGTTCCCAGGTTGCCTTTTGAAGCCCCATCAATGTTGTATTTCAGATATCCTTTCGGTGTAGGTTTCTAGAACTCCTTCTCTATGTTCATAGCTGTGTCATTTCTGATTAGTCCTTGGGGAATAATCCCTTTCATTCCCAGTTGTCTGAGAATTCTCAGCTCAGACACAGAGGGGGGATTTTTGGGGAGATTGCAAACTGTGGTACTCACTGTCTCCCAGAGCTGTTTCAGGATTAGATCAAAAAGACAATGAGGGGTAGAATTTTCATTTTTGAAAATTCTCTTATTCCTTTCTTTCCAAACATTCCAGATAATGAAGCTTGGCGAGAAGGTCCAGGCCAAATTAAGGAACTCATTCTCTGAATCATTTCCTCTCCATTTGTTTAGGGTATTTGTGATACTACTTCTATCCCTATCTGACTGATGGAAAATGGTAGAGAAGGAATCCCATAACCAGGTGGTATAAGAGCAGCTGTTGAGAATCTGCTCCATATTCTCTTCCTACTCTTCGTAAAGCTGGCATCTAGAAGGCCCCATAACACCCCTTTTCCTAATGTTGTCCCAAGTTAAAATTTTCTTATGATGAACCAACCACCTGAAAAGCTTGATTTTCATCCAACCTTGGCACTTCCAGAGGTGCTGCCATGTCTTATCTAGAACACTAGGATCAAGCCCAAGGAGAATACTTTTAGCTTCCTTAAGATTAAAGGTTCCTTTATTGTTATTTCCCCATCTCAATTGATCCTTCCCCTCTGTTACTAAAATCATCCTTTTTTTAAGAAAGCTCCCAAGAACCTCTGCCTTAATTTTAAAGGGGTTATCATCTCTGCAGTCAATTTTTCTCCAGCTTCTCCACTTTCTAGAGGTCTGAGCAAGATCCTAGAAATATTTAACTTTGTTTAACCCTTGGGAATCTGTTTCCTACTTGAAGCTTACAAAATCCTCTGTTAACAGCATTGGTTCTTGTTGCCATTTTTCTTCCCAAAAGAGTGCAAGATCTCCTGCTCTGATTTCCTAGAAAATGTTATTTTGAACTAGCCTTATGGTTTCCCAGGCTCTATTCCAGATGTGAGAGCCTTTTAAATTACCAGACATTCTTATGAGATCCTTATTGTGCCAAGATCTGGCAAATTTCTCTTTCCAAATCCTTGCCCACTAGGATTTTGGATCTTGAACCAGCGCCACCAAAGCTTAGCTCCTAGAACTTTACTAAGAATCTCCCGATCATCCAAGCCTAGCCCCCCCTGGCTCTTGGGTTTACAGATTTTGTCCCAAGAGACTAGGGCCCATTTCTTCTTATTTTATTCCTTACCCCAGAGGAAATCTCTTTGTATGCTCTTGAATTGCTCTAAACCACCTTTGGGAGCTAGGAGGGCTGATGACATGAAAACTAGGATAGATTGTAGGACCGCCTTTGTCAGAACCAATCTGCCTACTAGGTTCAAGACCCGAAAGGTCCAATTTTTTACTGTCTTGCAATTTATTAAGCACCGGTTCCTAGATACTCTTGTGCATTGGTCTGGCTATGAGAGGAATTCCCAAATACTTTGTGGGGAGGGAATCCCTTTGGAAGCCAAGAATTCTTGAAATGTTTCTCTGAATAGCAATGTTAGTGTTTAAGAAGAAGATTTTTGACTTAGAGAGATTGACTTCCATACCTGTAGCCAAGGCAAATTCCTTCAGAATTTGATTGTAGGCTGAAGCTTCTTTGAATGTGGGGATTCCTTGCAGCATGGTGTCATCTACAAATTGTTGGTGAGTCAAACCTTGACCATTCTCAGATAATTGAAGACCTTTCATTTTTCCTATTGCCTTAGCATGCTTAATGGATCTTCCTAGTCCCTCCATCATGAGAATGAAAAAAAAGGGAGAGAGCAAGTCTCCCTACCTAAGGCCTCTAGAAGGAATGAAGATCTCTGAGGGAGAGCCATTCACCAAAATTGAAAATCTAGAAGAGGTCACCAGAGCCATGACCCATTGGATCTGGTTGTCGTCGAACCCAAAAGCAGTGAGAACCTTTTTGATGTAGATCCAATTAACTTTATCATATTCTTTGGCAATATCCAATTGCATGATCATCCCTGCCTGCTTTTCACTGGTAAGCGTGTGGACCACCTCATGGGCTTGAATAATGTTATTTAAAATTTGTATGCCCTCCACATAACCTGATTTTTCCTCTGACACTAAAGAAGGAAGGAGAGGTTTTAGTCTATTAGCCACTACATTGGATATTATCTTGTAAACCACATTGCATAAAGTTATGGGTCCATACTTGTCTGTAGTTTGAGTTGGGTCCTGTTTGGGGATCAGGGAGATGAAGTAGGTGTTGAGGGCTTTCAGGATCGTTTTGCTACCCCTGGAATCCTCCACCACATTCAGAATATCATGTTTGACAATATACCAACAAGCTTTAAAAAAATCCACATTGAAACCATCCGGATTTGGTGCTTTGCAATTTTGCACGTCTTTGAGAACCTCGCTGACTTCCTCTTTAGTAACAGGTCTGTTGAGGTTAAAATCGTCTTCTCTAGACACCAGGTTAGGGATATGCTTTGTAATTTCCTTGATGGATTAATCCTTGTCTGGATTGTTTTCTCGGGTGATGTTTTGGAAATACTGAACAAGCACAGCTTCAATATTCTTATGGGTGTTTTGAAACTTCCCATTCTCATCCTTTATCATGGAGACTCTATTGTATGCTATGTTAGCCATAGTGGATCTGTGGAAGGATCTTGTATTCCGCTCTCCTTCCCTGAGCCATTGAACCCTGGACTTTTGCCTCCAGAATGTTTCCTCTTGTTTGCATAAATTTTCCCATTCTTGGTGATGCTTATCAGCCTGATCACTTTTGACTTTATCAAAGCCATCTTTGATTAGTGCCTGGTTGAGTTCCTGTATTTTGATTTCTAGTGATCTTTTGTTCACAAAAATGTTACCAAATCCCTTCTTGTTCCATTCTTTTAGCCTGAACTTGACATGCTTTAGTCTTTTATGAAGGAGGTACATTTTTGAGCCCTGGAATTGCAAGTCTTCAGACCACCATTTTCCGATGTTACTGATGAAATTCGAGTGGGAGAGCCAGATATTCTTGAACTTGAAGGGCCTGTTCCTGGGAGAAACCAAACCCTTGATTTCCAATTGAATCTGCCAGTGATTGGAACCTCCAAAGGGAAGGAATTTTGTTTTTATTTCATTATCTATAAGCATAAGATCCTTTGATATAATGAACCTGTCTAATTTAGAGGTTATCTATGCCTCACCTCCTCTTTTGTTGTTCCAGGTAAAATGGCCATTGCTCAATTCTGAATCAACCAATTTCATATCATCTGTGAATGCTTGGAATCCTAAGGAGTGTTTCTTTAGCGCTCTGGTGCCTCCTTTTTTTTTGAAAGAGATTTGATCATATTAAAATCCCCTCCCATGATCCAAGGAATCTCAAACTGTCTGTTCTTGAGATCAATTAGGGATTGTGATGTAGGAGGATCTGGCTAATAGGGCAGTGGTTTCCGAAAAGGACAGAGAACATAGTTCGCTGGATGGACAATATATCTGTCTTTATTTTTTATTTTACTTTTCTTTTTAAATTTCCTAAGAATAATGTAATGACTTTTAATTAGGAGCAGCAGTAATTAGTTAGAATCGTTTGTTTCCCAAACAGCTATATTACGGTTGTAAATGCACGTAAAACAGAATGTGCTAACTAGCTATGGAGAAGTTCCATATATGAAATAACTGATATAGCCAACAACACAACTAACAACAGTTACAAAACTGTTTGAAAATAGTGTTACAAAAGGTGTGAAACAAACCATTACAGGGGTTCCACTTTGTATGGAAAAAGAACAGAGAGATTAATAAAAACATTCGGTGCACATATAATCCTATTGTGTCCTCAATCATTGTGTCATTTCACTAGTAAATTGTTATACAAATACTGTTGAATGTACTGCTACAGGTTCTGGACCCAGAGGAGAAGATAAACCAGTTGGACGACAAGTAACAGCACGAGTCCATATAACCAGACAATAAAAGAAAGACCTCGTAACAGGTATGTGGAAAATACAACGCAAGTCTTAACTATTCATCATTAAATTCATATGAATACGTAATACAGTCGGCCAAAATTTCCATATATCTTTACATACTGTCTGAAATAGAAGACTGGACCAAATCCACAGTCGTAAGACATTAACTCCAACAGTAAACAAGAAACCAACTTCCCGTATGACCGAGAATCACAACCCACGTTGTGCCCAGCGACTAAAGAAGAGTTAAGTACAGACAGAGAGCAGCCTAAGGCCAGCAAACCAAGTTCAGCAACAAAGTTGAAACACCCATATAGACAAGCTACCAAACAACAGAGAAACTACCCATGTTTGCCGAACAGTCGAGAGCTCAAACACCGGAACCCTCGAAACGGTCTCACCTGCAAGAGAATGAACAGGAGTGGTTAGACCCACGCAACAACATCAACTGAGTTAAGGAGAAATTGAAGGAAATGATAAAACGAAAGGGAACGACACCATACCTGTTCGGTGAGCCATAGCCTCCATTCAACCCCGAGAAGAGCCCTGCTCACGAAGGAGCCAAGACATCAGGTACAGGTAAAGGAGGGTTGCAAAAATTCTGGCATAAAACAAAAACTTACCAAATGAGTTTGCAGAGACCCCAACTGAGGACGCTGCCATCAGATTGCCAAAGACTGTGAAAAAAGTTGAACCAATGTTGGAATAAATAGCAAATGTTACATAACTGTCGTATATCTTAAACCCTCACTAGAAGCAAACAACAACACAAAGAGGTGGAAGCTATTAATAGAGTAATTGTAACCACTCGCAGGATACAAATAACACACACAGAGATGGGGACCCTTGAAAGAAAATAAAAACCCAAATCACAATAGAAATTGACATGCAAGCTGAGGAATAGTGCCATGCAGAACTTACCAAAGTATTCATAAAACTCCGGAAGAGCAGAGGCATACCAGGCCGGGAACCAACGACCGAAGTCGAAAGGGGAACCAGGAGCCACAACCAGCAAACCGTGCAGACAAGTCGCAGGAACCCACATCCAAAACAAACAAACCACCGAAGTTGCAGAGCTCGCAGAGCAAAAGACCAGGCGAAACAACGAGAATGAAATGAGCGCGAAGGAGTAAAAACCCCAAACCTGGGCGGATTCGTGGGATCCCGAGGAGGGACAGGTGTTCGACGGGTAAGCCATTAAGGTACAAACCTTCATAAAACAAAATCAATACGGCGCCGATTGCAAATCAACCAACATAAATATCCAAAAATCCAAAACATTATTATATTCATTACGGTCGCATAACACCTCAGCACATCGACAGTGGGACCACGTGGGCTGGCCCCATCAAGTGGTATCAGAGCAGCATTTTAAGGAAACAGGGGAAGATGGAAGTACAAAGATGAGGAGGAGGAAGAGGTGCACACAGAGTAGCAGACGACGGCTTGAGAGAACAGTTGAGAATCCTTACTGCTCGCTTGGAAGTAGTAGAGGCAGGTAGGCGAAGGGACCCGGAACTTTGGGATGATAGTGAAGACGAGGCAACAACTGTTACAGATGGGTCAGAGGAAGAAGTCCCGGAGTTAAGACTGTTGAGATCAGTACTGTTAGCCAGCAACAAACCCAAACCTGAGATCCCTAACTATGATGTCAGTCTTGTTCGCTGATGTTTTGTTGGATTGGGTGAGTGAGTTAGACAAGTATTCTGAAAATGAGGAGATTGGTGAGGACAAAAGAGTTAGATTTGTTGTGACTAAGTTAAAAGGACACGCTTCCCTATGGTGGGATAGTGTCCAAGCGGACAGAAGACGGATGGACAAGTTGCCGATAAGAAAGTGTCCAAGGATGGTGGCAAAATTGAAGGGCAGGTTTCTGCCTAAAGACTACCAGGTTGAACTTTATCGACGAGTACATAATTTAAGGCAGAAAGGTATGACTGTAAAGGAGTACATCGAGGAATTTTATCAAGTAAATTTACATGCTGGTTATACGGATGATACTCCAGAAAAAACAACGAGGTACGTAAATGGCTTGAGGTTAGAAATATTGGACGAGATCAATATTCTCTCTCCCCAAAATATTGAAGAAGCCTTTCAGAGAGCTGTGAAGGCTGAAGAGAAAATTAACAGGAAATAGAACAACAGGAGAGGGAGAGGAAATGGCAGAGGACGAGGACAGTCCTATGGCAGAGGGAGAATTTCCACTAACAACGAAGAAGGCAGTAGTTCCAGGGCTTCAGGGACAACAAAGAAGGGAGATAGCACTAGAGGAGGTCAACCATATCAGCGGGGAAGAGGAAATGGTCGCAGAAGAGGGACTAATGTCCAGTGCTACAGGTGCCATAAGTGGGGGCACAGATCCTTCGAATGCCCAGAAGCTGAGCACGCTGGCCAGAGGGGAGCATTTGTTGCGCAGCTTGAGGAAGCTGAAGCAAAACCCCGGGAGATAGAAAACGTGACAGAAAAAGGGGAAGCTTTAATTTTGAACAAAGTACTGTTGAAGCCAGCCAAGGAGATGGCTGAACAAACCCAGCGAAAGGCGCTGTTTCGAACAGTTTGCAAATCACATGGGAAGTGCTGTAAATTGATTATGGACAACGGGAGTACAGACAATTTGGTTGCGACCGAAATGGTGGAAAAGCTGGGACTGAAGCTGCTTAAACACCCCACACCTTACAAGGTGTCGTGGCTACAGAAAGGCCACCAGCTACTAGTTGATGAACAGTGCGAGGTTGAATTTCACATTGGAAAATATCAAGACACGGTGGTCTGTGATATTATGTCAATGGACGTGTGCCATATACTGCCAGGGAGACCGTGGCAGTATGATTGGAAGGTGATGCATGATGGAGGGACAAATTGTTATAAATTTGTGAAAGATGGGGTCAAACATACGCTTATACCCATCAAATAGGAGGATGCAGCAGAATCAAGTGGAACAAAGGCATTGTTAATTGGAGGAAAACAGTTTGTGAAGCAGATTGAGGAAAATGAGGTCAATTATGCGATTGTAAGGAGGAAAAAACCGATGTTGCTAAACACAGAAAAATCAAAATTGCCTGTAGAAATTCAAGAGCTGTTAAAAGAATTTCAAGACAATGTAGTTGACCATCTACCAGATAAGTTGCCTCCCACGAGGAGTATTAGCCATCATATTGATTTTATACCTGGAGCAAGCTTGCCAAACAAGGCAGCGTATAGGATGAGTCTGAAAGACAATGAAGAAATTCGTAAACAAGTGCAGGAGTTGCTGGATAAGGGACTGATCAGAGAAAGTTTGAGCCCTTGTGCAGTACCAACAGTACTTGCACCTAAGAAGGGTGGAGAATGGCGAATGTGTACAGATTCGCGGGCAATCAATAAAATCACTATTCGATATAGATTTCCCTTACCCAGGATGGACGACATGATGGATTGTCTTAGCGGAGCAGCTTATTTTACAAAGATTGATCTGAAGAGTGGTTATCATCAGATCAGGATTAGGGAAGGAGATGAGTGGAAAACAGCTTTCAAGACTAATGAAGGGTTGTACGGATGGCTGGTCATGCCATTTGGATTGAGCAACGCTCCTAGTACCTTTATGAGATTGATGAATGAGATGTTAAAGGAATTTATTGGCAAATTCGTGATAGTTTATCTTGATGATATCTTAATTTTCAGCAGAGCGAAAAGAGAGCATCTTCAACATGTTCGAAGGGTGTTAGAGAAGTTACAGCAAAACAAACTACTGATAAACTTAAAGAAATGCACTTTCCTGCAGAAGGAGCTGGTCTATCTAGGGTTTGTAGTTGCAGAAAATGAATTGAAAATGGACCCCAAGAAGATTGCAGCAATTATAAATTGGCCGTCACCGAAGAGCTTATTTGAGGTACGTAGTTTCCACAGACTTGAAAGTTTTTATCGAAAATTTATTAGAAATTTCAGTGAAATATGCGCACCAATGTTAAAGACCATAAAAAAGGCCAGTCAGCCTTTTTGTTGGACCAAGATGGCAGAAGGCAGTTTTTAGCTTTTGAAGCGGAAGATCACGGAGAGGCCAATCTTGAGGCTGCCTGATTTCAATAAACTTTTTCAAGTTCGGTGTGACGCAAGTGGAACAGACATTGGCGTTGTGCTCAGTCAGGAAGACAGACCAGTGGCATTTTTTAATGAAAAACTAAATGAGAGCCAACAGAAATATTCCTCGTATGACAAGGAATTTTATGCAGTGGTCCAAGCTTTAAAACATTGGAGGCACTACCTACTGGGCAATGAGTTCATCTTATTTTCTGATAATTCGACATTACAATATGTAATGCAGTAGCACAAGTTAAACCATAAGCACGCCAAATGGGTAGAATACTTGCAGAGTTTCACTTTCATGTTAAAACACATAAGTGGGTAAGCCAACAAAGTGGCAGATGCCTTGAGCAGAAGAGCCTTGCTCTTACAGGAGAGTAGCATACAGGTACCGGTATTCGAACATTTGAAAGATTTGTACCAAACTGACACAGATTTCAAGCAAGCTTTTGAAGCCTGCCAAAATCCCGTATTAAGGAATGCAAGCCCATGGTTGGACTATAATTTAGAGGAAGGATTGTTGTTCAGAGGTGGGTAGTTATGTATACTAGATTGTTCAATGAGGGAGAATATTGTACGAGAGAAGCATAGTGGTGGATTAGCGGGACATTTTGGCATCAACAAAACTTTGGAGCAACTCGGACATTTTTATTATTGGCCTAAAATGAGCAGGGATGTGAAGAGATATGTAAACAGGTGTAAATTCTGCCAACTGTCGAAAGGACACAGTCAAAATACTGGACTTTACACACCACTACCTATTCCAAGCAGGCCATGGGACTCAGTCAGCATTGACTTTGTCCTAGGACTGCCTAGAACGCAGCAGGGATATGATTCAGTAATGGTGGTGGTAGAAAGATTTTCAAAAATGGCTCATTTTGTTCCTTGCCAGAAAACTAGTGATGCCACATATGTGGCACACCTATTTTTCACGGAAGTTGTTAGACTGCATGGCCCACCGAGATCTATCATTTCAGACAGGGATTTAAAATTCACAGGACATTTTTGGCGCACCCTGTGGAAAAAGTTGGGCACGCAACTGAATTTCAGCTCTGCGTATCATCCACAGACTGATGGACAAATGAAAGTGGTGAACAGGAGCTTGGGGAATTTATTACGAAGTTTAATTGGAGAAAATTCATGATTATGGGATCGAGCTCTCGCCCAGGCAGAATTCGCTTATAACGATTCGCCCAATCGTAGCACCGGACACAGCCCATTTCAGATTTTGTATGGCATGCATCCTCGGGGAATACATGAACTGCGAGATTTTGGAAAGTTGGAACAGAGAAGCGCAGATGGGGAAGACTTTGCTGAAGCAATGAGAGAACTTCATGAAAAAGTCAAAGTAAGGTTGCAGGACAGCGTACAGAAATACAAGCAGAAAGCAGATTCAAAGCGACGAGAGGTGCATTTTAATGTTGGAGATGAGGCCCTTGCGCACCTGCACCGGGAACGGTTTCCTAAGGGCATGTATAATAAGCTAAAATATAAGAAAATTGGTCCATGCAAGATCTTACGTAAATTTTCAGCCAACGCTTACGAGATTCAGCTGCCACCTGACATAGGCATATCACCTATTTTCAATGTGGCAGATATGTTCCCCTATAATGCCCAGACAGAGGATGATAGTGTGGTATGGCCGGAACGGGACACCCAACTTGGAGACAGTTCTTGGAAGAAACAATTGCCTTCGGCCCAGTCCCATGAGATTGAAGGGATCCTCAGTACCCAGGTAGCCAAGAAGACATGTAGGAAAGAATATCTATGTTACCTCATCAAGTAGAGAGACCGTCCAATGGAGGACAGCTCATGGCTCGACGCAGCACAGATACAGAAGGCTGGCTATTCGGTGGAGGAACTCATGGAACGAAGCCATGAATTTCTTTTACCCCGGGAACCTGATGCAGGAGCATCTGGCTAACAGGGCAATGGTTTCTGAAAAGGACAGAGAAAACAGTTCGTTGGATGGACAGTATATCTGTCTTTATTTTTTATTTTACTTTTCCTTTTAAATTGCCTAAGAATAATGTAATGACTTTTAATGAGGAGCAGCAGTAATTAGTTAGAATCGTTTGTTTCCCAAACAACTATATTACGGTTGTAAATGCATGTAAAACAGAATGTGCTAACTAGCTATGGAGAAGTCCCGTATATGAAATAACTGATATAACCAACAACACAACTAACAACAGTTACAAAACTATTTGAAAACAATGTTACAAAAGGTGTGAAACAAACCATTACAAGGGTTCAACTTTGTATGGAAAAGGAACAGAGAGATTAATAAAAATATTCGGTGCACATATAATCCTATCGTGTCCTCAATGATTGTGTAATTTCACTAGTAAATTGTTATACAAATACTGTTGAATGTACTGCTACAGGTTCTGGACCCAGAGGAGAAGATAAACTAGTTGGACGACAAGTAATAACACGAGTCCATATAACCAGACAATAAAAGAAAGACCTCGTAACAGGTATGTGGAAAATACAACGCAAGTCTTAACTATTCATCATTAAATTCATATGAATACATAATACAGTCGGCCAAAATTTCCATATATGTTTACATACTATCCGAAATAGAATAGTGGACCAAATCCATAGTCGTAAGACATTAACTCCAACAGTAAACAAGAAACCAACTTTTCGTATGACCCAGAATCAGAGCCCACGTCATGCCCAACGACTAAAGAAGAGTTAAGTATAGACATAGAGCAGCCTAAGGCTAGCAAACCAAGTTCAGCAACAAAGTTGAAACACCCCTATAGACAAGCTACCAAACAACAGAGAAACTACCCGTGTTTGCCGAACAGCCGATAGCTCAAACACTGGAACCCTCAAAACGGTCTCACCTGCAAGAGAATGAACAGGAGTGGTTAGACCCAAGCAACAACATCAACTGAGTTAAGAAGAAATTGAAGGAAACGAGAAAACGAAAGGGAACGGCACCATACCTGTTCGGTGAGCCATAGCCTCCATTCAACCCCGAGAAGACCCCTGCTCATGAAGGAGCCAAGACATCAAGTACAGGTAAAGGAGGGTTGAAAAAATTCCGGCATAAAACAAAAACTTACTAAATGAGTTTGCAGAGACCCCAACTGAGGACGCTGCCATCGGATTGCCAAACACTGTGAAAAAAGCTGAACCAGTGTTGGAATAAATAGCAAATGTTACATAACTGTCGTATAGCTTAAACCCTCACTAGAAGCAAACAACAACACACAGAGGCGGAAGCTATTAACAGAGTAATTGTAACCACTCGCAGGATACAAATAGCACACACAGAGACGGGGACCCTTGAAAGAAAAACAAAACCCAAATCACAATAGAAATCGACATGCAAGCCGAGGAATAGTGCCATGTAGAACTTACCAAAGTATTCATAAAACGCCGGAAGAGCAGAGGCATACCAAGCTGGGAACCAACGACCGAAGTCGAAAGGGGAACCAGGAGCCACAACCAGCAAAGCGTGCAGACAAGTAGCAAGAACCCACATCCAAAACAAACAAACCACCGAAGTTGTAGAGCTCGCAGAGCAAAAGACCAGGTGAAACAACGAGAATGAAATTAGCGCGAAGGAGTAAAACCCCAAACCTGGGCGGATTCGTGGGATCCCGAGGACGGACAGGTGTTCGACGGGTAAACCATTAAGGTACAGACCTTCATAAAACAAAATCAATACGACGACGATTGCAAATCAACCAACATAAATATCCAAAAATCCAAAAAAACATTATTCTATTCATTACGGTCGCATAACACCTCAGCACATCGACAATGGGACCACATGGGCTGGCCCCATCAGATTGTAACAATTTGAGTTTGTCATCTATTCTTTGCGAACCATAAACATTTGTGACTAGGAAGGTTTCTGAATCCCCCACTGGTTGAATGACCACTAATAAGTAATTTCTAGATGCTTCTGCATCTATAATACTAATTTTCTGGGGATTCCAAAGAGTTAGAGTGCCCCTCGTTGTGTTTTCAACTTTAACCTCTAGGAACTCAAATCTATTGAGCCATTTGCTATGAATTTGTTTTATTTTCTGAATGGAACATTTAGTTTCCTGAATGATGATAATATCCGGTATTTC
The DNA here is from genome assembly GCA_031772625.1 of Pinus tabuliformis. NCBI lineage: Eukaryota > Viridiplantae > Streptophyta > Pinopsida > Pinales > Pinaceae > Pinus > Pinus tabuliformis. The sequence continues at coordinate 371,465,165 of CM062818.1, forward strand.
TTGTTTCATTCTATGACTAAGAATCCTTTGTTTTCTTTTACTACCTAGACCTCTAATATTCCATGATGTGAACTTCATATTTAAATATTTGTAAAGGAGTAACTGGTTAGGTATTTCATCTTACCCGATCCTATCATTAACTTTCCACACTCCATCAAGAGGTCCTTCTGCTTTTTCTTGCCCCTTTTCTTTCCTGCATTTCTTGTTGCTAATCCTGGAATTGATTTCATTATTTTCACACCTCTGTATTCCTGCTTGTCAATGGTTTTTCCTTTATCTAATCCCCTTTCCTAGGTTTTCCATAAAAACAACTGCTGAATTTTGTTGCAGTCTTCTTGGGGTAGTGAATCTATCCCTCCCGTGGATCCCTACATCAAGAACCCTTCCAAATCTAGATGTTCCTTGTCTAGAATTTCCTAAAGTTCATGGTCCTCCAGATCTGTTTTACTCTCGGTCATTTCTTAATCCATCTCTAGTTCTGTATCACTCATAGTAGTTTCTTTCTTATTATCAGTCTCTTGTGTTGGGTAGCAGTTTTCTTTCTTTTCCATTTCCTTTTCATTACGTCCGTCCTCCATAGATTGGTCTTCATTTTCCATTTCTTCATTCTATTCCAGTTCTTGATACCTATTTTCATTGACCTTTTGATGCTCATTACAATGTTGCCTTGGTCCTTTTTTGCCGCCTTTTCCTCTACTTGTCACTTTCTGAAAGCTTTCTATGTCCTTCATTTCCTTAGGTTTGCCCTTGTTGTCTGCTTTACTAAGAGGGAAATCTCTGAACAAGTGTCCATGTTCATGGCATTTATGACATCTGAATGGAATATGCTCATAGTCTACAGTTTGCACACATTCCTCATACAAAACTTCCAGGATGACTTCATCCGGAAGAGCTCCTGATAGATCCATTTCTATACAGATCCTTGCATAGGAGGTGTATTTGCCTCTTCTTGTGGCTTCTGAAGCTTTGACAAAACGTCCTAGTTTGTTGCCAATGGAAGCAAGCGATTCAGTTTGCCAGTAATCAAGAGGTAGAGAATAGAGCCTTACCCAGACAGGTACCGAAGTGAAAGTTTCCTGCTCTGGAACAAAGTTCATCATCCAAGGCTGCATATAGAGACCAGTTGCTGCATAAAAGTAGGGTCCTCCTTCGAATATTTTTTCTTCGTCTTCAATGTTTGTGAACACCACAACGAAAAATCCCTTTGACCCAAGATGAAGGTCTATAACGCCTTTGGGTTTCCAGTGATACTTGATCCATATCTATAAAGCCTTTTCCGTGGGCCATAATCCCACAAATTTGCAGATTATAGCGTAGGTCCCCATATGTTCCCTGTGCGCCTATAGTGCCGAATCGCTTAACACTACTCCAAGAGTGATCTCCGTTTTGGGTCTACATGGTCCCTTTCGTTTATTGTTTCTTGTTCCCTGGCTTTTGTCTTCTTCCTCCTTATCTTTAGTGCTGACATTTTCCTTGGGCCTACCCCCGTCTATCTCCTTTTCATTATTACTTTTTTTTCCTTCTTCCACAGAATCTCTGAATTTACCCAGGGGGCACTTGCCTCTGCTGGCAATGACACTTTTGTAGGAGGGAGGAGAGCAGAAGGGGAGCTCCCTCCTCTGCAGTCCTCCATTAGGAGCAAGCACTGAACCTCTTCGAAATCCTAGTTGTGCATTGTTCTCCCGCTCCGCGTTTTTTCCCCTTTAGTGCCTTGCGAGTGCACTTAGGCATTGATGTTCCATTTATGAAGTCCAATTTAATTTCCTAATGTGTTCTCTAATTATTTTAGATTTTAAAGTTTTTTTTCAAAATTATAGGAAATAATTTTCTATTATATTGTGTTATTTATTGAGTAACATCTATTTTTTTTTTTATGGAAAAGTGGACTTTTATTTAAGATCTTTTTTAATGCATATTTTTATTTAAGATGTTTTTTTAATGTAAAAGTGGTTCTTTAGATTTTGATGTTTTTTGTTCAAAATTCTACAAAATAATTTTATGTTATATTATGTTATTTGTTAAGTAACATCCATTTCTTTTTATGCAAAAGTGAATTTTTATTTAAGATTTTTTTTAATGTAGTTTTTTATTTAACATATTTTTTAATGTAAAAGTAGTTCGTAGTATACTAGGATTATGAAGAGCTTTCAAATCAATCTTATGATTTCAAAAAAGTCTTACTAAATTGGAATCATAAAATGTTTAAAAAAACTTTCAAAATCAAATTCAAATTTGATATAAAGTAATAAGATAAATAAAAAACACTTATGTTAATGAATTGTGAAATCAAATTCAAATTTGATATAAAGTAATAAGATAAATAAACAACACTTATGTTCATGAATTGATAATGAAATTAAATAATTGATTGCATTTTATTAATTGATGATAACAAAAATAGATTATTCTATTTAAAATATGTTAGGTTGTCCAATATTTATAATATAATCTATGAGAGAAGAGAAGAGTTGTCAAACAATAGAAAAAAAAATTATGGACATATCTACATAATTGGAAAAATTTAAACAACAAATATACTCTACATCTACCTAAGAAAAGAAATAACTTATTCATTAATAAAATATTATTTATGAAGTTTTGAATTTTTTTTATATGATTAATTTAATTATTTAAAATTGTTATTCCTGTCCTAGTGAATATTTTATTTATCAAATTTAAATTGGTTAATAATGAACATATATCTTTTCTTCTTCCTCAATTTCATTGTATCAATTAGCACAACCATATTAAAGGAGAGATATAGTACATATTTTGATTTTTGTAAGTATAATATTTTTCTGGAGAATTTAAGTTTGAAATATACAATTTGTATAATCCAAATACGATACACCCATTTAGAGATATTGTTAGGATGGAAAACATGATTTATGTTGATAATAATAGAATATCATCAAAATCTTTAACTTTTTTCAATGATAAGAGAATAGAATATATATATATATATATATATATATATATATATATATAAGAGGGGTATTTGTTAATATTTTAATATTAATAATCTGAACCATAAATGGTATATAAAACTAGTGAAATAAAATATTAAGAGAAAAACTATTTTAGATCCATTTTAACTCAAGATTTTCTAAGAGTAAAAAAGAATCAAATCTCTTAAAATGCCAACCTTTCTCAAATTTTACACTCAAACAAAAATTTACATTAAAATTTCTACTCTTAATACTTAATACATCTAAAATTAAAATAAATCAATACTGATTTTTTATTAATTCAAATCCTCTACTTAATAACTATTAATAAAAAACCTATACTCTTAACATAATTTCCTTTCACATTAACTGAACAATAGGTGACACATTTTGTTTGGACAAATAATTTGTTGACTTCACAAGAACATGGATAAAAACATATACACTTAACATCGTTTCCTTTCACATTAACTCAACAATTGTATCACATCTTGTTTGGACAAATAATTCGTTGACTTCACAAGAACATGGAGAAAAATGTATACTCTTAACATACTTTCCTTTCACATTTCCTTTCGCATTAACTCAACAATTGTATCACATTTTTTTTTGGGACAAATAATTCGTTGTCTTCGCAATAACTTGGAGAACGAGATGGGCATAGTGACCCTGTGATAGATTATTATATATCTTGGGTCTTGGACCCCCTGTTTCGTAGGTTATTGGATGACTCGTACGCGTATTTTTAATTTTAGATTTTAAATCTATTCAATAAAAGGAAATTTTATTGTAATTTTATTTTATGGTAATTTAATTGTTAAAATAAATAAATAAATATTAATTTAATATTATGTAAAAACAAAAATTATGCAAAACAAAAAATTATAAGTTAAAAAATTGGGTATAAGTAGGTTTTAAAATTGTATTTTTAGTTAAAAATTTGAGTTAAAATTTTGATTTTGGATGGTTAAAAATTTGTTTTCTTTGATTTAAAAATTTTAGTTTATACTTTATATTTCAAAAATTTTGATTAATAACCTTATATTTAAAAATAAATTAATAATCTAACACTTAAACGTATTTAACTCGAAAGTTTGCTCTTTACATATCACCAATTATTTTACTTTAACAATAATAAATCAACTCCCACCAAAAAATAAAATAATGATCTACTTATATTAATTATCTCACTATTAATTTGAAAACACAATATCATAAATTTCCAAAATATATTTAAAAAATAAAAATAAAAAATTCAAAGATTAAATAGATTTATAAAAATCACTGAACCAACTTACATAATTAAAAAGCATTTCCATAACTTTGGTAGAAACTTTTAATGTCGACAAAAAATCAGCGACAAAAACCAACCTTAATGTCGTCATTTCGTATAATGCAAATGGCGCGATGCTTTCATCTCGTACAATGCACATGGAATTTTATACCAACTCTTACCAGATTGCGAAGATGTTCAATCCAATAATCATTACGACTTAGATGCCAACAGAGCTTTGGATTTATAAGGTTTTTGTCGGACTGTGTCAGTCCGATGATTTCTTCACTTTCTGTGGTGCAAAACAATTCATTCCTCCATCCTTCGTGGCCGTAGATAAAGTTGGTCAGAGCGGCAGGCAGTCTTACGGATGTTGTCTAATTGAAGTGGGGAACTTTGATTCTCATGGTTCTTTTGGTATAATTTTGGACCAGATTATGTATGTCTAACAGTTGTTTTAGACTAGATTTCTTCGGCTATAAAAAAAAATTGGTCGAGCAACTTACTCTATTTTTACAAGTGTTCTTAGTTTTTTCTTCGAGCCCTTAATTAATACTATCTATCGGATCGATCTCAGGAGCGGAATAACAGTGTCCTTACATCGTTCGTGTTGGGAAGATGGCCTATGTAAGTAACTATGTGGGTGAGATTTAGGTTTTGATTATTTGTTTGATCGTTAATGCTGACATGTTGACTGACTGATGTGCAGAAAACTGTGATACGGTTGGACTTGACGTGCTCCAAATGCAAGAAGGTCGCCTTGCATTCTGTTACAAAAATTGAAGGTAAATAATTACTTGCATTTTGTTTTTGGTATTTATGTTGGTCTCTTTGCATTCTGTTAAGAAAGTAGAAGGTGATTAACAATTTGGGTTCTTATGATTTAATTTCTTTTGATATTCAAGTTTTTGAATGTTACTTCGATCCCAGGAATCGAATCTGTGACGATCAATATACGTGAGAGCACGTTGATTGTGATCGGAGACGCGGATCCTGTTTGCATGATCCAGTTGCTGAAAAAAATATTCTGTTGCGTCCACTTGGTCTCCTACGGACCGCCACCGCCACCGCCTCCGCCTCCACCTCCACCTCCACCTCCACCTCCTCCTCCTCCTCCTCCGCCTCCACCTCCTCCGCCTCCGCCTCCGCCTCCACCCTGTATTTGTCCGCCTCCACCCTGTATTTGTCCACCTCCACCGACTCCCTGTATTTGTCCACCTCCCAATATTTGTCCACCTCCACCGACTGCCTGTATTTGTCCACCTCCCAATATTTGTCCTCCAGCGTGGAAGCCACCCAAGTGTTGTTGTCCTCCAGGCTTGTCTTGTTCATGCAGATTAGAAAAGCGCTGCCCCACATCCCGTGCTTGTCCAAACAAATCTGAGATAATGTGGCCACAATACCATAATCCTTTGGCTCCCGATGAAGTTTGCTATGTTTGGAAGGAAGACCAACAGGAATCCTGCACCGTCATGTAATGATAATAGAAGATCTGCTAGTTGATAGAGTAAGAATTTCAGGTTTATGTTTGTATATCAGGAGTATATTGAAGTGTGGTTGCTGCTGCCTAGAAATGAGAATGGCAAGATGATAGTTATGTATTATGATTTATATGCGAGGTTATGAAACATCCTTTGTCTACATTATTATTATTATTCCTGGTGTTGACTGCTACCATCTAAATTGCACTTGCGAAATATGAACTGAGTTTCTCAATTTCTTCATTTGTAGGGTTCACTTTTCTATTATTAATATGAACTGAGTTTCCCACTTTCTTCATTTGTAGGGATCACCTTTCTATTATTTCATATTGTGACATGTGAGATTGATGAAATGAGTTTCTTCTTTCTTCAATTGTATGGATCAGTTTTCTATCATTTCAGAAAAGTAAGTTACAAAATGCCAGCAAACAATTTTGAAGATATCTAGGTGTTGTTTAAGAAGAGATTACTTGATACTCATGTCCTGGTTGACAGGGCGTTTTGAGCATGAATGCCCCTCCAGCAAAGCAGCAATGCAACACGTCTAGAGACTGCTCAAATATATATGCTCATTAATTGAACAGTATAGAACAATCGTTAACTTGGATTTATCATATCAAGATTATTTTGAACAGTTGACTAAACTTTGAATAACAATCTTACAAATTTATTTATTTAACGGTATAGAATTATCTTAACTTGGATTCATCATCCTATCAAGTTAGATAGAAATAACTAGAAATGTGGTTAAGAATTGGTTTGGGATTTTATAATAGGTGGATTTTAATTAATAGATGAAATAAGTTTTATTGAAAGTGAAATCTTTAGATATATTGCGATTTTTTGTGATATCAAATGTATTTTTGAATATTTTTGAATGCATAAATAAATTTAACATTTAAAAAAATGATTTAAACAATAAATTTTAATTAATTAAACAACTTAAACATATGAAAATTTATATAAGATTTAGAACAAAATTGACCAGAAAAAATGCCAACTAAAATTATTTTTTGTAATATTTAAACTATACATTTAATAATATATTAATTTATTTTAACTTTATTAAACAGAAATATTATAATGATTTTTTTTAGATTTTAATTTTCGCTAAACTTTTATTTATAAATTCTTAGATTTCCACCGTTCGTTATATATATATATATATATATATATATATATATATATATATATATATATAAAAGTAATGAGATTTATTTCTAGAAAGAAATATTATTATTTCTTCATTAATATTATATTCTTGGCAATAATATATTGAAATCTTATCAATTAATTTTCTCTAAATTAATTTTTATTTACAAATTCTTAGATTTCCACGGTTGTTTAGTTTTATATCATTATTCATATATATATATATAAAATGAGATTTATTTCTAGAAAGTATTAATATTATTTTTTCATTAATATTATATTCTTGGCAATAATATATTGAAATCCTATCAAATATGATATTGTAAAAAAATTCTCACTTAACAAAATATCTTAAAACCATATGCAAATTTGATTACATAAAGATAAATTATTTACGATATGTTATCACAAGTTGAAAAATATAAATATTACAACCAAATTCCTATTCCAAAAATTCCCCATTTAAAAAATATCTTAAAATAATTTACAAATTTGATTATATAAGCTAAATTATTTACCATATGTTATCACAAGTTAAAAATATAAATATTACACACCAAATCCTTAATCCTGCAGCTGATTCCATAACACTTTCTCTGCAAATCCTTTATTAAATTTACATTACAGCTTTTACTTTTCTAATAATACATTCCATCCCCTTTTAAATTGTAGCCATTCTCCTTGTACATTATTTACTTAAAAGCATGAAAACGCAATTTTGTCTAAAGGTTCATGCAAAGAACAAAGATGATAAAGTAATGGTGGAATTTTCTAATGGATAATTTTAATTTTAATAACGGTGAAACATTATTTATAACGTTTTTAGTTTTTTATTCGATTAAGTTAATCATTTAAAAATCCTAATCCTTATCCTTATCTGACTTTTACATTACGCCCTAATCAACATTTTATTCATTCAATCATGAGGGATGAATAATTTGCCATAATGACCATTCTTCCACGTGCGCAATATCATTTATACTATATGAACCATAAGTGGCACTCTACAATTGAATTGACCGTCCTATTTCTGTTCACCATCCACCTTTTAATGAGACAAGTCATTTTATTCATTCAATCATGAGGGATGAATAATTTGCCATAATGACCATTCTTCCACGTGCGCAATATCATTTATACTATATGAACCATAAGTGGCACTCTACAATTGAATTGACCGTCCTATTTCTGTTCACCATCCACCTTTTAATGAGACAAGTCATTTTTGTCTCGACACAATAATTGTTCTTGGCTTATATTGTTTATCCATTTACTCACATTATCACCATCCACCTTTTAATGAGACAAGTCATTTTTGTCTCGACACAATAATTGTTCTTGCTTCTTCTTTTTTTAATCCATTTACTCACATTATTTTGGAGTTCAGCGGGTTAGGATAAAAATGAAAGTGTGTTTTGTTAAGCTATTTATTTTTTTCTAAATTTGATGGGTTTGAAATTTCGTGGGAAAATATGTAATTATGTTAAGGTTTTTTTTGGTTTTGATGGATTTGAAATTTCGTAGGAAAATATGTAATTATGTTAAGGTTTTTTTTTGTGGTTTTGGAAAGATACTATTTTTGAGTGATTTTGAAGGGTTAAATTGTTTTTGGACAAGACTACTCAAGCTATATATTAATTCGGCAGTATTTTTAAGACTCACATAACTAATTAAAAAAATAAAAATACTTTAATTAAGTTACATATAAATCAATTATTGTAACTCTATGAAATTTTCACTTTGATGAGAAAGATATCTAAATTTCTTTTAGAATCTTTTATCACGCAAAAAAAAACATATTTTCTTACATAATTATATTATCAATTATAATTTCACATTGAGTAAAGCATAAAATGTATTTTTAAAGTTTAAAAAATCATTAAGAAAAATTCCAAGATTTTTGAAAAGTTTATGTCTAAGACATATTTAATGTTGTTGTATTTTGTTATTGTATATTTATTGGCTTAGTTTTTGTCTATATATTTAAGGAAAATTTTATAAGTTGAAATTTTGGGGTAACTTTCATCCATTTTTTTCATCTTTTTTTTTATGCTATTTAATGTAAACTCATCAACACTCTAATTACAGTGCTATATCTCAAAGTAATACCTAATGAGAAATGCAACTTAGGCATAAAATTGGAGGGACAAATCCTAGTGGGCTAGCTTAAGTTGCTAAGTGCTTTAGTGTTCATGAAAGAAAACTTGAAAAGAATACCTTCCTTGTAATTATAGTTATTATGCCCATCACTTATTAGTTATGGTTAATTGTTATCTACCATATCTTGCTCATATTTAACCATAATCAATTATGGGCCACTAATCAGCTGTAACACATTTGTTTTCAAAGAGCACGACAATAAAGTGATTGATATTCCCTGTCAAATAACAACAATAAAGTTGTTGACATATACCTATAGGCATCATTTTCTACCTTTCATATGTTATACCAAAAAGACAAAAAATTGTCATAGATAGATATATATCAACCACTTTATGAATATTGCTATAATAATTATTTTAATGATTTTTATTCTAAATTAAAAATTTATTGTTGTAGCTAAATTCAGTTTATTTTTCTAAATTAAAACCTGAAACACTTTCTGATCAATTAATTACAAATGCCTTATATGTTAATTAGCTCAAACACATTTGCTTTCAAATAGCATGACAATAAAGTGATTGATATTCCCTATCAAATAGCATAACCAACGAGTAGTTAATATATACCTATAGGCATCATTTCCTACCTTTCATATGCTATCCCAAAAGACAAAAATTTGACATAAATAAATATATACCAACAACTTTATAATATAGCTATAATAATTATTTTAATAATTTTTATTCTAAATTAAAAATTTGTAATTGTAATTAAATTCAGCTTCCTTTTCAAATTAAAACCGAAACAGCTTCTTATCAATTAATGAAGAATACCTTATATGTTAATTGAGTCCAGGAAAGGCCACTGAATAACTCCAATATGGAGTAGTGGAATAGTTACAGGAAATGGAGTATTTGCGAAGTGTTGAGTGTTGACTGAATGTAGAATTAAAGTCATGTTTTTTTGGGTATTCTTTTCATGTGGGTCTATTCAGAAGTATCTAAAGTGGGTATTCCTTGGATGTGGAGTTTAATTCCACATCCCATTGTGACTTGGCATTTGGAAAAACTATAAAGACACAAACCAAGATAAAATAAAAAATGATTGTTTTCCTTTTTTCTAAAAGTACATTTAGGACACTAAAAAAACCCTATGATATTTCATTATGAAGAGTTTACCAATTAAAATTTGTGATTCCAACAAATTCTTGCTCATTTATAATAAATTAAACCCTTAAAAATGTTCTAAAAACTTTTAAAACATACGTAAATTAAATTATTAAAAAAAAATAATATAAAATAATAAAATAAATAATAAATATTTATTTATTTTCATAAATAAAAAATAGTATTAAAAAATAGAAAGAGATTATTTTTATTAACGATGGATAAAATAAAAAGAAAAAAATTACTTTATTAAAGTTGATTACCTTGCTCAATGTTTTATAGTCTATTAGGAGAGAGTTGTCCCACAGTAACAACAACAACAAAAAACAATTATATACATACTTACATAACTTATAAAAACTGAAATATATATATATATATATATATATATATATATAAACACAACTTATACTTGAATGAAATATTATTTATGATGTTTTGATCATTTTTATACGATCGATTAATATTTAAAATTTTAGCTTTTATCTAGTTTTGACGATATTTTGTTTATCAAATTTTAATTGGTTAATAGTGAATAATTTTTTACTTCTCCAATTTCATTATATCAATTATTACCAGTTATTACATTTACATTAGAAATACAATCTAATTATTTGATATTTTGGCTCTCTATGAATATATTTTCTAGACAATTTTACTTGAATAAAAATTAAAATCATAAACTTAAAATATATAATTTGTATAATCCAGATACCTACATCCATTGAAACTAATTGCTATATGTTTATGAACATTATTATGAGCCCACAGCATCACATCATGATAATGATACAACATCATTCAAATATTTAAGTTTTTTTTATTAGATTTTAAAATTTAATTTCAGCTTTATATTTTAAAATTTAAAATTTATTTATTTATTTATTAAATTCCAATCATATGCTTTATACTTATTAATGAAAAATATTATACTCTAACACTTTATTTAAAAGTTATACCTTTAATATAATTATCTTTCACGTTAACTCAAAACTTGAATCATATTTTGTTTGGACAAATAATTAGTTGTCTAATATATATATAATGGTTGTGTTGGATCAATATTGTCATACAAGTATTGATCATGAACCATTCTTAGTGGTTTGAAAGGCTTCAACAAAAATTGAAAAATTGATATGTGATTTATTAGAAGTATTTTCTCTCATAACTTTAAGAAACACAAAAAAATTGCATTCTCAAAAAATTTGTTGTCTTCACAAGACCATGGACAATCTCTTATCGCCATGTGAAAGTTGATAATATATTTTGGGTTTTGGATGTCGTATTTGGTAGGCTATTAGATGACTCATACATTTTTAATCTATTTGAAAAAGGGTAAAATTTATTATAATTTAATTAAAAAAAGTAATAATTAATTTAATATAGTTAAAAATTGTAGAAGTAGATCTTATATTTTGCTTTAGTCTATTGCATAATCTGTTGATCTGCAGTGGGAATTTCTACAAAAGTAATCAGTCTTCCGTTGAATAGCCTCCATCGAATGACCCAACTCACCACTATTAGTCAACTGCTTGCCATATTCAATAACAATCCATGAGAGCATGGTGACCATGAATTCCATTGGGAAGCTAAATTTAAGATTGTCGCAAGCGTCGTATTATCCCCTCCTACTAGATCCACCCCATTGGACGATCCATCACGCATACCATGATCATCCATCCAGGTGACTCTCTAATTGCTAGGAAGCTTTGCAAGTCTCTGGCCCTCATAAAACATGATACTCTTGCTCAATGTTACACCATAGTCACGACTAGTTGTTGCAGCTCTAATGTAGAGTGCCAAACTCAATACATACGGATATGAACCAATGCAGAAAGTCAATTGAAATAAAATAGATGGACCCACTTCAGATAAGGCTCCTTTTTGATGAGCCTAAAGTTAGTTATTTATGATAGGATATAATGCAATGGAGAAGGAGAACACAATCACTGAAAGAATAATGCAACTAATTAAGTGAAAGTTGGGAATCAATCTAAATGTGAATCAAATACACATATATGAAGTGAAAATTTCTCATCTCAAATCAAGGATATCAGAAGTTGTACTCATTCTTGGAGGACTAGCATAGTTCACTGCAACAAAAGGAAACCCCAAATGACCAAATCTGAATGTGGGAAAGCTGAGAAATATAAGCTTCACTTCTAGCTACGAGGATTAAGATCAAAACCGTTCACCATAAATAGCTATATGCTCCAACACATCATAATTGCATTCATCAAAATGCCCCTCATTAAAAAATAAATCTTATAGAGAGCCAACAAAAAAACACACACAAAAATAGAAAATGTAGCTTCAGCAAAAGAGGCATAAAACCCAAAAACATGTCTACAACTAGAATAAAGCAATACACAACTTATGCATTATAAAGATGAAGAGCATTATGTAGAACCACGTGAGATCATTTCTTAATTCTCCAGTAACCGACACCAAATCATACAACATTTTTTGTTATCACTAATTAGAGATAACGAAACCACAATGCTCATCAGCAAAAGCACTTGAACAAGGTTGACATACACATAACGATTGTGGACTATGGGCTCTTCTTCTTAACAAAATGAAGAAACGGGGAAAGATGGATAGAAGCCACTGAGATGAGGAATAAAGAAAGGCTAGAGAAGCGAAGGCAGTATATGCGCAATGTTGGAGGAAGTTTCTGAATATCTAATAATTAATATTAAGAAACTGTTATATTATTTTATGAAAATATAGTGAATTTTTTTCGTTAATGTCATTGACAAACTAGTTCTAAGTTCCAACTGATCTTATTTTTTACATCTCTTCACAATCACTCTCATACCAGTCAGTACACATTAAATGCCCAAATTTACTTCAGTCCCATTGATCCTTGACCTTAATTCATCTCTACCCAACTATATAAAACAACCATTTCATTTTCTCTCCTAATTTTTTCATCTTTACCATTAGAAACCTAGATGAAGAAAAATATTGAGATCCTGAACTATTTGTCACTAACAAAAACAAAAAACAAAATATCCCCTACATATATCTAAATCCCCTCTTCCCATTAAACATGATCAAAAATACATTAAAACTGCCTTTTTTCTCCAACAACCTTCTAATTTTCCCCCCTTTTAAACAATGGCATTTTTTGCTAAGCATGATATGTATAAAGGGTCATTTTAACACTTATGGTTACAATGAATTTGATATTTGTTCTCCCAAACTTCTAATTTTACTAAATTTTTTTCGAATTAGATGTCAAATTATATAGATGTGTCTTAGATGGTGGGTGATATAAAAATAGGGTATTAATCTATGAATTGTTCTTGAGGTAATTCCTTGATAATGGATTATTGTTACTATGTTACTTATAATTTTGTCTCTCACAAGGAGTTTGGGTCATGGATTTACTTCGTGCATCATCATAATTGAAGACTGAAAGGTATGTATCTTTCAATTTCTCTTGTATGGTTGTGGAATTTCTTCTTTTGGAACTCGTATGTGTTGTATTTTAGTATAATGGGCCTCATTTCAATTAAACACACATGAAACAATGAATGTATATTGAAGTTGCACCTTTGAATGAATTTATGAATTAGGCAGTTCAATGAGGTCAATCTAGTGAATTCATGCTTATTTATCTTCTTCATTATAAATGATATGAGATGATGATTTGCCAGCTTGCCTTGGGTTGGTGCTCTTAAAATTTTGTTATGGTTTCATATTAAGTAATGTTTGTGCAAGAAAATATTGAATGGTGAAATTGCGTATTGCAAAGTTGTCCTTTCTAATGATCATAGTTCCCACAAAGTTTGTTTCTAAATCATAAAATAAGTGACCAAAGATTTCCACATAGACACATGCTCCATGATATGGATCATCAGTTTGACTTGCACATATATATGTTCTCCTTCATGATGGATTTCACTTGCACTTTGTTGAAATTTGGTAACGGAGGACAGGTGGTTCCCTTAGGCTTTGATCTTTGGCCTAGGGAAAAGTGTCCAAAAGAATTTAATTTTTTCTCCTAAAGTGACTTTATAATTTTATAAAGTTAAATCTAATTTAAAAGTGACTTTAAATGATAAAGTTACTAAGTCTAATTTTAAAGTGACTTTTATAAAGTCAATGAAAAATTAGAAAGGAAAGGTGACTTTGGAAATAAATGACTAAGTGGGTCTTAATTAAAGTAGGGTGAATTAAAAAATAAAAGGTGAGATTTAAATGAGCATTTAATCTCAGCATTGATCTAAATCTATTCCAGCCATTGGATTTAGAGATCACCCAAAAGTCACTTGGATCACCCAAAAGTCACTTGGAGTTATATTAAGGGAGGAAAAGGAGGAAAAGATCATTCGATTCAATTCTTTCATGAGCAGATTGAGAGAAGGAGAGCAAGGGAGCAAGGGAGATTTCTAGGCAGTGTAACAGCAGCGGAGTATCAGCAGCGGTGTATCAGCAGCGGTGTAACAGCTGCGGAGTATCAGTAGCGGTGTATCAGCAGCGGTGTATCAGCAACAGTGTAACAGCTGTGGAGTATCAGCAGCGGTGTATCAGCAACGGTGTATCAGCAGCGGTGTAACAGCAGCGGAGTATCAGCAGCGGTGTATCAGCAGCGGTGTAACAGCAGCGGAGTATCAGCAGCGGTGTAACAGTAGCGGTGTAACAGCAGCGGAGTATCAGCAGCGGTGTAACAACAGCAGAGTATCAGCAAGGCTGAGTTTCAGCAAGGCTGAGATAAGTTGTAAAAGTCTGTTTGCTGATTTTTTGCTGAACATTTCTCTTACTGTAAAAAGGCATTTTCCAGAAATAAAGAAGAGCTCTCAAACTAGTTTTCCCCAAGAGTTGTAGGGGGTTTTCCAGAGTCACATTGACCAAAAATCTTAGTGTTTAAATGTGTTTTAATGGCTGTTTATTACTGCTGATTTTTATTTCTGCAATTTCCAACATTCTGTAAAATTTCCAGAATTTGTGTTTTCAGCAAATTTATTTTTTTCAGCTTGTTAAATGTATGGTTATGGGAAAGGGCATTTAACTATATGGGACAAATAAGGAGAAATTGAAAACTAGGGTGGGAAATGAGAAATTTCTACATGGTATCAAAGCTTGAGTGCTGAAGGGCAGTTTAGGACAGCAAAAAGAAAAATTACAGTTGCTGATTTTTCACTTAGAAAATTCGAGCAAACTGATTTTTTTCATAAACTGTTGTTTTATCTTTACTACAACAGTTCTATTTTTCAGTTTTAGGACAGCAGGATGTCATTGGGATTGAGGGTGGAGGATAGGCTGGATGGGCATATAAATTACAACATTTGGAAGGAGAGAATGCAGAGTATCTTTGAGGAGGCAGAATTCTGGGATTTCATGGTGCATACCACACAGAACCCTATTGTTGTGCCTAATGATGCTGCTCAGTTGGCTGCTTATAATAAAAATAACAATAAGGGTAAGAGGCTGATACTAGACGGAATCAAAGACCACTGCATTCCTCATGTGAGAGGAAAGAGCAATGTCCATGAGATGTGGACAACATTGTCCAATCTCTACCAGAGTACCAATGAGAACCAGAAGATGGTCCTGAAGGAGAAGCTAAAGAACATTAAGATGGGTAATGATAGTGCAGCTGGATATCTCACAAAGATTACTAATGTGAGAGATGAGTTGGCAGCGATTAGAGAGGCCATTCCACCCACTGCGTTGGTGCGGATTGCAGTGAATGGCCTTCCCTGTTCATGGTTGAACTTTGCTGATGGGGTTTGTGGACGTGAGACCCTTCCCACATCGAAGAGGTTTTGGGATGATTGCATTCAGACAGAGATCAGGAAAGGTCAGCTTGGGGCAGCCAAGCGAGTTGAGCAGGATGAGGATGTAGCACTGGTGGCAGGAGGCAAGAAAGGAAAAAGGAAGAAGCAGGCTTCCACAAGCAGTGGTGGGGGCAAAGGCAAAGGTAAAGGTAAACAGGGGAACACACAGAAGGACTATTCCAAGATGAAGTGTTGGAATTGTCAAAAGATGGGACACTATGCAGTTGTGTGTCCGGAGAAGAAGAAGAAGAAGGGGAAGAATCAGGACGTGGCAACTTCAGCAGAGATTGAGGACTTTGCTGGTCATTTTGACCGAGAGTTTGCGTTCACTATGTGTGAGTCCTTTAGTGCAGGATCACTTGCCACACAGGTTCAGAGGGAGCATGCTTTTCCCTCGATTAGCGAAGCATCTTCAGGTATCTGGTATGTGGACAGTGGGGCTTCACGTCATATGACAGGAGTTCGTGAGTACTTCTCAGAGCTTTCAGAGAGTGGTACTGATATTGAGGTAGTACTCGGTGATGACAGAGTTGTTAGAGCAGTCGGGGTGGGGACAGTGACATTTCAAAGGGAGTCCAAACCTCCCTTGAAGGTGTCAGAGGTTCTTTATGTGCCAGGGATGAGGAAGAACCTCATATCCGTCTCAGCTTTGGAGGACAGAGGATATGAGGTACTGTTCAGGGGACGATAGGTGTTGATGTATCCCAGGGGCACTCCAGCTGATTCAGCTAGAGTGATAGGTGTACGCCATGCAAAGGTGTACAAGTTTGCATTCCAGCCCCTTTTGGCATTGAGCAGTAGTACCGACAGCAGAGCTAGCAGTTCTGAGCTGTGTGAGATTTCGCACCGCAAGATGGGACATATGTATCATGGAGCCTTGAGGACATTGCGGGAGATCACTACAGGTGTGCCAGATTTCAGTATTGATCACTTTGATACTTGCAGAGGTTGTGCGATGGGAAAGTTTTCCAAATCCCCTTTTCCCAGTAGTGACAGCTGAGTGACGGGGATACTTGATTTGATTCATTCCAATGTGAGCGGTCGGATGTCTCATGTTTCCTTGAGTGGATATGAGTACTATGTTTTATTGATCGATGATCACTCCAGGAGGACCTGGATTTATTTTCTGAAGACCAAGAGTGAGGTCTTCAAGCGGTTTCAGGAGTTCAGAGCTCTTGTGGAGACTCATACAGGTCGAAAGATCAAGTCCCTGAGGTCAGACAATGGAGGAGAGTACACCCTTGGAGAGTTTGCTGACTATTGTGCGGAGGCAGGCATTAGGAGGGAGTTCACTGTTCCTTACAACCCCCAGTAGAACGGGGTTGCAGAGAGGAGGAACAGATCCATCATAGGGGCTGCCAAAGCCATGTTACATGATCAGGGGTTGCCATTGTTCTTGTGGGCAGAGGCCTGCAACACAGCTGTTTACTTGCAGAATAGGAGTCTGCATCGTGCCTTGGGGCACATGACTCTGGAGGAGGCTTTCTCTGGGAAGAAGCCTGATATTGGTCATCTTCATATCTTTAGATGCATTACATACTCCTATATACCCAAGGAGAAGAGGACCAAACTAGAGCCCACCTCAGAGAAGGGTATCTTTGTGGGCTACAATGAGACCTCAAAGGCCTTTCGGATTTACATTCCTGTACAGAGGAGAGTTGTTGTCAGATAGGATGTGAAGTTCGAGGAGGACAGGGCCTTTAGGAGGTCATGGGAGTTAGAGTATCTGGATCAGCCAGACACTCAGCAACAGTTTAGTCAGTCGCAGGGATCAGGAGGATCCGGAGGTACATCTATGAGGATGTCAGGTCTGTCAGTGAGCAGTGGCTCGCCGAGCCAGAGGGGTGGTGCTCCGGGCAGCATGCAGAGCAGTTTACAGAGCAGTTCACTAGGGATTCCATTGATGGATAGTTCACACGGTGCCTCAGCTTCTACAGGTTTAGGTGCAGGCAGGAGGACAACAGACAGACAGTCAGGAGTTCAGGCTACTGATGGTGATGAGGAGGAGGAGTTTCATTCTCCTATGGGAGAATCATGCTCAGGGAAGAGAAAGCCCAAGTGGCTTCAGGACACCTTGAGAGATGCCACATCTGTTGCTGAGCCAAAGAGGCCGGTCAGAGAGAGTAGACCACCTGAGAGGTTTTGTAGCTATATGGTGATGGTTACCAACATCCTTGACTCTGAGCCTTCTAGCTATGAGGAGGCAGCTAGCCAGCAGGTTTGGAGTGAGGCCATGTAGGAGGAGTATTCGTCTATCATGAAGAATGATGTTTGGGAGGTGGTGCCGAGGCCTGAGGGAAAATCTGTGGTTACTTCCAGATGGCTTTACAAGGTAAAGCATGGTGCAGATGGCAGCATTGAGAAATTCAAAGCGAGGTTTGTGGCTAGAGGGTTCTCCCAGGTAGAGGGAGTTGATTATGAGGAGACCTTCGCTCCCGTGGCTCGATATACTTCGATCCGCTCCATTATGTCGATAACAGCAGAGATGGGTTGGAAGATCCACCAGATGGATGTGAAGACCACATTTCTCAATGGCTTCATACAGGAGGAGGTGTACATTGAGCAGCCACAGGGCTTTGAGGTGCATGTGAAGGAGTCCCATGTGTGCAGACTGAAGAAGGCCCTTTATGGCCTGAAGCAAGCTCCCAGAGCTTGGTACTCCAGGATAGATACATATTTGTAGGGGATGGGTTTCACAAAGAGAGGCAGATCCGAACCTTTACTTTATTGTGATTGGTGAGGAGCCTCTCATTCTGGTGTTGTATGTGGATGAATTGATCATTACAGGTGCAGAGAGACTCATAGAGCACTGCAAGAGAGATCTTGCGACGGAGTTTGAGATGAAGGACATCGGCTTGATGCATTACTTTTTGTGTTTGGAGGTGTGGCAGGAGGAGGGGCATTTCTTCCTGGGGTAGGGGAAGTATATTATGGACATCCTTAGCAGATTCCACATGGAGGATTGTAGACCCATGTCGACACCGATGATCACCAACTGGAAGAAGCTTCATGCTTCGGATTCCGAGTTGGTGGATCCCACATTGTACAGGCAACTGATTGGTTCCTTGATGTATTTGGTCAACACTAGACCAGATATCTGTTTTGCAGTCAACACGATGAGTCAGTTTATGTGTGAACCTATGAAGGTTCACTGGGTGGCTGCAAAACACATTTTGCCGTACTTGCAGGGGACAGTGGATTATGGTCTGGACTACAGACAGGGAGATGGAGTGAGATTGGCAGGATACACTGATTCTGATTGGGCAAGTTGTGCTTCTGATAGGAAGACCACTTCAAGGTGCTGTTTTAGGTTGGGTTCAGCAGTAGTGTCATGGTTCAGCCGGAAGCAGTAGTCAGTAGCACTGAGTTCAGCGGAAGCAGAGTATATGGCAGCCAATCTAGCTAGTTGTGAGGCTATCTGGCTTCGAAAGATGTTGTTTGGCTTATTTGGTCAGCCGTTGAGACCTTCAGTGATTTACTGTGATAATCAGAGTTGCATTAAACTCACGGAGAATCCAGTATTTCATGACAGGTCAAAGCATATCGGGATCAGATATCATTTCATCAGAGACTATCTTCAGAAGGGAGCCGTGAAGCTTGAGTATATTTCCACTGATGAGCAGGTTGCAGATATTCTTACCAAAGCCTTACCACGGGGCAAGCATGTTTACTTCAGAGACAAGATGGGTGTGGTGAGGAACACCTTCCTCGGTAAGAGGGAGTGTTGAAATTTGGTACCGGAGGACAGGTGGTTCCCTTAGGCTTTGATCTTTGGCCTAGGGAAAAGTGTCCAAAAGAATTTAATTTTTTCTCCTAAAGTGACATTATAATTTTATAAAGCTAAATCTAATTTAAAAGTGACTTTAAGTGATAAAGTTACTAAGTCTAATTTTAAAGTGACTTTTATAAAGTCAATGAAAAATTAGAAAGGAAAAGTGACTTTGGAAATAAATGACTAAGTGGGTCTTTATTAAAGTAGGGTGAATTAAAAAATAAAAGGTGAGATTTAAATGAGCATTTAATCTCAGCCATTGATCTAAATCTATTTCAGCCATTGGATTTAGAGATCACCCAAAAGTCACTTGGAGTTATATTAAGGGAGGAAAAGGAGGAAAAGATCATTCGATTCAATTCTTTCATGAGCAGATTGAGAGAAGGAGAGCAAGGGAGATTTTTGGGCGGTGTAACAGCAGCGGAGTATCAGCAACAGTGTATCAGCAGCGGTGTAACAGCTGCGGAGTATCAGCAGCAGTGTATCAACAGCAGTGTAACAGCTGCGGAGTATCAGCAACGTGTATCAGCAGTGGTGTATCAGCAGTGGTGTAACAACAGCGGAGTATCAGCAACGGTGTATCAGCAGCGGTGTAACAACAACGGAGTATCAGTAGTGGTGTAACAGCAATGGTGTAACAACAGCGGAGTATCAGTGGCGGTGTAACAGCAGCGGTGTAACAGCAGCGGAGTATTAGCAAGGCTGAGTTTCAGCAAGGCTGAGATAAGTTGTAAAATTCTGTTTGCTGATTTTTTGCTGAACATTTCTCTTATTGTAAAAAGGCATTTTCCAGAAATAAAGAAGAGCTCTCAAACTGGTTTTCCCCAAGAGTTGTAGGGGGTTTTTCCAGGGTCAGATTGACCAAAAATCTCAGTGTTTAAATGTGTTTTAATGGCTGTTTATTACTGCTGATTTTTATTTCTGCAATTTCCAGCATTCTGTAAAATTTCCAGAATTTGTGTTTTCAGCAAATTTATTTTTTTCAGATTGTTAAATGTATGGTTATGGGAAAAGTCATTTAACTATATGGGAGAAATAAGGAGAAACTGAAAATCGGGGTGGGAAATGAGAAATTTCTACACACTTGACCTTCTTGACCACATCACATTAAAATGATCCTTGTTATAGTTAGCTGTGCTCTTTATCTCCTGCAAAAACTTGATGACCACTTTCTGAACCAAAAACAATTTCATAATAATGATAACCAAACTAGAATGAAGTTCACGGTCCTTTACTTCACACATTTTTTTTACTTCATGCTCTTTTTTTCTTCTTTTCCCAAAGATTGATTGTGGATCAACTCACATGTTTCCATCCACAATTCCAAAACCTTTGACTAAATGGCTTGGGAGGCACCTTATCCTGTAGTAGTTTTCTACTTTGCTCAAACAAAAATACATTCTTCCAAACCCGTAAAGCAATCTAGAAAATTTAATATTTATTCTGTTGATGAAAAAGTTCAAGGATGTAAGAAATTAGTTTTAAATGAAATTTCATCATCATCAAATTTTTTGAAGTAGAACACATCAAATTTTACAGTCCTTCATATAATTACAAACATTATTGGAACTATAATCTTATTAACATTACAAATATCATGTGACAGGCACTAAGATCTCCTCAAATGTCTCCTTTTATACAATAAGCATAATGCCTTCTTTCTTATTGCTAAATATCATATATTATGTTTTTTATACTTGTTTCTTTCAACAGAATTTTGTCAAACAAGTCTATTAAACAAAGTCAAGCCAACTTGATAGATTTTCTGCTCATTTTCCTTTTGCTAAAGTAGTTGATTGTTATGAAACCAGCTCAAGAAAAGATAGAAAAGATAGATCAACGCCTTAGAACTCAGCCTCTTTGAGGGGAAACATCCTTTACATTACATAAATGAACAATTCTTGGATGGTTCAAATGACAAAACCTCCTTTCTATGTATAGGAGTCTAAGGAGCCACAATATAACCCAACTTACCTAATAATAATAATATAAAGCCACAAAAATAAAAATAGAGGGATTCTATGGGGCACAATAATAAGAATATGGGTATAATGGGGGCACAACAATATTAATAAGGGATGCAACTACAATAGTAATGGGGTAATCACTAGTATTATAGGGACCCAACATGCCCCTCTCCTTCAAAAAAGTGTTGTCCTCAACGCTTGAGTAGTTCTCGGTGCTTCTGTATAAAATTCTCATCCTCCCATGTGGAATCTTTAGTGGATAAGTTATTCCACTTGATAAGATACTCTGAAATTGATCGATTTCATAGTTGTCGAGTTCTTGTTTCTGTGACTACTTCCGGTTCCAATATAATTTTTCCTTCCTTGTCAAGTTTCGGTAATATTGTTTGAACTTGAAACTTGTCGCCTATAACCTTCTTTAAACATGAAACATGGAAAATTGGGTGCAATCGAGAAGCTGTAGGAAACTTCAATTTGTATTGCATAATGCCAATCTTTTGCAACACCTTGTATGGACCATAATACTTTGGTGATAATTTATTATCCTTCTTAGCCTGCTTGAGGGACATTTGCTTATATGGTTGTAGCCGTAGGAATACCTAATCACCTACATCAAAACTTCTTTCACTGTGATGTTGATCTGCCTGTTTTTTCATTCTATGCTATGCCAACACGAGGTTATCCTTTAAGAGTTGGAGGACTTGTTGTTGATGTTCGATGTGATGTTCCACTGCTTGAACCTTAGAATTTTCTCTTAAATGTGATGTGATGGATGGTGGCTGATATCCATAAAGTGTCATAAATGGGGTCATTTTTGTTGCTGTATGGAAGGAAGTGTTATACCACCATTCAACCAGAGGCAACCATTTGAAACATTGTGTCTGTTTATCAGATACAAAGCAACGAAGATATCCTTCCAAACATTTGTTTACTATCTCAGTTTTCCCATCAGATTGAGGATGATAAGATGAGCTATGAGCTAATTGAGTACCAAGACAAGAAAATAATTATGTCCAAAAATTTCCAGTGAAAATGGGATCTCTGTCACTTACAATAATCTTTGGGTTTCCATGTACCTTTTGAATTGTTTCCATAAATGTAGTAGAAATTATACTAGCTTTAAATGGATGTGATAATGCACAAAAGTGTGCATACTTGGTAAGTCTGTCAACTACCACCATGATGACACTCTTTCCCTAAGACTTGGGTAAACCTGTGATAGAATCCATTGAAACCTCCTCCCAACGTTGTCTTGGAATGGATAAAGGTTGTAATAAATCCAGTGTCTTAATTGTTTCAACTTTATTTTGTTGGCAAACCAAATATTCCGCCACAAATTTTTGAATATCCGATTTAAGGCCATCCCAAAAGAATTCCTTCTTAACCCTGTGGTAAGTTTTTAAAAACCCTGATGCACTCCTGAGGGAGAAGTGTGCAATTCCATAAGAATCTTTTGTTTTAGTTGGGAATTCTTACAGAGGTATAAGCGATCTTTGTACCATAAAGAATCATTTTGCCAGCTAAATGTATCAGACGTACTGGAATATTGTTGTAACTTTCAAATAAGTGCCCACACTTCTTTGTCATTCTACCATTCCTCCCTTGCTTCGTTTATCCAATCTAGTTGGACATTAGAAATGGCGCACAACAATGCTTCCACATCCTCATCCTTTCTTGAGAGTGCATCTACCACCACATTTTGCTTCCCTTTTTTGTGTATGATTTCAAATTCATAACCCAACATCTTTGTGACCCACTTTTGTTGCTCTTCAGAGGGTTGTCTTTGTTCTAAAAAGTGTTTAAGGCTCTCATGATCCGTTTTTACCTTGAAGTGTCTTCCCATTAGTTAGGGTTGCCATTTCTTAAGTGCACGGAGTATTGCCAACATTTCCGTCTCATAAATAGCTTTGTGTAAAAACTTTCCCTTGATTGGATGACTTTCAAAAGAAATGGGTCTTTCACCTTCCATTAAAACAACACCAATTCCATTGCCTAAAGCATCACATTTCGCAATAAAGGTTTTTGTGAAGTACAATGTAGCTAGGACCGGTGCTTGGCACATTGCCTCTTTAAGATGTTCGAAGGCCTTTATTGCTTTTGGAGTCCATGAAAATGCATATTTCTTCAATAATGTTGTCAAAGGTGCTACTATTCTCCCATAATTCTTAACAAACTTGCGATAATACCCTGTCAGCTCGAGAAATCCTTGCAGATGCTTTATGGATGTGGGGATTTTCCATTCCTTAATGGCTTTAATTTTGTTGGGGTCTACCTTAACTCCTTCATGAGATACAACATGACCCAGATATTCAACCTTTTGTACTCCAAAGAAACATTTGGATCTTTCTGCATATAATTGTTTCTCCTCCAATAGTTGTAGCACCCTGTCAACATGTTCAACATGATCCTTCCAAGACTTTTTGTAGATTAGTATATCATCAAAAAATACTAACACAAATTTTCTAAGGAATGGTTTGAAAATGGAATTCATTAAACCTTGAAATGTTGAAGGTGCATTGGTAAGGCCAAAAGGCATGACCAAAACTTCATAATGACCCTCATGAGTTCTAAATGCTGTTTTCGGAATGTCTTCAGTCTTCATTCTGATTTGATGATATCCTAAATGAAGATCCAACTTGGTGAAATAAATTGATCCATGTAATTCATCCAATAATTCATCAATGAGGGGAATGGGAAAGTTTTCTTTAATAGTGAGCTTGTTAAGCTCCATATAATCCAGACACATGCACCATGATCCATCCTTCTTGTGCACTAATACTACTACAGAAGCGAAATACCTTTGACTTGGTTGAATTATACCAGCCGCTAGAATTTTTGCAACCATACATTCGATTTCACTCTTTTGGGCATAGGGATATTTGTACAGCTTGATGTTTGGAGGAACAGTTCCTGGAATTAGATGAATAGCATGATCATGACCACGAATAGGTGGGAGACCTTTGGGAGTCTCAAATACCTTGGAATGATTGTCCAAGACTTTTTGGAGATCTGGAGAAATAGATGATTCCAATGTGGAAACATCTAGCGAACATAATTGTGCAATTACACCCCTTTGTTCCCTTTTTAGAAGCTTTGTCATACCGTTAGAGCTTATTATATTCCCTGGTTTCCCTGTAATACCCCTTAATTGAACTTCCTTTCCTTGCATAGAAAATTTCTTGAAAAGTATAAGCTATTGTACCCAAGGATTGTACCCATTGGACTCCTAGTACAACATCAGCACCTCCCATTGGAATGGAAAGCATTGGGCTAGTCAATACATATTCTCCCATCGATAGCTTGATATTATGGCACTTTCAAAAGTAATTTATTGTTCTTCCATTTGCAACCATCACTTGACACTTTGGTGATAGATATAAAAAGCAATTCAATTATTTTGCTACCTTACAATGAATAAAATTGTGGGTACTTCCTGAATCAATCAACACTATTACCTTTTTCTTCTTGATTTGTCCTTCTATCTCGATGGTTTGAGGAGTGGTAATTCCCACCAATGCATTACAAGATATGGTCGAATTCATTTCTTCTTTATCTAGGCTTTGTTCCTGGAGTATATCCTCTTCTTTTGACCTTTCTTTCTCCTTTTCTTCTTCCTCTTTGCAATCTATGTAGAATAATTTCTTCTTAGCACACTTATGACCTTTAGTATATTTTCTATCACAATTGTAACAAATCTCTTTTGCTCTTTTTTCTTCCAATTGTTGTGGTGTCAACCTTATAGGTTGTGGAAGACTAGGGGCAACAACACTTCCATCTTTATAGTGGTGAGTGGTATGCTTCCTGGTTGCCATAATTTTTCTTGCTAACCTGAATGCCTTCTCTAATGAATCATGTTCCCAAAGGCAAACATTGTGTTGGATATTATCATTTAGAGTCCCTATGAACACATCAAACCTATGCTCCTCTGGAATATCTTTTACCCTTATGTTCAATTTTTGGAACTCCTCAATGTACTCCGTTAATGAACCCTTTTGTTTGACACTTATGAATTGGCTAAAAAAAGTGTTTCTTTTTTTATCCTCATAATGTGTTGTCAATTCTTCCATAAAAATTTCCCAAGTGATAATTTGTTTATGAGAGCAAAGCCATTGACACCATAGAAACTGATTTGGTTCCAAATATAAAGTTGCAATATATAGCTTTTGTGTGTTTTGCACATTATTGAGATCGAAAAATTGCTCCATCTGTAATATCCATGTTATAGGATCCTTTCCATCAAACTTCCTCATATCAATTTTTGGAATATGGTGGGTCTTTGATCCCACATTAGAGTCTAAGAAATCATGATTAACATTTCTTTTGTTTGCATCATGAGTTTCCTTTACTACCATTTTCACCATTAGTAAGTATTTCTTGTAGAAAATTTGTCAAATCTGTCTTCAAATATGCCATATCTGTTTTCAAATCTGTCGTCAAATCTGCCATGTCTCTCTTCAAATCTATCTTCAAATTGTCCATCTTAGCTTTCACGCCCTTTATCTTAGATTCCATGCCATTTATCTTAGCTTTTGTTAGCTTTTGTGAGAGTGACATTTGTTGCACTTCTTCTTGTAATTTTGATATATCATGTAACATTTCTTCCTCTTCTTCATGACTCATGCTAGAGCTTTTAGTTTTTTTGCTAGGTGTTTGCATTTTATTTCCTCGGGGCATCAGTTACTAATAGTAATGCTCTACTATGCCCTTTGAATTCCTTCAAAATAAATTTTCAAACCAATCTTAAGAAAAAAATTAAAAGAGTCTACACACCTTTTTTCACTTTGTAGGAGCTCAATATTGCCTCTGATGTACCTCTGTACTTTTGGATCATCTAGTTCTGAAATTGTAACCTACAGTAGCACTCTTTGTCCTCTTGCCAATGCCACCAGTCTAATCCAAATTGGATTCTCCAAAGAAGCGTTATGCGAAATCTCCCACAGTGACCTGATTATAGACTAGTTCAGTAGAGGGAACTTGTACGGCGTGCCACGAGTCACTGTTTCAACTTTTGACTCTGAAAAATATATACAAGAAACTACAGTTCGTCTTCTTTCTATACCTTCTTACGAAATTTCAATCTGATGCTGAGAGAGAAAGTTATGACAACTTTCCCCAGGTCACCTATTTGGAATGTAATTCAAGATTCTGTAAAAAGACCAACTTCCTCAAATCATATCTCCACAAATATAGTGTGAAATGCTCTAAAACTCGGAACTGAGGTTCAACACGATATCTTCTCAAATGGGTTTCTTTTTTTGCTTCTGAAACTTCACAGACAAAAAGTTATAGTGAAAATGCCACAATGACCTATCTAGAGCACTGAAACCCTAGAATCCAAAGCTCTGATACCTAATGTTATTAAACTGTCTCAAGAACACATAGAAAAGATAGATCAAAGCCTTAGAATTCAGCCTCTTTGAGGGGGCAACCTCCTTTACATTACATAAATGAAGAATTCTTGGATGATTCAAATGACAAAACCTCCTATATATATATAGGAATTTAAGGAGTCACAATATAACCCAACCGACCTAACAATAATAATATAAAGCCACAAAAATAACAATAGAGGGATTCTATGGGGCACAACAATAACAATATGGGGATAATAGAGGCACAACAATATTAATAAGGGATGCAACCACAATAGTAATGGGGTAATCACTAGTATTATAGGGACCCAACATGTCTCCTTTCATACAAATGTCTCCTTTCATACAAATAAGCATAATGCCTTCTTTCTTATTGCTAAATATCATATATTATGTTTGTTATACTTGTTTCTTTCAACAGAATGTTGTCAAAAAAGTCTATTAAACAAATTCAAGCCAATTTGATAGATTTTCTGCTCATTTTCCTTTTGCTAAAGTAGTTGATTTTCTATTTTAAAAATTTTCACTGATTATTCTAATCTAGACTTTTTAAAATGTGTGTGGGTATATATATATATATATATATATATATATATATATATACATATATATATATATATATATATATATATATATATATATATATATATCTATGTATATATATATATATATATATATATATATATATATATATATATATATATATATATATATATATATATATATATATATAGATATATACACACACACACTTATTGGTAATTCTTTTTCTCTAAATTATTTCTGATTCAATTCTTAGAAGCGTTTATTGGAATTTTCAAATTTAAAATACCTATGGTTTGATCCCATATATCATCTTTAATCATCATAAACAATAGGACTACATTATGATGTTATCAAGGAGTTCTATTTTTTATTTGTAAGAGGTAGATCGCATATTGATATGCACATAAATTTTTTACATTCTTTCTGAGAACTCAATTGAGAAACCTTCATGTTGCTTCCCGATAATGTTTTGTCAAGTCTGGAAGCTTGAGAAATATCATGTTTAAAATTGAAAATGTTTATGTGCCAATTAAACAAGAAAAAACATTAATGAAGATAACTTGGCCCCTGTCCACTATATTCATACAAGTGAGAGAAAAAAGGAAACCATAGCTTGAAAGATAGAGGTGGTCTGTTAGCTGGATAAATCAATCTTACAAGAAAGACCGATCTCCCTAGTATCAAAACATAGTCTAGCAACAAACAAACAAACAAACTTATCTTTCTCTAGACATATGTGATTTATAAGTAAATACTACAAAGTTGTTAAGATCCTACCTTAGATCCAGTGCTTGTTTATAGTAGTCATCCTCAAGTCATTTGAAAGAGATACCTTTAAAGACCTGCAATAAAAAACAAGCAGACATTAAATAGCACCTGCATAGAAAATATTATAAATCATGCCTATTATGGTGATCAAGGAATCCATAAAATAAACAATGAATTAACAACTTATTGAGAAAAGAAAATGTATTTGTATTAACTTTGAATAGTAGAAGAACTTTACAACCTTTTCAGCCTTCATGTTGAACAAGTTCTTCCTGGGGTCCAAAATAGGAATTTCCTTTACTTTAAAAATTCTTGCACTCTTCCAAATGAGATAAACAGAGGTATGTAATCTCTCCTCATAAAAAATCAACTAAATAAGACTAAGTCCCAACAACATTTTACCTCAAAAAATACTAAGCTTCTAACTTCAACCAGTCAACCAGCTCAATGCTTCTTTTTATAGTGCAGAGGAGGAGGTTACAGCTCCACCTATGAAGGGATAGAATACTCCTTCAAAGGAATAAGCTCCTCACATCAAGGGGTTAGCTCCTTAAGGTATGGGTCACATGAACCTTAAAAGAACGAATTTTCCACCTCAATATTCCTTCAAGAAGCTTCTAGAAATAACTAAAAGTGAGTTTTCTTAGAGTATGCTTGTGCCTTTTTAACTTTTACAGGGGTCCGCACCTTTAACACATAGATAGTGCAGTCAAGTGCACCGGAGACATGACCATTAGGTGCAGAACAATAGGTAAGACAAAGAGAAAATGCGGAACCAAAGTTTTAAAAAGTTTTGAAAGTTTTCTCTTATTTTCAAGACTTGATATGAGGAACTGATGTTTTAGACTTACAGAGGAGGAAAGTATGAGTGGTAATGAACTCACACAGATAGCAGAATGTCAAGGTGACAATTTTTAGTGCAATAGATTGCCCCCTAAAGTGCGAAGTCTGTAATAGAAGAAGATAGAGTCTATCATGTATGAAGAGTGAAGTACTTTATCATTTCAAGGATCATCTTATGGATACCCTAGTCTAAACCTATGAAAACATTCAATGAAATATATATATATATATATATATATATATATATGTAGACATATCATTTCTGAGGTAGGTATTCCCATACTCAGATCAAAACTGACTAGAAAAATAACTAAACTGTTCTGATACAGGAATAATTTTGTAATACATCAATAGTATAGACATGTGTAGAGATAGTATGGACACAACCATTTGTTTAGGAATAGTCCACTGTATAATGAATAACAAAGTTGCTCACAGCCTGGATGGTAGAAACTAGATCCAGGGTCTTGATTTGCGCTTCCCGAACTAGTACTATTCTATCCATGTAAATGAACGTGTTGAAGTCGAACATGGTAGAAACCACTTTATTACTAGTCAGTGACATGGAATGTTAACAAGTGTGAGAGAAACCACCAGTAATGTCAATGGCTCTCAATAGTACTCAGTACAATCCATGAAATGTGAAAAAATGAGCTGAAGTCGAACATGTCATAGAATCATTCGATCGAAGGTCAGTGATGCAACCTATCATTGAAGGTGAGAAACTTGCCATTAGAGCATGTAGATTTCAAGGTACTAACAATTTCTAGATCAACTTCCTAGGTAATAAGCTGAAGTCGATATAAAGCGATCCGTCATAGGAAAGCCCACAACAGGAAATCATCGATCAATTTTTGAGAAATATATTGGCAAGGATTGACTCAGTGATGGCCAAAATGGATGACAGATATCCCACAGATGAATGGTTTGTTTGAACTGTTCTCTTGAACACATAACGACTCAGTAGATGGCTTGGTGACAATTGACCCAAAGATAATACCTAGAAACTCGCTGAAGACTTTCAATGTGGTTTGATTAACTATTACACAAAGGATTTTCCCAACTCAGGTGAACAAAAAGTGTCATGTTCAAGAGTGGTTAATGGATTTTTAAAAGACAAAGTGTAACAAACAGGTTCATTTTTCTCTCTTTTTCCCCACCATTTCTGGTAAGTACCTCTTTATTTTTGACAAGCTTGAGGAGGATAACATTTGCTTGTTTATAGGCTCATCCATCGGATGAGTTCAACTTAGTTTAAAATTCAAACCCTAAGAAGGAGTGGTTCGTTCTTGTTTGAAATTGAACAGGTCCTTTATTATTAAATTTTAACGAGTCCAGTATAGGAAGAACTCGGTGTTTTTCAGTTTTAGGGAGTCATAAAAAAACATAAGAAAACTCCATGGGGGCACTTTTTCATAAATTTAGTCCCTCGAGCCCAAAAAAGGATAAAATAATGCGAGAGAGAACTCTATTGACCGTAATTATTCAACGTATACATTTTTCGTAAATAGTCCATTTCAGTCCGTAAAAGGGGTAAACATATACTGAAGTGACGATTATTCATTTATTTTATCGAGTTCGAACAATCAAGTGCTCAATAATCTTTTCAATTTTCGAGAGTCTGAAAAGGGCTTAAAGAGGACTCCAATGTTTCACTTTTTTGTAAATTTTTGAAAGAGTCCGAAAAAGTGATAAAA
This sequence comes from Pinus tabuliformis, assembly GCA_031772625.1. NCBI lineage: Eukaryota > Viridiplantae > Streptophyta > Pinopsida > Pinales > Pinaceae > Pinus > Pinus tabuliformis. The sequence continues at coordinate 371,496,042 of CM062818.1, forward strand.
GTATGCTCTTTGTTGAAAAATGATCAATTTTCCCAAAAAATCCAATATTCTGCACAAAAACTTGAAACATTAAACATACCTGTTTACGATAAATAAAAATGTTTTTAAAAATTTACCTTTTCAAAGTGAAAAATTAAAAAATTAAAAATTCATTTATTTGAAAAAACTTATAAAAAGGTCTTTTCTAACTTCATTTTTACCATCTAAGTTCAGAGTGAGAAGTGAAAGCTTTTGGGTAAAAAAGTTCCTGTCAAGATTCTGGAAAATTCGTTTGTCGGAATCGAAAACCGTCAGCTCCAGGTAATCCATGTCCTCCTTAACTTGCATTTCATCCATTTACATTTTGTTTTTAGGCTTTAAATTTGATTTTTAAAGGAAAAATAGGTTTAAAATAAAATCGCTCGTGAGGGTTCGCAGGTGCAACACACGGGCCCTGCAGACCCCAACTTTTTTCTATAAAGAAAAAAGTCATGGGTCCACACCTATTCCTTACAACCTGTGCGTACCTATGCACTGTTTGTAAGAAGCAGATGTAGACCACACACAATGAATTTTAGAACTTAAATTTCTCTATTTTTGCCCAAATTTTTTCAAACAAGCTTGTTATAATATGTCTTTTTATGCATTGTAGGACATTCAAAATGCTTATTTGGTGAGAATGCGAGCACGAGGATGTGTATTATGCCACAATAAATCATATGCCTACATTGCAGGCATTGAGAGAATGCAAATTGTATAAGTTCTGGGCCATACAGGGCATGGGGGCCCAAGTAGATCTCTTGACATGACTGGTAGACAGATAACACATAGGATCAATGCTTTGTGATTGGTGGCCACTAGCTCGAAATCAAGCTAGAGGACATATACTTTTTGACTAGTTTGTCCAAGAGGGGTGAATAATTATCTCTTTTCGGGACTAGGCTAGGTGGCCAATCTAGTGCTAGTCTCCGATTAGAGTTTTTCGATGATCAATTAGACACCAAGGATAAACAGATTGATATTAAAACTATCATTCATCCTGAGTTTAAAGTTATTGCATTCACTGTTAGTAGACTACGTGGGAGTGTAGCATTGCATGTGGCCACTAGATCCCAGATGCAGATCATTGTACATTGTTTTCGAGGCACCATATACAACTACTGCGAGGCTGTGTTGGCAAATATAAAAGGCCAACTAACTAGAGAAAAAAATGGAAAGCTGAACAACTTTGGATATGAATTTATCGTAGTCACCTTTTCTTTAGAGAGGATCCCCATGTTAGCCCCACAGCATATTCCTATTAATGCTGGTCGTCCTCGAGAGCCTAGAATGGTTCATTGGGTTTCTTTGATGGCCCGTCATGCTGAGGGCATAGAGGTTGTTCGATTTCCACCTGCATATTTTCATTGGTTGAACGACCAGCTTTTTGTGATTCATGAATTTCCATAAACCAGGATGGATTACTGCAGTGATCGAGACATGATTCTTCCACCAGGAAAGAAATGGGATGATTCAGGTAAAAACCATTTTCAACACTTTCTAAGTTTTAATTTTTAATTTATTTATTTTAAATTGTCCAAAACTGACAATCAAAAGTTTAAATTCAGATGTGGGTCGACGATGACCAGTTGCTCTCCAGCCTTACGAGAGGAGACACCTAGCTGCAGTAGCACCAGCCCCACAAGGCCAATCAACAGAGATCCTGACTGACTTGGAGCATTATCTAGAGCGCTTGACACTAGTTATTCTAGAGACTGATATGGATGATATTCCACTTAGGTTACAGAGATATGTGATTGGGGTCCCAGGACCTTTCAGGAGGTTCCTATGTAGGGTGGCTCGAGCAGTAATTTCTTATTGTGATCATCACTAGGGATAAGATGACCGATTTTGTAGACTCACGCCATTTTGTCTTTTTGTATTATCATTTTTACCGATCATAAGATGTTTTTCAACCTATGATCAAAGATGATGTATATTTTGAAACACACTTCCATGCTATGATATATCATTATTACTGGCTATCTTGTGTAACCTGTTGTCAAATGTTATTAAATTTACTGTTTTGATTATAGCAAATGTCTATTTATCATACTAGAAGGAACTGCATCTGCTAATGTATTTAAATGTCTTGGAATATGTCTATATTCAATGTAATCAAATTCACGTTCCAAGAGACGAACTCTCAAAAATAACGTTAATAAAACTAGATTTCTAATGGCATAAGCCCTATTAAGCTGTAATACAATGAGTTCAGAATCCAACCTAACAATCAAACTCTGAATCCCAAATGAGATGGATTCAGATAATAACTCAATCACTGCACTATACTCTGCAATGTTATTCATTGTTTGATCGAGGCTTACCCCATGCATAGACACTAATTCATCAGAGCGTGAATAGATAACCCAAGTTGTGGAAGAAATGTTCCATGTACTATGACAGGAACCATTAGCAAAACCAATGTATGTTTGAAGAGATGTCGACATTTTCAATATCAAGAGTAAAATCAAGATAAGCAGGAATAGTGATAAGAGCAGTTTCTAAACTAGGCACACTTTTCTAATCTAAAACACACCAACTGTAAAGAAACTAATCTTACAAAAAATCTCCACACGGAATTTAAGCATAATATCTCTTCAGATAAAGTCAATTTCTGGGTTTATCCAAAGAGACACCGTCAAAATCTATCAATTCATAAGCCCCTTTTGTCAGCTTTCACTTAACAATGTAAGGACCATGCCACATGGGTACAAATTTTCTAGCCCCTAGCTTATCGTTCACTTGATCATATACTAAAATTAGGTCTCCTTGTAAAAAATGACGAGGTGTAACACTTCTGAGGTACTGATCTTTCATTCACTTCGCATGAGTCTCATTTGCTATTGCAGTAGTGCGTCGATTCTCATCTAGCTGAGCGAAGTACAAAAAACGTTTCTCTTCTTAAGAAGTAGTTGAGAATAATTCTATGGCTAATTGTAATGATGCAATTTTTCATTCAATAGATAACTCTACTTCCAAACCATAGACCAGTTCAAAAGGAGTGAAACTAGTCAATGTTTTCACTGAGGTTTGATATGCCCAAAGTGCTGAAAATAGCATGGTATGCCAATTTGACTTATGAATACCAATGATTCGTTTAATCATAGTGACTAAAACTTTATTGATAACTTCAACCAGAACATTAACCTGCAGCTAATACGGAGTAGAACTATCATGGCGCAGGCCAAGTTGATCTGTTAGGTCAGTCATCATGATATTTTGAAAGTGAATTCCATGATCACTAATAATAGCTTGAGGAACACCGAATCTAGCAGTTATATGATTGAATATGAAAGTTGCAGCAGTCTTGCCATATACCGAAAATGTAGGCATTGCCTCATCCCACTTAGTAAAATAATCTACTGCTAGGATAATATATGCATTCCCCCTGGCTGAGTGAGGGTTACATGTAATAAAGTCAATACCCCACTTTGCGAAAGGACAAACAGCAATTATAGGGTGAACAGGAGTGGGTGGAGCACACATTTTATGATTAAAGATTTGACAATTGTGGCATTTCTAGATTACGTAGATACAATCTTTAGTAAGGATGGCCAGAAATAACCAGCGCACAATATCTTTTGGGTTATAGCATACCCAGACATATGACCTCCACATGCTCCAAAATGACAATCATTCAGAACCTTTTCATCTTCTTCATGAGTTAGACAATGTCGGAAAATAGAATCTGCTCCATGGCGATAAAGTGTATCACCAATAATATTGTATTATTGGGATTGGAAACGTATTTTCCATTGCTGAGATTGTGAGATTTTAGGGAAAAAAGATTGGTTTTGGAGATAAAAAATAATATCTCCATACCAAGGATCAAGAGTACTGATAAGAAATAAGGATTCATCTGCAATGGGCTGCTCTGCCACAGTTTCAGTATCAGTACGTGGGAAATCACACATCAGTTCGACAAAAACCAAAGATTTCTTTGCCTTGGATTTTTCAGCTTCCACGTCAAATTCCTGCAGGATAACTATCCATTTGGAATACTTGCCCCCTAGCAATTGTTTAGTCAAGATATACATCATAGGGTTACAGTCAGAAATTACTATGATTTTACGTAATAAGATGTAGTGAAGAAATCTTTGGACAGCTGCCAAGGCCAATTTCTCCACATGCGAATATTTAACCTCAGTCGGATGTAGATTTCGACTAAGATAGTAAATCACATGTTCATTGTTGAATACATCTTCCTAAACTAAAACCATGCCAATGGTGGAATGAGAAGCGACAAGATACAAAAAGTAATCCTGGTTGTAATTGGGAGGATGCAGTAATGGTGCATGTGTTAATGCGTGTGTAAGTGCATCAAAAGATTGATCAGTGATCTCATCCCAAAAGAATGGAATACTCTGTTTTAACAACATGGTAAAAACTTGCATTATCTTGGCGTAGTTAGGAATGAAACAACGTAAAAAGTTTTCTTTCCCTTACAAACTTTGGAGTTGGCGAAGAGTCGAAGGAGGAGGTAGATTGACAATAGCTTCAACCTTCGAGGGGTCAACACGAATGCCAGCCTTTGAAATGAAAAATCCCAGTAAGCGACCCATTTCTACACAGAATACACATTTGTGCAGATTCAGCCGAATTCGATAATGCTTGAATCTCAAAAGGATAGCTCGTAAATCAGTGAGATGATCAACTCTACGCAATGAATGGGATGATAAATCATCAAGATAAGGCTGCACAATGTGCTCGATGTCATGAAATGGGTAAGACGTAGCCCTTTGAAAAGTTGCTCCAGTGTTCTTCAATCCAAAGGGTAATTTGCAATAAGAAAATGTCCCCCATAGACAAATGAAAGCTATTTTAGGTTGATTAGCAGGGAGTAAGTTGATTTCCGGAAAAACTATGCATAAAGGAGAACATTTCACTACTGGCACAATCATCAATAATTTAATTGATATAGGAGATTGGATAGTTGTCTTTAGGACAAGCTAGATTAATATCCCTATAGTTGATACATACTCTTACATTCCTTGTTTTTTGTTGACAGGAATAATATTTGATACCCAATCAGTTAAATGAATTAGATAAATGAAACCTATGCAAAGCAATTTCTCAACTTCGGCTTTGAAAACAACGAATTTTCTCGGATATATCTAACATAAGTGTTGGCAGACAGGTTTAGCATCCAAGTAAGTTTTAATTTCATGGACAATAATTGATGGATCAATTCCTAGCATTTCTTCGTATGACCAGGAAAACACATCATGGAATTCTTGAAATAGGGCTTTATAAGTTTGGATTTCATCATCCGTACAGGAAGCACCTATATGAATGGTTTCAATAATTCCTAGCTTAACTGAAATGTCAATAGGAACCATTCGAGAGATATTTTCCAAATTTAACTCAAGATTAGAATGTTGCAATGGATTCTGTTGTTCTTTGACATAGTCAGTACTAAAAATAGAAAAAAAATCATTTTCAAAATGATCAAGCTCAAGTAAAAATGAAGATCGCGACGAAGATCTTCCCATCGTAAATCATCAACAGAGAGAAGTTCACAAATCTGCTCATCAGTATGAACAGGATCAGAAATTGTTGTTGTAGATGAGGATGATATCGAAAGTGATTCCCCACGGACCACATTCATTGAATCAATTTCGGTTGAACAAGAATCAGAAAACGACTGTACAACCTAATATCCAATTTGAAAGGGACTCAAAGGCATCATGCCATCAAATGAATCCACCTTAGAATCAGAAGGTACAATCCAAGGATCACCAAAAGTAATAGTATTCGATGAAATCATATGAATATTTGCAATAGAAGGCGATACGTTAGGAGGAGGGAAGGAAAAAGTTCCCAGTAAACTAGAATCTTTAATCAAACCCACACCAACATCCTTGTAAGGGATAATCATTTTACCGATGTGCTAAATACTATCTGTATAGGCCGGGTCAGATGAGAAATAAGTTTGTTGGCCTATCATAACGATATTTCCATTATGAGGAAACTTGAGAAGCCAAAAGACCAATGAAACAATAGCAGTCATAGCATGAGACCAACTGTGATCCAAGAGTAGGTTGTAATCTAGAGGGGCATCAACCACTTCCACATCTAGATTTACAGTTTTGTCTTCAACCCCTATAGATAAATCCTGCAAGGATGGAACCCTCAGCAATGAAAAGCCTTTAGGATTGTCAGACACTGATTGAGTGTGGGAAAACCAAGAGATTTCCAACACTTGATTGACATAATACACGTAGAAGCCCCTTCATCAATCACAGTCTGAAAGCAAGGTCTATTTTTGACTAAAATTGGAATATGGAAAGCCATTTGATGAGGTAGGCAAGGTGTACTACTCTCTAAATCGAATATTATTAGGTTTGAATCCTGAATATCGATAGCTCCCATAGCAGACAATAGTAATTTATGCTATGTTGGGCATGATTGCAGCACTTCCAAAGCCAATATTGCTAAAGGGGAAATAGCTAAGTCTTCAACAATGTTGTAATTATGAGCAGCTCTCGCATGTGGATTGAAAGCTCATTTACGAAGTACACCTTTAGCAAGCGGTTTGATTACTAAGTCAGGGTTGGGTTTCTTTATCTGTAGTGGATCAAAACTAGGAGGAGGTGTAGTTGATGTGTTTGAATTAGAAGATTCTACTTCTTTACCACCAATAGGATTTTTACTACCATAATCTTTCGATCGCATTGCAATCCTGACATGAGAAATCATCATAATGGGTTCTTTTGAGGCATTTTAGGAAGAAACAATCATCTTACTATCATGAGTAGGAAAAGGATCCTTCAAGGCAGCAGGAGTTTGACAACGAATTTTGAAACCTCTGCTTGATGTGGGAATTCTTTGGTAAAATGATCCTCCTCGCAAATGAAAAAATGATAGCAAGGTTTCCATTTTTCATCAGTAGATTCATTTTTATTCGTTTTATATTATATATATATATATTTTCTTCTTCCCCTTCTTTTTACTACCGGATTTTTATTTTTTCATAGATGATTCTACGACATGGATGTCAGCAGAAAATTCAGCGGAAGAATCTCCTTTGGGGAATCAAGTAAAGTTATTATAGGAGAAGAATTCTTTGAAGATTTCTTCTTACTTTTAGTACTAATTGAACCAATCATACTATCAGCGGTATGAGACCTTGAAGGAGTTGTAGTTATTTGACCATGTTTTGGAAGATTAGGGATTTGTTCATGTAAAGTACCTAACTGCATATAGACGAGGTCAAGGTACTAAGCCTAAGCAATGACTTGCTCTTCAATGACACTCCTCCCTTAGCTACATCTTCACTGATTTTGGGTACAATTATTTAATGAACCATTCCGCTAAAATTTGATCTGGAATCAAAACCTTCACTAAATTCCTTCTACATTGCCATTCATGAATATGATCAAAAATATATGTGGATGTGGATTGTTTCATTGAAGTTAACAATTCTGTGCCATTTTCGTATCTGACAGGCAGCTGAAAATGAGTTAAGAAAGCAGTGGATAACTCATTGAAATTATTAAAAGAGCCTCACGGTAACTCAATGTACCATTTAGCGGCAAGACCAATAAGAGTTCATTGAAAAAGACACATTCGAATTGAATCATTAATGATTAAATTAGATGCACACCAAAGGTGATAATTCATAACATGATTTGACAGATCCTCTCCTGACTTACCCTAGAATTTCGGGATATCATTGGGCAACTTACAGGCATTGGCGGCCAATACGGAAGATAATAAATCGAATCGTTTGTAAGGCGTGACAAATAAGGTAAATCCAAAGTTGAAATAAATGGTAACTAATGGTTAGGGTCGTCCAAAACATTGAGTAATGAGACCAATTCCGGGAGGAGGATATCTAGGATAACCTAGAATCGGATTTGCATTAGGAATGTTATAACCTCCTGGAAAACTAGGATTAACCAGACCAAACTAGGGTTGTTGAGGTTGTTGATAAGTATAGCTAGGATATGGTTGATACTGATAAATTAGGTTTTTTATAGTAGGACCAAATTGATACTGTCCCTGGTATGGTTGATAGATGAATTGTGGTTGACTTGTGGCAATCATACTTGTACCAGCTTGTCCTACAGGCATCTAGACCGAAGTTTTAACTGTAGCTCTTGACTGTGACACAAAGACTTCAGGAATTTGCAATGATGCAGGGATATTAGAAACCAGAGCTACAGATACTCCAGAAATAGGTGTTGTAGGTTGAACAGAAGTTGTAGTAGTTACAGTAGTTTGAGGCAGAGTCTAAGGTGTGCTAGGCCTAGGCTGCTCAACTATACCAGGTGCAGGGACTTGAATAGTAGGTTGGACAGGTTGCATGGTTGGACCAGAAACCAAAGGTTGTCCAAGCTGATTAGGTAACTGCACATTAGGTTGCATAGTCTGTTGAGTTTGAGACGGATTCCACACCATGTCCATTCCGGGGTGTGGACCCATAAAAGGTTTTGCATATGGAGGACCATAACCTGGTTGAATGTAGGGCTGATAATTAAGTGGTACATTTCCAGCTCCTTGTAAAAATGATTGACCAAAAGGTGGTTGGAAACCTTGAGTTTGGTACTTACCTTGAGGTTGATAACCCTGAGGCATGTACTGAATCTGGGGTTGATAAGCATCCTGAGGAATATACTCAGTCTGGGGTTGAACTTGGGGTATGTACTGTCCTCAAGGTTGAAAAACTTGAGGTAGCCCTCCATGTGGTAACTAACTACCTTGAGGTTGCCCCCCAGGTGCTAACTGACTACCTTGGGTTTCCCTCCAGGGGGTAACTCACTACCTTGAGGTTGACGATTTGGAATACTACCAGACATCATATGGATTTGCTCTTCATTCAATGCTTGAGTTCCATTACTACCAGATGATAACTCTTGTTCAGTCAGTCGAGGAGTTGCTCCTAAAAAAGTACCAGAGAGTGATTGGTACCCTGAAGGAACAAAAGGACCACTGTATAAAAGTGTTTTCGGTGATTGGAAAAACATAGATGACTCTCTTGACATGATCAATGAAGGATAATAAGCTCTTGGTGCAGGATGAAAAGGAATTCAAGGTGGTGAAAAACTAAGACCCAGGTTTCCTAAAAAATTTGTCAATGATAAATACCAAGCGTCACTCCTAAAAGGACTGTAGAATATTGATTCACGCTCCCTAAGATTTAAATTCTATTGGTTTTTCAGAAGAGATATGTCTTTGTCTGGATTGACAAGTTCTTCAGTAGAAATGAGGCCAGAAGGAAGAATTTGAGTAATGATAGTTCTTACCCTAGGTGAACCAGGATCACTAGAAGTTGGAGTAACAAATCCTGAAGATGGTTACAAAATAGCAAGTTTAGCGTCAGGTTCAGAAATTTTAGGTTCTTTAGCCAATTCATTGGAAGGAGAAATACTACGAGTAACTTTAGAAAATGAAATTGGCTCTTGAATATGCTTTGTTGTTTGTATTTGATAATAGGGATAAACAATTAGAGGTGACTCTCTGGCTTCTGATGATCCAACTCCACTTTCACTAAGTGATACAGGAGCTCACAACCCTTCAAGTTGGCTTGGTGTATACTTAGGAGGTTTCCCCTAAAGTCTACGAGACTGTTTCAGTAACTCAACCACGATTATATATTAATTAATCACACACAAACAAAGAAAATTTCAATAAAAACACCTAAAGTCTCTAAAGAAACAAACAACTGAATCACACACCTAAAAAATCTAAGAGTTCAAACCATGCAAAAATAGTAACTTCCCATACTAAAAACACTAGTTGGTGATGAAATCCAACTTTGTAGAATTTTAATACAGAAAGGGTGGTTGGAACAGTCACCCCGACAACATGCTTAATGAAACAGGCTGGCACAAGTTTCTTCACAAAACCATCTCGAGTGAAGAGAACCCACAGAGAGTCCAAGTGAGTCTAGTTGACGTCTACTCCAGGTACAGTGAGATCTTTCCTTCACCATCACAATAGGAAATAATCTTAAGTTTATGGACACTAGCATTACCAACAACAAAAAATACAACTGGGGGGACAATCTACAATCCGATTCTACGTGCAAGGGCAGAGTAACAAAGTTCAATCCCCTTGAAGGCTCCTTGACATGGTTAATCCGAGGTTTCCCAACAAGTGACCCTAAGCTCCTTGAAAATGGTTAATTCGAGGTTTACCATTTATAATACGCGTGGATCTTCTATCTTTCCCAATGAAACAGAATTGATTGTCTCAAAGGTTCGGATATGATCTTGTGATTGACTCCTTTAAGAGAAGATTCCTAGAACATATTAATTACAATTGGATTTATTTCCTACCGCAAGATGTATCTACTTGTTTGTTTTAACTATCTTGGAGAGTTAATTACTCCCTAGTCCAACATACTAGCCTAAGCTATATTGGTGATAAGAGCCCTAGAAATAGAAAAGATTACTAGATCAATTTTAATTAAGTGTTTCTTTTATGGGTTGTTCTTTAAGTCAATAGGTATGTAAATGAAACTTTGATGGTGTGAAGACTTGAATCCAAACACACTAAAAAAATGCACCTAAAACGATAAGAAATTCGTTTTTCTTTCAATGAAATTCTAACTAAAAGAAAGAGTTCGAGAATGCAATTATTTAAGAAACAATTCTTTCATTCAACATGGAAATGGAAAGAAAATATTTTTGTTTTTTTAATAAGAACTCAAAATGAGACAAATTATTAATGCTCACGATAAATACCTTTCACTTTTCAAAACTCGAAACGAAAAAAAAAACAATTTGCCTCAAAAGAGATCTACAAGTTCTAGAAAAGCACTCAAAACTACAAAAAACTAATTTTGAGATCTAAAACCTTGAAAAATCTAATTGAATAAAAGATTCAATTCTTTTCTGAGGACATTTTACTTAGTCGTTCAGTAAACTAAGGATTCATTTGCATAGAATAACAAACCAATCAAAAAACATCCAGATATGTTTTCTTTTGTAAAAATGAAATTTAGAACTTATAAAAAGGTTTGTTTGAAGATTTGCAACGAGAAAACTAAATCCATTTCTCACAAATGATAGATTTCACAACCAAGTCAGACTCATCAAGAAGGTGAAAAGATACCAGGCCGATCTAAGGTTTCTCAAGCTTCTGGTCTTTGAGTCACTACAGAGATAAAGTGAAAAGCACTTCAAGCATGAAAAACTTCTAGAAGATCATTCAAACAAAAATACTATCGGAACTCACTCAAAAGAGATTTTTGACATGAAAAATATAGATCTGGGTAGACACTAAGAATCCTAAATCAAACCTAAAATTAACTGGAAGAAGATATCTTAAGTTTTTCAAAAAAAAATTACAGGGTCTGCAGGCTCCAGAAGCAATAGGTGCGGTCCCTCACTGTTTACTCGAGGAAAACACAGAGATGTCTGCACTCTGTGAAGATAAAGTGCGGTCCCCAGAAAAATTCAAAAAAAACAAAAATACTTCAAGATTTTTGAAAGCTACCCAAGCTAGTATACATCAATCAAAAACCATAAAAAATAATTTTCTCAAGTCAAAACAAAGGAAAACCAAAAATCAAATACCTTCCTCAATGGAGTTTCCAATTTGTTAGCCGGATAAATCAATTTTACAGACAAGACCGATCTCCCTAGCATCAAAAGATAGTCTAACAACAAAAAGACAAACAAACTTATCTTTCTCTAGAAATATGTGATTTATAGGTAAATACTACAAAGGTGTTAAGATCCTACCTTAGATGCAGTGCTTGTTTCTAGTAGTCATCCTCGAGTCGTTCGAAAGAGATACCTTTGAAGACCTACAATCACAAACAAGAAAACATTAAATAGCACTTGCATAGCAAATATTATAAATCATGCCTATTATCGTGATCAAGGAATCCATAAAATAAACAATGAATTAACAGCTTATTAAGAAAAACAAATATATTTGTATTAACTTTGAATAGTAGAAGAACTTTACAACCTTTTCAGCCTTGATGTTGAACAAGTTCTTCCTGTCGTCTGAAACAAGAATTTCCTTTACTTTAACAAGTCTTGCACTCTTCCAAATGAGATACATAGAGGTATGTAATCTCTCCTCATAAAAGCTCAACTAGAGAAGACTAAGTTCCAACAGCACTTTACCTCAAAAAATACTAAGCTTCTAACTTCAACCAGTTAACTAGCTCAATGCTTCTTTTTATAGTGCAGAGGAGGAGGTTACAGCTCCACCTATGAAGGGATAGAATCCTCCTTCAAAGGAATAAACTCTTCACATCAAGGGGTTAGCTCCTTAAGGTATGGGTTACATGAACCTTAAAAGAGCAAACTTGCCACCTCAAGATTCCTTCCAAAAGCTTCTAGAAATAAATGAAAGTGAGTTTTTCAGAGTATACTTGCGCCTTTTTAACTTTTATAGAGGTATGCACCTTTAACACAAAGACAATGTGATCAAGTGCCCCAGAGACATGACCATTAGGTGCGGGACCACAGGTAAGAGAAAGAGAAAGTGCGGAACCAGAGTTTTAAAAACTTTTGAGGGCTTTTCTATTATTTTCAAGACTTGATATCAGGCACTGATGTTTTAGGCTTGTAGAGGAGGAAAGTATGAGTGGTAATGAACTGATACAGATAGCAGAATGTCAAAGTGACAATTTTCAGTGCAATATATTGCCCCGTAAAGTGTGAAATCTGTAATAGATGAAGATAGAGTCTGTCATGTATGAAGAGTGAAGTACTTTATCATTTCAAGGATCATCTTGTGGACACCCTAGTCGGAACCTGTAAAAACATTCAATGAAATATATATATATATATATATATATATATATATATATATGTAGACATATCATCACTGAGGTAGGCATTCCCATACTCAGATCAAAACTGACTAGAAAACTGACTAAACTGTTCTGATACAGGGATGATTTTGTAATACATCAAGAGGATATACATGTGTAGGCACAGTATGGATGTATCCATCTGTTTATGAATAGTGCATTGTATGATGAATAACAAAATTCTTCACAGCCTGGATGGTAGAAGCTAGATCCAGGGTCTTGATTTCTGCTTCCCGATCTGGTACGATTCTATCCATGTGAATGAATGTGTCGAAGTTGAACATGGTAGAAACCACTTGATTACCAATCAATGATATGGACTGTTAACAAGTGTGAGTGAAACCACCAGTAATGTCAATGGCTCTCAAAGTACTTAGTACAATCCATGAAATGTGAATAAATGAGCTGAAGTCGAACATGTCATAGAATCATTCGATCGAAGGTCATGTTGGCATTATGACATAGGTTTGGTGCTATGACACAGGTATTGTCCTTGATGGCAACCCACTCAGATGGCAGATCATCATTCAATGAAAGAAAGAGAGGTATACGCATGTTTCCTCTGATGAAGTCACGTATACATGCAATATTGCCGACCAAAAGTCACATATGTGTATGCACACACATACATGCACGGAAAAGTGCGTACATGTGGGAAAGCTTATTTTTAGATCCATGGTATTTGGACCTATGGTTTTGGACCATGGTATCTCGTCCAAAGTGTTGAACCCAGGTATTTTGTCCAAGGTATTGGTTCTCTATGGTTTTGGAGCATGGTTTGAGTAAGGCCTAAGACTATAAAAATGAGGAGATCATTTGGCAAAGGTATTGACTCAAGTATTGAATATCTTATGAAAAGCAAGATCTGGAATACTAGTGATTGGTTTATCGTGCATAACTGAATCTGAATCAAGGAGGAACCTGAGCACAAGAATATGGATAGGTTCTACTGATGGGTTCAACGAAGCAAAGGTGAGTATACATGTTGGTTCTGTAATTCAAAATAGTGTATACGCAGGTTGTCCTTGATTCAGAAGTGTATGCACGTAGGTTGTACACATTGAAGTAGTGTATGTCTCTTGAAATATGTTTTAGCTACTTCTGTTTATCACTGCAGTGTTCTAGGTTCAGAATTCATGTCTGGTTACTGTTACTATTTTCTAGGTACAACATTCATAGAAGTGACTATTGATTCAGTTTTGTTTGGTGCGAAGGAGATCGGTTGATGTAGATATACTTGACATTTGATTGATGTTATTCATGGATCGAGTCTGAAAATTTATGAAACGTGGTCCCTGAAAGAAAAGGGAAGGTTGTAGCCTTCTCTATGTCAGCACCTACGTTCTAGTACCTTAGCTAGTACAAGAGCTAAGGGGGTTGTAGCTCCCTTCCAGGACAAGCTGGAGAATGAGAGAAGGTTTTAGCCTTCTACAAGTAGTAGCCTGCGTACTGGTATAAGACTGCACCAGTACAAAATCATTGTAAAAAGAACTTTCTAATTAGAAGAACATAGAGACAAATTGCAGCAAATGGTTTTCACCCACATTGCATTTCCACCTTACATCTTGGTGTTCATGTGTGTTGCTTAAGTGTGATGATTTTTTCTGCTTTACTGCTCCTGTTTATTGTTCATATGGTTAATAATGTTCTGATGGACTCATTAAGAAGCAACTAACTAAATTATAAGCTTACTAGATATACGCTTGTTGCATTACACACAGTGGCGTATACACACGGTTTTTCTTAACTGAAGGAGCGCATATTAATCTGAATTTGTAGATGACAAGGTTATATTGATTTTATAATACTGATTCACCCCCCCCCCCCCTCTTAGTATTATTTCCAACAATTGGTATTAGAGCAGGTCGTTCAGAAGAAGCTTGATCGCTTGAAGGAAGATCTATCATCATGAGCAACTATGACAAAGAGGCATCGATCAGGCCACCAATTTTTGATGGGAGAAACTTCGTCTATTGGAAGGTAAGAATCACAACCTATCTTCAATCTCTTGGTACAAAATTTTGGGTTATCATGGAAATAGGATACACATTTCCATCAACAACTCCTACAGATACGGCTGGTAAAAAGCAGTATGAAACAAATGCAAAGGCTGTGAATACTCTATTAGGGAGTTTATCTCAATTAGAATTCGTCAAGGTTATGCAGCTCAAGACCACAAAAGAAATAGGAGACAAGATCGTTTTGAGCTATGAAGGAGATGATCAGGTAAAACGAGAAAAACTACAAACTCTCAGAATTCAATATAAAAATCTCAGAATGCACAATGATGAAGGTATGGCTAACTATTTCCTACGTACAGATGAGATTGTTAATTGTATGAAAAACTTGGGTGAAGAAATAAAAGAAGTTGTTTTGGTTGAAAAGGTTCTAAGATATTTGTCTTCTAAGTTTGAATCAAAATTTTTTGCCATAGAAGAAAAACAGAATCTACAGAGCATTACCATGTCGCAGCTACACGAAATCCTAACCGCTTATGAAATGAGAAAAGGGGGACCATTAGACAAGAGAGAAGCCACATTCAAAGCCTCCAGAAAAGGAGATTAAATTGACTCAGGACATATGCTAGAAGAAGAGAAAGAATCAAATTTTGTCAAGAACCTTCAACGGGGCTCTGGAAGATTCAGAGGTAAGCTACCTTTCAAATGTTTTGCTTGTGGAAGAGTCAGTCACTATGCTGCCAAGTGTCCTCATAAAGATAAGCTTGACAAAGGTAAGGAACCAATTAGTTGGAACATAAAACATAATGTACGTAAGAAGAGCTATGACACACATGAAGACAGTGATGGATTTTCAAATAGTGATGAAGATGAACAATGTAATGATTATAGACTTTTGATGGCCTTTGAAGATGATGATTTCTTGGATGCTATAGATGAAGAAGGTCTTTATGAAGAAATTTCTAAACTTAAAATTTGTTTAGAGGAAAAGAATATGATTATAGATACTCAGACATTCCAACTTGCTGAAAGAGAAAAACACAATGAAAAGTTAGAATGTGAAATTTTGGGACTTAGAAAATATATTGAGAAATCAAAAGCTCTTAATCTTAAATTTGCTAAAGGATCTGAAACATTAGATGAGATTGTCAAAGTGCAGGGTTCTCCTATAATCAAGATAGGCCTTGGATATATTGAAGAAGCATCTCAAGCTCAGAAGCAATCATAGAAGCCATCGACCTCCAAAAGTTATCTTGATGCATCAAGGAGAAGTGAACAGGTTGACAATCGACAACAAAAGCATAATGCAGATCACTAGGTAAATTAGGGACAATTTGCTTCAAGAATGAACAAAGATTACAAAGTAAATAGGGGGCAATCCACTTCAAGGATGAACAGAAGCTACAACCAACCACAGGTAAATCATTGTCAATTTGCCTCAAGAATGCATGTCAATGGAAACTACAATCATTTGTTCGGTAAGTTTGATAATCGCAGGAATTTCTTCAATGGCCAATGTTTCTCTTGTCATAATTGTGGTCACAAAGCTGCTCAATGTGTTGCCTACAAGACCATCACGACTATAGAAGCTCAAAAACAAAGGAGTATGATTGGGATCATGAAAAGGACCTACAATAACTTTTCTGCTCTTGAGAATGAAATAAAATGTTCTATTTGTAACAACTTCGGTCATGAAGATTCTAAATGTAGGAGTAGGTTTCAGCAAACAACTCAGAAGGAGCAAGCTTCATTGAGTCCCAAAACATGGAGAAAGAAAGAACCACAACCAAAAATATGTGGGATAGCCTTATATGTGGAAGGACAGGAAAATCAATGGTACATCGATAGTGGATGCTCGAAACATATGACAAGTGATAAAGAAAAACTTCAGTCATATAGTGCCTTAGAAAAGGAAAGGAAGGTCTGATTTGGAAATGACACCCCTGCACTCATAAAAGGTAAAGGTTCTGTTCTTTTGAAAGAAAAGGTCAAAGCTAGAAATTTTATGTATCTTAATGGCCTAAAGCATAATATATTGAGTGTCAGTCAAATGTGTGATCAAGGAAATGAAGTAATATTTTGATCAAATGGATGTATTGTTCATGAGCTTGATACAAGAGAAATACTGATAAAAGGCATAAGAACTCCCAATAATCTATACATACTCAAAGGAGGACAACAACAATGCTATCTAAGAAAGAAAGATGAACACTAGCTATGGCACAGAAGATTGGGTCATCTAAGCTTCTCCAAGATAAGGAAAGCATGCAAATATCAGGCAGTTCGTGATCTCCCTGACATCAGAATTCCAAACAATAAAAAACGCAGATCATGTTAGTTTGGTAAGAAAATCAGAACTAATTTCCCTAAGAAGGAAGGATTAGCTAGCATGCCACTTGAACTTGTGCATACTGATGTATGTGGTCCATCTAGGAAAAGGTCACCTTGAGGAGAAGAATACTTCATATTGTTCATTGACGATTTTTCTAGGATGTGTTGGATAGGACTTCTAAAGCATAAAGATGAATCCTTCAAAAAGTTCAAAGCATTCAAAGCCTTGGTTGAAAATGAATCAGATCGTAGAATCAAATGCCTCAGGTCTGATCAAGGAGGTGAATTTACGTCAGATGAATTTTTTAATTTTTATGAAGAACATGGAATAAGAAGGGAATTATCTATTGCAAGGACTCCTCAACAAAATGGAGTAGTGGAAAGGATGAACAGAACGGTTCAACAAATGGCTTGTGCTATGCTAGATGAGTCTAGAACTCTTGCAACCTTTTGGGGTGAAGCTACATTTGTTGTAGTTACTATTCTCAATAAGGCAAACTTCTAAGTAAATAACACTCAAACTCCTCATTAACTCTGGTATGGTAAGATTCCCACAGTAAAATACTTAAAAAAATTTGGAAGCAAATGCTACATCAAAAAGACTGATGAAAACCTTGGCAAATTTTAACCTAGAGCAGATGAAGGTATTCTCCTTGGATACTCTCCCCATATCAAAGCATATAAGTGTTACAATAAAATACTTGGAAAAATTGTTGAAAGTATTGATGTAGTGGTTGATGAAGAAGGAAACATTCCTAGTCAGGTAAAATCAGAAGATTTCGAAGATAATGAGGACTATCCTTCAACATCAAATCAGACTTATGATGAAGAAGAAACTCATGAGGCACCAAAAGAACAAATAAGGATAGAAGAAAAGACTCCATCTAGGTACGTTCAGAAGAATCATCCAGAAACTCAAATTTTGGGGCAGAAAGATGCAGGTGTACAAACAAGAAGAACCATTTCAGAAGCTTCAAGCTATCTAGCATTTCTCTCCTCCACTAAACCACAAAATGTAAGTGAGGCATGAAGAGATGAACGTTGGGCCAAGGCCATGAACGAACAACACTTGGGAGTTGGTCCCTAGACCAAAAGATAAGAATTTCATAGGGATAAAATGGATATTCAACAACAAGCTGAATGAAAATGGAGATGTTATTAGAAACAAGGCCAGACTTGTTTGTAAAGGATATGCACAACAAGAAGGTATAGAATTTGAAGAATCTTTTGCACCGATTGCCAGACTTGAGACCATAAGAATGTTCCTTGCTCCTTCTAGCTTTCAAAAGTTCAAAATATTTCAAATGGACGTGAATTCTACCTTTCTGAATGGAGACTTGGATGAAGAAGTGTATATTGAGCAACCATATGGGTTTATCCTTGGAAATGATCCAAAACTTATATATGCAAACTCAAAAAGGCTCTCTTTGGCCTTAAATAGGCTCCAAGGGTTTGGCATTATCGTTTGGATAAGTATCTCCATTAACAAGGTTTTACAAAAGGATCAACAGACAACAATCTATATATAAAAATTGACAATGATAAGCTGCTAATATGTTGATGATATCATATTTGGTAGTAATGAAGAAGACATGAGTCAAAACTTTGCCTTGATGATGCAAAAATAATTTGAAATGTCCCTGCTTGGTGAGCTCACATATATTCTTGGTTTACAATTCCAACAAAACAAAGACGGTATTTTTCTATCACAAACCAAGTATCTCAAGCAGATCTTGAAGAAGTATGGGATGGAGGATTCGAAACCAGTATGTACACCTATGGTAACAGGATGTAGCCTCAGTGCAAATGATGAATCAGCAGCAGTGCATAAACCAACCTAGAGATCCATGATTGGTAGTCTGCTCTATCTAACAGGTACCCAACCAAACATTATGCATGCAGTGGGAACAGTTGGAAGGTTTTAGGCAAATCCAAAGGAAACTCATCTTCAGGCAGTTAAGAGAATTTTCAAGTATCTTCAAGGAGCTCAAAACTATGGCTTATGGTATCCTAGAGGTACAGATCTCACACTTCATGTGTATACAGATGTAGATTGGGCAGGAAGCGTGGATGACAGAAAAAGCACTAGTAGTGGTGCATTCTTCATGGGTCCTAGATTAGTATCTTGGTTAAGCAAGAAACAGAGTTCAATTGCATTATCTACAGCCGAAGCATAATATGTAGCTGCTACATCTTGCTGCACACAACTCCTTTGGATGAAGCAAACATTGCAAAACATGCAAATCACTTCTACTCCACCTATTTCCATTTTTTGTGATAATACAAGTGCAATCAGTATTTCAGAGAATCCTGTCATGCATTCAAAGACCAAGCACATACCTATCAAATATCATTTTCTACAGGAACAAGCGCTTTAACAAAAGGTTAAAATAGAGTATGTTTCCTGCAAGGAACAAGCTGCTGATCTACTCACCAAACCACTGCCCAAGGAAACATTTGAAAACCTCAGACAGAAGCTGGGAGTAGTTGATGCATCATCTTATTGTTGAAACTTGTCTGTTTCAGAGAAAAGTGGGTGTACACGAGTTTCATGAGGAGGATCTTCATACATATGCCCGTTTATGTGGGTACAGTCACGTATATGTTGGTTTGGAGACAAATAGTGGGCCAGGCTCAGGATGCAAGGAGTCTGATATGGGTCTGACAGAGACCATCTGGCATAGGTTCAGGGGGAGCATATATATTCTTCTCATAATGCATTGTTGGCATTATCCAAGAAGATATTGGTTCAAGATCACAGTGTTTTGGTTTCAAGAGGAATAGTTGTAGAAGGAGAACATGGTTGCTGGTCTGAATGATGATTGACAGATGTTGCTTGTTGATAACTATCATAGTCTGGTTATAGATATTTCGTCTCTATGTCATGTATTTCTTTTCTTATTAAGGTCATGTAACGGCCTTATATGATTTCCCCACTATTCCTGGGATGGATAATGTAATGTTCTTGTTTTATCTTGTGTAAATTTTTTGTGTATCCCCACTTGGTTGGGTGGGTGAGTCAATTCCCACTTGGGTGGGAGATGGATGTATGTATGAGCCTTTGGTGGTAGGAAGGTCACTTATGATGTATAAAGTTATGCATATTCTTGTAGAACATCTTCTTGCATACCTTGCCTATAGTCAGGGGGAGCATGAACAACACATCAGAGTAGAGATTTCAGCATGAACCTAGGGGGAGCATAACCGTTTTCCCTTGATGTCAAAGGGGGAGAACGACTTTGAGTGACTTGGGGTTGCCATCAAGTACAAAGGGGGAGATTTTTGGCATTATGACATAGGTTTGGCACTGTGACATAGGTGTTGTCCTTGATGGCAACCAACTCAGATGGAAGATCATTGTTCAATGAAAGAAAGAGAGGTATACGCAGGTTTCCTCTGACGAAGTCATGTATACATGTGGTATTGCCGACCAAAAGTCGCGTATGCGTATGCACGCACTTTCATGCACGAAAAAGCGCGTACATGTGGGAAAGCTTATTTTTAGATCCATGGTATTTGGACCTATGGTTTTGGACCATGGTATCTCGTCTAAAGTGTTGAACCCAGGTATTTGGTCCAAGGTATTGGTTCTCTATGGTTTTGGACCATGGTTTGAGTAAGGCCTAAGACTATAAAAAGGAGGAGATCATTTGGCAAAGGTATTGACTCAAGTATTTAATATCTTATGAAGATAAAGATCTGGAATACTGGTGATTGGTGTATGGTGCATAGCTGAATCTGAATCAAGGAGGAACCTGAACATAAGAATATGGATAAGTTCTATTGATGGGTTCAGTGAAGCAAAGGCGTGTATACACGTTGGTTCTATAATTCAAAATAGCGTATATGAAGGTTGGCCTTGATTCATAAGCATATGCACGCAGGTTGTACATATTAAAGTATTGTACGTCTCTTGAAATATGTTTTAGCTGCTTTTGTTTATTGCTACAGTGTTCTGGGTTCAGAATTGGTGTCTGGTTACTGTTACTATTTTCTGGGTACAACATTCAGAGAAGTGACTATTTGATTCAGTTTTGTTTGGTGCAAAGGAGATCGGTTGATGCAGATATACTTGATGTTATTGATGGATCCAGTCTGAAAATTTATGAAACGTGGTCCCTGGAAGAAAAGAGAAGGTTGTAGCCTTCTGTAGGTCAGCACCCACGTACTAGTACCTTAGTTAGTACAAGAGCAAAGGGGTTTGTATCTCCCTTCCAGGAGAAGGTGGAGAATGAGAGAAGGTTGTAGCCTTCTATAAGTAGCAACCTGCATACTGGTATAAGACCGCACCAGTATAGAATCATTGTAAAAAGAAGTTTCTAATTAGAAGAAGATAGAGACGAATTGTAGCAAGTGGTTTTCACCCACATTGGGTTTCCACCTTACATCTTGGTGTTCATGTGTGTTGCTTATGTGTGATGATTTTCTTTTCTTTACTACTCTTGTTTACTGTTCATATGGTTAATAATGTTCTTACGCACTCATTAAGAAGCAACTAACTGAATTATAAGTTTACTAGATATACCCTTGTTGCATTACACACAGTTGCGTATACATGCGGTTTTCCTTAACTGAAGGAGCATATAAGAATCTGAATTTGGAAATGAAAAAGTTATATTGATTTGATAATACCGATTCACCCCCTCCCTCTCAATATTATTTCCAACAGGTCAATGATGCAACCTATCATCGAATGTGAGAAACCTGCCATTAGGGCATGCAGATTTCAAGGTACTGACGATTTCTAGATCAACTTCATAGGTAATGAGCTGAAGTCGATAGAAAGCGATCCGTCGTAGGCAAGCCCACAACATGAAATCATAGATCAAGTTTTGAAGAAATATATTGGCAAGGACTGACTCAAGGATGGTCAAAACGGATGACAGACATCTTGGAGATGAATGGTTTGTTTGAACTATTCTCTTGAACATATAACGACATTGCGGATGGCTTGGTGACAATTGACCCAAAGCTAATACCTAGAAACCGACTGAAGACTTTCAATGTGGTTTGATTAACTATTAGGCAAAGGATTTTCCCAACCCAGGTGAACAAAAAGTGTCGTGTTCAAGAGTGGTTAATGGCTTTTTAAAAGACAAAGTGTAACAAACAGGTTCATTTTTCTCTCTTTTCCCCCACCATTTTTGGCAAGTACCCCTTTATTTTTTACATGCTTGAGGAGAATAACATTTTCTTGTTTATAAGCTCATCCGTCAGATGACTTCAACTTAGTTTAAAATTTGAACCCTAAGAAGGAGTGGTTCGTTCCTGTTTAAAATTGAATTGGTCCATTACTATTAAATTTTAACAAGTCCAGTATAGGAGAAACTCAGTGTTTTTCAATTTTAGGGAACCAGAAGAAAAAAAAATTAAGAAAAATCCATGGGGATACTTTTTCGTAAATTTAGTCCCTCGAGCCCGAAAAAGGATTAAAAAATGCGGGAGAGAACTCTATTGACCGTAATTAGTCAACATATACCTTTTTCATAAATAGTCCATTTCAGTCTGTAAAATGGGTAAGCTTACACTGAAGGGATGATTATTCATTTATTTCAACGAGTTCGAACAATCAAGTGCTCGGCAGTCTTTTCAATTTTTGAGAGTCTAAAAAGGGCTTAAAGAGGACTCCAATGTTTCTCTTTTTCATAAATTTTTGAAAGAGTAAGTGATAAAAGTATGCTCTTTGTTGAAAAATGATCAATTTTCCCGAAAAATCCAATATTTTGCACAAAAAATTGAAACATTACACATACATGTTTAAGAGAAATGAAAATGTTTATAAAAATTTACGTTTTTAAAGTGAAAAATAAATAAATTAAAAATTCATTTATTCGAAAAAACTTATAAAAATGGCTTTTCTAACTTCATTTTTACCATTTGAGTTCAGAGTGTGAAGTGAGAGCTTTTGGGTAAAACATTTCCTGTGAAGATTCTAGAAAATCCATCCGTTGGAATCAAAAACCGTTAGCTCTAGGTAGTCCACGTCCTCCTTAACGTG
Source organism: Pinus tabuliformis (assembly GCA_031772625.1). Classification (NCBI taxonomy): domain Eukaryota; kingdom Viridiplantae; phylum Streptophyta; class Pinopsida; order Pinales; family Pinaceae; genus Pinus; species Pinus tabuliformis. The sequence continues at coordinate 371,519,131 of CM062818.1, forward strand.
CATTTCATCCATTTACATTTTGTTTTTAGGCTTTAAATTTGATTTTTAAAGGAAAAATAGGTTTAAAAAAGAAATCTCTTGTGGGGGTCCGTAGGTGCAACACGCAGACCCTGCAGACCCCAAATTTTTTTCTATAAAGAAAAAGGTCATGGGTCTGCACCTATTGCTCACAACCCATGCACACCTATGCACTATTTGTAAGTAGTGGGTGTGGACCACACACAATGAATTTTAAAACTTAAATTTCTCCATTTTTTGCCCAAAAGTTTTCGAACAAGCTTGTTCTAATATGTCTTTTTATGCATTGTAGGACATTCAAAATGCTTATTTGGCGAGAACGCGAGCACAAGGATGTAGCTTATGCCACAATATATCATATGCCCACATGGCAGGCATTGAGAGCATTCAAATTGTATAAGTTCTGGGCCATACAGGGCATGACGACCCAAGTAGACCTCTTGATAGGGCTGGTAGAGAGATGGAACACACAGGACCAATGCTTTGTGATTGGTGGCCACTAGCTTGAAATTGAGCTGGAGGACATATACTTTTCAACTTGTTTATCCAAGAGGGGCAAACAATTATCTATTTTCGGGACTAGGCCAGGTGGCTAGTCTGTCGCTAGTCTCCGATTGGAGTTTTGCAATGATCAAATAGACTCCAAGGATAAACGGATTGATATTAAAACTATCATCTATCCTAAGCTTAAAGTTATTGAATTCACTGATACTAGAATATGCGGGAGTATAGCATTGCATGTGGCTACTAGATACCAGATGCAGATGGCTATAGACTGTTTTCAAGGCACCATATACAACTCATGTTAGGCTGTGTCGGAAAACGTGAAAGGCCAACTAACCAAAGCAAAGAATGGAAAGCTAAACAACTTTGGATATGGATTTATCGTAGTCACCTTTGCTCTAGAGAGGATGCCCATGTTAGCCCGCAACATATTCCTGTTGATGTTGGTCTTCCTTGAGAGCCTAGAATGGTTTGTTGGGTTGCTTTGATGGCTCATCATGCTGAGGGCATAGAGGTTGTTTGATTTTCGCCTGCATATTTTCGTTGGTTGAACAACCAAATTTTGTGATTCAATACTTTCCATATGTCGTGATGGATTACCGTGGTGATGGAGACATAATTCTTCCACCGGGAGAGCAATGGGATGATTCAGGTAAAAACCATTTTCAACACTTTCTAAGTTTTATTTTTTTATTCTAAATCATCCAAAACTGACAATAAAAAGTTTAAATGCAGATGTGGTCCACGATGACCAGCTTCTCTCCAGCCTTATGAGAGGAGACACCCAGCTACAGCAGCACCGGCCCCATAGGGCCAATCAGCAGAGATCCTGACCGACATCGAGCATCATTTAGAGTGCTTGACACTAGATATTACAGAGACTGATATAGATGATATTACACTTAGGTTACAGAGATATGTGATTTGGGTCCCATAACCTTTTAGGAGGTTCCTATGTAAGGTGGCCCGAGCAGTATTTTCTTATCATGATCATCACCAGGGATAGGATGATTGATTTTGTAGACGCACGACATTTTTTCTTTTTGTATTATCATTTTTACCGATCATAAGGTGTTTTTCAACCTATGATCGAAGATGATGTATATTTTGAAACACACTTCTATGCTATGATATATAATTATTACTGGCTATCTCGTGTAACATGTTATCGAATGTTATTAAATTTACTGTTTTGATTATTGCAAATGTCTATTTATCATACTAGAAGCAACTACATCTGTTAATGTATTTAAATGTCTTGGAATATGCTGATATTCAATGTAATCAAATTCATGTTCCAAGAGACGAACTCTCAAAAATAACCTTAATAACACTAGATTTCTAATGGAATAAACCCTGTTAAGTTGTAATACAATGAGTTCAGAATCCAACCTAACAATCAAAATCTGAATCCCAAATGAGATGGATTCACATAATAACTCAATCACTGCACTATACTCTACAATTCTATTCATTGTTTGATCGAAGCTTACCCCATGCATAGACACTAACTCATCAGAGGGTGAATAGATAACCCAAGTTGCAGAAGAAATGTTCCATGTACTACGACAAGCACCATCAGCAAAACCAATGTACATTTGAAGAGACGTCGACATCTGCAATATCAAGATTAAAATCAAGATAATCAGAAATAGTGATAAGAGAACTCTCTAAACTAGGCACACTTTTCTAATCTAAAACACACCAGCTATAAAGAAACTAATCTAACACAAAATCTCCACATAGAATTTAAGTATTATCTCTTCAAATAAAGTCCATTTTTGGGTTTATCCAAAAACACATCGTCAAAATCTATCAATTCATAAGCCCCTTTTATTAGCTTTCGCTTAACAATGTAAGGACCATGCAACATAGGTACAAATTTCCTAGCCCTAGGTTATCGTTCACTTGATCATATACTAAAACTAGGTCTCCTTCTGAAATATTATGGGGTGTAACACTTCTGTCATACTGAGCTTTCATTCATTTTGCATGATTCTCGTTTGCTTTTGTAGTAGTGCCTCGATTCTCATCTAGTTGAGCTAAGTACAAAATTTTTTTCTCTTCTTTAGAAATAGCTAGGAGTAATTCTATGGCTAATTTTAATGACGGAATTTCGCATTCAATAGGTAACACTGCTTCCAAACCATAGACTAGTTGAAAAGGAGTGAAACTAGTCAATGCTTTCACTGAGGTCCGATATGCCCAAAGTGCTGAAAATAGCATGGTACGCCAATTTGAATAATGAATACCAATGATTCGTTTGATCATAGTCGCTAAAAATTTATTGATAGCTTCAACTAGACCATTAGCCTGCAGGTAATACAGAGTGAACTATCGTGGCGCAGGCCAAGTTGATGTTTTTTTGGTCATCATGATATTTCAAAAGTGACCTCCATGATCAGTAATAATGGCTTGAGGAACACCGAATCTAGCAATTATATGATTGAATATGAAAGTTGCAGCAGTCTTGCTATCTACTGAAAATGTAGGCGTTGCATCGGCCCACTTAGTAAAATAATCTATCGCTAGGATAATATACGCATGCCCCCTGGCCGAGTGAGGGTTACATGTAATAAATTCAATACCCCACTTTGGGAAAGGGTCGACAAAAATTATAAGGTGAAGAGGAGCGGGTGGAGAACACATTTTACAATTAAAGATTTGACAATTGTGGCATTTCCGGATTGCAAAGATACAACCCACATTATAAGGTGAATAGGAGCGGGTGGAGCACACATTTTATGATTAAAGATTTGAAATATGTGGCAATCTTTGAATAAGGATGACCAAAAATAACCAGCGCACAATATCTTTTGGGTTGTGGCATACCTAGACATATGACTACCACATGCTCCAGAATGATAGTCATTCAGAACCTTTTCAGCTTCTTCATGAGATAGATAATGTCGGAAAAGAGAATTCGCTCCACGATGATAAAGTGTATCACTAATAATATTGTATTGTTGGGATTTGAAACATATTTTCCATCACTAAGATCATGAGATATCAGGCCGAAAAGATTGGGTTTGGAGATAAACAATAATATCTCCATACCAAGGATCAAGAGTACTGATAAGAAACAAGGATTCATTCATAATGGGCTGCTCTGACACAATTTTAGTACCAGTACATGGAAATCACACATTAGTTCGGCAAAAAGCAAAGATTTCTTTGCCCTTGATTTTTCAAATTCCAAGTAAAATTCCTGCAGGATAACTATCCATTTGGAATACTTGCCCCCTAGCAATTGTTTAGTCAAGATATACATCATAGGGTTATTGTCAGAAATTACGTGGTTTTGCGTAATAAGATGTAGTGATGAAATCTTTGGATAGCTTGGATAGCTGCCAAGGCCAATTTCTCCACATGAAAATATTTAAGCTCAGTCGGACGTAGATTTCGACTAATATAGTAAATCACATGTTCATTGTTGAATTCATCTTCCTGAACTAAAACCATGCCAATGGTGAAATGAGAAGCGACGAGATACAAAAAGTAATCCTGGTTGTAATTGGGAAGATGTAGTAACGATGCATGGGTTAACGCGTGTTTAAGTACATCAAAATATTGATCAGCCATCTCATCCCAAAACAATGGAATATTCTATTTTAACAACCTAGTAAAACCTTTCATTATCTCGACATAGTTAGGAATGAAACGACGTAAAATTTTTCTTTCCGTTGCAAACTTTGGAGTTGGCGAAGAGTCGAAGGAGGAGGTAGATTGATGATAGCTTCAACCTTCAAGGGGTCAACACAAATGCTAGCCTTTGAAACAAAAAATCCCAATAAGAAACTCGTTTCTACACAGAATACACATTTGTGCGGATTCATCCGAATTCAATAATGCCTACATCTCATAAAGATAACATGTAAATGAGTGAAATGATCAGCTCTACGCTATGAAAGGGTAGGTAAATCATCGAGATAACGCTGAAAAATGTGCTTGAGGTCATGAAATGCATAAGCCATAGCCCTTTGAAAAGTTGCTCTAACGTTCTCCAATCTAAAGGGTAATTTGCAATAAGCAAATCTCCCCCATGGACAAATGAAAGCTGTTTTCGGTTGATCAGCACGGAGTATGTTGATTTGGTTGTAACGAGAAAAACCATCCATAAAGGAAACATTTCACTGCCGCCACAATCATCAATAATTTGATCGATATATGGGGTTGGATAATTGTCTTTAGGACAAGCTCAATTAATATCCGTATAGTCAATACATACTCTTATCATCGCTTGTTTTTAGTTGATAGGAACAATATTTGATACCCAATCAGTTAAATGAATTGGATAAATGAAGCCTGTGTAAAGTAATTTCTCAACTTCGGCTTTGATAGTAGCGGATTTGCTTGAATGTATCTGACATAAGCTTTGCCAGACAGGTTTACCATTTGGGTAAGTTTTAATTTCATGGGAAACAATTGATGGATCAATTCCTGGAATTTCTTCATATGAGCACGCAAACACGTCACGAAATTCTTGAAATATGTTAGAAAATGATATATTACGGAGCAATGGAACACATAAAATATTGCAGAAATATAAACACAGAAAACGCACAAAACAAGAGAGACACATATATACGTGGTTCACCCAATTTGGGATACGTCCACCCCAAACAACCAGTCCTTCCTTCCTATTATCCAGCAAAATGAAGAGAAACAACCTACAACAAATCCGCTGTAATATCCTCTGTTTTCTCTCACAGTCTCACCTCTCTGTTTCTCGCTCACAAAATACACATCTATTTCACAGCCTCAAATACAATACCCTCATACAAAGAGAGGGGTTGCCATCTAGGGCAAAAAACCCTAAACTAAACATAAGTTCTACCGTCAGATCATCCACCTAATGAATGGCCCAGATTGACTAGAAATTGCTATACTTTTACAAGGAAATTTTACATTTGTTTTTAGCTTCAGGGGTGCTGCCCCTGAGCCCCCGCCGGGGGACCGCTGGCCCCCGGACCCCCCAGCCGGGGGGGATCGACCCCCTCGGACCCCCCCACGTGGAGGGGTGTACAAGTCTTCCTGGGGTATACATCCGGCTGAAACAAAGACCTTTGAACAATGATGCTCCACACACAACAAAATAGGGCTTTATAAGTTTGGATTTCATCGTCCGTACAGGAAGCACCTATATGAATGTTTTTAATAATTCATGGCTTAACTGAAATGTCAATAGGAACTGTTCGAGAGATATTTTCCAAATTTAACTCAGAATCAGAATGTTTCAATGGATTTTTTATTATTTGACATAGTCAGTAGTAAAAATAGAAAAAAAATCATTTTGAAAATGATCAAGCTCATGTAAAAGTGAAGATCGGTGATGAAGATCTTCCCATGGTAAATCATCAATAGTAAGAAGTTCACTAATCTGCTCATCAGTATGAACAGGATCTGAAAGTGTTGTTGTAGCTAAGGTTGATATCAAAAGTGATTCCCCATGGACCACATTCATTAGATCAGTTTCGGTTGAACAAGAATTAGAAAACGATTGTACAGCCTGATATGCAATTTCAAAGGGACTCAAAGGCATCACGCCATCAAATGAATCCACCTCAAAATCAGAAGGTATGATCCAAGGATCATCAAAAGTAACAATATTCAATGAAATCATATGAATATTTTCAATAGAAGGCAATACGTTAGGAGGAGGGAAGGAAGAATTTCCCAGTAAACCTGAATATTTAATCAAACCTACGCCAACATCAATTTAAGGGATAGTAGTTTTACTGATGTGCTAAATACTATCTATAGAGGCTAGGTCGGACGAGAAATAAGTCATCTGGTATATCGTAACAATCTTTCCATTATGAGGAAACTTGAGAAGCTAAAAGACCGATGAAACAATAGCATTCATAGCATAAGACCAACTGTGACCCAAGAGAAGGTTTCAAACTAGAGGGGCATCAACCACTTCCACATATAGATTTATGGTTTTTCCTTTGACCCCTATAGGTAAATCCTCTAAAATACCAAAAGGATGGAACCATCGACCATCAAAATCCTTTAGAATTGTCGGAGACTGATTGAGTGTGGGAGAACCAAGCGATTTCCAACACTGGATCGACAAAATACACGTAGAAGCCCCTTCATCAATCATAGACTGAAAGCAAGGTTTTTTTTGACTAAAACTGGAATCTGGAAAGACATTTGATGAGGTAGGTGGAGTGTACTATTCTGTAAATCAAATATTATTAGGTTCGAATCTTGAATATCGACAGCTCCTACAGCAGGCAATAGTAATTTACACTGTGCTGGGCACGATTGTAGCACTTCCAAAGCCGACATTGCTGAAGGGGAAATAGCTAATTCTTCAACAATGTTGTACTTCTGAGTAGCTCTCGCATGTGGATTGAAAGCTGATTTATTAAGTACACCTTTAGCAGGCGATTTGATTAATAAATCAGGGTTCGGTTTCTCGATCGGTAGTGGATTAGAACCAGGAAGAGGTGTAGTTGATGTGTTTGAATTAGAAGATTCTGCTTCTTTACCACCAACAAGATTTTTACTACCATAATCTTGTAATCACATCTCAATCCTGAAATGAGACATCATCATAATGGGTTCTTTTGAGGCATTTGAGGAAGAACCAATCATCTTACAATCTTGAGTAGGAAAAGGATCCTTCAAGAAAACAGGAATTTGAGAACCTTTAACGAATTTTGAAACCTTTGCTTGATGTGGGCATTCTTTGGTAAAATGTTCCTCATCGCAAATGAAACAAGGATAGCGAGGTTTCCATTTTTCATCAATAGATTCATTTTTATCCATTTTATCTTTTGAATTTTGTTTGATTTTCTTCTTCCCCTTCTTTTTGCTACCGGATTTTGATTTGGTCATAGATGATTCTACGACATGGATGTCGGTAGAAAATTCAGCAGAAGGATCTCCTTTCGGGGAATCAGGTAAGGTTATTATAGGAGAAGAATTCTTTGAAGAATTATTCTTACTTTCAGTACTAACTGAACTAATCAGACCATCAGTGGCATGAGACCCTGATGGAGCTGCAGTTATTTGACCGTGTTTTGGAAGATCAGGGATTTTTTTCATGTAAAGTACCTGACTGCGTATAGACGAGGTCAAGGTACTAAGCCCAAGCAATGACTTGCTCTTCAGTGACACCTCCTCCCTTAGCTACATCTTCATTGATTTTGGGTAACAATGATTTAATGAACCATTCCGCTAAAATTTGATATGGAATGAAAACTTTCACTAAATGCCTTCTACGTCGCCATTCATCAATATGATCAGAAATATATGTGGACGTGGATTGTTTCAGTGAAGTTAATAGTTCTGTACCATTGCCGTGTCTGACAGGCAACTGAAAATGAGTTAAGAAAGCAGTGGCTAGCTGATTGAAATTATTAAAAGAGCCTCGTGGTAACTCAATGTACCATTTGGTGGCAAGACCAATAAGAGTTCGTTGAAAAAGATGCAATTGAATTGAATCATCAATGATTGAATTAGATGGACAATAGAGGTGATAAGTCCTAACTTGATTTGACAGATCCTCTCCTGACTTACCCTTGAATTTCAGGATATCACTGGGCAACCTACTAGGCATTGGTGACCTGTACAAAAGATAGTAAATTGGATCGTTCGTAAGGGGCGACAAATCAGGTAAATCCAAAGATGAAATAAATGGTAACTGATGGTTAGGGCCACGAAAACCTTGAGTAATGAGACCAGTTCTAGGAGGAGGATATCCAGGATAAATTGGAATCAGATTTGCATTAGGAATGTTATAACCTCCTGGAAAACTAGGATTAACCAAACCAAACTGGGGTTGTTGAGGCTGTTGATAAGTATAGCCAGGATATGGTTGATACTGATAAATTGGGTTATGTACAGTAGGACCGAATTGATACTATCCCTGGTATGGTTGATAGATGAATTGTGGTTGATTTGTGGTAATCGTACTTGTAACAACTTGTCCTGTAGGCATCTGGATCGAAGTCTGGACTGTAGGTCCTAACTGTGCCACAAAGACTTGAGAAATTTGCACTGATGCAGGGATAGTAGAAACCAGAGCTACAAATACTCCAGAAACAAGTGTTGTAGTTTGAACAAAAGTTTCAGTAGTTGCAGTAGTTTGAGGTGGAGTCTGAGGTGTGCTAGACCCAGGGTGCTAAACTAAGCAAGGTGAAAGGACTTGAACAGTAGGTTGGATAGGTTGCTGGGTTGGACCAGAAACCAAAGGTTTTCTAGGTTGATTAGGTAACTGCACAGTAGATTGCATAGTCTGTTGACTTTATGACGGATTCCACACCATGTTCATTCCGGGGTATGGACCCATAAAAGGTTGTGCATATGGAGGACCATAACTTGGTTGAACATAGGGCTGATAATTAAGTGGTACATTTCCATCTCCTTGTAAAAATGGTTAAATGTAAGGCAGTTGGAAACCTTGAGCTGGGTACTGACCTTGAGGTACATACTTAATCTGGGGTAGACAAGCATCCTGAGGAATATAATGAGTCTAGGGTTGACCTTGGGGTATGTATTGTCCTGAAGGTTGAAAACCTTGAGGCAGTCCTCCAGGTGGTAACTGACTACCTTGAGGTTGCCCCCCAGGTGGTAACTAACTACCTCGGGTTTTCCCTCCAGGCGGTAACTGACTACCTTCAAGTTGAGGATTTGGAATACTACCAGACATCATATGGATTTGCTCTACATTCAACATTTGAGTTCCATTATTAGCAAATGATAACTCTTGTTCAGTCGGTCGAGCAGTTGCTCCTGAAAACGTACCAGAGAGTGACTGGTACCCCAAAGGAATAGAAGGACTGTTGTATAAAAATGTTTACGTGATTGGGAAAACATAGATGACTCTCTTGACATGATCGATGAAGGATAATAACATCTTGGTGTAGGATGAAAAGGAATTCAAGGTGGTGAAAAACTAAGACTCGGGTTTTCTAAAAAATTTGTCAATGATAAATACCAAGCGTCACTCCTAAAAGGACTGTAGAATATTGATTCACTCTCTCTAAGATTTAAAGTCTCTTGGTTTTTGGGAAGAGTTGGGTCTTCATCTGGACTGACAAGTTCTTCAATAGAAATGAGGCGAGAAGGAAGATTTTGAGTAATGATATTTCTTACCCTAGGTGAACCAGGATCACTAGAAGTTGGAGTAACAAATATTGAAGATGGTTCCAAAACAACAAGTTCAGTGTCAAGCTCAGAAATTTCAGGTTCTTCAGCTAATTCACTGGAAGGAGAAATACTACTAGTAACTTCGGAAAATGAAATTGGCTCTTGAATATGCTCTTTTGTTTGTATTTGATAATCAATATGAACAATTAGAGATGACTCTCCAGCTTCTGGTGATCCAACTCTACTGTCACTAGGTGATACAAGAGCTCATATTCCTTCAAGTTGGCTTGGTGTATACTCAGGAGGTTTCCCCTGAAGTATACGGGATTTCCTCAGTAATTTGGCCGCTATTAAATATTAATTAATCACATGCAAACAAAGAAAATTTCAATAAAAACACCTAAAGTCTCTAAAGAAACAAATAGCTAAATCACATGCATAAAAAATCTAAGAGTTAAAACCACGCACAAACAGTAACTTCCCATACTAAAAACAGAAGTTGATGATGAAATCCAGCTTAGTAGAATTTTAATACAGAAAGGGTGGTTGGAACAGTTACCCTGACAACCTGCTTAATGAAACAGACTAGCACAATTTTCTTCACAAAAACATCTCGAGTGAAGAGAACCCCCCAAAGAGTCCAGGTGAGTCTAGTCGACATCTGCTCCAGGTATAATGAGATCTTTCCTTCACCATCACCTTAGGAAATAATCTTAAGTTTATGGACACTAAGGTTACCAACAGCAAAAAATACAACTAGGGATATAGTCTACGATCTGATTCTACGCGCAAGGGAAGAGTAACAAAGCTTAATCCCCCGGAAAGCTCCTTGACATGGTCACTCTGAGGTTTACCAAAAGTGACCCCAGGCTCCTCGACAATGGTTAATCCTAGGTTTACCGTTTATAATACGCACGAATCTTCTATCTTTCCCAATGAAATAGAATTGATTGTCTTAAAGGCTCAGATATGATCTTGTGATTGACTCCTTTAAGAGAAGCTTCCCAGAATTTATCAATTACAATTGGATTTATTTCCTACTACAAGATGTATCTACTTGTTTGTTTTACCTATCTTCGAGAGTTAATACTCCATACTCCAAGATACTAGCCTAAGATATATTGGTGATAAGAGCCTTATAAATAGAAAATATTACTAGATTAATTTTAATTAAGCATTTCTTTTATGGGTTGTTCTTTAAGTCAATAGGTATGGAAATGAAACTTTGATGGTGTGAATACTCAACTTCGAACACACTAAAAAAATTCACCTAAAATGATAAGCAATTCATTTTTCTTTCAATGAAATTCTAGCTAAAAGAAAGAGTTCAAGAATGCAATTATTTAAGAAATAATTCTTTCTTTCAACATGGAAATGGAAAGAAAATATCTTTGTTCTTTAATAAGAACTCAAAATGATACAATAATTAATGCTCACAATAAATATCTTTCACTTTTGAAAACTCGAAACTACAAAAAAACAATTTGATTCAAAAGAGATCTACAAGTTTTAGAAAAACACTCAAAACTACAAAAAACTAATTTTGAGATCTAAAAACTTTAAAAATCTAATTGAATAAAAGATTCAATTATTTTTTGAGGACATTTTACCTAGTAGTTCAGTAAACTAAGGATTCATTTCCATAGAATAACAAACCAATCAAAAATCATCCAGATATGTTTTCTTTTGTAAAAATGAAATTCAGAACTTATAACAAGGTTTGTTCAAAAATTTTCAAAACTAAATCTATTTCTCACAAAGTATAGATTTCAAAACCAAGTCAGACTCATCAAGAAGACAAAAAGACACCAAGGTGATCTAAAGTTTCTCAAGCTTCTGGTCTTTGAGTCATTACAGAGACAAAGTGAAAACCACTTCAAGCATACAAAACTTCTATAAAATCATTCAAAACAAAAATACTATCAGAACTCACTCACAAGAGATTTTTTAGAGGAAAAATACAGATCTGGGTAGACACTAAGAATCCTAAATCAAACCTAGACTTAACTAGAAGAATATATCTTAAGTTTTCCAAAAAAAAATTATAGGGTCCGCAGGCTCGAGAAGCAACAGGTGCGTTCCCGCACTGTTTACTGAAGGAAAATGTGGAGATGTCCGATCTGTCTGTGAAGACAAAGTGTGGTCCCTAGAAAACTTCAAAAAAAACAAAAATACTTCAAGATTTTTGAAAGATACCCAAGCCAGTATACATCAATCAAAAACCATAAAAAATAATTTTCTCAAGTAAAAACAAAGGAAAACCAAAAATCAAATACCTTGCCCAGTGGAGTCACCAATTTGTTAGCTAGATAAATCAATCTTGCGGACAAGACCAATCTTATTAGTATCAAAAGATAGTCTAGCAACAAATAGACAAACAAACTTATCTTTATTTAGACATATGCGATTTATAAGTAAATACTACAAAGGTGTTAAGATCCTACCTTAGATCTAGTGCTTGTTTGTATTAGTCATCCTCCAATTGTTCGAAAGAGTTACCTTTGAAGACCTGCAATCACAATCAAGAAAAAATTAAATAGCACTTGCATAAAAAATATTATAAATCATGCCTATTATGGTGATCAAGGAATCCATAAAATAAACAATGAATTAACAGCTTATTGAGAAAAACAAATATATTTGTATTAACTTTGAATAATAGAAGAACTTTACAACCTTTTCAGGCTTGATGTTGAACAGTTTCTTCCTGGGGTCCGAAACAGGAATTTCCTTTACTTTGACAAGTCTTGCACTCTTCCAAATGAGATACATAGAGGTATGTAATCTCTCCTCATAAAAACTCAACTAAAGAAGACTAAGTTCCAACAAAATTTTACCTCAAAAAATACTAAGCTTCTAACTTCAACCAGTTAACTAGCTCAATGCCTTTTTTTATAGTGTAGAGGAGGAGGTCACAGCTCCACCTATGAAGGGATAGAATCCTTCTTCAAAGGAATAAGCTCCTCACATCAAGGGGTTAGCTACTTAAGGTATGGGTTACATGAACCTTAAAAGAGTGAACTTGCCACCTCAAGGTTCCTTCCAGAAGCTTCTAGAAATAACTGAAAGTGAGATTTTTTAGAGTATACTTACGTCTTTCTAACTTTTATAGGGGTCGCACCTTTAACACAGAGACAGTGCAGTCAGGTGTGCCAGAGACATGACCATTAGGTGTGGGACCGCAGGTAAGACAAAGAGAAAGTGCAGAACCAGAGTTTTACAAAAGTTTGAGAGATTTTCTCTTATTTTCAAGACTTGATATGAGGAACTGATGTTTTAGACTTGCAAAGGAGGAAAGTATGAGTGGTAATGAAGTCACACAGATAACAGAATGTGAAGGTGACAATTTTCAGTGCAACATGGTCCAAAGTGACCTTGTGCTAATTATAATTTTCTTCAAGGGAAATGGTTGCTGGGAATACTCTCCAAGCTTGTGCTTTCAGCATCTAATGTGTCTTAGTTCTTGAAGGTCCTCTAGTGTCTTGGTTCCTTCTTTATATGTCATTGAAGTTCTATGCTAGTTTTTGGGCGATTAAGAAGAATTAACTTCTAGAGGTATGTATATTCATAGATCCAATATGAGAATTGTCAAATGGATTTTGTGTTGGCTCCATATATCCAGTCTCTTTGTTGAATCACACACTCTACATGATTTTAATTTGTAATCATCATAGTACTTATAATGCCTATTTTTGCAATTTTTTACTATATCTATATACAATTTTAAGTTGTTAAGTGATTTCTTTCATCTCTAATTGTATTAGAGGAGCCATAGAATATGGGGACTTTGGGTTTATATTCTGGTTAGTCTCAAATTTAAACAATCAAATTTGATGCTATTTTTCAGATGGTTGAGTCTATTAACCATGTGAAATATTTTCACTTGTCCTAAAACAATTATGTTCTGCTTCTATTGTACAATTACGTTTGCTATCTGAGCCAATGAAACCAATTAGACTTTACAAAGTTTTACAATTTAATTAAACTTTTAGATTTTAGAATATATATAGTTTCAAGTTTTAAGTCCTTGAAGGGTGCTAGCTCAATGAAAGAGCACCTGCTTTACAAGCAGGTGGTTTTGTGGTTCGATTCCATCATGCCCTAATATTCATATGTAATGGATGCAAATTGAGATGCAATGTTGGATGCGAAGAGTGATGCAAAAACAACTGTAAAATTGGATGTAAAAAATGGATCAAAATTGAATGTAACATTAGACACAAAATGGAATGCAAAGGTGGACACAACAAAAGGCTTAACATATGATGAAAATATAGATGAAAATCTGGATGCTCAAAAGGATGTGAAATTGGATGAAAGAAACATTGTTAAAAATGATGCAAAATTAGATGGAGAACATGATGCAAAATATGGTGAAAAATGGGGTGCAAAAAAGTGAGACAAATGAAATGAAAAATTGGACGTAAAAAATGGTCCAAAAAAAGATGCAAAAATGGGCACAAAAATGGATTCCAAATTTGGTGCTAAATCAAATTCTACGTATGGTGCAAAGATAGGCACCAAATATGGTGCAAAAATAGATGCAATAAAATGTAAAAAATTAGAAGCACAAACTAGTGTAAGACTAGATGCAACCGTGATGTTAGACTAGATGCAAAACTGATGCAAAATGGTTGCAAAAAAGGATGCTAAATTGGATGCAAAACATGGTATAAACCTTATGTAAATGATGGCATGAAAATGGAAAAAAAGAATGATAGAAAATAGGAAGCTAAAAACGATGAAAGAAAGATGCAAAAGATAACACAAAACTAGAAGCAAAATTTGTCATAAAATCATATCAAAATCTTGGTACAAAATTTGACACAAAAAGTGATATATAATCTCATGTAAAAAAGGATGCAAAGTATAGCATGAAAAATGATGCAAAATTAGGTGCAAAAATAGACTCTTTAAAAGTTGTACAATAGATGCAGATTTAGTGCCAGGTTGCTCATTTGAATTGTAAAACAAATCCACTAAAATCTAGTGCTAAATTTGACACAAAAAAGGGTGAAAAACTAAAAGAAAAACATTTTGTCAAACTAGAAGCAAATTTTCAAAGGATAATTTGTCGTAAAAAAACTAGATGCAAAAAGTGGTGCAAAATTAGACGCAAAAAATGGCACAAAATGCGGTGCAAAATCTAATGCGAAATTTGCTGGAAAGTAGGATGCAAAATTTAGCATAAAGAAAAACACTTTAGAAATTTCACAATAGAGCTAGATTTAGCCTCAGGTTTTCATTCCAATTGGAAAATAAGTGTACTAAATTCTGTTGCTAAATATGGCGCAAATTGCTTATTTTGTTGTAGTGAGTCTTAAAAGAAATCCCTCTATAAGATGGTATATCAGAAACAGTTTTGATGCAAAATCCATTTCCTTTGAACATAAATTATCTCTATTACATAAGAACCACTTCCAAGAGATGGGAAACCCATTCCAATGGTTCCCGCACTCCAAAAAGCTTTGGAACTATATGGGAATGTTACCTATTCAGTGAGATCTCCAATGGGATCTTCGGAAAGTTCCAGGAGATTTGAAGATGATTTTTTCTTAGTTCTGGCATTACCTAAGGTTGGGGAATACAACGCCTATATAGAAATACACTGAATTACCCACGAAACATGAACCTATGTTGAAAACGTTGTAGGAAGGAAGGCCAAAGACATGTTTAACACCAATATATTGATGGTTTAAGGAAGCCTGTGGCACCTCAACGAAAGGGCGATATCTGGGATGTCAAGCTGATGAGTATATCTTTTGTTGTTTATGTATATATTTCATAGAATTTTGTGTGTGCATATTGTATGTGGCAATCAATGCTTAAGCACTAGAGTTGTTTTTTTTCGTAAGAATAACTAGAAAAACATGTCTGAGAACTAATAATGAAATTGACATTTTATATATATAAAAGGGAGAGACTCTGGGAGAGAGGCACCCAGAGAATATATTTATATATAAGATAGATTATATATTATATATTTATATATTTAAGTTGATTTTAATATTTGAGTATTTTGAATCAATATTAATTTTGATTATTATATGAATTATATAATTAAAAAAATATTTTAAATTATAAATTTTAAAATTTTTATTATATAATATTACCACTCTCGATTAGCTATTTCCTGTAAATTTTGGGGAAACCTCTAGCTATTTTGGAAACCCGTACCCAAGTTCCCATCATTCTGATGTTCGAGAAACTCGTGCAACATAGTAAATTATACAATTTTATATTGCAAGCATGCACTGATACATGATTGATCCATCGATTCCATGCCCAAATAGTCATTTATGATTATTACTGGAGTATCTATGCGATACTATGCTTGTGAGAGTGTGACCATTTATACTCAATACAATTTGAGGTATCCATACTGGTATTAAACAAACAAACAAAAATGCTTTCCAATGTAAATGTGTTAGAAAACCTACACAGATGAATCTAGCTAGTAAAGGTTGAACACACAACTTTGCAGAGAAAAAACACTAAAAGAAATTGAAAGAACAAAAATAATTATTGGATATAGCATCACTGGGTGAATATCCCAAGGTAATGCACCGTAGTGGTGACAAATGAGAGGACTTGACACCTACAACAAGTTTCGGAGAGAACTATCCAGTTGCGGAGTGAAAGGAGGAGTAAATCAGGGAGTAAATCATCCAGAAAGGATCTTGCATTAGTGATAAATGAGAGGACTCACCACCTACAGCAAGTTCCGAAGAGAACTAGCCAGTTGCAAAGTGAAAGGAGGAGTAAATTAGGGAGTAAATCATGCAGAAAGGATCTTGCATGTAGCCCCATGCATGCATGGATAGTCAAAGGCACCAATCTGGTGAAGATTCCAATTTTGAAGCCTTTCATGTCAATGAATGCTCTAACTAAGTGTCTGCATGTGCCAGTAATGAAAGTCCTAGGTTTGTAGTACCTCGAACACCCCCCCCCCCTAAACACCACTATGGAGAAAAATAGAAAATGGGCCCTGGAAACTAAGGCCAAAGGTAACCCAAAATACAATGCAAATTGTACTAAAATTGAGGAAAGAAGGAAAACCTCATGGTAACAACCACCCCTCAAAATACAATGGAATCAAAAGAAAAGAGGAAGAAAGGATAGTTGCTAAGCAACTGTGTCCTTCACTCTAAGACCATCGAGCAGAGAGTGAAACTTTTGCTTAGTGAATGTCTTGGTCAAGATGTCTGCAGTCTGTTCTGCTAAAGGACAGAACTGCAAATTAATGACTCGATCATGTACTAACTCTCTAATGTAGTGCATATGGATCTATATGTGCTTCACTTGCTACTGCTGTACTGGATCCTCATAAAATTTGAGAGTGCTCTGGTTGTCACACCAGATGACAATGGACTAGTGGAACTGGACACCTAACTCAGTGAGGAAGCATTGTAGCCATAAAGCTTAAATGGTGATGTTGACTACTCCTTTGTACTCAGCCTCATCTGAAGAGAGAGCAATAGAAGCTTGTGTCTTGCTCAACCAATAGATAGTGCTAGACCCTAGACTAAGTTAATATCTAGAGGTGGACTTACGATCAATTTTGTTACCCGCCCAATTAGAATCTGTGAAGCCAAGGAGATTCAATGTCGTGCCTCCTTCATAGTGAATCCCAAAGGTGATGGTGCCATACACATATTGGAGGATGCGCTAGGCAGCTTTCTAGTGTAGCTCATGCGACTCTTGCATGTATCTGGAAACTTCCCCTACCGCATATGAGAGATCTAGTCTGTAGTGGGTGAGGTATAGTAAGCACCCCACTAGTTGTCGGTAGATAGTACTGTCAACTAATGGAGTGTCACCTCCATCTTCAAGGCGAACCCCAGACAGAAAAAGAATCAGTGCTGGCTTGGAGTTAGTCATGCGAAATCTCTTGAGGAGATCCCGTGCATACTTAGCCTGAGAGAGTTTGATTACTGTGGCATCCTGGCTAATCTCAAGACCAAGAAAGAAGTGTAATGGACCCATGTCCTTCATCAAGAACCTATCATGCAAGGTCCTCTTGACTGCAGCAATGGCTGAAGTCAAGATACCGATGATCAGGAGATCATCCACATACAAAACTAAGATAAGAAGAGAGTCATGTGTCCTGAGCATGTAAACATTTGGATATGACTTACATCTTTTGAATTTTTTTGGTAAGAGAAATGAATCCATATTTTAACACCAAGCTCTCGAGGCCTGCTTAAGGTCGTAGAGAGACTTCTTCTATTTTCAAACCAAAGATGAATCCTGAATGAAACCATGTGGCTACTCCATGTAGATCTCCTCGGATAGGTCTTCCTGAAGAAAGGCATTATTCACATCCATCTCATGTATTTCCCACCCCTGGGCAGTTGCAGCGGCAAGTGCAAGGTGTATGGAATCCATCTTTGCTACTAGAGAAAAGGTCTCATCATAATCAATGCCATGCACTTGTTGGAAGCCTTTGGCTACTAGCCTGGCTTTCTGTCTGGTGATTTGCCCATCTGCAGCACTCTTGGTCCTGTAGACTCATTTGCATTAGACAAGTTTCCTTCTTGAAGGAAGGGGGACCATATCCTAATCCTAGTTCTCGAGGAGGGAGTTGTACTCTTCCTCCATGGCAGACTCCGAAGAGGGATGCCCAACAGCCTCAACATAATATTGCGATCAGAAGACTGAACCAAATGACAATGCCATGATGGCGTTGGTTCAGTGGTAGTGAGGGAAAGAGGAGGCTCAATAAACTTTGAGTTATTCCTCTGTGGATCAGAATTATCGCCCACAAGACCATTTCTAGTAGCTGGGTGGTCTTGTGCATATATCTCACTTAAGTTCCTTGTTCTCTGATTTATGACACGGGAAGTTGATTCATTGCTGGAAGCCCAATCTGGGCTTCGATGTGGATCATCATATGCATGCACTGGATTTGGATCTGAAGACCCTGTGTCTGCATCTGCATGCTCTACCTTGGCATCTGCATGCTCTACCTTGGCATCTGCATGCTCTGTATCTACATCTGAGTCTACTGAGTCATCATATCAGTCATGAGGTATATAAAAGGTGTCTGCATGAGGCAATTGAGGTGCATGCGAGAGACTTTCCTCAAATTAGACACTTCGCTCAATGATGAGCTTGTCCATAGAGGAAATTGGGAGTCGGTATCCCTTCACACCATTAGTGTATCCAACAAATATGCACTCAATGCTCTGTGGATCAAGAGCTTTCCTCCTTTTAGAGGGGATCCCAGCCCATGCTCGGGAGCTAAAAACACGGAAGTGGGTGACCTCCATTTTAGTGCCGCTCTAAGCCTCAAAGGAGGTCTGATCCTTGATAGATCTATGAGGAGATTCATTAGTTATCACAATTAAGTACTTCAGCCCATATCTTATGAGGTAGTGACTTAGCATGCAACGTGCAGGAAGCCATCTCTTTAAGGGATCGGTTCTTTCTCTCAGCATCTCCATTCTACTGTGGAATGTATGGAACCGTGTGCTGCAACTATATGCCGGACTCAAGGAAAATGTTCTAAAGTGTTGTATTAGCATATTCCCCCCCCCATTTTTTGTATGGATGGCTTTGATCTTTCTCTCTGACTGTGTCTCAACTAGAGCTTTGAAATCTTCGAAGTGCGCAAAAACTTCAGATTTGGCCCTTAGAAGATACACCCAAGTATACCATGAGAAATCATCAATAAATGTAATCACATACCTTGCTTTGTTGATCAAAGGATGAGGAAAAGGCCCCATGAGATCACTATGGATCAGATCTAGAAGAGAGGTTGCTCTGTGAGTCTTACCGGTGTCAAACTTTTCTCTAGGATGTTTGCCAAGGACACACCCTTCACAATATCCTTTGGGGAAACTGATATTTGGCAAGCCTTCCACCATATCATGCTTGCTTAGTTGCTGCATATACCTATCATTTAAGTGACCAAACCTCTCATGCCAAAGCCTACTACTATCATCGGCATGTGGAAGCAATAAGGAGGATTCAAATTCAATAAATTCAGAAAATGTATACAGTCTAGCTCCATTGTTTACCTCACTGGTTGCAATTTTGGAGCTACTATGTAGGTCATATATGTTCACTACATCTGGAGTGAATTCCACTCTCTTTCCAATGCCAGAATGAGTGATCTAATAAACTGAAAGAAGGTTTACCAATTTTTTTTGAACATGAAGCACATCTTCAAAGCTTCCGTGTAAAAAATCCACTCTACCTTTTCTGGTGACCTCAATAGGTGAGTCAATTCCCATGAGGATGGGAGGTCCTTTGCATGCATCCAAAGATGAATAGACTTCCTTTGCAATGGCCATATGATGTGCTACAATAGAATCTATAATCCATGTATGAGGCGAAGAGTAAATTGCAACTAAGGCATGAAAATTGTTACCTTTCCCATGTGGCAGATCCTCAGTTTTCTTCTTGGTGCCCTAAGGGTTGTCATCCCAATGTTGTGCTTTTGCAGGATTTCTACCAATTGGTCAATTTTTTTCTTCATGTAAGAGGATTTTGGATGGAATCCTTAGTGACAGTAGGTGAATTTGTCTCCTTCCTTCCCTTTCTCATTTCTAGAGCCAGAGGAGTCATTGAAGGGCTTGGTGTACCCTTCCTTCTTTGGATGGGAATGAACTTTTCCCTTGTCTTTTTGCTGCTGAATTTTCTGATTTGAATCAGATCTATGATTTTTATTGTGGCTGCCATCATGCACAAAAAGTTCATGCACTTTTGGAGTTTTGATTTTCCCCATGCCAATGAGTTTATATTGCTCAAAAGTGAGGGACTCCATGTATTCTTTGAGAGAAAGCATAATGTAGGATTTACCAGTTGCGAGCCTAACTAAATGAAATGTAGAAAAAAATATGGAGTATTTTGTACTGATCTCTGACATAATAGAGATAACTTGGCGATTCTCCTCCTTGGATTTGTCAATTCCACAACCCTTGAGTTGCAGCAATAGTTCATTATATTTGGTGAAGAAGTCTTGAATTTTGTCATAGTTTTGTGGATCCAATGAGAGAAGCTCCACTTCAAGTATATTTCCTTTCATCTCATTCTATTTCCCATAGAGTTCTTCAACGTTTTTCCAAATCTCATTGGGGGTACTCCAGGTAGATAGATGAAACTGCAACTCTGGGGAGATGCACGTGCATAAGGAATCGCCGGCCTCATCCATGCAGTTGAGGTACTTGGATTT
Organism: Pinus tabuliformis; assembly: GCA_031772625.1. NCBI lineage: Eukaryota > Viridiplantae > Streptophyta > Pinopsida > Pinales > Pinaceae > Pinus > Pinus tabuliformis. Next base: position 371,539,937 of record CM062818.1, read on the forward strand.
CTTTATTGTTGAAATGGGTTCCACTTCTACAGCCATGGTAATCTTGTACAACCCTTTCTGATGAATGTATCAATCCATTTGGTCCTTCCATTCATGATAGTTGTATGGTGTTAGGATTGATTCTTTGGGAAAATCCATTTTCTGTCGATCTTCGATCTCCAAGTTGTAATACCTACAAAATAAAGTAACGATGCACCTTTTATATAGCAACCTGTGCACTATGATACCATGTAAATGCATTAGAAAACCACACATATAAATCTAGCTAGTAAAGGTTGAAAACCTAGATGCTGCACTCTCCCAATATTACAAGGTTTGTAGTTTTTTCTTAGAAAAATATTGTACCACTTACAAAAGATATTGTTCGATGCCAATGAATCAAGAATTCCAAAAAAAGGTAATAAAATATATGGTTAGTTAACTTCTTCCCATTCTCTAGTACCAATGTAATCCAACAACAACAGTATTGAACTCCTCTAAAATGTTTTCCAAAGGATAGAAATTCCTTCGATGATGGAATATTAAAGAAGATCATTTGGATTTCAATGCACTGGCATAAGGGAGAGTTTACTAAACTGAAATATACATTTCTAAAATTACATCAGAGTATTATTTACATTCTACAATACTATTTACAATAAAAGGAAGTCCAGAATGTGTGGACAAGAAGGAAGAAACAATGGTGTTTCTTTTCTACCCTAGGTTTAGTCACTCGCTACACAAAAGTTTTTATTATTATTTTAAATGTTGCTTATATCAACATAAACTATGATATATAGATAATATGCAAATGCACATGGGATTACCTGAAGGCCAAGAGAAGATTCTTTAGATTAGCCTGTGACACCACTGAACAATCTGACATTTCATTGTAGAAGAATGCTTGGAAAAATTCAGAATGTGGAAAGCATCATGACCCAACAAATAAATTTGATTGCATTTGATAAATTTATTTGATTGAATTCGGTGGATCAATTTCAAATTTATCATTTACGAAATTAAATTAAATTTAAATTTGTTCATCAAATTTAAATAAAAACCACTAGTGCATAGAATATTATCATGTATATCAATTGGGGTTCTCTCGGGTGGTTAGATAGAACAATTATTATTCTTTCCACCCAGTTCAAATCCTTGGTAGTGACATGATGATATTTGATGATGTTGTTGTAATGGCTTCAAGCCTGAGTAAATCACTCTTAAGTGAGTATAATTGTGGGTTGGTTTAGTACCAACAACCTCGCTCTTGGCTTTAGGCTGAGAGAGAGCCCGATTTGTTTCCTTGGAAAAAAATATTATCATGTATGTTATTAAATTTTGAATAATAACTCTCTCAAACTTCATTACCAATTGTATCTAGTTTCTTAGATGGGAAGATTTTTTCCAAATTCCTTATTACCAAATTTGAATGAAAACTTGAACTAGATGACTAGGCTCCAGGATAGACTCTATGCTTCAACACCTAGTGTTTCTAATTTTCTTATGGTGATTTCTAACAGCCAAAAAAGCCAAGCAATAAATATGGAAATGGCGCTAAATTATTCTAGAATTGAAATCATACGATTGACACACAACATCCACATAGAATTTATGGAACTAGGGATCAAGTTCCCTTGGGTATTTATAGCTCCAAAAGTTACTGTGCTAGCAACAAGAAATTCAACGCCACTACAAGGAAGTGTGTTGTTCTCTAAGTTTCTTAATTTGATCTTCCTTTATCCTACAAGCTTGTAATAATGTTTGAAATATGTCATTATATGCAAATCCATGGATTCCTCTTTCTTGTTTTAGGTATATCAACCAATATGTGTCACAGGTGTGCTATTCAACATATTCCATTCTTGGTAGCTACAAATGCATAATAAGGAACTGAATATAAACTCCATTTAAAATTTGGATTTGCATTTCTGTGTGATATAACATATTCTTCTTAGGTATGAAAATTTGGATCTTAATGACAATATTTATTGAGCACATTGTTGAATTCCCTCTATTTAGAGCTAGATAGTTTGTAGGGGTAGAAATGGATGAAAAATTTCACCATATTTTATTATATATTATTATCACAATACCTTCATCGGATTACATATGTTGGCTCAAAACTTTAACCAGAGATACTTGACCTTATGGTAGGACTCCCAAATCTCTTTACCTCTTTAAATATTAGACAATAATACAATGAGAGATGCTAAACTCAAGAGATAATGTTCTCTCAAATTGTGTGTGTATATATATCTATATATATATATATATATATATATATATATATATATATATATATATATATATATATATATATCACAGAAAACCTGTAATTAAAATTGAACTACTATAATATATGACATCAACATAACTGATACTAATAAAAATAGAAAACCAACCAGTTGAAGGATGAGCACTAACACATTTCTATCTTCACTTCATTCTTCTTGCCAACCTTGAGTACACTGACATATTTTTTATTGATCAACACCAGGGCTTGGGGATTAGAGTACAATATGTTTGTGGAACACACTGTAAATAAATGGGGGTTATCTGTCTCTCCAAGGTTTGATGGAAAGAAATGCACTGAAAAGGAAAATTAGTTGTCTGGTTTTGGAAGGGGTATGGATGGGTGAATGGAGTACAATATGTTTTTGTATGAAATTGTACAAACTAGGTGTAATAGGGGTTAGTTATCTCTATCTACGGTTTGATGTCAAGAAATGCACCGAAAGGAAAATTATCAGGTTGGTGTCATGGTGGTGAAAGGGTGTTGATTTGTGTATAGAATGAAGGGACAAAAAAAACACATCTTTAACCAGGGATTTTTTTGCTACAGGTTATTACAACAGATCACTACTGGGAAATATAAATACTGAATCTTTTCCTAACAAGGATTATAGATTAGATCAATTCATATCATAGCTTTGAACAAAGATGCTAGCTTTAGGAGCTGCATTGAATGTAAACAAAATCAAAGCTTTGACGAGGAACAATGGATTGCCATAAATTGTAAGAATATCCCCCTATTAGAGACATACCCCAACTAGGGCAATGAAATCTTTGAACCGCAAGCTTGATGTTCTTCTCTATTTGCTTGCACTTGTTTGTTATCAATGTAGAATATTTGTATTAAGTTCAACCTTGAGAACGTGAGGATGAGGTCACCGATTCTGATACAACAAGTGGAGAGTAATCTGTAGGTGCTAGTGGAAGAGAGGCCTGGACTAGAGAAAGATATGGCTTGGGTTTTCTTACACGTGCAAGAACAACAACAGGAAGAAGTTGGTTTAGGTCACCACTAGCGTGAAGCCAAGCTGGGACACCCACAATAGGGTCGTTGTTGTGGGTAGTTAGTTCCATCTATCCATAGTTGTCTCTCTTATCTACAAAATAGCCATTCTGATTAGACCCTCCAACAAGAGCACCATGAAATACATTGGGATCACTTCCCTTGTTGCTAAACCAAGCAGCATAGCCCCCTTTGTAGTGAAAGAAGGATGGGTTTACTTCATAAGATATGATATATGAAGCTATGTGGTGTACTGGATGAGTTTAGTTTCTACCATAGCCAATTATGTAACTTGTGGCTCTTGGTTTGTCTCCCAAGATGTAATCTATCTAAGATTGAGAAAAGGATAGAATCTTTGAGGGTTGCACAACTTCACCTAAGAATTGAAGATTTTTGAAAGCAACAATGAGGTAATCAAATTAAACTATGAGGAGAGAAACTAGATGTTGTTCCATTTCTTCCAAAATAGGAGGCCACCTAGAGTTTTTTGTATAATTCTATTGCCTTTCTACAAGCACGTACACATGAAAATCTTCATATTTTTCCGATAGTTTTGTAGAAAAACATTACTATGCCCACCTCTTCATTACATGAGGGACTTTAAGGCCACAATCTGAACTCCCACATGCTTGACATCCTAACTGAATTCATTCATTTTCCATTCCATTCCACCTAGAGAAGCGACATTGTCAATCACATAGTTCATGTAACACTAAGACAGATCTCCAGTAGCCCCATGAAGCCTTTTTTCTTCCCAAAGAAGCTCATCTACATATCCATTCTTAGAGGCATAATATTTTTGTGCAATAGTAAGGTTGTCATATTTTCCTTTGTACTTGTCAAAAAATTAATGTGAAAATTTGCTTGGCATGCTTTAGAAGCTCATTGGAGTAAGTCAGATCAGAGTGCCTAAAAACAATTGAAGAAGAATTCATTGTAGCTTATATTTATCCCACGAGATCTGAGCTAGGATTGTTTTCATCAATTCTATATGCCTAGCAAGGTCTGGTCATGTCTTCTAGCTTTTTCCACCAATAATGGTTTGAGTCGCTATCACCCACCTCTCCATATAGTACATCAGCCTCGGTATGTGCCTTGAGAAAATAATCAATCCCCCATCTAGTAACCTCCATCAAATGACCCAGATCTCCATTGTTAGCCAATTGCATTCCATATTCAATAACACTCCATGAGAACGTGGTGATTATGGATGCCATTAGGAGTCCAAATTTAACATTTTCACAAGTGTCATATTATCCTATCCTAACTGATCGACCCCATTGGCCGATCCATCATGCAGAACAAAATCATCCCTCCAGGTGACTCTTTGATTTCTAGGAAGCTTTCTAGATCTTTGAACCTTGTAATAAATGATACTCTTACTCAATCCTACATCATATTCATGACCAACTATTGCAGCTCTAATGCAGCGCGCCAAACTCAAAACGTACATATATGAATTCATGGATAAGATGGACCCACCTTAGATAAGGACCCTTGATGAGAACTCTAAAGTTAGTTATTTATAACAAGATGGCATGCAATGGACAAGGTGGAGATAGACACTGAAAATATGATGCAGCAAGCTAAGTGAAACTTGGGAATTAATCTCATTGTCATTCAAATACAGATATATGAAGCCAAAATGTCTCGTCTCAAATCAATCATATGAGAAACCATACTCAAAACTAATATCTTAGAGGATTAATGCAGCTCACTACAATAAAAAGAAACCCCAAATGAGTAGATATGAATGTGGGAAAGCTGAGAACTATAATCTCCACTACTTTCTATTAGGATTAAGATTAAAATAGCTCACCATATATATGTGTATGGCCCAACACATAATTTCATTCATAAAAATTCCCCTGAATAAAAATAAATCTCAGAGACTACCAATAATAAACACACACAACAATGGATAATGTAGCTTCAACAAAAGAGACACAACACCCAAAACCAAGCCTACAACTATAATAAGGCAATACACAACTTATGCATTTTAAAGATGCAGAGCATTCTGCATAACCAGGTGAGAGCATTGCTTAATTCTCCAACAACCTACACCAAAACATACAACATTATCTTCTATCACTACTCAGAGGTCAAGGAGCCACAATTCACATCCGTAGAAGCACTTAGGAAAGGTTGACATACACACAAAAACTATGGACTATGGGCTCTTCTTCTTCAAAAATGAAGAAATAAGGAAAGAGGGATAGCAGCAACTCAGATGAGGAGTGAAGAAAGGCTAGAGAAGTGAAGACAATATATGAAAACTTTTGAAGGCAATTTCCCAATATTTGATAATTAACAAAATGCTATATTATTTTATGAAAATATAGTAACTATTTTTTTTAAGGCCATTAACAAACTAGTTCAAAGTTCCCCTTGATCTTCCTTCTAACATCTCTTCCCACTCACTATCATACAAGTCGGTGCACATTAAATTCCCACATTTACTTAAGTCCCATTGGTCATTGACCTTAATTCACATGCACATAGCTATATAAAACACCCATTTCATTTTCTCCACTAATTTTTCCATTTTTACTGTTAGAATCCTAGATGAAGACAAACAGTGAGATCCTTAACTGTTGGATTGTAACAAAAAAAACAAAAAGAAATCCCCTACATATATCTCAATCCCCTAAACCCATTTTTTTTTTATTTGTCAAATTGCCTGTGATCCTCTAGGCTTGACTTATGGCTTGAGAAGCCATGACCCAGGGGCATCTCAGTCGTCAAAGTCACCTAGGGATCACACCTAGCCTGGGCCACACCAACCCTTAGATGACTAGATTTTTTAGCATGTCTCCTCCCCTATAATGGGACACAACCATCCCCTGTGAAGTTTGATCCTAGGTCACCTTGCTAACGAGGCCCATCCTCAACCGATTGTGCTAGTCAGACTTAACCAATCCCCTCTACCCATTACACATTATCACAATAACATTAAAAAATGCCCTTTTTCCAACAACTATCTAATTTTTTTTCCCTCTTCCAACAATGGAAATTTTTTCTAAGTAGGATATCTGTAAATGGCATATTAAACACTTATTCTTAAAATGAGTTTGATATTCTTTTTGCCAGCTTTGTAATTTTACTAATTTTGTTTTCCAAATTAGATGTCGAATTATACAAATGTGTCTTAGATGGTGGGTGATTTTAAAATAGGCTATTAGTTTATGCATTTTCCTTGAGGAAATACCTTTATAATGGATTGTTGTTACTCTATTACTTATAATTGTGTCTCTCATAGGGAGTTCGGGTCATGGATTTACTCAACGGATCATCATAATTAAAGACAGGGAGGTACCTATCTTTGAGTATCTCTTAGATGGTTGTACAATTTCATCTTTTGGAACTCATATGTGTTGTATTTTAGTATAATGGGCCTCATTTCAATTAAACACACACAAAAAAATGAATGTGTATCGAAGTTGCATCTTTGAATGAATTTATGAATTAAGTAATTTAATGAGGTTAATCTAGAAAATTCATACATATAATCTTCTTCATTATCAACGACATCAGAGGATTATTTGTAAGCTTTCCTTGGGTTGGTGCCCTTCTCCTTTAGTTGTGATTGCATATTCAGTAATCTTTATGCAAGAACATACTGAATGTTGAAATTGAGTATTGCAAAGATGACCTTTCTAGTGATCATAGCTCCCACATAATTTGTTTTTGAATCATAAAATAAGTCACTAAATGTTTCCATGTAGGCCCATGCTCCATGATATGGATCATCAGTTTGACTTGCACATATATATGTTCTCCTTCAGGATGGATTTCACTTGCACTTAACCTTCTTGACCACATCACATTAAAGTGATCATTGTTAGAGTTGGTTTTGCTTTTTATTTCCTTCAAAGACGTGATAATGACTTGTTTAACCAAAAAGAAATTTCATATTAATGATAACAAAACCAGAAGGAAGGTCATGATCCTTTACTTCACTTTAATTTTTTACTTCAAAATATTTTTTTCTTATTTTACCGAAAATTGACCAAGGCTAAGCTCACATCTTACCGTCCACCATTCCACAACCTTTGACTAAATGGATGAGGAGGCACCTTATCCTCATAGAAATGTTCTACCTCACCCAACCAAAAGTATATTCTTGCAAACCCTTAAAGTAGTATGGAAAATTTAATACTTATTTTGATGACGGAAAAGTTCAAGGATGTAAGAAATTAGTTGTAAATGGAATTTCACCGTCACCAAAAGTTTTGAAGCGGAACACAAACAAATTTTGTAGTCATTCATATGAAATAGAAATAACCATGGAAAATAAACAAAATTAATGCATTACCTTAAAGAAGGATTGGATTCAAATGAATTGTACGTGACATCATTACATATCTTGTGTAACTGTAAAAATAATTGTAGTCTTGGAGAATCCTTTATGCCTCTTAGGGACATGTGGACCCAATATTTAGGAAGTGTTCTCACATTTACAAAATTATATTTGTCAACAGTGGAGTGAGATGATATGACTGGGCAACGTAAGAAGATGATCATATATAGGTTGAGAAACTTATTTAATAAGCATATTTTACTAGTTTTTATCATACACTTATTAAATAAGAAGAGACCCCTGTTTTAGACAGACCCCAAATAAGGTCATACAATATTTTAACCGAGAGCTTGATGTTATTCATTGTTTCCTTGGACTTGTTTGTTATCAATATAAAATATATGTAGTAAGTTTGACCCCGAGAACTCCAGGATGAGGTCCCCGATTCTAATATAACAATTGGAGAGTAATATTTAGGTGCCACTAGAGGAGATGATTGAAATGGAGCAGGACATGGTTTGGGTTTGCTTACACGTGTAGGAACAACAACCCGAAGAAGATGATTTAAGCTACCACGAGCATGAAGCCTAGACATGAAACCCATTGTTGTAGGTAGTTCGTTCTGTCTATTCATAGTTGTCTCTCTCATATGCAAAATTGTCATTCTGATCAAGCCCTCCAACAAGAGCACCATGAAAAACATTGGGATAGATTCCCTTTCTACTAAACCTAGAGTTTTTTGTACAGTTCTATTGCCTTTCTACAAGCACACACACATGAAAAACTCTGTTTTTTTTTCTAATAGTTATGTAAAACAACATTACTCTGTCCACCTTTGACTTCAGTGAGGGACTTTGAGGCTAGGACCTGAACTCCTGTATACTTGACATCCCCATTGGATTCAATCATTTATGATCCCATTCCTCCTAGAGAAGTAGCATTGTCAATCACTTACTTCATGTAACAATAAGAGAGATCTCCAGTAGCCTCATAAAGCGATGTCGCTTCCCAAAGAATCTCATCCATATATCCACTCTTAAAGGCATAATGAGTTTGTGAAACAGTAATGTTGTTGTCATATTTTCCTTTGTACTTTTCAGAAAATTTGAAAAGATCCTTAGCATGGTTGAGAAGTTCATTGGAGTAGGCGTGATCAAAGTGCCTAAAAACAATTGAAGCAGAAGCCATTATAGTTTCTATTTCTCCCGCAAGATCTGAGCTAGGATTCTTTGCATTAATTATATATGCCTAGCAAGGTTTGGTCATGTCTACTAGCCTTTTCCAGCAATAATGGTCTGAGTCTCCATCGCACACCTCTCCATATAGTATATCAAGCTATGTATGCCCCTTGATAAAGTAATCAATCTTTCATTGAATAGCCTCCATCGAATGACCCAACTCACCACTATTGGTCAATTGATTGCCATAGTCAATAACAATCCATGAGAGCATGGTGGCCATGAATTCCATTAGGAGGCTAAATTTAACATTGTCACAAGCGTCGTATTATCCCCTCCTACTAGATTCGCCCCATTGGATGATCCATCATGCATACCATAATCATCCCTCCAGGTGACTTTCTAATTTCTAGGAAGCTTTGCAAATCTCTGAGCCTCATAAAACATGATAATCTTGCTCAATGTTGCACCATAGTCATGACCATTTTTTGCAACTCTAATGTAGAGCGCCAAACTCAATACATACAGATATGAAGCCATGCAGAAAGTCAATTGAAATAAAATAGGTGGACCCACTTCAGATAAGGCCCCTTTGTTATGAGCCTAAAGTTATCTTATTTATGATAAGATATAATGCAATGGATGAGGAGGAGTCAATCATTGAAGGAATAATGCAACTAGCTAAGTGAAAGTTTGGAATCAATCTAAATGTGAATCAAATACAGATATATGAAGCGAAAATTTCTCATCTCAAATTAATGATATCAGAAGTTGTACTTAAAACTAATATCTTGGAGGACTAGCGTAGTTCACTGCAACAAAAAGAAACCCCAAATGACCAAATCTAAATGTGGGAAAGATGAGAAATATAAGCTCCACTTCTAGCTATTAGGATTAAGATCAAAATCGTTCACCATATATATCTATATGCCCCAGCACATCATAATTGGATTCATCAAAATGCCCCTTAATAAAAAAAATTCTCAGGGAGCGCCAACAAAAAACACCCACAAAAATAGAAAATGTAACTTTAGCAAAGGAGGCACAACACCCAAAAACATGCCTACAACTAGAATAAAGCAATACACAACTTATGCATTATAAAGATGAAGAGCATTATGTAGAACCAAGTGAGATCATTTCTTAATTCTCCAGCAACCTACACCAAAACATACAACATTATCTGTTATCACTAGTTAGAGATCACAAAACCACAATGCCCATCAGCAGCAGCACTTGAGCAAGGTTGACATACACACAACGATTGTGGACTATGGGCTCTTCTTCTTAACAACATGAAGAAACAGGGAAAGATGGATAGAAGCAGCTGAGATGAGGAATGAAGAAAGGCTATAGCAGCGAAGGCAATATATGCACAACATTGGAGGAAGTTTCTGAATATCTGATAAATAATATTAAGAAAATGTTATATTATTTTATAAAAATATAGTAAATGTTCTTTGTTAATGCCATTGACAAACTAATTCCAAGTTCCAACTGATATTCTTTTTGACATCTCTTCAAAATCTCTCTCATACTAGTCGGTACAACTTAAATGCCCAAATTTACTTCAATCCCATTGATCCTTGACCTTAATTCATCTCTACCATCTATATAAAACAACCATTTCATTTTCTCTGCTAATTTTTCTATTTTTACCATTAGAAACCTAGATGAAGACAAACAGTGAGATCCTAAACTGTTTGTCCCTAACAAAGACAAAAAACAAAATATCCCCTACATATATCTCAATCCCCTCTGCCATTACACATGATCACAAATACATTAAAAATCCATTTTTTTCCAACAACCTTCTATTTTTTCCCCCTTTCCAACCATGGTAGTTTCTGCTAAACAGGATATGTATAAATGGACATTTAAACACTTATGCTTACAATGAATTTGATATTCGTTCCCTCAACCTTCTAATTTTACTATTTTTTTTTTTCAAATTAGATGTCGAATTATACATATGTGTCTTAGATGGCAGGTGATATAAAAATACAGTATTAATCTATGAATTATTCTCGAGGTAATTCCCTGATAATGAATTATTGTCACTATGTTACTTATAATTTTGTCTCTCTCATGGAGTTGAGGTCATGGATTTACTCCATGCGTCATCACAATTGAATATTGAAAGGCATGTATCTTTCAGTTTCTCCTGGATGGTTGTGCAATTTCTTCTTTCGGAACTCGCATTTGTTGTATTTTAGTATAATGGGACTCATTTCAATTAAACACACATGAAACAGTGAATGTATATTGAAGTTGCATCTTTGAATGAATTTATGAATTAGGTAGTTCAATGACGTCAATCTAGTGAATTCATGCTTATTTATATTCTTCATTATAAATGACATTAAATGATGACTTTCCAGCTCACCTTGGGTTGGTGCTCTTCACCTTTTGTTATGATTGCATATTAAGTAATGTTTGTGCAACAAAATATTGAATGGTGAAATTGAGTATTGCAAAGTTGTCCTTTGAAATGATCATAGTTCCCCCAAAGTTTGTTTCTAAATCATAAAATAAGTGACCAAAGATTTCCACGTAGACCCATGCTCCATGATATGGATCATCAGTTTGACTTGCACATATATATGTTCTCCTTTAGGATGGATTTCACTTGCACTTGACCTTCTCGACCACATCACACTAAAGTGATCCTTGCTAAAGTTCGATGTGCACTTTATCTCCTAAAAAACTTGATGGTGACTTGCTTAACCAAAAACAATTTCATAGTAATGATAACCAAACTAGAAGGAAGTTCACACTCCTTTACTTCACACATTTTTTCTTACTTCACACTCTTTTTTTCTTCTTTCCCAAAGATTCATCGTGGCTCAACTCACATATTTCCATCCATAATTCCAAAATCTTTGACTAAATGGCTTGGGAGGCACCTTATCCTCATAACAGTTTTCTAGCTTGCTCAACCAAAAATATATTCTCCCAAACCCTTAAAGTAGTCTAGAAAATTTAATATTTATTCTGTTGATGAAAAAGTTCAAGGATGTAAGAAATTAGTTTCAAATGGAATTTCATCATCGCCAAAACTTTTGAAATAGAACACATCAAATTTACAGTACTTCATATAATTACAAATATTATTGGAATTATAATCTTATTAGCATTACAAATATAATATGACAGGCATCTCTTCAAATGTCTCCTTTCATAAAAATAAACATAATGCCTTCTTTATTATTGCTAAATATCATATATTATGTTTTCTATACTTGTTTCTTTCAGCAAAATGTTATCAAACAAATCTATTAAACAAAGTCAAGCCAACTTTGATAGATTTTCTGCTCATTTTCCTTTTACTAAAGTAGTTGATTTTCTATTTTAAAAATTTTCACTAATTATTCTAATCTAGACTTTTTAAAATGTGTGTGGGTGTATATATATATATAAAAGTAATTTGTTTTCTCCAAATTATTTCTAATTCAATTCATAGAAGCGTTTATGAGAATTTTCAAATTTAAAATACCTATGGTTTGTTCCCTTTTATCATCTTTAACCATCATAAACAATAGGACTACATTACGATGTTATCAAGCATTTCTATTTTTTATTTATAAGAGGTAAGCCACATATTACATGTTCTCTGAGAACTCAATCGAGAAACCTTCATGTTGCTTCCCAATAATGTTTTGTCAAGTCTAGAAGCTTGAGAAATATCATGTTTAAAATAAAAAATGTTTATGTACCAATTAAACAAGACAAAACATTAATGGAGATAACTTGGCCCATGTGGACTATATTAATATGAGTGAGAGAAGAAAAGAAACCATAGCTTGAAAGATAGAGGTGGGCCAAAGTGACCTTGTGCTAATTATAATTGTCTTCAAGGGAAATGGTCCTTGAAATGGGTTGCTGGGAATACTCGTCCATTGTGTCTTAGTTCTTGAAGGTCCTCTGGTGTCTTGGTTCCTTCTTTATATATCATTGAAGTTCTATACTAATTTTTGGGGGGATTAAAAAGAATTTCCTTCTAGAGGTATGTATATTCATAGATCCCATATGAGAATTGTGCAATGGATTTTGTGTTGGCTCCATCATATCCGGTCTCTTTGTTGAATTGCACACTCTACATAATTTTAATTTTTAATCGTCATATATTTATAATGCCTATTTTTGCCAATTTTTACTATACCTATATACAATTTTAAGTTCTTAAGTGATTTCTTTCATCTCCAATTGTATTAGAGGAGCCACAGAACATGGGGACATTGGGTTTATATTTTGGCTAGTCTCAAATTTAATCAATCTACTTTGATGTTATTTTTTAGATGGAGTGTATTATCCATGTGAAATATTTTTCCTTGTTCTAAAACAATTATGTTCTACATCTATTGACAATTTCTTTTCCTATCTAAGCTAATGAACCAATTAGAATTTACAAAGTTTTACAATTTAATTAAAGTCTTAGAATTTAAAATTTATAAAGTTTCAAGTTTTAAGTCTTTGAAGGGTGCTAGCTCAATGAAATAGCACCTTCTTTATAAGAACATGGTTTGTGGTTCAAATCCCTCATGCCCTAATATTCATATGTAATGGATGCAAATTGAAATGCAATGTTGGATGCGAAGAGTGATGCAAAAACAACTGCAAAATTGGATGTAAAAATTGACTCAAAATTGCATGTAACATTAGACACAAAATGGGATGCAAAGGTGGACACAACATATGGCTTAACATATGATGCAAATATAGATGCAAATCTGGATGCTCAAAAGGATGTGAAATTAGATTAAAGAAATGATGTTAAAAATGATGCAAAATTAGATGCAGAACATGATGCAAAATATGGTGCAAAATGGGACACAAAAAAGGGAGACAAATGAAACATAAAATTGGACATAAGAAATGGTCCAAAAAAATATGCAAAAATGGGCACCAAAATGGATGCAAAATTTGGTGCTAAATCAAATTCTACATATGGTGCAAAGATAAGTACCAAAGATGGTGCAAAAATAGATGTAATAATAGGTACACAATTAGAAGCAAAAATTAGTGTAAGACTAGATGCAATTGTGACGTTACACTAAATGCAAAAACTAATGCAAAATGGATGCTAAATTGGATGCAAAACACAGCTGGCATGAAAATGGAAGCAAATAATGACAGAAAATAGGAAGCTAAAAACGATGAAAGAAATATGCAAAAGATAACACAAAACTAGAAGCAAAATTTCTCAAAAAATCATATGAAAGTCTTGGTGTAAAATTTGACACAAAAAGTGATATAATCTTGTGTAAAAAATGATGCAAAATTAGGTGCAAAAAATGACTCTTTAAAAAATGTACAATAGATCCAGATTTAGTACCAGGTTGCTCATCTGAATTGTAAAAAAAATCCACTAAAATCTAGTGCTAAATTCGATGCAAAAGAGGGTGCAAAACTAAAAGAAAAACTTGTCATCAAAGTAGATGCAAAAAGTGGTGCAAAATTATACGCAAAACATGGCACAAAACTCGGTGCAAAATCTAGTGGAATGTAGGATGCAAAATCTAGCATAAAAAAACACTTTAGAAGTTGTACAATAGATCTAGACTTAGCCTCAAGCTTCTCATCCCAATTGGGAAAAAAGTGTACTAAATTCTGGTGCTAAATGTGGCACAAATTTCTTATTTTGTTGTAGTGTCTTGAAAGAAATCCCTCTATAAGATGGTATATTAGAAACAATTTTGATGCAAAATCCATTTTCTTTGAACATAAATTATCTTTGTTACACGAACCACTTCCGAGAGGTGGGAAACCCGTTCCAATGGTTCCCGCGCTCCCAGGAGCTTTTTAAATGTATGGGAACGTTACCTTTTCAACGGGATCTTCAATGGGAGCTTGGGAAAGTTCAGGGAGCTTTGAAGACTGTTTTTTTTTAGTTCTAGCATTCCCTAGGGTAGAGGAATACAAAGCCTATAGAGAAAATATGTTGAACTGCCCACAAAACATGAGCCTATGTTGAAACCTTCGCAGGAAGAAATGACAAAGACATGTTTAACACCAATATTGTGAGAAAATGGAGCAATCTCTTCATGGGTTAAGGAATCATGTGGCACCTCAAAGTAATGGGGATATCTGGGATGTCAAGCTGATGAGTATTCCCTTTGTTGTTTATGTATATATATATGGCAGAAGATTGTTTGTGCATATTGTATGTGGCAATCAATTCTTAAACATTAGAGTTGTTTTTTCTTAATAATAACTAGAGAAACATGTCAGAGAACTAATAATGAACTTAACATGTCAGAGAGAAGCACCCAAAGAATATATTTATATATAAAACACCCTCCCCCCTATTGATCGCAACATGAATTTCATGTGGGCTAACAACATGAAGAAACAGGGAAATATGGATAGAAGCAGCTGAGATGAGGAATGAAGAAAGGCTATAGCAGCGAAGGCAATATATGCACAACGTTGGAGGAAGCTTCTGAATATCTAATAATTAATATTAAGAAAATGTTATATTATTTTATGAAAATATAGTAAATGTCTTTTGTTAATTCCATTGACAAACTAGTTCCAAGTTCCAACTGATATTCTTTTTGACATCTCTTCAAAATTGCTCTCATACCAGTCGGTACAAATTAAATGCCCAAATTTACTTCAATCCCATTGATCTTTGACCTTAATTCATCTCTGCCCATCTATATAAAACAACCATTTCATTTTCTCGGCTAATTTTTCTATTTTTACCGTTAGCAACCTAGATGAAGAGAAACAGTGAGATCCTGAACTGTTTGTCACTAACAAAAACAAAATAAAAATATCCCCTACATATATCTCAATCCCCTCTGTCCATTACACATGATCACAAATACATTAAAAATCCCTTTTTTTTCCAACAACCTTCAATTTTTCCCCTTTCCAACAATGGTAGTTTCTGCTAAACATGATATGTATAAATGGCCATTTAAACACTTATGCTTACAATGAATTTGATATTCGTTCTCCCAACCTTCTAATTTTACTCATTTTTTTTTTCAAATTAGATGTCGAATTATACATATGTGTCTTAGATGGCAGGTGATATAAAAATACAGTATTAATCTATGAATTGTTCTCAAGGTAATTCCTTGATAATGAATTATTGTCACTATGTTACTTATAATTTTGTCTCTCTCATGGAGTTCAGGTCATGGATTTACTCCATGCATCATCACAATTGAAGATTGAAAGGTATGTATCTTTTAGTTTCTCTTGGATGGTTGTGAAATTTCTTCTTTTAGACCTCGTATTTGTTGTATTTTCGTATAATGGGCCTCATTTCAATTAACCACACATGAAACAGTGAATGTATGTTAAAGTTGCATCTTTGAATGAATTTATGAATTAGGTAGTTCAATGACGTCAATCTAGTGAATTCATGTTTATTTATCTTCTTCATTATAAATGACATCAGACGATGACTTGCCAGCTCACCTTGGGTTGGTGCTATTCACCTTTTGTTATGATTGCATATTAAGTAATGTTTGTGCAAGAAAATATTGAATGGTGAAATTGAGTATTGCAAAGTTTTCCTTTCCAATGATCATAGTTCCCACAAAGTTTGTTTCTAAATCATAAAATAAGTGACCAACGATTTCCACGTAGACCCATGCTCCATGATATGGATCATCAGTTTGACTTGCACATATATATGTTCTCCTTTAGGATGGATTTCACTTGCACTTGACCTTCTCAACCACATCACATTAAAGTGATCCTTGTTAAAGTTCGATGTGCTCTTTATCTCCTGCAAAAACTTGATGGTGACTTGCTTAACCAAAAACAATTTCATAGTAACAATAACCAAACTAGAAGGAAGTTCACACTCCTTTACTTCACACATTTTTTCTTACTTCACACTCTTTTTTTGTTCTTTTCCCAAAGATTGATCGTGGCTCAACTCACATCTTTCCATCCAAAATTCCAAAATCTTTGACTAAATGGCTTGGGAGGCACCTTATCCTCATAGCAGTTTTCTAGCTTGCTCAACCAAAAATATATTCTCCCAAACCCTTAAAGTAGTCTAGAAAATTTAATATTTATTCTGTTGATGAAAAAGTTCAAGGATGTAAGAAATTAGTTTTAAATGGAATTTCATCATCACCAAATTTTTTGAAGTAGAACACATCAAATTTACAATCCTTCATATAATTACAAACATTATTGGAATTATAATCTTATTAGCATTACAAATATAATATGACAGGCACTGAGATCTCCTCAAATGTCTCCTTTCATAAAAATAAGCATAATGCTTTCTTTCTTATTGCTAAATATCATATATTATGTTTTCTATACTTGTTTCTTTCAGAAAAATGTTATCAAACAAATCTATTAAACAAAATCATGGCAACTTTGATAGATTTTCTGCTCATTTTCCTTTTACTAAAGTAGTTAATTTTCTATTTTAAAAATTTTCACTGATTATTCTAATCTAGACTTTTTAAAATGTGTGTGTGTATATACTGGTAATTTGTTTTCTCCAAATTATTTCTGATTCAATTCATAGAAGCGTTTATCGGAATTTTTAAATTTAAAATACCTATGGTTTGTTCCCATCTATCATCTTTAATCATCATAAACAATAGGACTACATTATGATGTTATCAAGCATTTCTATTTTTTATTTATAAGAGGTAGGTCACATATTGATATGCACAAAAAAAAATTACATGTTTTCTGAGAACTCAATCGAGAAACCTTCATGTTGCTTCCCAATAATGTTTTGTCAAGTCTGGAAGCTTGAGAAATATCATGTTTAAAATTGAAAATGTTTATGTGCCAATTAAACAAGACAAAACATTAATGGAGATAACTTGGCCCATGTCCACTATATTAATACGAGTGAGAGAAAAAAAGAAACCATAGCTTGAAAGATAGAGGTGGGCCAAAGTGACCTTGTGCTAATTATAATTGTCTTCAAGGGAAATGGGTTGTTGGGAATACTCTCCAACCTTGTGTTTTCAGCGTCCATTGTGTCTTAGTTCTTGAAGGTCCTCTGGTGTCTTGGTTCCTTCTTTATATATCATTGAATTTCTATACTAATTTTTGGGGGGATTAAAAAGAATTTCCTTCTAGAGGTATGTATATTCATAGATCCCATATGAGAATTGTGCAATGGATTTTGCGTTGGCTCCATCATATCCAGTCTCTTTGTTGAATTTCACACTCTACATGATTTTAATTTTTAATCATCATATATTTATAATGCCTTTTTTTTCCAATTTTTACTATATCTATATACAATTTAAAGTTCTTAAGTAATTTCTTTCATCTCCAATTGTATTAGAGGAGCCACAGAACATGGGGACTTTGGGTTTATATTTTGGCTACTCTCGAATTTAATCAATTGACTTTGATGCTATTTTTTTAGATGGTCTAGTGTATTATCCATGTGAAATATTTTTCCTTGTTCTAAAACAATTATTTTCTACATATATTGGACAATTGCTTTTTCTATCTAAGGTAATGAAACCAATTAGAATTTACAAAGTTTTACAATTCAATTAAAGTTTTAGAATTTAAAATTTATAAAGTTTCAAGTTTTAAGTCTTTGAAGGGTGCTAGCTCACTGAAAGAGCACCTGCTTTATAAGCACATGGTTTGTGGTTCAATTCCCTCATGCCCTAATATTCATATGTAACGGATGCAAATTGAGATGCAATGTTAGATGCCCAGAAATTGGATGTAAAAAATGACTCAAAATTGAATGTAACATTAGACACAAAAAGGGATGCAAAGGTGGACACAACATATGGCTTAACATATGATGCAAATATAGATGCAAATCTGGATGCTCAAAAGGATGTGAAATTAGATTAAAGAAACGATGTTAAAAATGATGCAAAATTAGATGTAGAACATGATGCAAAATATGGTGCAAAATGGGACACAAAAAAGGGAGACAAATGAAACATAAAATTGGACATAAAAAATGGTCCAAAAAAATGCAAAAATGGGCACCAAAATGGATGAAAAATTTGGTGCTAAATCAAATCAAATTCTACATACGGTGCAAAGATAAGCACCAAAGATGGTGCAAAAATAGATGCAATAATAGGTACAAAATTAGAAGCAAAAACTAGTGTAAGACTAGATGTAATTGTGACGTTAGGCTAGAAAGTTTGAGTCCATGTGCAGTCCCTATTGTACTTACACTAAGGAAAAGTTGAAAGTGGAGAATGTAATGTACATTGAATCGAGGTCAATTAGTAATAAAATTCAATATATATATTTCCTTGTCAAGGAAGGATGATTTGATGAATTATTTGTGTATATCAATGCACTTTTGGAAGATTGGCTTGAAGATTTGGTATCATCAAAGAATATAGAGGATAGAAGGTAAGCCTTTATAACCTTCATATCATTTGCGTGGCCTTTGGCCTAGCTATAAAACTATCATCTAGTGGTATGATTACTTATGTTGATTATGCATCTATTTACGAATGTGTTACCTAAGCATATCAAGGTATTGCTAATATTTTTAGAATAATTATGGTTATGATTATCATGTAATCCTTAGTGGTTGTTAATAGTTATAATGTCAATCAGTCTTGCAAATTTTGCAAAGGGCATCAAGTGAAAGGTTCAAGGGCTTGAAGGGACTTTGGAGGCCCTAGAAAACTAACAGTTGGGATATTGTTGTGGCTTGGTCCCGTGACCAATGAAGAATACTAAATATGTATTCAGTAATGAGTGAGTAGATGCCTGTGAAACTAACAACATAACACTTTTATAGATAAATGTTGGTTGCTATCTTTTCTATTTGAATATATGTGATTTAACTAGGAAATCAAACTCTTATGGATATAATATTTCTCAGTATAAACATGAGTATAAGATGTTGGTTTATTTGTTGAATACTTTGGGTATATGCTAAAGAACTAAGACCTTGGGGTATCCCAAGGCAGTGCACGTTCAGTAGCTGATTAGTGAGTGAGTTCTAAGGTTGAACTCTGAATCTGACAGAAGTGGGATTATTCAGCTAATCAT
The DNA here is from genome assembly GCA_031772625.1 of Pinus tabuliformis. NCBI lineage: Eukaryota > Viridiplantae > Streptophyta > Pinopsida > Pinales > Pinaceae > Pinus > Pinus tabuliformis. Next base: position 371,559,684 of record CM062818.1, read on the forward strand.
TTGATGCACCTTGGTTAAGAGCCTAGGTGGCTTTGGTTAATGGCTTGATTAGTCATGGAGTCAGCGTTCCATCAACTCATTCAAGATAAGTATCGAGTCTTTACATACTTAATTCTTGCACATCGAGATATATGGTTTGTGATTTGAAATTTGTAAGAATAGAATATTTTTCTAATAATTGTTGATTTTATAGATAGGAAATTATTGTTACTATCACAGAACTCAAGGTTGGATATGGTAAATATGTCAGTCAAAATGTTGTTGGGTGGTCTATGATGCAATAATATAAATGTTCATGGACACATGTTAAGTATTGGAAAAGTAGCATGATGGCTGCAAAACAGGTACATATCACTGATAAGATTTGACAAGTTTTCTATGCAAGTGGTGAAAGGCCTTTGCACAAGTATCTACAGGTCAGAAGACCATGCTAGATGTAAAAATAAATAAAATGACAAGTTGTGGCAGGGATATACCACAAGACATAACAAGTCTTGGAATACATTTTTCTATAGATTTGATTAAAGTTTGATTGGAAGTTCAAACACTCATAAACCACTGTCGTGAATAAAATAGCCTTCTTAGTAGGGATTTGGACGGGAAAATGCTTGAACTTAAATAGAAATTTTGATAAATAGATAAAAGAGAAGCTTGAAATGGTTTTAACATATTCCATATATTTTGGCAATCAAGTGATAGGAAAAGCTCTATAATAATTATATCAGTTTAGAAGGTTCATGTTAGGTCCCTATAATACTAGTGATTCTCCCATTACTATTGTCATTGTATCCCTTATTATTATTGTTGTGCCCCTATTGTCCCCATATTGTTATTATTGTGCCCCATAGAATCCCTCTATTGTTATTTTTGTGGCTTTATATTATCATCATTAGGTTGGCTTGGTTATATTGTGACCCCTTAGACTCCTATATATAGAAAGGAGGTTTTGTCATTTGAATCATCCAAGAATTGTTCATTTGTATAATGTAAAGGGGGTCATCCAATGAGAGAGGCTTCATTCTAAGGCGTTGATCTATCTTTTCTATCTTTTTGTGAACTGGTTTCATGACATTTGGTATGAGAGTTTTGGATTCTAGGGTTTCGCTGCTCCAAACAGGTTATCGTGCCATTTGCACTAAAACTTTTTTCTGTGACATTTCAGACGCTAAAAAAAACCCATTTGGATTGAAATCATTCTGAACATCATGTCCCAATTTTAGAGCTTTTAGTGCTATATTTGCGGACATATGATTTGAGGAAGTTGGCCTTTTTGCAGCCTCTCGAATTACATTCCAAACAGGTCATCTTGGGAGATTATGCATAACTCTTTCTTTGAGAATCTAAATTTGATCAAGTTGGTGGCATTGGAAAGAGGACACAGAGGGCTACTGTAGGTCACAATTTCATAAATTGAAGATTCGAAATTACATAGATATATCAGATGCAATATCGAGCTCCTACAAAGTGAAAAAAGGTGTGTAGATTTTTTTAAATTCTGCATAAGCTTGGTTTGAAAAATTAGTTTGAAGGAATTGAAAGGAAATAGTGAAGAATTATTAGCACTAATTAATTCCCCAAAGAAAGAAGATGGAAACACCTAGTAAGCTACCTGAAAGCTCTAGCATAACTGATGAATAAGAGGAAGAAATGCAACATGATATATCAAAATTACAACACCAAGTACAAAAAATTTGACCCTCACTAAAGGTAAATTAAGCCAAAATGAATGGCATGGAAGTTAATATGAATGGCATGCAAGTTAAGATGAATGGCATGGAAGCTAATATGGATGGCATGGAAGCTAAGATGGATGGAATGAAAGCTAAGATGGATGGCATGGAAGCTAAAAAAAATGGCATGGATGAAAAGATGGAAGAATTGAGGATAAAATTTGAATACATTGCTACAAGAAATGGTCACTAATGGTGAAAGGGTAGTAAAGGAAACTGATGATGAGAACAAAAGAAATGTTAATCATGATTTCATAGACTCTAATGTTGGATTTGAGACCCACCATATTCCAAAAATTGATATGAAGAAGTTTGATGGCAAGGATCCCGCAACATGGATACTAGAGATAGAGCAATGTTTTGATCTCCATAATGTGCAAAACAGACAAAAGGTACGTATTAAAACTTTATATTTGGAACCAAATCAGTTTGTATGGTATCGATGGCTTTTCTCTCGTAAACAAATTGTCACTTGGGCAATTTTTACAGAAGAAATGATAGCACATTATGAGGATACAAAAACCAACACCTTTTTTAGCCAATTGATAAGTCTCAAAGAGAAGGGTTTATTGATGGAGCACATCAAGGACTTCCAAAAATTGAACATAAGGGTAAAAGATATTCTAGAGTAGCATAGGATTGATGTGTTCATGGGGACTTTAAATGATAATATCCAACATGAGATTCACCTTTGGGAACTTGATTCATTGGAGAAGGCATTCAGGTTAGCAAGAGAAATGGAAAGAAAAATTAGGGCAACCAGGAAGCCTACCACTCACAACTATAAAGATGGAGGTGTTGTTGCCCCTAGCCTTCCACAACCTATAAGGTTGACACCACAACAATTGGAAGAAAAAAGAGCAAAAGGGCTTTGTTACAGTTGTGATAGAAAATACACTAAAGATCATAAGTGTGCTAAGAAGAAGTTATTCTACATAGATTGTGAAGAGGAGGGAAAAAAGGAACAAGAAATGTCAAAAGAAGAGGATATACTCCATTAACCAACCCTAGATAAAGAAGAAATGAATCTGACCATATCTTGTAATGCATTGGCTGGAATTGCTACTCCTCAAACTATCGAGATAGAAGGACATATCAAGAAGAAAAAGGTAATGGTGTTGATTGATTCAGGAAGTACCTAGAATTTTATTCATTGTAAGATAGCAAAAGAATTAAATTTCTTCCTATATCTAGCACCAGAGTGTCAAGTGATAGTTGCAAGTGGAGGAACCATAAATTTCTCTGGAAAGTGCCATAATAGCAAGCTATCCATGGGATAATATGTATTGAATAGCCCAATGCTTTAAATTCCAATGGGCGGTGCTAATGTTGCACTAGGAGTCTAATGGCTACATTCCTTGGGTACAATAGTCTTTAATTTTCAAGAACTTTTCCTGAAATTTTCTACGGAAGGAAAGGAAGTTGAATTAAGGGGTATTGCAGGGGAACTAGGAAAGATAATTAGCTCTAATAGTATGACAAAGCTTCTAAAAAAGGAACAATAAGGAGTAATTACACAATTATGTTCACTATATGTTTCCACATTGAAGTCATCTATTTCTCCAGATCTCCAAAAAGTTTGGTACAATCATTCCAAGGTATTTGAGACTCCCAAAGGACCCCCACCTATTCGTGATCATGATCATGCTATTCATTTGATTCGAGAAAGTGTTCCTCCAAACATTAGGCCATATAGATATCCCTATGCCCAAAAGAGTGAAATTGAACGTATGGTTGCAGAAATGCTAGCGCTTGGTATAATTCAACCTAGTGAAAGTTCTTTCTCTGCTCTATCAGTATTGGTGCACAAGAAGGATGAATCATGGTGCATGTGTCTAGATTATAGGGAGCTCAAAAAGCTCACAATTAAAGATAAATTTCCCATTCCTATCATTGATGAATTATTGGATGATTTGCATGGATCAATTTACTTCACCAAGTTGGATCTTCGTTTAGCATGTCATCAAATTACAATGAAGACTAAAGACATTCTGAAAAGAACATTTAGAACACATGAGGGTGATTATGAATTTTTGGTCATGCCTTTTGGCCTTACCAATGCACCTTCTACATTTCAAGGTTTGATGAATTCCATTTTCAAACCCTTCCTTAGAAAATTTGTGTTAGTATTTTTTGATGATATACTAATCTACAGCAAGTCTTGGAAGGATCATGTTGAACATGTTGACACGGTTCTACAACTATTGGAGGAGAAACAATTATATGCGAAAAGCTCTAAATGTTTCTTTGGAGTACAAGAGGTGGAATATCTGGGTCATATTGTATCTCATGAAGGTGTTAAGGTAGACCCTAGCAAAATTAAAGCCATTAAGGAAAGGAAAATCCCAACATCCATAAAGCATCTATGAGGATTTCTTGGGTTGACAGGGTATTATCACAAGTTTGTTAAGAATTATCGGAGAATATCAGCAACTCTAACAACATTATTGAAGAAAGATGCATTTTCATGGACTCCAGATTCCACAAAGACCTTCGAACATCTTAAAGAGGTAATGTGCCAAGCACCGTTCTTAGCTACAACAGACTTCACAAAAACCTTTATTGTGGAATGTGATGCTTCAGGAAATGGAATTGGTGTTGTTTTACTGCAAGATGAAAGACCCATTTCTTCTGAAAGTCATTCAATCAAGGGAAAGTATTTACATAAAGCTATTTATGAGAAGGAAATGTCTGCAATACTACATGCACTTAAGAAATGGCGACCCTACCTAATGGGAATACACATCAAGGTAAATTCAGATCATGATAACCTTAAATTCTTTTTAGAACAAAGACTATCCTTTGAAGAGCAACAAAAATGGGTCACAAAGATGTTGGGTTATGACTTTGAAATCATCTACATAAAAGGGAAGCAAAATGTTGTGTCAGATGCACTCTCAAGAAAGGATGAGGATGTGGAAGCATTATTGTGTGCCATTTCTATTATACAACCAGATTGGATAAATGAAGCAAGGGAGGAATGGAATAATGGCGAAGAATTGTGGGCACTTATTCGAATGTTACAACAAGATTCCAATACATCTGATACATTTAGCTGGAAAAGTGATTCATTATGGTACAAAGATTGCTTATACCTCTGTAAGAATTCCCAACTCAAACAAAAGATTCTTATGGTATTGCACACTTTCCCCTTAGGAGGGCACTCAGGATTTTTGAAAACTTACCACAGGGTTAAGAAGGAATTTTTTTGGGATGGCCTTAAATTAGATATTCAAAAGTTTGTGACAGAATGTTTGGTTTGCCAACAAAATAAAGTTGAAACAATTAAGACCCTAGATCTATTCCAACATTTATCCATTTCAATCCAACTTTGGGAGGAGGTTTCGATGGATTTTATCGCAGGTTTACCCAAGTTTGAAGGAAAGAGTGTCATCATGGTGGTAGTTGATAGAATTACCAAGTATGCACACTTTTGTGCATTATCACTTCCATTTAAAGACAATACAATTTCTATTGCATTTATGGAAACAATTCAAAAGCTACATGGAAACCCAAAGATTATTGTAAGTGACAGAGATCCCATTTTCACTGGAAATTTTTCGATAGAATTATTTTCTTGTCTTGGTGCTCAGTTAGCTCATAGCTCATCTTATCATGCTCAATCTAATGGGAAAACAGAGATAGTAAACAAATGTTTGGAAGGATATCTTCATTGCTTTGCATCTGATAAATAGACATAATGGGTCAAATGGTTGCCTCTGGCTGAATGGTGGTATAACACTTCCTTCCATACTGTAACAAAAATGACCCCATTTATGGCACTTTATGGACGTTAGCCACCATCCATCACATCATATTTAAGAAAAAATTCTAAGGTTCAAGCAGTGGAACATCACATCGAGCATCAACAACAAGTTCTCCACCTCTTAAATGATAGCCTCGTGTTGGCACATAATAGAATGAAACAACAAGCATATCAACATCGCAGTGAAAGAAGTTTTGATGTAGGTGATTGGGTATTCCTACTGCTACAAACATATAAACGAATGTCCCTCAAGCAAGCTAAAAAGGATAATAAATTATCACCAAAGTGTTATTGTCCATACAAGGTGTTGCAAAATATTGTTACTATGGCATACAAATGGGAGCTTCCTGCAGCTTCTCGAGTGCACCTAGTTTTCCATCTTTCATGCTTAAAGAAGGTTATAGGCCACAAACTCCCAGTTCAAACAATATTTGCAAAACTTGATGAGGAAGGAAAAATTATATTGGAACCGGAAGCAATCATAGAGACAAGAACTCGATAGCTATGAAATTGATCAATTTCGGAGATTCTCATCAAGTGGAAGAACTTATTTGCTAAAGATTCCACATGCGAGGATAAGAATTTTATATAGAAGCATCTAGAACTACTCAAGCATTTAGGACAACACTTTTTTGAAGGAGAGGGGCATGTTAGGTACCTATAATACTAGTGATTTACCCATTACTCTTGTCATTATATCCCTTATTATTATTGTTGCGCCCCTATTATCCCCATATTGTTATTATTGTGCCCCATAGAATCCCTCTATTTTTATTATTGTGGCTTTATATTATTATTGTTAGGTTGGCTTGGTTATATTGTGACCTCTTAGACTCCTATATATAGAAAGGAGGTTTTATCATTTGAATCATCCATGAATTGTTCATTTGTGTAATGTAAAGGAGGTCGCCCCCTCAAAGAGGCTGAATTCTAAGGTGTTGATCCATCTTTTCTATCTTTTTGTGAGCTAGTTTCATAACAATTCATTACTAATTGCATAAATTAACAATTCTTTTTGGTTCAAGCATAATAGTGGGCGTGGCATGAATTTTCATCATTGACACCTTACAGGGAACAATAAACTATGTTGTGCATTGAGTTAAATGTTTACCTACATATGAGTTATATTGTTCTTTTGAGATTCAAAACATGTGTATATAGATCAAGGTTAATTGTTTCTGATATTAATTTTATTTTTGAGGCCCTCTAGGTGTAATGTTGGTGGTAATGGAAGTGCACACTCTACATCACAAGGCATGGACCTCCAAGTCTTGCTGGTGTTTGGTTGGCAATAGATGTTTGAAGGATACTCGAGGATGAAACCAAGTACATGGACATGGACTTGTAGCTACAAAGTGGGAGATCAAGTCATTTTGAATTAGAGGAAACATATTGCGTATATATATCATGCACCGAGGACAGTGCATAAAATAAGGGGGGAATGAATGTAATACCCTTGTCATTCATAATGCAAGTTATTATTTATTTAGGTTGGTGAGTCAGAATGATATTATGAGGCCGAAGTGTCCATGTAGCGAAGTTAAATATAGTGTGGGGAAAGCGTGCCTAGATACTTAGAAGCCTGTAAAGGTTGTGAGGTCTTAGAACCTGAAATATAATTAATATAATAAAATATTATAAAAATAATAAAATAAGGCTAGTTGCAGAGCCCACTCCATGAAAAGAGTATGGGGGATGCAACTCCAAGGAAAAGGGAAATGGTTGGATATTTTTAGGGAAAGGTGCACTTGGGACCCATGAGGGTTCTATAGGGTGCCACGTGGCTAGTGAAGCCATGCATATATAAAGAAGTGTAGATTGGATATTTAGTGGCGGGTGGGGGAGGAAAATTGGTCATTGAGTTCGAGGGAAAGGACTCTGAGACTGACTGATGGCCAATGGGTCCCAGGATTAGACTCTCGACTGGTTGGGCTATGGTTATTAAGTTAATTTTACCTTATGAATGCATCTGGTTTTATAACATGAACCCCAATGTTTACGGTTCATGGGCGTGAGGATGCCTGGAGCCCTAGAGCAGCACGATTGTTGGGTTAGCACCTTGGCAATTAACATCGAGGGTGTCTGGAGCTCTGGAGCACCATGATTCCTAGGTTGGCACCTTGGTCACAGAGTTACGGATATTTGTCAGTTATCATTGCCTTTGGAGTTGCAATCCCTACTCAAGGGTGACCCAATGGTTTATATTATTAACCACCAGGTCTATGTTTTGGTGGAATGTGGAGAGCCTGTAGCCAATCAGCTTTTTAATACAAATAAGTACCCTGCCCCATGATGTATTTCTATGCAATTTTTATGTATTGTATGCATTTCAGTTATAAACCCTAATTTGAGGAATTGTTGTATTTGAATTCCATGGATTTAGCTATGTGACATATATACAGTTGTAATCCTTAGTTAGGGTTTGAGCTTATCAATATACTATTGTGAATTTTTATTAATATGTCATTAGTATTGTTAATTACATGTATATTGATGGCTCTCTGTTTAAATCTCTCTATTTAATTGGTAATCTGTTGAGCCATGTATTTCATACCATATATTTATTTGTATGTCTTGTTCAATTTGTGATTTTATATTAAAACCGTAGTGTAGAGATTCTGGATATTATGTTAGAAAATTAGTGAAATTATATTGTATGGTTCTTTGGATTGGGAATTGCACACATTTTATGTGTATGTATTATTATTTCTGCTATGGCATTTTCGACTATTTATGCTTCCGCAATTAATTTATTTATCATTTGAGTAGTACTAGTTTAAGGAGTGTTTTGGAATTCCTTTGTATTATGATTTTTAGCACATATGACATAAATTTATATACAATCAAGGGGAAATTCTCTCAAGGCATGTTTTTTTCCTACATCTGGGACATAAAATAAATAATGCAACATTCTCAACATTTTGCTTGTTTTGTCATTTAAGAGTATATGGTTACTCACTAAGACTCCCAAGGCTATCTGGTTTGAAACTATCAAGCAAATTTCATAATTCACAACTACTTATTGTTCTAGGAACAGATTTACTAATTCTAGACATAATAGGGTTTCTTGGATTTTTACCAGTTCTAGCCTTTCCGCTTGAAATATGTTTACACAAATCACAAATTTCACCGAATGAAAGTTGAAGAACATCTCCTTTTCCCTTTAAGTTGAGAAGGTCAATCCACTCATATCTTGTGTATTTCGGAAAAAGAGTTTTTAATGTTTCATCATCTAATTCATGCATCCTAGACCTTTTAAAATTATAGCCAAATGTTTCGACTAGGTCTTCAATAATTTCATCCTATTTTTGTGTCATCGGAAAGACCTCATCCTCAAAGTTATGGGGCATGCAACAATCCTTATATTTTTCTAAGAACACACTTTTTATTTCTTCCAATGTTCTAATAGTATGTCTTCTGAGTCCCATGAACCATTTAAGTGCTTCATCTTTAAGAGTAGGTGGAAATAATTTCAATTTTTGAGGATCCAGTAAGTAGTCATAAGATCTACATAAAACTTCAAACTCAAAAATAAATGAGTTTGGATCCTCATTTCTTAAACCATTCAAATTAGGGAGGATAAAGAGTGAAACTATTTTCATTGTGGTTGTGGTATCTTCATAAGAAAAAAAAATTCATACAAATCGGGTTCTACTCTACCACCTCTACCACCTCTACCACCTCGTCCTCTATTTCCTCCTCTACAACTTCCACCTGCAATCCTATGTTCACCATTTACACTATGTAATTATTCTTCTCCTTCCCCTACCATTGTAGATTCCCCAGAGCTAATATAAGGTTCTATAATAGGATTATCTAGCTCTTCTTCTGGTTCCTCTACTAATGGTATACTTAGATAAGTTTTCTCTTCTTCTTCACTAGGAACCTCTAATTATTGTCTTAAAAGTTGTTCTCCTGTCAAAGATAAAAAGATTACTCCTTCTGGTGGGGATGTAGGTTCTTAAACTATGGATTCAGTAGAAGAATTTGGTGAATCTCTTGGTTGGATTTTAGATCTAGGCACCTTATGGAGTTTATGTCTACCTACAAATTATGGGATGCGAGTGTTAGTGGATGGTGTGGCACTACGAGGTCTAGTGGGAGTGAGTGGTGATGTTGGAATTGAAATTCTACCTCTACTTACAAATCTACCCTCAGAATCCATTTCTCTATGAATAGATTAATTTACCATGCTTTAATTATGCATCAAAGTTGAATTTACCTAAAATCATATGCAAACCAAGAATCGAATCCTATATACAATTCCCTGACAATGATGCCAAAATGTTGGGTAATTTAATTGACCTTAAATTGCTTCATTAATTGTTAACCAAGGTTTGTGTACTTATAAAGAGTATGTGCACCATATATGCTAGGAATTATACCATTAGATGAAATTGATATAAGTATGGATAAATATTAAATGAGATTAAATATTTTTCATGCCCATGTTTTTTCCATTAAAGCTATATCAAAACCAAATGCCAAACTGAATTGAAAATTAACCTGAAACTTGCAATCTCAATTCATTCTAATTGCAAAGTTGAAAGTCTATCTCTAAATTCAAAAAGGAAATATTAATTCTAAGTTGTAGAAAAGAGATCTTAATACTAATTGCATAATTGAAAGTTTAACACTACTTTGTGAAAGGAAATATTAACACTATTTGCAAAAATGGAAACTTAACTCTAAATTGCAGAAAAGGAAATTCTAACTCTAAATTGCATCAACAAATACTAATGCTATTTCTTTTGCAGAAGGAAAGTAAATTGAATGAAAATTTATGTTCAATTGATTACTAATGTGCACAAATGAGCTCTGGAACAATCTATTCATCATCCACAAAACTAAATTGAATTAAAAGGCTAGGTTACTGAAACAAAATGCATTTTGGAAGTAAATATTTTTGGTATTTTATTTTTATGAGCGCTCTGGAATTAAAACAAAAGGTGAATAGAAAATATATAAAATGTAACTATTCTTAATCACAGAGAGAAAAATTATATGAAATTGTGAATTGAATGCAAACTATCTATGAGAAATTGCAATGTAAATAGAAACTAACTACCCTTACAACTCTCTAGAGGGACCCCCTGTGAGTGTAAGTCCTTCACTAATAAAACGATTACTCAAGCACACATGGGAAAAGAGGAATATAGAATTATGTTAATCGACATAAGTTTCTTAAAAACGATATTGCAAAAATACTGAAATAAACAATGACTAATTGTTTTTTTGGTCTTGCCTTGCAGTTTTTATACAATTCTTCATCAAAATGATCTAAGAGTTTATTATAGCGACTACAACCATCATCCAAAAAATTTCCTTCGCTTCATTATGGAGCCTGTCTCCTTGAAACCATCATAGCTATCATGCACTGATCAGGTAGTTATGATTTTTTGATTTCACTCGTCCTGCCGATAAACCAAAAGCACACGCAACCCCTGGTCCACATCTACTCAACAAATTGTCAAGAAAATCTGTACAAACCTGGAGGACATATTTTCTTCTCATCAAGAATTGCACATAGTAGCCCAGCAGTTGCCCTACACTTAGAAAATTCACAGAGTAGGACAACCAACCTTTCTATGGAATTGTGGAGAGCACGACAGCTGACACTACTCTCCAGAAATGCGTAGTTTCAGCCAGTTGACACTTCTCTCCATAATTGTGTAGGGAAAGACATGCCAGCTCCACGTCCCTCCAAAAATGCATACAACTGGCCCAATTGCATTGCTGTCTAAAAATGCATAGAGCCGCCTAGACTAGTTGAAGTGTCCTCCGTAATTGCACAGAACTAGCTAACTGCACTACTCACTAGAAGTGCACAGAGAAACCCACAATCACTACTCTAGAAAATTGTGTAGACCTAGCCAGCCAGCTAGGGCCTCTTAGTCAAAAAACAATGCAGAAGTTTTCCCTCAGTTGTTGTTCATTGCATGTGTGAGCAGGTTTCCAGATTCCCTCCTGAATTATGTAATCTTTCTTTCCATATTGGGCAACTTTTCCTAAAAAACTAAAAAACAAAAAGTGAAAAAGCATCCCTATATTTTAGGGATATATTTCTAGCAATTGGAGTAACATGAAAAATCATTTTTAGAAACTCCCTACCAAGTGTTGCGTTTTACTGGATTTGTGGCATGCATGTCATCAACCCTAATTTCACCAAATCTATTTAAAGGATGCCTCAGAGATCATTCTTCACATCCTACCTTAGAGATCTGGTATTCCTGAGGCATGTAGGAACCTTCAGTACAGTCAGAACAACTTTTCCAGGTAACTTTTGCTTTTCATGCATTTTACCGCTTTTTCTGTCGCTTTTTAGTTTTTGGCTTGTATGAGTGTTGTTTCCTTGGTTTTATTGAACGATCGTTGGAATTTCAATGTATTTTACCTTGTAGAAGTGTTGTTTCAAGTTTTTCATTACCTTTCCTTAGTGTCAGATGCATAACATTGTTTTTGCACTTAGAGTCGTCGTTTTGGTGACTTGCTTCTTGAGCTTCTTGGTTTTGTCATTTGACTAATTTCTACACTATCTTGAATTACATGTGTGTCTATTTCACTTAGTTCCACAACAGCTTCACACACACACACTCATTCCTTCGTGTTTTTAGGATGCAATTGGGCAGATCCCGATGGGATTAGTTCAGATCTTATCTCTCTGAGCATGCTCTGCGGATTCCTGGTAGTCAAGGCTCTACCTTGCCTCTAGGAATTGTATAAAGGATTCCCATAATGTCTCCCAGCTGTGCGCTGCACTATCCTCGAAGGCAATGCCTACTCCTGCCCACTGGAACTGTGTAATGCATAGTTCCAACCAACAACCTAGGCTGAATGTTCTTAGCATTACGCAGTTTCACTCAGAAATCAACCTCATTGATGGTTGGGACTACATAATGCACAGTTCCAGTTGATAGTCTCCCAGCTTCCCAAAGTCAATGCTAACCAATTTTTCCCGGCAGTCACTACTTTGTTGGTTGGATGTTTCTCAATTTGTTTAAGGTTTTTAGCTAACATTATCTTGCCATGAGTGTCTTCTTTGTCTCTGTGTGCCATAGGTTTTTGAGCAGCTTCTCAACGGTACAGGAATCATATCCTTCAAAAGAGATGGATCAAAAGACATAATTGAAAGTAGTACTAGGGATGTGGTTGAATAGGGGTTTATGAGCTTGGCCATGTACACAGACACACACCTATTCATTTACAAAGACATAAAGATCACGTTGCAGTACATCACCACCATCTTGTCAGGAAAATTTGAGGAGAATCTAGAGGATCAACCAGTCTATGTGAACATCCATAAGTCAAGGTTACATGCAAGTTTCCCATGCTTCCATGCACAGATGTGATCCACTAGATTATCTCACACATTGATCCTGAAACAATGATACTGAACAGTGATAGTGGAGCAAGGATTTCTTCCTTTAGGACGAAGGAGTATAAGGAGATATATCATTTTCCATTGCTAGTGAGCAGGATGGATGCATTGTTCTACACTCCCACCAATAGCATAGACACAAGAGACATCTTGAAGCATTGGGTAAAGGAGCCAACAAAGTTCAAGATGAAACCTAACCAGATATACAAGATGAAGACACTTAGGAGGGCATATCAGTTCTTGGTCATATTTGCATGATACTCGCATGGCAAAGGGAGTATAGAGACCTTCCCATAGATTTGGGTCGCTATGTTGTATCAGCTAGAAAGTGAAAGAAAACCATTCAACTAGTTCAACATTTTGGCTCTCTATTTGAAATTGCATATATCCAACACCCGTAGTGTGCCCAAGGATCAAAAAGAAAAATTCTTCATGTTTTCCTACTTGCTTGATGCAATCTATACCCGTCAATAGTTTCCTGGCATGGGTTAGGTATGGAGACCTTCAGAGAGCGTTGTGAACGTATATTGCAAGTTTCTCTCAGATTGCAGCTACTGAGGAGACATGGCTAGATAGTCTAACCATTTCATTTCTCCTCTATACACAATGATGTTTCAACAACATCCACCCTACATGTTCCAAGAAACAATGGATGTGTTGCTGAACATTATAGATAGGCATGCCTCACCCGAGGGAACCTTCATTAAGGCGTACAACATGGAGAAAGTTTTGCATGTGTTGTCAAGGTTTTCCATGGACAAGTTGGTCATGTAGGAGGTTGCATACCACATCTCGCCAGGTATATTAGATGGGTTTAACAGGAAGAAGAAGGCACCATGTCCTATGCTTCCTATGTGAATTGGGATGTACACTATCTAGAGTTCGAAAGAAGAAAACGCCATGGTGGTAAACTTCAAGAAGTTTAAGTTTAGCACCAAGAATTTCAACTAGTACAACCCACATGGTTTATGCATGGACCAATGTGCGAGAGTGTACTATTCTTGCATCCACATGGAATTTCATTGGCCATAGGAGGACTCATGGAGATATTCTTATAACTCCTATAGGCTTAATGAATCGATCAACATTGCAGTAGAGTGGCTAGCAACACTCAAGGCAACAACACCATAAGGAGAAACAACAACAACAGTAGTAAGAAGCAGACCTATGTAAGACAAAGGTAAGAGGAAGATTATTGAAAGCATAGAGACAGAGCAAAGCTATGAGTTTAAGGAAGACCCACTTGTGGAAAAGGTAGCTTTGGATATAGATGCAAAGAGGCAATAGGAGGATAACACAAAGAAAGAAAGAGAAGCAAAGACTGGAAGATGTAGAGAGGAATTTGTAGGAAGTCCAGTAGAAGCTCAAACAAGAAGAAGTGTTGTAGAGAATAAAGAAGGAAGCACAACATGAGCATGAACATTACCAGGAGGAAGTGTAAGGTGCACAGATAGTGCAAACTGCACCAATACAGTTTGAAGACTCTGAACCAACAACATATGATGAATAGGGAAAGAAGCTACAGGAACATGAACTTGCTCTGTAGGATGAATCGATAGTAGAACAAATGGAAATGGAGATGGACTAGCTGGAACATGATTAGGATAATGACCTCATGCCAAAATCAATCAAGTCACTCCACAAGCTTCACCAGCTCCAAAAATAGAGTAAGTCCCATGTGAATAAGGGGATATCATTTTCCTTGAGGATCATCTAGGAACATAAGTGTACAACAAAGCCTTTGATTAGTCATAGCACAGAGTTATAAAAGAACATAGATCACGCACCCTTGATCAGCATGCATCACCTACGCACTTTGAAGAATGGGTGATTTTTTTAGATGTACAGAAACATCAAACCACCTTGGTCGATGCTACAGTGACTTATGCCAAAGCCACAAGCTTGAGTGTAAATTTTTTGATAGCAGAAAATGAACACATGGTTAAGGAATTTGAAGAAGCTAGGGAGAGAAAGGAACAATCAATAGGATTTGCTAGAGCAGAGATGTAGATGGCCATAACTTCTAAAGCATTGGCTCTTCAGACAGTCACTTAGAGACTATACAAGGCAGTTTTCCATCTACATGGCCATCAACATCACTACAACAAGATAGCACGAACACTGAGAGATATACATGTCGTCGTTGATCATGTACAAATATGGACAATGAGATACAAGGGAGCCTCACTTCACTTGCACGAGATGATGAACCTGTAGGTAGATTTGGACAAAACATGCATTTGGAGTCTATTGTAGAACTATGAGGAACTCTCACCACTCATCACCAGTGTGGAGATTTCGTATGCATGGTTGTACAAGAGTTTGGATGTTGTGGTGAGAAAGTACAACACCTCGTCACTTGGTATGCTCACCAAGGCCAAAGAGAAGGACCAAGTCATATTGGAGATTGATGTGTACTTTGATTAGTTGATATCATGACCACCAATGTAGATTTCCAAGTCAATGCAGATAACATGTGGATGTACATTGCCGGTCTAGCCTTGCTCAGGACTAACATGTGCTTATTATAGGACAAGTTTCATAGAGGTGCCAAATCAGTATACCTAGAAGTAATGGAGGCAAGAGTTCGTTTCCAGAGAGACATCCTCAAATATTATGTGGACACCATTGCGCACTACCAAGCATAGCGTCATTCGTCACCAAGGATCATTGAGAGGAGGTTGATGAGTTGGTCTTTTCACAACCATCTGAATCTTAGTATTGTTTTGCCTAGCTGACTCAAGCCAATTTTTTCCCACATGGGTAAATGTAGAAATTGTATGATTTTGTAAAGATGATGTAAAATGAAATTCCAAGTGTCATTACTCGAATACAAACAGTCATATGTAATGTAATGAGTTATGTAATGAAGTTGAAGAGTCATAAGGGAAGTCTAAGAGTCACAAAGGGGAATTTCAAGGGTCATGCCACCCTTTGTTATAAATATAACCTCATAACTCATAGACCATGCTTTTGGGGAGCCAAGATTTTGCTAAGCATTACATAGAGAGGGTTTGGAGAGTATTGTGATGAACCTTGTCTTCTCCACACTACAGAAGCGAGTACATCTCCTTGTAGGAGCAGGAGGTGTTGACTGTAACATTCCACTATTGGGGCTAGTGGCTATCATGGTTGTATGTATGGATGGAACTTTCAATTTATATAATATAATAGAGCTAGCACATTTCATGCATATGTTGTTATTATAGTTCGACTATTCTCGTTACTTTAGAAATGTATGCAATTTTACTTATGCATTCACGTATGGATTATTCTGTATGTGATTGTATGAATCTTATTGAAGCATATTATTGGTTTAACTCATCACTTTGGACTGTCAACTATTCTTCTTTCCAGTTTGTGATTTCATTCATCTCATGTGTTCCTTTCAGGCTGCGTACTATTACAGGCTTCTAAGGGATACACTTCTTTTTTTCCTCCATGTGTTAGAACCTCCCCATATATCTGTCTTGACTCACTGTAAGGTCACACACTTGCTTCTGATACAGATATATTTCTTACCTATGCATGCTATCGCATTCAAGGCATAGCTTTACTACCCACTGCTAGGATTCCTACTCCAAACATTATGAGGTCTAGTTGGGACTTCTTACTAGGAAGATCCCCTGACATGTTGGCAAGTCCATTATCATCACCAATTATGGTGCTAGAAGGAGGTTTGGATGACAATTTGAGTCCTCAATGTCTATTTCAAATATTTACACATCTATCATGTCTTATGTTACACTTCATCCTTCGATATGTATGTCTTTATGGAGATGACATTGAAATCTCAGAGGAGTTCTAGAATCTCTTGTCGCAGAACACATATGAATGTGAAGGTAGAACAACTTGGCCAAGGAATAGTCTTTCCTTATCCAATCTATGTGAAAGCCTTGAACCCCATGAGGATTATGGGATTTTCATGTTGTTTGCATTCACTCTTTATGGGCACCCATTACAATGGCTTGTCACACTACCCGAAAAATCCATTCACTCATTTGGTCACTTTGTTATAGGGTTATCTAATTCTTTCCATAAGTTTGATTTCCAAACACATAATAAAAACATTCTCGAATTACGGAAAGCCCCTCATGAATCCATGGTGCAATTTTGGTATCGCTTTCATAATCTCACATTTCAGATCCAAGAGGATGAAATTGATTGGAAATTTCTCAATGAAATATTTTAGTATCTTCTTTACATATATGAGAATCCACATATCTTGGAAACATTCAAACCAACCCCAGCATACCTCAGTGTTAGAGTGGCTAAATTCAAGGTAGGCACGGTTGCTGTCACAAGTGACTGTCAATCCTCTTCTCATCAAACATCTTTGGTCCCACAGTGTGAGGTGTCAGAAGGTGTGCATCTATATTTTGAATTGTCACACCTTACCACCCCACCTACTCTTGATCTTTGTGAAAATTTCGCTAACAATACTATTGGTTGTCACGTGGACTTGTTTCCTCAACCTCTGTCCCCATTGTTAGGTCCTTATAATACTAGTGACTACCCCATTACTAGTGTAGTTGTATCCCTTATTAATATTGTTTTGCCCCTATTGTCCCCATATTGTTATTACTGTGCCCCATAGAATCCCTCTATTGTTATTTTTGTGCCTTTATATTATTATTGTTAGGTTGGCTGGGTTATATTGTGACTCCTTAGACTCCTATATATAGAAAGGAGGTTTTTTCATTTGAATCATCAAAAAATCATTCATTTGTGTAATGTAAAGGAAGTTTCCCCCTCGAAGAGGCTGAATTCTAAGGCGTTGGTCTATCTTTTCTATCTTTTTGTGAGCTAGTTTCATAACATTTGGTCTCAGAACATTGGATTCTAGGGTTTCGCTACTCCAAATAGGTCATCATGGAATTTTCACTATAACTTTTGTTTTGTGATGTTTCAGAAGCAAAATAAAAAACCCATTTTAGTTAAAATCTCACTAAACCTAGGATCCAAATTTCAAAGCTTTTCGTTCTATATTTGCGGAGATATGATTTGAGGAAGTTGGTCTTTTTGCAGACTTCTAAATTACATTCCAAACAAGTGACCTGGGGAAAATCGTCATAAATTTCTATCTAGGCATCGGATTAAACATTCGTAAGAAGGTACAGAAAGAGGACAGACTGTAGTTTTTTATACATATTTTCAAAGGCAAAAGTCGAAACAGGGACACATGGCATGTCGTACAAGTTCGCTCTACTAAACTAGTCTATAATCAGGTCACTGTGGGAGATTTGGCATAACTCTTCCTTGGAGAATCCAACTTAGATAAGAATGGTGGAATTGGAAAGAGAACATAGAGGGCTACTGTAGATCACAATTTCAGAACAGGATGATCCAAAATTGTAGAGATACATCAGAGGCAATATCGAGCTCCTACAAAGTGAAAAAGGTATGTAGATTTTTTTAAATTTTTCTTAAGCTTGGTTTGAAAAATTATTTTGAAGAATTCAAAGGGCATAGTAGAGCACTATTATCAGGAAATGATGCCCCGAGGAAATAAAATTCAAACACCTAATAAGCAACCTGAAAGCGCTAGCATGACTCATGAAGAAGAGGAAGAAATGCTAAACGATATATCAAAATTACAAGACCAAGTGCAACAAATGTCACTCTCAGAAAAGCTAACAAAAGATAAGATAAATGGAGTGGAGTCTAAAATAAAGGGTGTGATAAGATAAGACAGATTTGACAAATTTTATACAAGAAGTACTTACTAATGGTGAAAGGGTAGTCAAGGAAACTCATGATGCAAGCAAAAGAAATGTTAATCATGATTTCAAGGACTCTAATGTTGGATCGGCGACCCATCATATTCCAAAAATCAATATGAGGAAGTTTGACGGCAATGATCCACAACATGGATATTACAACTGGAGCAATTTTTCGATCTCAATAATGCGCAAAACACACAAAAGGTACCTATTGCAACTTTATATTTGGAACCAAATCAGTTTCTATGGTATCAATGGCTTTTCTCTATAAACAAATTATCACTCGGGAAATTTTTATGGAAGAATTGACAACACATTATGAGGATACAAAAAGCAACACTTTTTTCAGCCAATTGATAAGTCTCAAACAAAAGGGTTCAATAATGGAGCACATTGAGGAGTTCCAAAAATTGAACATAAGGGTAAAAAATATTCCAAAGGAGCATAGGATTGATGTGTTCATAGGGACTTTAAAAGATAATATCCAACATGATGTTCACCTTTGGAAACCTGATTCATTAGAGAATGCATTCAAGTTATCAAGAAAAATGGAAAGTAAAATTATGGCAACCAGAAAGCATACCACTCACAACTATAAAAATGGAAGTGTTGTTTCCCCTAGTATTCAACAACCTATAAGGTTGACACCACAACCATTGGAAAAAAAAAAAGCAAAAGGGTTTTGTTATAGTTGTGACAGAAAATACACTAAAGGGTCATAAGTGTGCTGAGAATAAATTATTCTACATATATTGTGAAGAGCAAGAAGAAAAGGAGCAAGAAAGGTCAAAAGAAGAGGATATAGTCCAGGAACAAAGCCAAGAAGAAATGAATCCGACCATATCTTGTAATGCATTGGCAGGAATTACCAGTCCTCAAACCATCAAGATACAAGGATAAATCAAGAAGAAAAAGGTAATAGTGTTGATTGATTTAGGAAGTACCCACAATTTTATTCACTGTAAGGTAGCAAAAGAATTGAATTGCTTCCTATATCTAGCACCAGAGTGTCAAGTGGTGGTTGCAAATGGAGGAACAATAAATTTCTCTGGAAAGTGCCATAATATCAAGCTGTCCGTGGGAAAATATCTATTGACTAGCCCAATGCTTTCCATTCCAATGGAAGGTGCTAATGTTGTACTAGCAGTCCAATGTCTATAATCCTTGGGTATAATAGCTTTTAATTTTCAAGAACTTTTCATGAACTTTTCTGCAAAAGGAAAGGAAGTTGAATTAAGGGGTATTGCAGGGAAACCAAGAAAGATAATCAGCTCTAACGGTATGAAAAAGCTTCTAAAAAAGGAACAAAGAGGTGTAATTGCGCAATTATGTTTGCTAGATGTTTCCACATTGAAATCATATATTTCTCCATATCTCCAAAAAGTCTTGGACAATCATTCCAAGGTATTTGAGACTCCCAAAGGTCTCCCACCTATTCGTGATCATGATCATGCTATTCATCTAATTCCAGGATCTGTTCCTCCAAACATCAAGCCGTACAGATATCCCTATGCCCAAAAGAGTGAAATTGAACGTATGGTTGCAGAAATTCTAGAGGATAGTATAATTCAACCTAGTCAAAGTTATTTCTCTACTCCAGTAGTATTGGTGCACAAGAAGGATGGATCATGGTGCATGTGTCCGGATTATAGGGAGTTCAATAAGCTCACTATCAAAGATAAGTTTCCCATTCCTATAATTGATGAATTACTGGATGAATTACATGGATCAATTTACTTCACCAAGTTGGATCTTCATTCAGGATATCATCAAATCAGAATGAAGACTGAAGACATTCCAAAAACAACACTTAGAACTCATGAGGGTCATTATGAATTTTTGGTCATGCCTTTTGGCCTTACCAATGCACCTTCTACATTTCAAGGTTTGATGAATTCCATTTTCAAACCCTTAGATAATTTGTGTTAGTATTTTTTGATGATATACTAATCTACAACAAGTCTTGGAAGGATCATGTTGAACATGTTGACAGGGTGCTACAACTATTGGAGGAGAAACAATTATATGCAAAAAGATCCAAATGTTTCTTTGGAGTACAAGAGGTGGAATATCTGGGTCGTATTGTATCTCATCAAGGAGTTAAGGTAGACCCTAGCAAAATTAAAGCCATTAAGGAATGGAAAATCCCCACATCCATAAAGCATTTGCGAGGATTTCTCGGGTTGATAGGATATTATCACAAGTTTGTTAAGAATTATGGTAGAATAGTGTTACAGGGAAAAGTGTCTATACAGAACTGCTCTATCCCACTAAGGTGTGGCAGCTCCCTTAGAAACAAACAAAGTAAAGTCTACTTTCGTTTTCTTTTATGAAATATAGATGAGAGAAGAATAGAGGAGACCAACCTCTGTCTTGCGCTTGACTCCTTATTCGGTTCCTCTCTCTTCTGATAGTCTTTTCCTACTTGCCTTCTCGTATACCCAGCTTCATAGAGTACCTGTAGGATCAAATCAGCATAAAACTATACAAAAACATGGATCTATTATCATAAACAATCTAGGGTCAGATGTAAATTAACCATGCAAATGTACAAAACATAGATCACACAAGAGTATGGAAGAAAACTAGAATAGCTTTATTGATAATCAAGAAAAAAGTCAAGATAGTTACAACCAATTGTTCTGACCCAGCATCATCCTCTCAGCAAGTGAGCCCTTCTTCACCTCATACAAAGCTTAGATTACCCAACACTATATTGTTGCCACAAGACTAACAGCAATTACTTACAACATGCAAAATTCCAGTCTCTGGATCTCTGGGATGAGGGATCCATATATAGATATATGTAATGGAGATGAGTCAGCTTGTGATTTGATTAGTGTCCTCCCTTTGATAGTTCTTGCTTCCACTTGGAGATTGATGATCTCTTACTCATCCTTGGTCTAAATCAGAGAGGCAAGTGTCACAGGAGAAACTTCTGGAAGATTCCATGCTTTTCCACCTTGCAGATTGACATTGCCATTTGTCTCTTTTCGCTCATCGCACCCCATAGAAGGGCTTTTTGAAATTTAGTGCACCCACTCAGTGTACTTAGGTGAGATGCACCACACCTTGGCCATGGAGCAATTGAAATGATCTTGTTTTGACCAGTTCTGAGTAGTTTTTCATGGAGAACTTCTGGGAGAAGCTGTAATCAATTGACCTTGTTCCTTTAGGGGTTGGAACAACACTTTTAGGGACTTAGGAGCCCTCAGTTTATGGATATTTTATGCCTGGTGCTGCAGGGCCCAAAAATATCTATAACAGTTGCCCCCTAAAGCATGAGGTCGTTAATCTTTTTGATGTCGGGTGAAATGCTTTATCATGAGGATCCGAAGTTCTTTCAAGATGAGAGGAGACTTGTAATAAGATACAACACAATACATTATCTTCATAATATTTTCATGATCTAGCTGAGGCGGGCATTCCCATGCTCAGCTTTATAAATTTATTTTCATGTACATAGGACAGACAATCGTCTGAGTGTAGACTGATGATTCTGGTAGAGCCATCATCCCTTTGATTGGATGATTATCTGCACAACAATGATGTACATTTGATGTCTTTATTTTCTTGAATATATATCGTAGCCCCGATGGATGAAACTAGATCCGGGGTCTTCAATCTCGTTCGATCTTCACTCGAAGTACAAGTCGATCCATGTGAGAGATGTTCTGGAGTCGAACATGGAAAGACATCACCTGATTACCAGCCAATGATGAAAGTTGTTAACAGGTGCGAGAGGAATCACCGATAATGATAATGATCCTCAAGGTACTGTAGTACAATTCACATGGTGTGAATAAAGGACTTGGCATCGAGCACCACGTAAAATCTTTCGGTCGAAGGGCATTGATGTAAACCTTTCACCGTAAGTGAGAAACTTGCCATTAAGGCATGCAAGCTTCAAAGTACTGAAGGGGTGTTCCTAGATCAACTTCTTGGATAATGAGCTGATGTCGACAAGAAGCGATCCGTCATAGGAGGGCCTTAATGAATCCCACATCAATGACACGGAACGGAGCAAATGATTTTAATGGAGGTGAAAATGGTCTGGTGATATAAGGTTCAAGATGGTGGTCATGAAAGAATGGAGCATAAATGTATTGCAGCGGGTGAGACACAGGTGAATTCTCTGAGTCACTTCTCTTGAACATAACAGCGACACTGACATGATGGATTGGTAGCATTAACCCCAAATTTGGATGGTGTGAATAAAACAACCCAACCCGACTTGGATGCGGAGTGAAAGTGTCATGTTCAAGAGCGACTTTCTACCAATAAAGTTTCTTCAAGTTTTCTTCCCAATTTTTCCCCAGTCATTGCTGACCAATACCTCTTCATTTTTTTCAATCTTGAGGAGGATAACATATGCTTGTTCTATAATTTGCCCTTCGGCCAAACCCACCGCTATGTTTTAACGAGCCTAGCGATAGTAAAACTCGTTCTTGTCTGCCATGGACAAGTTTGTCGCTATTAGGTTTTTTAATGAGTTTAACGACAAAGATAACTCGGTCCTTTTCAGTTTTAAAGAGTTTGAAAAGGGACATAAAGAAAACTCCAAAATTCCTTTTTCGTCATCTAATCCCTTAAGTCTGAAAAAGTATAAAACAATACAGAAGGGATGAATTTTCGATACTTTTAATGAATCGAACAAAACAAACACTCGATCTTTTTGTGTAATGATCCCTCAGGTCCAAAAAGATTAAAATCTAAAGGAGGGATAGCACTTCCTGTCACTTTAACGAGCTGGAGAGGCCAATGGCTCGGCAATATTTTCATATTTTACGAGTCAATTGAAAAAAGCTTAAAGGAGACTCGTTTTTGAGGAACGAGTGATAAAATTGGGTAGCAACTGATTCCAGGTAAGGTTTGGAATTTTCCAATCATGGCAGTGTTACAAGGATGGCTAATAGGATCACTCTTCGCAGCTGTTCCTCAAAAGAGGTAAACAATCAAATGGAGGTGAATGATTGGCCAATGCAAAAGTGGAGGTGATGGATCAAAACATGACCAAGGCTTTAAAGGCTGAAGTATTACATTCACAATGGTTATTTACCGGGATTTGGTTCATTTTTTTTTTCTGAGCTTAAATACTAGAAGAAACATTTGCTCATGGCTTATGTTTAGCTTTTAACGAGCTTGAACTATGTGCTAAAACTGCTCAATTAATCCAGTCGTGTAATAAGAATGTCTCATTTAAAACGACAATTTTTCAAATCTTTGCCCCACATCCTTTCTTTATGCAAGTTAGGAAACGACCAATCCAAAAAGAAGATAAATGATCGCTCTTTCGCTTGCATGCCAAAAGGTTTGCATGCCCCCAGGTATAGAATAGAGTTTCGAGATTACCCCTCAATTTACAGATAAAACATGCTTGCTTTACTAGGAGAGGTTCACCTCTTACAGGTTACCAAAGATTGCTCTATCCACAGCGCAAAAAAAACATTTCTTCGGCAATGTCTATCGAAATAAACAAAGGTGAGTGGCGATGCTTTCCAACCCAGATAACTTTGACAAGAGTATCTTATTCCAGTCCAACCCCCCTTTTCCAATCACAGACGAGAGTGTCGGAGGTCATATATCTCTCGTGGAAACTTACTCTATACCTGAAGTTTTCCTGTCGAAGGAGACCAGGGTGCATGCCCCCTGGGTTTTAGTCATATCCTCGAAATCACTCGCGCTCATCAGGAGGACGGACTGGGGATTCATGAGACATTCCTCGTGTGAAAAGACCATTCAGGGATGGTGTGCAACTATTTGCTATGTGTGAACCGGGAAATGAAAGCTGGTCTACGAGTTTGACCACTCTTCCTTCGTGCGGAAAACACATTACTCTAAAGAGTGAGGAGACAATCGCTCCCATGCAATAAATATAGTCTCTCCCAAGGAGTAGATTATAATCTAGGGGCCCTTGGACTACCATTACGTTCATGTGAACGATTTTCCTTCTCAATGTTATGGGCACATTGGGAAGGATCCCTAAAGGTCGACTTGTTCCATTGTCAAATCCTATTAGATTTCTCATGTCAGGAAAAAGCGATGGCGAACCAAGCGCTTTCCAAGCAGTCGAAGAAAGGATACTCACAGAATCCCCTTCATCTATGATGGTACCGGCCATAACCATTTTGTGTATTTCAGCAATGATTCAAAATGGTACACTAACTGATAAACGGGGTCTGCCTAGTTGATTCCAATCGAAGGAAACAACTAGGTTGCTTGGAGGTGGGACCGAATAGATGGCCGAGTAGGACTCTGACGAACTTCCTTCCTGCGGTAAAGGAATGGGTAGATTTCCCCCATGTTCATCGTAGTCTATGTTTATGAAAACAATTTGGACGGTGTCATCCTGTTTCTCTTTGGTGACTGTATCATCTAAAGATGGCACCCATGAAGGCAAGACCAGGTCAACTGCCGCCTCGACCTTTTGACTTTCATCTGGTGTGGATTCAGATGGTTCATCTTCAATGATAGATGCTTCGACCGACCACCTGGGCGGGTCAACCGGATTCTCAACTAGTTACGGACTCGGTAAAAGTTTTTTATATCCAGGAGGAAGTCGTAACAGTGAAACCGGACGATCGTCCAAAACTCTTTTAGCCTCGTCTAAGAAGGGACAACAGTGGACGGCGTGATCGCCTTCACACAGTTTACAAGGAAATCTATATTTTCCTTTTTGTCCAGGGGCTTCACTTTCACTAGTCGACGGTGTGCTTTCAACATGATTATCAGAGGTTGACGACACCGGATTGTGCAAACAAGGAGACCAGTCCCTTAGGATCCGAGGGATGTAGGGACAATCTCTGTGATAGTGGTCTCCTTTGAAAATGACACATGGCAATTTAGGCCTAGTTGGTGCAGTGTGTGGATATTCGCTAGACGATGCTTGGTTACCCCCTTTCACCTTTGGCTCCTTCTTCTTCTCTTTCTTCTTCTTTTCCTTCTTCTTCTCAGGTACTTGATTTTTTGCTTTACCAGCCCCATCAAGCGAAGAGGAAGGAGGAGAGGAACAATTGGACGAAGTGGAGGGTTTGGGGGTAACTCTGGAATCGTCTAGTTGCTGACTTGACTGTTCAAGAATTGTGGTGTTCTGAACGACAGAGGTTGAGAAGAGCCATACGGTCAAGCCTATTTTCAATCCTGGAAGTGGCAATGTGGCCATATGGGGCGCACCAACATCTCCCCAAGAGGAGAAGGGACTAGGATTTCCTCCAATGGGAATTCCTTGGTTGGTGGACTCCATTTTCTCAACCTAGGTCCAACGTAGGAAAGGTGATGATTATTCCGTTTAAAATAAATTTTTAGATGCTTTGACACAACTTGTTTTTTCAATTTTAAAGAGTCTGTTATAGACAATTTTGTGCCTTGCAGCATCAGGCATGAATTGTCAATAATCCAAGGGATCCAAAGTCCCTAAACATGATGTTCCTACCCCTAGAGGAGCAAGGTCAGCAAACCAACAGCTCTCAGATCAGTTCTCCACCTTAAAACACTCAAAAAAAAGCAATCCTGAAATCAAAGCAGGTGCTCCTCTAGGCTTTTGCGCTGAAACTCAACTCCTCCATGGTGTACCTGCGTTGCAAAGCAGGTAGAACAAAGGCCACCTGCGCTGAGCGAGATGGGACAAGTGGCACACTGAGTCATTGCTCTGGAATCTTCCAAAAATGACACTTGGATCAGGGATTTCGCCTTGTGATGAGTCAGAGGCTCTGTTTCTCCAAGTGGAAGCAAGGTTCTCCAAGTGGACTCAAGAACTGAAGATCAACTGAAGAGAGAGAGGACACAAGGCAGCTACACATCAGTTGCAAGCTAACTCATCCTTTCTCAATTCATCTATATATTGAGCTCTCTCCTATGAGCTTAAGAGGTTGGAATTTTGTGCAAAGTAATGATATGCTATTGGTTTCACTATAGAACTATTGGGTGATTGCTTGAAGGAGGTGAAGAGGAGAAATTCTTTCTGCTGGGAGGTGTTGCTGGATTGGGGCCTTCAATGGTTGTAACCTTCTTAGAACTTTACTTCTTCCATTAATAAAAGCTATTGAGGTTCTTCTATATGCACTTGTTTCAATGATGTATTGTGATGATTGTATATTTGATTTATGCTAATCCTTGAATCAGTTATGATTGCATGCTTCTTGTAGTTTCCTCCTTTGTTATTTTGCAGGATCTCATTATAGCTGGGCCAGCAAAAGAGCAAAGAGCTAGGAGCAAGCAACAAAGAGAAGAGTTTGGATTCGACATTAAGCGCAAGGCAAACGGTTAGTGCATTTCTTCATTCTCTCTTGCTTTCATAAAGAAGTAAACCTTAAGTAGTTTTCTTTACAGTTGTTGCTGAGGTACTATCACCCTTAGAGTGGGATAGGGTCATTCGAGTCGGATACTTTTCCCTACAACAGAGTCAATAAAAAACAAAAGATGACTCTAGTCGCCTTCGATTTTTTAATGAGCCTGAAGTGACAAGTGCTCAGATGGACCTTTTTTATTAAAGAGTATGAAAAGGAAGGAAAGGGACTGCTATGGAAATCTAGGTAGAGGGATTACCAAACCAATCGCAAAACTGCAGAATACTTTTTATGGTATGGCAATCAATCTTCCCGAATGCTGTGTTCAGTGCATTGTGATCGGTAGGGCGGCAGACACAACTTCCTATGGAGAAAGGATAAAGCCTATTGTGGTCTCCCAAAATATACTTGACGGTACGTGGGAGCACAAGTCTGTATTAGCAGTTGTCGTCTCAAAGTGGAGGAATCAACCAACCAACAATGAGAGCAACAGTTACCACGTTTTACGATGCCGGAACACATCTCTATCCTAGACTTCTAGATGTTGTGCATTAGGTTCCAAAGCGTTGTTAAATTCATTCAATTTATTTTATAGTTGATCTTGTTTATGAAATTTTCCTTTCAGGTTCACCACGTGATGTATAGATACAATTCCTAAAATGCAATCTAAGATGATAAACAGTCGTTTTATCTTCTTTATGCCATGAAAATCCTAGCTACTAAGGAAAGATAGACAGTTTTCTTTCAACAAAGAGCAAAGAGCACACACTATATGCACTATCCTAAATCAAACCAATCAAACAGTCTAAATGCAAATGCACATGCATGTATTGTTTTCGAATTTCTTAATATGTAGATGATAAAAAGAAATCTTATGTGCAAATATGAATTACTTTTAAAGCGACAATACTTAACAAATTTCTTTCCAAAACGAAGTGAGGGTAAGAGAGACACTTAGCGATTTTGAAATGAAATATTGCTTTTCGACACTTTAAAACTCACAAATTCAAATCATATGCAATAGTAACTCATATAATCGACTACCAAACAAGGGGATTGTCTTCTATGGCTGAAAACGACAGCTACGACACTTTCAGATCAAAGAATGACAGCTCGATTATGTTACTCTTTTGCAAAAGAGAACTGAAAATGACGATAAAATACACTAAAACATTAACAGTTCTTTGCACATTGGAGGCGGAATAACAGCAAGGAAAAGGGTTTCAGACAGAGGTGTACTGATTACAGGCAGCAAAATTCAAGAATAGAACTGAAAAGAGTGAACACAGAAACCAAGATTCAAGGAACAAGGCCTAGTCTGATCAGCGCACCTGCAACACAGTGAATTTGAAATGCAGCGCACCTACTACACTCGGGAAGTGCGCTGAATGTCAGATTCACAGACCAGAGGGTGCGATGGACCAGAGATGAGACTTTGAATGGGTTCCGGGTCACAGTTTGCAGTTCAGTTCAGGGGTTTTGGCCGTGCAAATGGTAATAGGGGTGGATCTAATGAGGTTACTAAGGCCACCACAAAGGGAAATTAGAGAGCTTTTAGATCCAGTGTTTAATTTATAAATAAAACCCGGAGATTGACTAAAGCAACGTTGATCTACTTTGCATTCGTAAAACAAATGCAGTTCAAAGGCTAGCTGGCTTAGCTTCAGGCTTCGTCTGTAAGTTTATAAAGTAAACAAATGTAGATAAACAAACAATCTATTCGATCCCTAGCGGAGTCGCCATTTTGTTACAGGGAAAAGTGTCTATACAGAACTGCTCTATCCCACTAAGGTGTGGCAGCTACCTTAGAAACAAACAAAGTAAAGTCTACTTTCGTTTTCTTTTATGAAAGATAGATGAGAGAAGAATAGAGGAGACCAACCTCTGTCTTGCGCTTGACTCCTTGTTCGGTTCCTCTCTCTTCTGATAGTCTTTTGCTACTTGCCTTCTCGTATACCCAGCTTCACAGAGTACCTGTAGGATCAAAGCAGCATAAAACTATACAAGAACATGGATCTATTATCATAAACAATCTAGGGTCAGATATAAATTGACCATACAAATGTACAGAACATAGATTACACAAGAGTATGAAAGAAAACTAGAATAGCTTTATTGATAATCAAGAAAAAAGCCAAGAGAGTTACAACTAGCTGTTCTGACCCAGCATCATCCTCTTAGCAAGTGAGCCATTCTTCACCTCATACAAAGCTTAGATCACCCAACACTATAGTGTTGCCTGCGCTGAGAGCCAGATTGGCTGTGCAGCACCTGCGTTGGCCCAATTTTGCCTTGTGCATTTGGGGTTTCCTCCCTTTTTCTTGCCTGTTTTCACTATAGATTTTGCAGCCAGTTACCAGTCTTGTACCTGCTCTGAAACCAACCTTACTTGCCATCATTCCGCCTCTATTATATAACGAAATTGTACTTGTTCTTTTGTATTTCTTACATCATTTACAATTTCCCATAACGAAAGTGAACTAGTCTTGCTTTGGCCTCTTAGATCTGAACCTGTGTTAGGCATTTTGTTGGTCTAAAGAGTTAGCTCGTTTGCTGACCATAGCTGATTAGTCTTTTTACTTTCGTCATTATGGTTTGATTTCATGTATTTTCAGTGATTAGACAAGTAAATCTTAAGGTGTCTTTTGATTTTGGACAAGCTTGTCTGTTTTCGCTTTAAATCGAAATCAAAGTTATATAACAACTTTCTTTTTGTAATACATCAACATTAAGAAAGGGAAAAGAAAATACATGCATTGTGCATTTTGCATTTGACTGTTTGCATGCTGATTTAGGAAATTTTGCATTAGTGTGTGCTCTATGATCTGTGTGAAAAGATTTGCCTTTCTTCTCCTCAGTAGTTAAGATTTTCAAAGTTGAAAGATTGAAAAGTTTGCTTCTCATCTTAGACTGCATTCAAGAATTTGTTACATACATCTCGTGGTGATCCTTAAAGGCAAACTGCTAAGCAAGATCAACATTAAAATAAATCCAATTTACTTAACAACACTTTGAAACATAACGCAAGCACATAGAGGTCTAGGTAGAGACGTGTTCCGGCGTCGTTAAACGTAGTGACTGTCGATCTCTACGAAGGTGAGTGATTCCTCCTGAGAGTCGGTGGCACTAATACGGACTTGTGCTCCCACGTACCGTCGTGTATATATTGGGAGACCCCTATAGGAACAAAGCCTTTATCCATAGGAAGCCGTGTCGGCCGCCCTACTAATCGCGATGCAGTGAACACAGCATTCACGAAGATCGACCACCCGTACCGTAAAACGTATTCTATGGTTTCGCGAAAAGTTTGGCACACCCTCTGCCTAGAACTCCAGAGTAGTTTCTTTTGGCCTTTTTCAAACTCTATAACTGAAAAATTCCATCCGAGCATTTGTCACTTCGGGCTCGTTAAAACATCGAAGGAGACTAGAGTCATCTTTAGCTTTTTCTCGACTCTTAAAACATGAAAAAGCAAAGTTGTGTCTAAAGCGTCGTTAATAAAATTTATTTTAAACGGAACATAATCACCTATTATTCCCGCGTTGATCTTTCAGTTGAAAAGTATGGAGCCCACCAACCAAGGAAGTCACCTTGGCGGAAGTCCCAGTCCCTTCTCCTCTTGGGGAGATGTTGGTGCGCCCCATATGGCCACATTGTCACTTCCAGGATTGACAATTGGCCTACCTGTATGGCTCTTTTCAACTAATGTAGTTCAGACCACCACAAATCCTGAGCAGTCGAATCAACAGTCAGACCAGTCTAGAGCTACCCACCAGCCTTCCACTTCTTACAATTCTTCCTCTGATCCTTCATCTTCGCAAGGTAGAGCCGGCAAAAGTCAGCCTCCCATGGAGAAGAAGGAAAAGAAGAAGAGAGAAAAGAAGCAGAAGGGGCCTATGGTGAAGGCAACTGGGGGCAAGCAAAAGACATCTGACAAAAATCCACCCACTGCACCGACCGGGCCTAAATCGCCATGTGTCATTTGCAAAGGGACCCACTTCCACCGTGATTGTCCTTGTATTCCCCGTATACTAAGGGACTGGTCCCCCAGGTTGCACAATCCGGTAGCATCAACCTCTGATAGACATGTTGATTGCATTCCGTCAACTAGCGAGAGTGAAGGACAAAGAGGGAGACCAAGATCACCCTGCAGACTGTGTGAAGGCGATCACGCCATCCACCGTTGTCCATTCTTAGATGAGGCGAAGAGAGTTTTGGAAGATCGTCCGGTTTCACCGTTACGACTTCCTCCTGGATACCAAAAACTCGTGCCAAGTCCCTCGATAGTTGAAAATCCAGCTGGCCCGATCAAGTGGTCAGCTGAAGTGTCAGTCATTGAGAATGAACCTACTGAATCCAGACCAGACGAAAGTCTAAAGGTCGAAACGACAGTTGACCCGGTTCTTCCTTCAGAGGTTTCATCCTCAAATGACACCGTCGTTGAAGATTCATCTTCGAATGACACCCTCACTGAAGAGAATAAGGATGACACCATCCAGATTCTTTTCATCAACACAGACTCTGATGAGCATCAGGGCAACGCGCCCATTCCTTTATCGCAGGAAGGAACATCGTCAGGGTCATATCCAGCCGTGTATTCGGTCCCACCACCAAGCAACCTGGTTGTGTCCTTTGATTGGAATCAACTAGGCAGACCCCGGTTACCAACCAGTATCCCATTCAGAATCATCGTCCAAATCTACAGAATGGTGATGGCTGGAACTATCATTGATGAAGGGGCATCTGTGAGTATCCTTTCCTCTATTGCTTGGAAAGCACTGGGTTCCTCGGCGCTTTTACCTGAGATGAGAAATCTATCAGGTTTTGATAAAGGAACCAGTCGCCCGTTAGGGATTCTCCCCAATGTTCCCGTTACATTGAAGGGGAAGACAGTTCATATGAACGTCATGGTCGTCCAAGGACCCTTGGTGTATAACTTACTCCTTGGACGAGACTATATATATTGCATGGAGGCGATAGTGTCCTCACTCTTCAGAGTTATGTTTTTTCCGCACGAAGGAAGAATGGTCAAGCTCGTAGACCAACTTTCATTTCCAGGATCACGCATCGCAAATAGTCAAATACCATCCCTTAACGGTTTATTCACTCAAGGAATGCCTCCACCCCCGGTTCTACTTCCCGATGAATGCGAGTGATTCGGAAAGATGTAACTGGGACCCAGGGGGCATGCACCCTGGCCTGCCTTGGGCAGAGGAAACCTTGGGTATAAAGTTAATTTCCGCAGAAGAATGGGACTAGTCCGTACCCCGTCCGAAAGAAGGAAGAGAGGGTTGTTCTAGGATAAAGTTCTTTTGTCAAAATTATGTGAGTGAGATAATCAACTTCTCGCTCCCTTTGTCTAAAAAGTAGGCTCTCCTGAGGGAGGAGATCCATTTGTGGCGGCAAGTAGCCACCATCTTTGAAGGCAAGCCTCACCCATTAAAACATATGTTTTGAAGGATAAGTAGGGGCAGCCTCCAAAGAAAGAGATGAAATTGCTGCAACAAGTAGTCACCATCCTTAGCAACCTAATGATAGACATTGCCGGGAAAAAGAGTTTAGTTTGCGGCAGCGAACATAACCATTTTTCGGATAGTAAGAAAGAGGCAGCGCCTTGAAATTATACTTTATACCTGGGGGCATGCGAACCTTTTGGAGTGCAAGCACGGGACGACTATTTATTTTTTAAATTTTTAGGTCCTCCCTTTAAACCTGTAGGTCTAACCCGTTAAACTCGTAGGATTAGCCGTTTCCAGCTTGCATAAAGAAAGGATGTGGGGAAAAAGTCAAAACTTGCCAAATAGGAGCATAGCTTTGTGAGATAAAGCTCCTTAAAAAATAGCTATCTCACCTGAGGCGTTTCTTGTATTATGACTGGTATATTCGAGCAGTTTTAGCACACAGTTCATGCTCGTTAAAAAATAAACGCAAGATCCGAGCAGTTTTCGCACATAGTTCATGCTCGTTAAAAAATAAACATAAGTTGTGAACAATCTTCCCCTAGAGTTCAAGCTCACCCAGAAAAAATGAACCGGTAAATAACCTTGGTAAATGTAACCTTTGACAGCCATATTAAAAGCCATTGGTCGTGTTTATATGCCATCACCTCCATCCGTTCATTTGGCCAATCGTTCATCTCCATATGTTTGTTTACCCATTTTGAGGAACAGCTGCGAAGAGTGATTTCACTTAGCCATCCTTGTGACACTGCCGTGATTGGAAAATTCCAACCTGTACCTGGAATCTGCTGCTATCCCTGTTTATCACTCGTTCCTCAAAAGATGAGTCTTCTTTGAGCTCTTTTCTCCTGACTCGAAAAATATGAAAAGTTTGCCGAGTGTTGGCCTTCCAGCTCGTTAAACAACCGGAAGAGCTATCCCTCCTCTAGATTTTAATCTTTTTGGACCTGAGGGATTATTGCACAAAAAGATCGAGCGCTTGTTTTGTTCGGCTCGTTAAAGCAATCGAAAATTCATCCCTTCTGTATTGTTTTATACTTTTTCGGACTTAAGGGATTAGATGACGAAAAAGGAATTCTGGAGTTGACTTTATGTACCTTTTCAGACTCTCTAAAAATGAAAAGGACCGAGTTATCCTTGTCGTTAGACTCGTTAAATTCATTAAATAGCGACAAACTTGTCTTTAGACGAGAACGAGTTTCCCTATCGCTAGGCTCGTTAAAACATAGCGATGGGCTTGCCCGAAGGGCAGGTTATAGAACAAGCATATGTTATCCTCCTCAAGCTTGATAAAAATAAAGAGGTACTGGTCAGCAATGACTGGGGAAAAATTGGGAGAACCTCACAGCTTTAATGGTAGCAAGTCGCTCTTGAACATGACACTTTGTCCTTCGTATCACATCGGGTTGGGTTGTTTCATTCACCGGTCTCATCACCATGGTCCTCGCCACACCATCCACATTTGGGGTAATGCTACCAATCCATCACATCAGTGTCATTATATGTTCAAGAGATGTTGTTCTGTAAAGAGTCAACCGTGTCCCATCCACTGCCATACATTGTCTTTCATCCATTTCATGACCGCCACCCTGAATCATACATCACAGTTTGTTTTTCACCTCATCACAATCACTAGCTCCATTCCGTGTCACTGATGTGGGATTCATTAAGGCCCTCCTTTGATGGATCGCTCCTTGTCGACATCAGCTCATTATCCAAGGAGTTGATCTAGGAACAACCCCTTCAGTACTTTGAAGCTTGCATTCCTCAATGGCAAGTTTCTCACTTCCGGCGACAGGTATACATCAATGACCTTCGACCAGAAGATTTTGCATGGTGGTCAACGCCAAGTCCTTTATTCCCACCATGTGAATTGTACTGCTGTACCTTGAGGGTCATCATCCTTATCGGTGATTCCTCTCGCGCTTGTTAACGGTTTACATAATTGACCGGTAATCAAGCGATGTCTTTCCATGTTCGACTTCAAGAAATTCTCACATGGATCGACTTGTACATCGAGTGAAGATCGGAAGAGATTGAAGACCCCGGATCTAGTTTCATCCATCCGGGCTGCGATATATATTCAGGATATAAAGACATTTGATATGTACATCATTGCAGCAGATGATCATCCTTCTCAAAGGATGATAATTTCAGCAGAGAATTATCAGTCTATTATCAGACGATCATCTGTGCTATGTACCAAAATGAATTTATAAAGCTGAGCATGGGAATGCCCGCCTCAGCTAGATCATGAAAAAGAATGAAAAATAATGTATTGTATTGTATCTTATTACAGGACACTTCTCAGCAGATTGGATGAACTTCGGATCCTCCTAATAAAGCATTTCACCCGATAAACGACCTCATACTTTAGGGGGCATCTGTTATAGACAATTTTGTGCCTTGCAGCATCAGGCATGAATTGTCAATAATCCAAGGGATCCAAAGTCCCTAAACATGATGTTCCTACCCCTAGAGGAGCAAGGTCAGCAAACCAACAGCTCTCAGATCAGTTCTCCACCTGAAAACACTCAAAAACAAGCAATCCTGGAATCAAAGCAGGTGCTCCTCTAGGCTTCTGCGCTGAAACTCAACTCCTCCATGGTGTACCTGCGTTGCAAAGTAGGTAGAACAAAGGCCACCTGCGCTGAGCGAGATGGGACAAGTGGCACACTGAGTCATTGCTCTGGAATCTTCCAAAAATGACACTTGGATCAGGGATTTCGCCTTGTGATGAGTCAGAGGCTCTGTTTCTCCAAGTGGAAGCAAGATTCTCCAAGTGGAATCAAGAACTGAAGATCAACTGAAGAGAGAGAGGACACAAGGCAGCTACACATCAGTTGCAAGCTGACTCATCCTTTCTCAATTCATCTATATATTGAGCTCTCTCCTATGAGCTCAAGAGGCTGGAATTTCGTGCAAAGTAATGATATGCTGTTGGTTTCACTATAGAACTATTGGGTGATTGCTTGAAGGAGGTGAAGAGGAGAAATTCTTTCTGCTGGGAGGTGTTGTTGGATTGGGGCCTTCAATGGTTGTAACCTTCTCAGAACTTTACTTCTTCCATTAATAAAAGCTATTGAGGTTCTTCTATATGCACTTGTTTCAATGATGTATTGTGATGATTGTATATTTGATTTATGCTAATCCTTGAATCAGTTATGATTGCATGCTTCTTGTAGTTTCCTACTTTGTTATTTTGCAGGATCTCATTGTAGCTGGGCCAGCAAAAGAGCAAAGAGCTAGGAGCAAGCAGCAAAGAGAAGAGTTTGGATTCGACATTAAGCGCAAGGCAAACGGTTAGTGCATTTCTTCATTCTCTCTTGCTTTCATAAAGAAGTAAACCTTAAGTAGTTTTCTTTACAGTTGTTGCTGAGGTACTATCACCCTTAGAGTGGGATAGGGTCATCCGAGTCGGATACTTTTCCCTACAACAGAGTCAATAAAAAACAAAAGATGACTCTAGTCGCCTTCGATTTTTTAATGAGCCTGAAGTGACAAGTGCTCAGATGGACCTTTTTTATTAAAGAGTATGAAAAGGAAGGAAAGGGACTGCTATGGAAATCTAGGTAGAGGGATTACCAAACCAATCGCAAAACTGCAGAATACTTTTTATGGTATGGCAATCAACCTTCCCGAATGCTGTGTTCAGTGCATTGTGATCGGTATGGCGGCAGACACAACTTCCTATGGAGAAAGGATAAAGCCTATTGTGGTCTCCCAAAATATACTTGACGATACGTGGGAGCACAAGTCTGTATTAGCAGTTGTTGTCTCAAAGTGGAGTAATCAACCAACCAACAATGAGAGCAACAGTTACCACGTTTTACGATGCCGGAACACATCTCTATCCTAGACTTCTAGATGTTGTGCATTAGGTTCCAAAGCGTTGTTAAATTCATTCAATTTATTTTATAGTTGATCTTGTTTATGAAATTTTCCTTTCAGGTTCACCACGTGATGTATAGATACAATTCCTAAAATGCAAGCTAAGATGATAAACAGTCGTTTTATCTTCTTTATGCCATGAAAATCCTAGCTACTAAGGAAATATAGACAGTTTTCTTTCAACAAAGAGCAAAGAGCACACACTATATGTACTATCCTAAATCAAACCAATCAAACAGTCTAAATGCAAATGCACATGCATGTATTGTTTTCGAATTTCTTAATATGTAGATGATAAAAAGAAATCTTATGTGCAAATATGAATTACTTTTAAAGCGACAATGCTTAACAAATTTCTTTCCAAAACGAAGTGAGGGTAAGAGAGACACTTAGCGATTTTGAAATGAAATATTGCTTTTCGACACCTTAAAACTCACAAATTCAAATCATATGCAATAGTAACTCATATAATCATCTACCAAACAAGGGGATTGTCTTCTATGACTGAAAACAACAGCTACGACATTTTCAGATCAAAGAATGACAGCTCGATTATGTTACTCTTTTGCAAAAGAGAACCGAAAATGACGATAAAATACACTAAAACATTAACAGTTCTTTGCACATTGGAGGCGGAATAACAGCAAGGAAAAGGGTTTTAGACAGAGGTGTACTGATTAAAGGCAACAAAATTCAAGAATAAAACTGAAAAGAGTGAAACACAGAAACCAAGATTCAAGGAACAAGGCCTAGTCTGATCAGCGCACCTGCAACACAGTGAATTTGAAATGTAGCGCACCTACTACACTCGGGAAGTGCGCTGAATGTCAGATTCACAGACCAGAGGGTGTGATGGACCAGAGATGAGACTTTGAATGGGTTCCGGGTCACAGTTTGCAGTTCAGTTCAGGGGTTTTGGCCGTGCAAATGGTAATAGGGGTGGATCTAATGAGGTTACTAAGGCCACCACAAAGGGCAATTAGAGAGCTTTTAGATCCAGTGTTTAATTTATAAATAAAACCCGGAGATTGACTAAAGCAACGTTGATCTACTTTTCATTCGTAAAACAAATGCAGTTCGAAGGCTAGCTGGCTTAGCTTCAGGCTTCGTCTGTAAGTTTATAAAGTAAACCAATGTAGATAAACAAACAATCTATTCGATCCCTAGCGGAGTCGCCATTTTGTTACAGGGAAAAGTGTCTATACAGAACTTCTCTATCCCACTAAGGTGTGGCAGCTACCTTAGAAACAAACAAAGTAAAGTCTACTTTCGTTTTCTTTTATGAAAGATAGAAGAGAGAAGAATAGAGGAGACCAACCTCTATCTTGCGCTTGACTCCTTATTCGGTTCCTCTCTCTTCTGATAGTCTTTTCCTACTTGCCTTCTCGTATACCCAGCTTCACAGAGTACCTGTAGGATCAAAGCGGCATAAAACTATACAAGAACATGGATCTATTATCATAAACAATCTAGGATCAGATGTAAATTGACCATACAAATGTACAGAACATAGATTACACAGAGTATGAAAGAAAACTAGAATAGCTTTATTGATAATCAAGAAAAAAGCCAAGAGAGTTACAACTAGCTATTCTAACCCAGCATCATCCTCTCAGCAAGTGAGCCATTCTTCACCTCATACAAAGCTTAGATCACCCAACACTATAGTGTTGCCTCAAGACTAACAGCAATTCCTTACAAGATGCAAAATTCCAGCCTCTGGATCTTTGGGATGAGGGATCCATATATAGATATCTGTAATGGAGATGAGTCAGCTTGTGATTTGATTAGTGTCCTCCCTCTGATAGTTCTTGCTTCCACTTGGAGATTGGTGATCTCTTACTCATCCTTGGTCGAATTCAGAGAGGCAAGTGTCACAGGGGAAATTTCTGGAAGATTCCATGCTTTTCCACCTTGTAGATTGACACTGCCATTTGTCTCTTCTTGCTCATCGCACCCCATAGAAGGTCTTTTTGAAATGCAATGCACCCACTCAGTGTACTTAGGTGAGATGCATCGCACCCTGGCCATGGAGCAAGCAAAATGATCCTGTTTTGACCAGTTCTGAGTAGTTTTTCATGGAGAACTTCTGGGAGAAGTTGTAATCAGTTCACCTTGTTCCTTTAGGGGTTGGAACAACACTTTTAGGGACATAGGAGCCCTCAGTTTATAGATATTTTATGCCTGGTGCTGCACGGCCCAAAAATATCTATAACAAATAGTAGCAACTCTAACAACATTATTGAAGAAAGATGCATTTTCATGGACTCCATAAGCAACAAAGGCCTTTGAACATCTTAAAGAGGCAATGTGCCAAGCATCGGTCTTAGCTACATTGGACTTCAAAAACCTTTATTGTGGAATGTGATGCTTCAGGAAATGGAATTGGTCTTGTTTTAATGCAATATGAAAGACCCATTTCTTTTGAAAGTCTTCCAATCAAGGGAAATTTTTTACACAAAGCTATTTATGAGAAGGAAATGTCTGGAATACTACATGCACTTAAGAAATGTCGACAATACCTAATGGGAAGACACTTCAAGGTAAAAATGGATCATGATAACCTTAAATACTTTTTAGAACAAATATTATTCTCTTAAGAGCAACAGAAGTGGGTCACAAAGATGTTGGGTTATGACTTTGAAATCATCTACAAAAAAGGGAAGCAAAATGTGGTGGCAGATGCACTCTCAAGAAAGGATGAGGATGTGAGAGCATTGTTGTGCGCCATTTCTATTATCCAACTAGATTGGATAAACAAAGCAAGGGAGGAATGGAAGAATGATGAAGAAGTGTGGGCACTTATTCAAAATATACAACAAGATTCTAGTACATCTGAAACATTTAGCTAGCAATGTGATTCTTTATGGTACACAGATCACTTATACCTCTATGAGAATTCCCAACTCAAACAAAAGATTCTTATGGAATTGCACACTTCTCCCTTAGGAGGGCACTCAGGATTTTTAAAAACTTACCACAGGGTTAAGAAGGAATTTTTTTGGGATGGCCTTAAATCAGATATTCAAAGGTTTGTGGCAGAATGTTTAGTTTTCCAACAAAATAAAGTTGAAATAATTAAGACCCCGGGTCTATTACAACCTTTATCCATTCCAAGCCAATGTTGAGAGGAGGTTTCAATGAATTTTATCATAATTTTACCCAAGTCTGAGGGAAAGATTGCCATCATGGTGGTAGTTGACAGACTTACCAGGTATGCACACTTTTGTGCATTATCACATCCATTTAAATCCAATATAGTTTCTACTGCATTTATGGAAACCCAAAGATTATTGTAAGTGACAGAGATCCCATTTTCACTGGAAATTGTTGGACAAAATTATTTTTTTGTCTCGGTACTCAGTTAGCTCATAGATCATCTTATCATCCTCAATCTGATGGGAAAACTGAGATAGTAAACAAATGTTCAGAAGGATATCTTCGTTGCCTTGTATCCAATAAACAGACACAATGAGTCAAATGGTTGCCTCTGGCCGAATGGTGCTATAACACTTCCTTCCATACAGCAACAAAATGACCCCATTTATGGCACTTTATGGATATCAACCACCATCCATCACATCATATTTAACAGAAAATTCTAAGGTTCAAGAAGTGGAACATCACATCAAGCATCAACAACAAGTCCTCCAACTCTTAAAGGATAACCTCATGTTGGTGCAGAATAGAATGAAACAACAAGCAGATCAACATCACAGCGAAAGAAGTTTTGATGTAGGTGATTGGGTATTCCTATGGCTACAACCATATAAACAAATGTCCCTCAAGCAAGCTGAGAAGGATAATAAATTATCACCAAAGTATTATTGTCCATACAAGGTGTTGCAAAAGATTGGTACAATGGCATACAAATTGGAGCTTCCTACAACTTCTCGAGTGCACCTAGTTTTCCATGTTTCATGTTTAAAGAAGGTTATAGGCGACAAGCTCCTAGTTCAAACAATATTGCTAGAACTTGGCGAGGAAAGAAAAATTATATTGGAACCGGAAGTAGTCACATAAATAAGAACTCGACAGCTATGAAATCGATCATTTTCGGAGTATCTCATCAAGTGGAAGAACTTATCTACTAAAGATTCCACATGAGAGGATGAGAATTTTATACAGAAGCATCCAAAACTACTCAAGCATTGAGGACAACACTTTTTTGAAGGAGAGGGGCATGTCAGGTCCCTATAATACTAGTG
The DNA here is from genome assembly GCA_031772625.1 of Pinus tabuliformis. Lineage (NCBI taxonomy): Eukaryota > Viridiplantae > Streptophyta > Pinopsida > Pinales > Pinaceae > Pinus > Pinus tabuliformis. Next base: position 371,600,124 of record CM062818.1, read on the forward strand.
ATTACCCCATTACTATTGTAGTTGTATCCCTTACTAATATTGTTGTGCCCCTATTGTCCCCATATTGTTATTACTATGCCCATAGAATCCCTCTATTGTTGTTTTTGTGTCTTTATATTATTATTGTTAGGTCGGCTGGGTTATATTGTGATTCCCTAGATTCCTATATATAGAAAGGAGGTTTTGTCATTTGAATCATCAAAGAATCATTCATTTGTGTAATGTAAAGGAGGTTTCCCCCTCGAAGAGGCTGAATTCTAAGGTGTTGATCTATCTTTTTTATCTTTTTGTGAGCTGGTTTCATAACACCCATGTTCTGCTGATCCTCCAGATTATGTTATGTTGTGTTCTCCCGTTCTGGACTTCACACTTGTTCTTCACGAGCATTAAGTTTTCAATGAAGTTGTTGTTGAGCAGCCAACCTGCATTGTCATTTATGATGAGTATGTGTGGGAATCTGAAGAAGAACCTACGGTGAATGATGCCTTCCTACCATCTACACCTCTTCCACTTTTTTCTAACTTCTTTGGTGATTCTTCCATTGTTAATTTTTTGTGTGATAATACCTTCTGGGGTGCATCTCCTTCCGATCATTCACAGAACACATGGGATGTCAATCTGGCATTGCATAGCGTTGATGACACATCTATGTTTGAAAATATACTCAATATCTCATTCGTCACTTACGAAAAAGTGGAGGGTGAACATTCTTGCTTCTCATCAACCCATCTGTATGACTCATCAGATCATTAGGACGTCAATTAACATATCCAATTTCCTGATTGTGGTTGTTGTGATCTCTTTTCTCCTTCATTCCAGCATGATGTTGATTCATTTGCTGTCAATCTTTCAAAGCCACCCGTCTTTGATGATCTACCCGTTGATGAAGTGGAAACCCCACAAGCGGTTGAGGAACTTCAGCCTGAGCTGATGGTTATATCAGTCCTCGTTGTCTTGAGGTTGATTATACTCCAGATCATAAATCTGTTGAAACACCAAAGGCTCCTCACCACTCTCCTATTTACATTGAAGATCAATATAGTTCACATAATTCACATCCACCACCTCAGTCACATGATCCCATCGCTCATGCATTGGAGGAATCATTCATAGTGGGCACTCTTGCTAAGAATAAGTTGTCTTTATTTCTCATATTTTCTCATTTTTCACGATCAAAAGAGTGTACATGTTTGTTGTCTACATGTAGTATGATGCATAACCATGATACATCTGCAGAATGCTTATCTTTCACTTTTATTCTTTTCTTTTCTGTGAATATCTTTAAACTCGGAGTGTGTTGGTATTCACTATTATATCTTTCTTCTTTGTTGGTTTACATGTGTATCGAACGTCTCATAGACCATGCCTTCACAATTATGGGTCAATTAATGCATCAATGGATGCATTGGAAATATCACTTCACGTGAGCTGACCCAAGCAGTTTTTAGTTTAGGAGTAGGAGTAGTGTTTTCTTTTTGTTTACTTTGTTTGCATTTCTTGTTTGCTTGCTTTGTTTTCTTTCCTTGCTTTCATTTACTTCTATCCTTTTATTTCTATTTGTTTACTTGTTTTTTACCCATAAGCTTTGTTTCACATGAAACCATATGTGGCTCCCGAGACAAGAAAGGTAAATTATTAGAGGAATTATACCGCTATCAACACTTAGTTATTTGTTGTCCTCTCTCTTTATGAAAGAAATTTTTTGTCTTTGGTCGATGATACCCTAATGGAAAATATGTTATGTTCAAAGTGAGTCTCGGTGAAAACACAACACTTGCACTTTAACTAGTACCACCATCTCTATTCAGTTCTTTTGGGTTAACCCTTGTCAGCTCAATCAAGTAGAGTAAGGTGAGGGGGAAAACCTTACAAGGTATTGTTGAAGGTATATATAAAACACTTCTCTCAAGGGAAAAACTCTTGTGCTCTCAATAAGTCAGGATCCCTCTTTCGCCTCTGAGATAAATAAGTGCTTATGCACAGTTATTTGAAAAATAAAAAATAAAATAAAAAGAAAAAGAAAACAAGGAAAAAGAAGATAAGGCTTCCTATGCAGAGACATGATGCAAGTAACTCCACGAAGGTACTAACGAGGCTCACTGGCAGTGAAGCGATGCTTGTGTCATTGCGTGACTCCATCGAGGTACTCTACGGAGAGGTTTCTAGCTGACATTGTCTCACCTAGAGTGTCTTATTTGTCTTGAGATACCACAGGCTTTTGAGCAACTTCTCAGCAATACAAGTATCATAACCTCAAAAGACATTGTTGAAAGTAGTATTGGGGATGTGGTTGAGCAAGAGTCTATGATCTTTCCCATTTACATAGACACACACATGTTCATTGAGAAAGACATCAACGTCACATAGAAATACATCAAAACCATCTTCTCAGGCATCTTTGAGGAGAATATGAAGGATTGACAAGTTTATGTCAACATCCATAAGTCAAGGTTGTACAAGGTTGCATGTAGGTTTCCATGTTTCCATGAGTAGATGTGATCCACGGGATTGTCTCACACACTGATCCTGAGACAATGCTACTCAGCAGTGTTAGTGGAGCAAGGATTTCTTCCTTTAGGATGGAGGATTATCAGGAGATATATAATTTTCCATTTCCAGTGAGCAGGATGGATGCATTGTTCTACACCCCCAAAAGGAGCACGAACACAAGAGACATATTGAAGTGTTATGTAAAGGAGCTAGCAAATTTGAGGACGACACCCAACCAGATATACAAGATGAAGAGACTCAGGAAGGCATATCCATTCTTCATCATCCTTGCATACCGCTTGTATGGATAAGGGAGTACAGAGACCTTCTAGCTTAGTTGGGTTGCTATGTTGGATCAGCTAGAAAGTGAAGGAAAATTGTTCGACTAGTCCAACATGTTGGATATCTAGTTGAAGGTGAATCTATCCAATGCTCGGAGTCTGCTCAAAGATAACAAGAAAAATTCTTTAGGTCTGCCAACTTGCTCAAAGAAATCTATGCCTCTCAACAATTTCTTGGCATGGGTTGGGCATGAACACCTTCAGAGAGCATTGTGAATGTATATTGCAAGTTTCTCTTAGATTTCAACTACTGAGGAGTCATGGCTTGAATATCTCATGATTTAATGTTATGAAACCAGCTCACAAAAATATAGAAAAGAGAGATCCACGCCTTAGAATTCAGCCTCTTCGAGGGGGCAACCTCCTTTACATTACATAAATGAACAATTCTTCGATGATACAAATGACAAAACCTCCTTTCTATATATAGGAGTCTAAGGAGTCACAATATAATCCAGCCGACCTAACAATAATAATATAAAGCCACAAAAATAACAATAGAGGGATTCTATGGGGCACAGAAATAACAATATGGGGGTAATAGGGGCACAACAATATAAATAAGGGGTATAACTACAATAGTAATGGGGTAATCACTAGTATTATAGGGACCCAACATGCCCCTCTCCTTCAAAAAAGTGTTGTCCTCAACGCTTGAGTAGTTCTGGATACTTCTGCATAAAATTCTCATCCTCCCATGTGGAATCTTCAACAGATAAATTCTTCCACTTGATAATATACTCTGAAATTGATCGATTTCGTAGCTGTCGAGTTCTTCTTTCTGTGACTGCTTATGGTTCCAATATAATTTTTCCTTCCTCATCAAGTTCTGGCAATATTGTTTGAACTGGGAGCTTGTCACCTATAACCTTCTTTAAACATGAAACATGGAAAACTGGGTGCAATCGAGAAGCTGCAGGAAGCTCCAATTTGTATGCCATAGTACCAATCTTTTGCAACACCTTGTACGGACCATAATACTTTGGTGATAATTTATTATCCTTCTTAGCTTGCTTTAGGGACATTTGCTTATATGGTTGCAGCCGTAGGAATACCCAATCACCTACATCAAAACTTCTTTCACTGCGATGTTGATCTGCCTGTTGTTTCATTCTATTTTGTGCCAACACGAGGTTATCCTTTAAGAGTTGGAGGACTTTTTGTTGATGTTCGATGTGATGTTCCACTGCCTGAACCTTAGAATTTTCTCTTAAATATGATGTGATGGATGGTGGTTGATACCCATAAAGTGCCATAAATGGGGTCATTTTTGTTGCTGTATGGAAGGAAGTGTTATACCACCATTCAGCCAGAGGCAACCATTTGACCCATTGTGTCTGTTTATCAGATAAAAAGCAACGAAGATATCCTTCCAAACATTTGTTTACTATCTCAGTTTGCCCATCAGATTGAGGATGATAAGATGAGTTATGAGCTAACTGAGTACCAAGACAAGAAAATAATTTTGTCCAAAAATTTCCGTGAAAATGGGATCTCTGTCACTTACAATAATCTTTGGGTTTCCATGTAGCTTTTGAACTGTTTCCATAAATGCAGTAGAAATTGTACTGGCTTTAAATGGATGTGATAATGCACAAAAGTGTGCATACTTGGTAAGTCTGTCAACTACCACCATGATGACACTCTTTCCCTCAGACTTGGGTAAACCTGTGATAAAATCCATTGAAACCTCCTCCCAACGTTGGCTTGGAATGGATAAAGGTTGTAATAGACCTGGTGTCTTAATTGTTTCAACTTTATTTTGTTGGCAAACCAAACATTCCGCCACAAACTTTTGAATATCTCTTTTAAGGCCATCCCAAAAAAATTCCTTCTTAACCCTGTGGTAAGTTTTTAAAAATCCTGAGTGCCCTCCTAAGGGAGAAGTGTGCAATTCCATAAGAATCTTTTGTTTTAGCTGGGAATTCTTACAGAGGTATAAGCGATCTTTGTACCATAATGAATCATTTTGCCAGCTAAATGTATCAGAAGTACTGGAATCTTGTTGTAGCTTTCGAATAAGTGCCCACACTTCTTCGTCATTCTTCCATTCCTCCCTTGCTTCGTTTATCCAATCTGGTTGGATAATAGAAATGGCACACAACAATGCTTCCACATCCTCATCCTTTCTTGAGAGTGCATCTGCCACCACATTTTGCTTACCTTTTTTGTAGATGATTTCAAAGTCATAACCCAACATCTTTGTGACCCACTTTTGTTGCTCTTCAAAGGATAATCTTTGTTCTAAAAAGTATTTAAGGCTATCATGATCCGTTTTTACCTTGAAGTGTCTTCCCATTAGGTAGGGTCACCATTTCTTAAGTGCATGGAGTATTGCCAACATTTCCTTCTCATAAATAGCTTTGCTTAAAAACTTTCCCTTGATTGGACGACTTTCAAAAGCAATGGGTCTTTCATCTTGCATTAGAACAGCACCAATTCCATTTCCTGAAGCATCACATTCCACAATAAAGGTTTTTGTGAAGTCCGGTGTAGCTAAGACCGGTGCTTGGCACATTGCCTCTTTAAGATGTTCAAAGGCCTTTGTTGCTTCCAGAGTCCATGAAAATGAATCTTTCTTCAATAATGTTGTTAGAGGTGCTGCTATTCTCCCATAATTCTTAACGAACTTGCGATAATACCCTGTCAACCCAAGAAATCCTCGCAGATGCTTTATGGATGTGGGGATTTTCCATTCCTTAATGGCTTTAATTTTTCTAGGGTCTACCTTAACTCCTTCATGAGATACAATATGACCCAAATATTCCACCTCCTGGACTCCAAAGAAACATTTGGATCTTTTTGCATATAATTGTTTCTCCTCCAATAGTTGTAGCACCCTGTCAACATGTTCAACATGATCCTTCCAAGACTTGCTGTAGATTAGTATATCATCAAAAAATACTAACACAAATTTTCTAAGGAATGGTTTGAAAATTGAATTCATCAAACCTTGAAATGTTGAAGGTGCATTGGTAAGGCCAAAAGGCATGACCAAAAATTCATAATGACCCTCATGAGTTCTAAATGCCGTTTTTGGAATGTCTTCAATCTTCATTCTGATTTGATGATATCCCGAACGAAGATCCAACTTGGTGAAGTAAATTGATCCATGCAATTCATCCAGTAATTCATCAATGACAGGAATGGGGAACTTATCTTTAATATGAGCTTGTTGAGCTCCCTATAATCTGGACACATGCGCCATGATCCATCCTTCTTGTGCACCAATACTACTGGAGCTGAGAAAGAACTTTGACTCGGTTGAATTATACCAGCCTCTAGCATTTCTGCAACCATACGTTCAATTTCACTTTTTTGGACATAGGGATATCTGTACGGCCTGATGTTTGGAGGAACACTTCCTGGAATCAGATGAATAGCATGATCATGATCACGCATAGGTGGGAGACCTTTGGGAGTCTCAAATACCTTGGAATGATTGTCCAGGACTTTTTTGAGATCTGGAGAAATAGATGATTCCAATGTGGAAACATCTAGTGAACATAATTGTGCAATTACACCTCTTTTCTCCTTTTTTAGAAGCTTTGTCATGCCATTAGAGCTGATTATCTTTCCTGGTTTCCCTGCAATACCCCTTAATTCAACTTCCTTTCCTTCCACAAAAAATTTCATGAAAAGTTCTTGAAAATTAAAAGCTATTGTACCCAAGGATTGTAGCCATTGGACTCCTAGTACAACATTAGCACCTCCCATTGGAATGGAAAGCATTGGGCTAGTCAATACATATTCTCCCATGGATAGCTTGATATTATGGCACTTTCTAGAGAAATTTATTGTTCCTCCATTTGCAATCATCACTTGACACTCTGGTGCTGGATATAGGAAGCAATTCAATTCTTTTGCTACCCTACAATGAATAAAATTGTGGGTGCTTCCTGAATCAATCAACACTATTACCTTTTTCTTCTTGATTTGTCCTTCTATCTTGATGGTTTGAGGAGTGGTAATTCCCGCCAATGCATTACAAGATATGGTTGGATTTATTTTTTCTTCATCTAGGATTTGTTCCTGGAGTATATCCTCTTCTTTTGACCTTTCTTGCTCCTTTTCTTCTTCCTCTTCACAATCTATGTAGAATAATTTCTTCTCAGCACACTTATGACCTTTTGTGTATTTGCTATCACAATTGTAACAAAGCCCTTTTGCTCTTTTTTCTTCCAATTGTTGTGGTGTCAACCTTGTAGGTTGTGGAAGACTATGGGAAACAACACTTCCGTCTTTATAGTTGTGAATGGTATGCTTCCTAGTTGCCATAATTTTGCTTTCCATTTTTCTTGCTAACCTGAATGCCTTCTCTAATGAATCAGGTTCCCAAAGGCGAACATCATGTAGGATATTATCCTTTAAATACCCTATGAACACATCAATCCTATGCTCCTCTGGAATATCTTTTACCCTTATGTTCAATTTTTGGAACTCCTCAATGTGCTCCATTATTGAACCCTTTTGATTGAGACTTATCAATTGGCTAAAAAAAATGTTGCTTTTTGTATCCTCATAATGTGCTATCAATTCTTCCGTAAAAATTGCCCAAGTGATAAATTTTTTACGAGAGCAAAGCCATTGATACCATACAAACTGATTTGGTTCCAAATATACAGTTTCCATACGTACCTTTTGTGTGTTTTGCACATTATTGAGATCGAAGAACTGCTCCATCTGTAATATCCATGTGGCGGGATCCTTGCCATCAAACTTCCTCATATCAATTTTTGGAATATGGTGGGTCTTCGATCCAACATTAGTGTCTATGGAATCATGATTAACATTACTTTTGTTCACATCATGAGTTTCCTTTACAACCTTTTCACCATTAGTAAGTATTTCTTGTAGAAAATTTGTCAAATCTGTCTTCAGATCTGCCATGTCTGTCTTCAAATCTGCCATGTCTCTCTTCAAATCTATCTTTGAATCATCCATCTTAGCTTCCATGCCCTTTATCTTAGATTCCACGCCACTTATCTTAGCTTCTGTTAGCTTTTGTGAGCGTGACATTTGTTGCACTTGTTCTTGTAATTTTGATATATCATGTAGCATTTCTTCTTCTTCTTCATGAGTCATGCTAGAGCTTTCAGGTTCGTTACTAGGTGTTTGAATTTTCGTTCCTCGGGGCATCAGTTACCGATAATAATGCTTTACTATGCCCTTTGAATTCCTTCAAACCAAGCTTACACAAAAATTTAAAAAAAAAACTACACACCTTTTTTCACTTTATAGAAGCCTGATATTGAATCTGATGTATCTCTGTAATTTCGGATCATCCAGTTCTGAAATTACTACCTATAGTATCCTTCTACGTCCTCTTTCCAATGCCACAAGTCTGAGCCAAATTGGATTCTCCAAGGAAGAGTTATGTGAAATCTCCCACAGTGACTTGCTTTTAGACTGGTTCAGTAGAGCGAACTTGTACGACGTGCCACGAGTCACTGTTTCAACCTTTGAATCTGAAACATACACACAAGAAACTAAAATCCGTCCTCTTTCTTTACCTTTTTACGAAATTTCAATCTGATCCTCAGAGAGAGAGTTATGACAATTTTCCCCAGGTCACCTGTTTTGAATGTAATTCAGGAGTCTGCAAAAACACCAACTTTCTCAGATCATATCTCCGAACATATCACGCGAAAATATCTGAAATTTGGACCCAAGTTTCAGCGCCAATTCTTCTCAAATGGGTGTTTTCTGCGACTTCGGAAACGTCCCAGAAAAAAAGTTATAGCGAAAATGCCACGATGACCTGTTTGGAGCAGCGAAACCCTAGAATCCAAAGCTCTGATACCAAATGTTATGAAACGAGCTCACAAAAAGATAGAAAAGAGAGATCCACGCCTTAGAATTCAGCCTCTTCGAGGGGGCAACCTCCTTTACATTACATAAATGAACGATTCTTCGATGATACAAATGACAAAACCTCCTTTCTATATATAGGAGTCTAAGGAGTCACAATATAATCTTGCCGACCTAACAATAATAATATAAAGCCACAAAAATAACAATAGAGGGATTCTATGGGGCACAGAAATAACAATATGGGGGTAATAGGGGCACAACAATATAAATAAGGGGTATAACTACAATAGTAATGGGGTAGTCACTAGTATTATAGGGACCCAACAGTCAACAATTTCTTGGCATGGGTTGGGCATGAACACCTTCAGAGAGCATTGTGAATGTATATTGCAAGTTTCTCTTAGATTTAAACTACTGAGGAGTCATGGCTTGAATATCTGATGATTTAATCACCCCTCTATACACGATGATCTTTGAACAAGATCTGCACTGCATGTCCCAAGTAGTAATGGAGATGTTGTTAAACATTGCAGATTGATATATCTCACCCGAGGGCACCTTCATCGGGATGTATAGCATGGAGAAAGCTCCACATGTGTTGTTGAGGATTTCCACAGACAAGTTGGTCATGTAGGAGCGTGCATACCACATCTCAATAGAGTTATCAGCTCGTTTGCACAGGAAGAATAAAGCACCATGGTTTACACTTCCTGTGTGAATTTGGTTGTATACGATTGGGAGTTTGAAAGAAGTGGATGCCATGGAGGTAGACTTCAAGAAGTTTAAGTTCGGCACGAAGAGTTTCAACCCGTACGACCCACATGGTTTATGCAAGGACCACTATGCGAGAATGTATTATTCTTTGATCCATGGGGCATGTCATTCGCCAGAGGAATACCCATGGAGATATTTTTATAAGACTTCTAGGCTCAATGAACTGATTAGCATTGTAGCAGAGTGGCTAGAAGCACTCAAGGAAGCAGCACCATAGGGAGCAACAACAACAGTAGTAACAAGAAGAAAATTTGTGCAAGAGAAAGGCAAGCAGAAGGTTACCAAAATCATAGAGATGGAGCAAACATAGAAGTTTAAGGAAGACCCACTTGTGGAAAAGGTAGCTTTGGAGATAGATCTAAAGAGGGAATAGCATGATAGGAGGATAGCACAAAGAAAGAGAGAGAAGCAAATACTGGAAGATGTATAGAGGATGTTGCAAGAAGTCCAGCAGAAGTTCAAGGAAGAAGAATATTTGTACAGAAGAGAGAAGGAAGTGCAAGGTGCATAAACAGTGCAAGCTGCGCTGATACAGATTGAGTACTCTAAGCTAACAATAGATGAGGAACAGGGTGAGTAGCCAAAGGAACAAGAACTTGCTCCACAAGATGAACCAATATTAGAACATATGCACATGGAGATGGAGTAGCCGAAGTAGGATCAAGATGTTGAACTCATTTCAAAAGAAACCGAGGTCACTCCATGGGCTTCACCATCTCAAAAAACAAAGAAAGTCCCTAGTGAACAAGAGGATACTATTCTCCTTAACGACTATTGAGGAAGAAAAGTGTACAACATAGCCTCCGATGACTCACAACACAAAGGTGTACAAACACATAGAGTGTGCACCCCAGATGAGCATGCATCACCTACGCACTTTGAAGAATTGGTGATTGTGTCATATGTACGTAGACATCCAACCACCTTGGCTGACACTACAAAGGAATATGTCAAAGCCATGAGCTTGAGCATTAAGTTCTTCATAGTAGAAAATGAGTTCATGGCTAAGGAGTTGCAAGCATCCAGGAAGAGAGAGGAATATTCAACATAATTCACCAGATTATAGATGAAGATGGACATACTTGCTGAAGTATCGGCTCTTGAGAGAGTCACATGGAGACTGTATGACAGGTTCGTCACTATGCACAAGGTAGCTTTCCATATACATGGTCATTAGCAGCACTGCGCCAAGATAACGTGAACAATCACATATATAAATGTTGCAATTGATCATGTATAGATATGAAGAATAAGTTACAAGGGAGCCCCACTTCATTTGCACAAGATGATGAATCCGCAGGTAGAGTTGGACAAAGCACCCATCCATAGTCTAATTCAGAACTACGAAGAACTCTAGCCACTCATCACCATTGTGGAGACTTCGTATGCACAGTTGTACAAGAATTTGGATGTTGTGTTGTGTAACTATGACACCCCGTCGATTACTATGCTCACAGAGGCCAAAGAGAAGAACCAAGTCAAACTAGAGCTTCATGTGTACTTTGATCAGTTGATGCTCATGGCCACCAACACAAATTTGCAAGTCAATGCATATAACATGTGGATGTACATCGCTGGTTTGGGCTTGTGCAAGACTAAGCTACGTATGTTACAGGACGAGTTGGAAACAAGATCCAAATTAGTATACCCAAAAGCAATGGAGGCAAGAGTTAGTTTCCAAAAAGACATCATCAAAGAGTACGCAGACACCATTGCACACTACCGAGAATGGCATCAGTTTGTCATTGAGGATCACAGAGAGGAGGTTGATGAGCTGGTATTTTCATGACCGTACGAGTCTTAGTGTTTCCTTTTCTGGCTAACGCAAGCAAATTTTGTCCCACATGGTTATATGTGAAAATGTATCATTTTCTAAACATGATGTAAAGTGAAATTCCAAGTGTCAATAGTGGAATACAAACAATGATATGTAATTTAAATAGTTACGTAATGATGTTGAAGAGTCATGAGTGTAGTCCAAGAGTCACAAATGGGAATGTCAAAGGTCACCCCACCCTTTGTTATAAATAGAACCTCATAACTCATATACTGGGCTTTTGGGGAGCCAAGCTTTTGCTAAGCATTGCTTAGAGAGGGCTTGGAGAGTATTGTGATGAGCCTTCACTTCTCCATAGTGTAGAGTGAGTACGTCTCTTTAGAGGAGCATGCGGTGTTTACTGTGACATTCCACTATTGGGGCTAGTGCCTACCATGGTTTTATCTATGGATGGAACTTTTACTTTATATAATATAAGAGAGTCAACACGTTTCATGCATATGATGTTATTGTATTTCGACTATTCTGGTTACTTTAGAAATTTATGTAGTTTTACTTACACATTAACATATGGACTATTCCATATGTGATTCTATGAATCTTATTGAACTGTGTTACTGGTTTAACTCATTACCTTGGATTGTCGACGATTCTTCTTTCCAGTTTGTGATGTCGTTCATCACATGTGTTCCTTTCAGGATGCATATTATTACAGCCTTCTAAGGGACACACTTATTTTTTTCTCGCTGTGTTAAAACCTCCCCATGCATCTCTCTTGACTCACTACAAGGTCACACAATTTCTTTCGAAAAGGATATCTTGCTTACCTCTGCATGCTATCATAGTCAAGGCATAGCTTTACTACCCACTACTTGGAGTCCTACTCCAAACGGTATGAAGTCTAGTTGGGGCTTATTACTAGCGAGATCTCGTGCATCCAACATTATCAATAGAGGCATATGCTGATAAGAAATAAACTAATATTTCATATAAGTAATTAAATTAAGAATATGTCTCCTCATGATTTTCTACTAGAAGAGAAAATCATAAGGGATTCTTGTCGAACATGTCTTCATGATTAAAGAAAAATTTTGCATGCTTGCTTGATATCGGTTGAGCTCCTCTCAAACTTTGCTTGGCTGCTAGAACATTGTAGATGTTATCACTCAAATTTTCCTAGAAGTTGTTGGGAAGAGGAAAGGGGTTCGAGGTAACCACACACCTACTTTTAAGTATAGAATATAGCCAATATGTACTCAAAGAGGGCTCTCTCTTTGTGATTTAGCTTGGTTTTGAAAGATATTAGACTAGTTTTGAAGTTTAGGGTTTTTTTATTGTATTTGGGTGGTGAGATTCAATAGCAGAGGGGTAAAAATGAGTAGCTTAGGCCATTAGGCTAATGGAGTCAAAGAAGATGGCTTAACTGGACTTAGTTTCTTAACAAAATATGGTTTCACAGGCCAAGATGGTCAAACAAGGAACAAATGGCAACTTGAGATAAATGGAATGGGTTGAAAATGGGTGAAGGGCAGTTAAGAATCCTTCAACATATTTAAATAGGGAACTTGAACGATTACTACTAAAGAGTAGTTAAGTATTCTTTAATAAATAATCGAAATGAATGAACTAGAAAACAAGAGCAATTAAGATTTCACTGTTTATACTGATTCAGAAGAAAACATGGAGAATAATAACAATTGAAAACATAGTGCAATCAAGCATATTCTGAATTATTCTTTTTCGTTTATCATTCAGATGTGAAACATAGATGATATAATAAACAAGGAAAACTTTAAAACATAAGGTATATAGGACTTATTGATCTGGTGTTTGCTTCAAGAAATCTGTGAAAAGTCCTTTGCTTCAATTCTTTATCCAGCAAGGCATACAAAAGTTGGTCCAACAACAGTTTATTCCAAAATAGTCAATGTTACAGCAATGTCTAAGAATCCATCCTCAATACTCCAATTGAGGGGTTATTTATACAAAAAGTCTTTACAAAAAATATCTCATAACAGAGTGAGATATATTCTAGGGTGACTAAGAGTAGGTTACATGAGAATAGAGCCAACTAGTCTCGAAGATAGGAGAAAGGTAAGCTAATGTTGTGCTGTTCCTTTTCTTGCTAGATGTGCTGGAGGCAAGCCCTATGATTTGGCTTGTTGTTGTCTTCTTTAGTAACACTGTGCTGGCTGCCCTATTTTGACAATAATCTTTACTTGTTTTGATACACTTTGACTTGTTTAACCTTTGTTCATCTCTGCTCATGTTTATTCATCTTACCACAGTAAATAGCTTAAAATTTACATTTTACCAGGGATAAATTTATAAAATTTCCAACATGTCTTCCCACCATTTTTTCTCTAGCAATCTGTGTTTCTGAAGTTTCCTCGAAGTTTCATCAGTCTCTATATATCTGAAAAAGGTAGGTTGGATTGGGAATAAGTGTTTTATCTCATGCTCAACATAGAATAAGTTCTCTAAGCTGTCATAGAGAACTCGGCCTGTGGGGAGTGTTTTTATTCCTGATGCACTTGTTGATGAACTAGCTTGATTGCCAGCATACTTATTCAATTTTCTTACATAATCTATATGCTTCTTTAGTTTGTCATTAATCACCAAAGGACTTGGTAGCCCTTTATTCTGAAAAATAGTGAACTTCTCCATAAAAGAATTAATTTCCGCCCGCATATCTTGACATCTTCTCTCCAAATTCTACATCAAAGTTTTCTTGGTTAGCACCCTTTTGATTTCCAAAATAGTATCTATCCTATCTGCGATGCCAAGTTCTTCCAGTTGTTCCTTATTTCTATTAGTCAAAAGATGTATGAGCCGGTTGGCTTGATCAGGTATTTGTCCTAACAGAGCTTTTGTCTTTTGAATTTCTCCCTGTGTTGCTTTCACTAGATCACTTTTTCATAGATTACTTGGATATATGGCCATACATCATTTATGGATTGGGTGATGTTGGCCCAAAGAATGTTCTTGATCTCTGCAAGAGGCTTGTCAAAAGTGAGATCTTTTTCTAATTTTTTCACTTTATTTTCTAATGCTTTGATCTCCCTTTTTTTTTCCACAACATTTATTTTGGAGATATCATAATTTCTTTCTACCTTAGCCAACTGCTCTTGACTTGTTTTAATTCTAAAACTTGTAGTCTCATTTCTTCCATTGCCTTTATCAACTTTTCACTGATAAAATTAGCATTGCCACCTTGTCATGTTCCTGTTGTTGTTGTAACTGTGACCACCTCTGTTGTGGCTGCTGGGATGTTTGGACCTAATGCTGTTCCAAGTGTAGAAGGGATTGTTGTTGAGACTATGGGGATTACATTAGGAGGCTGAGAGGTCGACTCTCCCTACCTATCCTTCATTGCCTTTTCTAATGTTTGCTCTCTGTCATTCAATCTTTCATTGATTTTCAAGAGGAGATCCATCATCTCTTCTTCAGATTTATGCTTTATAACCTCAGCAGTCTATGGATGCCTTGAAGGAGGCAACTTTAGCTACTTGCTCAAGGCAGCAATGTCTTCTTCTTTCTTCTTTATTAGTGCTTCTACACCTTTTACATCTTTCAGATCATGTCGCAATCCAATGATGATTTCTTCTAATGATTTTACTCTGTTCTCCTTAGCCAGGGAGGAGATTTTTTTCTAAGTTCAGTTGGGCAGTTGTATTATCCAAATAATTTTGTAGCCTGTGAGCCATCAATGCTTTACTGGCTAAGGTCGAATAGACCATTTCTCCTGTTTTCTTGTGAAGTTCAATCTGATCCAAAGGATTAATATCCTTAGCCAAGACTTCTAGATTTGTCCTGATATAATGTGCTACTTTTTGAGGTTGTTGAACCTTTGGCTTGAAGTAGCTCATTATCATCTTGCCCTCTTGAATGTCGTAGGTTGACATCAATCTCTGTTGGTTTGTGGGGGCCATTTTCAAATATTGATTGTAAATTTGAAGTCTTACTAGATCATTTTAGGCTTTTATTTCTATGAATGTCTTCTTGATATCTAAGGCCTCTTTATTTTGTGGCCTGGTGGATGATACTTCTGCACTGTGTTGTCTTTCTAGCTCCTGCCCCTGTGAGCTAGTGGATGTTTCTCCGAATGGGGAAGTTTTTTGACTAACTACTCTTTCTACTCTTTGATTGTCTGTAGTTTCTTCAATAATTTTATCTTATAAAAGAGGATTTAGTCTTTTCCTCTTTGTCCTAGGTTGTCCTGCAGGTCCACTGGTGGGGGTAGTGGTTTACCTGTCCCTCTTTTTATTTCTTTCCTCATTTAGAGGAGTCTACAAAATTGGACTTTTTGCTACTTTAGTTTGAGTTGGAGGAGTTGGTACTTGACCCTATTCTTTGGAAATTCCATGTTGATTTGTCATTTTAGGTTGTTTTGTGGTCTCTACTTCCTTTCCTTTGGATGTTCCTGTGGCTGGTATGTTGACTTCCTGTGGAGGATGTTGAGAAGTTCTAGTAGTGGATGTACTAATTGTTGATTTGTGAGACAACTTTAATGGTACCTACCCAAAAGAATCCAAGTCAAGGGTTTTCCTAAGATCTCTCGTAGCATTTTCCATATTGACCTGCTCATTAACCTCTTCTACTAAGGTCCCCTCTATCCATTCATCCAGGTTTGCAAATTGTTCAATTTCTAGGATCCTATGATGTATATAAGGGGATAACCTATTCTTCATCCTTCTGTCACATATAAAACTGCAGGGGTCATATGGCACCCACCTAAAACTCTTTTGTAATCTAAGGTGGTCTTCTAATATTTTTCAGCTTCTTTCCATGCATCCCTATTGTTGATGACAAAAGGGCCTAGCTGGTTCCTAATTCTTAGCTGAGCTTTCTTCTTAGCACCACAAAAATGGACTAAATCTGCATTTATGATCTGTCTCAAATATTCTAATGCAAATAATCTCATGGGAACATACTTGGGCAACTTAAAAGGCCAAAGTTCAAACCCATACATCCTGATTTCTGTGTGATCTTTATATAGGTACCAGACACCTGTCTTGTACTGCTTAGAGAGCTGGAGAATTTTCTTCATGTCACCACTAAACCTAGGAGGGGACACTCCTATCAACAGAGTGGTTGCTGGATGTAAAAACAGGTCAATAAACTCACTATAAGTGTAAGGGGACTCACTGGTATTATGAAATATTGGACTCCAAAAGATAACAGATCTAGGATTTCCTTTGGTGTCCATTTTCTTGATAGCGAAAGAAAAGTTATCTAATTGATAATATAACATAAGATGGTATATGAAAGAGGTGTATTTGAAAACTCATTCCCTTTCCAAATTCAGGAATTGGTCATGCATTCTATTGGAAATATAAGAGGCATAGTCATATCTGACAATAGGGGTTTGTCCTGGAGTAAAGATTGATAGTAACACTAGGGTGATATCATAAACATATTCACTAGAGATAAATCCCATAATTAGGGATATCATATCAATAATGAGTGTTCCAGTTTCAGTGAAGAAAGCCTGTAGATAAGGAGGTGGACCTTTGGGCTGGTGCTTTGGCAACATGAAGGTTTGAGAAATACGAGTCACTTCTGATTTGGATAACTTGGATGCTTTTTCAAGTAAATATGCCATGGAAATAGGAGTGAGGGGCTGACTGGAGTGGAACTCCAACATTTCATTGATGGATTGAGAAGTTATGGGAAAAAGGATTGTTTGGCTTGGGGACATGACAACTCTATGGTTAGGATCATAATTAGCACAACATTGATGAAGTATGTCTGGGAAAACATGGACTGAGGGCAGGAAATATATGGGAAGGTTAGATTCCCATAGTCCAAAAATGTCAGACTTATTCAGATAACTATCTCTGGCTTAGCAGAAGGCCTGAAGATGGTTTTTAACACTAGATAGGTCTTTTATCTGAAAATATTTGTCGGCCAGAGGTAGATAATCTAAGTCTTTGTGAGGTGCATTCATGGGTGCTACATTCAGGGCTATAGGGGTTTCCATTTTGGTTCTTGTGGATTCAAAATGGAATTTAGACTTTCTGTGAGAAAATAGACCAAACAACAGGTTTGGGAACTTTTTATGGCAACCACAAAATTGTCCTAGAACTAAATTTTGCCCTTTCTTGTAGAATTTTCATTAGAAAACTAAAATCACAGGGTTTCAGGGTAGACTGGAAAAATACCTGTATCAAGGAAGTAAAAACTACAATGGTAGGTCAGATGATAGGCTGCAGAGTGCGTCACAATATATTTTCTGATCAGGTGGCGGTTGAGAAGCTAGAACAGTTGACTCAGACGTTGTTTTGCATGGGGGCACTGGTCATAGCATATAATAGTGAAAATGACTCCTTTTTGTTCTATTTAACAAAACTGAGGTTGGCAGGGTTTTTTGGGTTTATCGAGCGGATGTTACAAGCAGAGATAGGACATTTTTTCATTTTATGGAGGGGTGGTAAGCGGTATGTGCTTGCACCGCTTTTGGGGTTGGGCGGTTTTGGACCGAGCGAGAGCGAGCATATACACTGCATGACACGTGGCGGGGGTACGAGTGGAAAACCATCTGGCAATCGCATGTTAAAGCGCGGTCACGAGGGGGGCTGCGATATTAGCGTCGACTATCAGATGAAAGGGGAGTGATCCGACGACAGACGAGAGTGGAGATTGGAGGAACTTTATTTGCAGTGGGCCCGATGTATTTAGTAATATTTTGATCATATCGACGTGAAGGAAATTGGTTTAGGGGTGGTTAGGCTGTTAATGAATTTCAAATAAATTCATTAATCCCTTTTGAGTGATGACTATGGTTGTATTCAACCGAGGCAGGCTATATAAAATGTCGGGGATTTATATATAATTAAATAATACAGGAAGGGGAATGTTTTTTCGAGATTTATATAATATAGGTTAAAAGGTTAATATGACATATGAGTGTAAAAGTGCCAAGTAAAAGATCTAAAGAGTATATTTAACTTAGGCTAAAGATAAAAAGGGGTTTTTTAGGTGATATTGTGCATTATTCCTACGTAAAATAGGATTTTACTTAGGAAAATTTATGAAATGACATGAATGGTTTATGGATGTTACTAAGTACTCAGGATTTTAAATCATTGGGGCGAGGGTTGGGTACCTCCAAATGTCAGAGAAATTCTCTGAGCCCCTTTAATTTGCAAAGAACTTAATACTTCAGGGGGAATTAGTAAAATCTTTAGGGAAAAATGTGAATGCAATTAATTATTTAACCTTGTTTTTCTTGAACTACATCAAGTGAAATATATGCCTTGCACTTGTGATAAAAGTGAAAATTAACACATTTCAGAGACATTATCCATCACAAGTAACTCTGCAACGCTATCTACCTACCCTGCCTACTTTAGCCTAACATTTTTTCTTGTTTATTAGGGTGCACTTGGACTGGCAAACCCTTATCACACTTTTTCTTTTACATATGGAAGTCTATCTAAATCTAACCTTATTACATCCAAGGGCTCAGTTTAAATTGTTGAGCTCCTTTTATTTACTCTACCTATCTACTTATCTGCCAAGATTAAACAGTTTGGTCAGATTTTATTCTCTATCTCTATAGCATGAAATTGAAAAATGAATGATCCAAGTTTAAACAGTTTGACTCTTCATCAATTGTGGCATAAGTTTAACAAGCTACACACAATTACTTAGTACAGAAAATGAAATAGTGGTGGGATTTAGACTTGCACACTTTCCTTGGTCTTTCTTTTGGTGGGGTTCATTTTTCTTCACCTTTTTTACCATTTTATTTCTTTTCACCCTTTGATTTTTCTTTTAGGGTATACCCTCTTTACATTTTTTTAAATTTTTTGATTTTTTGAAAATATGGAAAGCCTTTGCAACAAGAAAAGGTATGAACATATTCGTAGCTCATCAAGTCAATCATGAAATATGACACCTATTGGTATAGGAGTATAACAGTAGATACAGTTTGATTTTTTTTTTGAATTATAGATCTTTCAATCTCTCTATCTTC
Source organism: Pinus tabuliformis (assembly GCA_031772625.1). NCBI lineage: Eukaryota > Viridiplantae > Streptophyta > Pinopsida > Pinales > Pinaceae > Pinus > Pinus tabuliformis. Next base: position 371,619,301 of record CM062818.1, read on the forward strand.
CCAAATCATGACGATAGGTGGACATCCATTTGCAGAACAATTGTCATCTATATGTACCTTTCATCCCTTCATTGGTGCATTGAAACCTATCTAACCATGGAGATGGTTGAAGAATTTGATATTAGAGGCGGAATGAGCAAGATTTTTTAGTTGCGGAGACGTTTTAATTATATTTCACAAAGGAAAAATGGATCCTAAAACATGCATGATTAATACCTTTTATATGCTCAAGTAAGTTTGTGATGACCTTGATTAGGCTTAAAATGCAACAAGATGGTCACAAAAAGGTAAAGGAGAGGGAAAAGGGGTAGTAAGAAAGAGAACAATTTCGGACTTCAATATTGTCCTGAATGGAAAATTACCTATGCTCAGAAAGATCATATATGTTAAAAAAAAAAATTATATATGTGAATCGAAAGAAATAGGGATTGGATATGGATTTGTGTTGCTAATAACACAGGAAGTAAGCCCCTAATCAAAATGGGCAAGGAATACCCTAGAAAAATTGGTGAATATTGGCCTAAGGTGTGTAGGTGAAACCAAATGTTGTTAGATAGGAACATTATTTCATTTATATTTTATCAATCAAAAACCTGTCATGCATTCCTGGATAACCAAATTGACTCCTGTATCAAATTTGGTTAGAAAATACTCAATTCTTTTTGCAAATGCTCATCCAACTTCACAAATATTCACATCCTTCGTTAACTTTAATGAAATTTTTAATTCTATCCATGAGGCTCCTACTTTGAAAATGTTTTTGTTTTCTTTGAAAGTATAACATATATGGAAATGGTTTTGTGATTTGAGCACATGGAGATATCCTCATTTCCACATTTGATCAAAAAAAGTTCAGAAGTTTTTGTTTATGGGTATGATGAAGAAAAATCTGTTGTATTTGATGCACATGTTTGTGTTGATATTTGTTCTAAAATGAAAGAGAACCTTGATTTTTTTCTTGTTTCATTCACCATATATCAAATTTCCAATGGGTTTTAGTTCAATGGTGAGGGTCATGGATTTCAAGTTGTCTACTCAGGTTCCAATTCCCAATAGTATGTTCTTTATCTATGCACTGATGTTGTGATTGTGATGACTTTATTTAACTGTGAACAATGAACAAGTTAACCATAGAGTATTTTTTATGGAATTTGGGTTCAAACCCCTTTATACAAAAATGTAGAACATAGTGAATTTATTCTAAGAGAGGCAATAAAAAATAATTTCATCATTATTAGATAGTCCTAAGGAGAGGCTTTTCCTCAAATCAAGATGAGTTCCATATTAAATATTGTTGTGTTTTATATTTCTAGACTTATAATGGAAATTCCTTTATTCACTATTGCCATACATACAGTCTAGGGAAAAGTTCCACTGCTAGAGCCTCCTAAAAGTCAAGATTTTCCTTAGAGAGGAAAAAATGTTTCATTTACATAAGCACATAAAGAATAATATCTTAGGAGCATCACTAAGAAATTAAAAAATGATTGTTGTAGTGAATTCCCTAATTCCTTATGGATAAGAGGAAGATATGATACTAAATTATTATTAGATCCAGAGGCAAAAATCATACCACAAAAGTATTCAACAACTTTAATGATCCTAGCAAAGATACAATGTAACCAAAAGAAAATGATGACTTTTTTGAAAAAGGACTCATACAACAATGCAAAAGTTTGTGGGAATGTAGAGGATTTTACATCAACAAGCATTCGTAGAAAAGAAAAAAAACCTAGGTTTTCGATTGATTAGAAGCCTCTCAATAAGGTCTAGAAAACATCAAATATCCATTTTCCCAACAAATCTTCCATTTTGCACATAATCAAAGGTTTCTATGCTTTTAGCAAATTTGAATTGAAGTCACAATTTTATCATATTGTGATTGCACTAGAAGATTGACATAAAATAGCATTTATATACGTAATGGCCACTACTAATGGAAGGTCATGCCATTTTGACTAAAAGGTGCCCTTATGAGTTTCAAAAGCCCATGGAAGACATATTTTGTCATTTATCTTGGTTGGTTTATTGTTTATATTGATGATTTGATCATTTGTTCCAAGAATCTTTAGTAACACCTTAGACACGTACAAGTATTAAGGTTGTCAAACATGTTCTTATCTCTTCTAAAAGTAAAATGGAAAATTGAGAAAAACAAAAATTGATTTCCTTGGAATATGAATGCATATTAAAAAAGGAAGGAATATTAAATGAAAACATGTTTTCAATTTGTTTTCTCAATTTTTTCATGACATAAAGAAAAAACACTACTTTAACACTCTTTTGGGTAGCCTAAATTATATCAGACCCTTTTATACAAGAGAAGCCTAGGATATTCATATTTTGAAGACATGATTGAAAAGGACACTCTAGCATGGAACCCAAAAACGAATGAACCACACAATCAATGTTAACCTTCACATGCAATCAAGACCAAGGATCAGCCATATCACATTATTTTGATATGTATGTTCTAATTAGTGACTACCTTGCTCTTGCTTCACATATGTAGGTTTTTAACCAATTCATAAAAGAAAAACCCAACATGAAGAGTTTCTAAAATAAACCAATAGGCGAACAAGCATCTAAATGAAATTTGTTAAGGCATGCCTCTTGAAGTTGATCATTTCTAAGAGTAAGCTTTTTTTTTTCGAAAAAATATTTTCTAAAAAGGTATTCTTCTTGTATTATTCTTACAAAAATCAAACTTTCAAGTGCTTTCTAATTTCCATAAAACTCAAATTATAATTTTCCAATAAGATTTTCAGTCCAGTGACATTGAATTTTTATATAATCGAAGACAATGAGATTCCTAGCGCTCCCATCAATTTTTACTATCTTAAGGTCAAAATAATTAGAAGTGGCTTTTATTAAAAAGATAGTGACGACCCATGAAGCATTTATTTCCTCAAAATTAAAAATTTCATCGCTAAATAACAAGAATCCAAAAATGGTTTTCATCTAGAACACTTGAACAAATTTTCCATTAGGTATTTTCTAAAATATTAAAATTTACCAAACGTTTAATAAACCTCCACAAAAATGGAAACCTGGGTGGGATTTGAGAGAAACATACATTGAAATATCAAAATGGTCTTGGAGTCCATTTGACCCATCAGATTCATTGTATATTCTCATTGTTCGAGAAATATTCTCTAGAGAAACGGTAAGAGCCATTATAACTTTACCAGAGTTATAGAAACTAAGGCCATGTTATAAACCAAGAAAATACTGAGAGGGGACGTGAATTAATATTGTGGAAATTTTAAAATTTTCTTTCATTGATAGAGAATACTAGGACACCAATAAACACTTTAGAAAAAATTCAAAGGAGCATCACAGTAATCAGCACAAGAAGCAAAAATAGAAGACATAAATTCTTCAAACTTTCCTTCAATTATTTTCAAAAAGGAAATCTTCTACTTGTTATTACAAGGTTCTATGGCTACAACCACAAGGAAGCTACTACTACCCAATTTATTAGCCACTTAGCTACCACAAAATGGAGCTACAACCCCTGATTTTTCAATTTCTACTGAAAGTATCTCCAACCATTATTGTTGAGAAACCACTACTAGAAGGAGCTACAACCCTTGATTTGTGAGTTTCCGCTTGGTTTAACTCATTGATTTATGTGTCATACCATTTTCAAACTCAAATCATGAAGGTCATTTTATTTCATAAAACAAATAAATTTCTCACCTCAATCACTCACGCCAAACACCATAAAATCACCTTAAACAATCTTTGATCACTGACCAATCTTCCATAAACACCAGCAATATCAACAACATTAACCTCTAAACTCTCTTTTCTTGCAAATTTGACTATGCTTATATAGAAATTGAGTTGGTAATTTTAATTTTTGAACTTTTAGTGAATTTTAGTTCTTCTCCATGCATAGCTTATTATTTTTTCGTATCTCCCACTATTGTCAAGTCTTATGAATGTGTTGTTAAATTCTTCCAACTCTGATATTCTTTCTCTAAGTTAAACTTTCAATTAAACTTCCAATTTTGTAATTCTGTAAAAATAATAAGGTTTAACTATAACTTTCCAAATTTGGTTGACTCCAAATTTGGCCAAACTTACAATTAAGCTTCTAAATATGTCCTTTCAACAAGATATGCTTCCAACTCATTTGTAACGCATTTTAGCCAACTTTTGAACCACCACATTTGGTGCAAAATTCTCAAGTTTAAACCTATCAATATGGTTATGCCTTAGGCCCTTACTATATGCCCTCAAGGACTTAAATCAAGACTCTAGAACTATTTTAGGCATGAGTGCTTTACAATAAAAACCTCCACTAGGTCCTTATATGTCATTTCCCTTAGGTTTCTAACCATCCACTCTATACCATCCATGGCTGTGCTCACAATATGCAATCGAGATCAGGTCATGGTGGGGAGCCTTCAACCTCCATTTCTTTATCCTTGTCTAAAATAAATGAAGCACATTTGTATTCTTCCAAAGTCTATCCTCTAGGATGATGTGTCCTGTGAGGAACCACCATGCCACTTGTTCTCTTCTGATTCGTTATCCACTTCTGCTCTATATGACATCTATGATCTAGATTGTCTCAACACCCTTTTTGCCTGAAGAATGTCCATGCTACTTGGTAAAAGACTTTTGCGATCCGTAATCGTTCGATGGCAGGGTTGAAGTGTCCCTTTGGTATGTTGCCTTGCACAAATGGATGATTCACTGAGTTATTGGGATGATGTGTCCTGCAACCTATATGTGACCTTTGTAAGGGTGCCCTATGTCACTAACTGAGTGGTTTCATGTGCCATTGATTTTTGGCCCACTTGGGTACCTAAAAATGCCGAATTCTCATGCCATGTGTCACATCGTCATTGGTACCACACCATGTTGACATAATAATGCCATTTTGTCTCCTTGTCAGCTCCATTGTCTAATAAATTTGCAATATGTGTCATATTTTGATTTGTCCACATGGCTAAAAGTACATGTCAAGACTCAACATATGGTGGAACTAGGGTCTCAACCTTTGTTTTTTGTTAATTTCCTTTGTTATTTGATTTCCTTCAGATTGAATTTCTATATGTTCCTGCCTCATGGACTACCTCTAATTCATCTATTATGCCAATTCATCTTGCCACCTTACCGTAACTCCCCTATTCCTGGGAATTCCTTTCCATCATACCTTTGGAGCTCCTAAGGAATTTTTTTGAGTTGAGCTATCTAGTGGGTCCTCCTCACTTGTTGGCCTCCACCAATCAACATTTTATCTGTTTCTTAGTCACTCAGTCATGTCCTCTTTGATCCTTGTCATGTCGCATCACTCTCCTTACTATCATGGTTTTTGGAGACCCCCCTCATCTAGTTTATTGGTAAAATGAGGACCGTTGATCTTCTGATCCATTGTTTGGAAATATGAACAATAGCAAACTCCCATTATTGTTAACCCTTAGGTTCACATGGGCTAATGCAATTTTCATGATGAATAGAAGGGGAGGCATGGCACTCATCTTCCTTCAAACTTCCACTGGATTTAAATGTCATTCTGTGCGAACTACTTTACTAAGGGAACCACATGTTTTTCCAAATGAAAATCTATCACCAACTAATAAAATATCACTAACTATAACTCTACAACTTTTACCCATTGAGCTTTGACCTGTAATAACTTTTGATCGTGGGGGAATTTGTTGACTTCCATATACCATTAGAAGTCTCTTTCATAGCTCTATCCATCTGAGTAATGTGCAAGTTCACTTGAAATGATATTCTAAACTCGAAATGGATCCAAATTTTTTGCTCCTTGACCAATCTTCTTGCACCCATATTTTCCTTTTCCATTAGTGAAAACTTATATCTCACACACTCAAAACATCTTCAAAAACATGGTTGCATAGGGTGCACTCTTGGGTTGCATGTAAGGTCCATGCATGCAACCTTATGTTGCTTTGTTTTTAACATATGCTCACACATAAAATAATAGCTGAAATGAAATTAAAAAAGCTAATAGAAAGTAACATAAATTAAAATAAAATGAAAAAAATGTCGCACAGAGCTTGTAAGCATTCCACATGTTTTACCTATTGAAAGATGGCATTCTACTAGAGTTGCACAAGTATCCACCTCTGCTATATTCTATGGACTAGTACAATATCATGCACTGCAAAAATGAAACTCGAACAAGGGTTGTGAGTAGGTATGGTACACAGGATATATGATAGAGGGACATCATGGCCTCTGAAATAACAATTAGGACACCTAATGAAAAAAAGGCGAATCATGTTCTTACCATACATGAAACGTATCTCCCAAAATGATCCAAGTGGATGTTGGTGGATACCCACCTATTCCACTTGGACCCCCCACCATTGTCTCTTTCATTTTTTTAGTTTCCTTAATCGTAGCACAATTTACTATTTGTGGCAGTTTTTCGGGTCCTGAACCTCTGGAGTTGTTTTGAGACCCTAAAGGATGTATTTTGGGAAAACACAGGCCAAGATGAGACATTGACCTAGGATGGCCACTCGAAATTTTTTTTTTCTCAGAAAGATCTTTCTGACGAGGTATTGTGCACGTCAAACAAAGATTGTATCCCAAAGTTACAACCCTGAGAAGTTGATGTACCAATTTACCCAAACAGGGCCCATAGTTTGACTCTTCATCTCCATGGGTTAGGTTTTTTTGATATTTAGGGTTTTCCATTGTTTCTCAAAAATAAATAGGCCTTTGAGCCTCATTCTAACACAGTTCAGAGGCATATAGCTGCCACATGACTTCTTAGAGAAAAGCTACCATCACCCAAGCTAGTCTTATTTCCATTTTATTTGTAAGAATATTTTAGTAATTGAGATTAATGAAATGAAATGTTATTTCTACTGCATCTTTGTATTTATGGTTATATCTATAATTTGTTGCATTATTGTTTAAATTTGGATCAGTGGTATCAGAGTGGTCGATTCTTTCTATGTTTTTCTTTTCATGTCCCCAACGAGCTCAGGATATAAGGAGTTAGGGCTTGAGCTGGTCGCACCTTTGCAAGACCAACCTCACAAATCCCAATGCACTCTCATGGGGGAAGAAAAGAAAGATGAGGGGGCAAGAGATCCTTTAAAAATATTACTCAAAGAACATTAGGGGAATTTTGAGGTCTAAAATGGGCCTCCTAAGGAAAATGTAGAACCAAAATAGAATGTATAGGAACCAATAGGACTCAAGATGATGAAGTACACTATGGGAGATTATTCAGCATTTTTTGAGTAAAAAAGTAAAAAGATTAAAAAATAATAAAATAATAAAACTACTTTTCGACCCGTACTTTCAACTTATCTCCCTAAATTTTTACTCAAATTTCAAGCGAGAGTACTTTTTGGATGCAAAATTTAATTCCCCATCCAAGGATTACCCCTGTTGCATACTTTTGATGGACCCTGCTAGATGAAAAAATCAGAAATATATGAAAAAAACGTGATTGCAATCACATTTTCCATGTATTTCTAAAACTTTTTGTAGCACAGTCCATCAAAAGTATGCCACATGGGTACTCCTTGTATGAGGAATCAAATTTTGCATCTAACGAGTGTTTCCACTCAAGATTTGAGTAAACCCATAGGGAGATAAGTTGAAAATATGAGTTGAAAAATAATTTAATTTTTTTCCCTCTAAAATTTGATGATGTAATCTAATATTATTCTATTATTTCCACTATTATTTTATAATTTCCTTAGAAGGCCCATTTTAGACCTCAAAACTCCCTTAATGGCCCTTGAGTGATAGAGGAACGTGATGATGGACAATTTTTCCCAAATCCTTCAGCAACTACCCAAGGGAAACACATCTACTTCTAGTAACTACTTTGGAAGCACCACACCCTTTAAGGTACAAGTTAACATTGAAATTCTCATATTTTAGGGTTAGATATATGTAGACGTCATAGATAAATGTTTAAATTTGCTATAAGGATATTTTTCTATTCTTGATATTTCCAGTTGGGAAAATATTACTTTTACTCTTATGAAAGGTGCCCCCCACGGCAAGGACTAGTGGGAAACCTACTATGAGTAGAAGGATGCATGCCCTCACTATTTTTAGCCACACCCATTTGGGATTCATTCTAGGATGCCATCAAGGAGCAGTATTACCCCGTTGGGAGTTATGAGGATAAATACATAAAGTGGAACACACTGCGATCGGAAAGGGACCAAGACATGGAAAATTTTATCAATATTTTTCATACCCTTCGCATGAAGTTGGATATCAAGGATTTTGAGAAACATTTGGTACTCAAGTGTCGCGGCTGCTTACACAAGTAAATCCAAGATGAGACGGAGTTCCTGTACATCTCCTCCCTCAACTCAATGTACTGATATGTTGTCAAGATCAGGAAAAAGCTTACATATAAAGGGAGAGACTTTACATCTACAAATCTGAAGCGAGGGAAAGGCACCCCCAAACCATAGAGCAAAGGGAAAACCCAAGGTATGGTGATCTCGGATAACCCGCCGAAGCCACAAGAAAATAACAACACCACAATGACAAAGAAGGACACGGGAAAGTGGTGTGATTTCCATATGAGCTCCACTCACAACCCAAGTTAGTGTCAGACCAAGAAGTCACTGGTGGCTGAGATGAATCCTTCTAAGTCTGAAACATGTTCTGAATTTGATTCAAAACCCGACAAGGGGAAATGAAAAAGGAAGCAAATCAATGACGTAGAGCCTAGTGCCATTATGGCCACCACCAAGATCCAAAAGATTGAACCTGAATATCAAGAAGAAGGGGAGCACCTATCCATTCATAGCTATGGGTGAAGGGTTCTCTGTTGTAGTTCATTGTCGACAGCGAGAGCCACAAGAACCTCATTTCAACAGAGGTCATGAAGTGGTTGGTCCTACCAACTACAACACATCTATATTCATATACCATCGGGTGGCTTCACCATGGACGAGATCTCCGCATCAGTGAGAAGTTTCACCTTCACTACAACACTAAGCACTTCAGAGATGAGGTACTGTATAATGTTGCTCCTCTTGAAGTTTTTGATGTATTATTAGGACAACCATACTTATGGGAGCAACATGATGTATATGACTCTAGACCTCACTATGTTATTATTTCTTTGGGTACTAAGTTATAAAGGATACTAAAGGTATCCCCACCTACTGCCATCCCTTTCATCTCTCTAACAATGCAGTAAGCTCATCTCCCAGACTCGTAATTTTTTTTTCTTTCTGATTCCCTCTCAAAGTAAGGGGAAGGTCATAGTCATATCCATGGCCTCCAGGAAGGGTTCCTCTAAGCATCATATGTAGATGGATATGGTCATGGAAGAATACAAGGAAATCTTCTCCTCACCCACATGGGTACCCTTGCATTGTAAGGTTAAGCACAAAATCGATCTGACTCATGGAGCACCTATAACCAACATGCCGACATATTGCCACTCCATTCTTGAAAATGAATAGATTAAGCATCAAATACAGGAGTTGCTACAAAAATGGCACATCTGACCAAGTTCCCCACATTGTGGGAGCCCAATTGTACTTGTACAAAAGAAGGATGGGACTTGAAGGCTTTGCATTGATTATTGGGCACTAAACAAAATCATTGTGAAGAATAGGTATCCAATCCCACAGATTAATGACCTGCTAAGCCAACACAATGGAGGAAATTATTTCAACAAGATCGATCTAAAGTCTAGTTATCACGAGGTTCCAATAGAGCCCACATATGTATGGAAGACAACCTTTAAATCCAAGGAATTTTTGAATGGTTGATTATGCCCTTCAGGTTGCCAAATGCCCCTGATACTTTTATGAGGCTAATGGATGACATATTATGGCCCTTCACCAACTCTCTCATGGTGGTTTATCTGAATGAAATCCTCATTGTCAGCAAGAGTTGGGAAGAACACATGAAACACATTTGGCAGGTCCTTAAAACCCTTCAATAACACAAATTGTGTGCCAACTTGGAGAAATGAACCTTTGGCGTGAGTCGGGTCCAATACTCAGGGTAGATCATAGATGAGTGTGGCATGCATGTGGACCTGACCAAGATCCAAGTCAATCTAGACTAGCCAGCCTCGACCACTCTAATAGAGCTTTGTAGCTTTTTGGGCCTTGCAAATTTCTATTGGAGGTTCATGTTGGGATTCTCCCATATCACTTGGCCTTTGAGTGAGATGATTGAGGGCGGGGTGAAAGTAATGTTTTCTTGTACCGAGTCCCAACAAAAGGCATTTATTGAGTTAAAGTACCTCCTATGCTCTACACCTGTACTCACACTACTCGACCTGAAACAGGCATTTGAAACTGAGATAGATGCCTCATATTATGCTATTGGTGTAGTCCTCACCTAACATTGGCATCGAGTGGGCTATCAGAGTGAGAAAATTTTCAATAGAATTCAGAAGTACCCCACCAATGGTAATGAGATTTATTCCATCGTGCAAGATTACTGATAATTGAAGCACTACATTATGGGGAAGGAGATGGTCATCCATACCGATCACCAACCTCTTCAGTTTATATAGACATAAGGGAAGTTGTAGAATAATCATTATCATAAGTTGTCTACATATCTGCAACATTTCCATTTTAACATTAAATACAAAAAGGGCAACACCAATCATGTCGCAGACTACCTTAGTCGGCCCCTAGTTGCAACGCTGACTAGTGTTCGCAACTCTTATGGTCACGAGACCTCTAGATGGCTACAAGTATACAAAAATTATCTAGAGTTCACCTCCACATACCATATGCTAGTATATGGAAAGAAATTTACTAATTTCCACCTTGAGGATGCATTATTATGCTACCTGGGCCACCTTTGTGTTCCTTTAAGTGAGCGTGCCAAGTTGATTTGGGAGGTGCACTAGGGTGGGGTCATATGACACTTTGGTGTGCAGAAAGCCATGGTTGTATTACAAAAGTACTTTTATTGGCCTAAAGTCCAATTGCATGTTGGGAAATATATAAGATCCTTCACTGCCTGTGCCATTGCGAAGCCAACCATCAAGAAGCAAGGCCTGTACACTCCTCTACATACTCTCAGCAAGCCACTAGAATCCATATCCATGGACTATATGTCTGGCCTCCCCTCTACCAAGCATGGTAATGACTATGTATTTGTGGTCATGGATAGATTTTATAAGATGATTATATTGGTGGCCTCCAAGAAGACTATCACAACTTTGGAAACTTCCAAACTCTTATTCGAATGAGTATGGGTAAATTTTAGGATCCCACAGACCATTATATCAGATGGGGATAGTAGGTTCTTGAGCATGTTATGGTCAAGCCTATGGACACTATTGGACACCAAGCTCACCAAGTCGATTTCCTTCCATCCCCAGATTGATGGTGAGACGAAGGTCTTCAATAGGATGATAGTACAGATACTCTGCATGTACAAATCCAAGCATCGTTAAACCTGGGATGAGTCTTCAATATGTGCAACATAGTTATAACAGATCTCTCCATAGCTTGACAGGTCGCGGTACCTTTCAAGTGGGTCTAGGATTTCAACCATTGTGTCTGATTGATGTTTCCATGCCTCATGCGACTACATGGATAGAATCCACAGATGTATTGTCCGAGGCTAATGAAGAAACCATATTTATTGAATGCATCCAAGACATCCACAAGTAGGTTCGTGACATCTTAGATAAATAAAATTACAAGTACAATCAACGACATGATCAACATCTTGTGCCACACAAGTTTTAGGTGGGCAAAAAATTTTGGTTGCATTTGCAAAAATAATGCCTTACCAAAGCCCATCGAAAGCTTGGACCACTTCGATATGGTCCTCACACCGTTACCAAGGCTATGGGATACAATTCTTTTGAGCTCAATATTCCCCCATTCCTTGGCCTACACCTAGTGTTCAATGTGGACTGCCTTTGACCATACTTCCAAAAATTATTGGACACAACAAATATTGCAGAAAAACTCAAACCAATAGATTTATACCCAGACTACACTAAAGATGCCAGAACTAGTCAGATTATGGAAACAAAGGTCAAGAATAGTTGCCATCAAAAGATCCATCTATATTGGGTTGTCAAGGCTAGCCAACTCGTGCACCAAGGCAAGTGGCTCACTAGGCACCAAGTTCAACAAAAGTTTTTCCATCTCATGCAGACACTCAATGCAATGGGGACCATTTCCTCCTAAGGAGGGATGACTGATCTAGGTGGATTTTGGTGGCCATCCACCTCTTCCACTTGGACCCCCACTGCTATGCATTTTAGTTTTTTAGTTTCCTTAATCATAGTAGAGCTTACTATTTTTGGCAATTTTTTAGGTCCTGAACATCTGGAGCTGTTTTGAGGCTCTAAAAGATGTTTTTTGGGAAATCAAGGCCATCAAGGATATTTTTCACTCAAAAATTGTATTCCTCAAATAAATCTCTCTAACGACGTATTGTGCGCGTCAAACTGAGATCGTATGCAAAAGTTACGACCCCGGGAATTTGATGTACCAATTTATCCAAACGAGGTCCATAGTTTGGCACTTCATCTCCTAGGGTTAGGTTTTCTGATGTTTAGGGTTTCCCATTGTTTGTGAATAATAAATTGGCCTTTGAGCCACATTGTAACATAGTTCAGAGGCATGTGGCCGCTAAATCACGTCTTAGAGATAAGCTACCATCGCCCAAGCTAGTCTCATTTCCATTTTATTTGTAAGCATATTTCAGTATTTGATATTAATGAAATTGAGTTTTATTTCTACTGCATATTGTATTTATTGTCATATCTATAATTTGTTGCGTACATGTTTAAATTCATATCAGAATACAACTAGAAATGGAATGTACATTCCACCATGAATTCCCTTGTTTTAGAGAATTATGTCATTCAAGGATTTTGGTTCACAAGAACATAACCCATTCCTAGACTTGGGGTTACCATATTTTTATGGTTTCCTCCAATAAATTTAGGTGCAATCTCCACTAGATCCTTTGATGCATCTTGGCCTCCATCGTAATTCTTTGACAACAAGAAGGAGGGCTCGACTAAGTTGAACCGTGAACCAAAAACTAATAAATTATCATTGTCGAGGAAAGGAATGAACAAATGATTAAGAAAGTAAGGAGTAGTAAGCTCTTCAATAGAGTGAAGAGAGACTCACTTTGATTTTATAGTTTAGTTAACTTACTGGAGATTCTATGAAATACGAAAATTTTGAATGACAAAGGGACATCATGCCCTTTGTAATAATAATTGGTCCACATAATGAAAAGAAGTAGATCCTTTATTTATCATCTATCAAAAGGAACTCCCACAACAAACAGAAATGGAATGTACATTTCACTATGAATTCCCTCATGTTATTGAATTTTTCCACTAAAGGATCTAGGTTCACAAGAATGTACTTGATTCCCATACTTGAGGTTACAATATTTTTTGCAGTTTCCTCCAATATTTCCAGGTTCAATCTCCACTCTGTCTTACGATGGGGCTTGGCCTCCACCATATTTCTTCGACAACAAGAAGTAGGATAGACTGGCTTGAAGTCAAAACCAAAACATAATAAATTACCATTGTTGAGGAAAGTTATGGAGAATAATTGAAGAAAGGAATGATTAAATGCTTCGATAGAGTGAAGGGAGTCTCGCTTTGATTTTCTAGTTGGGTAAGCCTGCTAAAACACCTAGCCTAAATACTTCTACGAAAATTTCAAAAATCAAATGATAGAAGGGCATCATGGACTTTGAAATAAGAATTTGGTGTTTACAATCTATCAAAAGGAACTCCCACAACAACTAGAAATGGCATGTACAATCTTCCATGAATTCCATCATTTCAAAGAGTTTTGTTCAATGATCTTAGAGCACAAGAACATATCTAATTTTTGTGGTTTCCTCCAATTGGTCCAAGCACAAGCTCCACTTGATCCTGTGATGGGGCTTGGACTCCATTGCAGTTCCTCGATAGGAGGAAGATCTAGTTTAACAACACAATATTTAAACCATCTACAATTCTTTGACAAAAAGAAAGAGGGCTCGATTGGTCTGATGTCATAACGAAAAACTAAGAAATTACCCTTGTCAAGGAAAGGAATGGAGAGTTTATAAAGAAAGGTAGGAGGAGTAATAACTTCAACAAAGTGAAGGGTGTCTCACTTGATGAGAGGTCAATTGGCCAGTTTAAGCAATTTGATGGTCGCATGTACCAAAGGGCTTAGAAGATCATGGCAAGACTTGATGATGTACAAGATACCAGAGTGGAGTTGAACAATTAATGTTAACCAAGTAATTTTAGAGTAGTGCTAGCATTACTTGGCTATGATAAAAATTCCTCTCAATAGGATTTTTAGTCCTAAGTTTTGCAATAATACATTCAAATTGTTCATTGGCCAATAGAAAACATTGTCAAGATTTAATAGAGTGACAAAAAAGTTATATGATAACATTTGTGCGAGTTTTTAAAAAAAAGATTGAACAAGTTAAAAAATGGTCAAATGAGATTCTATTATTGGTAGCTACACATAAGCAAAATGTAGTTTAGCTTTAGAAAACTTAAGTGTAACTCTTTAAATCCATAAGACATAGAAATGTCATTATAACAACTTTTTTTCCTCAATTTTTTGTCAATAATAATAATGTAAAATACATTCCCTTCTCAATATGTTTTTTGGTTTTGTAAAGGGATTGGATTCATATTTTTTGATTAAGAAGGTGATTGAATAAGAATTTAAATAAGCATTTATTGTATGACCATATTCAAGTCATTACTATTTAATTATTTTCACAATCACTGATGTTTTGATGTTTGGATAATAGAAACACCAAATCAAAGTTACTCATTTTTCAAAACCTATGTTTTGAGTTACAACTTGTAGGACTGATTTAGATTCACAATCATAAAATCCATGTTTTGAGTTACAACTTCTACGATGATTTAAATCTAGTAATATAGATTCACCAGATAAAATCCCTGTTTTGAATTACAACTTCTACCATGATTTAAATTTGATAATATACAAATATAATGTAAAGAAAAAAAATCCATATTATCTAATCATTAATGTTCAAAACTATTCTGAAAACCCTAAAATCTACCCGAAACATCTTTCAAATCTATTTAGAATGTCCCTTAAATCTTCATAAAACTTCTTATTAACGGTAGGAAAATTTGTGAGTCCCCTCCCTAATGGAATTCGATAATATAGAAACTTTCCCCAAAGATCCATAAATCCTGAAATGGAAAAATCAAAACAGAACATAGCATATTTGTGTTTGGGACAAAAAAATGGAGTCCCCCCCCCCCCCCCCCCAAAGGCACAAAGAGTACCATCTTGAATTCAAGTCATTAAAGGAGCATGCGAAGGTGGACGACCTAAAGATGAGGCACATGGGATCATTTTATGAGGTTACAATTGTACCTATATAAAAAATAAACATAACCATGCATCACAGAGTAGACCGCTTAAAAGGTTTTAATTATATGTTATTGGCATTAGTAAAATTTTAAATTGATCACATTATTTTTTTCGCAATTTAAAATAATTAAATTAAATTTATATCAAAATGCCCATTTTGTATTAAACTTGGTCATTATACCAAAATCCATAATTATTAATAAACTTATGGTTCCATGGTATTTGATAAAGTGCATGCCATCAATTCTGAAAATTGCAACAATTAACCCTACCCTTAAAACAAGGTGATGTTAAAAATTATGACTTTACATGATTCGCTTTATTGTCTATCTTTGCGTACGACTTTAAGAATTGATTCTATTACAGCCACGTTTTCATTTGATGTGCGTTATTAGCCCCTGCCTACTGAAAAGTAGGGACTATTGCGATCGATAAACGGTTGAGCATTATTAATTCTCTCGTTGATTTCTCAAAATTATATATTAACTGATATATTAATTTGACAAAATAATTATATTTTATTAAATAATAAAGGGAAAATGATTTGATTGGGTGGTAATATTTGAGGTATTATTGTCAACTTAAATGTTTTATCTTAAGTTTTATTGCTCGCTTAACTTCTTATTTTCGGCTTAAACTTTTTAAGCAAAGTTTTATTTCCTACCTGTTTTGGTCTCTATTGTTTTATCCAAAATAGTTGTCATGCAAATTTTGTTTTAGTTTTATTTCCTGCTTGGTTTGGTCTCTATTGTTCTATCCAAAATAGTTGTCACCCAAAGGTTGTTTTAGTTTTATTTCCTGCCAGTTTTGGTCTCTATTGTTTTATCCAAAATAGTTGTCATGCAAAGCTTGTTTTATCCAAAGTAGTAGTTATGCAAAGTTTTTTTTTAAGTCCTTTCTTGTTTATCCAAAATCTAAGTTTGTTTAATCTAAAGTAGTAGTTTTTTTTTTCCACAGTAAAAAATCGGTAACCTTTTATTTAAAAAATTAGAAGTTACACAAGCAGATGCATTGAAGCATTTCCATAAGATGCCCATTAGGCTCGAGTGCTTTTGCACCCCATGCAATGTTACAATACTAACTTGCATTTAGAAGAAGAAAAGAGGAAAAGAGAGAAAGAGGGAGAAAGAGGCAGAAAAACTGGAATCCGGAAGTGAGTAAAAGACTCACACTTGAAGTTTTTCTCCCCTTTTTCTTTTCAACCTTGCGCCATTCTCCTTGAGTGGGCTCGATCGAAGCTATGACTAACTGTGTTTCTGCTTTCTGTGAGGCTATTTCCTTCTCTGAGTTTGAAGTATTTGAGTGGTGATGCCGTTTGATCCCTCCCATACTCAGATCCTCGCTTGCCTTCTCTGCCTGATTTGAGTGGAGCTGTGAAGCCTTGTTGTCTGATGTGGTTTCCTTCTGAGTCTCCATTTCTTGGGATACCTCAGCATTCTCTGCGGGGGTATCTTCCTCTTCTTCTTCTGATTCTTCGTCCTCTGAGTCACGGGGGGGAAATTGCCATCCTTTCCTCTGCTTCTTTTTACTGTTTGCTTTCTTGGCTTCTGGACATGTGCTTTACAAGTGTCCTGTCAGCCTGCAGAGCCTACATCTTAAAGCAGTATTTTCATAGTCTAGTGCTTGCATCCAATTTTGTTGTTTGTAGATCAGCCTTATGTTGTCTGGCAGCCCTTTACTTAGATCTACCTCCACACAGATGCGTGCAAAAGTGTAGACCCAATCCGAAGTAGTAGTTATGCGATGTTTTTTTTCAATTCTTTGTCTGTTTATCCAAAGTTTCGTGTAGGTCTCTGCCCACATATTTCATTAGTATAGTTGGGAGCACACAACTCCATGGCAAGCTCCAAGCCTAATACAACATGCTTATGACCATATGTGAATGCAAAGTTTGTTTTATCCAAAGTAGTAGTTATGCAAAGTTTTTCTGAAGTCTTTTCTTGTTTATCCAATGTTTAAGTTTGTTTTATCCAAAGTAGTAGTTATGCAACGTTATTTTTCAAATCTTTGCCTGTTTATACAAATTTTTGTTTAGGTCTCTGTTCGGGTAGTTTTTTGGCATAGTTGGCAGTGCACAACTTTGAGGCAAGATCCAAGCCTAATACAACATGATTATTACCATATGCCATTGCAGATCATCTTCTCTCCACTAATCCTCTACCAGCATGTTCTCTGTTGTCCATTTTCCTATAGTCCAAAACTTTAACATCTACCATTTTCCTCTCATCCACAACTTTACCATTCACCGCTTACAAGCCAATGCATCTAGGCATCCATAAGAATTCATAAACTTTACCATGCACCGCTTACAAGACAATGTGTCTAGGCATCCATAACAATTCATAAGCTTGTTGCCGGTTGATGTTGTGCTGCCGCCTAAAATGTGTCAAGGCACCATTCATAAGCTTGTTTCCCATTGATTTTAGTTGATACTATGCTACAACCTAAAATGTGTCCAGGCATCTGTTATCACTCAGGTTGTCCTTTTGGTCAACATCAAAAGGATACGGCCTAGGTAACCACTGACCAATCTTTGGGCTGCAGGTTCTAGCCCACCTGCAATCAGAGAGGGCTCTCTCTTTCTGATTTAGCTTTGTTGATGATATTTTTAGGCTAGTTATTGATTTCAAGGGGTTTTGTTTTGATTTTTGGTGGGAAGGATGATACTTTCAGGTAAAGAGGCAGGGATAGCATGAAAGTTTTAGAACCATTGGGTGTGGAGTCAAGGAGTAGGAATGCTGGTGCATTTTCTTGGTCACAAGAAGGAATATGGATCAAGTTAGCTGCATATGAAACAATCATTCAAGGTAAAAGATGGATTAAAGGCTAAGGAATGAGAGGAAATTAAGAATCTCTTATTCAGGTTAGCAGAAAGGAGATAAATGAGCCCTATCTAGGAGCAGTTAAGAATTCCTAGATAACAATCATTCATATGTGAAATAGATCAAACATGAGCCATGAAGGAATTCATATTTATGCCTAAATCAAGAGGAAAACATTAATAAGCCACAGAAACTGAGCATAGAGTGCAGCTAATAAAATTCTAAACCAATCCTTTGTTCTGTAACTTAAGCATGTGTGAAATTGGAATAACAGAGGTAAGAAACACTTATTGATTCATAATGCAGCACAAGAATTCCACATTCAATTTTTCAGACCATTAGACACAGTGCAGAAAGTCTTTCCTCCAAATCTTTTCAGCAATCTTTGATTAAATAAAACATCTCAGATATCCAATGCGAGTCTCTAATGAAGAATATCAACCAACCAACCCTTAAAACAATACAGAGGGTGGTATATATAGGGAAAAATATCAAAACTTGTCTATTATAGCTTGACCTAAACAGGTCTGAAAGAAAAATGATCACTTTAACCTAATCCTATCTAGCAATAAATGCAAGAAAATATCTTTGAGCTGCGTTGAGGGCAGCCGTATCAAAACTGAGTTAATGTGTTGTCCTTGATAGCTTGGTGCAGTGTTTCTGCAATAACTGTGCATGGGTCTCTGCTCCATTTTTGTTCGGTGGCTTTAAATGCTTTACCTGTGATTTAAGAGGTTTGATGGGCTTATACCGCTTTATTTGATTTTGTTGGATGCCATTCAATATTAACCTGCTTTGGGAACTGAAGATTTCCATTAAAATATTCAACTGGTACTCTTTGCCGCTTCCTCCTTCCTCTGATACTCTTTGACGTTGATCCTGGAGTCTTAAATATCTTTTGAATGGTTTAGACTGTCCCATCAATCCTTCAAGGCAGTTGTTCGGCCTTCTGTTGCTTTAAAAACTGTGTTTGCCCCTTTCTGAATGCCTCGCGAAGAAAAACGGGTCATTCTGTGCCTTTCGGGCTTTCTGGGGGCTGCGCGATGAGGGTCTTTCCACTTTGGCCCATTTTCCATAGCCATGCACGATTAGCGCTAGGCGCTAATCGCGCACGAAAAACTGCCTTAGAATTTGAATCCGGGCTTCCTAAGCACGATTTTCGCCTTCGCGCCTTTTTTGAGTGATGACGTCAACATGACGTCAGCAGGTGCGACCCAGTATGGCAGATTACATCAGCATGATGACGTCAGCAGGGTGACGTCAGCATGTACGGTGGGTGACATGGCATTTACACAGTGGCAGGAGGTCTGACGCAGGCAGATGACGCAGTAGGATAACGTCACTGGGTGGAGGACGTGGCGCTGACATCACCGAGGGGAGGGCGGTTTGGCGGTTTTGGGCGCACCGCCTTTGCACTGGAGTGGTTTGGGAGGAGGAGGCTCCGCCACACCCGGGAGGGCAACGTATAGTGGAGGTACGATGGTAAAACTGCCGATCTCCCGGACACTAAACATCGGCAGCTCCGGAGAAGAAAAAGCCCGCCCGCTGTTGATCTGGAGCGCGGGGGATCGGACGGTTGACGGGACGGGTAAGGCAGCGGAGGGATAAGGGACGGGGCCCACGCGCCTTTTGGTTAATTTATTATGTGACGGGGGGGGTTAAAACATTAGGGAAGTGGGTTATGGGGTTATAAATGAGCGGGGGTTAAATGTTTATGAGCAAAACTTTAGGATAAAGGGGAAACATGGGTTTTTCAGGTTTTGGGTTTAAGGGAAAAGGTTATTAGTTTGACTAGAGGTCAAAGTAACTCCAGCTAGGACACGGATGGGCTAAAAATAACCCAAGATGGACTGCTTTTTTTCCTGGACCTTGAGAAAATATGGCTATAGTGCCAGGGAGGGGAATTTTATAATATTTTTTGGGATTTATATAGTTTTTGTAGGGGTAGGGGAGATAGATAGGGAGCTATATAATAGAATTAGTAGTTAATATGGAGGTGACCAGAAAGCGCTAAGTATCTGAATCTTAGGCTATTTTACAGGGGAAAAGTGACTTATAGAGGAGGAATGAACAATCCTTGAGTGAATAAGATCTTCACCAAGGCAATTGATATGGAGAATGATGAAACTAAGAGGAATCAAGCAGATCTTGACCTCTTCGGGGAAGTTAGTGAGTGATTTGGGGATAAGGGAGAATGGGGAAGTTAGAGATATCCAGCTTGAGCTCCTCCAGATGAAAACTGCCTCCAGCTTTTGATCTGAATAAATATGGCATTTGACAACATGAAATGGATCACAAGCCATGATTCTGGAACCACACAGCTACCTACCCCGCCTACCTTCCTAACATTTTTCCTTCTTTTTAGGTGGGTGCACTTAGACTTGCAGACCTTGATTATCCTTTTTTTCTTTTTGACTGCCCTCCTATCTAAATCTACACTTATTTCTACCAAGGGCCTAGATTAAGCAGTTAACTCCTTTGATTCTCTACCTATCTACAAATCTGACAAGATTAAGCTGTTCGGACAGATATCATTCTCTATATTCTAAAACAAGAAATTGAAACCTAGGGAGGCCAAGATTAAACTTTTTGGCCTTCCCTTAACTAAAAATCTCATCAAAATTGGAATTCAGCAGTGCCATTTGGACTAGCACACTTTCATGGCTTCTTCTTTGACCTCTTTTGGAAATATGGAACCTTCCAGCATGAAAGATGACATATTTGGCATGTAAAAATGTCAATCATGAAATATGAACACCTGTTGCAATAGGAGGCTAACAGTGGCTCCACTTGGGGATGGATTTTCCTTGTGAAAAGCCAAGAACAGCAGGCCAGACTGCCTAATCTTCTGTTGTTGTTGTAGATTGGAAGACTTCTTTATCCTGGCTGTTAGATAATTGAAACTTTGTAATATGAACAACCTTCTCCTCAACTGAAATATTGTGAAATACATAGCACTACCTACATTCTTCTACGTGCTTGCTATTATGTAGAATGTTGCTTGAGCCTTTTAAACATTCTCAGAACATGGATCGAAACTAATGTGTTTTCCTTAGCCTTGGTCTAGAAACAGTTGCTGATGTAAACTGAAAATCCTTCTTTCTTTTGCTACTGTTTGACTGAAGACTGCAAGCTGCAAATTTTTACTGGGATTAATGCAATGACAGGGATCTGAAATGGAGGACTTTCTTTGTCTGTGTCTTCAAAATTTTGTTGCTGCTCCTCTAATATTCAGACTGCTTATTCAAAAATAAAAGCAAAGTGCTGATATATACAAATATCACTGTACAAGAAATATATATAGAGCTACATTGTATCCCTTAAGAGGGATCATTGTAATGTTAGAGCATATGGCCATTAACAGGGCCTTCTTCAGCAGAGTTGCCCTCTACAAATTTGAGAAAATATGTGTTATTTCCCTGAACAACAGAAATAATGAATGGCCCTTTCCATAAAAAATCACACTTTGCATGTTTTCCCTTGTCTTCTCTTCCTGAATCCCACCTTAGAACTTTGTCACCAATGTAGAAATCCTCAGCCTTAACTCTCTTAGAAAACATCTTTTTGAGCTTTTCTTGCAAAATTTGCACTCTGTCATAAACTTGTTCTCTGGTTTGCTGAAGATGAATGGTTTGATTAATCCTTCTTTGAATGTCATTTGGTTCAGCTTGAATTTCCTGTAACAGTCTGATAGTAGGGATGCCCAAGGATGAAGGAAATCTGGCCTCCATGCCATATACTAGCTCATAAGGGCTCATCCCAATGGATCTCTTTGTTGAAAGTCTGTCTGCCCATAGGGCATTTACTAGCTTTTTGTGCCAGTTCTTCTTGTTTTCTTCTAGCACTTTCTTTATGATGTTGATGAGGCTCTTGTTGGATGATTCAGCCAAGCCATTACCTTGAGGGTAATAGGCTATAGAGTGGCCCAAGGTAATATGAAATTGGTGGCAAAAATTGATCATTTTTTTGGATTTAAAAGCAGCGGTGTTATCAGTAGTGATCTTTTCAGGGCAGCCAAATCTAGAAAGGATATTGCACTCAAGGAATTGGATAATGATGGTGTTAGTGACTTGTCTGCATGGGATGGCTTCAACCCACTTGGTGAAATAGTCGGTAGCTGTTAAAATCCATTTGTGCTAGCCTGAGGAAGAGGGATGGATTTCTCCAATGAAGTCAAGACCCCATTGTTGAAAAGGTTTTTTGGTTGAGATGGGTTTCAGGGGCAGGGCCAACAGCTTTCTGTTGCCCTCAAAGATTTGGCATTTGTGACATGACATGGCAAACTTCTTTACATCTGCAAAAAGAGAGGGCCAATAGAAACAAGCCCTTAGAATTTTATCAGCAGTGGACTTCCAATATAGATGTCCTCCATAGTCCCCTGCATGGAATTGTTTCATGACATTGTTAGTTTCACTCACGGTTAAACAATTAAGCAATATACCTTCATGATTTATCCAAAATAATGAACCATTTATGACACAAAACTTTAAAGCCTTCATTTTCAAAAATATTTTCTTGGTTCTGGACAATCCTGGGGGAGAAAATAGGTTTAATAGTACAAAACATATATTAGCATACCATGGGGATTGCAAAAAGGTTTCACTGATCCGTGGAGTTGCCAGCTCCTGTTCATTGTCTAGTTGGTTAATGTCCAAGGCTTGAAAGTTTGTTTCGGACATCAGTTTGGCTAAACCTTGTCCCTTTATCAGTTTAGTTGGTTTTATTTCTATGTCATACTCAAGGATGTTTGCAATCCACTTGCCTCTTTTGCCTTCTAATCCCTCTTGAGTCAATATGTCTTTTACAACAGCGTTTGGGACATAGGCAATTACATGTGAATATAAAATGTACACTCAGAAATCCTTGATGGCCTTAACGAGGGCATAGGCCTGCTTTTCCATGATTGGGTACTTCAAAGGGGCATCTCTTAAGGCTCGGCTGAAAAAAGTAATTGGCTTTTCAGCTCCCTGTTCATCCTTTTGCAAAAGGACAATAACTATAGTATGATCAGATGCAAAACAAAAAATGATAAAATCTTTGTCAAATTGTGGGCTGGTGAGGATAGGGGTTTGGGTTAAGGCAAATTTTATGCTCTCAAAGGCCTGCTTAGTTTCAAGAGACCATTTTACCTTGGCATCCTTTTTTAACATGTTGCTTAATAATCTTATCAGCTCGGCTATATTTGGAATAAATCTCCTTAGGAAATTGATCTTTCCAAGGAATGCTTGTAGCTCTTTTATGTTTCTTGGATATGGGATTTGGAGGATGGCTTGGATTATTTCAGGATCAATTCTAATCCCATCCTTTGATATGATGTGGCCAAGTAATTTGCCTTCTTCAAGGCCAAAGAGAGACTTCTTGGGATTCAGGGAAATCCCATATTTCCTACATGTCATGAATATTTGCCTTAAGTGTTTGAGGTGATCTTGATCAGATTTGGAAAATGGGGTCAAGTCATCAAGGTAGACAACTAGGAAATCATGTATTTCTTTGGCAAATTCAATATGGGTGCTATTATGCCTGCTTCAAACATTCTCTTTACTTCCTTCTCAATCAAGGGAAGAAGCATAGGGTTGATTCTC
Organism: Pinus tabuliformis; assembly: GCA_031772625.1. NCBI lineage: Eukaryota > Viridiplantae > Streptophyta > Pinopsida > Pinales > Pinaceae > Pinus > Pinus tabuliformis. The sequence continues at coordinate 371,643,076 of CM062818.1, forward strand.
CTTAGTTTCTGTTTGAAGGGCTTCTGATTTCGTCTCAAGGGAATGGTGGGTTGGATCACTAAGGTTTCATAGGACTTCAAGTCCTCATAACTCCAAGCAAATACATCTTCGAATTCTTTGAACAAATCAATATATTTGGGCTTTTGATCAGGTGGCAAATTTTTGGACAATTTGATCATTTTGTGATTTTCTGCTGTCGCTATGTTGTGTTCTTCTATAGCAGCGTTCAATGGTTGCATTTTTGGTTTTTTAGGAACATCATTTGCATCAAACATGTCTTCTAATGGAGTTAGGCCAGCAGGCAAACAGTTATCCTTTAAGTCAATGATCTTGGCCTCTGTTCTGGCTATTTCCTCCAAATGCATTTGTTTCAGCTGTTCTATGTTTGTTGTGTCAAAAACAGTTGGGTTTAGGATTTGTTGGGCTGTTGCAGCTGTCACAGCCTGCTGATTTTCCGGCTGATTTTCATTTGCTTGCTATTGGAAATCGTTCATGGCATCCATGTCAATGTTAATATTTGCAAACTAATGCTCAAGAGTAAGGAAATTGTTAATCTGGGCATCATTTTCGAACACTTGACAATCTTTAACGTTATTTGGGACAGTAGGCCTATGTTTTATTTCAGCTGTAAAATAGTGGTTTGGATCAAAGGGAAGCTTGCATGTACTAGCAAAAGTGGCTAGGCTGTGTGCATGAATGTTATGATCTCTTGAGATTTTGGCAAGCTTGGATTCAGTGAATGCATTGAGTATATTAGTGGCAGCAGTCCTATAGGCCCTCATTCTATTGTCATTGGTAACAAAGTTACCTTTCCTCTGTTGTATGATTAAATCAAAGTCACCTAAAATGGACACTTTTGCAGCTCCTAAAGCTTTGAGCAGTTTAAGGCCTAAAAGCAGAGCCACATACTCTGCCATGTTGTTGGTGCATTTAAAGTTCAGTCTGTAGGCATGACCTTCTGCATGATTGTTATGTGTATTGTGAATCCATACACCTACCCCTGCTCCTAACTTGTTGACAGAGCCATCAAACTCTAAATACCATGTGATTTCTTGCTTGTGGTTAGTACTAAGAGTTTCAGTCATTCTTGCAGCGGGTAGATTTGGAATTTCTATTTGGGGAGTTTCTTCTTGTATAATGGTTGCATTAACTGTTTTGACAGTTTCATCGGTATGTGCAACTGATTCTTCATTGATGTGTGCTTGTTGTTCTAGAGCCAAAGGCTCATCATCAGTTGGAGAATTTGTATCATCATTAAACAAAATAAAAGAATCCATATCAGAATGGATTGAGTAAATGGGAAAATTTTTAGGCTTGCTCTCACTACTTACCACATATTTCATGAGTGTTTCTCTATATAATCTCTTTGGTTGCCCAAATACTGAAATAGTGGCATAGGAGAGGTCTAACTGAAGGGATCCTTGGAGCTTCGCTCCCCATGATCTTGATAGGAGCATACGGGACTTGGGTGGGATGTCAGCCACGACCACATCCATGTGGATGGTCTTGTTGGGTATTGGACTAAGGAGACACAAAAGTCTTTGATGAGGCCTAAACACTTGACTTGACTTGAGTCAAAGGAAAATAGATCTTTGTAGGGTCTTATGATATCAAGGTTTAGCTTTTCCATAACTGCTTTGGGCATAAGATTGTGCGATGATCCTGAGTCAAACATAGCATTGTGCAAAACTTTGTCATGTATATGCAAACTGACATAAAAGGGTGGAGTAGGTCCATATGTTGATTTTCCATTAACTTCTGGACCAAACAGCAGCTCTAGGGTATCATCTAAAACATTTACATCATCCTTGTTCTCAGGGATTTGAAGTGATCTTTGAATTTGTTGCCTATACACATCATGTTTGGAAAGTTCTAAGAGGGGGATGGATATCTTAAGTTTTCCTATTTCTGCCTCTAAGTCAAATGATTTTTCAGATTGGTTTTTAGTAATGTGAGAGGCAAGTTTCCCTTTTTCCATTGGAGTATCAGCAACTTGGTCTTGTTTATCAGTGTTATGGGAAGTGTTTGATTGCGGGTTTTCTTTTTTAGGAGGGCTTCTCGAAATGTTGTTCAAATTTTCTTTCGAGGCAGAGGGTGGCCGAGGCTGATCAATAGAGGGTTGCATTTCTGTTATGTCTTCTACAGTCACTTGACGTGGATTTGAGACAGGTATATCAACTGGTTCTGATATAACAGCCTTGCCTTTAATCTTGTTGGGCTGTTTGCCTTCCTTTGGTTTGCTAGGTTAAGAAATATCAATGGTCCTAGTTCTCAGCTTATATTGTTTGTGGACCTCATACACAGTAGTATCATAACCTTGTCTAAAATCAAAAGACTCACCAGACTTAGTCTGAAATTGACTAAAGTCATGCTCATCTTGGTCTTCTTGGGATAGACAAGTTTGATGCTCACCCTTTAGATCCATCAGATTCATGTGGTTGTCTTCTATGGGTTCACTAGAAGTGGATGCCTTAGCATAGTTTTCTTAGAAAGGGGGTCTTATGTCATGGTCTGGGCTTGACCTACCAGCATTTGTGTTCTGCGTTTTCCTAAAATTTGGGTTCCTTATGGTATTGGACTGTTGTCCTTCTCATGATGATTTCCTCTCAACACTTTCTATTTTGTCTCCCAGCCTTTGCATGCCACTGATAATAGCATCAAGCTTTTGCTCTGAGGCTGAGGGTTCTTCCTTGAAGGTGGTTCTTCTTTCCATTCTAGCTCTCTTTATTTTGGCAATTAGATTGGCCTCTACGCTAACAGCAACATTTTGCATGTCTGCAAGGGTTTGAGGGGCTCTTTCCTTTAACTGGTATGCCATATCCGGGTCGAATCCATCAGGGAATTCATACAAGGCAAGGTCAGGGGGTGGTCTTAAGTTCTGTGGTATTGCATTATAGACATTACTGAACCTTGCACAGTACTCCAAAACAGTCTCTTAAGGACCTCTTTTAATTGTATCATATTCAGCTAGTATGTGCAAGGGGTCTTTCTTTTTCTCCCATATGTTGGTAAAGGATTGGTAAAGCTCATCTGGAGTGGTTATAGAATTTGCAGCAAGTGATTTGAACCAATTTCCTACATCACCTGTTAAACTCTGAACAAAAAATTTCATTCTCACAGCATCATCATCTATTTCATAGTTCTCAAAATAGTCTTGCATCTTCTTGGTATGCTGTAGGGATATACAAGGGCCGGTACTATCAAAATATGTGATTTTAGTTTGGTAATCTTGAGGAAAAGCCCCAGGATTAGCAGGTAATTGCATGGGTGCATATCTATTGGCCATATTCACAGGGATAAGTGGAACAATAGGCACAACAGAGACAACTGGAACAGATGTAACAACAGTAGTGGTAATAGGAGTGTGTGCAGTGAATGGAGGTGTGGAAGGAGTGCTTTGAGATGTAGATGATGAACAAGGGGAAGCAGGGGTTGAACGGAATAAAACCTTGACAGGAGTTGGAACACAGCTTGAGTGAACCGCTTTAGGACTATTATCAGCAAAATCTTCTTATCTTTATTGCTTCCTAAGGATCTTCGGGATTAGGTTCAGATTTTCAAAAGCAGGTGGGGGATTTAGGTCTAGATTTGACCTTGTATAACCAGAATTCTTTTTCGGAGCCAGCTTTCGAATTGTTTTTGGTATTTTTCTCGGAATGCTTTTAGAATCAGTAAGGGACTGATCAAATTTTGGAATAGCTGTCTATAGCCTAAAACTAGCATGAAGATTGACTGAAGCAGCTTTTATTTACTTCTGATAATTAAAAGCAAAAAATAGTTTCAAAGGCTTCCTGGCTGATATTCAGGCTTCATCTGTAGTTTTAAGGAATATACAACAATTAGAAAATCGATTGTTCACCAACGGAGTCGCCATTATGCTATCACTCAAGTTGTCCTTTTGGTCAGCATCTAAAGGATACGGCCGAGGTAACCACAGACCAATATTTGGACTGGAGGATCTAGCCCACCTGCAATGAGAGAGGGCTCTCTCTTTCTGATTTAGCTTTGTTGATAATGTTTTTAGGCTACTTATTGAGTTCAAGGGGTTTTGTTTTGATTTTTGGTGGGAAGGATGATACTTTCAGGTAAAGAGGCAGGGATAGCATGAAAGTTTTAGAACCATTGGGCGTGGAGTCAAGGAGTAGGACTGCTGGTGTGTTTTCTTGGTCACAAGAAGGAATATGGAGCAAGTTAGCTGCATATGAAACAATCATTCAAGGTAAAAGATGGATTAAAGGCTAAGGAATGAGAGGCAATTAAGAATCTCTTATTCAAGTTAGCAGAAAGGAGATAAATGAGCCCTATCTAGGAGCAGTTAAGAATTCCTAGATAATAGTCATTCATATGTGAAATAGATCAAACATGAGCCATGAAAGAATTCATATTTATGCCTAAATCAAGAGGAAAACATTAATAAGCCACAGAAACTGAGCATAGAGTGTGGCTAAGCAAATTCTAAACCAATCCTTTGTTCTGTAACTTAAGCATGTGTGAAATTGGAATAACAGAGGTAAGAAACACTTATTGATCCATACTACAACACAAGAATTCCACATTCAATTCTTCAGACCATTAGACACAGTGCAGACAGTCATTCCTCCAAAGCTTTTCAGCAATCTTTGATTAAATAAAACATCTCAGATATCCAGTGCGAGTCTCTAATGAAGACTATCAACCAACCAACCCTTAAAACAATACAGAGGGTGGTATATATAGGGAAAAATATCAAAAATTATCTATTGTAGCTTGACCTAAACATGTCTGAAAGAAAAATGATCACTTTAACCTAATCCTATCCAGCAATAAATGCAAGAAAATATCTTTGAGCTGCGCTGAGGGCAGCCGTATCAAAACTGAGTTAATGTGTTGTCCCCCATAGCTTGGTGCAGTGTTTCTGCAATAACTGTGCATGGGTCTCTGCTCCATTTCCGTTCAATGGCTTTAAATGCGTTACCTGTGATTTGAGAGGTTTGATGGGCTTATACCGCTTTATTTGATTTTGTTGGATGCCATTCAATGTTAACCTACTTTGGGAACTGAAGATTTCCATTAAAATATTCAACTGGTACTCTTTGTCGCTTCCTCTTTCCTCTTATACTCTTTAACGTTGATCCTGGAGTCTTAAATATCTTCTGAATGGTTTAGACTGTCCCATCGATCCTTTAAGGCAAATGTTTGGCATTCTGTTGCTTTAAAAACTATGTTTGCCCCTTTCTAGATGCCTCGCGAAGAAAAACGGGTCATTTTGCGCCTTTTGTGCTTTCTGGGGGCTGCGCGATGAGGGTATTTCCACTTTGGCCCATTTCCCGTAGCCATGCGCGAATCGCGCATGAAAAACTGCCTCAGAATTTGAATCTGGGCTTCCTAAGCACGATTTTCGCCTTCACGACTTTTTTGAGTGATGACGTCAGCGGGTGGGACCCAGTACGGCGGATTACGTCAACATGATGACGTCAGTAGGGTGACGTTAGCATGTACGGTGGGTGACGTGGCATTTACACGGTGGCAGGAGGCCTGACGCAGGCAGATGACACAGTAGGATAACGTCACTAGGCAGAGGACGTGGCGCTAACATAACCCAGGAGAGGGTGGTTTGGTGGTTTTGGGTGCATCGCCTTTGCACTGAAGTGGTTTGGGAGGAGGGGGCTCTGCCACACCCAGGAGGGCGATGCGTGGCGGGGGTACGACGGTAAAACCGCCGATCTCCCGGATGCCAAACATCGGCGGCTCCAGAGATGAAAAAGCCCGCCCGCCGTTGATCTGGGGCAAGGGGGATTGGAAGGTTGGCGGGACGCGTAACGCAGCGGAGGGATAAGGGACGGGGCCCGTGTGCCTTTTGGTTAATTTATTATGTGACGGGGGGGGGGGTTTAAAACATTAGGGAAGTGGGTTATGGGGTTATAAATAAGCAGGGGTTAAATGTTTACTAGCAAAACTTTAGGATAAAGGGGAAACATGGGTTTTTCAGGTTTTGGGGTTAAGGGAAAAGGTTATTAGTTTGACCAGAGGTCAAACTAACTCTAGCTAGGACACAGATGGGCTAAAAACAGCCCCAGATGGACTGCCTTTTTTCCCGGACTTTGAGAAAATATGGCTATAGTGCCAGGGAGGGGAATTTTATAATATTTTTTGGGATTTATATAGTTTTTGTAGGGGAAGGGGAGATAGATAGGGAGCTATATAATAGAATTAGTAGTTAATATGGAGGTGACCAAAAAGCGCTAAGTATGTGAATCTTAGGCTATTTTAAGTGGGAAAAGTGACTTATAGAGGAGGAATGAACAATCCTTGAGTGAATCAGATCTTCACCATGGCAACTGATATGGAGAATGATGAAACTAAGGGGAATCTAGCAGATCTTGACCTCTTCGGGGAAGTTAGTGAGTGATTTGGGGATAAGGGAGAATGGGGAAGTTATAGATATCCAGCTTGAGCTCCTCCAGATGAAAACCGCCTCCAACTTGTGATCTGAATAAATATGACATTTGACAACATGAAATGGATCACAAGCCATGATTCTAGAACCACACAGCTACCTACCCCGCCTACCTTCCTAACATTTTTCCTTCTTTTTGGGTGGGTGCACTTAGACTTGCAGACCCTGATTATCCTTTTTTTCTTTTTGACTGCCCTCCTATCTAAATCTACACTTATTTGTGCCAAGGGCCTAGATTAAGCAGTTGGGCTCCTTTGATTCTCTACCTATCTACAAATCTGTCAAGATTAAGCTGTTTGGACATATATCATTCTCTATATTCTAAAACAAGAAATTCAAACCTAGGGAGGCCAAGATTAAACTGTTTGGCCTTCCCTTAACTGAAAAACTCATCAAAATTAGAATTCAGCAGTGGCATTTGGACTAGCACACTTTCACGGATTCTTCTTTGAACTCTTTTGGAAATATGGAACCTTGCAGCATGAAAGATGACATATTTGGCATGTAAAAATTTCAATCATGAAATATGAAGACCTGTTTCAGCAGGAGGCTAACAGTGGCTCCACTTGGGGATGGCTTTTCCTTGTGAAAAGCCAAGAACAGCAGGTCAGACTGCCTGATCTTCTGTTGTTGTTGTAGATTGAAAGACTTCTTTATGCTGGCTGTTAGATAATTGAAACTTTGTAATATGAAGAACCTTCTCCTCAACTGAAATACTGTGAAATACATAGCACTGCCTGCTTTCTTCTACGTGCTTGCTATTATGTAGAATGTTGCTTGAGCCTTTGAAACAGTCTCAGAACATGGATCAAAACTTATGTGTTTTCCTTAGCCTTCGTCTAGAAACAGTTGCTGATGTAAATTGAAAATCCTTCTTTCTTTTGCTACTGTTTGACTGAAGACTGCAAGCTGCAAATATTTGCTGGGATTAATGCAATGACAGAGATCTGAAATGGAGGACTTGCTTTGTCTGTGTCTTCAAAATTTTGCTGCTGCTCCTCTAATATTCAGACTGCTTAATCAGAAATAAAAACAAAGTGTTGATATATACAAATATCACTGTACAAGAAATATATACAGAGCTGCATTGTATCCCTTAAGAGGGATCATGGTAATGTTTCAGCATACGTCCATTAACAGGGCCTTCTTCAGTAGAGTTGCCCTCTACAAATTTGAGAAAATATGTGTTATTTCCCTGAACAACAGAAATAACGAATGGCCCTTTCCATAAAAAATCAAACTTTGCATGTTTTCCCTTGTCTTCTCTTCGCGAATCCCAGCTTAGAACTTTGTCACCAATGTAGAAATCCTCAGCCTTAACTCTGTTAGCAAACATCCTTTTGAGCTTTTCTTGCAAAATTTGAGCTCTGTTATAAACTTGTTCTCTGGTTTGCTGAAGATGAATGGTCTGATTAATCCTTCTTTGAATGTCATTTGGTTTAGCCTGAATTTCCTGTAACAGTCTGATAGTAGGGATGCCCAAGGATGAAGGAAATCTGGCCTCCATGCCATATACTAGCTCATAAGGGCTCATCCCAATGGATCTCTTTGTTGAAAGTCTGTCTGCCCATAGGGCATTTACCAGCTTTTTGTGCCAGTTCTTCTTGTTTTCTTCTAGCACTTTCTTTATGATGTTGATGAGGCTCTTGTTGGATGATTCAGCCAAGCCATTACCTTGAGGGTAATAGGCTGTAGAGTGGCCCAAGGTAATATGAAATTGGTGGCAAAAATTGATCATTTTTTTGGATTTAAAAGCAGCGGCGTTATCAGTGATGATCTTCTTAGGGCAGCCAAATCTAGAAAGGATATTGCATTCAAGGAATTGGATAATGATGGTGTCATTGGCTTTTCTGCATGCGATGGCTTCAACCCACTTGGTGAAATAGTTGGTGGCTATTAAAATCCATTTGTGCTGGCCTGAGGAAGAGGGATGGATTTCTCCAATGAAGTCAAGACCCCATTGTTGAAAAGGTTTTTCGGTTGAGATGGGTTTCAGGGGCAGGGGCAACAGCTTTTTGTTGCCGTCAAAGATTTGGCATTTGTGACATGACATGGCAAACTTCTTTACATCTGCAAAAGGAGAGGGCCAATAGAAACAATCCCTTAGAATTTTATCAGCAGTGGATTTCCAATATAGATGTCCTCCACAGTCCCTTGCATGGAATTTTTTCTGACATTGTTAGTTTCACTCACGGTTAAACAATTAAGCAATATACCTTCATGATTTCTCCAAAATAATGCACCATTTATGACACAAAACTTTAAAGCCTTCATTTTCAGAAATCTTTTCTTGGTTCTGGACAATCCTGGGGGAGCAAACAGGTTTAATAGTACAAAACATATAACAGCATACCATGGGGATTGCAAAAAGGTTTCACTGATCTGTGGAGTCGCCAGCTCTTGTTCATTGTCCAGTTGGTTAATGTCCAAGGCTTGAAAGTTTGTTTCGGACATCAGTTTGGCTAAACCTTGTGCCTTTATTAGTTTGGTTGGTTTTATTTCTATGTCATACTCAAGGATGTTTGCAATCCACTTGCCTATTTTTCCTTCTAATCCCTCTTGAGTCAATATGTCTTTTACAACAACGTTTGGGACATAGGCAATTACATGTGAATATAAAATGTACACTCGGAAATCCTTGATGGCCTTAACGAGGGCATAGGGCTGCTTTTCCATGATTGGGTACTTCAAAGGGGCATCTCTTAAGGCTCGGCTGAAAAAAGAAATTGGCTTTTCAGTTCCCTGTTCATCCTTTTGCAAAAGGAAAACAGCTATAGTATGATCAGATGCAAAAGAAAAAATGATAAAATCTTTGTCAAATTGTGGGTTGGTGAGGGCAGGGGTTTGGGTTAAGGAAGATTTTATGCTCTCAAAGGCCTGCTTAGTTTCAAGAGACCATTTTACCTTGGCGTCCTTTTTTAACATGTTGCTTAATAATCTTATCAGCTCGGCTATATTTGGAATAAATCTCCTTAGGAAATTGATCTTTCCAAGGAATGCTTGTAGCTCTTTTATGTTTCTTGGATATGGGATTTGGAGGATGGCTTGGATTCTTTCAGGATCAATTCTAATCCCATCCTTTGATATGATGTGGCCAAGTAATTTTCCTTCTTCAAGGCCAAAGAGAGACTTATTGGGATTCAGGGAAATTCCATATTTCCTACATGTCATGAATATTTTCCTTAAGTGTTTGAGGTCCTCTTGATCAGATTTGGAAAATGGGGTCAAGTCATCAAGGTAGACAACTAGGAAATCATGTATTTCTTTGGCAAATGCAATATCCATTGCTCTTTGAAAGGTAGCACCAACGTTTTTAAGTCCAAATGGCATCTTTACATACATAAATGTTCCCCACGGTGTGGTAAAGGTTGTCTTGTCTTGGTCATCCGGGTGAACAAGTATTTGATTGAAACCTAAAAAGCCATCTAGCAAAGAGATTCTAGATGACCCCACTACTCTTTGTAGGATGTGATCCATTTTGGGCAATGGGTAGTGGTCTTTTAGGAAGACTTGGTTTAAATTTCTCAGATCTACAGAAAGTCTAATCTCACCTATCTTCTTTCTTGTAGGAACAAGATTGGATACCCATTCAGAAAAGCTGATGGGTGCTATTATGCCTGCTTCAAACATTCTCTTTACTTCCTTATCAATCAGGGGAAGAAGCATAGGGTTGATTCTCCTTAGTTTCTGTTTGAAGGGCTTCTGATTTGGTCTCAAGGGAATGGTGTGTTGGATCACTGAGGTGTCATAGGACTTCAAGTTCTCATAACTCCAAGCAAATACATCTTGGAATTCTTTGAACAAATCAATATATTTGGGCTTTTGATCAGGTGGCAAATTTTTGGACAATTTGATCATTCTGGGATTTTCTGCTGTCCCTATATTGTGTTCTTCTATAGAAGCGTTCAATGGTTGCATTTTTTATTTTTTAGGAACATCATTTGCATCAAACATGTCTTCTAATGGAGTTAGGCCAGCAGGCAAACATTTATCCTTTAAGTCAATGATCTTGGCCTCTGTTTTGGCTATTTCCTCCAAATGCATTTATTTCAGCTGTTCTATGTTTGTTTTGTCAAAAGCAGTTGGGTTCAGGATTTGTTTGGCTGTTGCAGCCGTCACAGCCTGCTGATTTTCCTGCTGATTTTCATTTGCTTGCTGTTGGGAATCGTTCATGGCATCCATGTCAATGTTAATATTTGCAAACTCATGCACAAGAGTAAGGAAATTGTTAATCTGGGCATCATTTTCGAACACTTGCCAATCTTTAACGTTATTTGGGACAGTAGGCTTATGTTTTATTTCAGCTGTAAAATAGTGGTTTGGCTCAAAGGGAAGCTTGCATGTACTAGCAAAAGTGGCTAGGCTGTGTGCATGAATGCTATGATCTCTTGAGATTTTGGCAAGCTTGGATTCAATGAATGAATTGAGTATATTAGTGGCAACAGTCCTATAGGCCCTCATTCTATTGTCATTGGTAACAAAGTTACATTTCATCTGTTGTATGATTAAATCAGAGTCACCTAAAATGGACACTTTTGTAGCTCCTAAAGCTTTGAGCAGTTTAAGGCCTAAAAGCAGAGCCTCATACTCTGCCATGTTCTTGGTGCATTTAAAGTTCAGTCTGTAGGCATGACCTTCTGCATGATTGTTATGTGTATTGTGAATCCATACACCTGCCCTTGCTCCTAACTTGTTGACAGAGCCATCAAACTCTAAATACTATGTGATTTCTTGCTTGTGGTTAGTACTAAGAGTTTCAGTCATTCTTGCAGTGGGTAGATTTGAAATTTCTGTTTGGGGAGTTTCTTCTTGTATGCTGGTTGCATTAACTATTTTGACAGTTTCATCGGTATGTGCAACCGATTCTTCATTGATGTGTGCTTGTTGTTCTAGAGCCAAAGGCTCATCATTAGTTGGATAATTTGTATCATCATTAAACAAAATAAAAGAATCCATATGAGAATGGATTGAGTAAATGGGAAAATTTTCAGGCTTGCTCTCACTACTTACCACATATTTCATGAGTGTTTCTCTGTACAATCTCTTTGGTTTCCCAAAGACTGAAATAGTGGCACAGGAGAGGTCTAACTGAAGGGATCCTTGGAGCTTCGCTCCCCATGATCTTGATAGGAGCATAGCATACTTGGGTGGGATGTCAGCCACGACCACATCCATGAGGATGGTCTTGTTGGGATATTGGACTAAGGAGACACACAAGTCTTTGATGAGGCCTAAACACTTGACTTGACTTGAGTCAAAGGAAAATAGATCTTTGTAGGGTCTTGTGATATCAAGGTTCAGATTTTCCATAACTTTTTTGGGCATAAGATTGTGCGATGCTCCTGAGTCAAACATAGCGTTGTGCAAAACTTTGTCATGTATATGCAAACTGACATAAGAGGGTGGAATAGGTCCATATGTTGATTTTCCATTAACTTCTGGACCAAACAGTAGCTCTGGGGTATCATCTAAAACATTTACATCATCCTTGTTCTCAGGGATTTGAAGTGATCTTTGAATTTGTTGCCTATACATATCATGTTTGGCAAGTTCTGAGAGGGGGATGGATATCTTATGTTTTCCTATTTCTTCCTCTAAGTCAAATGATTTTTTATATTGGTTTTTAGTAATGTGAGAGGCAAGTTTCCCTTTTTCCATTGGAGTATCAGCAACTTGGTCTTGTTTATCAGTGTTATGGGAAGTGTTTGATTGCGGGTTTTCTGTTTTAGGAGGGCTTCTCGGAATGCTATTCAAATTTTCTTTCGAGGCAGAGGGTGGCCGAGGCTGATCAATAGAGGGTTGCATTTCTTTTATGTCTTCTACAGTCACTTGACGTGGGTTTGGGCTAGGTATATCAGCTGGTTTTGTAATAACAACCTTACCTTTAATCTTGTTGGGTTGTTTGCCATCCTTTGGTTTGCTAGGTTTAGAAATATCAATGGTCCTAGTTCTCAGCTTATATTGTTTGTGGACCACATACACAGCAATATCATAACCTTGTTTAAAATCAAAAGACTCACCAGACTTACTCTGAAATTGACTAAAGTCATGCCCATCTTGGTCTTCTTGGGATAGACAAGTTTGATGCTCACCATTTAGATCCATCAGATTCATGTGAGTGTCTTCTATGGGTTCACTAGAAGTGGATGCCTCAGCATAGTTTTCTTGGAAAGGGGGTCTTATTTCAAGGTCTTGGCTTGACCTACCAGCATTTGTGTTCTGCGTTTTCCTAAAATTTGGGTTCCTTATGGTATTGGACTATTGTCCTTCCCATGATGATTTCCTCTCAACACTTTCTACTTTTTCTCCCAGCCTTTGCATGCCACTGATAATAGCATCAAGATTTTGCTCTAAGGCTGAGGGTTCTTCCTTGAAGGTGGTTCTTCTTTCCATTCTAGCTCTGTTTCTCTTGGCAATTACGTTGGCCTCTATGCTAACAGCAACATTTTGCATGTCTGCAAGGGTTTGAGGGGCTCTTTCCTTTAACTGGTTTGAGGGGCTCTTTCCTTTAACTGAGAAAATATTTCAATTGATTTTGAAGAGGCAAATTATGACTACCTGGAGCTTGGAATCCAATGATGTTTGGGTAATTAACCTTACATTGTGTTTTTCTCTCTTCCATTCTCTTTCATTTATAAGCATTCTTAGGAGACACATATAGCACCAGGTCTTGAGTAACCCAGAGCCAATTGAATAACATGATTATGTACACTGTCTTCCTACAACCAATTAGCAAAATTTGTGGAGTATAAATGTAAAATGTTTAGCCTTTGCCAACGTAAATCAAGTTATACAATATTCAAGGAGTTTTCAAAAGAAAAACTTTAAATGCAATAAAATTAGCAAAATATGCAGTGTATAGCATCTGCCTCCATAAATCATGATAGTCTCAGGTTTTATTTAATAGAAAAGACTCTAAACAGTCTAATAATTAGCCAACAGTCTAATAATTACCAAATTTTTCGAAGAATGCAATTAAATTGTTTATATTGTTTTTTTTCCCCTGAATGCATCTAGGACATTCTGTACAAATTCGATGTGAAAGATTCTCCATTATAACATTCATCGTGGAAATGGAAGGAATCGTGTGCACATTTGTCATAAAAATCAAGGGTGTGCTCATTTATCATAAAAATTAAAGCTGAAAAAGACATCCTAAGTAATTATGGAACACTGTGAAAGTCGATGAAATATTTGTTTCTTTTTTGTCTGTTAGAGTTCAAGTGGTTAGGCACGGATGCTTCTCAGAAGGAAAGATGGAGGTTGGAGCTGATGCACAATAAGAAGGTTATTTATTTTTCCTGGTGTCGATGACTTAAAATGGCAAAAGTGCTCTGTTTTCATTAAGGAAGTCCATATTTGGCAAACCTTTCTAATTGCACTTATATTAGCCATATTCTGTCAGTGTTATCTTATCTTCAATGTAGAATGGTTTAATAAGAGCTTAGCAGGGCCAGCATATGCATTCATGGTAATTCATACTAGAAAAAGGGATTTGTAATAATAAAACAAAAAAAGTATTGATGTATAAGTCGATATCACATACTTCTCAGGCCAATTGACTTACTACAAGTAACCGTCGATACCTAGCTCAAGTGTCCATATTAAGAAAGGGGCACATAACACTCACAATCACATCACATGTTTCGAGGAATTGGTTTCCTTAAATAGCCTTCCATTATCCATTGTAGTAGATCAGCATTTAACTCTGAATCTCTACATCGTATGACTGTTTTAAACACCAATCTCTTATAATATCTCTCGAGGGATTTGTTAAATGCACTGTGGACACTACATCTGATTATACATGGATTGATACAGATCCCTGCCCCAGAAATTTGATCATTTTCCTATTTAAAAATATTTTAAATATTGGTAGAATGTCCAATTGAAGTTATAAAAAAAGACGCTTTAATCTTGTCAGAACATTCTAATTCCAAAATGCATAAATGATTATATGAATCCCTATTTCTCCTCCATGTATGTTGTAGAACAACACTTCGGAAGGTGACATTGGCATGGAAAGTGCTTCTGCATTCTTGCATTTGGATAAATCTTATACTAACACAAAAGAGGCACCCAACAACCTTCCTCGAACACTAAAAAATGGAAAAATACCGCATGAAGTAGGCTTACTACAGGGTCAAAATAGAAGGAAAATCAATCGAATACAAGTTCAGATAAAATCCCTCAAACTAACAACCCTCATACCATCTCAAAAAATGTTTCATCAAATTGTTCTACAGCATGAAATTTAAGCAAAATTCCAATTGTTGGGACCTAAACCTTGGTCATTCTTACTATCATCTCATATCATCTAATCAAGGTGAGGGGCTGGAAAACATCCTCGCTATGAGCTCATATCCAACAAGAATGCATGCATGGTGCCAAGTGTTCTATTATTTGATTTGCATTTTTTTTTTTCTCTGCAAATACTAACTTCTATTAACTGAAAGGCAAAATATTTTTACATATTGTCGAGGCACGGCAGCACTCGACAGAACAGAACTACCCCATTACATCCATAAGCTGGGGAAACCAGTTACAAAGTGCACGAAACCAGATATCGAACATAGAGAAGGACCAATGTTGCCGAGCAGAAGAACTAAGCCGGCATAGACATACAAAAACAAAGCAACCGAGCATATAAGTGTCACCAGGAATCCAACTGGGAGCCAAAAAGAGTAGGAAAAAAAATACATAGATACTTGACCACGCACCTGAACCAGAAACCAAAACAAAAGAGACAGCCCCAAGTGGCTCTACTTCTCCTGTGCTAGGCCGTTGTCCTTCTTCTCATCCCGACCAATATCACCAGTCTTCAAACCTTCATTGCCGCTTAAATCATCGTCAGGGATTGCTATGGTGTGATCAGCTTCGCCATGAATCCTGTCCTCAGCGTTCGGTCCTGTATCTTCCAGGGGAGGAAGACTGTTAAGACCAGCTTCCTGTTCAACTTTCTCTTTTTCCCAGATCTCCATACTGTCTTTGTCCGAAGAATTCTCACTGTTTGGAGAAGGATTAGGGGCAATGCAGGCCAGGGGGGTGACAAGATTTTCCTCTTCCGAGAGAATGAGAGTGATGTGGGCAGTGACCAGGGGTCGATGCAGATTACTTTGGAACTTGAAGTGCGTTGTTTGGAAAGCGCTATTCGGCAGAGGTTTACGACCAGAACTAGCAAAAGGCCCAGCTTCATGGACGAGAGAGGGATTGAGAGGTTCTGGCGCCATTTCCATGGCGTGACCAACTAGAGGGTGCAAGCGAGTGTCACGATGCCCCTCAGGACAATGCCTCTTACTCGAGCAAACTATGGTGATGGACAGAAGATTGGACAGAGATGGGCTGTGGACGGGATGACCAACAGGCCGGGGTTGAATGAGGCCAGAGGAATGCCCAATAGAGCTAGCGACCGCCACCACAGAATAACAGAGCTTGTAAATAACCACAATATTACAGAGCTTGTAAGCATCCACAGAACTTACGGACAACAACAGAAAGCAGGAGTTCCGAACAGGTGAGAAATTACCCTGGTGATAGATGGCTTGGAGCTCGTGGTCATGAACGAAATTTAGACCCACACCCACAACATCCTCAGACCAGATTCCATAATCGCGCAACTGAGCACCAATCTTGGTGGTAAAGCAATGGAGCGTCATGATTATAACAGGGGGAATTTTGCGTCGATCCACGCAGAGCATTAATGCAAATCCGCCTCTCGATCTCCCATTAAAACACTTCCCCTACTCGCATGAGTTAACGTCCCGGGAGGCCACGCTGCTCTGCAGCTGGCAGTACTGGGAATTAACTTCTTGCATGGATAACTGTGGAAGCGGTTATGCCACCAGGATCCGGGATATTTGATTTGCATGTTATTTCATATTATATGTTTAATTCATTTAAAAAATACTCATAAAAAATAACGATTCAATATTTGTACATACACTCATATTTTCCATGCATTACACGTGTAACCCAGATATTATAGGAAGCTTGAAAGATAAGTACCTCCTCTGAAACTTTTTATTAATTTATTCGTTCAGTTCTGTTTGATCCACCTTGACTTTGTTTTATACCTTCCTAACTTGATTTCCAAGCTTGACTGTGAGTAATATATAATATATTTCCTTGCAATTCATTCTCTTTATTCTTGACTTTACTTTTTTACAGTTGTTTCAAAATCATACTAAGCTTCAGCAAATCGGCCTCAAGCAGAGGAAGGTAAATTAATGGTACAGACAATAAACACGTCCATATCCTTCAATGTTGAAATGAAGATCATACATAAGCCCCTCGATCAGTCCAGCATGGCATGGGTCACAACAATGGGGATCACTTGCATCGGGAAGGAAACTTTGTTTTTGTTGCCTCTATGTAATTTGGATGGCATTGAAGTATCTTGCTTATGTTGCTTCATATATGATGTTATAACTTGGGCATGTCGGCAGGGACTACCGCTTATGCAGTTGCCATTGTTTTGAATGGAATCCTAAAATATGTCTTCTCGAAGATGGTGGGAGGCCTATGATCAAACTAAGATTTTCTAAATTTTTGTAATATAAATATTTATTTTAAAACTGGTTATGGTACGAATACTAATAATTTAATTTCCTTAAAACTAATTTTGTTTGGCTAAGAGCTCATCACTCTTGGCAAGCCTAACACCTAGAGGCATTTGGCACGACTACCAGCGAGTTATTCCAGGTGGATGTGATTTTCCTTGAACAAGGGTAATGAGTGAGCTTGCATTCGGGCTAAAAGATAGGGATGGTTATCCTCAAGGCTCGTTTGACAACTGAATTATGATAAATTTTCCCACCTTTGAAAAAAACAATATAATTATAATTAAATTAATGTATGAGATTTTTTTATTTATAAGATAAAAAATCCATCTCTATATATTAATATGATCACAAAGTTTCATTTTGAACTTTATTCAAATTCTTTGTATAAGTAGTAACTTTTTTCTGCTAAAGCAAGAGTTGTACCTTCATTATCATTAATTCGGAAAATAATTTACATAAAATAAAACCATCCACGTGGGCCCGTGGACCAAGTAAAAGCTACTCTCTAAAAACCAAGGGCATCGAGTTAAGGGTAAAAACCTCCATCCCTACCAACAGAACAACAAAACCCTCAAATGCCAGACAGTTCTATGTATTACTTCTTTTTTATTTGAACTTGTATGGCGAGAAGTAAATACTATTAACAACAATTAATTAATATAAAATTAAAAAAAATGTTGATTATTTTAATACCTTATTTTTTATTAAATTGGAATTTGGAAACATCCTTAATTTTTTTTTGTAAGTTTGAGATTTTTATTTCCCATCTCACGATGTTTTGTTTTGTATAGAAACATGTCTTGCAACAATATTGTTTTATAAGTTTTTTTAAGGATAATGCGCGTAATCTTAATCATTAGAATAAAATTTCCTATTCAATCTACAATTTAACCATACTTATGTTTTAGTAATAATAATTATACCTTTCATACCCTAAGGGTGCAGATAAGTTGGAAGTAGATTGTATTATTAAATGTACTAGATTTTACGGTGGAGTTCCTGTGCAACCTATGAGAATTGAAAAGACAACCTAGAGTTTAGAAAGAAAAAAAACCATGAGAAGCCATCAAAGAAAGGATCGTGTATATGTCTAGAAGGTTCAATAGGTTTTAACTTTTTCCTTCAGAGAAGCATGTCTGCTCGATACAAATTCTTTTTGTTGATGGGCTTGGCGAGTTAGTTATGTGATGAACATTGTTGTCTCTAGTTTTGTACTTTTATCAAGCCATTGTAGATCCTGACCATTCCTGTAGCAGACAGTAAGACAACTGAGAAAGCCAAGGAGATCTGCAGAACCTTAACTACGCAGAAACAACAGAGAAAGTCAAGGAGACATCAGCCGAACCTCGACTATGCAGGCCTCCCAAAAACGCAGGACCTGCCTTGTGGTAAGGTACACAAACCTTCATCTGCAGATGCGCTAATATGAAAAGGTACAATTTGCAATCTCCAGTACTGCGAAATCCTTTATAATTTTAATTTAATTGTTATTTAGTTTACCGTAGGAATTTAATTTTAGGTAATATTTTTCATTATTTTTAATAATAATGGTAAAAGAGAAATAATTTTTTATTATTTTCATTAAATGGATTAATTTAAAAGATTATAATATAAATAAATTTGGGATAGTTGTCGTTCATGTGGTTTTGATAAGTTAATTCATAATATTTAGACAAAAATTAGTTTATAAATTAAAGATCTCCATAATTAATAAACGATAATTTTTTTTTTTTTTTTTTGTTAAAAATACGATTATATGTTTTTTAAAATAAATATATTTTTAACTTGTATATCAATTCATTTTAAATTATTTTAGAACATAATCTTGCATCAAGTGGAAAATTGTTTTGAAAGTTTTAATTATGTGTCACTATCATAGTAAATTTTTAAACTAATAACATGTTGATGAGGATTATGATGATTATTATTAATGTTCACTAAGATCAATGTGTCTATAAGATTTTAAGAAAATAAGATATTAATTGAGATTTTTTAATATGTTATTTCTATGATTAAAAAGAAGGGAGAGAAGCTTTCCTAAATCAGTACAGTTTTGTTGCCTTAAAAAGTCAAAAATGTTGGTAGTGTGGAAAATGTTATAGAAATGAGAAAAGATTGCAAATGTTTTGGAAATTAAAAGCTCTCTTAGTATCCCAAAAATGACAAACTCTTTAAGGCCAAAATATTTTGTGAATAAACTAATACCGAATTTTACTTAAACACTTATAATTCATAGAAATATAATCATTAATTTATTACTATTATTCTTTTTAAATTGGTGTCAAAATGCTCATTTGGTACTCAATTCTCAAAATAGAGTGATCTTTCATTTGGTGTGCGTTACTTTCAATGGCATTTTCAAATATGCCTTCTCGAAGATAGTGGGAGGCTTACGATCCCACTAAGATTTTTAAAAATTTTGTATTATAAATATTTTATTTTTAAAAACGATTATGATACGGATAATAATACTTTAATTTTAAACTTATAATTAAGTTAGATATTTAATTAATATTATGAGTTAAAGAATTTCTTTTTATATAATAATATGATTGTAAAGTAAGTTTGATTTTGAATTTTATCAAAATTACATGAAAAAGTTACTAGACACATATATATCTCTTTTTAATTTTAAACTTATAATTAAGTTAGATATTTAATTAATATTATGAGTTAAAGAATTTCTTTTTATATAATAATATGATTGTAAAGTAAGTTTGATTTTGAATTTTATCAAAATTACATGAAAAAGTTACTAGACACATATATATCTCTTTTTAATTTGAATGTGTGATACTTTAGAAAGATGAAATAAATACTTTTGAATTTAAGTGTTAAGCATTTTTCCCACTGCATTATATTAGATACCATTTTTTTAAATCTGAAATAAATACTATTAATAAGTTAAACAAAGAACTGATTATTTTAATATTTCAACAAGTAGGACAAATCCAAAACTTTTCCAAATACAAGCATGTCAACAACTACAATAGGATTTTCACCAGGCCAATTCTTTATAGGCATTTTAATAATACCTAGCACCTAAGATGCAAGTGAAAGAATTGACACTTCTTACTATGATGCATGTGGAAGCTAGCATTAGAGCCCAAGAAATATTTGTTCATTTTGTCATTAGTCGAAGGTGGGTCTATCTAAAGATAGAAGACTCCCTTACCTTGGACTCATTGAGTTCAAAATATATGTGTTCCTCACCATAGGCAAGTTGAAACCTTAAAATGTCCTTTTTCATTTTGTCTCTTAGCCAAGTCTACATGGCTCTAAGAAAACTCCCTGTGTAGCCAATAGCCTCTCAACTTCCATTTCTTGGAAGGCTTCCTAGTTGGGAGATTATCTTCCTTGGGTCTTAGAGTTTCAATATGCTTGGAGACTTGTTTGCGTTGATTTTTTTTTGTGTGTGGAAGAAATGCAATGAAGTTTACTTTCTAGCCAATTAATGTGAGAGTGGATGATTGATAAAATTGAGATTAATATTCCAAGGTGATAAAATAGGGAGCTTTCATTAGCTAGAAAGAACGACATGCATTCCCACATCCTCACAACTAGTCATGTGCATTACTCCTCCCACTGATTCCTCAATGACTCAAAGTAGTACACGCTTGAGAAGGTCCTTCAAAATAATACATGGCACATACCAGGAAGGTGGAAATTCTTACCTAATATTTCTTGGAAGATATATAAACTAGATAAAGAACATGAAAATCTTGGTCTATTAGATGTTTGCACCCAGGGCTTCTGCTTCAACAACAAAGTGGTTAGGACCATAAGTGGGAATTTTTCATGGAAAATGGAATCAGACGTCATATTATTTTTCCCATGAATATTTTTGTACCAGCGCTACATTTATTTAATGGATAACAATTAGAGTTTAGGGTTCCCTTCTAAAGAGATTACAAAATTTTGATTCTTGGCCAATCATACCTTTTCATATGAGTTGGACTCTATGACAATTTAATGTTGGATTGAATTTTAGCAGTAGAAATATCTAGTGTTCTTAGATTACTTATGGCTCTCTTGGCTCACTTATAAAGTTGGATAACAAATTCCTCTCAATTAAAGGACATTGTAAATGGAATGAACTATGAGACCTAGATCAAATTTATTAGTTTGCATGGGATGATATTTCTAGGAATCTGATACATAGAAGAAGTAGAAGACTAATTACCTATAAATAATCAAAATGATTGACACTCATGACTGTGTTAAGGTAGCCATCATACAGTTTGAGTAAGTTTGGAGAAACAGACTTTGAAGTGTGGCATGATGACGAATTTATCTTATAATTTAACTCTCATATGCCATACTGTCATTCGAAGCCGAAACGAAGTGGCATCATTACAACATTTAATTTCAAATGGTTAGTTATAATTAGTGTTTCCCTCTCATATGACATACTGTCATTCGAACCCCAAGTGCATTAGTATCATTATAACATTTAATTCCAGATGGTCAGTTATATTCGATGTTGCAAATATCGACATCAGGATAAAATCAGCAAGGCTCCAAAAAACCAGAAAATCATAAAAATATAGAATATATGTAAAAATCAACAAACATTAGCAAATTAAGATTCCACCAAATTATCGGTAAAAATGGAAAACATAAGAAAGGCTACAAAATCGTGTTTTCACAAATTTTTCATGATAAAATTGAGATGTTTACGACACTTGTTATAATGATGAATGCTCATGGTTGCAAAAAAAAGCCTAAATACTATCTGCTCAACACTAAAGCTTTTAATCCTAAAATACTTCGACGACGAGAATCAATTCCAGAAGTATCTAGAAGGTATAGACTTCCTAGAATTGGTATTAGCAATGGGTTCTCTGTGCATTGTGGAGAGGTGAGAATTTAAAGCACATAATTTGGAACAATGAATTTTTTATAAAGTTTGTGGTCTCATATCAATTGGTGATTTTCACAATGTCTTCTCTAGCTATTTTCATTGGATAGAAGCTAATTGTAGCAACCCTCGATTTCATAGGAAGCTAACTTGGTTGTTCTAGTCTATTCTTAAATGCACTACTCTCTTACATGGAAAGTAAGTTGTGATGTCAATTTTGATAATCCAAAAAGCTCCTTAAGATGAACTTTAGTTGTTTTGGTGAAACGAATCCAGGGTAATTTTTTGAGAAGGTAACAACATTTGTGAAAGGCAAAGTACCAAGGAGTACAGAAAACATACAAAATCTTTGAGATTGTGTCTTATAGGACATGGGCCAAACTGATATTAAGACTATTTTTAGGGTTGCCTCACTATGGCATAATATTAAACAAATGTTATCTGATAGACGTTTGGCAACAAACAAATATATTTATGATCAATGTAGTCAACTAAATTATCTAATGCTTATCCATAAAAAACATGGAGAAATTAATAGCAAACTCAATCCTACCTCCATCTTCCAAGTGATCATATGTCCACAAAGTGAGATTATACCTCAAGAGTTGCATGATTAAAGTGTTATCTTTGAATGACCCTTTAATCAAGGTGTCATGTTATGGAATAGATGCACTAAAAACTTCTAGGCTAGATGAGAAGCCTTACAACACACATAATATATATGAAAAAAGGTCATAGCAAATTTGGCATATACTCCTAAAAATTTCTAAATTCACTAGGCTACTTAAGCCTACTTTTCATATCCATGAAAAAAGGGAAACATGCATACCTTTCAGGTGAATTTAATATTTCATAGTAGAAAAGAGAGAAGTTCAATGCCAATCCAAGTCTGATTGGATGAATTGGCGCTAAATTTGACTCTGGAGTACTTGAAGTTGTCTGCAGTAATGCATTATAAATTGTAATAAATGACTACTCTACCCAAACTCTTTGGACCCAAGTACTTTAATCGAAAGTAACATCAATATTATAACAAGGAAACTAAAGACTTCTCAACAAGGACAACTACACTAGCTTTCACTCAATAGCCTAATGCATAGATACAAACAAAAATTGCAGTAAAGTAGTTAAATTGTAAATAAACTAATAGAGTGAATGGAAATTTGAAGCCTTGTAGAAATTTATCGAAATAGTTCCTCAAGGGTAGCTTCTCCTCAACCAACACTTATATTCTTGACTACAAGGAAGTTTCTCCCTATACAGCATCATAGGTGAACCTTGGCACCACTAATTTTCTGTGTGTTTCCTATTTATTATTTAATCCATTGTGACAACAAACAAAATAGAGAGGTTGCTGAATTTGGTAGCCACCACCACCAAAAACTTATTTCTCTAACTTCAAGAAATACCTTTCAAATGTACTGACTATTACTTTCAATTTCAAGTCCATATTAAATAAAAATTTAATTTCCAATCTATTCATTTCCGATGTTCTTACGCCCCCAAATTTTTCATAATAGGCATTGTTAATGAATCTACATGTTCAATAGAAAAAAAGGATATAAAGAAGCAACAAGAACAAAATAGAATGGATAATTTATCTCATAACAAAGATCATTTTTTCACTTTCGTTGAAGGGCAGAAACTTGAGTAAATTACATACAATGATTAATTAAACAGTAAAAGGAAATGAAATGTAAATGAGATATAAGATCCTACAAAGTAAATGTTAAAAAGTTGAAATAATTATGAGCATTCAATGCAACAAAAGGATATAAATTATTTGTGATGACATCTCAAACAACATTTAATTTAAACCCACACTTATGCATCATCAACAAACATTGTTGCAACCATTACACTTGTGACCAAAAGAAGGTTAACATTCAAGGAGGTGGTAGGAACATCTAGTTGTTGATGGATGAATATATCAATGTACAAATAACAAAGAGTAAATCATGATCGGTTGTAGTTTGAGTACTTTAAAATTATACCAATGTAACTTTGAATGCTTAAGTTGGGTGTTCGTAGGACAAGAAAAACTATTATTTTTTCTTGCTTCTTAGTAGCCTCCAGTAACTTTTCATTACTTTGTACAACTCTATCTAGAAGAGAGGCCAAAATAGAAAACACATGGGGACTTTCACATAATCCTACTTTAGATTCACTCGGGTCAAATGTTGAATACAAATATGCATTGGAACCTTCCTCAACCATGTGAACTTAAGAATCCATGTAAATAAGATGCATGTTCGAGAACCTTGTATTCCATGCCACACCTTCACAGTAGGAAAAACAATGATACAACTACCATTATATATAACTACAAAGCAGCAAACTTACCATATTAATTTGCTTGATACTTTTTAGACACTTGTAATAAAAGTAACCAATAAGTACCACCAGACCTTATCCAAGCATTCTTTGTAACATATCCAAAGTTAATTCAAACTAGTGGACAATTCTAGTAATAGAAGCTAACTTTATGAGGCCAAGCATGAAAGGTAATACTCTAGGAGAAGTAAGTTGAAAGTTTACATGATACCCTTGAAGAAAACAGTGTATTACATGTGTTCAAAATTAATCACTAAAGTGATATGAGGACTTGATGAAATCTAGGATAATCTTCATTAACAACTAACACAATTTAAGGTTATCTCCTACATTATTGCAGTCATGAAAATTAAAACATATGGACCACTTAAAACAACATGTGAAGTTAAATGAGCTAAGTCTTGCTAACATGCTAAAAGACTTCTCAGGAAGGACAAAAAGACTAGATTTAATCGATTCTATATGCTATATTCTAAGTTTTGTCTATGAACCTTTAAGGAAACCTATGAGAGTGACTTTATTTTCTATTTCATATAGCCCTCAAGGAATAGTGAAACATGAAATTCAAAAATAAAAACTATAAATACACTGCAACACCATTTAAGCTAGATTAGTCAAACCAATAAATCATTGGAAGAAACTAACAAAGAGCGAACCCACTAACCATTATATTTACCTGGTTATAATATAATATTCAAGAAGAAAAATTGTGTTAGCTTCAGTTTTTAAATATCTAATAAAGGCATAATCGAAACCAATGAAAATCATTGCATTCCAACTACCACTATTCACAGAGGATTGATAGAGCTTCAAGAAAATTAAAAGACCATTGTCACATGCTTCTTACCAATATATCAATTTTCTTTAGAAAGTAAAAAAAATCCCACCTATTAGTTTTTACATGCTTCATAGAATCTCCCCAAGATTTGATCAATAAAAAGGTCTCCAATAGTGAGCATGAAATTCACACTCTTCTAGTGATGTCAATTCTTCTAATTATGGTGCATGAAGTGAATTAAAAGAGTATTGTTGCATGATTGTTAACCCATATATCAACTTGTTTTATAAGGGGAACACAATCCCACTTATCAATTTTCACATGTTGCATAGAAATTCCTGAGGATACTTCAACAGTTAGTATGCAGTTCACAGTCTCTGGTATAAATACAATATGGTAAAAAAATTAAAGTTAAACCAACTTTCCATTAGCAGAGAAATTAATGACTACCCAATTATAATCAAGCTAACAAAAGCAATTACTAGGACCTAAATCATGCCTTCCACTAGAAATCCCCAAAACAAACTGGGCTTAGTGGAGAAATAGACAATTCCCTGGATCTACAATTTCAGTTCAAATTCTCAGAAAGCCACCATAACAATAAACTTCACCACATGATGTACCCTTTGGAAAACGAAATCCTCTTGTTAAGTAGATCACTAATAAATTTAAACATTTCCTTATCTTTCAGTTACACTATTGAACCCTTCAATAGTTAAAATTTATAATACATCAAATGTTAAGTCTAGATTTCTACCCAGTAAACTTTCAAGGATTAGTCAGTGGCCTCTTTTCTTTCATTTCCTGTTTTGAATTCAACAAGATAATGGTAGTAGTGTCCTTTCCTGTGTAACAACAAAAACCCAACATCCATAACCCCAAAAATAAGAAAACCCAAAAGCTTAATACCCATGTTGCACAAAGATTTCACAGGTCAATATAAGAAAAAATACATTTTATAGTAAAAAACAATGGATTCCCCAATACTAGAGGAAGGAATGAGGTGTTCTTAAATGATAGTCATAATATCATGGAAAATATCATAATACTTTTCTCCAACTTTCTGTCTATACTCTTTGATACACTTCACATTGTGATCATTTCTCTTCGCTTCCTCCTCCTACTCAATGGAAGACATTATTCTCCACGATGCTTACCAAGCATCAATCACATTTTTATACTAAAAAAAGACTAAATTCCTTTCTTCTATAGTTAACTCAACATCCTTCTTCGCCAGCCTCTTTATGACTTCAACGATTTCTACACAAAGTCAACAATATGCACATACATAACATCAAAGATCTATCCTAATGCTGCAACTTCATTTTGCCTTTGATAGGGGTTTTTCCAAGGGATACCTAGAACTAAATAGAAATCACAACAAATAGCAAAAAAAGGGGCTTTTTATCATTGTAGATATATTAATAGAAAATATTTTTGGTAAATTGTTTCATGTTATCATTTTTGAGGAAATGTTTCATGTTAAAAGATACTACATTTTTCCAAAAGAATATGAAGTTCTTTTCCAAGTACAAGCAAGTCGTTCGTAGAGGTCAAGCCTAACACCAAGGACCCACTTTCACATTATGACTGAGGATGTTTCCCCAATGATTTTTTACTTGTGACAAATCACTAGGGTCCATCAATTCAACTTTGTGTGACTTTAAGATAAGATAGGCCCTGAACTTGAAACTAGAACCCATTAGTTTACAAACAGGTGAATGTTTCCTACCCAATAGAACAGAGGTTCCATGTGCTCCCTCTTAGAAAAATAGATGTTGCGGGAGGTTGAAAATATTGGTTGCGGAAGGTTACAAACAAAGACCGTCAATAGAGATTGCAGAAGTTTGCAAACATTGGTTGCAAAGGTTTCGAACATGAATTTTGCTCTCTCCTATGGGCCCCAATACTCTACCTATTTTTGGCCTCTTGCTTTGCCAATATTTGATATAAAAATTATCTTATAATATATATATTTTTATATAACATATAAAACTCCTCTTATCACTTATTATATAAGTCAATATATTGTTTTAGGCTTTTTTTTATTTTTTGTACCCCAATAAG
This sequence comes from Pinus tabuliformis, assembly GCA_031772625.1. Classification (NCBI taxonomy): domain Eukaryota; kingdom Viridiplantae; phylum Streptophyta; class Pinopsida; order Pinales; family Pinaceae; genus Pinus; species Pinus tabuliformis. The sequence continues at coordinate 371,670,114 of CM062818.1, forward strand.
AATGCACATGATATGGTATTGCTTCGTCAATGAAGCCCCCTGAACCTATCAATATGGTTATGTATTAGGCCCTTAGCATAGGCCCATAGGGACTTAAATCAAGAGTCTAGAACTATTTTAGGCATGAGCGCTTTACACTACAATCATTCACTAGGTCCTTCTACATTATTTCCCTAAGGTCTTTAACCATCAGCTCTAAAACTTCCACGCTTGTGGTCACACCATGTACACAAGACCAGTTCATGGTGCATAACCTTTAGCACCCATCCCTTTATCCTTAGCTAAAATCAATGAAGCACATTTGTATTCTTCAGGAGTTAATCCTCTAGGATGATGTGTCCTGTGAGGACCCACCATGCTCTATATGACATATATAGTCTAGTTTGTCTCAACGACTTTTCAACTCAAAGAATCTCCATGCTACTTGCTAAAATGCTTCCACAGTCCCTAACTGTTTGGTGTCGAGGTTGACATGTCCCCGTGGTACCTCACCTTACATACTTGGACCAATGAATGAGTTATTGGGATGACGTTTCTTCCAGCCTATATGAGACCTTTGCAAGGGTATCGTATGTCACTAACAGAGTGGTGTCATGTGCCATCGATTTTTGGCCCACTTGTGTACCTCGAAATGCCAAATTTTCATGTGATCTGTCAGACCCTATTTGGATCCACATTATGTTGACATTATCATGCCATTACATCTCCTCATCACCTCCATTAGCCAATAAAGGTGTGCCATGTGTCATCTTTTGATTTGTCCATATGGGAAAATGTACATGTCAACATATGGTGGAATTAGGGTCCCAACCTTGTATTTTCCATTAAATTCCTTTGTTATTTCATTTCCTTCGAGGTGAATTGTTGTATGTGCTCACCTCTTGCACTACCTCTAATTGCTTCATTATGCCAATTCATCTTGCCACCTTACAGTAGCTCCCATATCCCTGAGACTTTCTTTCACTCCTACCTTTGGATCTCTGAAGCAAAAAATCCTGAGTTGAGCTATCAAGTGGGGCCTCCCCATTTGTTGGCTTTCACCAATCAATACTTTCTCCTCTACTTAGTCACTCAGCCATGTCCTCCCAGTTCCTTATCTTGTCGTGTCAATCTAGTTTCTAACATTGTTTTTGCAGACACCCCCTGTCTAGTTTGGTGGTAAAATGAGGAGGGGATCCACTATTAATGAGGATCGTACATATTCTGATCAGCTGATTGGAAATAAAAACAATAGCAGACCCCCACTTTTGTTAACCTTTAGGTTCGCATGGGCTAATGTAATTTTTACAATGAATAGGAGGGGAGGCATGGCGTTCATCTACCTTTAAATATCCACAAGGTTTACATGTCATTCTTCGCAAGCTAGTCTACTAAGGGAACCACATGTTTGTCCAAATGCAAAACTATCATCAACTAGAAAAATATCACTAACTTTAGCTCTAAAACTTTGAACTTTTAACCCCTGAGATTTGATCTACAATAAATTTTGAGCTAGGGAGGAATTTTTTGACTTGCATATACCACTGGAAGTCTCTTTCATAGCTCTATCCATCTGAGTAATGTCAATGTTCACTCGAAATCCAATTGTTTTTCTCCTTGACCAATCTGCTTGCACCCATGTTTTCATTTTCCATCAATTAAAACTTATACCTAATAAGGTATACCTCAAACACTCAAAAACATATTGAACAACATGGTTGTGTGAGGTTCCCACTTGGGTTGCATGCAAGGTCCATGAATGCAACCTTATGTTGGTTTGTTTTTAGGTTATGCTCACACACATACTATTAGTTGAAATTAAAATTTAAAGATTTAATGAAAAGTAACATAAATTAAAATGAAATGAAATACATGTCACAAAATCTTGCAATCATTCCACATGTCTCATCTATTGAAAGAACACCTTCTATTAGAGTTGCACAAGTATCCACCTTTTCTATATTCTATGGATAAGTACAGTATCATGCTCTGCCAAAATGCAAGTCAAACAAGGGTTGTGAGTAGGTATGGTACATAGGATGTATGACAGAGGGATATCATGGCCTTTGAAATAACAATTGGACTAGCTAATGAAGAAAAGGCAAATCATATGCTTGACATATATCAAAAATACCTCCCAAAACAACTAGAAATGTCATGTACATTGAACCACGAATTCCCTTGTTTTAGAGAATTATCTTAATCAAGGATATGGGTTCAAAAGAACATACCCTATTCCTAGGCTTTGGGTTACCATATTTTTGTGGTTTCCTCCAATCAGTTTAGGTGCAAGCTCTACTAGATCTTGTGATGCAGCTTGGCCTCCATTGCAATTCTTCGACAACAGAAAGGAGGGCTCAACTGACCTGAAGCCTGAACCAGAAAAAAGAGATTATCTTGTTCAAGGATTGGAATGGAAAACTTCTTAAGAAAGGAAGTAGTACTAATAACTTCAATAGAGTGAACGGAGGCTCACTCTGATTTTCTAGGTGGGTTAGCTTGCTGGTGATTCTATGAAATATGCAAAAATTGAATGATAGAGGGACATCATGGCCTTTGAAATAATAATTGGTCCACATAATGAAAGGAAGTAGATCCTTCATTTATTATTTATCAAAAGGAACTCCCACAAAAACCATAAATGGCATGTACATTTCACTATGAATTCCCTCATTTCAGAGAATTCTTCCATTCAAGGATTTGGGTTCACAAGAACATACCTCATTCCCATACTTAGGGATACAATATTTTTTAGGTTTCCTCCAATGTTTCCAGGTGCAAGCTCCACTTGATCCTATGATGGGGCTTGGCCTCCACCCTATTTTTTCAACAATAGGAAGGAGGAATCGATTGGCTTGAGGCCAAAACAAAAAAAATAAGAAATCACCCTTGTTGAGGAAATTTATGGAGAACTATTGAAGAAAGGAAGGACTAAATTCTTCGACAGAGTGAAGGGAGTCTTGCTTTGATTTTATCATTGGGTAAGCTTGTTAAAACACCCATCCTGGATAGTTCTATGAAATTTAAAAAAAATGATAGAGGGGCATCATGGCCTTTGAAATAAGAATTTGGTGTTTACAATCTATCAAAAGGAACTCCCACAACAAGCAAAAATGGCCTATACATTGGACCATGAATTCCCTCATTTCAGAGAATTTTTTGTTCAAATATCTGAGTTGACAAGACCATACCTAAGTTTTATGGTTTCCTCCAATCGATCCGGGCTTAAGCTCCACTTGATCTTGTGATGGGGCTTCGACTCCACAACACTTCTTCGATAGGATGAAGACCCAATTGAAGAACACCATATTTGAACCATATGCAGTTCTTCGACAACAGGAAGGAGGGATCGTCTGGCCTGATGTAAGAACCAAAAACTAAGAAATTATCCTTTTCAAGGAAAGGAATGGAGAGTTGTTGGAGAAAGGAAGGAGGAGTAAGTGCTTCAATAGAGTGAAGGGAGTCTCACTTGAAGAAAGGCCGATTGGCTAGTCTAACCAATTCCACAGTTGTGTGTACCAGAGGGCTTAGGAGATCATGGCAAGACTTGATGAAGTACAAGATACCAGAGTGGAGGTGAACAACTAATGTTAACCAAGTAATGCTAAAGTAATTATACCATTACTTGGCTATGATAAAATTTCCTCTCAACATGATTTTTAGTCCTAAGTTTTTCAGATCGTATGTACCTCTCTACCTCATGAAGAAGCTAAATAAAGCAATCAAATTGTTCATTGGCCAATAGAAAACATTATAAATATTCAATAGGGTGGTGAAAACAAATATTATAACATTTGTGCGAAAAATTTAGGCTTCATTTTTTAGTTTGTGTCACCAATTACTATAGTCCCCATTGAATTATGGCAAGGAATAATAAGAGTCTTCAAGGTATGAGTATGAAGAAGTATTTCGTACATTTCTATTAGAGTTATCGATGGCACATTGTGTAGTTAGTAGTGACTAAAAATGGCACCTACATGGTGATGTGGATAGCTATATGCTTTGTTATGTGTTGTGAGTGAGTGTGGTATTATTATTTTTATGAAGAAAAATAATGGTAATGAAGAAAACAATCGATATGAACAAATATGTATAGGTGTGCTTCATGATAGAAGAAATACTTGTGGTATGTGAGAATATAAAACAGTTATGTTGCACATGTTGTTTGCAGAGTGTTGGGGACCAAATAGATGTAGGTGTGCTTGGTGATAAAAGAAAGGATTATGTTAAGTGAGAAGAGAAATTAGTTATTTTGTACTTGTTTTCTAGAGAGCATTGGGGAATGAGGAACACATCTTTAGGATGACTAGAGTGTATCTCAAAAAAAATTAGGAAACTAAAAATTTGGGACAAATAGATAATAATAATATTAAAAACTATTAAGATTTAGAATTCACCATAAACTTTAATAATAATAATAAAAGAAGAAGATGTTATATTTACTTCAAACTTGTAAGAATTATAAGCTATACTATATTATTATGCATAGCCTTTATACTTGTTAATTTAAAAAAATATTAAACAAGTTAAAAAAAGGTGAAATAGCATTCTATTATTGACAGCTATACATGAGCAAAATGTAGTTTAGCTTTAGAAAACTTAAGTGTAACTCTTTGTATCCATAAGAGAGAAATGTCATTATAACAACTTGTTTTTGGTCAATAATAATAATAATGTTATAGGGTAAAAGGCATTCCCTTCCTAATATGTTTTGTGGTTTTTTAAATGGATTGGATTCATATTTTAGATTAAAAAAGTGATTGAATAAAAATTTAAATAAACATTTAGTATATGACCAGATTTAAGCCATTACTATTTAATTATTTCCACACTAATAAGGTCATTACTATTTAATTATTTCCACAATAATTAAGATTTAGATAATAAAAACACCAAATCAAACTCATCATTCAAAACCCATGCTTTAAATTACAACTTGTACCATAATTTAAATTCACTATGATAAAATCCACGTTTTAAATTACAACTTTCAAAATAAATTTAAATTTAATGATATACAAATATAATGGAAATAAAAAAATATCATATTATCTAATCATTAATATCACCATGTCCAAAAGTATTCAGAAAACCTTAAAATCTACACAAAACGTATTTCAAATCTGTTTAGAATGTCCCTAAAATCTGTGTAAAACTTCTTCCATAAATCCCGAAACGGAAAAATCAAAACAAAGATTTGTTTTTAGGCCAAGTTCCCGTGGTGCAACATAAAAACGAAGAATTTATCCCCAAAGAAGCACAAAGGGTACCATCTCGAAGTCAAGGTATTAAAGCATCATGCGGAGATCGAAGACCTAAAAATGAGCCGCATGTGATCAATTTATCAGTTACAATCGTCCCTATATAAAAAATAAACATTACCGTGCATCGCAGAGCAGATCGCTAAGAAGGTTTTAACTATATGTTATGGCATTAGTAAACTTGTAAATGGATCACATCTCCAAAAGGGAGTTGTCTATAATGCGACTTTTTGAAGATTCCGGTGACGGAATCTGGCAGAAGAATTGAGGTCAAATCTTGATTTCTTGCAGTTAAAATGGTTTTTTAACTGCATATTTGGATTCAGCACACTGAAAACCCCCTGGGACGCTTTCATTGTGCAGAAACTAGCTATCAAACTTGCGATTCCAATAATTCCTGCCGGATTTCGACCGGAAAAATCCGCCAGAAAGACTTTCAAAAAGTCGCGTTATAGACAACTGCCTCCAAAAGTGTGACAATTATATATTTTTTTTACAACTTAAAATAATTAAACTAAATTTATATCAAAATGCTCATTTTGTATTAAAGTGGGTCATTATACCAAAATCCATAATCATTAATAAACATATGTTTCCATAGTATTTGATAAAGTGCATGCCATCAATTCTTAAAATTGCAAGGATTAACCCTACCGTTAAGACAAAGTGACGTTAAAAGTTATGACTTTACATGATTTGTTTTACTGTCTATCTTTGCGTACGACTTTAATAATGGATTCTATTACGGCCACGTTTTCATTTCGTGTGCGTTATTTTCAATGGCATTCGCAAATATGCCTTCTCGAGCATGATGGGAGGCCTACGATCAAACTAAGATTTTCTAAATTTCTATAATATAAATATTTATTTTAAAAATGGCTATGGTATGAATAATAATAATTTAATTTTTTTAAATGTTTTTTTAGGGGTTAAGAGTTAGTTTTTTTGTATTTAAAGAAAAAGATTAAGGGCCAAGATCTGGAGACATCTAGGAGGAGTGAAACTCTGCCCCTTAGGGACCATTAGTTGCTTATTCTAGGTGGCATGGTTTCCCTTGAATAATAGTGATGAGTCACCCTATATTCTCACTTAACAACCAGAGATAGTTTTCCTCATTGCTAGTTTGACAACTAAATTATAATAAGTCTTCCCACCTGTAAAAAAAATCAACAATTTAATATAAAATTATAAGTAAATTAATATGTAATATTTTTTTATTTGTAAATTAAAAAGTCTATCTCTATATACTAATATGATAAGAAAGTTTCATTTTGAACTTCATTCAAATTCCTTGAATAAGTGGTAACTGTACTATGGTTTTATGTGTTACTTCCTTTTTTATTTGAACTTGTGATGCTTTAAAAATAAGAAATAAATACTATTAACAACAATTAGTAATATAAAATTAAACAAAGTCCTAATTATTTCAATACCTTAAACAAATTTCATGAGAAATGCTTACTTGGAATTTGACATCTTTACTTGTTTTTTAAAGTTTAAGATTTTTACTTTCCATTTTAAGATATTTTTGTAAAGAAAAATATCTTGCAAAAATATTGTTTTATAACTTTGTTTTTTTTTTTTAAGATAATATCCCTAATCTTAACCATTAAAATAAAATATCCTATTCAATGTACAATTTAACCATACTTATGTTTTTTTAATAATAATTATACCTTTCATACCCTTAGTCTTGACTCAATAAGCATCACAAGTAAGGAGCTTAGAGTATACCTTATCCAGCCTCTCCACTAGTTCATACCCTTAAGGGTGCACATAAGTTGGAAATAGATTGTATTATTAAATGTAGGGGATTTGTTTTTACGGTCGAGTTCCTGTGCAACCTGTGAGAATTAAAAGAACAACCTAGAAAAACAACCATAGAGTTCAGAAAAAAAAAAAACCATGAGGAGAAGCCATCAAAGAAGGCATCGTGCATTTGTCAAGAAGGTTGAAGGTTCAATAGTTTTTAACTTTTGCCTTCAGAGAAGCATGTCTGCTCCATACAAATTCCTTTTTGTAGATGAGTTGGAAGCCAGAGTGTAAATGTGTTAGAAAAAATGCATAGATGAATCTAGCTAGTAAAGGTTGAACACACAACTTTGCAGAGCAAAAACACTAAATGAAAATCGAAAGAAGAAAAGAATGATTCATTAGAAAATAGGTTACAATGCTCATGATATAGCATTACTGGGTGAAGATACCAAGGTAATGCACCATAGTGGTGATCAATGAGAAGACTCAACACCTACAACAAGTTTCGGAGATAACTAGTCAGTTGCAGAGTGAAAGAAGGAGCAAATCAGGGAGTAAATCATGCAGAAGAACTAACGAGTTGCGGAGTTAAAGAAGGATCAAATCAAGGAGTAAATCATGCAAAAGGAATCTTGCATGTAGTCCCAGGCTCTAACTAAAAGTCTGCATGTAGGTGTGTAGTAGTTCCAACACCTCCCCTGAACACCACTATGGGGAAAAATAGAAAATGGGCCCTAGAAACTAAGGCCAAAGGTCACCCAAAATACAAAGAATCTTGTACTAAAACTGAGGAAAGAGGGAAAACCTCGGGGGAAAAACATCCCCTCAAAATACAATGTAATCAAAAGAAAAGAGGAAGAGAAGACAGTTGCTAAGCAACTGTGTCCTTCACTCCAAGACGATCGCGTAGAGAGCGAAACTTCTGCTCAGTGAATGTCTTGGTGAAGATGTCTACAGTTTATTCTGCTGAGGGACAAAACTGCAAATCAATGACCCGATCATGTACTAAGTCTCTGATGTACTGCATATGGATCTCTATGTGCTTCGTCCACTGCTGTTGTACTGGATCCCTGCAAAATTTGAGAGTGCTCTGATTGTCACACCAAATGACAATGGGCTGGTGGAACTAGACGCCCAAATCAGTGAGGAAGTGTTGTAGCCACAGAGCTTGAATGGTGATGTTGACTACTCCTCTGTACTCGGCCTCAACTAAAGAGAGAGCAATAGTAGCCTGCTTCTTGCTCGACCAACAGATAGGGCCAGATCCTAGACTGAGTGAATATTCGGAGGTGGACTTGCGATCAATGTTGTCTCCCACCCAATCAGAATCTATGAAGCCAAGGAGATTCAATGCAGTGCATGTTGCATAGTGAATCCCGAAGGTGATGGTGCCCTACACATATCGGAGGATGCGCTTGGTAGCATTGCAGTGCAGCTCATGCGGCTCCTGCATGTATCTGGAAACTACCCCTACTGCATATGAGAGATCTGGTCTGGAGTGGGTGAGGTACAATAAGCTCCCCACTAGCTGTCGGTAGAGAGTGTTGTCAACTAATGGAGTGCCACCTCCATCCTCAAGGCGGACCCCAAACAGAAAAGGAGTCGGTGCTGGCTTGCAGTCAGTCATGCGGAATCTCTAGAGGAGATCCCGTGCATACTTATCCTGAGAGAGTTTGATGCCTATGGCATCCTAACTGATCTCAAGACCAAGAAAGAAGTGTAACGGACCCATGTCCGTCATCAAGAACCTATCATGCAAGGTCCTCTTGACTATAGCAATGGCTGAAGCCAAGTTGCCGGTGATTAGGAGATCATCCACATACAAAACTAAGATAAGAAGATAATCATGTGTCCTGAGCATGTAAACATTCGGATCAGACTTACATCTTTCAAAGTTTTGTGATAAGAGAAAAGAATCCATCTTCGCATACCAAGCTCTCAGGGCCTGCTTAAGGCCGTAGAGAGATTTCTTCAGTATGTAGACCAAAGATGAATCCTGAATGAACCCATGTGGCTGCTCCATGTAAATCTCCTCTAATAGGTCTCCGTGAAGAAAGGCATTCTTCACATCCATCTGATGTACTTCCCACCCCTGGGCAGCCGCAATGGAAAGTGTAAGGCGTATGGAATCCATCTTTGCTACTGGAGCAAAGGTCTTGTCATAATCAATGCCATGCACTTGTTAGAAGCCTTTAGCTACTAGCCTCACTTTCCATCTGGTGATTTGCCCATCTGCAGCACTCTTGGTCCTGTAGACCCATTTGCATCGGACAAGTTTCCTTCCTGAAGGAAGGGGGACCAGATCCCAGGTCTGGTTCTCGATGAGGGAGTTATACTCCTCCTCCATGGCAGACTCCCAAGATGGATGCCCAACAGCCTCAACATAAGACTGTGGATCAGAAGAATGAACCAAATGACAATGCCAGGATGACAATGGTTCAGTGGCAGCGAGGGCAAGAGGAGGCTCAATAAACTCTAAGCTAGTCCTATGCAGATCTGAATTATCCCCCACAAGATCAGTTCTAGTAGCTAGGTTGTCTTGTGCATATATCTCACGTAAGCTCCTTTTTCTCTGTTTTATGATAGGGGAATATGATTCACTGCTGGAAGCTCGATCTGGACTTGGATGTGGATCATCATTTGCATGCACTAGATTTGTATTTGAAGACTCTGTCTCTGCATCTACATGCTCTACCTCGGCATCTGCATGCTCTGTATCTGCATCTGAGTGTACTGAGTCATGATCTCAGACATGAGGTAGATAAAAGGTGTCTTCATGTGGTGATAGAGGTGCATGCGAGAGACTTTCCTCAAATTTGACACTTTGCTAAATGATTAGCTTGTCCGTAGAGGGAATCAAGAGTCGGTATCCCTTCACAACATTACGGTATCCAACAAAGACGCACTCAATGCTCTGTGGATCAAGAGATTTCCTCTTTTCAGAGGGAATCTTGGCCCATGCTCGGGACCCGAAAACACGGAAGTGAGTGACCTCTGGTTTAGTGCCACTCCAAGCCTCAAAGGGGGTCTGATCCTTGACAGACCTATGAGAAGATCTGTTCTGGATGTAGTTAGCACAATTAAGTGCTTCGGCCCATAGCTTATGAGGTAGTGACTTAGCATGCAACATGCAGGAAGCCATCTCCTTGAGAGATCAGTTCTTTCTCTTAGCAACTTCGTTCTGTTGTGGAGTGTATGGAACTGTGTACTGCAACTGTATGCCAAACTGAAGGCAAAGGTTCCAAAGTGCTATGCTAACATATTCCCCCCCATTGTCTGTATGGAGGGCTTTGATCTTTCTCTCTGACTGTGTCTCAACTAGTGCTTTGAAATCTTCAAAGTGCGCAAAAACTTTAGATTTGTTCCTATGAAGATACACCCAATTATAACGTGAGAAATCATCAATAAATGTAAGCACATACCTTTCTTTGTTGATGGAAGGATGAGGAAAAGGCCCCATGAGATCACTATGGATCAGATCTAGAGGAGAGGATGCCCTGTGAGTCTTGCCAGTGTTAAACTTTTCTCTGGGATGTTTTCCAAGGACACACCCTTCACAAATTCCTTTGGAGAAACTGATATTTAACAAGCCTTCCACCATCTCATGCTTGCTTAGCTGCTGCAAATACTTGTAATTTAAGTGACCAAACCTCTCATGCCAAAGCCTACTACTATCATCAGCATGTGTAAGAAATAAGGAGGATTCAAATTCAATAAATTCAATAAATGTATACAGTCTGGCTCCATTGTTTACCTCACCTATTGCAATTTTGGAGCTGCTATGTAAGTCATATATGTTCACTACATCTGGAGTGAATTCCACTCTCTTTCCGGTGCTGGAATGAGTGATCTGATAAACTGAAAGCAAGTTTACCGAAAGTTTTGGAACATGAAGCACATCTTCAAAGCTTCCATGTAAAAGTTCCACTCTACCTTTTCTGGTGACCTCAATAGGTGAGTCATCTCCCATGAGGATGGGAGGTCCTTTGCATGCATCCAAAGAGGAATAGACTTCCTTTACAGCAGCCATATGATGTGATGCACCAGAATCTATAATCCATGCATCAAGGGAAGAATTAATTGCAACTAAAGCATCAAAATTGTTACCTTTCCTATGTGGCGAATCCTCAGTTTTCTTCTTGGCGCCCTGAGGGATGTGGTCCCCAAGGCTGTGCTTCTGAAGAATTTCTGCCATTTCCTCAATTTGTTTCTTCATGCAAGAGGATTCTGGATGGAATCCTCTTTGGAAGTAGGTGCATCTATTTCCTTTCTTCCCTTTCTCATTTCTCGAGCCATAGGAGTCATTGAAGGGCTTGGTGTACCCTTCCTTCTTTGGATGGGAATGCGCTTTTCCCTTGTCTTTTTGCTCCTGATTTTTCTGATTTGAATTAGATCTGTGATTTTTATTGTAGCTTCCATCGTGCACAACAAGTGCATGCGCTTTTGGAGGTTTGGCTTTCCCCATGCCAATGAGTTTATCTTGCTAAAAAATAAGGGACTCCATAAATTCTTTGAGAGAAGGCATAGTCTAGGATTTACCTGTTGCAAGCCTTACTGAATGAAATGTTGACACAAAGACGGAGTATTCCGGTCTGAGCTTTGACATAATAGAGAGAACTTCGCGACTCTCCTCCTTGGATTTGTCAATTCCACAACCCTTGAGTTGCAGCAATAGATCATTATATTTGGTGAAGAAGTCTTGAATTCTTTCATAGTTCCATGGATCCAATGAGAGCAGTTCCACTTCGAGCAGATGTCCTTTCATCTCATCCTGTTTCCCGTAGAGATCATCAACCTTTTTCGAAATCTCATTGGGAGTATTGCAGGCAGATAGATGAAACTGCAACTCTGGAGAGATGCACATGCATATGGATCCGTGGGCCTCATCCATACGGTTAAGGTACTTGGATTTCTCTATGGCTAAAGTGGGTTCCACTTCTTTAGCCATGGTAATCATGTACAACCCTTTATGGTGAAGGTATCGAGCCATTTGGTCCTTCCATTCGTGATAGTTGTATGGTGTTAGAATCGATGCTTTGGGAAACTCCATTTTTCTGTGATCTTCGATCTCCAAGCTGTAATACCTGCAAAATAAAGTACTGGTGCACCTTTTATCTAGCAACCTGTGGGCTCTGATACCATGTAAATGTGTTAGAAAACCTGCAGAGATGAATGTTGCTAATAAAGGTTGAACACACAGCTTTGCAGAGCAAAAACACTAAAAGAAAATCAAAAGAAGAAAAGAATGATTTATTATAAAATAGGTTACAATGCTCATGATATAGCATTACTGGGTGAAGATCCCAAGGTAATGCACCATAGTGGTGATCAATGAGAAGACTCAACACCTACAACAAGTTTTGGAGATAACTAGCCAGTTGCGGAGTGAAAAAAGGAGCAAATCAGGGAGTAAATCATGCAGAAGAACTAACCAGTTGGGGAGTTAAAGAAGGAGTAAATCAAGGAGTAAATCATGCAAAAGGAATCTTGCATGTAGTCCCATGCTCTAACTGAAAGTCCGCATGTAGGTGTGTAGTAGTTACAACACAGAGTTGGCGAGTTAGTTATGTGATGAGAATTGTTGTGGCTAGTTTCGTAGTTTTATGAAACCATTGCAGATGCTGACCATTCATGTAGTAGACAGTAAGACAACTAAGAAAGTCAAGGAGACATCCACAGAACTTTGACTAAGCAGAGACAACAAAGAAAGTCAAGGAGACATCAGTGTAACCTATGTAGGCTTCCCAAAAACGCACAAGCTGCCTTGCAGTAAAGTACACATAATGAAAAGATGGAATTTTTAGTGGAATTTTTTAAAATAAATATTTAGAAGTTTAATTTAATTATTAATAATTATTTAATTTATGGTGGGATTTAAATTTATTGATTATTTTTTACTATTTTCAGTAATAATCATATAGATGGATCTCAAAAGAGATAAAGATATATTTTCTATTTTTTAAATTAAATTGATTAATTTAAAATTTTATCATAAAAACAAATGTGAGATAGATGTTGCTCATGTGGTGTTAATAAGTCAATCCATAATATTTTAACAAAACCCATTTATAAATTAAAAATATCCATAATTAACCAAGGATAAATCTCTATGATTAAAAATTGATTATATGTTTTTCTAAATAAATATATGTTTAACTTGTATATCAATCCACCTCAAATCATTTTAAAGCATAACCCTGCATTACAGGGAAAATTGCTTTAAAAGTTTTAATTATGTGTCATTGTGATAGTAAAATTTTAAACTAATAACATGTTGATGAGGATGATGATTATTACTATTAACGTTCACTAAGATCAATGTGGTCTATAGGGCCATAAGGAAATAGGATATTAACTGAGATTTTTTAAGATTTTATTTCTATAATGAAAAAGGAGAGAAGCTTTTTCTAAATCAAGACAGTTTTGTTGACTTAACAAGTCAATAAGGTTGGTAGTGTGGCAAATGTTTTGGCAATCCAAGAGAAAGTGTTTTTTCATCTTCAACCTTTTTAGTATCCCAAAAATAACAAACTCTTTAGCTTCAAAGTATTTTGTGAATAGACCAATACGAAATTTTACTTAAAAGCTTATGATCCATCCATAAAAGTGTAATCATTAATATTTTTTTTTTCGTATTTAATGTAAGTAAACATGCACAAAATAATTGATTATCCCTTTCAAATCCAAAACTAGAATGACACATTCTAACCAAAAGGTCTCACAAGGCTTAGTATATATTTTAGAACCTCCATAAGTACTTCAATAGGGGCCACTTCGGAAATCTATCAATTATCTATAAATAAAAAAATTTCATATATAATTTTTTAATAATTTAATTCTATATCATATATTAAGAAATTTGATTTTCTTGATAAAATCTGAAATTATTTTCATTAATTCTATATCATATTTTTTTTATTTTTAATTATTTGATATTCTTTATTATAATTATAACTTTTATGATAACGTCTTTCTTATATTGAACATTAAAAAATATAAGATTTTTCAATATAAAAAATTTAATATAAAATAATTATATAAAAAAAATATTGCAAAATTTGTATAAGAAATTACAATAAGATTGCAGGACACAAAATCCACTCTAAATATAATAAAATCATCAATATATTTGTAACGCCCCTAGTAAATCGATAATGTTTTAAGTAAGGAAGTAAAATTTAACTGTTGACTAAGGTTATGTTTGGTGAAATTAAAATAACTATGTTGCTACTGATGTTAATTAATTATGTTGATTAATTATTGCTACTACTGTTTAATTAATTATGTTGATTAATTGTTGTTAGTAGCTATTGAGGTGGTTGGAAAAAGAAAACCTAACTACCTTCATGAGAAGGTTGAGACCCCATAGGAAAAGGGGGAAAGTTATGCTAAGTCTGGTAGAGACCAGATAGCGGAGGAAAAAGAAAAGAGAGTTGCTCTTTTGGAAAAAAATGCTATGTCTGGTAAAGATCAGATGGCATGTGTCTGGAAGGCGGAAGCTTCCTGAACCGCTACGTCTGGTAAGGACCAGATAGCGTGACTCTGGTATAGCCAAAGAGTTTGCAGACAGTGAAGATCTGCAGAAGTGCTTGGGGGTGGAAGATCGAGGAGGATCTTCCTAAGGTCGGGAGGTTGACAAGCGCAATAGAGAGGTTTGCCTCTGTTCAGGTATGGATTAACTGAGAAACTTAATAGTTATTAAGGGTTTATGTATACTGTGAAATTAATTAGGGTCTATGACAGGCCTAGAACTGTGTATGGCATTGGAAGAATTTCTGTAATTATGCAGGAATTGGTAGAGATGGAAAATGTAAACACATTGATGACATTTAAGAACGAATTTTTGTGCGACTGACAGAAGGAAGAAAATATTAAACTAGATTTAATTAAAGATCATAGATTTCCATACTGGAACAATTCCTGTAGCATAAGTGACAGTTAAATGGAAAACAAAATACTGTGTATATTTATTTCAGCCTACGCAGATAAATTGAAACAATATATATATCTATATATATATATATATATATATATATATATATATATATATAAATATTTGCATACAAAGATCCCAAGAATGCTACTGAGGAAATAAAGAAAACTGTAACAGGTCAAAAATTGAGTCAATATGTGTACTCTCTAGACTAAACAACCAATCGAAGATCGCAGGATCACCATCTTAACAGTGTAGTTTAAGAATGAATAATTCGGTAACGAAAAACACTCCAGTACTTGAAAAACAAAGGAAGGGTAGCGCCCACATCATAAACATAAATAAACGATAACAGACATTCCAAAAAAATCAAGGAACGAGCCTGTAAAAAGAAAACGGTCGTAACCTGTGTGAGTATGATCGGGCAGCCAGCGAGGGCTTCCGAAGTCGAAGCCAGCAACCCATATTCTTCAAACAGGAAATAGTAACAGTAAACAAAACCATAGAGATATGTTTCTCTTAATTGAAATTTACAGGAAAATCCTCTGAAGAGATAAGCGTATCCAGTGTACACAGCAAATAATGAAAACTTCAAACTCAGGCGAGAATCTGTCCATGGTAAACCAGCAATCTTTAAAAAAAATATTGAACCGTAAAACGATTCTATGGAGAAGCACACAATTCATTATCCAGCCAAAGTTCAATTAACAATAATAACTGAAACTTTATACAATTATTCGCCGTAGGGTGTAACCCTCGGCTCTGAAACAAATTATACAGTAAAGGACAGGTATTAAACGCAACCCAACTAGGGTTTCCGCCTGATCTACTTGGCGCAGAACCCAAATAGTTTACAAAGTAACAGAGGCGGGGAAGCCGTTAATTTTCCACATTGAAGGAAAACCCACGAAACAGTGATAGACTCCCATGCTCAAGCACAGCTCAGATAGCCTGCCAAGAAGGACAACGGCTCAGTCCGTTACCCAGGGTCTTTTCCTAAATTTTTAAACCACGGGAGTAAACGTCTCTTACCCGGAACATGGAGTGAGTAAGGAAGACAGAACAGGTCCTCCATCGAGCGCTGGCCACGGCACCGAGACTCCGCACCTGAGACAAAGGGGTCATTCAAAGAAAACGGAATAAGAATCAAATCTGTGAAAAGAAAATAAAAAAAGAAAAAAAAGAAAACGAACTGTAAAAACAAGGTGACATTCACCAGGGTGAGGGAGCACCGGTTTACCATGACCGAGGATGGGAGGCAGAGTTCCTTTCACACCACGGACCGCATGATGGAGAGGTTTCCTGTGCGAAAATGCAAAAGCACCAGAGACCTGTGAACGACAGAGGATTACACTAACAATGAACTGCTAAAGAATTTCCAAACGTATTGAAAGGCTTTCAAGTCATACCACCCACACCTGGATCGACTTCAACCGTCGATCTGGATGGTCTCATCTCCACCGTAGGAATGGGCATAGAAACCCGGGAAGCAGCCATCGTATGGTAATTTCGAGATATGTATCAGAAAACATTAACTCCTGGAGTCCTGAGCACGCTATATCACATGGTGTCGACAGGCCGATCGTTCATCGTGCCAGATGGACGATGTGGGGAAGGCCAGTTGGACAAGCGCCAGTTGCCCGAGCGATTCTCGGCAACACTCATTTCCAGGCCAGATTTTTAGGCGTAAAGCATTAACTCAATTAAGAAATTACTAAATAGCCATTCATTTCCGTGGTACCAACGACCAATTTTATATAATATCCATTGTACCGTATAGATTATCATTGTCAGCCGAATGTTGGTTCTCGAGAATGAAACAGAATTACATTATTAATGTTATGTGCTATGGTTAGCATAGATATAACTTAGCAATAATACGTTTCCTATGATATGTAAATGAATTAAAAATCTATTATTGCATTTGAATTCTTATTGTTAAGTTCTATTATTGTTAAGGTAAAAAAAAATTATTACTCCTGTTCTGTAGTGTTACAATATTTTAGATAAATAATTAATATTTATTCTTGTTCTTTTAGGTATAAATCTTAAACTTCTAATATAAAAATCACTATTACATGAAAATTATCCAAATATTCAAAGATTTATTAATTATATTACTATAAAATTTTTAAAATACTAATAATTTTGAAAAAATATCAGTAAAAAAGTATTTTAAAAAACATATTAAATAAATTAAAATTTGAATATAAATAATATATTAATTATTCATAATTTATCAGTAGTTTTGAATGATAACTTTTACTTGAAAGAGCAACAAACTCAAACACCCAATAAAATGATTTTAGACACAACTAAGAAAAGGTAATGCAACATCGTTTGAAGGCCTATTATAAGAGCCACACAGAAAACTAATCGTGGCACACGGGGAGGTATAATTTTAATTTTAATGATATTTAAATATATTCTACATTTTGGTTAATCATTATTAGTTTTTATCAAAAAATAAGATAGGGATTATAGCGATAGTACGGTTATTTTATTGTGTTTTACATTTTTTATTTAATTTTATTAAATATTTAAAATAATTATATTTATATAATTCTAAAATATTCATAATAATTTATTTATCAAATTAACAGATTCCAATAATGAAAAGATGGCTAAATTATATCATCAAAACGGCATCATCTCAATTATATCACATGAATTATTAGCAGAACTTTACAATTGAAGTGACGTTCAAATTTATAGCGACCATTCACATTTTTATTTGGGCAAATAAATTATGCCTGATACGATATGGGGACGAGACAGTCGTTGATTTAGATATATTTTAAGTTTTGGTGAAACATCATTTATCACCTTTAGGAAATTGTTATTGTTATTGTTTTTTTCTTTTTAAACCTTTAAAGCATTCTAGAGTTTAAATTTTGTATTTTTTTTTTTTTAAATCTTTATTAAAAGTGAGTGAGAGTTATAAATTTAAATGATGAAATCTACCTAATTTAAATATAATAAAAAAAATAAAAAATTAAATTTATTTAAATATTTAAAAACATAATTTAAATCACATAAAAATTCAATTTCTATATATATTTCCTTGAAAAAAACAAAACCTACTCAATACATAAATAATTATGTATTTTTTGTTGTTTTCATTTTTAAACCTTTAAAACATTCTAGAGTTTAAATTTTGTATGTTTCTATTTTTTTCGGATTGCGACGTGTGAGAGTAATGAACTGAGTTTCTTCTTTCTTCGTTTGTATGGATCGGTTTTCTATCATCTCAAAAAGTTGCCACTTGCAAGATGCCAGCAAACACCGTTGAAAATATCCAGCTCTTGCTTACCGGACGTTACTTGGTATCCAAGTCTAGGGTGAGTGGCCGTTTTGGGTATCAATGTCCCCCTAATATCTGCAACAATGGTACTCCCTGGTTAAGATTTTTATATATTGAACAACAGCAATGGTACTCCTTGGTTAAGATTTTTATATATTGAATAACAGCATAACATTTTTTTATTTGGATTCATTACGCAAGGATTTGAGTAGTTATGTTGACAGTTGCTTGGTAATTGAATTTTAGTTTAATTAATAAGTTTAAGGTGGATAGTAGAGATCTAACTTAAATAGAATAATTTTAAAAATATTTTTAATAAAAAATTAAAGTTTCTTATTTAGTTTGGTTCATTTTGTTTTTTTAATTAAATTGATTAATAAAAAAATGTTACATAAATATATGTCATATATGATGAATTATAGTTTTTTTGGCATGTGGTATTGATAATTCATAGTGTTGGTTCTTAATATTGTAACAAAGATTATTTAGAAATTAAAAATCTACATTGGAAAATGAACTGAATCTTCATGATTAAAAATCTTAAATACATATGTTCTTAATTTATATATTAATTGCTTTTCTAATTATTAATAATAATTTAAAATAAAGTTTTAATTAATGTTTATGGCTTTTAATTTTACCAAATGTGAAATGTATCATGACATCTTTGGATGCTTATCATGTATTGATGTTTGTGGACATCTACCAACCATTTAATTTATATGGTCATGTTAGTAACTAGAACAAACCACATTAATTTGATGCTATTTGTTATTTCATGTTATTTGTCATTTAAAATTTTATATTTGTTATTTTATCATGATGTCATTTGTTATTTAATAATTTGTATGGTAGTTTCATAATTGTATTAAGTAAATGTGAAAAGATGAACATGGATTTAAAGATTCAAGGTGGTTAATATTTTAAATTTCATTCGTTGATGTAAAGGAAATAAGAATGATATACAAGTATCCATGATTTGTGACCGTAAAATAAGCATTTGGATTAAAAGAAAGATTAAATAATGAATGTTCAATAGGGGTATATGAGTGCATCTATTTTAGAATAGGATTTCCCTAATTTTAATTTAAGTATAAATACTTATTAAGTGTATGGTAGGGATTTAACCTGTATTGAATAGTTTGAAATATTCTTGGTAGTTAAGAATCTCCATGGTAAAGTGGAGAAAAATTTCCATGATTAATGATGTAGTTACATGTTTTGTAAATGTATATATGTTTAACTCATATATTAAATTTTTTATAGCTAATAACAATACTAATAATTCTAATAGCTCACGGGGCTTTGGATTGACAATGAATGGGTGCATTATTAAGGAACTCCTTGCTATAGTTCACTAGTTCAAATCCCTGTGGATGCTAAATTACAAAATAATAATAATAATAATAATTTTAAAATAAAGTCATAATCTAGTTTTTTTTTTTTGGTTTTTTTAATTTTGGCTATGTGAGTCTATCCACATTTAGTAGCTATTTTATTTATATCATTAAGCTAGTTAAAAATTAGTTTTCTATTTGTCTCCTTGTGGGATGATCAAGTGGTTGTCACAATGATGTGTTATCCCCCAGTGTCATTGCTTTGAGAGGTGTTTTCCAACCTGATATGATAGAGACGTTGTAATTCCCCCTTCCGCTCCCCCATTGTCATTGTGTTGAGAGGTGCTTTCCAACCCAATATGGTAGATATGTTGTAATGCCCTTCAACTCAATATCGTAAATAATATGCTATAAGATAAAATTAAAATTAAATTAAATTAACTAATAATAAATGTAAAATAGTTAATTTAGCAATATTTTTATTTTACAATATAATATAATATTTTTTTTTATTTTCTAATAAAATTACCCATTTTTAATTTGGTTGATAGTCAAAATAAAATTAAAATTAAAATATGAAAATTTTAACTCGATGAAAAAAAATAACAAAATAAAAATAAACTTATCAAAATGAATAAAAATAAAAATGATCCATGGTATTCATAAGGAATATAACCTTTTTATGGGGAAATTAAACTAGCCTAGATCAATCTTAGTTTGTTCTTATATTTGGATACATAATTAGTCGTAGAAAATTATGATATTGAATCTGTAGAGCTTATAAATATTATATATTTTTATGGATATATTCACTCTATGCATTTGTATGGACCTGTTTGGTGGTCCTGTGTATGCATAAAAATTTCAGAGCTTCTTCAATGTTATAATTTCAGAGCTTCTTCAATGTTATCCTTTTGCAGTTAGAAATTAAAATTCAAATTGTTTTATTGTTGGGGCTTCTTTAAAGGTGATTAAGATGTTTTTAATAAACTATACCTTCCAATTTTCCAGAGTTGATTCGCATGCAAGAATAGGAATATTGGAAGAGAATAAAATAAAATTTATGAGAGTGGGTTTATGCTATTGTGTATCCCTAGGTTATCCATAAGAATGTGAGTAGTTTGTACATTGTTTGATGCTACTACTGCATGGTAAGGATTTGGAGTTAGCTCCATTTTTTTCCATGTGATCCGGATTTAAACAGGAACGCAATAAATTACAGGGATAACCATAAATACAGAGATTCGATAACCATAAATACAGAGATGCAGCGGAAATAATACTTCATTTCATTAATGGAAAATACTGAAATATGCTTACAAACAGAAATGGCAATAAACTAGCTAGGGCGATGGTAGCTTATCTCTGAGAAGAGATGTGATGGCTACATGCCTCTGAACTGTTCCGAACTGTATTACAATGAGGCTCGAAGGCCTATTTATTGTTGAGAAACAATGGAAAACCCTTCACATACCGAAACCTAACCCTAGAAGATGAAACGCCAAATTGTGGGCCCTGTTTGGGTAAATTGGTACATCAATTTCCCCGGGTCGTAACTTTGGCATACGATCTCCGTTTGACGCGTACGATAGCTCGTTAGAAAGATCTATCCGAGTACTGCCACTTCGGGAGGTAACATAGGGCTCAGTCGCCCCAGAATTCCAAAAAAACGTCGTTTAGGGCCTCAAAACGGCTCCGGAAGTTCAGGACCCGAAAAACTGCTAAAAATAGTAAACTGTGCTACAATTTAGGAAACTGAAAAGACTGAAAGAGATAGTTGTGGGGGTCCAAATGGGATAGGTGGGTGGCCACCAACATCCACCTGGATCATTCCTCCCCCCTTAGGAAGCAATGGTCCCCATTGCGTTGAGTTCCTCCATCTGCTGAACTTGTCCTGCAAACTCTGATGTGTCCAGGGATGGTGGGAAGCATGGTCGACGATGGTCCACATTGAACATTTGGTGCAGGCGAAGGAATGGAGGAATGATGTGCTCCAAAGCATTGTTCCCCATAGCCTTGGTACTGCTGTAAAGACCATGTCGGAATGATCTGAGCTTCTGATGGGTTCTGGTAAGGCGTTCTTTCTGTCGATGCAACCAGACTTTGTTGCCCACCTGAAACTTGTGTGGTACCCATGTGGGTGAGGAGAAGTTGTTCCTGTGTTCTGTCATGACCGTATTCCTTTGCTGCTGCTGCTGTGTAGAGGAACCCTTTGCAGGGGTCATGGATGTAGCAACGATCTTCCCCTTATTTTGGGAGTGAACCAGACAGATGAATTTCCTGGTCTGTGATATGAGCTTGCTGCCTTTCTTGGTAGTGATCAAAGATGTGGCGGTAGGTGGGGCTACCTCCGGTATCCTGTATAATGAATTATTCAAAGAAATAATGACAACACGAGGCCTTGACTCATACACAGCATGTCGCCTCCACAAGTATGGTTGGCCTAATAATACATCGCAAACATCCAGAGGTGTAACATCACACAATACCTCGTCTGTGAAGGGTTTGATGCTGTAGGGAAGGCGGCACTGCTGGCGAACTTTCAGATCTCGTCCTTCATGAAGCCACCCGATACTGTATGGCTGCGGGTGTGGTGTAGTCGGTAGGCCCAACCGCTTCACGACCTCTGCTGAAACCAGGTTCTTTTGGCTACCACTGTCGACAATGAATCGCAGCGGTGAACCCTTCACCCACATCTGTGAGTGGAAAAGACGCTCCCCCTCCTCTGGATCTTCGGGCTCATTTTTCTTGATCTTGGCGGTGGCAACAGTGGCACTGGGATCCGCATCAATTATCTGCTTCCCTTTGCCATTCTCCTTGTCGGGTTCTGGCTCAGGGTCAGAACATGTATCTGATTCGGAAGCCTTCAACTCGGCCACCAGCGACTGCTTGGTCCGACACTCACTTGTGTTATGAGTGGGACTTTTGTGGAACTCACACCACTTTCCTGTGTCCTTCTTCGGTTTCGTGGTGTTGTTCTTTTCTTGCGGCTTCGACGGGTTGTCTTGGGTTACCCTGCCTTGGCTTTGTCCTTTGGGCTTCGGATTTGCAGATCCAAAGTCTCGCTTCTTATGTTTGAACTTTTGCTCGATTTTGACAGCGTATCGGTATGCTGTGCCAAGTGAGGAGATGTTCAAGAACACCATCTCTTCCTGGATGTATCTGTGCAGGCAGCCACGGTATTTGAGTACCAGATGCAGCTCAGAATCTTTGATACCCAACTGTGTGCGAAGGGTATGAAAAATGTTTGTGAACTCTGGCACATCTTGATCTCGTCCCTGCCGCAGTGTGGTCCATTTGATGTATTTGTCCTCATAGCTTCCGACAGGGTAGTATTGCTCCTTGATGGCATCTCGGAATTCATTCCAAGTAGGTGCGGCTGAAAATAGTGAGCCTGTACTTTCATCCTTCTGCTCGCAGTAGGTTTCCCACCAGTCCTTGACGTGGGGGGCTGCTTTGAGAAGAGCGAAAATGATCTTTTCCCGACTTGAAAATTCATGAACAGAAAAATACCCATCTAGCAGATTTAACCATTTATCTACGGCATCTGCGTCTATTTGACCCTCGAATATGGGGATTTCAAAATTAACTTGTACCTTGAAGGGTGTGGCATTTCCAGAGTCGTTGTTGGAAGTCGATGCGTCGCCTCTGGGTAGTCGCTGAAGGATCTGCGCAAAGCTATCCATCATCGCGTTCCGTTGTCGCTCGAGCGCTTCTTCGAGCAAGATTTTGATAGGATCTCCTGCCCCCTCGTCTTTCTTCTCATCCGCCATGGGAGGCCGTCGGGATTTGCGAGGCTGGTCTTGCAAAGGTTCGACCAGTTCAAGCCCTAACTCCTTATATCTCGACCTCGTTGGGGACATGCAAAGAAAAACAGAGAAAAAGCAGACCGCTCTGATAACACTGATCCAGATTTAAACAGGAACGCAATAAATTACAGGGATAACCATAAATACAGAGATTCGATAACCATAAATACAGAGATGCAGCGGAAATAATACTTCATTTCATTAATGGAAAATACTGAAATATGCTTACAAACAGAAATGGCAATAAACTAGCTAGGGCGATGGTAGCTTATCTCTGAGAAGAGATGTGATGGCTACATGCCTCTGAACTGTTCCGAACTGTATTACAATGAGGCTCGAAGGCCTATTTATTGTTGAGAAACAATGGAAAACCCTTCACATACCGAAACCTAACCCTAGAAGATGAAACGCCAAATTGTGGGCCCCGTTTGGGTAAATTGGTACATCAATTTCCCGGGGTCGTAACTTTGGCATACGATCTCCGTTTGACGCGTATGATAGCTCGTTAGAAAGATCTATCCGAGTACTACCACGTCGGGAGGCAACATAGGGCTCGATCGCCCCAGAATTCCAAAAAAACGTCGTTTAGGGCCTCGAAACGGCTCCGGAAGTTCAGGACCCGAAAAACTGCTAAAAATAGTAAATTGTGCTACAATTTAGGAAACTGAAAAGACTGAAAGAGATAGTTGTGGGGGTCCAAATGGGATAGGTGGGTGGCCACCAACATCCACCTAGATCACCATGGCAAGCGAAAAGAGGACCAAGGTTGTAGATTCTTGTTGTGTGCTAGAAATGACCTGACTTACTCCAGAGGCTATTCAGTTATTAACGAAGGAGTTTTTAATAAGAGTAGGGTTAAGGACTACTTATTCATTCTAATGGCTTCTTTGTAATCACTTTAATATAATATATTTAATATATTCTCTTAATTTATGTAATATATTCTCTTATTTTATGTGAAATAATGTGCTATTGAAATAGATCTCTCAACGATCTAGAGTGACAAGTTCAAATGAATAAACTTAAATATGAAGGTGAGTTGGGGTGAGGGGAGTAGATAACGGAAATACAAGTTAAAATGTAATTATTACATTTTATCTAATATTTCTCCCTACCACCATCCACTTTTTACTAGGTTGTGACAAATATTGGGTAAAGTATAATACTATAATATTACATTTTAACCAATATTTTCCCCCAACTAATCCATTTTTTATTGTATTTTTCTTTATATTTTAAGTTTAAAAGTAAAATGTAATATTTAGGGTTGGGGTGACAGGAAATCCTAGGTAAAATGTAATAATATTAAATCTTAAATAACATTTCCTCCCATTCCTGACCACTTTTTACTGGGTGGAGGTTGTAACAAATATGGAGTAAAATCCTTAGAATGTAAACATTTAATCCCTATATCGTAGAGATGTTATAATGCTCAACATTTAGACTGATTCAAAATAAAATAAAATAAAAAAACATAATATTAATACTAATATTAATATTAATAATTAATTATAATGAATAAGTAAACCAACTTATATCTATCCTAACTCCAACAAAGAGAGATCAAATCTCTTTTCACTTAAAAGAGGTTTTCATTTAAAGAAACCAGGCATGGTAGATCCATAGTTAAGATGAATCTAGACACATCTACAATTCACCATGGTCAAAAGAAAGAAGCAAAGATTATTTTTTTTTAGTTGCAATGATTAGTTTAATTGGTAAGTTATTGTTGTTAAATAACCTTTGTTATTGAGAGGTGATAGATTCAATTCTGAGAGGTCACAAATTCAATTCTCTTGACACCCTCAGGGTTACGGTCTCTGGTTGACTTGGCAACCAATAATCCCTTGAGTGGATGTAGCACTCACTGATATCCATGGTTTTGTTAACCCCATATATATATATATATATATATATATATATATATATATATATATATATAATGGTGATAGATGTAGCACTGTATATATATATATATATATAATGGTGATAGATGTAGCACTCATTGATATATATATATATATATATATATATATATATATATATATATATAATGGTAATTGTGTTTATATATTTTGTATATATTCACATTAAACAACATGCATTACAAAAATTGACACATTTCAACCATCTAATTTTTAAATTTCTTCTAGTTGCAATAAAAGAAGAGAATATTGTGTGCCTATATCAAGAAACTTTATTCTATGTATAGGATCATGGATATGATATTTTTTAATGATTAAAATACTATGCTTATGTATAGTATTATAGGCGATTGTTCTAGCTTGAAACGTCATAGATATAGAATGTGGGCTAATATTTAATAAAAAAAAGATGTAGTTTACTATTAAAATCGGTAAATGTTTGGTGAATATTACCCATTTAATGAGTTAAAAATGCCGCAAAATGACCAATTGGCTAAATTTCACCCCTAAATGTTTCCCTGATCATGGATCTTACAATGATAGGTCTTGTTTTTCTAAGTTTATATTCTATATCAATTAATGCCACAACTTTCCTTCCTTGATACCACAACCAATGGAAGAAAGAGGGCATATTCTCCTCTATGTCCAACATGTTGGGCATGTGTTATATTCTTTCCATGACTAGCTCCACAAATTGTTGCATTACATTGAGCATAACTGGGGGTTAGGGGGTTTGGGCTAGGGGGTTACAAGAGGTCGTAGTCTGCCTGGGGTCTAGGGCAATGCCCCAGTAATTTCTCCTTTTTTTATGTGGACCCAATAATGGTTGGGAATATCTAAGGATGGAGGGAAAACCTAAGGATAGTGGGCGGATGCACCCATGATTTTTCACATGGTTCTGGGGGCTAGGGGGTTGCAAGAGGTTGCAGTCTTCCTGCACGGGGTCTAGGGAAATGCCCCAATAATTTTTCCTTTTTTTATGTGGACCCAATAATGGTTGGGAAGACCCAAGGATGGAGGGAAAACCCAAGGATAGTGGGTGGATCCACCCATGGATTTTCACATGGTTTTGGGGACTAGGGGATTTGGGCTAGGGTCCACCTGCACGGGGTTCTAGGGCAATGCCCTCCTAAATTTTCCTTTTTTATGTGGACCCAATAATGTTTCGGAAAACCAAAGGATATTTTTCCTTTTTTTATGTGGACCCAATAATGGTTGGGTAGACCCAAGGATGGCGGGAAAACCCTAGGGTTTTCCTGCATTAGGTCTAGGGCAATTCCCTGGTAGTTTTTCCTTTTTTTATGTGGACCCACCAATGGTTGGGCAGACCCAAGGATGGAGGAAAAACCCAAGGATAGTGGGTGGACCCACCCATGGTTTTGCACATGGTTCTGGGGGTTAGGGGGTTTGTGTGTGGACCCACACATGGTTTTTCACATGGTTCTAGGGGTTTTGGGGTTTGTGGGTGGACCCACCCATGGTTTTGCACATGGTTCCAAGGGCTAAGGGGTTTGTGGGTGGACCCATCCATGGTTTTTCACATGGTTCTGGTGGCTGGGGGGTTTGGGCTGGGAGGTTTGCAGGAGGCGTAGTCTATCGGGTCTAGGGAAATGCCCCCACAATTTTCTATTTTTTTTTATGTGGACCCTATAATGGTTGGGAAGACCCAAGGATGGAGGGAAAACCCAAGGATAATGGTTGGACCTGCCCATGGTTTTGCACATGGTTTTTGTGCATGGTTTTATGTCTGATGGTTTTTCCCATGGTATTTTGTAAATTTGGTCAAGGGAACTACTTTTATGTTATAATATAGGGTTAATGGATTGGGGTTTATGAATTCTTCGACATGTATATAATCTATTGTAACATAATGAAGATTCAATCTGGTTTTCTTGGTTTTTTGTTCCAATGAAAAATATCTTTGTATGCATATATTTTATGTTCTCTCCCTTGTATATTTTTAAAAAATTTATTTGTAGGTAATTTTTGTACATGGTTAAAAATACACAAAAACTCAATGAGGATGCACTGTAGACTTGTTTTCTTAAGATATTGGTAGGAAAGAAAAATATTTTTCCTCAATTGCTCCTTAAGCAACTTACACTAGTGGAAATTATTTGTTTATTTTTTAATTCTAAGACTAATTTAAAGGAAGAGTGATTTGTCTCTTATTTTTATGATTTTATAGCCTTGATCTAATAGGAATCCCCTTCTCAGGTTATGACAATATTTTGTAGTAAAGACTCACTAGGCTGCTCTCAACATTTTGACATGCAAGCTAAATTTCTTTCTAATCAATAAATTATTAATCTATTAAAATTCTATTAATAGAATATGGTAGAATAATGACAGTTTGCCTGTAATAATTCCACTTAAACCAATTCTGATGGTATCCATTACTATAACTCCATATAATTCCCATAATTCCACTTGGGCCAATTCTAATAGGATCCATTACTATAGTTCCATATAATGAGTAGATCCATCAATAACACTTTGACATATGTCAGAAATAATGTACACAAACCTAATTGAACATATCTATATAGAATCTTTGTGACCTTTATAGCTTGTCAGCGTAAAACTACTGCAAGATGTAATTTACCACTACTTTTTTGCTATCACCTCCTAATCCTATCATATTCTTAACTATTGTAATGATTACATCAATATGACATGCATCATACTCTTTACCATACATGATCTAACACCCCACTGTGATTTCATGTCTAACCACTCACACCTATGATTTCATGTCAAAACACTCACACCTATTTCTATGGTGACTGCTTTCTAGCCATTACCATAATTAATTGTCGTAGCCATTGTAATCAATTCTTTCTCACTAAAATATATAAATATATATCCATCATCATTTTTCCAAGCTCATAAATGATGTTGTTGGCGTCCCACCAAGTACTACAATATGAATTAGTCACCTCCATATTCACTTCTTATGTAGCTAGTGGTAGTTCGGGCCTATAGGAAAGGGTGGCTCCTTTTGCAGCTAGATTTCGAGAATAGATCCCAGTGTAGATACAGGAACAATTGTCCACATCTAAAGGGGAGGATTCATCCCGAAGAACCTCCTTAACTGACTCGAAGGTGGTGGCAAGATGGTTAGAGTGCATCCTAGACACGAAAAACACACGTGATCAAGCTGCTAAATATTTTGAGGTAAAATGCCTCCTACGATGCACATTAATGGATAATTAAGACTCTCCTGGGATGCACATTAATGGATAATTAAGACTCTATTGGGATGCACATTAATGCATAGTCAGGACTCCTGAATAGATTTGATGCAAACTTCCACAAGACAGCAGAGAGCGACAACAGCATAGCACGTAGAGCACGTGACACTGTAGCAGCATTGTAGCAAGCTTTACTAGGAGCCCCTACTGAAAATTGTTATCAGAGCTAGTAACGTCTAGTTCAAGAGGTTGGTATTCTAAATCATCACTCATATTAATGGATCCATTTAGGTAGTCTGTATCCTTCCATGAATTAGAAGATAGAGAGTCATCCGCTACAGAGAATCCCCTTAGGGATATGTTTGAATCAAGTACTAGTCGAGTCTTAAATCAAGCAGAACTTGAATATGAAGAGCCACAACTGTCTTCTCGATGGAAATTACCTAGTATCTCTGCATCAGAAGTTTATGATGATTTGTCCATATTCCATTTAAAAGCCACCACTATAATTAGTATAAAGGAGTTTATTAGTCAGATTCAGGAGAATTCTGACAATATTCAATCTATTCCTCTTCTGGATCCAAAAACATTACAGGCCGTGTTATAGACATTTTTGTGCATTACAGCATTGAGCATGAAATGTCCATAATCTAAGGGATCCAATGTCCCTAAACATGTTGTCCCTACCCCTAGAGGAACAAGGCTAACAAACCACAGCAATTCACAGAAGTTCTCCACCAGAAACTGCTAAAAAACAAGTCAATTCAGGATCAATTCAGTGGCTCCACTAGCTGTCTGCACTGAATGTCAAAGCCAACACTGGCTACCTGCACTGCAACGCAGGTAGAAGCACTACCAGGGTGCGCTGAGCGAGAGTTGACATGTGGCAAGTTCATTCCACAAGGTGTCAAAACCTAGGAAGCTTCCAAAATCTTCCTCAATGACACTTGCCTCAGGGAATTCGACTATGATGAGTAAGAGGTTCCAAATCTCCAAGTGGAAGCAAGAACCTCCAAGTGGAATCAAGAACTGACAGAGGGAGAGGACACTAGTCAAATCTCAAGCTGACTCATCCTCTCTCCAAACATCTATATATGGATCTCTCCTCCATGAGATCTAGAGGCTGGAATTTTGTTATTGCAAAGAATTACTGTTGGTTTGAGATTGGAATCATTGGGTGCTTAATGCTTTGAAGGGAGGTGAAGATAGGAATTCTATTTGCTGGGAAGGAGATGCTGGATTGAAGCCCTCTGGGTTGTATCTCTTCCTGAACCTTGTTATTCATCAATAAAGCTATCTTGGTTTCTCCTATATACTGATGTATCTTTGATGTATGATTGCATTAGTATGTTTAGTTTACTTCTAATCCTGAACTAGTTATGATTATGAATCTATGTCTTTGTGTAGTGTTCTTCTCTTGTGATCTTGCAGAGACCTGTTGAAGCTGGGCGAGCGAGAAGACAAGTAGCTGGGAACTCCCAAAGATAAGAGATACCGGATCGAGGGACAAACGGAAGACACCGGTTAGTCCATCCATATCTCTTCATTCTTAATTCATAAAGGAAGAATACTAGAATAGCTGTCTCTGTTTGTTGCTAAGGCACTGTCACACCTTAGGTGGATAGGATCGTCCTGCATAGGCTTTTTGCCCCACAACAAATTGGCGACTCCGCTGGGGAGATCTGTTTAGTCATTTTATTTGTGTCTCTATCATTGTTTGCTTCATAGACTCAACAACAACAATCGAACTACATCTGCTCTTCTCAGATGCAAAGTAGACAGTTGCTGCTTTGATCCAATCACTGGATTTGTCTATGATCTGAACAATGGACTCACAAATGATTTGATGATCCTTTGTGATAGATCTCAGTACTCCCTCAAAGCATCCCTTTGATTGTACCTTGCTTGTTGCTTTTATTTGGCCTGAAACCGTTGATTAACCAGCAAACTGTGACCCAGAACCCAGTGAGAAACTCTTGTTTCTCCTTCAGCGTGACCCCTGTGAAGAGGTTCTGCATTTCAACGCAGGTCCCGTGAAGGCTACCTGCGCTGAATGTCAAAACCCCTGTGTTGAGGTTGCGCTGATCCAGTTTGGCCTTGTGCAGCTGGGGTTCTCTGCTCTGTTTTGCCCTGTTTTGATCTCTGATTTTTGCAGCCTGTAACCAGCATAGGTACCAGTCTGATAACTCCTTTTCTCTGCTTAAATTCTGCCTCCTTTTGTACAAAAAGACTGTGAGTGTTTTTATGTGTTTGTGGCATCATTTACAGTTTTCCTTTGCATGAGTGAAATAATCATCCTGTAGCCCTTGATTCAGATCTGTTGATTGTGATCTTAGGAGAGAGTTCATTAGCTGTTTACAGTTGATTATACATTTGCTTTTGCTTATTGGTTTGAGTTTGTCTCTTTTAAGTGTCCATTTCGAAAGTTGTAAAGTGTTGTATTCTCTTCTACCCTTTCTGATTTCGAAAAAGTAAACTTGTTTGTATTTTTCATTTAAAAGCAAATTCAAAGTTGTACAAAAAGCTTTCTCTGTAGGCATCAATACTAAGAAAGCGGAAAACAAACACCTGCATTGTGCATTTGCATTTTGATAGTTTGCATGCTTGATTTAGGAAAAGTGCATTAGAGTGTGTTGATTGCTCTTTGAGAAAAGATGGTGTCTTTCTTTTCCCTTAGTAGCTAGGATTTTGAAAGTTGAAAAGATATAAAGCTTGCTTATCATCTTTAGACTACATTTACGAATTGTATCATACATCTCGTGGTGATCCAGAAAGGCAAACTTCTAAAAATATCAACTTAAAATAAACTGAATGAACTTAACAACGCTTTTCAACATAACACACAACATAGAGGTCTAGGCTAGAGACGTGTTCTGGCGTTGTAAAGCCTGGTGACTGTCGATCTCGTTGAAGGTGGGTGATTCCTCCTGAGGGACGATAGCGCCAGTACGGATTGTGCTCCCACGTACCGTCGTGTATATATTGGGAGACCCCTATAGGAATATAACCTTTATCCATAGGAAGCCGTGTCGGCCGCCTTACTGATCGCAATGCACTGAACACAGCATTCAGGAAGATCGACCGCCCGTACCTTAAAAGGTATTCTGTGGTTTTGCGAAAAGTTTGGCACACCCTCTGCCTAGAACTCTAGAGCAGTTTCTTTTGGCCTTTTTCAGACTCTATAACAGAAAAAGTCCATCCGACCATTTGTCACTTCGGGCTCGCTAAAACATCGAAGGAGGCTAGAGTCATCTTTAGCTTTTTCTCGACTCTTTAAAATTGAAAAAGCAAGTTGTGTCTAAGCGTCGTTAAAAATTTATTTTAAACGGAACAATCACCCTTTATTCCCGCGTTGATCTTTAGATTGAAAAGATGGAGCCCACCAACCAAGGAATTCCCCTTGGTGGAAATCCTAGTCCCTTCTCCTCTTGGGGAGATGTTGGTGCGCCCCACATGGCCACATTGTCACTTCCAGGACTGATAATTGACCTGCCGGTCTGGTTCTTTTCTACCAATGTCGTTCAGAACACCACGATTCCTAAACAGTCGAGTCAGCAGTTAGACCAGACCAGAGTTACCCACCAGCCTTCTACTTCATATAATTCTTCCTCTCCTCCTTCCTCTTCGCTTGACGGAACTGGTAAAACAAAAAACCGAGTTCCTAAGGAGAAGAAGGAAAAGAAGAAGAAAGAGAAGAAGAAGAAGGAGCCAAAAGCGACTGGGGGCAAACAAGTGTCGTCTGACAAAAATCCACACACAGCACTGACCAGGCCTAAATCGCCATGTGTCATATGCAAGGGAGACCACTTCCACAGAGATTGTCCCTGCATCCCTCAGATACTAAGGGACTGGTCTCCCCGTTTCCATAACTCGGTGGCGTCAACCTCTGATAGCCATGTTGATAGCACACCGTCAACTAGTGGAAGTGAAGCCACAGGACAGAGAGGGAAAGCTAGATTTCCCTGCAAACTGTGTGAAGGCGACCATGCCATCCACCGTTGTCCCTTCTTAGATGAGGCGAAAAGAGTTTTGGAAGATCGCCCGATTTTACGAGTGCAACTTCCTCCTGGATATCAAAAACTCCTGCCAAGTCCTTCACTAGTTGAGAACCCGGCTGGCCTGCTCAGGTGGTCAGCCGAAGCACCTATCATTGGAGATGAACCGTCTGAATCCATACTTGACAAAAGTCAAATGGTTGAGGCGGTAGTCGACCCGGTTTTGCCTTCAGAGGCTCTATCTTCGAATGATACCATCACAGAGGAGAATAAAGACAACACCGTCCAAATTCTCTTCATCAACACTGACTCCGATGAACAAGGGGGCAATGCCACCATTCCTTTATCGCAGGAAGGAAGTTCGTCAGAGCGATATCCGGCCGTCTATTTGGTCCCACCACCAAGCAACCTAGTTGTCTCGTTCGACTGGAACCAACTAGGCAGACCCCGGTTTCCAGCCAGTATACCATTCAGAATTATCGTTCAAATATATAGAATGGTAATGGCTGGCACTATCATTGATGAAGGGGCATCTGTGAGTATCCTTTCCTCTATTGCTTGGAAAGCACTTGGTTCGCCAACGCTTTTTCCTGAAATGAGAAATCTATCAGGCTTTGATAAAGGAACCAATCGACCTTTAGGGATCCTCCCCAATGTGCCTATCACATTGAAAGGGAAGACCGTTCAAATGAACGTGATGGTCGTTCAAGGACCCTTGGATTATAACCTACTCCTTGGACGAGACTATATATATTGCATGGGAGCCATCGTCTCCTCACTCTTTAGAGTAATGTGTTTTCCGCATGAAGGAAGAGTGGTCAAGCTTGTGGACCAGCTTTCATTTCCCGGATCACGCATCGCAAATAGTCATGTACCATACCTAAATTGTCTATTCACGCAAGAAGTGTATCAACCCACGGTCCGTCCTCCTGATGAGCACGAGTAATCTGGGAGGATATGACTGGAACCCATGGGGCATGCGTCCTGGTCTGCTTCGGCAGGGAAACTTTGTGTATAGAGTAGGTTTCCACGGGAGAATATGACTAGTCTATACCCCGTCCGTCTAGGAAGAGGGGTTATTCTAGAATAAGATTCTTTTGTCAAAGTTATGTGAGTTGGTGGGCTACGTCGCTCACCTTTGTCTATTTCGGTCCACATTGCCGAGGAAGTGTTTTGTTTGAAAGATTAACGAGACAATCTTTGGGTAACCTGAAAGAGGTAGGCCTCTCTCGGTGAAACAAATGTTTTGACGGAAATGAAGTAGAGCTAACCTTGAAATCGTACTTTATGCCTCGGGGCATGCAAACCTTTTGGAGTGCAAGCAAGGGGCGGCTATTTATTTTTTAAATTTTTAGGTCCTCCCTTTAAACCTGTAGGTCTAACCCTTTAAACTCGTAGGATTAGTCGTTTCCGAACTTGCATAACGAAAGGATCCGGGGCAAAGCTTTGTGAGATGAAGCTCCATAAAAAATAGAATCTCAATGAGACACTCTTATCATATGACTGGGTTAATCGAGCAGTTTTAGCACACAGTTCATGCTCGTTAAAAAATAAACGCAAGATCCGAGCAGTTTTAACGCGGACTTCATGCTCGTTAAAAAATAAACATAAGCAATGAGCAAGTGTTTCCACCAGCGTTTAAGCTCATTTTAAAATAAAAAATGAACCACTACCCGGTAAATAACCACTGTGAATGTAACCTTATGAGCCATTAAATCCTTGGTCGTGTTTGCACCGCCACCTCCACTTTTCATTTGGCCGATCGTTCACCTCCATATGATTGTTTACCCATTTTGAGGAACAGCTGCGAAGAGTGATTTCTCCTAGCCATCCTTGTGACACTACCGTGATTGGAATATTCCAACCTGTACCTGGAATCAGCTGCTAACCCTGTTTATCACTCGTTCCTCAAAAGACGAGTCTTCTTTAAGCTCTTTTCAACTGACTCGTAAAATATGAAAAGACTGCCGAGTCCTTGGCCTTCCAGCTCGTTAAAGGGACAGGAAGTGCTATCCCTCCTCTAGATTTTAATCTTTTTGGACCTGAGGGATTATTGCACAAAAAGATCGAGCGCTTGTTTTGTTCGGCTCATTAAAACTATCGAAAACTCATCCCTTCTGTATTGTTTTATACTTTTTCGGACCTAAGGGATTAGATGACGAAAATGGAATTTTGGAGTTAACTTTATGTACCTTTTCAGACTCTCTAAAAATGAAAAGGACCGAGTTATCTTTGTCGTTAGACTCGTTAAAATCACTAAATAGCGACAAACTTGTCTTTAGACGAGAACGAGTTTCATTATCGCTAGGCTTGTTAAAACATAGCGATGGGCTTGCCCGAAGGGTAGGTTATAGAACAAGCATATGTTATCCTCCTCAAGCTTGACAAAAATAAAGAGGTACTAGTCAGCAATGACTAGGGAAAAATTAGGAGAAACTCAAGAAAACTTTGATGGTAGCAAGTCGCTCTTCAACATGACACTTTTCCTCCGTACCACAATCGGGTTGGGTTGTTTCATTCACCGGTCACATCACCATGTTCTCGCCATACCATCCATATTTGGGGTAATGCTACCGATCCGTCGCATCAGTGTCGCCATATGTTCAAGAGAAGTCGTTCAGAAAAGTCAACCGTGTCCCATCCACTGCCATACATTATCCTTCATCCTTTCATGACCGCCACCTTGAATCATATGTCACAGATCGTTTTCACCTCCATCAAAATCATTAGCTCCGTTCCGTGTCATTGATGTGGGATTCATTAAGGCCCTCCTTTGACGGATCGCTTCTTGTCGACATCAGCTCATTATCCAAGAAGTTGATCTAGGAACAACCCCTTCAGTACTTTGAAGCTTGCATGCCTCAATGGCAAGTTTCTCACTTCCGGCAACAGGTATACATCAATGACCTTCGACCAGAAGATTTTGCGTGGTGTTCGACGCCAAGTCCTTTATTCACACCACATGAATTGTACTGCAGTACCTTGAGGGTCATTATCATTATCGGTGATTCCTCTCGCGCTTGTTAAGGGTTTACCTCATTGACCTGTAATCAAGCGATGTCTTTCCATGTTCGACTACAGAACAATTCTCACATGGAT
Source organism: Pinus tabuliformis (assembly GCA_031772625.1). Taxonomy (NCBI): domain Eukaryota; kingdom Viridiplantae; phylum Streptophyta; class Pinopsida; order Pinales; family Pinaceae; genus Pinus; species Pinus tabuliformis. The sequence continues at coordinate 371,705,705 of CM062818.1, forward strand.
CGACTTGTACTTAGAGTGAAGATCGAAAGAGTTTGAAGACCCCGGATCTAGTTTCATCCATCCGGGCTGCGATATATATATATTCAGGAAAGATAAAGACATTGACATGTGCATCATTGCAGCAGATAATCATCCTACCCTAACGATGATAATTTCATCAAAATTATCAGTCTACCATCAGACGATTGTCTGTTCTATGTACAGAAAAATGAATTTATAAAGCTGAGCATGGGAATGCCCGCCTCAGCTAGATCATGAAAGCAGTATGAAAAATAATGTATTGTATTGTATCTTATTACAGGTCTCCTCCCAACATTGGATGAACTTTGGACCCTCCTGGATAAAGCATTTCACCCGATAAATGGCCTCATACTTTAGGGGGCAACTGTTATAGACATTTTTGTGCCTTACAACATTGAGCATGAAATGTCCATAATCTAAGGGATCCAAAGTCCCTAAACATGTTGTCCCTACCCCTAGAGGAACAAGGCTAACAAACCACAGCAATTCACAGAAGTTCTCCACCAGAAACTGCTCAAAAACAAGTCAATTCAGGATCAATTCAGTGGCTCCACTAGCTGTCTGCGCTGAATGTCAAAGCCAACACTGGCTACCTGCACTGCAACGCAGGTAGAAGCACTACCAGGGTGCGCTGAGCGAGAGTTGACATGTGGCAAGTTCATTCCACAAGGTGTCAAAACCCAGGAAGCTTCCAAAATCTTCCTCAATGACACTTGCCTCAGGGAATTCGACTATGATCAGTAAGAGGTTCCAAATCTCCAAGTGGAAGCAAGAACCTCCAAGTGGAATCAAGAACTGACAGAGGGAGAGGACACTAGTCAGATCTCAAGCTGACTCATCCTCTCTCCAAACATCTATATATGGATCTCTCCTCCATGAGATCTAGAGGCTGGAATTTTGTTATTGCAAAGAATTGCTGTTGGTTTGAGATTGGAATCATTGGGTGCTTAATGCTTTGAAGGGAGGTGAAGATAGGAATTCTATTTGCTAGGAAGGAGATGCTGGATTGGAGCCCTATGGGTTGTATCTCTTCCTGAACCTTGTTATTCATCAATAAAGCTATCTTGGTTTCTCCTATATACTGATGTATCTTTGATGTATTATTGCATTAGTATGTTTCATTTACTTCTAATCCTGAACTAGTTATGATTATGAATCTATGTCTTTGTGTAGTGTTCTTCTCTTGTGATCTTGCAGAGACCTGTTGAAGCTGGGCGAGCGAGAAGACAAGTAGCTGGGAACTCCCAAAGAGAAGAGAAACCGGATCGAGGGACAAACGGAAGACACCGGTTAGTCCATCCATCTCTCTTCATTCTTAATTCATAAAGGAAGAATACTAGAATAGATGTCTCTGTTTGTTGCTAAGGCACTGTCACACCTTAGGTGGATAGGATCGTCCTGCATAGGCATTTTTCCCCACAACAGGCCAAAGCTAAAAGGTTAAAAAAAAATATTTGCACTTGGGATGTGTAAGGATAGGGATCAACCCTTGGACTCATCAAGGGTTAAATACTTTTGTGCCAGCCACAGTTCGAGATCCTATTCATAATAAGTATACCGATTCCTTAATAGGAGGTATAGTTGCCCCTCTGTCGCATGGCCCAATATACTTTGATTGTTATCCTAATTTTTCAGTGTATGCTTTGACGAAACAATAAATCAGATCCTGCAATTGCAAATCCAAACTTCAGGGTTTGATATGCACCAGAAAAGACATAACATAGCCATAAAATCTAGAGTATGTTTCCAACACATAAATACCTTATGGCCATCCATACGCCATACACCCAGTAATACACCATACAACCAGTAGGGATTCAAAAGCAAGTGTTTTTTTCAGATTCAAAGAATCAGAAAATAGAACATCAAACAATTCGATGGGAAGATCTTACATTCCCTGAACATTCGGTAGTTTCTAATCCCAAGCCTCCAGCACTTAAAAGAATAACCTCTACTGATATCCAAGAGAACCAGTCCTCTACTATTTTGTCTTTCCCTAAAAGATCTACTATTGATTACAGAGGAATTGAAAGAGCCTGCAAAAGTTCTAAATTTTATAGAGATCCACCCACTGTTGATACCGCTTGTTCTAGCTCAATTTCTTGTAAACATATTTCTTTGTTTGAATTTTCCTAGCTAGTCAATTTCAATTCTCTAGAAGTTACATGTCCTGAATACAAAGCTATTGTAAATTTATGTACCCTTGCTGAATCTGTTATTCACGAGAATCACCATCCAAGAACTAGTGAAGCTCCTCCTTCTACATCATTCAATCCATGCCCCAACCCAAAATGTTCAGACATCCCTTTTCCTCATGAGCTAGAGTCTGACCACGTTCTAATGGCATGAGATTATCACTTTAGAAGGAGAAGATCCCAGATTGACAGAAATTTTCAGTGTAATGAGGCCAGCCAAGCCCAAATATGGATTAGGCTATCTTGAGCAAGCAAAAGGCCAGATTTCTTCATGTAGATTTGGTCCTGTTCCAAATGACTGTAAAAAGCCTGCAGTCATGGAAATGCACAAGTTTTTTACTCTGATGAATGGTTGTTTGAAATCAGAAATAAGTTCTAAATGGATGAAAGCCATGTTAAACTTGGACTTATTTACCAATCCAAAAGCTGAGAAGTTTGGTCTAAGTCATACTATTGAGGAGAAGAAGAGATTAGCTGAAGATTGGAAGCATTATATGGAAATTACAAATTCTTGGATATCCTTTTATGAATGGAAGAAAAATGTTTCTCCTGAAGTTGTGTTGACAGGATCATCTTCTTCCTCATCCACCAAACATGCTTGGACAACCCTAGATGGTAGTAGAATAGAGACGTCATCTACTTTTCCTCCATAGAGAGGAATTATCATTGAAGAAACTCAAAATGCAGCAAAGGCAATATCTTTGGTTCAAAAGGATGATAATGCTCTAGGCATAGATGGAAGGATTAGAAAAGCTAGTGAACAAATCAACTGGACCAATACAACAATAAAGGGTCTGGAAATAAATACAACAAAAAATGTAGAAATAAAGGAAAAGTTTGATATTGTTCAAGTCTCACTAAATGAGGTTAACAAAAACCTCAATGATGTATAGTATACTTCGTCTGTTGTTAGATCTTATGCCGAAGAATCTTTAAAAAAAATAGAGGAAGTGGAAGAAAAAATAGTAGATCACATAGATACTACTAAAAATCTGATATTTGGTTTAACTCAAAGGGTTGAAAAGATAAGTCTGTCAAAAATAGATAAACCAGTTCCAACCTCTTTTCTCTACAAAATAAATATAAAGATTCAGGATGCTGTTAAACCAATCAACAGGTTCCTGGCACTATTCCCCAAAGAAGTAGCTACATCCTGAGAAGAAAAGCCAGAGGCTACAAAAAACTTCACCATTGCTTCCTTATTTAAGGAAGAAGAAGATGATAAGAAAGAATCTAAGTCTCAGATCTTTCCCATATATGAACCTATTGAAAGTAGGTTCAATAAATATCCTGCACCTGATCTTGAAGGTAAAGGCAACCTTCCTGAAGCTCATACATTTTCCCCTAAATCACATAGAGAGTAGAATATTGATAATATGAGTGTTGGTCAGATTAGACAATTAATTTATATGATGTTCACAGAATATAAACGCATGTGTCTTATAGGAAAAGGTTAGATAGAAGCACGCAAGACTATTATTCAGTGTTTTACAGGAACACTGCTCAAGTGGTGGGAGACTGAATCGTCTCCAAAATTGTTGATAAAAATGGAAGCAGAAGTGCTTAAAGATGAAGTAGGAGATGTGATTCACAATTTAGATGGCTCAACTATAAGAAACATGATTGGAGCTTTAACCTCTATGATATTAGAACATTGGTGTGGTAGTGAAACATAGATTGCAGATAAGCATGAAGCCATCCTCATGAATCTCAAATGTCACAAGATGTCACAATATGAAGACTTTCACAGGGATTGGATGCAAAGAATCTATGAAGTGAAAGATTCAAAGAATCTGTTATGGAAACAGGTATATCTTCCTGCTCTTCCATCCAAATTTGTTGATTATATCAGGTTGCAAGAAGTTTTCCAGTTTCCATTTGAATCATATACATGGGGTGAGATTTATTCTCACATTAGAAAAACATTAGTGAGCTTATGCACAAGTTCCAAAGTAAACAAATCTTTGGAAAAACTTTCAAAGCTCCCAGACAAGAAGTCCATTTGCAGTAAATATGGACTTACAGTTGATGACCCTTTGGTCAAAAGAAGAAAAGCAAAGAAACGGGCTAAAAATGAGTATAAACAAAAAGTAAAAGGGTACAAAGATCAAAGAAAGTATTCTCAGCGGCCTGAAAGTCACTCCTTTAAAGCCAGGAAGGGCTACTACAGGTATGTCCCCAGGACACATTATTATAGGCCCTCTAACATTCATTTACATACATCCAAACAAGAGAAATGGAACAATCTCACTTGTTGGTTGTGTGGCAAAACTGGACATACATCCTCAAGATGTCCAGTAGGAGAAGAATCTAAGAAAAACAGAGGGAAGAAGTCCCAAGCCTCTTTTCATAGAGGTAAAAATATCAAGCAAGAGGGACAGATACAATGCATGAAGTGTGGTTCCCACACTCATAGGACAGAACACTGCCCAAATGTGGTAATTAAAAACCAAATCTGGCAACAACAACTGGAGGAAACATCTTTTGATTCCTTTAGTTCTTCATCTCAAGAAGAATTACAAGCACACATGCAAGCTTGTTCAGATTCTGAAACGACATCCTGTTCTTGTCCTGAACCAAAAGAATGTGCTTGTCAGATGCATTATGATTCTGATTCAGAATCATATAGCGATCCCAGTTCTAAAGAAATGTCCTTCAGACCACAGAAGGAGAAAATCTTAATGGCGGCCACAGAAGAAGATGAGATAAAAATTCTTTCTCAGATTCGAGCAATGGAAGATGGAGAAATGAAGAGTCGACTAACAGAGGCATTCATTGGCCAGCTCAAATCCAGTTCTTCCAGAAATTCAGGTAAAAATCCATTATTTGTCGATGCTTCTTTTGAAAGGAATACCAGGTCCTTCTAGAGACATCAAGAGAAACCAAACAAGGTGTGTTCACTCACCTTGGGGAAAGTGAGTAGAGAAATTCATAATATTAAATTTGAAATCTCTACCTTGAATTCCCGAATTGTTGAAATAAAGAAAGGAAAGCAAGTTGTAGAGGAAAATTCTCATTCATGGGACACAGCAGAATATGCCACAAATCTTAACCGGAATCCTTAAATTGTTGAAGGAAAGAAAGACCATGTCTTCAAATTTCAAGAAATGAGAATTCTAGCTATCTCCTACCAGCAACATCATGTAAAAGTGAATGTCTGCATAAAGGGAGAAATGTTTGAACTCACAACACTCCTTGACTGAGGAGCTAATGTGAACATTTTAAATAAGAAAGTGATACTAGCAAAATATTGGGTTTCTGCAAAAAGAAATGTTGTAGGATTGGGGAATAAAATGCTCAAGTATGAAGTTCCTAAGGCTTCTATCTATTTTGAACATCACTGCATCAATTTGAAATATGAAGTAGCAAACATCCCAGTTGACTGTATTCTAGGAAATATATTCCTAGCAGCTATTGAGCCACATGGGTCAACAAGATTAAAAGAAAGCAAAGTTGGTTATTTTATTTCTATTCCTACTTCAAAAGGAATAACAAAAAGGATTGAGTTGCCCTATATCTCAAATCCTAGAGTCTCTACAATGGTCCAAACTGTCCAAAATTTGGACAAAGAAGAAGCCAAACTAACAGATCTAAAAGGAATACTAGGTCCTTCCAGAGACATCAAGAGAAACTACCCAAGGTGCATTCACTCACCTTGGGAAAAGTGAGTAGAGAAATTCATAATATTAAATCTGAAATCTCTACCTTAAATTCCCAAATTGCTGAAATAAAGAAAGGAAAGCAAGCTGTAGAGGAAAATTCTCATTCATGGGACATAGCAGAATATGCCAAAAATTTTAACTGAAATATTGAAATTGTTGAAGGAAAGAAATACCATGTCTTTGGATTTCAAGAAATGAGAATTCTAGCTATCTCCTACTAGCAACATCATGTAAAAGTGAACATTTGCATAAAGGGAGAAATGTTTGAACTCATAGCACTCCTTGACTAAGGAGCCGATGTGAACATTTTAAATAAGAAAGTGATACCAGCGAAATATTTGGTTCCTGCAAAAGGAAATGTTGTAGGATTGGGGAATAAAATGCTCAAGTATGAAGTCCCTAAGGCTTCTATCTAATTTGAACATCACTACATCAATTTGAAATTTGCAGTAGCAGACATCCCAGTTGACTGTATTCTAGGAAATATATCCCTGGTAGCTGTTGAGCCACATTGGTCAACAAGATTAAAAGAAAACAAAGCTGGTTATTTTATTTCTGTTCCTACTTCAAAATGAATAATAGAAAGGATTGAGTTGCCCTATATCTCAAATCCTATAGTCTCTACAATGGTCCAAACTGTCCAAAATTTGGACAAAGCAGAAACCAAATTGATAGATCTGAAAGATCTGAAATCTACATTTAAGGTAGAAGGACAGCTGAAGAATCCTCAGGTTAGAAGAAAAATTGATGAATTGAAAAAACAAATTGAGGACGAATGCTGCTCAGAAGAACCAAATGAATTTTGGCACAGAAAGTAGCACACTATTGAGCTCCCATACAAAGAAAGATATACAGGTAAGCCCTATAAAAGTAGAGCTATTCCTATGAGTAAAGAATATAGAGATCTCTACGAAAAAGAGATTAAACAGCTCTTAGACAGAAAGCTCATCAGAGAATCTGACAGTCCCTGGAACTGTTATGGATTCTATGTCAACAAAAGAGCAGAACAAATCAGAGGTATCCCAAGGCTGGTAATAAATTTCAAACCTCTAAATTTTGTTCTTGCAAATGACACCTATCCGATCCCTCACAAAGGAGATCTGATTGCAAGGATAGCAGGAGCTAAGATATTTTCAAAGTTTGACTTGAAGGTAGGATTTTGGCAAGTAGCCATTTCAGAGAAAGATAAGTTCAAGACTGCCTTCAACATCCCAGTAGGCCACTATGAGTGGAATGTCATGCCTTTTGGTTTAAAAAATGCTCCATCTAAATTCCAGAAGGTAATGGATAAAATATTTAAGCCATACTTTGACTGGCTTATAGTTTACATTGATGATGTTCTAATCTTTTCTAAGAACATCCAGGACCATTTCAAGCATGTTCATACATTTAAGCAGCTAGTAAAGCATAATGGTCTACTCTTAAGTAAGAAAAAGATAGAAGTTTTTGAGACTACTATCAAATTTCTCGGCCATACTATTTTCAATGGCCAAATTTCTCTATAAAAAACATGCGTTTGAATTTGCTGAAAAATTTCCAGATGTTATTACACACAAAAACCAACTGCAAAGGTTTTTGGGCTATTTGAATTATGTCAGTAAATTTTATCAAGTTTGCGCCACTGATAGGAGTATATTAAATAAAAGGCTTAAAAGGAATCCACCTCAATGGATAGAAGAACACACTAGAGCTGTTCAGAACATCAAAGACAAGGTAAAATCTCTTCCTATTCTATATGTCTCTGATGACAATGCATTCAAGATTGTTGAAACAGATGCCAGTAATATAGGATGGGGAGGAATCCTAAAGCAGAGAAAAGGTGACATTGAACAAGTGGTCCAGTATGCATCTGGCACCTGGAATCCCGCTGAGCAGAATTACTCCACAATTGAGAAAGAAGTCAAAGTTGCATGGAACTGCATTAGCAAATTTGATGTTTATTTAATAAACAGACAGTTTTTGCTCTGAACCGATGCTTCAGCCCTATAGAAGGTATTCACTAAGGACATCAATAAACTAGGTGAGGCAAAATTTTCCACGTGTCAAGCACTCTTTGCTAACTTTGATTTTCAAGTTGAACATATAAAGGGCACAAAAGATTGTCTCCCAGATTTTATTAGCAGAGAGTTTATCCAGCTTCAAGAACATATCATGGTCATAGTTATAGAATGGGACCAAGAGAAGAAACAAAAAGTCCTGCGTACTATACCAGACAACCAGGACTGGGAAGAATATAGAGAAAATCGGAAGCCTACATGGCAACTGAGAAATACAAAAGTACTAGATGCTAATCTGCAAGCACATACTGACATTCATCATCTTGTACCAGAAACAAGAGTGTATCCTAAAGGGAGTAAATGGATACACGATATGATTTACTCAAAGGCAAAAAGGGATGCCTTATATGCAGAAGATGCTCTTCAAAGAAACATTCATGATATTTCAGGTATATGGTGTCATGGAGGAATCCACAATGGAATTTATGAAAAATATTTCTACATTTATCGAACCAGAAATTTGGCGTGGCCCATGCCTACTCAGACCTATGCATCATGGGTAGGAAGAGATCCTAAGCTTCTCTTTCCGAATACAGTATATGACTTTGCAGCATACAAATAGCTATGGTGGAATTTCCTTAATGTAGATGATAAAGAAGAAACACATTATACTAAATTAAAATTTAGTACAACGTGTATAATGCAAATAAATCAACAGTGTGACTGGTTACAGAAATGGTGAGCCAAGTACGGTGTTAATAGAACAGAAATGAACCCACTCTATCATGAAGGATAATGCAGATTCCACTATGATATTTGTTTTGAACATAACATCCCAGACTGTTTTCACATCCCATACAAAACTGTCAAAGAGATGAGAGCAGGTGAATGGTCACCGTTTCATGATGACAATAAGACCTTAAGAGAATATATGACCCACCATTATGAATGGTTGGTTTTAACTAAAGTCAAGAATCAAATCATTTTAGGGAAACTTATGATTGTTCAGAGGATTTTCACCAAAGGATGGGACGAATTATTGTGCAAAAAATACAGATTCCCTGACATTACTGTATTCTGACGGTTCTCATGGGCTTTACCGACAAAAGTATCCATTATTGTAATAATGTTGTCCAGTCACAAGGACTTGATTGTGGCCAACTTTTCTCGTGGGCTTTACTGGACAAAAGCATCCACTTTGTAAATAATGCAGGCAACATATTTTTCCATAGGATTTACTTTTCCGGACCAAGAATCTTTGTGTGGATGTCACCTTGGTCTTACCCAAAAGCAATGATTTCGTCCTTTTGTATGATGCCCTACAGTAATGTTTGTCCCCTCTCATTTGTTATAAATTGAGAGTAAGGTTCATTACTAAGGCATTCACATTCGAAGAATCATAGAGTCTTAGAGTCTTAGAGATCTGAGAAGCCTGTGTATTAGTGTGCTCGGCAATGGTAAGAACCTAAAGTGGCCAGATCTATTAGTAGTTTGAAGTCAGTCAAGCCTGTAGAATTAGTCGAGTCTGTATACTCTAAGGCAGAGCCTATCTGTTTCCAGGAAGCCTTCGGTAATGCTTATTCCTCTATGAAAAGAAAAAGTCGGATAAATGCAACAATAGTCTATCTCTGCAAGGAATACTCTCTATGATCTGAAATTTGTAATCTATATCCATTTCTGAGAAATACTATGAGAAGGCATTTTCTGCATTTGAATACTCGTGTGCTTTTATAAATCGTCTGCTATGTAGTAGTTGTCTCATAATCTTCACCCGAAGTTTATTAGGGGTTTTCCAAAGGTTCGAAGGGACGCCAGACCGTTGAAAGGCGAGGAAGTCGTGTGTAAGGTCGCAGAGCATGAAAGATCCGAGTAGGTTCACACTAAGTTCACCAGATGTCGATTAGTGAAGATAAATGAAGAGACACAATAAGGCTAAGATAGTAGAGAGTGACAGAAGCATAGTGCATGGAGTGTGCGGCACTATAGCAGCACTGTAGCAAGCTTTACCAGGAGCCCCTATTGAAAATTGGGCTCCTGATAAAGCTTGTTATAGTGTTGCTACAGTGCCGCACACTCTGCGCGCTATGCTGCTGTCACTCTCTGCTGTCTTGGCCTTGTTGTGTCTCTTCGTTTGTCTTCACTAATCGACCTCTGGTGAACTTAGTGCGAACCTACTCGGATCTTTCATGCTCTACGACCTTACACACAGCTTCCTCGCCTTTCAACGGTCTAACATCCCTTCGAACCTTTGGTGTACCCCTAATGAACTTCGGGTGAATATTATGAGACAACTACTACACAATAGACAATTTATAAAAGTGCACAGGTATTCAAATGCGGAAAATGCCTTCTCATATTATTTCTCAGAAATGGATATAGGTTATAGATTTCAGATCACAGAGAGTATTCCTTTCAGAGATAGACTATTGTTTCATTTATTGGACTTTTTCTTTTCACAGAGGAATAAGCATTACCGAAGGCTTCCTGGTAACAGATAGGCTCTGCCTCAGAATATACAGACTCGACTGATTCTACAGGCTTGACTAACTTCAGACTACTAATAGATCTGGCCACTTTAGGTTCTTACCAGTGCCAAGCACACTAATATGTAGGCTTCTCTGATCTCTAAGAGTCTAAGACTCTAAGACTCTCCAAATGTGAATGCCTTAGTAATGAACCTTACTCTCAATTTATAACAAATGAGAGGGGACAAACATTACTGTAAGGCATCATACAAAAGGAAGAAATCATTGCTTTTGGGTAACACTGAGGTGACATCTGCACAAAGATTCTTCGTCCGGAAAAGTAAATACTACGGAAAAATATGTTGTCTGCATTATTTACAAATTGGATTCTTTTGTCCAGCAAAGCCCATTAGAAAAGCTGGCCACAATCAAGTCCTTTTTCCTTGACAACATTATTACAATAATGGATACTTTTTTCTGTAAAGCCCATGAGAATCGTCAGAATACAGTAATGTCAGGGAATCTGTATTTTTTGTACAATAATTCATCCCATGCTTTGGTGAAAATCCTCCGAACAATCATAGGTTGAACCCTAAAATGATTTGAAGCTTGACTTTACTTAAAACCAACCATTCATAATGGCGGGTCATATATTCTCTTAGGGTCTTATTGTCATCATGAAAGGGTGACCATTCACCTCCTGTCATCTCTTTGACAATTTTGTATGGGATGTGAAAACAGTTTGGGATGTTATGTTCAAAACAAATATCACAGTGGAATCTGCAGTATCCTTCATGATAGGGTGGGTCCATTACTATTCTGTTAACACCGTAGTCGGCCCACCATTTATGTAACCCGTCGCACTGTTGATTTCTTTGCATTATACTCATTGTACTAAATTTTAATTTAGTATAATGGGTTTCTTCTCTATCATCTACATTAAGGAAATCCCACCATAGCTGTTTGTATGCTGCAAATTCATATACTGTATCTGTAAAGATAAGCTTAGGATCTCCTCCTGGCCACAATATGGAGGTTTGAGTAGGCATGGGCCACGCCAGATCCCTGGTTTGATAAATGTAGAAATATTTTTCATAAATTCCATTCCAGATTCCTCCATGACACCATATACCTGAAATATCGTGAAAGTCTCTTTGCAGAGCATCTTCTGCATATAAGGCATCCCTTTTTGCCTCTGTGTAAATCATATCACGTATCCATTTACTCCCTTTAGGATAGACTCTTCTTTCTGGTACAAGATGATGAATGTCAGTATGTTCTTGCAAATTAGCATCTAGTACTTTTGTATTTCTCAGCTGCCATGTAGGCTTCCAATTTTCTCTGTATTCTTCCCAGTCCTAGTTGTCTGGTATAGTGCACAGGACTTCTTGTTTCTACTCTTGGTCCCATTCAGTAACTATGACCATGATCTGTTCTTGAGGCTGGATAAACTCTCTGCTAAGAAAATCTGGGAGACAGTTTTTTGTGCCCTATATATGTTCAACTTGAAAGTGAAAGTTAGAAAAGAGTGCTTGCAACCTGGCAAATTTTGCTTCGCCTGGTTTCTTTATGTCCTTAGTTAATACCTTCTGTTGGGCTAAAGCATCAGTTCGGAGAAAAATCTATCTGTTTATTAAATAGACATCAAATTTGCTGATTTAGTTCCACGCAGCTTTGACTTCTTTTTCAATTGTGTCCAGAGTAATTCTACTCAGCGGGATTCCAAGTGTCGGATGCATACTGGACCACTTGTTCAGTGTCACCTTTTCTTTGCTTTAGGATTCCTCGCCATCCTATATTACTGGCATATGTTTTAACAATCTTGAATGCATTGTCATCGAAGACATATAGAATAGGAAGAGATTTTACCTTGTCTTTGATTTTCTAAATAGCTCTAGTGTGTTCTTCTGTCCACTAGGTGGATTCTTTTTAAGCCTTTTATTTAATATACTCCTGTCAGTGGCACAATCTTGATAAAACTTACTGACACAATTCACACAACCCAAAAACCTTTGCAGCTGGTTTTTGTTTGTCATAACATATAGAAATTTGTCAACAAATTCAAGCACATGTTTTTTTAGAGAAATTTGGCCATTGAAAATAGTATGGCCAAGAAATTTGATAGTAGTCTGGCAAAATTCTATCTTTTTCTTACTTAAGAGTAGACCATTATGCTTTACTAGCTGCTTAAATGTGTTAACATGCTTGAAATGGTCATAGATGTTCTTAGAAAAGATTAGAACATCATCAATGCAAATTATAAGCCAGTCAAAGTATGGCTTAAATATTTTATCCATTAACTTCTGGAATTTAGATGGAGCATTTGTGAAACCAAAAGGCATGACATTCCACTCATAGTGGCCTGCTAGGATGCTGAAGGCAGTCTTGAGCTTATCTTTCTTTGAAATGGCTACTTGCCAAAATCCTGCCTTCAAGTCAAACTTTGAAAATATCTTAGCTCCTGCTATCCTTGCAATTAGATCTCCTTTGTGAGGGATCGGATAGGTTTCATTTGCAAGAACAAAATTTAGAGGTTTGAAATTTATTACCAGCCTTGGGATACCTCTGAGTTTTTCTGCCCTTTTGTTGACATAGAATCCATCACAGTTCCAAGGACTGTCATATTCTCTGATGAGCTTTCTGTCTAAGAGCTATTTAATCTCTTTTTCACAAAGATCTCTATATTCTTTACTCATAGGAATCGCTCTACTTTTACAAGGCTTACCTATATATCCTTCTTTCTATGGGAGCACAATAATATGTTGCTTTCAGTGCCAAAATGAATTTGGTTCTTCTGAGCAGCATTCATCCTCAATTTGTTTTTTCAATTCCTAAATTTTTCTTCTAACCTGAGGATTATTCAGCTGTTCTTCTACCTTAAGTGTAGATTTCAGATCTTTCAGATATGTCAATTTGGCTTCTTCTTTGTCCAAATTTTGGACAGTTTGGACCATTGTAGAGACTCCAGGATTTGAGATATAGGACAACTCAATCCTTTTTGTTATTCATTTTGAAGTAGGAACAGAAGTAAAATAACCAACTTTGTTTTCTTTTAATCTTGTTGACCCATGTGGCTCAACAGCTACTAGGAATATCTTTCCTAGAATACAGTCAACTAGGATGTCTGCTACTGCAAATTTCAAATTGATGTAGTGATTTTCAAAATAAATAGAAGCCTTAGGGACTTCATACTTGAGCGTTTTATTCCTCAATCCTACAACATTTCTTTTTGTTGAAACCCAATATTTTGCTGGTATCACTTTCTTATTTAAAATGTCCACATCAGCTCCTCAGTCAAGGAGTGCTGTGAGTTCAAAAATTTCTCCCTTATGCAGACGTTCACTTTTACATGATGTTGCTGGTAGGAGATAGTTAGAATTCTCATTTCTTGAAATCCAAAGACATGGTCTTTCTTTCCTTCAACAATTTCAAGATTTGGGTTAAAATTTTTGGCATATTTTGTTGTGTCCCATGAATGAGAATTTTCCTCTACAACTTGCTTTCCTTTCTTTATTTCAGCAATTTGGGAATTGAAGGTAGAGATTTCAGATTTAATATTATGAATTTCTCTACTCACTTTCCCCAAGGTGAGTGAATGCACCTTGTCTGGTTTCTCTTGATGTCTCTGGAAGGACCTGGTATTCCTTTCAAAAGAAGCATCAACAAATAATGGCTTTTTACCTGAATTTCTGGAAGAAATGGATTTGAGCTGGTCCATGAATGCCTTTGTTAGCCGCATCTTCATTTCTCCATCTTCCATTACTGGAATTTGAGAAAGAATTTTGATCTCATCTTTTTCTGTGGTCGCCATTAAGATTTTCTTGTTCTGTGGTCTGAAGGACATTTCTTCAGAATTGGGATCACTATATGATTCTGAATCAGAATCATAATGCATCTGACAAGCACATTCTTTCGGTTTAGGACAAGAATAGGATGTCATTTCAGAATCTAAACAATCTTGCATGTGTGCTTGTAATTCTTCTTGAGACGCATAACTGAAGGAATCAAAAGATGATTCTTCTAGTTGGTGTTGTTGGATTTGGTCTTTAATTACCACATTTGGGCAACATTCTTTCCTGTGAGTGCAGGAACCACACTTCATGCATTGTATCTGTCCCTCTTGCTTGATATTTTTACCTCTCTGAAAAGAGGCTTGGGACTTCTTCCCTCTGTTTTTCTTAGATTCTTCTCCTTCTGGACATCTTGAGGATGTATGTCCAGTTTTGCCACACAACCAAAAAATGAGATTGTTCCATTTCTCTTGTTTGGATGTATGTAAATGAATGTGAGAGGGTCTATAATAATGTGTCCTAGGGACATACCCGTAGTAGCCCTTCTTGGCTTTAGAGGAGTGACTTTTAGACCCCTGAGAATACCTTCTTTGATCTTTGTACACTTTTACTTTCCGTTTATACTCCTTTTTAGCCCGTTTCTTTGCTTTTCTTCTTTTGATCAAAGGGTCATCAACTGTAAGTCCATATTTACTGCAAATGGACTTCTTGTTTGGGAGCTTTGAAATTTTTTCCAAATATTTGTTTACTTTGGAACTTGTGCATAAGCTCACTAATGTTTTTCTAACGTGAGAATAAATATCACCTCATGTATATGATTCAAATGGCAAATGGAAAACTTCATGCAACCTGATATAATTAACAAATCTAGATGGAAGAGTAGGAAGATATACCTGTTTCCATAACAAATTCTTTGAATCTTTCACTTCATAGATTCTTTGCATCCAATCCTTGTGAAAGTCTTCATATTGTGACATCTTGTGACATTTGAGATTCATGAGGATGACTTCATGCTTATCTGCAATCTTTGTTTCACTGCCACACCAATGTTCTAATATCATTGAGGTTAAAGCTCCAACCATGTTGCTTATAGTTGAGCCATCTGAATTTTGAGTCACATCTCCTGATCATCTTTAAGCACTTATGCTTCCACTTTTATCAGCAATTTTGGAGACAATTCAGTCCCCCACCACCTGAGCAATGTTCCTGTAAAACACTGAATAATAGTCTTGCATGCTTCTATCTCACTTTTTCCTCTAAGACACATGAGTTTATATTCTGTGAACATCATATCAATTAATTGTCTAATCTGACCAACACTCAGATTATCAATATTCCACTCTTTATGTGATTCAGGGAAAAATGTATGAGCTTTAGGAAGCTTGCCTTTGCCTTCAAGATCAAGTGCATGATATTTATTGAACCTACTTTCAAGAGGTTCATATATGGGAAAGATCTGAGACTCAAATTCTTTCTTATCATCTTCTTCTTCCTTAAATAAGGAAGGAATGATGAAGTTTTATGTAGCCTCTGGCTTTTCTTCTGAACATGTGGCTACTTCTTTGGGGAATAGTGTTGAGAACCTATTGATCGGTTTAATAGGATCCTGAATCTTTATATTTCTTTTGTACAAAAAAGAGGTAGGAACTGGTTTATCTGTTTTTGATAGACTTATGTTTTCAACCCTTTCAGTTAAACCAAATATCAGATTTTTAGTAGTATCTATGTGATCAACTATTTTTTCTTCCAATTCCTCTATTTTGTTTAAATATTCTTTGGCATAAGATCTAATAACATATGAAGTATATTGTACATCATTGAGGTTTCTGTTAACCTCATTTAGTGAGACTTGAATAGTATCAAATTGTTCCTTTATTTATACATTCTTTGATGTATTTATTTCCAGACCCTTTATTGCTGTATTGGTCCAGTTGATTTGTTCACTGTCTTTTTTAGTCCTTCCATCTATGCCTAGAGCATTATCATCCTTTTGAACCAAAGGAATTGCCTTTGATGCATTTTGAGTTTCTTCAATGATAATTCCTCTCTATGGAGGAAAAGTAGATGACGTCTCTATTCTACTCCCATCTAGGGTTGTCTAAGCATGTTTGGTGGATGAGGAAGAAGATGATCTTGTCAACACAACTTCAGGGGAAACAATTTTCTTCCTTTCATAAAATGATATCCAACAATTTGTAATTTCCATATAATGCTTCCAATATTCAGCTAATCTCTTCTTCTCCTCAATAGTATGACTTAAGCCAAACTGCTCAGCTTTTGGATTGGTAAATAAGTCCCAGTTTAACATGGCTTTCATCTATTTAGAACTTATTTCTGATTTCAAACAGCCATTCATCAAAGTAAAAAACTTGTGCATTTCCATGACTGCAGGCTTTTTACAGTCATCTGGAACAGGACCAAATCTACATGAAGGAATCAGGCCTTTTGCTTGCTCAAGATAGCCTAATCCATATTTGGGCTTGGCTGGCCTCATTACACTGAACATTTCTGTCAATCTGGGATCTTCTCCTTCTAAAGTGATAATCTCATGCATCATTAGAACGTGGTTAGACTCTGGCTCATGAGGAAAAGGGATGTCTGAACATTTTGGGTTAGGGAATGGATTGACTGATGTAGAAGGAGGAGCTTCACCAATTCTTGGATGATGATTCTCGTGAATAACAAATTCACCAAGGGTACATAAATTTACAGTAGCTTTGCATTAAGGACATGTAACTTCTAGGGAATTGAAATTGACTAGTTGGGCAAACTCAAACAAAGAAATATGTTTACAAGAAATTGAGCTAGAATAAGCGGTATCAACAATGGATGGATCTCTATAAAATTTAGAACTTTTGTAGGCTATTTTAATTCCTCTGTAATTAATAGTCGATCTTCTAGGGAAAGACAAAATGGCAGAGGATTGGTTCTCTTGGATATTAACAGAGGTTATTCTTTTAAGTTTTCAGAGGCTTGGGTTTAGAAACTACCCAGTGTTCAGGGAATGTAATATCTTCCCATCAAATTTTCTGTTGTTCTATTTTCTAATTCTTTGAATCTGTTAGAACAATAACACTTGCTTTTGAATCCCTACTGGGTGTATGGCATATGGCTGGCCATAAGGTATTTGTGTGCCGGAAACATCCTCTAGATTGTATGCCTATGTTATGTCTTTTCTAGTGCATATCAAACCTTGAAGTTTAGATCTGCAACTGCAGGATTTGATCTATTGTTTCGTTAAAGACATAGACTGAAAAATTAGGATAACAGTCAAAGTATACTAGGCCATGCGATAGAGGGGAAACTATACCTCCTATCAAGGAATTGGTATACTTATTATGAGTAAGATCTCGAACTGTGGCTAGCACAAAAGTATTTAACCCTTCATGAGTCAAAGGGTTGATCTCGATCCTTATGCATCCCAAGTGAAAATAATTTATTTTTAACCTTTTAGGTTCGGCCTGTAATGTTTTTGGATCCAGAAGAGGAATAGATTGAATATTGTCAGAATTCTCCTGAATCTGACTAATAGACTCCTTTATACTAATTCTAGTGGCGGCTTTTAAATGGAATATAGACAAATAATCATAAACTTTTGATGTAGAGATACTAGGTAATTGCCATCGTGAAGACGGTTGTGGCTCTTCATATTCAAGTTTTGCTTGATTTAAGACTCGAATAGTACTTGATGCAAACATATCCCTAAGGGGATTCTCTGTAGTGGATGACTCTTTGTCTTCTAATTCATGGAAGGATACAGACTTCCTGAATGGATCCATTAATATGAGTGATGATTTAGAATACCAACCTCTTGAACGAGACGTTATAGGAAACAATATGACTACAGACTCGAACATATAAACTACATATTGACAATGATTGAATAACACCTTCGAATCCCTCCAAGGGCTACTAACTCCTTGGGTGACCCTATTCCAGTAGCGGGTTCAAACTCTGAGTTACTTCCTTAACTAAGAGATGCAAAAGAAATTTGATTTTTTTTTTGTAGTAGTAGTTTATGTTTGTGACCTTTTAGGCCCAATGGTTAGCATAATCATGTTCTTTGCTAGTTTTGTTAGCTTTCCTTTTTAATGATTCAGTTTTGATTCTCATCATGGGAGACCAAAAAAACTCTTAAAACTGATGATGTAGTTTTTTGAATTTTTATTAATATATTTTATTTTTAATTTTTTTTTGAAAAAACATAAATATAACTTTATAAATTAATAAATAATAGATTTTAAGTATGGGGGATTTACGCAGTGCATTATATTAGATATCATTTTTGGGATTCAACTGCGTTAAGTAAGTCATTCAAACGTATGACCATTTCCATGAGAGGTAGTCGTAACTGACTAATTTCTCATGATTTTTTGAATAGTTCACTTAGCACTCATTGCATTAGTCAGTTACGACTACCTCTCATGGAAATGGTCATACGTTTGAATGACTTACTTAACGCAGTTGAATCCCAAAAATGATATCTAATATAATGCACTGCGTAAATCCCCCATACTTAAATTCAAAAAGAGTCAAGGGATCTCTACTTGAATGGTTCATGAGGCACAATACTTGCTAAGGTTTTGCAAATGGGGTAGCAAGCTAAGTGGGCTTGATTGTGGGAAAAACTCCACAGTTAAGCGCGCTTGAGCCAGAGGAGTTCTGGGATGGGTGACCTCCTGGGAAGTCCTGGTTACCGGGTGCAAGCCCCGGAAGTGATGATTGATGCTATGTGATTCGTTCTCCACATTTCACTAGTTTCAATCCCACTTCTTCACCCCTGTGAGCATCACCCGATGCAATGAGTGCTAAGTGAACTATTCAAAAAATCATGTGAAATTAGTCAGTTACGACTACCTCTCATGGAAATGGTCATATGTTTGAATGACTTACTTAACGCAGTTGAATCCCAAAAATGATATCTAATATAATGCACTGCGTAAATCCCCCATACTTAAATTCAAAAAGAGTCAAGGGATCTCTACTTGAATGGTTCATGAGGCACAATACTTGCTAAGGTTTTGCAAATGGGGTAGCAAGCTAAGTGGGCTTGATTGTGGGAAAAACTCCACAGTTAAGCGCGCTTGAGCCAGAGGAGTTCTGGGATGGGTGACCTCCTGGGAAGTCCTGGTTACCGGGTGCAAGCCCCGGAAGTTGATGGTTGATGCTATGTGATTCGTTCTCCACATTTCACTAGTTTCAATCCCACTTCTTCACCCCTGTGAGCATCACCCGATGCAATGAGTGCTAAGTGAACTATTCAAAAAATCATGAGAAATTAGTCAGTTACGGCTACCTCTCATGGAAATGGTCATACATTTGAATGACTTACTTAACGCAGTTGAATCCCAAAAATGATATCTAAAATAATAGATTATATCCAAAAATTTATAAGAATTATTGGTGATGATCTAAATGTAATAAATAATAAACGTCTTTCTCATATATTAAAAAAAAATAATAATTATAAATATTAAAATATGATAATATAAAAGCACGAGAATAAATTATGTTACCTAATGACTCATGCATATAAAAACCAAGAAAATTTGTTGGAATTAGGTACATAGTTAAATATTAAAAATCTTAGTTACAAAGTGCTATTTTTTTATCAAAAAAATCATTTATTTAAAATATTAAAATTAATATAAGAAAAGATAATTTTAAAAAATTATTAGAATAAAACTATACATACATCATTCTGTAATATAAAGTGAAATTATGTAATATAATAATATGTTTAATTAAAAAACGTTTATTTAAAATATTAAAATTAATATAAGAAAAGATAATTTTTTTAAAAATTGTTAGAATAAAAATAAAAATATATCATTGTATAATATAAAGTGAAGTTATATTATATAATAATTTGTTTAAATCTGGTATTAAAACATACACACTCGCCTCTAATGTAATTAATCATTTAAAAATATAAAAGACATATTGTGGAAAAAAGTAATATGTCAATAAATCAAATGTAAAATGAATTATTATGTTAAGGAATATGTCAATAAATCAAATGTAAAATGAATTATTATGTTTAGTTTTATGAAAGTATATATAATTTTTTTTTTATTACTTAAATGATACTTTAAGGGAGTTTGTTCCTATAACATAGGTAAATAGAGGCGTTTCTTTAACCTTCGAAGTGGTTTCATTTTCTAAATTTCTTATGTATTTGATATTGTATTTTATCCATTTTTTTATGATGTTTTTTGATATTTACTTTAAGAAACTTTATTACTTTAGTATAATCATTTTTCTTTTTACATGAGAGTGATGTTTGACTTAATGACTATGTGATCAATGTCTAAATAAATTATGTGACATGAGAAATAGGTTAAGAGTCTTTTTTAATATAATTTTTATTATTTTCTTTTTCGTCAAATAATAGTGGAGCCTTCAATTAACCGAAAAACATGATTACATATGGTACACATCTTTATAAGTGTAAAGATCAGTGAAAGACAGAACCGTTGATGAAAACAAACAACAAGGTCACCAATACCCTAAACATCACACAGCAAAACAAATTTACCATCTTTTACTGAAAGACTAACTACGAATAAATCCCTGCTGTCGGTCTGATTCTTGATACGGTAGTTGACACAACATCGCTTTGGAAACTTGCGCAACCCTTAACTGCTTTCCAGACCCAATATAGTCATTGAACCTTTGGTCTATAAAAGTTTGGGTCCGCTCTTAGCCTTAACCTCCCTCCACTTTGAAACTCGATATCCAATCAAAAAGCATCGCTTCGAAAACTTGCACACCACTTAACCACATTCTAGACCTGAAATAGACAATGAACCTTTGGTCTATAAAAGTTTGGGTCTGATCTTAGCCTTAAACTCCCTCTAGTTTGAAACCCAATATGCAATCAAAAAGCAACACGCTGGAAACTTGCACACCACTTAACCTCTTTCCGGACCCAATAAAGAAAAGAACCTTTGGTCTATAATTTTCGGGTTTGCTCCTAGACTTAACGTCCCTCCACTTTAAAACCCAATATCCATTCAAAGGTCGGGGGTGCTTAAAACCTACGGTCTGTGGCTATTCAACTAGCACGCGGGTTACAGGTAGCTAAACCCCCGTAAAGGCAAGTGACATCAGCACAAAGAAATAAGATCGATGGTTAGGATTAAATGTGACACTTCAATCAGGTTCAAGGACTTCCGCCCTCTCCTACTCCTGCTACTCCCGCTTATCTTTTCCACCAATTATGTTCGTTGATATTCCATGATCTAGCGACTCTTGTGCATAATTACCCCACCTCTTTGTCCTTCTCTTCAATTCGTGTTTATGTTATTCCTTCATCTTACCTCTTCATCCTTCTCTTCACTTCGGGTTTATGTCATTCCTTCATCTCCCACTGGTCTTCCTACTGCTCATTCTTCATTGGTATGGAGATTCTATGTCTTTGTCTGCCTGTCATTGACAATCATCACGCAGTTTACTAGAGGGTATAGGCTCCCAGTCATACCAAATACAGATTTCCTTACATAGAACCCCTTCATTCGCGAGACGATCAACTAACATATTGGCTTTCCTTCTCACATGAACGAAGCTGACTATCCTCAGGGTTTGCAAGTGGGAATGAATATGCTGAAAGACCTGCGAGAGCATCCAATCTTTCGACACTTTTCCATGTGCCATTCCATTACATATTTTCTTGGCCACATTAATGACTAGTTCAAAGTCAGCTTCAATGATGGTGTTTTGTAAATTTGATTCATCATGATTTCCAAGCAATGCTCTAAGGCCATAAACTTTGCCATGTTATTTGTGGCGGTCCCCAAATGACTATGGAAGATATTATTTATGTGCCCCTGCTCATCTCTTATGACACTACCATAGCTAGCCATCCCTGGGTTGCTCTTAGAGGCCCCATCTATATTGATTTTGAAAAAACCAAGAGGAGAAGGTTTCCAGATATCTTTACCAGCAATTGTTTTGCTCACACCCTTCCCAGTGCCTTGGGGAACCACAGAATGGAGACCCAATTGCATTAGTATGTGAGCATCCTAGGGCGAAGGGAGGTCCTCAGGAATTTTCCACATCAGGGCTCCTCCTGTATCTTTAAGCTATCGTAAAATTTGGACAATGATACTCTTGGTCGAGCTTATCTTGTTCTTGAAAATCCTGTCGTTGCGTTCTTTCCATACATTCCAGATAATAATAAAGCCTAGAACTAGAGTCCAAGCCTTGTCAATGATTTCATTACCTGAGAAGTCTTTCCTCCAATTCTTCAAAGTGTTTGTGATGTTGAGTCTGTCCCTATCTGTTTGCCTGAAGACTAAGGCTGCCCAATCCTACATAGTAGAGGTGAAGGGGCAAAGGTTTAGTAAATGGTCCATCATCTCCTCCTTTAAGCCACATAGATGGAATTTAGATGGGCCAACAAATCCCCTTTTCAGAAGATTCTCCCATGTGAGAAATTTCTTTTGGTGAACCAAACACATAAACAATTTGATTTTCATCCATTGCAGGTTCTTCCAAAGGTCATGCCAAACCTGATCAGGGTTTGAATAATCAAAACCTAGGGCCATGTGTTTAGCTTCTTTGAGGTTAAAAGTGTCTTCGGTATTTTGACCGCATCTTAGTTGGTCAGACGAGGAAGACACCAAAATCTTCCTCTTCTCCAAGTCAAGAGCAAGGGAATCTACCTGGGCCCTCAAAGGACTTTCTTCACTGTAACCAAGATTCTTCCACATTCTCCATTTACCATTGTCCCTTACCTTATCCCAGAAGTCACTTACCATAAGTAAACCTTTGTTATCCGTGTCATTTTTAAGAGTGGTTAATTCTTCTCTAAACAAATTTGGTTCCTGCTGCCAGTTATCCTACCAAAACCGTGCAAGGTTCCCATCTTGGATCTCCTAGAAATTATGCTGCTGGACAATGGCTCTATTTTCCCAAGCAAGGTTCCAAATGTGGGAGCCCTTGATAAGTCCTGAAATTCTAATATGATCCCTCTCCTGCCAGTTATTTGCATATTTATGCTTCCAAAGCTTAGCCCAAGGAGTAGTTGATTCCTTGATCCACCTCCACCAGAGTTTGGCTCCTGATACTCTGCTGAGTATTTTAGGGTCGCGAAGCCCCAAACCACCATGGGCCTTAGGTTTGCAGAGCTTATCCCAAGCTACCAAATCCCACTTCTTTTTCTCTTCCCCTTTGCCCCAAAGAAAATCTCTTTGAATGTTCCCAATTTGTTGCATAACTCCTTTAGGAGCAGGAAGAGCTGACAACATGAAAATGGGTATGGCCTGCAGGAAAGCCTTTGTAAGCACAAGACGCCCTACCAAATTCAAAGACCTGCAAGTACATTTCCTGATCTTGTCCTAAAGTTTGTTAATTACTGGCTCCCACACTCCCTTTCTTAGAGGTTTGTCCGTAAGAGTCATTCCAAGGTACTTAGAAGGTAGCTGATCCATTTGAAACCCCAGAATTCTGGAGAGGTTTCTCTGAATAGCAATGTCAGTGTTAAAAAAGAAAAATTTTGATTTTTCAAGGCTTACCTCTATTCCAACATCCATAGCAAAGTCGTTCAAGATTTGTTTAAAAGCTTTGGCTTCCTTGACAGTGGGAATGCCCTGTAGCATAGTATCATCCACAAATTGTTGGTGACTTGAAGCAGCTCCATCTATGGTAAGTTTAAGTCCCTGGATTCTTCCTTCAGCACTTGCACTTTTTATCGCTATGCCTATCCCTTACACCATGACCACAAAGAGGAAGGGGGAGAGTGGATCTCCTTGTCTGAGATCCCTAGAAGGCATAAAGGTGCTTGAGGGCGAGCCATTAAGGATGATTGAAAAACTAGCCATGGATACCAAGGCCATAACCCATCAAATCCAGTTGTGATCAAAACCATAAGCTCTCTGCACTACCCTGATGTAAGACCAGCTTAACTTGTCATAAGCTTTCACTAGGTCAAGCTGTATGATCATGCGAGATTGCTTATTTCTCTTAAGAGAGTGTACTACCTCATGAGCTTGGATGATGTTATTGAGAATCTGTCTTCCTTCCACATAACCAGTTTTTTCCTCTGAGATAAGAGCTGGTAGAAGGGGCTTGAGTCTGTTAGTGATCACTTTGGAAATAATATTGTACACCACTTTACATAAAGCTATGAGTTTGAATCCGTCCAATGTCATAGCTTTTTCCTGCTTTGGAATCAAAGTTATGAAAGAGGCATTGAGAGCCTTCAAAACCGTTTTGGATCTTCCGGAGTCTTCCACTACATCAAGGATGTCTTGTTTGACTATTTCCCAGCATGCTTTGAACAAGTTCACATTGAATCCATCTGAGCCAGGAGCTTTCCCATTTTGCATCTCATTGATAACTTCACTAACCTCATCTTTAGACACTGGCTTGTTAAGATTGTGATTTTCTTCCCTTGTTACAAGCTTGGGAATATACTTTGTGAAATAGTTAATGAACCATGGCCTATCTAAGAGAGGCTCCTTTGCAATGCTAAGGAAGTGTTGTACAAGGATAGATTCCATTTCTTTGTGGGAGACAAACTCTTTCCCTTGAAAATATATGACCTTTGAAATTTTGTTATGTGCCCTGTGATCCAAAGTTGATTTATGAAAAAACTTTGTGTTTTTTCCCCTTCTCTAATCCATTGCACTCTCGATTTCTGCCTCTAGAATATCTCCTCTTGGATGCACCTGTCTTCCCATTCCTTCTAAAGAGACTCAGCTTGAGTTTCCCTTTCCTCGGTAAAACCATCCGTGGTTATGATTTGATTAACCCCCTAGAGTTTATGTTCAACTTCTCTTTTGGCTTTAAAAATATTGCCAAACTCTTTCTTGTTCCAATCTTTTAGTCTGGATTTGATGTGTTTAAGTCTTTGTTGCAGCATAAACATTTTTGTGCCTTGAATGGGCAAATATTCCCTCCACCGTTTGTCAATATTGCTGGTGAAGTCAGGGTGAGAGAGCCAGACATTTTCAAACCTAAAAGTTTTGTTCCTCAGTGTACCCATAAAAGTGGCTTCAAGCTGGACAGGCCAATGGTCTGAGCTTCCAAAGGGAAGGATTAGAGCTGACATGTCAAGGCCTGTGAGAAGGAGGTCCTCTGAGATTATGAATTTGCCTAGTTTAGAGGAAACTTGAGAATCCCCTCCTCTCTTGTTGTTCCAGGTGAAAGTGCCATTTATTGTTTCAACATCCACTAGTCTCATTTTATTTATAAAGTTCTGGAAGGAAATGGAGTCTCTGCCTAGTGTTCTAGTGCCACATTTTTCTCTGTTAGAGATTTAATCATATTAAAATCCCATGCCAGAATCCAAGGCATATCAGGATATCTCTCTCTTAGCTCCTTAAGGGAGGTGAGAAGCTTGAGTTTGTCTTCTAGTTTTTGAGGACCATAGACATCTGTAATCATGTAAGTCTCCTTGTCACCCAAAGGTTGAATCAGCGGAAATAGATAGTTCCTAGACGCTTCCACATCTAAGATTCCAAGTTTCTAGGGATCCCAAAGCGTAAGAATACCTCCTGTTGAGTTATCTACCTCGACCTCTCGATACTCATACTTTATTAAACATTTGCTATGTATTTTTGTGATCTTGTCCATCGAACACTTAGTTTCCTGAATAAAAACATATCTGGATTTTCTTGTTTTATTCTACTGCTAAGGTTTATTTGTTTCCTTTTACGTCCTAGGCCCCTAATGTTCCAGGTTGTAAGCTTCATTAAGAAATATTTGTAAAGGAGTAGCTGGTGAGATCTCTCATCTTACCTGAGTTAATCATGAGTTTTCCAAATTCGGTCAGCAACTCATTCTATCTTTTTCTTCCTCTTTTCCTACCTGTCTTCTTGGAAGAGTTCCCCTGTGTTTCCTCCATTGTTTGCATCCCTCTATTCTCTTGGATGTCATGGTTTATTTTGACTTCTGATCCCTTTGATTGTGATCTCCAAAGGAAGAGTTGTTGAACCCTGTCAAACTCCTCCTTTAGCAGGAAGTCAACCCCTTTGGCAATACCCTGCTCCAGAAACTTTTCTAGATTTAAGTTCTCCCTCTCAAGAATCTCCTGCAGTTCATGGTCCTCCTTTCCTGCCGCAGTTGGGGTCATCTCATGGTCCCTACTGAGCTCCACAATGTTCGGTAGGTCATCCTTTTGTTGGTTGTTCTCTGGTATATCCTCCATGCTAGCATCCCTATTCTTCTCATTGGTATTAGTCTTCGATTCTTGGTTTTCTCCGTTGTTTCCAACTTCTTCCTCTAAGATTTTGAACTATTATGGCTAGGTTGCTCATCCTCATTGATTTTCTTTTGGTACAACTTTCCTCCTTTCCCTTTTCCCCCCACCTTAGTGAAACCCTCAGGATCTTTGCTTGTGGTGGTTTGTATGGTGTTCTCCAATTTGTTTGATGGGTAGTCTCTGTATAGGTGCTCATGTTCATGGCACTTACGACACCTGAATGGGACAAGTTCATAGTCCACCACGTGCACCCATTATTCTTCATACACTTCTAAAATTATATCGTCTAGAAGTGCCATAGATAAGTACATTTCCACACAGATCTAGGCAAAAGAAGTGTATTTACCTCTTAGATTCACATCTGATATTTTTATAAAATGCCCTAGTTTATTGCCGATAGCCTTTAAAGACTCTAGTAACCAATAATCTAAAGGAAGGGAGTATTGTCTTATCCATACAGGTACTGAAGTGAACATTTCTTCTTCTGGGACAAAATTCATCACCCATGGTCACATGTAAAGGCTTGCAGCACCGTAAAAATAGGCTCCTCCCTTGAACACTCTGTCTTTATCTTCGAAGATCGCGAACACCACCGTAAAGAAGCCCTTGGATCCAAGGTGAAGGTTTATTTCCCCCTTTGGTTTCCAGCGGTTCCTTATCCATGCATGTAAGGCCTTCTCTGTCGGCCAAATCCCCATAAATTTTCATATAACCGCATGCTCCGCCATGTGTTCTCTGTGCACTTGTAGTGCTCGGTCGCTTAAAATGACCCGCAGAATAATGGTCGACTTGGGTTTACAGAACCCTGTCGCACTCATTGGTGCAACTTTTTGACTGCTATCCTCTTTCCTCTTCTCCTTGCTATCTTCCTCATGACTTTCTTTCTGGCTATGAGGTTTGATATTTCCTGTGTTAATATCCTCAGTTATCACCTCCGGTGGTTTCTTGAAGCAATGCAGACTAGTTCCCTTTCTTCTTTTCATGGCTATTTGATTATAGGAGGGAGAATAACTCCCTCCTCCACGACCCGCCATGGCTACCAGCCCCAAACCCTAACTCAAACCCTAGTTCAGATTGCAGAGCCACCAAAGTTTTTCACCTCCCCCACCACGTTTTCTTGATTCTGTCAACTTTGACTGCCATTGTTCAACATGTTGACATCGATAGAATTCTTATTTTAATATCTATGATTATTATAATTAATTTTGATGAAATCTTTTATATTGAAATCTTAATGTTATGGTTGTGATTAATTGAACTCGATAAATAGAAAATATTGTGTATGTATTTGTTTTATTTGTTAATGGAATTTTGACATAAATAACTTGGAATATGAACATTGATACATAATTCAATACCATTGGTGGGGATTTATGATGAAGTTTTGGGAATAATCTATCCTTCAAGTTCTATAAAACTCACCAAATCCATTTTCTATAAATTTTAATTTGAAATAATCCTTCTATTTTCCTCTTTCTCAAAGCTCATTGATTGGGAGGATCCTCATAGTAGAAGTCACCTTCCACAACTATCGAGGCATGGTGATGGTTGAGGAGTTCCATAAAAAAATTAATGGGAAGCATGTGTAATATTACGCACCTTGATTTTTGAGGTTGCCCCATGAATTGCATGGGAAAATGAGGAATGTCATGGGGGTGTGCAATTAGAGAGTTAGTTTAAAGAAAATGTGTTTAGTGGAGAACATAGAGTACATTTTACATGTAAAGATGATAATGCATGAGGAAAACTATTTCTTAAGTAATTAGAAGATGTTATACCTAATTATTTTCCTTTAACTCTATTAGGGGAAATCTAAGATACTTAACAATCATTGTGATTTGTTGAGTATTAGGAAATAATGAGAGAAATGAGGTGAGGAAACTATTCGAGGACTATGAAGCAGTGACGGTATTTCCTATTATGTTCTGTAGGACAACTGACAAGCATTTGGAAATCATGGGGAACTTAGGCTCACTAGGAAGGGGGAATTTCCTACCTATTTTATGGCAGTGAGAGATTTTACTTCACCTAATCAGCATCATTAGTTCTTGGAGAAATTATCCTTCTGATATCATGGCCTAGCTAGGGGGTGCTAACTATAAAATACTATGGATGGGTGGGAAAATATCATTCCCAAGAAATTGATAGCCTATGATTTAGTTAAGTTTGTTTATTGCTTTATTGGAATTTCATGCAATTGGTTTTACTTGTTACAATAAGTAAAAAAAATTGAAAAATGTCCTTGTTGTGATGAATTTTAGAATTGAAGTGATATCTAACTATAAACAAGTAAGATTGCATGCTAAATTATAACTAACATGGATGGGGAGGCCTCTTTGTGTATGTTTGTATGAGAACATTCTAAATGCAAGTGTATATAATTGCATAGTTAGTTAAATTATTGAGATAAATTGATTTTCATTGCATTTATCCAAATTGGCATGCCAAATTGTTGTCTCTTAGAAGGGGAAAGATTCCTGAATATGATGATAACTACATGTTTTATTATCAAATACACTATTGTAGTGTTATTTTTCTTTCACTTTATTTATATGTTAAAAATGCATGGAATCGTTGTTTAATAAAATTTCATGTAAGAACATCCCTTATGCAATTGGAATGGTGGATGATATCATCCACTATGGAACAATTGTAAGAATGAGGTTGTTTGCATTAAGTCTCCTAAGAGGAATGATCTTCCTCCCTACAACATCCTATAAGGGATGATGTTTATTATTCGTTAAATTTTTCTTAAAATAAAATTGAGTAATGTAGGCATTAATATGCATGCTCCTATATGTGTATGTGTGTATTGGCACGTCTAAATTAAAATCATATAATTTGCCTTACATAAATACTTTGAATAATTATTTTATATCTTTTTATGAAACTTGGTATGTGTGCCTTGAAATTATGGTAGGATTTAGTATTATCTTACTCATACCTCACGCTAGTTGAAAATTCTTGTTATGATTGAAGGTGTGAACATGTAGTGTAAATAATTTAAGGGAATGTAATTGGTTTGGTATTTAAACTTATTTTGAGTAAAGTTAGTTGGGTTTGTTCGAGGAAAGCCTTCTTTGGTTTATGGAGACCCTACTAATCTTGGTCTAATGTCGGAAGAGACTTTTCATAGGGTTGATAACCGTAAATATTAGATGCATATCAATATATTACAAGCCTAAGGGATGGAATTTGTCCTCCTTACCCTGTACTTGAACAAATACCCTTAAAAATATACAAATATGTTTTTAATGTTTAATTTAATTGATAAGGGTATTTAATAGGTTCTTATTCTGTAGTTATTCTTTGTTATATGTAAGAAAAATTAGATATCAATTTTAATTAGTTTTTAAGACATAGAAAAACTTTGTAGTTTCAAGTCTCATAGAGGAGAAATCTTATTGACTCACACGTAACAGCCAAAGAAAAATCTTAATGCTAGAAAAAACATAATTGTGATGGTATATCACCAATAACAAAAAATGAATATTGGTAAAAGAGATATCATATAGCGGTGATAGAGTAGAATTTTATCCATGAAATAGATATTATGTATAGGTGAGAAGAGAAGATTATGGAGTATTCTAACGGAGGGTTTTGCTTCTAGATTATTTAGATTTTGGACAAAGGGTTATGGTAATTTTCTCTTTTAATCTTGTGTTTGATTTTACATATATACAAAGACAGTAGGCTAGATATTTCAAGAACATGAATTCAAGGTCAGGAGGGGGTCCCCTGTCCTTCCAAATTGTTCTTATCGGTAGTTATTTTCTTGGTGGAGGAAAATAGAGTCCAGAAGGGGGGCCCTTAGATTCTTCATAGATGCTTGTTATCAGAGATAAGTGGCAAATGGGACTACGAGGCCAATGTATCCCTAAGGCCCCTCAAAAGCCTAGATTTATCATCTCTTCAGAATGTCTGGATGAACATAGGAGGCACATGAGAGATCATGTTTTTATCTATGAATTTATAGGGATATGGCCTATGGAGAAGGAACTGAAATGTTCAATAAAACATAATTGGAAACCAAATGGAGAAATGGATTTGAGATTGGGGCAGAAACACTTCTTCACAATTATTTTCTCCAACCTCGAAGATAAAGCTAGAATATTTGAAGGAGGGCCATATTTCTTCATTAATGTGGGCCTTGAAATTAGTCATTGGGAATCCCATTTCAACCCTAATAAGGAGTTCACAGAAGTGCTAATATGGATAAATATTGTATTCACTTCCAGTAGATTTTTGGATACTAGAAATTCTAGAAGGAATAGGACAACTGCTAGGGTGCTTGGTAAAAGTCTCAAACACCACCAAAAGAGGGAGAAATATGTCATATGCCAGGTTGTGTGTGTATATGAATATCTCTTAGTCATTACCAAATTCCATTGAGCTAGATTATCAGGGAGAGGTATGGAAAAAACCTATAGATTATGAACATGTCCCATTTATATGTCAGATATATGATGAGAATGGTCACCTGATAAGATAATTTCGACTGAGAAGAAAGGAACAAGATATAGATGGTCAAATTGCAAATGATGGCTTCACTAAGGTTTTAACAAGGACACACAACAAAAGGAACCAGAACTCTCTTAACCCAAACATGCAGGAGGAGAAGAAATAATTTTTGGCACTAAAGGCCATGGAGGAAGATTCTCAAAACATGGAGGACAATCAAATGGACGTGTTTCCTACAAAACCAATCCAGGACAAAAGTGTTCTAAAACGAAAATTAGATGAGGACAATACACTAGTGAGTCTCATTTTTATGCATTGCGAGGGTTTTAGGAAGTGGCTTCTTTTTTGAAGTAGGAGTCGTCATACCTCTTATAAGAGGAGAAGTTTCTAGTTAACCTGGTAAATTATTGGGATCAACAGGACTTGGGACACTTGAGTAAGGAGAATAGAGAGCTATACGTAAATTATTATCTTTGGTGGAAAACTAAGCAACACAACTTAACAAATTACCAAGTAGCACAAATTTTCGAAACCTTTAAGGAGAAGGGGAAAGAACCTTAAATACCTTACCAAAGAGTCAAAGAATAAATTTAATAAACTAAATACAGAAGCAAGGAAAAACACTAAAGAAAATGAGGTAAGTCGGGATCAAGCAATAAATTTTATAGATATTCCATCATCTCTACCCAACCTCTCATCATGAAGACAATTTCATGAAATATATGAGGGATTAATAGTAAGGGGAAAAAATGTCATCTTATAGATCAAATTAGAAAGGAAAAACCAATTATTTTCATATTACAAGAAAGAAAATTAACAGGGTAGTAAATTATCCAAATCAAGCATTTGTTGGAAAGGTTTCTAGTTGATGTCTCTTGATGCGAGGGGTAGTGCGAGAGACCTAGTTGTTTGCTGGAATCCAAGTGAAGTTGTTTTCAAGACTGCTGGGCCACCACTCGAACTCATAGGAAGGTTTAGGTATGTAGGGACAAAATAAATCATTTT
Organism: Pinus tabuliformis; assembly: GCA_031772625.1. Classification (NCBI taxonomy): domain Eukaryota; kingdom Viridiplantae; phylum Streptophyta; class Pinopsida; order Pinales; family Pinaceae; genus Pinus; species Pinus tabuliformis. Next base: position 371,737,510 of record CM062818.1, read on the forward strand.
CCTATCGACAATCTATGGCCCTCCCAATGTAAGGGATAAGAAGGTTTTTTTGTAGCAATTACAAGTGATAAAACAAGTAATAGGGAATTACTTATGGGTGCTTGGAGGATATTTAAGACTTATCAAATCGTTAGAGAGAAGAGGAGGGTTATGTAGGTTAGACCAAATATCATTTCAATATAATGGGTATATCGAAAATTTGTGCCTTATAGACATTCCAACAAACAATGGGCCTTTCACCTGGAATAACTTTTTTGGGAGTCACAACCAAATGGCATGCCAATTGGACAACTTTTTGTTATCTGAGAAAATTTTAGAAAAGGACATATTTGTAGAAGCCTCAATTTTTTTGTTTATGGGGTCAGATCATTGGCCCATTTGATTGGAAATAGATTTCAAAGAATCCACATCAAATTGTCATTTCCATTTTGAAAGTTTTTGGCTCCAATGTACAAGTTTTGTGGAATTGTTCGACAAATGGTGGAAGGAACTGGACATTCGAGGTATTAATAACATGCAAACTTTACAACTCAAACTAAAATCATTGAAACAAAAGATAAAATGTTGGAATAAGCATATTTGGAAACATTTTTTAGGATAAGAAAGTGTTGGAAAGAAAAATGAAAAGTATTGAACAACGAATTATTATTGAAGGTAGATCTGTAGAGTTGGAAGCTACAAAGGAGGAAACTTTTCAAAATTTAGAATGCAGAAGGAAACAAGAAGAGATACTCTGGAAACAAAAGTTGAGGATACAATTTATCAAGGATGGAGATCATAATTTTAAGTTCTTTCACAATTATATGATTCAAATATGAAACAAAGATAGATTTTTTCCTTTCATAGGTTAGTATGGGGAAATGAAACTACAACACCGGGAAATAAAAGGTGAATTCATCAATTATTTTAATGATCTATTAACTAACAAGTGCATAGGAAGATAATCAAATATAAATTAAGTGCTCCAACATATTCCATGCTAAAAAATGAGCAAAATATTGAATTAATGCGACCAAATGCCTTGTCCAATATTGAGATTTTGGTAATGAACATGCCGAATAATAAGGCCCTTGTTCCGGATAGATTTACAATGAATTTCTTTTAGCCATGTTGGGGATTCTTAGGTAATGAAATTCAGGAGGTAGCAGAGGAATCAAGGTGGAATATATATCTACATCTAGCTCTGAACATAATGTTTCTTTCAATAGCTCCAAAAGTAGGTCGTTCAGAGATTCCTTAGGGATTCTAACCTATTTCTCTTTGCAATGAACCATACAAAATTATTTCATCTGTAATAGTTAGTAGATTAAAATCTCTTCTCCCATTATTAGTATCCCAGACCCAAAATGGTTTTTTAGAATGGTGGCAGATTGCATATGGCATTATTGTGGTGGAAGAAATTATCCATTCTTTGAGGGTGTCAAAAAGTGCATGTATGATTATCAAACATGACTTATCTAAGGCTTATGATTGAATAATATGGACATATTTAATCCATAATATACGAGCTTACGGATTTTCGTAACAATGGCTAGCATGGGTGTCATGACTCGTCTCTTATCTCATCAGTTTTCTTGTCTATCTTAATTAATCTCTCTCCTTCTCATACTTTTCATCCTTCAAGAAGATTCAGGCACAGTTATCATTTGTCACCATTTATCTTTATTTTAGCCATGGAAGGACATGGTCAATTTTTTTGGGAAAGGAAGCGATTCAGGACATATCTATGGGCTTCATCTATATGGGGATGATCTTCCTATCTCTCATTAGTAGTTTGTTAATGACGTTATATTATTTGGGTTACCTACCTATAAAGAGGTGAAGAGAATGAGTATAATTTTGCAAATATTTATGGAAGCCTTAAGAATGATAAAATGCATATTTTTTACTTCAACTGTTCAGAGATGGTTCAACTCAGGTTAAGTCAAATTCTGGGTTTCGACAGAGGTCACCTACCCTCCAAGTATTTAGGAGTACCTCTTAAATTATATTACAACAAGTTCACCACATGGGAAGAACTCTTAGAAAAGACTCATCACAAAGTAAACAATTGGGCCTTCAAGGTACTAAAATTCCTAATTCATCTAGTATTGAAAAAAAAACAGTTTTACAAGCATTACCAAATTACCAGTTATTTGTAATTCCTATCCCCAATTATAGTGTTTCATCAATTCAGATGAATCTGGAGAAATTTTTTGTGCTAAATAAGTGGGCATTGGTTGGATGGAATAAGTTTGCTACCATAAAACTGAAGGGTATATTAGGTCTTTATGACCCTATAATCATCAGTAAAGCTTATGCTATGAAGTTATGGTGGCTTTGGGTTCAGGGTGGCCCTCAAGTTTGGAAAAAAATATGGTATTCAAAATATTTGTCTTTCCATATATAAGCTAAAAGATTGTGTTTTAAAGGAATAATCAAAGGTTCAGGTGTTTGGAATTGGGCATATGAGGCTAAGGATCTTTTGAAACAATATGCATTTTGGGAGATTAGAAGGGGGACGAAGGCACCCTTCTAGGAGGAATCTTGGTAACAATATCCACCACTACAAGGGAATGAGAAGCTACAATCTATAGAGATACTATCACAAGCCCAAGGAGCTTTCAAGGTGTTGGACTTTTGGAAGGCTCCAAAGAAAGATCATTTTTGGAGATAGTGGAAAACAAAAGTAGACTGGGAACAATGAAGGGATCCGTAGTCATGGGAGGAGTTTTAGCAGACTCTACAAAATAGACTGGTTCGAGTTTCCCAAAAATAGGATATACTTCAGTGGGGGAGGAAGCCATCAGGAACTTTTACATTAAAAGTATATTATTCTTTGATAGAAGGGTTTTAGTCACACAAGGAGACCAATCTATGCAACCGTATGTGGAGGGAATGCGGTTAGCCAAAAATAATGACTTTCTTATGGATGATAGCTTGGGGGCATTTGTTAACTTGGGATCGATTACGACATAAAGGATTTGAGGTACCATCGATTTATATGCTATGTTATCAAGAAGAGGAGTTGGTAGAGAACCTCTTAATCAAGTTCCCTTATGCTCGAAAAATGTGAGAGTTTCTTCAACAAATATTTTGGTTTTCTCTTCTGAGTACAACAACCATTAAAACATGGCTTGAGGAATGGCTTGGTCAAAATTTTAAACATGCAATGGTCTCACAAGCCTAAGATCTACCTCTAGGATTTTCTCTATGGGCTTTTTGGAAAGAGATGAATCTAAGAATCTTTGAAGGGAAACATAGGTCTTTGTAACTCCTACAAGAAGGTATACTCAAGAACACTAGAGAAATAGTGTTGGTGTCCCCTCCTACTATGGGGGACTGGTAAGTTGATGATTATGAGGCTTTCATATTAAAGGGACTTGATATCTAAGATAATTGGGTTGTCATTAATCCTTCTCTAGTTCAAGGTTGTAAACTTTATAGTGAGAATTCATTCTTATCACCCCAAAAATATCTCATTGTCTTGAGCTTTGAGGGAGGTTAAAAGGGTAATATAGGTAGTGAAACTTTAAGAGGCATCTTTAGATATGAGAACTCTGAGCTCGTACATGTTTTCACCTCCTCTTTTTGGATGGATAAAAACAACTTTGCAGAATTATTGGCACTTGAGAAAGGTCTTAAAATAGTAGTTAGAGAGGGGTTTTGACTGATTCGAGTCCATGGGGATTCTCAAATAGTCATACATTGTATAAGAAAATAGTTACTAGGTGATCCAGGTGGATGTTGGTGGTCACCTACCTATTCCATTTCGACACCTGCCACTGCCTCTTTCAATTTTTTCATTTTCTTTAGTTGTAGCACAATTTACTATTTTTGGTAATTTTTCGGGTCCTAAACTTCTCGAGTCATTTGGAGGCCCTAAATGACGGTTTTTGGGAAAATTGTAGTCCTTGGCTAGACATTTATAACAAGGTATTGTGTGCATCAGACGAAGATCGTATGCCAAAGTTACGACCCCCGGAAATCGATGTACCAGTTTACCCAAACAGGGCCCATAGTTTTGGTGCTTCATCTCCTAAGGTTAGGCTTTTGGATGTTTAGAGGTTTCCATTATTTATGAATAATAAATAAGCCTTTAAGATTCATTGTAACACAGTTTATATGTAGGTATCCACCACATCTCCTTTCAGATATAAGCTACCGTCACTCGAGCTAGTCTTATGTCCATTCTGTTTGTAAGCATATTTCAGTATTTGATATTAATGAAATGAGGTGTTATTTATGTTGCATCTATGTATTTATGGATATATCCATAATTTTTTGCGTTCTTGTTTAAGTTTGGACCACTTGGTCACCTTCTAGAAAAATTAATCCAAAGTTGGCCCCTACAGGAGGTGGTCAACAATATTAATGATTTGCTAAAAAAAATTGTCTACATTATCCCCATCCACACATGATGGGAAGGGAATAAGGTGGCGGTCTACTTGGAAAACTGGGGCAACTTAGAGAGCCACCTCACCTTGGATGAACCTTTGTTAGTGATGGAATGAAGAGAGAGCCTTCAAGAAATCAATAGTTGGGTGTAATAGGATAAATCATTCGCTAAATCCAATGTCCCTGATGCTGGTAATTTCACGAAAATGAAATTTCGGCAAGAGGCGTAAAACAATTATGATGTTTTCCCACAGTTTTAGTTTTCCGAAGAAAGTTATAATTTGCATGTGTGCATCATGTGTGGGCAAAGGAATGGTGACCCTCAGTGATTGAGCTGAGCTTTGCACCTAGATTCACATTGCATGAGTGGTGACTTCACGCTTCATGTACCTTGGGTCACCTACCTAAGTCTATTCAAATTAAATATCAGTAGTTGGGACAATGGAGTTTTCTTTATCATAGCTGTTTTAACAAGGAAATTCCTTCTTTCTACTCAGAAAAGCATTGTCCCACCCATGGTGGTTTGGTTACAGAAGGGGAATTATCTGACAAGTCAAGAAAGCTCATTTATGAGCTCATCATGCGAGAACATCTTGGGATGGTTGAGTTCTAGTTCGACTTGTACACTTGGCCCTCGTTGTGGATGTTTTATGGTGCTCAACTCACTCATCCTACTCATCTAATCATGTTTGTAATGTATTATATATGCTCTACTCTACTTAAAGGGTGGTGGAAAGGTGGTGGCTTCATTGTTGGTGGCTTTGAGGCTGAAGCGTTCTCCCTTTTATGGTGACTAGAAGATAATTGAACTACAGTCTCTAGAGCTCTATTTTCTCATTTTTTCCCTTAATTGGTTATATTTGGGTTGCGTTGTTGTCTTTCAAACTGCTAGGTATTAATTTGTTGTCATTAACTGTTAGGGGTCGAGAGCTCTAAGGGGTCATTTTCCTTTTCTTATTACTTATCAATGTTCTTTGTGCTCTTTTTACCCAACTCGAGGACTTGTTTGTCCTTCGAATTGGTGGTAGTCTTACGCTTGAAGAATCCTCAGGTCTATGACCTCATCAAGATTTTGTTTAGTTTCCAAGTGTTGGTCTATGGAGTGTGGTACCCTGGTACCTTCTCCATTTGGTTCTAAAAAGAGTCATGGTCTCACTCAATCTTTTTTATTTCAATTGTGTTTAATTAGGTTAGCTTTGGGTTCACATAAAATTTGGGCCTTTGGGAAGTTTGGACATGTATTAGCTTGAGTTTGTGGCGGGCATCAATTAATCCTCTTCCACCAACATGTATTTCTGTTTGGTGTCACTATTGAGTTTATGGTTTCAGTCATATCGAGGCTTCACCATCACGTTGTTAGTTGTAAAGTGGTCGTTGAGTTCTCTAGTGTCATGATCATGTGTTTTGTTTGTAGGGCCTATATGGCTTCATGCCAATGATGACCCGGATACAGGGGTGGTGCTCCTTGGGTATCCTCCTCAAGGCACAAGTGTCTTTACAGGTGGGAATTAGTACCATTCTTTTTTATTCAACTCCACTCGAGGTGGGTAAGGAAATTCTACACTTGGAATGTAGGGAGTTCATAGATCACAAATATTTCTTTGATTAGGAGATAGGTGGTAGTAACCTCAAATGGGTTCCTAATCTAGGGAATTTTTAGAGAATAAGACTACATTTTCTTCACTCATAACCTTGAATCATGAAATGGAAACACTACTCGACATGGTAATTCGCGACGAGAAGGTCGGAAAATACTTGCAGGTTAGGAGGAGATTAAGAGAATCTTGAGGTATGTTGGGTATAATTTGGATGATATAGTGGTATGATTGAATCATGTGGAATGTTTTGTCGTCTTAGACTCAAAGATTGATTCTAATGATAATCAAGAGGACGCAGTAGTCATCAATGGTCCACCTTTGAACATTATCAAACAAAACTCTTCTCCTCATTCGCTAGTCATCATGTTAGTTTAATAAGTCCATCAAGAAATCTGTTCTAGTCTCTTATGTTGGAAGGAAATTATTTTTTGTTTAGTAATCTTAGTTTGTTTTGTAAATTTTTCTAGAGGTGATTGCTTGTCTCTTATGTTACTGAAACTTCGTATTTTTGCATGACTCAGTCATGGATATTTTGATGGTTCTTGATGCCACCAACATTGTAAGGGGATATCCCCAATGTGAAGTCCCAATTAGACCTCAAACCATTTGGTGTATGAGTCTCATCTAGTCATATGGTCTATCCAATATTGGAGACGTTTCAAATATATTCCTTGGTTATGATTACACATACGAGAACGCTACACCTCTTTGGGGTAGAAAGTATGCAAGCTTTGTAAGATACCCAATGTAAGGTGTATGAGGGAGACTCCCACGGCTGCTAAGGAAAATGATCCACTGTTAGAAAAGTAATAGTATTGCCCTAAAGGGGGGCCTAGGAAGGAAGAAAAGGACTTGTTGATTACATTTAGATTAGTCCACATAATAAATAACAATCATTAAATCATAAAAACACCCATTCAATAATAGCCATAGGTAAGAAACAAACTATTTCATTAACTTAGTATGTGATTAAAGCAACATATACTGTAACCATAAAAATAATAGTTCTACTACATCTATGATACATGTATGAAGAAGTGCCTTCTTATAGAGATTTTGATTAAGAATGAAAGATCCCAAGTACATTGTTACATATATGACACACTATATCGAATACTAGAACATGAAGCCACAAATTGCTTCTCCAAAGAAATATCTATCTCCTATGTACTACAAAAAAATCCAAGGAAAGACTCCTAAAATGCAAGCCCTTGACTGCAGTTATGAGAAGCTATTTATAACTAATGACAATGAATTTTGAGCTTCCTCATGACTATTCAACTTATATGACATTTCATTTTCTATTCATGACTTATTACATTCCATATCTGGCTATTCACATTCCACATGTGTCCCTTGCACTTCATTACATACCATTTATTACATAAGACAAGTTACATATGAGACAGTGGGTATATAACACAAATTTGATTATGGGAAAAAGTCACATCAAATTGAAAATTCATTGGATTACTCATGGATCTCATTTGTAATGTAAATGTGCCATGCCTTGAATTCTGTAGATATGGCTTTGACCTGAACTGGGAAGTCCCCTATGTAGCACATCTTCATGTCTAGTGCCTCCATTAATATGTTCTTGGAGTTTGACTATACATTGTTCCATAACGATGAAAGTTTCACATGAGCTTTGACTGGTGGGATGACATACTTTAGAATAATGTCTTTGGTAACCTCCAAACCTCCTTGTTTTGTTTCTTTCTTGATCTGCTCAATGTATTCCTTGATCTCCTCAGTGTAATTCCTCCCATTTCTTTTTTTTTTTCCGCTTTCAGGAGTTTTACCACTTCCTTTGATTTCCTCTGAATGCCAACAAGAGAAGCCACCACATGTTGTATAAATATCATCTCATCATATAACTATGCCATGGTGTCCTCCATTGGACCTACTTCCTCCCTTGTCAAAACTCTGTGATGATAATCACTGATTCTCCACCGCAACATGTTTTGCCTTTTGCTTCACCTCAACAATTTCTCTCCTCAATCTATCATTCTCATTCAATAAGTATTCAGAGTTGTCTTGTGCCACTATTAGAAAAGCAACATTTTCCACCATGATTTCTTTGGCATTGCTTCTAGTGTTGGAAGTTAGCACCTTTGTTGTAGAAACTAAGACTGGATTCTAAGGATCATTAGGGAAGAATATATGCATCTATTGCATGATCCTCTTCATAAGTTGATCAAGCATTACACTGCACACAAACATGACTCTGTCTACAGATGGAGGTGTGAATCCCATTTCACCAAATGGAAGATGACCACCTATGAGGGGTGGTTATTTTGGAGAACCTAGTTCATCATCCATGGGTTGGATAGTATCATCTTCCTCCAACTCTTCCTCTCTGATCTCCTAAGTCAGCTAGTATTCTTCCAGTCTCTGTGCTTTTTCTTCCTCCTAGGATTGCCTTTGTTGTTATTCTTATATTCTTCTCCTCTCATATTCTTCTTCTCATTTCTTCTGGAGAAACTCCTCATGCTCCCCTTCTCCTCTTCTTCTAGTTTTCTCATTCCCTCTTTTTCTTGAATAACTCTTGTGTTCAAACGATCATATTTCCACTTCCTGCTGCTCCTGAATTTTGAATCATATATGATCCTCCTCTTAGGACATACTTTCCTTTCTTGAGGGGTTATCTATTCGGCCTCCTACACCTGCAATTCTTGAGCTAGTGGATCTTGGGGTGAACTAGTTTCCATCCCTCAATGTGCCTTTATGTTTGCATTGTACTAATTCTTTACCTTCTCATCTTCTACTATATGTAAAAACCCCTTGTTAAAAATCCTTGTAATAAATTTAACAGAGGATAAATAAGACCAAGGTCATGGAACACATATTCCAAGATGAATGTTGGACAAAAACATCCTAGTGTGGGTGTTCATTTGGTTTATTATGGACAAGGGGAATTTGGAAAAGGAAATGGAAAAGGCTCTGGAAAGGAAAGAGGCATTAATTGGCATTTTATTTATGAAAATAATGGAAAATAGGAGAAAAGGAAGGTGAAAAGTCACAAATTGCATGTGAGGAAGAAATTGAAGAAAATAGAGGCCTCATTGATAAAAAGGGTTCTGAGGATTATTTCAAAATATTTTGTCAGTTTTAGCTTGGAGCTCTCTCTATTCTCTCTCTCTCATACACTTAGAGTATTCTTGGAGCACTCTATTTTTGGTGAAAGGAAGGCAAAGGGAGGACAAGAAAGAAAAGGGAAATAAAGATCAAACAAGGAAGACATGGATCAAGAATATACAATGGGATTACTTATAAGTATCGAGTTGCGTGCATGATTTCCTTACTAGTTTTAGCATGCATGGTATATGCATGTGTGTATTTGGTTCTCTTGCTATCATTGTCATGGGTTTTGCTAAGTGTGACAGCCATTTTCAGCCTTATCTTGCCATTTCTAGATAGCCATGGTGTGATGGGGTTTCTCTTACTTTCTTGAGTTGGATTTCTGGATGGTTTCAAAACTAAGTGAGGTGGCATTAGGAAAATTCCCAAAGTCCTAGTAATCCCTAGACTGGTAAAGGTGGGATATGTGGTAAAGTGTGAGGTTGGAGACAACAAAATTCCTCACAGGTTTGTTGGAGAGATATGAAGGCATCCATACTTGTATTGGTGGTGTCATCCCTTGACTGGTATATGGTGGGGTTGTAGTAAATCCTAATAGTGTTTTGGCCTGGGAATCCCTTGATAGGATATATGGTAAATCTTGCTTGTATAGGTGCTTGCTTCGGGCCTAGAAATCCTTAATCAATTTTGGTGGGATATGTAGTAAACCCTAAGAAGCATGGTCTGTTTTGTTGTGAGTCCCATATTCATGCTTGGAATATGGCACAGGGGTGACCCGATGATAGAAACATTTGGTTCAACCCAATATATGGTCAGGTGGTATTTGGAAGTCTCTGACTTGGTTGGCTTTTTCATAAGTTAATAAGATTTATTTTCCTCTTGTTTTCTATGTGTAAATGTACTTGTTATTATGTGGCTATCATGGTTGTCCTATTATTTTTGTGTATCTGGTTAGATGTTGGTTACAAGAATCGTTTTATAACAGACTTGAGTTATGGCTTTGATCATGTTTTGGCTAGTAAATGAAATGTTAATGAATGTATGACCCAATAGAATGTAATGTAGTTATTATGAGAGGGCATGATACCTTCTTAACGAAACCCAAATAAGTATGATGCCCTTATTCTCAGATGTGTATTTATAACCTGTAAATTACATGTGCATCATGTGTTTAACAAAATTTATATCATGGTTAGGATGAGTCAGGCTAGGTCCTTGTTCAATTTTTGCATTAGAGGCATTGTTTCCATGTTATTTATCATCTCTGAGTGTTTCATTAGGTTTTGGGGAGAGGCTTGGGTCCTATCCCCCGCGGTCGCTAGCATAGAACTGGATGGAAAAGGCTGCAATCACCAGGAAGCAGGCCGGTGGGAGTGACTAGAGGGTTTTAGTCGCATGGAGGCATTTTCATGGGAGCGACTGGGGGTTTAGTTCAGTTGTGTTGTCAAGTATAAGTTGAAGGTGTTGTTGTTGGGATGTGTTTGCCATGAATGCATGTTGGTTGAATATGAATTTATTGTGTATGTTTGTTGTCTATGTGGATGTATGCATGAATTTTCATGTCTATAGTCGTCATGCACGAGGTCATGGTATGAATTTGGTATTGTCAGGCATGGTAACTAGATAATGACTAAGATGATGTTGATATATTGTTATGATTATTATTATACATGTTTCATGCTAATCTGGTTGATCTTTCTGGCAAGATATCCTCCCCTGAACTATACTACGGTATGTTTATTATGTTTATATTTTGATATAGTTGACATGGTATGCTTGCAAGAAGAAGAGAAAAGATGACTAACAATATGGTAGAATACAATTGACAAGATTTTCCCTACAGATCATATGAGAAACATGGTGATGGTTACTCTCCTGACATACAAGACCCATTAAGAATTTTGAAGGAAGAAATAAGAAGTTGCAAACAAGATAATGAAAAAATCATTTAGTCACAGGAGAAACAAGCAAAGGTTAATGCTGTTATCCTTCAGAGTTTGTCATATTTGCAGAGACAAGGATCGCTTAGGATTAGTCATGAATAGGAGGAAGAGACTAATGGGGCATATTTTAGTAGGTCTCATGGTGGACACAGGATAGATAGGGATGACACAATAAGATATGGTAGGTTCTTAGATACGGTAGTTCAATGACATACCATGGTCATCATCATTATCATCCTTATAGGAGGAATGATGAGAGATATTCTCCATATGATTTCAAGAAAGCCAAGCCACCTACCATTGAAGGAGATTTGATGAAGCTGAAATATGCACATGCATGGTTACTCGAGTTGAATAATCTCTTTAAGTTGCATGATTACACATATAATGTGAAGGAAAAAATAACTATTTTTAGCATCAAAGGGAAAGAAAACATCTGGTGGGAACATGTGAAGTCAGTTAGAGACATCAGAACAAAGTAGTTGAGTTGGAATCAAATCAAGAGATTTTTCATGCAGAAGTATTTGTCAGAGAGGTACTATGAAGGTAAAGCCAAGGTATTTTATGAGATAAATATGGGATCTATGACGAATGAGGGGTATATGACCAAGTTCCTGGAGTTGTTGAGGTATGTACTGTATCTTAAGGATGAGAAAGACAAAGTCCAAAGATTTGTCAGTGGATTACCATTAGCGTTTAGAGAACCGATTTATTATGATGAGTCTCAGTCACTTGAAGAAGTTTTTGGAAAGTTGAAGCAATGTTATGAGAAATCAAAGTGTAAGACATAATCTCAGCAAAGTTGGAAAGGGAAATACAAGAATAAATGTAAATGGTAGCCGAAAAGAAAAAGACCCCACGATGGAGGTGAGAAAGAGAATGTTGTACCTTATAATAAGATTAATGGACCTTAGCCTAGAGAACAATAGAACAGAGGTGATGGTAGGAGATAGTTGTAGTTTCAGACTTGTGGTAAGGATAATATTAAGAAAGATTGTCTGCAAAATGAGGGTGGAAAACCTCAGATTTACAATGCACAAGAATTGTAGACAATTGGGGATGTTGGGTAGAGCATTCCTCGTATCTATGAAACATTGGATAATAGGTAGGAGGATCACGAGGAAAAAATGGAAGAAAAGTGAAGAAAAATATCATTATTTTCATCAAGCATCAATAGTCCCCCTAAAATAAAAAATGGAATAAGCTAGGCAAATAAATAATTCATTTTCAAGTCAACTAGAAGAGACCGAAAGAAACTATAAAAAAACTAGAAGCAACGGTTGGATCATTAAAGAAGGAACTAGAGACATAAAATTTTGACTTGGATATAAACATAACGATTGAAAAGGGGATCTAACCATTAGATAACATTCTCAGTTGTGAGAGATCATTGGCCATCAAAACAAGACTTGGTTTTAAAAAATACTATGGGATGTTGAATGGAGATCAAGCTCAAAGACACTAGAAGAAAAAGAACCTTCAAGCCATACCAATGAGCTAAAATGGTCTAGCAACAACGCAATTAAATTAATAAATGAAGTTAAGGACCAAGAGTGATAAAATACTCAAATGAATGAAGGAAGCACTAGGAAATGAATTGAAGACCAACCTAGACCCAAGAACGGATTTAGAATAATTTCTCCAACAAGAAGGCTCTTCACATATAGGTATCATAACTTATTTTACGGATATTTATTTTCATGCCATTTTTCTTTTAATAGGTAATAAGTGGTGGAGCCTATGTAATAAATTAATATATCATAAATAGAAGTAGGGGATCATATAATATCACAAGGAATGGTTGTATGAGCAACAAGCCAAGAATTTTAAATGAGAATGATGTAAAGATTTACAATTAATTCCCCCCCTTATTAGATCATGTTGATTGTTTTAACTGCAATAATTATGGGCGCAATGTTAATATTATAGAAGTGGGACATTAAGGCCCCTAAACCAATGCAGAGAAGAAGATGTTTTCGGAAAATCAAAGAACAAATGTATGGAGAAGGAAGTAAGGATAACATGAAGAATGTAATCTAGTAGTATGCCTTCAAAACAAAGACAAAAAAATGATATATATACAGTGGATGCTCACGTCATATGATGAGAGATAAAAGAATTTTTGTCTCTCTCAAGAAAGTCAAAGGTGGTAGTGTCACTCTTGGAGATAATACATCAAACAAAAAAGTGTGAAAAGGAATAATTAGCCTTGGTAATGAAAAAGATAAAGTTGAATATTTCTTGTTTGTTGAAGGTTTAAAGAATAATATTGTAAATGTAATTAAAATGGATGATAAAGGGCATGAGGTTAGATTCAATTCTAAATGATGTGAAATAAAAAAAAAGGCTTCGGAAAATTAGCGGTAAAGAAATAGAGACATCGGATAATGTATATGTCCTTAATAAAGGTAAAGGAGAAGATAGTTGTATGAGAGTGTCATCTATGCCATATTATTAGTAAAATATAAGTGAGAGATTTAAACATCTCAAGTTGCATTAAAAAGATATGAACTTTTGAGTGTAAGCTATAGGAGAACGATGATGTAATGGAAAGTTTACAGGATAGACATGAGGATCATAATTTAGATATAAAAGGAATGCGAAAAATGGAAGAGAATACAACCCCTAGAATTTCAAATGCTACAATGATGGGAGGTAAATAAAATTAACTAAGGATTATATTTGCATCAAGGAAAAATAGTGGAGGAAGCATCAGTTTAAGATGACTTCGAAGAATACAAAGCGTTGCACATATTAAAGAAAATTCCATTGTAGCTGACCAATTGAAATAATATCACTGGTAGATATGAATTAGTAGTTGGAAGTAAAGTGAATGATGAAATTCAATAGGAAAGAAAAGAAAAAGAAGGATAGTTTCATTAAGGAGAAGCATCCATTTAGGGGGAGGAGCCATATGATGTTAATAGAGTCATCTCATAGACAAAGCAAATCATAAGCCCAAGGGGGGAATCCTATAAAGAATAAGTAAAAGGGGGAGTGGTCTAAAGAGTAGAGCTAAATAAGAGGATATTTTTCATGCAAATATAGATAGGCACAACCATTATAGGGCGGTCCTAGTTGCAGATAAAGGAGAAGTGATGAATAAGAGGAGGAAATTATTTTTTATTAGGATCATTGGGGGAGAAAATACAACGAAAAGTAAAACCAACCATTCACCATTCATAAAGTGGGAGAGTATGTAAAAGTAAGGAAATATAACATATAGATAGGGAAAATTTTAGGGGCTAATATTCGCAGGTGGGCTAATTTTCCATGTTTTTTCCAAAAAAAAAGATTCACTAATTTCCATTTTTATCTAAAAATAATTCACCCAAATTTTATAGTATAAAAGTATTTAACCTTGAAAACTGCCAAATTTTATATAGACTAATATAAAGAAATTTTAAATCTAAATAAAAAAAAAAAACATTAGACATTTTACAATTTGCATATTAGGGACTAGTATTATTCGCCAAAGTTTCTAAACTTTAAAATAAACTTACATTGTTAAAATTTTCCTTGCAGATAGAGGGAGAAATTGTACTTATTGGGAGAAGTTGTAGATAGAGGAAGAGTTGTATTCACTAATAGAAGAAGAAATTAGAGGATGAGTTCTAGACACTAAGAAAAAATATAGAAAGAATGAGAGTAATAGATAAGGAGAAACATTGGTTTAGGGGGGGCATCACTTTTCTCCTAATGTCATAGGGGAGAATTTATAGAAATAAGGAGAATTGCATATAGGGGGAGTTCTACAGTATTATTAAAAATTCACTAAGGGTTTCCATCAATGACAACAGGGGATATTGTTGGAAATATTGTCGTCATTGATTTCAAATTTAATGGAGAGTGCTTATGTCCAAGATAAATATTGGAAAATGAAGATTGTTTGAAATATTGTTTTTAGACTTATGATTCCCTAATTAGATACCATACCTTCGAAGGAATTTTTACTCCAGTTACCTAGATCAAATGGGAGAATAGGGTATATGTTTGGAAAAATTATTCTTAGAAATTTCTAAGGGTATATGGTACTCCCTCTAATTTCATAGGAATGAGGAGATATGAAATATTGTTTCAAGATGACCCTACCAATGTACAACGAGGCAACATTTTGATACCCTATATTTGAAGAAATTATTACTCGAATGATCTAACTTAAATTGGAGAATTGGATATAAGGTTGCAAATATGATTCTAATTCATTTCCAATTGTATATGGAAATCCCTCTAATTCCTAGGAATGAGAAGATATGAAATATTTTGTTAATATGACCCAACCAAAGTATAAGGACATCGACCCAACCATTTTTTCAAGTCATCTCGATAAGTGAACATATAAGCATTTTAAATAAAGGGTACACAAATTCATTTTAACACCAATTCATTGAAGAAAGTACACAAAGTCACAAAAGGAGAATGGGAATAAATTTTGGGGTGATTCTTGGACACTAAAGGTGGAAGAAAAAATATGATTTATGGGGTGAACAAGCATCTCATAATTTTCTCTATAACTTTCTCTTCTAAGATGTTTTGAAAGATGATACTTGGAGGATACAGATATAAGATGTTAATGTACTGGTGGTTCAAATTTTAGACCTTGTTTTGCCATAGTTTCATAGGTATGGTCTAGGGAGGTTGTTGACTTGCTAAGAGCTGATGATGAACATTGTTGATGACCTCAGGGGTGCTTTCTAGTCAAATAGAAAAAATATTATTTTCCTATGCATATCTTGGTGAAGCAATTTGGATGGATGCTATGGTATGCACAAATATTGGATGGTAGGTACCTCCCCCTCCTCATAATATAATCACTGCTGAATGAGGTGCTTAGTGAACTGTGGGTCTTCGACTATGTGAATGGGCTGTAATAGTAGCTAAGTACAACACCATCTTGACATGGAATTTTTGAGTTGATGTCGAATGTCAAGGGAACCGATGACATCACTAGGAAATAATGGTTCCCAATGTGCCACCCGAGGATATCCCTATTAAGGGAGGGAGTATCCAAGGTGCTACCTCTTTCTTGGAATACATTTCTTGAAGTCAACGAGAAAGGGGTGTCATCCGCCTGATGTGGTGAGTCAAGAAGTAGATATAATCAAATTGTAATAAATTGGCTTAGATAGTCATGATAGTGAGGGTTATCGATATTGGAGGATACAGATAGCTCTTCTGAGGTCAAAGCTCAAGATGAAAATGGCAGCGGTCAAAACATGCTTTCTGATGATCCTGGTGTCGATAAGATTTTCCGAGATGGGTGTAAGTGATTTTTGATAGATGCGAAAAATGGGGGTGGTTTTCTGATGAGATGTGGCCCCAGGTGATTGGAGACTATAGACAAGTGAGGGCCCTGGATTGTAAAAATCAAATATGGATGGGAGCTATTTTTTTTTTTTGTAAATATCATTATACACTTGCCAAAAGAATAGGGTTTGGTTTGGATGTACATTCATGGAAACAGGTGCCCCATGATGATAGTAACCTATGCGAAGGTGTAATGTATCTTTTGAGGGTCGGGGCCCCATTGGTTGGTCTCCATGTTGGGTGGGTGGTTGAGGTGGTACAAATGGGCTATGTGACGCAGATGAACGATAGGCCAAATGTAGGATGCGGATATGAATTCGTTAGTATTTGTAGGGAGGGGGTTAGGAGGATGAGGTGAATGTGTAAATGAATGTAGAATAATGAGGCTAAACTTTCATATATGTATGTGAGATGGCTCCAGGGCCAGAGTGAGTGGTCATGGATCATTTGTGTGAAGGATGGTCATCAATGATGAAGGGAGCCATGGGGGATGGGGTTTTATCGACCAACATGAATGCTTATAATATACAAGTGTGAGATGGTGATAAACATGGTCAATATATTTGACCTTATGGTGCATTTTGGAGAAATGATGTCAGGATCAGAAAAGATTTTTAGGGGGAAGCCTATCATGGTAGGGGAAAATGATACCTACTCTTTTTCACTTATCGAGGTGCTGGTTGGACCCGACCATATGTGATATTACTACAATGGATACAACCAAAACCCGAAGTGAAAGAATCCTTCAAGACATAAATATGTAATGAACCTTATGGACTTAGAGAGTTGGAGAAGTACTTGACATGTGCGGTAGGTCTAAAAAATTATTTTTGGTGTTTTTGGGAATGAAGGTTTCCATGATGAAGATGTTGTGGAACTGATCCTTGCATCTCTTTCAATTTTTTCAATGGAGATCCGAGGCTTATGCAATGTTCCCCCAAAGATGGAAAACATGGTGATAGATAGGTTTGTGGGGCCCAAATATCAATCATTTTCATTTTTGAGTTGTGGAGGTTAGATGTATTTCTTGTAGCATTTATTGTCATTGTGGTCAGCTTGTGTACCTCAGATTCACACCATCAGAGCTAGGTATGAGCCTGATCCCATAAATTTGTAATTTTTAGTTTGGTAGATTAGGTAGGTTGTACAGGCATCCCCTATATGGATTTTTAGAGTCCATTTTTGAGGACCGCGCGGGTGACTCTGCTTGATCCACATGATCTTCGCACATAACTGAATTTATGCGTGAAGACCTCGCGTATAAGGAATACTCAGACACACGTTGTGTGCATTAGAGTTAAGGGATTGTGTGGCAAGACCTATCGGGGGTTTGTCGCGTCTTTCCAAGCGAATACACGTTTGGTGCGCACATGTATGGGATACAGCCGCGAGCACAGTGCGTTGTTTTGAAGAACATGCGGGCACACAGTTTGCCTATTGAGGAAACATGCACGCGGTGGGGGAAGAAATGGGATTTTTTCCCCCATTTTGGTCTGTTTAGAACCTTAGGGGTTCCCCTTTCTAATTTGTGGCATCCTTGGTGGTAGGATGGTATGGTTCAAGAGTGAGACTAGACTCCTCTAAGTAATTTTGTGACGCAGGATGCTAGTGTGAGGCAACAACTAGTGTAGTCGTAGTTACTAAAGTTTCTTCAAAACCTATTGATGAGGTCACATGACAGGTTCCTGTGGTATTTGGCCATTTGTTGGGATGGACATCACCTGTTGATGGTTATCTGTCATACAAACCTCCCGATCCTCGCATAGGTTGACATATATTTTGTTACTGGTTTGATGCCATGAGGGGAGGTTCTTCCTTATCCCCTTGTAGGAGGTGATGCTAGCATGAGGGTTTGGGTTGAGCAGTACTACGGTCCAGACACTATTTCAGGTGGCTACATGAAGATCACAATAGTGGAGGATCTAGCTAAGTTAGCAACACTGGCTATGATTGTTAGACTTGTGGGGTCGGTGTCCCCCAACAGGTGCTCAAGGTCACATATCTCAATTTTCTAGCGACTACAATTAGGGGAATTTTTTGAATGGGCCCGACTTGTGAGGTAGGGAATAGTGTCGCATCTTGCCCAGGTTCAACAATTCTTGTTGAGGAGTTTTGGTTACAGAAGTGTGCTTACCAACATACTCTATGAGAGGGTGGTGAAGCTTCACCCTTTTCTTACAATACTGACGGGGCCTCCTCGGGAGCCTTGCATCCGTAATTGGGGACACGTGATGCCTCGGGATGGTGGAGGAGAGGTGGCTCAGTATTGGACTGACATGGTACAACCTTGGTTCAGGCTGAACCCAAAGCTGATATTGGACTTCCCGTGCCATGGGGTTAACTTCTAGGGAGATCCGGAGATTGGGCTCCCTCCAAGTGCTACCTGGGGGCAATCAGGTATATGATTGTTATTTTTGCATTTGTATACATATTTGTTTTTTCATGTATTTATGATTTATGATGATATTTACACTATTATTTGTTTACTTGTTGATGTGGGGCCGCAAGGGCGTCCACTAGCCTTCCTAGCTGGCCATGACTCGAGACACATGGTAGTTGTAGGGGACACACTTGTTCCTCAGAGACCCCGGATATTGAGGCCATAAGTTGATCCTTGAGAGTGATCGGGACAACGATGTCAAATGGAGATTGGTGGGCCCTCTTGAGAGGGGGCTATGTTTACAGATAGTTTGGTCACATGAGCTAAGGAGGCTGAGGTGCGACAAGATGTTATAGAGGTATAGTTACAGTGGTACGTGACTCCTGGAGATGAGTGGAGACATTGATTGTGTTAGGGTTCAAGAGAAATAAATATAACAATCAAGAAATACACATTCAAACAACTTATAACATGATTATCTGGAAAACCCTAATTGGGGGAAAAACCAACCAATAATAGATCTATTATTGTCCTTGGCTAAAACACAGCCTAGCCGACCAACAACCTGAGCTTTCACCACTCAACCATGGCTACCTACCTTGGAGTATACACAAACCTTTTAAGGGCTTCAACTACATGTAATATCATGAGCTAAATAACATGAGTCACCAATACTAGGTGCCCAAAACCACAACTGTTAACCATAATTGTTGACATAACCTCAACTCCACCGTAGGGTCAAGTTTATCTAACAATCCCCCCTTTAAACCTGACTTTGGGTTTTCCTTGGCCTAAACTAGCCAAATCTGCCAAGTGAGCCAGCCACCACTCACCTCCATGCCCTACCCAGTCAATGTTAGGGTATTTGATAATCTCACACGCTGTCCTAGTTCAACATGCTTCATCATACAACCACATGCATCCCCATATCACCCAAGTAGACATTCAGACTTTACTAGTGATTCACTGGGGTACGCATGCCTTACCAGGTCTTACAGTCGTATAGCCATATACATGATAATTTTCACCTTCAACAGAGATTTGGCAGACTCTTCACGCTCTGCTCATGCAGCACTTCACACAAAGATGGGGTTTGGCCTTCCTTCATAGAATACATAGCACCTTCACGTAGCGAAGGGTACTCCTCCTCAAACACAGATGGCCTCCTCACGCAGATTCTATCATGCGCTGACCTCTACATGCAGATGGCTCCTCACGCAGTCAACGCAGAGAAGAAGGAAAAACATTCTATGTGTTGTCCTACTCTGTCATGCTCACGCTCTGACCCAACCCTTTATTTCTTTTCTCAGGCAGATTCACATTCCTGTAGCATCCTATATAACTCTTTGTACATTACCAGCCACGTAGCCTGAGAATTTTCCGCATTTTCTTTTAATGTCTCTGTGTTATTCCTCTTCTTCCCCTTGGTTTATTTTCAACCCATGATGCTTTGCGCTTGTGTTATTCCTCTTCTTCCCCGTGGTTTCTTTTCAACCCGCGACCCTCTGCTGGCGCTTTCGCCTCCTCCGTGGGTAGTACCTCTACGTTTAATTCTTCATTTTCTTCTTCCTCCTCATCGAACCAGGCCTTGGCAAAGCATTTAGACTTCATTTTATTCTTGCTCCTCATCAAACCATCACTCAACGAACATTGCTGGTTTCTGCAACGAGCTATTGCTTCAACCAGTGCCACTACTTCGTTGATGGGAACATTTCAAACAGCTAGCCAGGGCCCTTGCCAACCAGAGCTTTGATACCACTTGTTAGGGTTCAATAGAAATAAATATAGCAATCAAGAAATACACATTCAAACCACTTATACCATAATTATCTGGAAAACCCCAATTGGGGGAAAAACCAACCAACAATAGATCTGTTATTTTCCTTGGCTAAAACACAACCAAGCTGGCCAACAACCTGAGCTTTCACTGCTCAACCATGGCTACCTACAATGGAGAATACACAAGCCTTTTAAGGGCTTCAACTACATGTAATACCATGAGCTCAATACCATGAGTCACCAATACTAGGTGCCCAAAACCACAACTGTTAACCATAACTGTTGACATAACCTCAACTCCACCATAGGGTCAAGTTTATCTAACAGATTGGAGGTGTGCCCCTTAAGGGATGGGCTAACCTTCTAAAGGTTGTGGTCACAAATGATAATGTCCCGGGAGAGGGATCATTGGATGACTTTGCATCATATTGTTATGGCAACAACTACAACTAGTCCCATTTTGGCTCTTGATGCACAGATGGTGGCAGTAGAGCTTAAGGGAGTTTGGTTATGTATAGTTTTTTTGGGTTGAGATTATGTATGTACCAAGGCAAGCACCCATTTATGATGATGCTCCCCTATATTTTTTGATGACTTATCCTTCCTGGTCTTCAGCTAGTGGTATTTTTAACTATATATATATATATATATATATATATATATATATATATATATATATATATATATACGAGGAATTTTTTGGCAGCTCTCATGATGTGATATGTGCATCCATACTTCTTGGTGTATTTTTATGTTTTTGTTTATAGATGTATCTTTTGTTTGACTTTTTTGCAAATCTTGATGGTTATATATGTGTGATGCATGCCAGTCTAGGATGTGAGTAGCAATGTGATCAGCTATCTGATTTTGATCTCTAGGTATATGTGTAAATGTGATTTGATAAAAATGTCTAGCTAACCTTTGTGCATGCAGATACTTGCGAAAAAGGCATAAATCACAAACTTGGAACGTCTTATTTAACTGTGACACTACGAGCTGGGAAGTAAAGAAACATGTAGGCAATGGATGCCTGGGTGGTGGGAATCGACAAATAGGCCTATGAAGGCATCATATTCATCTTGATTGTTGGTCGTTGGCCTGATACATAGCCCATTGAAGAGAAAAGGTGCTTGACCAGGAGAGTATATGGACCATGCTGTGGCAGCCAAACTTTGCGACCATTGAGATGCGCCATCACCGAACTCAAGGTGATAAGCTAGTGGAAGATCCATCCATTTACATAATAGGAGAAAGCAATTTTTAGATTACATCTATGACAAGGCTATCATCATAAAAAATAGCTCACCATACATACATTCTTACTCTAACATTTTATGGGTGAATTTTTTTGAGGTAGAGACCATTGATGGGGGTTTTTAGGCAAGTCCCATTGGCCTCTGATAGTATGTATGCCCCTTTTTAGAGGAAATGTTTGATGATGTATGGTCCCTTCCAAAGGGTTTCAAACTTCCCGGGTCCTATTTATTCTTGGGAAACATTGTAGCGGGGGACTAACTCTCCCTCGGTGAATGTCCGAGGGGTCATATTGCAGTCGAATGAGGCTTTGACCCTTTTCTTGTGGGCTTCGCTGTGTTGAAGGGATTCTCACCGATGTTCACTGATGAGATCTAGCGAGAATAATATTTGTTTAAGTTGATTGGTGTCTTATAGAAGCTCGAAGGTTGAGTGTAGTGTAGGGATTTCACACTCAATAGGAAGTATGGATTTTATACCATATACAAGATAGAAGGGTGTGAATCATGTGGATTCTTTTATGGTGGTGTGGTACGCTGTGAGGAAGCTAACTCACAAAAAGATAAAAAGATAGATCAACACCTTAGAATTCAGCCTCTTCAAGGGGGAAACCTCCTTTACATTACACAAATGAACAATTCTTGGATGATTCAAATGACAAAACCTCCTATCTCTATATAGGAGTCTAAGGGGACACAATATAACCAAGCTGACCTAACAATGATAATATAAAGACACAAAATTAACAATAGTGGGTTTCTATGGGGCACAATAATAAAAATATGGGGACAATAGGAGGACAACAGTAACAATAAGGGATACAATGACAATAGTAATGGGGGAATCACTATTATTATAGGGACCTAACATACCCCTCTCCTTCAAAAAAGTGTTGTCCTCAACGATTGAGTAGTTATGGGTGCTTCTTTATAAAATTCTCATCCTCCCATTTGGAATATTCAATAGGTAAGTTCTTCCACTTGATGAGATACTCTGAAATTGATCAATTTTGTTGTTGTCGAGTTCTTGTTTCTTTGACTGCTTCAGGTTCCAATATGATTTTTCCATCCTCATCAAGTTCTAGAAATATTGTTTGAACTGGAATTTGTCACCTATAACCTTCTTTAAGCATGAAACATGGAAAACTGGGTGCACTCGGGAAGCTACAGGAAGTTCCAATTTGTATGACAGAGTACTTATCTTTTGCAACACCTTGTATGGACCATAATACTTTGGTGATAATTTATTATTATTCTTATATTTCTTGAGGGACATTTATTTATATGGTTGTAGTCGTAGGAATACCCAATCACCTACATCAAAACTTCTTTCGTTGCGATGTTGATCTGCCTGCTATTTCATTCTATTTTGCGCTAAGGTAAGGTTATCCCTTAAGAGTTGGAGAACTTGTTGCTGATGCTCTATGTGATATTCCACTGCTTTAACCTTATATTTTTCTCTTAAATATGATGTGATGGATGGTGGATGATATCCATAAAGTGCCATAAATGGGGTCATTTTTGTTGCAGTATGGAAGGAAGTGTTATACCACGATTTAGCTAGAGGCAACCATATGACCCATTGTTTCTGTTTATCAGATATAAAGGAACAAAGATATCATTCCAAACATTTGTTTACTATCTTAGTTTGCCCATCAGATTGAGGATGATAAGATGAGCTATGAGCTAACTGATTCCCAAGAAAAGAAAATAATTTTGTCCAAAAATTTCCAGTGAAACTGGGATCTCTGTCCCTTACAATAATCTTTTTATTTCCATGTAGCTTTTGAATTGTTTCCGTAAATGCAGTAGAAACTGTACTCACTTTAAATGGATGAGATAATGCACAAAAGTGTGCATACTTGGTAAGCCTATCAACTACCACCATGATAACACTCTTTCCTTCGGAATTGGGTAAACCTGTGATAAAATCCATTGAAACCTCCTCCCAACGTTGGCTTGGAATGGATACGGGTTTTAATAGTCCTGGGCTCTTAATTGTTTCAACTTTATTTTGTTGGCAAACCAAACATTTTGCCACAAACATTTGAATATCAGGTTTAAGGCCATCCCAAAAAAAATCCTTCTTAACCCTGTGGTAGGTTTTTAGAAATACTGAGTGCCCTCCTAAGGGAGAGGTGTGCAATTCCCTAAGAACCTCTTGTTTGAGTTGGGAATTCTTACATAAGTATATCCTATCCTTGTACCATAATGAATCATTTTTCCAACTAAATGTATCAGATGTACAAGGATCTTGTTGTATCTTTTGAATGAGTACCCACACTTCCTCGTCATTCTTCCATTCATCCCTTGCTTTGTTTATATAATCTGGTTGGATAATAGAAATGGCACAAAGAAATGCTTCCACATCCTCATCCTTTATTGAGAGTGCATCTGCCACAACATTTTACTTCCCTTTTTTGTAGATGATTTCAAAGTCATAACCCAACATCTTTGTGACCCATTTTTGCTGCTCTTCTGAAGATAATATTTGTTGCAAAAAGTATTTAAGACTATCACGATCTATTTTTACCTTGAAGTGTCTCCCCATTAGGTAGGGTTGCCTTTTTTTAAGTGCATGTAGTATTGCCAACATTTCCTTCTCATAAATAGCTTTGTGTAAATACATTCCTTTGATTGGATGGCTTTCGAAAGCAATGGGTCTTTGTTCTTGCATTAAAATAGCACTAATTCCATTTCCCGAGGCATCACATTCCATAATAAAGGTGTTTGTAGCTAAGACTGGTGCTTGGCACATTGCCTCTTTAAGATGCTCAAAGGCCTTCGTTGCTTCTGGAGTCCATGAGAATTCATATTTCTTAAATAATGTTGTTAGAGGTGCTGCTATTCTCCCATAATTCTTAAAAAACTTGAGATAATACCTTGTCAACCCGAGAAATCCTCGTAGATGCATTATGGATGTGGGGATTTTCCATTCCTTAATGGTTTTAATTTTTTTAGGGTCTACCTTAACACCTTCATGAGATACAATATGACCCAGATATTCCACCTCTTGTACTCCAAAGAAACATTTCGACATTTTTGCATATAATTGTTTCTCCTCTAATAGTTTGAGCACCATGTCAACATGTTGGACATGATCCTTCCAAGACTTGTTGTAGATTAGTATATCATCAAAAAATACTGACACAAATTTTCTAAGGAAGGGTTTGGAAATGGAATTCATCAAACCTTGAAATGTAGAAGGTGCATTAGTAAGGCAAAAAGGCATGACCAAAAATTCGTAATGACCCTCATGAGTTCTAAATGTTGTTTTTGGAATGTCTTTAGTCTTCATTCTGATTTGATGATATCCTGAACGAAGATCCAACTTGGTGAAGTAAATTGACCCATGCAATTCATCCAATAATTCATGAATGACAGGAATGGGAAATTTATCTTTAATAGTGAGCTTGTTGAGCTCCCTATAATCTGGACACATGCACCATGATCTATCCTTCTTGTGAACCAATACTATTGGGCCAGAGAAAGAACTTTGACTAGGTTGAATTATACTAGCCTCTAGCATTTCTGCAACCATATGTTCAATTTCACTCTTTTGGACATAGGGATATCTGTAAGGCTTGATGTTTGGAGGAACACTTCATGGAATCAAATTGATAGCATGATCATGACCATGAATAGGTGGGAGGCCTTTGGGAGTCTCAAATACCCTGGAATGATTGTCCAGGAGTTTTTGGAGATCTGGAGAAATGTTTGATTTCGATGTGGGAACCTCTAGTGAACATAATTGTGCAATTATGCCTCATTGTTCTTTCTTTAGAAGCTTTGTCATTCCATTAGAGCTGATTATCTTTCCCGGTTTCCCTGCGATACCCTTTAATTCAATTTCCTTTCCTTTTGAAGATAATTTCATGAAAAGTTCTTGAAAATTAAAAGATATTGTACCCAAGGATTGTAGCCATTGGACTCCTAGTACAACATCAACACCACCCATTGGAATGGAAAGGATTGCGCTATTCAATACATATTCTCCCATGGATAGCTTGATATTATGGCACTTTCCTGAGCAATTTATGGTTCCTCCACTTGCAGCCATCAGTTGACACTCTGGTGCTGGATATAGGAAGTAATTCAATTCTTTGAGTATCTTATAATGAATAAAATTATGGGTACTTCACGAATCAATAAACAATATTACCTTTTTCTTCTTGATATTCCCTTCTGTCTTGATAGTTTGAGGAGTGGTAATTCTAGCCAATGTATTACAAGATATGGTCATATTCATTTCTTCTTTTTCTAGGGTTTGTTCCTGGTGTATATCCTCTTCTTTTGACGTTTCTTATTCCTTTTCTTCCTCCTCTTCACAATATATGTAAAATAATTTCTTCTCGGCACACTTATGACCTTTAGTGTATTTTCTATCACAATTGTAACAAAGACCTTTTGCTCTTTTTTCTTCCAATTGTTGCAGTGTCAACCTTGTAGGTTGTGGATGGCTAGGGACAGCAACACTTCCATCTTTATGATTGTGAGTGGTAGGCTTCCTTGTTGCCATAATTTTGCTTTCCATTTTTATTTCTCCGGGGCATCAATTATCGATAATAATGCTTCACTATGCCCTTTGAATTACTTCAAACTAATTTTTCAAACCAAGCTTATGCAAAAATTGAAAAAAAAACTACACACCTTTTTTTTCACTTTGTAGGAGCATGAAATTGAATCTGGTGTATTTCTGCAATTTCATCTCTTCCAGTTCTGAAATCGCAACCTACTATATCCCTATGTGTCCTCCTTCCAATGCCACTAATCTGATCGAAATTGGATTCTCTAAGAAAGATTTATGCATAATCTCCCAAGATGACTTGATTATATACATTTTCAGAAGAGAGAACTTGTATGAAGTGCCATGTGTCCCTGTTTTGACCTTTGGATCTGGAAAATATATACAAGAAACTACAGTCCGTCCTCTTTCTGTAACTTCTTACTAAATTTCAATCTGATGCTCAGAGATACAATTATGACGATTTTCCCACGATGACCTGTTTGGAATGTAATTTGAGGGTCTACAAAAACCCTAACTTCCCTGGACTATATCTCTGAAAATATAGCGAGACAAGATCTGAAATTCGGAGCCGAGGTTCAGATCGATTTCTTCTCAAACGGGTTTCTATTTTAGCTTCTGAAAATTAGTAGCGAAAGACTTATAGCGAAACTCCCACGAAGGCCTATTTCGATCAGCGAAACCCTTGAATCCAAAGCTCTGATACCAAATGTTAGGAAACCAGCTCACAAAAAGATAAAAATATAGATCAATGCCTTAGAATTCAACCTCTTCAAGGGGGCAACCTCCTTTACATTACACAAATGAACAATTCTTGGATGATTCAAATGAAAAACCCTCCTTTTTATATATAGGAGTCTAAGGGGACACAATATAACCAAGCCAACCTAACAATAATAATATAAAGGCACAAAAATAACAATAGTGGGTTTCTATGGGGCACAATAATAACAATATGGGGAGAATAGGGGCACAACAATAACAATAAGGGATACAATGACAATAGTAATGGGGGAATAACTAGTATTATAGGGACCTAACATATGCCCACGGGGCTGAGAACACCATGCGGTGCTAGTTAGTTTTATGAGTGTTTACCATACATTGTAACATGGTTTTGAGGACTTTGTTGACAACTTCTACCTTCTTGTTGGATTGGGGGTAGTATGGAGATGCAAAGTCATGGGATAAATCAAGGATTTGGGATAGTTCTTGAAATATTTCGTTTTGTAAATGTTTACCATGATCTGACACCAAATATTTGGGAACACCGAACCACGTTATGACATGATTAAATAAAAACTGTGAGGTAGTTTCAGTGGTGTTATTATATGTGAGAATTTCTTCTACCCAATTGCTAAAATAGTCTACGGATACTACAATGTACTTATGGTTGTCAAATGATGGGGGGTTGCAAGTCATAAAGTTGATGCTCCATTTGTAGAATGGGTCGACCATTATAACTGGATGTAAGGGGGAAGGTAGCATACAAGCCTTATGAGCGTATTTTTGTCATCGCTCACATATTTTTACTGCTTGTATACAATCGTGGAAGAGGGTGGGCCAAAAATAACCAGTGGGGAGGATCTTTTGGGCGTTGGCCATCCCTGATAGATGGCCTTCACATGCCCTCTTATTCCATTCATTTAAGGTTTCCTAATCTTGTTGGTGATTGAGACATCGACGTAGGATGGTTTCGATGCATCGTTGATAGAGTACATCTCCTAATAGGAGGTAACGAGGGGCTTGTTGGCGTACGTGACTTCGATTGTCACACATAAGCCCAGATCTGAACATTTGAGTTTGTAAAAAGAGAAGGATATCACTGTACCAGGGTTCATTTGTGGATACCAAAAATAGATGTCTGTAGGGAATAGCCTCATTAACAGGGGATCCCTTATTATCTGTTGGGAGATCATTGATCAATTTGGCTATTATGAGTGCCTTTTTTTCTCTTGGGGGTTGTAAATTGTAGGTCAAATTCTTGTATAATAACCACCCATCAGGTGTATTTGTGGTTCATCACATGATGAGTAAGCATGTATCTTATGGGGTTGATGGCCCCTACCACCATAGTGGTCCTAACGATTATGTAATGCCGAGGTTTTTGTATAGTGTGTATGAGTGCTAGGGCTACTTTTTCTTCGGGCTCATAATTCAATGCAGGTCTGGATAAATTATTTCTTACATAATAAATGGCATGCTCCTTATTGTCTGGTCCATCTTGGACTAATACCCTAGCTATGGCTCATTCTAAGGCTGATAAGTATAGGGTATAATATTTGTTGTGGTCAGGGGGACTAATCAATGGTGCTTGGGATAAGGTATCTTTCAATGCATCAAATGATTTTTGAGCTTGATCATCCCATTGGAATGCGATGTCTTGATGAAGGAGACATAGAAAACCTTGCGCGCATGTGGCATAACATGGTACAAAACGGTGTAAGAAGTTGGATTTACCTTGTAAGCTTTGTAAATGGTTTAAATTTTTTGGGGGAGGTACTCTTTGATGTCCTCGAGTTTTAGTGGATCTACTCTGATAGCTTGTTGGGAAATAGTGAATCCTAGGAGTCTCCCACCATTGATGCAAAACACACATTTGAGAGGGTTTAAATGTAGCTTATACTGGCGTCATCTTTGGAGAACCAAGTGGAGGTCTTCTAAATGGTTGGCGCGATTCTTGGACCATATTGTGAGGTCATCCAGATATGTGAGATTGAGGTGAGCTATATTGTCGAAGATGTAGTTCATGGCCTGCTAGAAAGTGGCATTGACATTTTTAAGGCCAAAGGGCATGACTTGGTATGTGAATTTCCCCCAAGGGGTATGAATGTCATTTTGTATTGTCCTATATGATGGATATGAATTTGGTTGTACCATGAAAACCCATCCATAAATGATAAGGCCTCATGATTGGCGCAAGCGTCGATGACTTGATTGATGAATGATGTTGGGTAATTATCTTTAGGGCATGCTTTGTTTAGGTCCCTAAAATTAGTACAAATGTGAATGGTGCCCTGTTTTTTCATAACAGGTACAGGGTTGGAAACCCAAGATGTGTAAGAAATTGGGTAGATCAATCCAGCTTTGTGAATCTTATCAATTTCTTGCTTAATTTTCATTTCCTTAGAAGGATGCTACTTGAATTGTTATTGGCAGGAAAAGTGGGCGTCTAGCCATGTGTCAATATGATGTTCCATTATTGTGGGACTAAGGTTAGGCATCTCTGAGTAGTCCCATGCAAAAATATCTCTATATTCTTGGAATAGGGATGTGTATGTGACTATTTCTTCATAGGAGCATGCTTCCCCGGGGAGATTTCCTCGATTTTACCAAGATACTTTGCAATATTCACTTTTATGGTGGGTGAGTATTGGACATGTTCCCTTCCTCAAATGCATCGGGTGTTGGAATGGGGTTTTTGAACCAATCCACTTTTCGTGGGGGGAGAAAGTCTTTTGTTTCAATGGCGTAAATATCATGGGTTTTCTTGCTGCTAGGGGTAAATGTTTCTTTGGGTAAGAAAAATGAATGATGATGCATGGCATCCCAAGGGAAATCAGGTTCCATCATGGCCTCAAGAATATCTTCATCTAAGTGGAAGCAATTATCCAAGGTTTACTGGGAGTGGGTCGAGTCTTGAGATGTAGACTTGGTTGTGTTAGTGGATGAACACGAATATGACTTGTCGGTTGAAGCTGTAGAACCTAGAGAGGTTGACAAGGTGCAGATTGGATGGTTTTTCATCGTCGAAGTTGGTACTACCATTGTGGTATACTTTGTGGTCTCAACACCAAAAAATGATGAGCAGAATGCACGGATCATGGTTCATATGGACGAGGAAATATTACATATATGATATTGTGTATTGTCAGCATTGGGTGGTGGTAGAATCTCAGTTGTAGGTGGTTGTTTCCTTTTTAGAGGAAGCTCTCGCTCTCTCATTCGTGTACAAGGGAAAGAGAAGCTTCTTTCGTGGGATGTTCGTGTTGAATCCTAAGCTGCAAAAATGTGTGTAACATAGGGCAAGCTTCATTGGTATGAATAGCAATGGTACAGATTCTGCATACTGGTCTCATGGTACCAAGTATTGATTTCTGGTTACCATATGGAAAATATGACATGTTTTGGTGATATTGAAGAGTGCTCACGTAATAAGGGTTAGGCCCTGTTTCTGGGAGTCATTTTCCCTTGAATACACATAGAATGGACCTTGATGCTTCATTCTCAGGGGGCAGTGAATGTCTTGATGGTTGGGTCTCTACTCCGGGCAAATATAAATTCTCTGTGATAAATCTCTGCATGAATCCTAACAATTGATGAAATCGAGAAGGATGTGAACATTGTTGCATATGATTGTTGTTGGCACAAATTTGGCCAATGTGATGCTTGTATCTTGATCTTGGTTTTTGGGTGACGTGATGAACTACATACAATTGGTTAAATGCTCATAACTCAGGGAATTGGTTTATTAAATGTTATGATGTGTCACACAGAGCACATGTAAGTGATGGTGAGGTATGTGCCTACTAAGGGTACCTCCAATCATGGGTGGAGGTCAATGGACCTGTCGGATGAGACGAGAAAGGGGCTTCTTCACTTATGACATAGAAAATATTTTTGGAGCCATGCTCTATGGAGAATAATGGGCAATTGAGTTGAGTGAGTGTTACTAACGAATCTTTGTATCGAGCCACTTTTGGGAAACTATGCGTATGATTCCTGTACTCAACGTAGATGGCACATGTGTGATTGGTGTGTAATTCTTTATAATGTGTTGGTAAACTATTCTTCTCGGCAGCGGTTAGATGGTTTATAGGCTTTTGTGGGGCATGTAGTAGATCTTTTAGCCTCTTTAATTCGGGTAAATTATTGGTGGGGTGCCGTATGGTTTCGCACAAAATGTAGCGTTGAGGGGTCTCAGAGGAGGAAGCACTTGGGGCTTTCATATTTTTTCCTTTCTTATTATCCGTTGGTTTTGGTTTAGCTGGTGCCGATATTGTCACTACTTGTGGCATAGGTGAAACCTTGGTAGGTGTCGTATGGGGTGTCTTGTTTCCTTCAGGAGGGATAGGGAACACCCTTGTCACGGTGTAACCTCTGCTAGATGGCGTGGTCTTGGGGGATAAATACTAGACTGGTATTGCAAGGGCTAGGTGAGGAAACATGATTGTTGCGATGACTTGGTGTGAAACAAAAACCGGTGGTGGATATGAGAAGGTTGTTTGCATAATTGAAGAAGATAAAGACCTTACTTGTTCAGTTGCAGGTGTTTGGAACTCATTTCAGTGTTTGGGTGGTGTTTTATGAATTCATCATGCAAACTAGTCCTCTGGTATTTGGGACAATCTCTTGTATTATCGAAAGGTCTCCTAGGAATGTTCCTATGAGGCTTGATGGCTTAAATTGTCCTGGGCTAAGCTCAGGGTAAGTAGTGACCACTTCTTGGGATACTAAGGGAAACATGCCATCTGGTGTGGGTGAGATTGTCTTCTCATAGTATGTGAGTTGATCAATGGCAATGATCTTCCCCTCATGGGGGAACATCATGATTCTTAACACCAATGAGGTGATTGCAAGTAGTTTGTACATATAGTATCAACCTAGAAGGATGTTGTAATCCAACTGGGTGGCGGTTACTTTAGTGTCTATTAACACAGTTTTTCTAGTCAACTTACGTTGAAATCAACGGTATAATGGTAAACCCGCACCTATACCCTAGGGTGTAATGGTCAAACAATGAGGTTCGTGTGCCTGGTGAGTGCTTAGTGTAACTTGTGTCTAAATTCATTCACTATAGAGGGAGAGGGTGAGAGTGAGTCTCAAGTCAAAAGGGAATAGCCCCAACTCAGGTAGAGACACACACCATAGAAGGATTTGTGCAGCTTCCAACGGAGTGATCCACACGGATGTGACAGTCACAAACACTAAGGTAAATGAATAGGACGTACAACACCCAGCGGAGTATTCCACATGGATGAAATGGTCTTTATAAAAAATGTACAAGAATGAATCTGTCTATTGTCTGGCAAAGTAGTCCACATAGGCGAGATAGCTATAGAAACCTTTACAACACATCTTCAACAATATTTGCACTAGAATAAGTGAAGTAGTTCAACTATCCTAGTACAAGTTAAGAAAACATGCATTATAGACGTTTATAGAATACTCTTACAAATGAATACAATGCATGCATGAAAACGTGTTGGCCTGTGACAGGCTTCTGAATTAAGCGAAAGTTACAAGACACATTCATACACCATACATCACTAGCACTAGTAGTGGAGCATTGGAAAATATTATAGACTCTCAAGGCTATGTGGGAGGAACCAAGGTGAAAAGTCTTTTGCACGTACCAATGAGGGAGTATTTATAACCAAGGGTGAAACTGACCCTTGTGACTGTTCAACTTCCCTACTGACTGTTGGACTTACATGACTCTTTGGCTTCATCCATGGGTCTCTTGGATTTCCACGTTACATTACATTGATTATACAAGTATGACCCAAAGTAGTAATGTGGTTGAGGCGACTCATGACACATCTCAACATGTGTTGTTCATGTTGAGCTGATGCGTCGTTGAGTGGTGAGTGTGCTCATGGTGTACCATAACTTCACCTCCGCATGGAAAAGTGCGCGGAGTATTCAATGGGCTTGATGTTCACTTGATGGTTCATGCATGTGCAAGTGTCTCCTTCACTTGCTACTTGATATGCTTCTTGTGTTCACACAACTAGGAGAAAGTCTTCTAGCATGAACTCCTTGTTCATCCCATTTGTCATCGCGCCATGTCTCATCCATGTACCTATTTCTGCAAACACTCATGGTGAGATGACATCAGATCCATAAATCTCTTAGTCTACCATGATGCATTGTCTTTTGTTTTTGAGTGTAGGTGACTGGGAGAAAGGAAAAGGCTCTCAAACAGCGAAGAGCACATGTTAGGCCGGGATGCGAGGCTCATAGACACTATCAGGAAAAAGTGCATAGAGGTCACTGGGATGAGTAGTTTGGGACAATAGTGACATATACGCAATATGCCTCAGCTGGGAGGCAAAATTGTGCATTTTTTCCAAGGTAGGAAGTGCAGGCAGTAGGGAGCACTGGCAGGGAAAACTGTGCAGGTTTCTAGAGGAGGTCGTGATTAGGATGCGTGATCTTGCTGGTCAGAACTAAAGAGTTTTAGAAGGTAGTCAAGCAAGACATGACTATGTAGTTTCTAGGCTGAGTGGAGCGTCGGGTAGTAGGTGGAATGTCAATGAAAGCTACGCTTTTTAGGAAGAGTGGAGAGCAGGTCAACAAGGGGACTCCTTGGCATAACTGCACAATTTCCCGAGATAGTGCAGTGACACACAACGAGTGTCTGTCCCTCATGTCTGCACGGTTTCTTCAGGAAGTGTAGGTAGGTTGGATGGACAATTACTGCATATTTTCGAAGATTATTGCATCCCTGGGTCACTACTCAATTCAAATATTCTGGTTGACCAATGGGAGGCTTGATGGATAGGTTTGTGGGAAGCGCAGATTGACATGGATTCTTGGGAAATTTTTGTGTTGTTTTGGGTGACAGTTAGCTGGGTTGATTCCAGAATTGCGCAATGAAGATCTCCTAGAGGGTAGCATCAAAATTTCACACTTTTGGGCAACAATGCTTGGTCACTAAGGGCTGAGATTGCGCAGTGTAGATCAGTGGAGGTCCCACTGATGGAGGGTGGTGCGGTCGACAAGTCTTTGGAAAAACGGTTAAGTGTGTGAGCGAGTGAACTCATGTATGCATTACCTTACGAACACACACTCAACATGACTTGTCGACAAGACACATCAAAACAACAAGACAACATGCCTTAGTGTGACTATCTAAAGATTGAGAGCGACAAGTGCGGCACTTGAGATAGATCAATGAATGAATGTGATGAGACTTGCACAACATTATTTACAACTTTATGTGCAAGTGTGATCAATGTTTACATGGTGGACACAACTCATGAACAAAAATACAAACCTTAAACGTCACTAGAACATGGTGGCAAGCATGACATAGAAATCAACACGTTGAAGACAACAGTTGGTCAAACAAGCGAAAAGGAAGCAAGACATGTAGATGAAACACATGAAATTAATTTTTTGTGTTTGCACACATGCATGTTACTGAGATAGAATGATATCACAATGAAAATGAGTCCCACAAACTCAATTAAGAGGTGTACAACGAAATGTGTTCTTTACCTACCATACTTACGCTCGAGATGATCATGCATCAGACGGAGTTTGTATGTGATCCTGATCTTTTTCCATCACTTGGTCTCTTGGTCCTGCTCCTCAACTCCTTGGGAGTGATCTCAACATGTCACATTTTCCTATAGTCACAGAGATATAAATCAACATAGTTTCAATGAGTAGTAAGTGTTGTTGGGATGAGGCATTCAGAGGCCCATCTGTGGAGTTTCTGAATGCAAGACAGATAGGGAAAATTGGACAACACTACAAAGTTTTGAGGCATAGGAAACTATTGTGGGATGGGGTCCTAGGAGGACACCTCTGCGCAGTTTCTAAGTGCAGTGCAGCCTGGGAAACTGAGATGCAATACTACACAGTTTCTGGATGCAAGGCACGACTACAGGATGGGTTCCGGGGGGACACTTCTATGAGGTTTCAAGTTTCAAGGAAAAATGAGCAGCTGAGGGACAATACTGGGCATTTTATGGAGATGGTGGGTTCCAACTGGGGGAAGGAAACTAGAGGAAACCACTGCATAGTTTTAGATACTAAGGGAGGCTGGGGTCTTTGCACACCGTAGAGTTCCAGTAGGAAAGGGAGAAAGCTTGAGGGTTGCATAAGAGAAGTTCACAGTTTCGGGAAGCTAGATGAGGCTATGTTGCTCAAGATATGAGCTAAGTGTGATACCAGTGAAACATATGTAAACAGTGATAGGACTCGACTATGATCACACATGAACACTTAGTGATACAACATAGACCATCCATAATGTATAAAACATACTATTCTTGATGCAACAACCTTCATGACAAGAGTGCATGAGGTGAGTGTGAAACATGTCTATATAATGAAAACAACTATATGTACAAGATCTTCCTTGAATAAAAATGATATTCCCTTTGCATGACAAACAACAATCCCTATGCACAAAGATGACACATGATGCATAAAGATGGGAACATGAACAACTCTTAAGATCAAGGAGGGGAAGCTTGAGATCATTAGCTTATGAACATGTGACCAAGGATGATCGATCACAGGATCCAAGCTAGACTCTGAAATTTGCAAGTGAACCAAAATTTTGGAGGGTGGTTGTAGCTGCTACAACATTGGCAACACACTAGTAAAACTACAACTCTCTCTATGGACCTTGTTTCGTGAGAAGTGAGTCTAACCCTTTTGGAAGTATTTTTTGATTATTTGATCGTGATTCTGCACTAGCTTGTGTGAAATATGTAGTCCCTATTATTTTCTTAATCAGTTAGCACACATTCCAAGCCAAGTCAACTTAGTTGTTCTGATTGGGGATGAGGGGTATATTGATGCACAAATAATATAAGTGTCAAGGTTTAAGTTTTATTTCTGGAGTTGCTCCACTACTAGCAGGCCTGGACAGTACCCGGATAAAGTCACGCAGGAACACAATGTTATAGACATTTTTGTGCCTTACAGCTTTAAGCATGAAATGTCCATAATCCAAGGGATCCAAAGTCCCTAAAAGTGTTGTTCCTGCCCCTAAAGGAACAAGGTCAACCAATGACAGCTTCTCCCAGAAGTTCTCCACCAAAAACTACTCAGAATCAGTCAAATCGGGATCAATTCAAGTGCTCCACTAGCTGCCTGCGTTGCAAAGCACCCCAGTACACTAGCTAGGTGCGTTGCAACGCACTTAAATGCACTACCAGGGTGTGTTGAGAGAGAAATGCCAAATGGCAGTGTCATTCCGCGAGGTGTACAGACAATGGAAGCTTCCAGAATCTTCCTCAATGACACTTGCCTCACTGAGTTCGACCAAGGATGAGTAAGAGGCTCTCAGCCTCCAAGTGGAAGCAAGAACTGATAGAGAGAAGCCACAAGTCAAAACATAAGCTGACTCATCCTCTCTGCTTACATCTATATATGGATCCCTCATCCCAGAGATCCAGAGGCTGGAATTTTGTACTTTGCAGAGAATTGCTGTTGGTTTGAGATTGAGATTAGTGCATTGGGTGATTTATGTTTTGTTGGAGGTGAGGAAGGGATTCCTTTGCTAGGAGGTAGATGCTGGATCGGGACTCACTTGGTTGTATCTCCTCTTGGACTTTCTTATTATATCAATAAAACTATTTGAGTTTCTCCTACATGCTGTGTATCAATGATGCTTTGTTATATTTGCATGTTTAGCTTAAATCTGATCCTAAGCTTTTTATGAATGTAAATCTATGTCTTTTGTGTAGTTTTCCTCTTCTGTGATCTTGCAGGAACTTGGTGAAGCCAGACCAGTAAGGGAGCAGGCAGCGGGAAACGAACAAAGAGGAGAGCGATTGGATCAACAAACTAGCGAAAGACACAGGTTAGTTGCATCC
This sequence comes from Pinus tabuliformis, assembly GCA_031772625.1. NCBI lineage: Eukaryota > Viridiplantae > Streptophyta > Pinopsida > Pinales > Pinaceae > Pinus > Pinus tabuliformis. Next base: position 371,774,315 of record CM062818.1, read on the forward strand.
TTCCTCTTCGTTTACATTTCATAAAGAAGAATATGAAAATAGTTTTCCTTGTTTGTTGCTAAGGCACTGTCACACCTTAGAGTGGGATAGGGGCATTCTGAATAGATACTTTTCCCAACAACAGAATGGCGACTCCACTTGGGATCGTATCTAGTTAGTTTGTTTGTGTTTCTTTTGTTGTTTGTCTCATAAACACAGAAGTAGCAATGGAACTGCACTTGCCATTATCAAGTGCAAAGTAGCTGCTACTTCTATCCTTTCACTAGGATTTGTTTATGATTTGAACAGCTGATCCAAAAATTCTCTAACTGCCCTTTGTGATAGCTCTTAGTCCTCCTTTAAATCATCCCTCTAATTGTAACTTACTGATAGCTTTTATCCGGCCAAAAACCATAGATTAAACTGCAAACAATGACCCAGAACCCAGAGAAAATTCTCGTTTCTGCTTCAACGCAGGCTCTGTGAAGAGGTTTTGCATTTCAACGCAGGTCCCGAGAGGGCTACCTGCGCTGCAATTCAGTTTCTCTGTGCAACAGGTGCGCTGATCAGCCTTTGCCCTGTGCAGCTGTGGTTCTTTGCTTCATTTTGTTCAGTTTTATCTCTGATTTTTGCAGCCTGTTATCAATGTGTGTACCTATCTCAAAACCCCTTTTCTTTGCCTTAATTCCACCTCAGTTGTATAAAAGAAACTGTATTTGTTTTTGTGTATTTGTTACATCATTTGCAGTTTCCCATTACAAAAGTAAACTAGTCATACTGTCGCCCTTAGATATAGACCTGTCGTAAGTGTCGTTTTGATCTTAGGAGTAAGTTTGTTTGCTGTTGACAGTTGATTACGCTTTTACTTTTGTCTTTTGGTTTGAATTTTTGAATTTCTAGTGTCGAAACAAGTGTTTACTTCAAAATCATAAAGTGTCGTAATCGTCTCTACTTTGTTGATTTCGAAAAGAAGCTTGTTTGTGTTTTCACTTGAAATCGAATTCAAAATTGTACAACAACTTTCTTTTTAGGCATCAATATTAAGAAAGTGAAAACAAATACATGCACAAGTGCATTTTCATTTTGACAGTTTGTATGGTTTGATTTAGGAAAAGTGCATTTACAGTGTGCTCTATGCTCTTTGAGAAAAGATTGTGTCTTTCTTTTCCCCTTGTAGCTAGGATTTTCATTGTTGAAAAGAGATAAAAGCTTGCTTATCATCTTTAGACTGCATTTAGGAATTGTATCTACATCTCGTGGTGATCCAAAAAGGAAAACTTCTAAGAAAGATCAACCTAAAATAAATTGAATGAACTTAACAACACTTTGTAACTTAACGCACAACATAGAGGTCTAGGCTAGAGACGTGTTCCGGCGTCGTAAAGCCTGGTAACTGTTGTCCTCACTATTGGTTGGGTGATTCCTCCACTATGAGACGATAAGTGCCACTACAGATTGTGCTCCCACATACCGTCGAGTATATATTGGGAGACCCCTATAGGCATAAAACCTTTATCCATAGGAAGCCGTGTCGGCTGCCCTACTGATCGCAATGCACTGAACACAACATTCGGGAAGATTGACCGCCCGTACCCTAAAAAGTATTTTGCGGTTTTGCGATTGGTTTGACACACCCTCTACCTAGATCTCCAAAGCAGTCCCTTTCGTTCCTTTTCAGACTCCTTAACGGAAAAGGTCCATCTAAGCACTTGTCACTTCAGGCTCATTAAAAATCGAAGGAGACTAGAGTCATCTTTTGCTTTTCCTCGACTCTTTAAAATTGAAAAAGCAAGTTGTGTCCAAGCGTCGTTAAAATTTATTTTAAACGGAATATTCATCCCCTTTTTCCTGCGTTGATCTTTAGGTTGAGAAAATGGAGCCTACCAACCAAGGAATTCCCCTTGGTGGAAATCCTAGTCCCTTCTCCTCTTGGGGAGATGTTGGCGCGCCCCATATGGCCACATTGTCGCTTCCAGGACTGACAATTGGCTTGCCCGTCTGGCTCTTCTCAACCAATGTCGTTCAGAACACCACTATTCCTGAACAGTCGAATCAGCAATTAGACGAGTCCAGAGTTTCCCATCAACCTTCTACTTCCTCTAATTCTTCCTCTCTTCCTTCCTCTTCGCTTGACGGGACTGGTAAAGCTAAAAACCAAGTTCCTAAGGAGAAAAAGGAAAGGAAGAAGAAAGAGAAAAAGAAGAAGGAGCCAAAGCCAAATAAGTGAAAACAAGTGTCGTCTAATGAAAATCCACACACAGCACTGACCAGGCCTAAATCGCCATGTGTCATTTGCAAGGGAGACCACTTTCACAGAGATTGTCCTTGCATCCCTCGGATACTAAGGGACTGGTCTCCCCATTTGCACAATCTGGTGTCGTCAACCTCTGATGGCCATGTTGAAAGCACACCGTCAACTAGCGAAAGTGAAGTCCCAGGACAAAAAGGGAGGACTAGACCTCCCTGTAGACTGTGCGAAGGTAACCATGCCCTCCACCGTTGTCCCTTCTTAGACGAAGCTAAAAGATTTTTGGATGATCGTCCGGTTTCACCGTTACGACTTCCTCCTGGATATAAAAACTCTTGCTGAGTCCTTCGTTAGTTGAGAATCCAGCTGGCCCGCTCAAGTGGTCAGCTGAAGCGTCTATCATTGAAGATAAACCAACTGAATCCATACCAGATGAAAGTCAAAAGGTCGAGGCGGCAGTTGACCCGGTTTTGCCTTCAGAGGCTTTATTTTCGAATGATATAGTTACTGAAGAGGATAAGGATGACATCGTCCAAATTCTCTTCATCAACACAGACTCCGACGAACACGGGGGCAATCCACCCATTCCTTTATCGCAGGAAGGAAGTTCGTCAGAGCCATACCCGACCGTCTACTCGGTCCCACCTCCAAGCAACCTAGTTGTATCCTTCGACTGGAACCAACTAGGCAGACCCCGTTTGCCAGCAAGCATACCATTCCGAATTATCATTCAAATATACAGAATGGTCATGGCTGGCACCATCATAGATGAAGGGGCGTCTGTGAGTATCCTTTCCTCTATTGCTTGGAAAGCGCTTGGTTCACCATCGCTTTTGCCCGAGATGAGAAATCTGACAGGCTTTGATAAAGGAACCAGTGGACCTTTAGGGATCCTCCCCAATGTGCCCATAACATTGAAAGGGAAGACCGTTCAAATGAACGTGATGGTCATTCAAGGACCCTTGGATTATAACCTACTCCTTGGACGATACTATATTTATTGCATGGGATCCATCGTCTCCTCACTCTTTAGAGTAATGTGTTTTCCGCACGAAGGAAGAGTGGTCAAGCTCGTGGACCAGCTTTCATTTCCCGGATCACGCATCACAAATAGTCATATACCGTCCCTAAATGGTCTCTTCACGCAAGAAATGTCTCAACCTACTGTCCATCCTCCCGATGAGCACGAGTAATTCGGAAGGATATGACTGGAACCCAGGGGGCATGCGTCCTGGTCTGCCTCGGCAGGAAAACTTTGGGTATAGGGTAGGTTTCCGTGGGAGAATATGACTAGTTCGTACCCCGCCCATGCTGGAAGATGGTTATTCTAGAATAAGATTCTTTTGTCAAAGTTATGTAAGCTGGGTCGGCGCTGCTTACCTTTGTTTATCTCGGTAGACATCGCCGAAGAAGTGTTTTGTTTGCTGCGCAAATGAGACAATCTTTGGGTAACCTGAAAGAGGTAGGCCTTTCCTGGTAGAACAAATGTTTTATCTGCAAATTGAGGGGTAACCTTGAAATCGTACTTTATACCTGGGGGCATGCAAACCTTTTGGAGTGCAAGCAAGGGGCGGCTATTTATTTTTTAAATTTTTAGGACCTCTAACCCTTTAAACTCGTAGGATTAGTCGTTTCCGAACTTGCATAAAGAAAGGATTCCGGGGCAAAGCTTTGTAAGGTGCAAGCTCCATAAAAAATGGCATCTTCAATGAGACATTCTTATCATATGACTGGATTAATCGAGTAGTTTTAGCACATAGTTCATGCTCGTTAAAAAATAAACATAAGATCGAGCAGTTTTAGCACATAGTTCATGCTCGTTAAAAAATAAACATAAGATCGAGCAAGTGTTTCAACCCGCGTTTAAGCTCGTTAGAAAATGAACTATCCTCCGGTAAATAACCACCGTGAATGTAACATTATCAGCCATTAAAGCCTTGGTCGTGTTTGCACCGTCACCTCCACTTTTCCATTAGCCGATCATTCACCTCCATTTGATTGTTTACCCATTTTGAGGAACAGCTACGAAGAGTGATTTCACTAGCCATCCTTGTGACACTGCCGTGATTGGAAAATTCCAACCCTTACCTGGAATCAGCTGCTACCTGTTTTATCACTTGTTCCTCAAAAGATGAGTCTTCTTTAAGTTCTTTTCATCTGACTCGTAAAATATGGAAAGATTGCCGAGTTTTGGCCTTCCAGCTCGTAAAAGCGGCCGGAAGTTCTATCCCTCCTCTAGATTTTAATCTTTTTGGACCTGAGGGATTATTGCACAAAAAGATCGAGCGCTTGTTTTGTTCGGCTCGTTAAAACTATCGAAATTTCATCCCTTCTGTATTGTTTTATACTTTTTCAGACTTAAGGGATTAGATGACGAAAAAGGACTTCCAGAGTTACCTTTACGTTCCTTTTCAGACTCCCTAAAAAGGAAAAGGACCGAGTTATCTTTGTCGTTAAACTCGTTAAAAATATTAATAGCGACAAACTTGTCTTTAGACGAGAACGAGTTTCACTATCGCTAGCCTCGTTAAAACATAGCGATGGGTTTGCCCGAAGGGAAAATTATAGAACAAGCATATGGTATCCTCCTCAAGCTTGACAAAAATAAAGAGGTACTGGTCAGTAATGACTGGGGAAAAATTGGGAAGAAACTCAAAGAACCTTTATTGGTAGCAAGTCGCTCTTGAACATGACACTTCCACTCCGTGCCTGAGTCGGGTTGGGTTGTTTCATTCACCGGTCACATCACCATGGTCTCGCCATACCATCCACCTTTGGGGTAAATGCTACCAATCCATCATATAAGTGTCGCCGATATGTTCAAGAGAAGTCATCCAGAGAAGACACCCGTGTCCCATCCACTACCATACATTATACTTCATTCTTTCATGACCGCCACCCTGAACCATATATCATCAGATCGTTTTCACCTCCATAAAAATCATTTGCTCCGTTCCGTGTCACTGATGTGGGATACATTAAGGCCCTCCTTTGATGGATCGCTTCTTGTCGAAATCAGCTCATTATCCAAGAAGTTGATCTAGGAACACCCCCTTCAGTACTTTGAAGCTTGCATGCCTCAATGGTAGGTTTCTCACTTCCGGCGACAGGTATACATCAATGACCTTCGACTGAAAGATTTTGCATGGTGTTCGACGCCAAGTCCTTTATTCACACCACGTGAATTGTACTGCAGTACCTTGAGGGTCATTATCATTATCGGTGATTCCTCTTGTGCTTGTTAACAGTTTACATCATTGACTAGTAATCAAGCGATGTCTTTCCATGTTCAACTTCAAAACATTTCTCACATGGATCGACTTGTACTTAGAGTGAAGATCGGACGAGATTGAAGACCTCGGATCTAGTTTCATCCATCCGGGCTGCGATATATATTTAGGAAAAATAAAGACATTGACATGTACAACATTGCAGCACAGATAATCATCCTACCAAAAGGATGATGATTTCATCAGAATCATCAGTCTACCATCAGACGATTGTCTGTCCTATGTACATAAAAATGAATTTATAAAGCTGAGCATGGGAATGCCCACCTCAGCTAGATCATGAAAATAGTATGAAAATAATGTATTGTATTGTATCTTATTACAGGTCTCCTCCCAACATTGAAAGAACTTTGGATCCTCCTAATAAAGCATTTCACCCGATAAACGGCCTCATACTTTAGGGGGCAACTGTTATAGACATTTTTGTGCCTTACATCTTTAAGCATGAAATGTCCATAATCCAAGGGATCCAAAGTCCCTAAAAGTGTTGTTCCTGCCCCTAAAGGAACAAGGTCAACCAATGACAGCTTCTCCCAGAAGTTCTCCACCAAAAACTACTCAGAATCAGTCAAATGAGGACCAATTCAAGTGCTCCACTAGCTTCCTGCGTTGCAAAGCACCCCAGTACACTAGCTAGGTGCATTGCAACGCACTTAAATGCACTACCAGGGTGCGCTGAGCGAGAAATGCCAAATGGCAGTGTCATTCCGCGAGGTGTACAGACAATGGAAGCTTCCAGAATCTTCCTCAATGACACTTGCCTCACTGAGTTCGACCAAGGATGAGTAAGAGGCTCTCAGCCTCCAAGTGGAAGCAAGAACTGACAGAGAGAAGCCACAAGTCAAAACATAAGCTGACTCATCCTCTTTACTTACATCTATATATGGATCCCTCATCCCAGAGATCCAGAGGCTGGAATTTTGTACTTTGCAGAGAATTGTTGTTGGTTTGAGATTGAGATTAGTGCATTGGGTGATTTATGCTTTGTTGGAGGTGAGGAAGGGATTCCTTTGCTGGGAGGTAGATGCTGGATCGGGACTCACTTGGTTGTATCTCCTCTTGGACTTTCTTATTATATCAATAAAACTATTTGAGTTTCTCCTACATGCTGTGTATCAATGATGCTTTGTTATATTTGCATGTTTAGCTTAAATCTGATCCTAAGCTTTTTATGAATGTAAATCTATGTCTTTTGTGTAGTTTTCCTCTTCTGTGATCTTGCAGGAACTTGGTGAAGCTGGGCCAGTAAGGGAGCAGGCAGCGGGAAACGAACAAAGAGGAGAGCGATTGGATCAACAAACTAGCGAAAGACACAGGTTAGTTACATCCTTCCTCTTCGTTTACATTTCATAAAGAAGAATACGAAAATAGTTTTCCTTGTTTGTTGCTAAGGCACTGTCACACCTTAGAGTGGGATAGGGGCGTTCTGAATATATACTTTTCCCAACAACGCACAAGCATTTCTCCACTTCCAGTGAGCCTCGTTAATACCCCAACAGAGTTACTTGTATAAACTCTCTGTGTAGGAAGCCTTTCTCTTCCTTTTCCTTATTCATTTTTTTATTTTTTTCATTTTTTCAAAGAATTCTGCATAGGAACATATTCATTTTAGAGGCGGAAGAGGGATCCCTACTTATTGAGAGAAGAAGAGGTTGTTCCTTCAAAGATGTATGTTATATATACCTCTGACATAGTTTTTAAGGTTTTCCCCCTCATGTTACTCTACTTGACGTAGCTGACAAGGGTTAACTTAAAAGAACGGACTAGAGTAGGCAATACTAGTTAACCATGCAAGCATTTTGTTTTCACCAAGACTCACTCTGAATAGAATGTATTTTCCATAAACTCATCATTGAATGAAGAAAACACACTCTTAATAAAGAGAGACGACAATAGATAACTAGATGTTGACAGCTATGCAAGTCCTCTTAGATTTTTCCAGATTGTCTCGAGAGCCAAACACAGTTTCATGAGAGGATAACCTATGGGTAAAAGCAACCGAAGAAATAAAAAGAAAAATACAGAAGAAAAGCGAAAGAAAAAAATGAAAGCAAAGAAATCAAAGAAAACATGCAAACCAAAAATTAAGGAAAAGGAAGAAAGAAAAGACTCCTCCTACTCCTATGCTAAAAGTGCATGGGTTTACTCACGTAAAGTGATATTTCCAATGAAGCCACTGGTGCATTGGTTGGCCCACATTGGTGAAGGCATGGTAAATGAGAAATATATACATGTAGACCAGTGAACCTGAAAGATATAACAACAAAGACCAAAATGCTCTGAGTTCTAAAGCATCTACAAAAAAGAAAAGAGTGAATGAACAAGGAAAATATTTTGCATATGTACCATGTTGTTGCAACGTACTGCATGCAGACGGTAAACATACACACGTTTTGGACTATGACATACGAGTGAACATGAGAAATAAAGACAACTTATGCTTTGCAAGCATGCTCATTGTGTAAGATTACTCCAAGGCATGAGTGATGGGATATTGTGATTCGAGTGGAGGAATTGAAATATGTGTTTGGGATTGATCTTCAGTGCATACAGATGAGTGATTAGGAGCCTTGGGCATTTAAAAATTTTTCTGATAAGAAATTTAACTAACCTCAGGACATCAAGGGCTTGACATAACCATAATCTCAGGCTGAAGTGCTTCGACAACCTGTGGGGTTTCCACTTCATCAATAAATAGGTCATCGGAGACCAATGGCTTAGAAATATTAACAACGAGTGAATCAACATTGTGATCAAATGAAGAAGTAGAGAGATCATGACAACTATGATCAGAAAATTCAGGATGTTCGTCAGCATCCTCATTACCTAATGAATCATGCAAAGGGGTTGACTGGAAACAAGGATGTTCACCCTCTGTGTTTTCAGAAATGAAATATGACAGATGGGACAAATTTTCATAGGAACATGTGTCCTCTCTGCAATGTAATGGCAGGCTAAAATCTGATGTGTCCTGTGAATGATTGGAAGTAGACACATTCGGAGATGAGTTTTCACAAGGAAAAATAAAAGTGGTAGAATCACAAGATATGTCAGCATAGAGCGGATAAGGCGTGCATGGAAGAGAATCATCCTTCAATGCAGGTTCTTCTTCAGATTATCGCACATGATCATCATGAATGATAGCTCAGGTTGGTTTCACCACACCAACTCCATTGATAAATTGATCCTCGTGAACATAAGATGTGGAGTCTAGAATGGGAGAACACAACATAGTACAATCTAGGGGATCAATGGAACGTGGGGATGGAGGTTGAGGGAACGAGTCCACGTGACAACTAGCAGGCTTTCAAGCCAAATCTGCATAGACATTGAGAGTAGGTGGGGTGGGAGGATGTGATAATTCAACAGATGTTCACGCACCTTCTCCGAGCTCACACTGCAGAGCTAGAGTTGTTTGATCAGAAGAGGACAGACAGTCACTTATGACAGTGACCTTTTTCGTCTTAGATTTGGTGGCTCTAACACCAAGGTATGTTGGGAGGGGTTCGAATGATTCTAAGAATTGCAAATTTTTGGATATGTAAAGAAGATACTTAAATCTTCCATTGATAAATTCCCATTCAATTTCATCTTCAGGAAATCAGTATGGAAGATTACAAAAGCATATGTGAAATTTCTCAATGGATTCATTAGGTTCTTTTTGTAATTTTAGAATTTCTTTTTTGAGTGCTTTACAGTCAAAATTATTGAAAGCACAGGCTATCTCTGTGATCAACTAATGGAAAGACTAAATAGATTTCTCAGGAAGTGTGGCACACCATAGTAGTGGGTGCCTTCAAAGAGTGAATGTGAACAACACGTAGGTCATGTATTCTTCATGTATTTCATTCCTTTCACAGGAGCCTACGACAACAACTGTGTGCCTAAGCAAGGCTGCTTTTTCGTCACCATCATATGTGTTGCGTGACAAGTCATTCTAGAGATCCTCCGATATTCTAAATTCCTTTCCATAAGACATACATTTCGGAAGAGGAATTTTGTGGTTAGTCATGATAAGTATGTGAATAGTCAAAATAGATTATGAGGTCTCAGCTTGTTATCTGACCCTCCTTATAGTGCCAGAAATTTTGACGGTGCTGGACCCGCCAACATTTAGTGGATATCCCTAGTATGAAGTCCCAACTAGACCTCACACCGTTTAGTGTAGGAGTCCCATCCGGTATGATGGCCCAGTTTCCATTATCTTAAAGATATGCCTTAGCTCTTTGTTGTTAGCACATGAGAGTGGTATAAGTAGTCTTCAAACAACGAGGTTTGTGTGCCTGGTGAGTACTTAGTTTAACTTGTATTTAAGTTCTTTCATTGTAGAGGCAGAGGGTGAGAGGGAGTCTCAAGTCGAAAGGGAATAGTCCCAACTCAGTTAGATATACACAACATAGTAGGATTTATGCAACTTCCGACGAAGTAGTCAACACAGATGCGAAAGTCACAAACACTAAGGTCAATGAATAACACATATAACACCCAATAGAGTAGTCCACATGGATGCAACGGTCATTATAACAAATATACAATAATGGATTTGTCTAGTGTTCAACGGAGTAGTCCACATGGACGAGACAGCTATAGAAACCAGTAAAACACATCTTCAACAGTATACGCACTAGAATAACCTAAGTAGTTCAATTATCCTAGTACAAGTTAATAAAACATGTATTACAAGTGTTTAAAGAATAGTCTTACAAACGAATACAACACATGCATGAAAACATGCTGGCCTGTGACAGGCTTCTGAATTAAGCGAAAGTTCCAAGACACATATGTACACCATACATCACTAGCCCTAGTAGTGGAGCATTGGAGCCACTGCTCCCTCCTCAAAGAAAAGATTACACATTCTCAAGGCTATGTGGGAGAAGCCAAGGTGAAAATTATTTTGCATGTACCAATGAGGGGGTGTATATATCCAAGGGTGAAACTGACCCTTGTGACTGTTTGACTTCCCTCATGAGTTTTCAGCTTACATGACACTTTGACTTACTTGAATCTTTGACTTCATCTATGGGACTCTTGGAATTCCACGTTACATTACATTGATTACACAAGTATGACCCAAACTAGTGATGTGGCTGAGGTGATTCATGACACAACTCTGTTGCAAAATTAATGTTGCATAATACTGTAACTTATATGAATTGTATTATCCTATATTAATTATATATTACTACAAATGGCTTTAAGGCACTAAGCTCACATAACTTTATTGTCTAATAATAAGCATATAGTACAAATGGCTAGATTAATAATACAAATATTAATATTTCCTCAAAAATGGTTAAAGGATGAATTTCTTACATAAAATTACATATCTTTGGATATTTTTCTTACCTACTGTTGTTTCTAAAGATGTAGTTGAGAAATTAACAAGGCCGAGGTACCTTATGGAGGAAAATTTCATGCTTTCTTTAGCCCTAAAGCTAAACCTTGGGACAAATCTTGTAATGCTCAAATATCTTCAATTTCTCGATGACTAGTATCAAAATAAGAGTAGCTCTCTTATTTAAATTCAATCCTATATTTCAGTGATTGTGGGTGCTTACAAAAAAATGCTAGACAAAATTTGCAATCTAGTGACAACAAAGCTATTCTAAATATTCAAACCAAGGTCTCTTCATTGGGCTCCATTATCCTTTGTTGTCGAAATATAAAGTTGGTAGGATCAAATATATCCAAGTTTAAAGATGGATAATGTCTCAATAACCAATAAAAATGGCATGAAAAACCTTTTAACGTAAGGAATACATTGAAATATCAAACACGCTCAGGAGGGTGATAGTCATAAACTTTTACCAAACTGACAAAAAAAATATTGACAAATTCAACTGAATCTAATTGCATGTTAGAAGACATATTATACAGGTTTCACACTAAAGTTCATAGTTCAACAATAACTATAAAGATTTAAATAAACTTAATTTATGAGGTGAACATTATTTTACACTAAATAGATTAGGAGGTTGTACCAATTCCCAAAGTATTACTAGATAAACACCTCACTAAGAATATTTTAAGCAAACTAGAGAATAATATGCATGTGAATTAATTCAATGCTTGACATAATATTCAAAAATTGGTATAAAGATAACACCAAAAGAAGGTATACATCTTTTTTCTTCATAATCAAAACAAATTTATCTAGAAGTTCATAGATACTGAGAAGAAAATATCTTTGATTTATTAAGGAAATATGAAAAAAAAGATAGAAGGAAAAATTTATAGCATCAAAGGTGAATCCTTTGATACATTCCCCAATATATAAAACTTACAATTCCTTTTTGGGATATAGAGAAAAACTCTTTAAGCCTTACAATTCCTTTTTGGGCTACAGAGAAAAACTCATTCTGTAAGCTGCAAAATTCCAACCCGTTCATGGTATTCTTTTTTATTATTTATACTTTCTTGCATGCTAACATTCATCCCGTCCTTGTGAAACTTCTTTCTAAATATTAAAAGGAGGATTGTAAAAGCATTAAATCTTGCATTATGTGTGCCACTCCTCCTAAATAATATGGGAAATTACTTTTATTTAGTCTCCCTGAATCCCTTATAGTTTGGTAACCTGCTAGTGGTTCCTCTTTGCCCAAATTTAGGCATATTTTGGTGTTTTCAATGCCTTCTCAATGGACTATCACCAACCAATGTCTATAAGCTATCAAATTCAAGTTTTCATGACCCTTTACAAAATAGAAATTTGTGTGATTGATGAATGCCAACTGTCATGGCCTTTTGCAAAATAGAAGGTTTTCTAATTAAGGAAAACCCATGATTTATTTCTTGACTACTATATATGTATTTTCTTAGTAATTTGGACAAATCAGGTTCATACCTTGCATCTATTTTCAAATTCATAACACATCCACCAATAAACTAATTTTTCAAACATTTCTACTTAATAAATGCATTAAAGTTTATTTTGCTTTTGGTTTATGAAATGCCCTTTGAGGAAACTTGCATTGATTCCTTTTTTAAAATTTGTAATTCATACTCACATCCATTTTCCAATTGTACAAAACATCTCCATTATTCATACAAAATGGGAAACATGTCATGATTAATCCTTGCTCACATGAAAGAGATAATAGTTGAACCGATTCATCAAGTAATGATGTGTATGCTAGAACTACCGTATTGAAATTTGATGTATTATACTATAATGTGCTTCTTTACAACTTCACCTACTCAGAAAGTGATTAAGAGTTTAAAATCCATTTCATAACAACTAATTTATAAAATGGATGCAGTAGAGAACTCTACTTCGCAAAATATGTACACTCAATATTACTTCCTTAACACTCTTTTCTCACACCTTAAACTACCAATTCTACACAATCTAAAGTATGATTGCAGACACTTTCACGGTACATTACATGACAAAATATATGTGCAGTATCCTACTTACACATGTAGCTCTATTCAAAATACACATGTAGCTCTATTCACAATGCACAATCATAATAACAAACTTTCATATGTCATCTTTATTAAATTTTGATGCTATGCCAAAAGTAGCCAGAAATTACAAGAATGCATGGGTCTCCCACTTATTACCATTGGAAATATCACGTTCAAGGTTTTCCTTGGAAATATATTTATCTACAATGCTTCTGTATTTCTCTGTTATATTGTTTCTCTTTTATACAGAAGAAAAAAACTAGACATTCAACATGTAAAGTATGATCTTTATTTTTTTCCTTCTTCCAATTTTTCTTCCATGGATAAGTAGTTAGCACACCAACAATATCAATGCTTATTATAGTATTAATTCGAATTTAAATCCTATTTCCAAACACAATTATTGAGTTGCCAATAACAAAGAACTGCTTCGTGTCATTTCCATCAACATGTGTAAGTGGTAGAAATTTTTACAACTATCTATTTCTTGTGACTCTTTACATGAAGATTGGAAATATTCTAGATAAATTCTTAGAATATGTAGATGGAAACACAATTTTATAATGAAAAAAGTAAGAGAATGATCATGTGTAATTTTCCTTATGTTTGAAGTCTCAATCGTGTAATTTGAAAACCCAATTGCCCCGTAATGTTTGAACTACAGAAACCATTCTCAATCACACCACTAATTCAACACATATAATGAAGCTTGCAATAACTAGGATGTAGTATAAAATGAGCATATTCCCTTTGAAATATATTTTAGGTAACTTCCTAAATCATAAATGGTACCATAGTTACAGTAATAAATAGTGTGGTAGATCTCTTGGACTACGAGAACACTTATCTTCATTGTTTCCTCTACTATCAAACATGATATTTACAGAATTCTTGTGCTCAAAAGCCAATAAAAAAAAATACTGAATCTAAGGCTTGGAAGCCATACAACCTGCCCCCTCTATACGAAGAGAAATTCTCTTCTTCACACCAATAGGATATTGAGTCAGATGATGACATGCTTTCATTGGATGAGGCCCCAACCTCAAATCTTCAAAATCCTCATGCAAAGAGTAAATAGAAGCAAATTTCGGCAAATCAAAAATAAATAAACAGTAACACTACATCGTTGGGAGCGATAAAATGATCCAACGAATTGGCCTACTGAGACTCAGCTAGTGTCTGTTACTCCTCTGCCAAAAGGATGGGTAAAAGTGGCCAAAAGGAAAGGAAATTAAATTGCATCTGTAATACAAGCTATTGTGCCTGAGGAGACTGTACGTGATTGTATTCAGTACTTGCAATATAATACAACAGTCTTTGGGGTAAAGCATGATGGTGTTCTTCTCCTTGCATGTGTGGTAAATTTTTGACTTGTTGTTATGCTTCTATTTATTTCCTCATGTCAGTATTTCTTTCAAGCTTATTCCAAGTTATGTTAGTATGCAACTACCTCATATTAGCATAAGAATTAATTATTTGCTTTAGGAAAAGAAATATTCTAGTGGATAATAGATGCATCTCTAGGAATTATGTCCATTGCACTTATTTAGTTTCATGTCGATTTAATGATTTGTGGTGAAGTTTTGTAGATGAATCATTATTTGATCAAGTGTTTGAAGCGTGAGGGGAAATTCTCGGAGGGATCAATCCATTCTTGAAAAATATTCAAGGAGAACCTGCATGTTTTGAATTCCAAAGTCTCATCTATATCTTATTTGTGTTCTGCAGAGATTCTTTCAAGTTTCTCAAATCTTTTATTTCTTGCATCAAAATATCAAACATGGAAAAAATTATTTTTTACGTATTGTACTTCATTTATCAATATTTGGCTATTTCAAAGAATTAAGTCATGGCTAGTCAAAGAGGTGAGCTTTCTCATACTCTTTGGCCTAGCCTCTTGTAGATTATTTTTGTAACATAATTTGTAGTTATTTTGAGCTAACATTTGTTGTTGTAGATTTTTTTTTAAACCTATTCTCTCGCAGCTACTTGCGGGATTCCTCATCGGAAAATTACTTCCAAGTTTGCATGCAAGACCTTAGGGCTCAGATTTAGTGATTACATCCACCTTTAGGCCAAATTAATCTTGGATAAGGCCGTGTTGTTCTTGAGGAAGGTTGAGTTCATTTTGGCCATCTCTCGCTCTCTCTTGGCCATGGCCATAGAGGAGGCTTATCTTCTCCTTTCCTTATTCAGAAAATATGAATTTTGTCGAGCCTTTATGGGCCTCAAATTGCAGAAATATTCAGTGGGGAAAAGTCTATGGTTTGGTTCCAATTTGTTAAGACTTTCTTTGGATTTAAGAGAAGACTTCATTGTCTTTTCCTTCTTGTAAAAACTAATAAAATTTCTGATTTTGGGAGAGTGGGTTTACCCATTGGTATCCCTATCTTTCCACCTTTTGGAAGGCCTGGTGGCCTGATTTTGTTGTTTTATTTCATTTTTCATGCATATCATCTCATTGAGAAATTAACACAACATGCATCACACTCATTTTGCATGCACTTTATTTTAACTTACTACAAGTTTTAAATCCATAACAAGTTCAGATTTTTTTGCATGCAAGCACTTTTTACTTAATCTTATTTGGCTTTAACATAGTTCCAAGTTTACTTATGCTTCACCATTAAACACATTTTACATGCATCAAGTATTTGGACAAATTTTCTCCATAAAGTAACATTTTATTTCGTTTCAAGAAAGTACATCTCAAGTAGAAGCTAATTCTCATTGTTTGGTTAATTTATTTACATGCCCCAAGCATCACTAAAAATCACCTCCAAATTAAGTTGGTTGAATAGACTTTTAGGGACCTTGTAC
The DNA here is from genome assembly GCA_031772625.1 of Pinus tabuliformis. NCBI lineage: Eukaryota > Viridiplantae > Streptophyta > Pinopsida > Pinales > Pinaceae > Pinus > Pinus tabuliformis. Next base: position 371,790,065 of record CM062818.1, read on the forward strand.
CTCTATTGACTCCTCATTGTGAGATCCAAATATTTGGGCAAGGATAAGGTCTGAGGACTATAGTTCAATTGTAACTTTGCCTTAGCCTAATTAATAAACTAAACCAAGAACTCTTTCCATCACATTTGCTTTGTTTGCAAAGTTCTTAAATTTCTTGCTATCTTGATGGTTTAAAGTCTCACATGCAAATCTTATTTCAAGAGACACTTTGGATGCAAGCATTTCAATCTCTTTTAATTTTGCAACAAGTTTAATTTTCTCGTACTTGGAAATTGACTCATCTTTTGGTTTAATTTTTTATTGTGATGAACAGTTGATTTCACTTTCAAGTACTATTATTTTGGCTTGCAAACTTAATTGCATGTTTTCATCTTGGTCTAACATTTGAGTTAGTTTTGTATCCTTTGAGAAAGATAGTTTCGATGCTTTGATTTGCAGACTTAGTCATCTTGAAAAAATTTATAATATCTTGTGCTAACAATTTAGTGTTTCACTTTTCAGGGTTATTTCGTATTTCAAGATATTGGGCTTGAGGGAACTCTGCCATTTCGTACTTTCATACTTTCTTAACATAATCAAAACTTTGGGGCTATTTGGTTGGTGTTCTCTTGGCATTATGAGGTGATGCCTTTTCATACTACTACTATTGTGTTCAATTTCTTTTGCATGTTGAATTAATATCAGTTTATGCTTGCCATGTTTCTTAGATTGATGTGCGCAAGCTATCTTGCACATATCATTGATTTAGAGTAGTATTCTAGGGATAAGCTTGTCAATTAATTTTAGGAGGAATGATTGGTTTATCTTCTTCAATATATTTCTCTAATATTGTGCAAACTGATACGTGTTCAAGTGTGTAGGAAAAATCTTTTGTATTGTGTGTAGGAATCCATCTAGAAGTGGGAGAAATCTCAATTAGATTAACTCACTCCTAGAGACACAATGATCCAAGACTCAACCATTTTTTCACTCCAAGTCTTCCATTCAACGAAGAGAAAAGGGGAGTTTTCTTAGTCTATAGGTACTTGATCATCCATTTAAATTTAAAATACTTCTTTGGTTCTAGTTCTTTCAAATTTATATCTCCTATTCAAGAGTCATTTCTAAAGCTAGACAGGTATGGGAGTTCACTCCCATTACTTGAGCTATTACTTTGTAAATTAAATTCTAAATTTATTTTTGGTTTCTTTTTCCTAATTTCACACTAGCAATTGATTTTTTTTTGTGTTTGGCAGCCCATAGGCTTGATCATTGGGAAGCAAGGAGCTTGAGGAGAATCTTTGGAAAACTACTCACTCGTGTGTATGTAGGACCCCCTCACACTGTCAAAAGACTAATTTTTAGGGAGGCCATAGGCACTTGTGAGAGAGTTGCAAACTCATCTAGGCGGTGGGCCTTTTGAGCCATGTGAATCTCTTTTGGAAAGTTTTTTCCATCTTCAAGTTTGTTGTTGTTATATTTTTGGGGAGAGAGTCTAACTTTGTTAGAGTCCCATCTTTGTAAAGATCTTTGTCGTATTGTGGGCTTCCCTCTTAGAGGCATTTTTACCGACTTTAAGCACTAATAAAAGATATTAAAAAAATGTTGGAGGGAGCTTGGGATTTTTCCCATGTAATCCTCCTTCCTCATTTAGAGGAGGGATTCTTGTGGGTGGCCTAATCTTTATTTTAGTTTTTTCTTAGCTTTCTAGCTTTTAAATTTCATATTGTGCATGCTTAAAATCAATACATTTCACTCCACATGCAAATTTTTACTAATCTTGTATTTAAATTCCCACATGCATATGCTCTCAAGTTTTGCAAATTATTTCTCTTTGAAGCATTTGCATGAAGCATTAGTTTAATTTGGGAAATTAACACAATTTGCACTTCATCTAGGCATTTTAGTATAAGAAGGCCCCAATCCTCATTAAAACTTACCTCTACCTCTATTGATTCGTCATGGTGAGATCCAAACATTTGGACGAAGATGACGTATGAGGACTAGATTTCAATTATAACTTTTCCTTAGCAATAATTAATAAAATAAGTCAATAACTCATTCCATCATATTTTCTTTGTTTGCAAAGTTCTTAAATTTCTTTCTATATTGATTGTTTAAAGTCTCACATGCATATCTTATTTCAAGAGGCACTGGTACGACCTTCCTGTAGAAGAAAATGACCTTCCCTTTGACTCAGGAAATCTATGGAAATCTCCCTCCAATTTTTGTTGAACCCTCTCATTGATGCTCAGCTGGCTCAAAATCCTCCGTTGCTAGAAACCGTGCATTGGGAAGTTTGCATTTCCTTGACCCCTTGCTCATTTGATGTGTCTTCTTCAAGCCCCAACAACTTCCTCTTATAATTCTCTCACTAGCACACCAACGGCCAAGATATAATCATGATTGATATATTTTATAATCTTATACTCCATCAAATTACTTTTGAGAAGTCTATAGAGAAAAAGTTGATTTCCTTAATTAATGTACTTTAATTAATTAATTTTCCTAAGTCAGACTTATGAAATATTAATTATCCAATCAATTTATTTAGATAAGGTGCTTTAGATGCATATCTCGTGAAACCATTTATCAGTATGGAGATCTCATGTTCCTTAGCCTCTTTGACAACTTAGAGACTAGAACACCTATTTGAGAACACAATATCCAAAAACTAACAATTTCCAAGCTAGAAAAATGTAATGTTCCACCAAATTTCCATTCCAATTAAACATATGGATGGGTAAACGTGTCTGGGTGATGTTTGGAGACATCACCCAAATTTTAGGTAATGTCATGGGAAGTGTTGGGGACAAAAAATTATTTTTATTTTTATTCTTTTTATCTTGTCAGGGTGGTTTTAAACCACATATCAAAGGTAGCATGTATAAGTAACAATAAAATAAGGTGTGTTTAGATCATAGTATTCAAAACGGCCATGTCGAACCGATAACTAGTCAGACCGGTTGGTTCATTAGCTAGCATGGTCAAATTGGTCATTAAACCTCATTACATCTCTTGGAGGTCTTGGGTTTCCTTCAAATTGACCATAAACTGACTTGTTCATTACCAAATCAGTCATAGACCCCATGGGATATGGTTTTTGGCATACGTGAGCAGTTTTGACAGAAACTAGGGGTTATTTCCCTCCAAAAACAACCTCCCAGATCCTTTAATAGCATGCCTTGCCTCTCCTTTTCCTCACACATTTGAATCTTTGCAATTTTGGAAACCAATGGCAACGTTAGATTCTTATGTTAAAGTGACATTTCCTTTATCTTTAATTTTCATCATTTTACTTAAATTTTTAACATTACCATGAAATGACTTAGGATGTTTGAGAGTGGTTTCGGTCTCATTGGGTTTCATATGGAGAAAATAGAATTTTATATCTCATGAGATCGATAAATATGATCTCAATGTATACTTTTTTTTATTAATGAAAATCCTTTACACCAGTTTACAAAAAAAATAATTTGATACTTTCAAAAAGTTGAATGTTCACATGTGTGGGTTTCCTATAATCCAATCAACCACCACACAAAAAGGGAATTGAAAACATTGCTATTTTACAACACCTATTGAGATTTTTAGCCTATCTTTCCCATCAAATATCACGGCAATGAATTCTTTGCAACAATTCCAAAAATTAGTAGAAGATTCACACTTATAGAGGAAATTGGCACATTGCATTATTGAAATGTCCCATGTGGCATTTACAATATATTCCAACAGAAAATAAATCAAAGTAGTTAGGATAGAAAACCATAATATTACTTCACAATGTGTAATACAAAAACTTTCTCTTCATTAATAACTCTTCCATACTCCCCCGGAGTAAGTTGTAGAAAATATTTCCAACCACCTGTTCTTCTCTACTAATCATCACAATTTTTAGTCCATGTGTCATAGTCAGTTTTAGTTTAGTATACTTTAGTTGAGAGTTTTACTTCAGTGATTTATTACTATTGTCTCCTATGTAATATTATTTAACAATTACCGAGTAATGTGTATATTGAGTGTGCTCCATTTCCTATTTTGAAATTATTATCTTCTCTTATTTCCGCCTCTGCAATATTTCTCATGGTGTTAGAGAATGAGGATGCATAAGACTCCAAGGAGAGTAGCAGTTGAAATTTGTTTATGTTCATAGAGAAATAGAAAAAGTCGAGAAGAGCTCGAGGACAAGAGTGAAGTGGTAGCCCAGCAGAATGAGTTGTCACGTGACAAGAAGAAGCCAACTGCAATTTTTTTTTAAATTGCAGAGGATACCATGACAATCCCAAAGAATAAGACATGGATCTTAATCACACCCATGTGGAGAGATAAGGTGCAATGAGAGAGACAAACTTCCAAAACTATAATTTTCTTAGGTGAAATTGCATGCTTTTGTGTCAAAAAGTGGGACGACAATACAACACTACAAATTCTGCACGAAAGTCACCATGCAACATTATCCAAGAGACCAAACATGATGCACAAAAAGCCAAAGGATTGAGACATGCTTGACAATTGATTTTCGTTCATCGTTCATTTCCTTCATATGAAAGTCAAAGATTGCTTTTGATTCAAATTTTCTTCGCCCACGATATTGTAAAACTTCCTTTTATAATATATTTGTTAAAAGAGGATATTCAAGTTTCATTTCAAAAACGGGCCACAAAATATGAGTTGTGCTTATGAGAAAGAAATTTTATAAAGTAAAATTCATGGCTTGAGTTTTGTTTTTTATTAAATGGGATACACGAGTGATTTTCTTTTAAACGAAATAGTAAATGTTAATCGTGGAGTTTATTATACGCCTTGAGTTTATTTGAGTGGTGGAGTCTTTGAAGGCACTCCCTCTCACATGTGAAGACTATAGTCTTTCCAACCATTGTTGACTTGTATAAAGATTTGAAGGTAAATCTCTTTAGGATTCCTAAGCTATCATTGTTTCATGACACCACTGTGTTGATCCACAACCAACATTATTATAGACAGAGTTGACAGTTAAATTTGTTTCAAGCTATGAAACAAAGAAGTAGACCCTATTTTAAGTTAATTGTTTTAAGAGTTTGCAAAGGTGTAACTGAGAGCCAAATGTTTTCATTGAAAAGAAGTCATAAGTTTTCATTGCAGAGAAGTCGTTATCTTTGTAGGTTGATATGCTTGCTGCGTTGTAATCAGCCAATGCTCAACAAATGGGAAAATCCAAGACGCTTAAAAATTTGAAGCAACAACAAGAGTTATTTGAGGTTTCTTTGAAAGAGATGGAAGAAAAAAAGAAAAAGAATTCATTCACATTTACAATTATAAAGGGATGCGTAGATGACAACATTCTTCCCCTCATTGCAGATGTTAAGACAAGCAAGGAGGCATGGGATACCCTAGAGAAGATTTTTAGTGTAAGGGAGAGTATTCAAGTTGAAGATGAAGGTGAATCTATAACAAGATGAAAATTTTGATAAATCCCACTTCAAAGTGGATGAAAATGATGATGGTGTATTACCAACTGTAGTGAAAAATCACACATATGCTTGTGAATCCCATTGTGCACAACCACAACTAGATGAATATTTAGTGAATCTAGCGACATAGCTTGCTGATGACATTGAAGTTGCTATTTACACAGTAAATGGTTTGGTCCATCGAACGATTAAGATTGTTGATGTCAAGTATAATAAAAACAATTAGTCAATGATGAGTGGTTACACATGGTGCAACAAAAAAATATCATTGATATGATGTTATTCTGTGAGAGAAGTGACAAAGCAAGAGAAGAAAGCACAAGAGGAGGAAGCTCTGATTACGGAGTAGGAAGAACACAAATTATGTGGTTTTGCATATGTTTTTAAACTTAACCTTGATTTTTGAGTGTGCACATGTTAGTAGCAACTAGGAAGAAACAACAAAATTTGAAGAATAATTTAAATTCCTTGAAGCATGCCTTGCAAAAACATGTTTTGATGAAGTCTACGTAGAAGTTGAAATAATGAATGTTAAAGACAACACGGATGATGAAAACAATAATGAAATTTTCATGTATTGGAGTCCCGAAGAGATGAAATTTTATTCTCATCTTATGTTGCAACAAATTGATGATCAAAACATTAGTGATGAAGAGTACACAATTGAACATGACATGTGGTAGTAGTCCACAGACAAGCATATTTTTGAAGTAGAGGACATGCGTGGACAACCTGAACAAATAATGGAAGATCTACACCAACAAATGAAGAAACAACAAATTGAAACCTAAAACAAAAAGATAAAGCTGAAGTAATTGACGGGATATAGAATCTGGAAGAAAGAAAAGAAAAAAGAAAAAATCTAGCCCAAATGCTAATGTCAAAGTTTTTGTAAGCCTAGTTGAGACTTGGACCAGCATGAATCCTAGTTTAAATTTGTGTGCTTGTAATTAAGGGGGGTTGTTGGAGAAAATCATTCCAACCACCTGCTTCCATCTTCTAGGTTTCACAACTCTCAATCTTGTTGTCATAGTGAGTTTGAGTTTAGTTTAGTTTAGTTGATAGTTTCACTTTAGTAATTTATTTCTATTGCCTCTTATGTAGTATTATTTAATAGTTACTGAGTAATGTGAATATTAAGTCCACTCCATTTTATATTTTGAAATTATTCTCTTTTCTTATTTGCGTCACTGTAATCTTTGTCAGGGTTTGATCTATGGGGTCATAAAGATCAATGTGAATCTTAAGCTAGAGGACAATGTATATAGTATATGTGCTAAAAAGCAAAAGGGTTGCTAAACATTGAAAGGGACAATTCAGAGTTTCCAACTTCTAATTCATGTGTAAGCATAGAATAGATGGAAAAACAAGTCCATAATGGCCATCAATAACCCAAATGGAATTAAGTTATAATGCTATGCGTACCTTTGAAAGCAATACAAGGCACCTAGTCAATATTCCAAAAGTTTGATGAATAGTATAACCATTGATTCTTTATTTGAATACCATATCTCCAACAAATTTAGTTTCATGATTTTTCTCTCTACACCATTTTTTTGGGTCTAAAATTGAAAATTTTCTTTTGAGATATGACAAACCAAACCAAATCCAACATACATTGATGTGTGATATATCCTTATTTTTGGTATTTCTCAAAATGCTTTCTTATGATATCCATGCAAGTTATAATGTCTATGATACTCATCATGTGCTAGACTTAAACATGGGATCTTTGATATTGTCTATGCGTAGAAAAACACTTTACAAACCTCTTTTGTAGAATGGAGATGTAATGATGAGCTGAAATATTTCCTTTTGCTGCAAGATTTGTTGCAGTACCTCCCTTGTCTTCCTAAGATGCTTATGTGTATATAGGTCCTACCCGATATAGATCCTCAACCTCGCATTCGTTTGCATTAAATCAATTATTGTGCATTAATACTAGTCCATACGGAATTTCTAATCCACTATATTTCTTGCAACTCATAGGTTCATAAACCCTTTGTTCGAAACTGCATATGCCCTAAGAGATATTAGAAACATTTTGGAAATAGGGGTGACTAAAGAGGACTCTCCACGAGTTGTAGGTGATCAATCTTTGAAGCAGACAATTATGATTACTGTGTTCATTGAGGAATTTAAAGCATCAAGTTTTTTGTTTTCGCCAACATTGAGATTAGTTTGGACCTAATGTTAATGTTAGATGGACTACACTCTCTATATGTGACAATTATGATTATTGTGTTCATTGAGGAATTTAAAGCATCAAGTTTTTAGTTTTCGCCAACATTGAGATTAGTTTGGACCTAATGTTAATGTTAGATAGACTACACTCTCTATTCACATATGAGATGTTGTCATTAGGTTCTTGCCAAGAGATACTTTCACCAAAATTATGAGAAAATTGTGTTTTTATCTCACATATGCTTCCCACCCTAAACACTTTCCGCAGAAATTAAATTTTAACAACAATTTGATTAATACTAAACCCCAAACAAACTGATTACACCTCGGTGAAGTAACCTACGCAGCGTGAGTTACCTATCAAGCTTCTTATAATATACGACAAAGTATGGAGCCTCCTTGCACATTAACTCTGGAATGAAATTACTGTAATGAATAGGTTGCCTTGAATTGCCGTGACTTCAGCTTGTGTGAGCCAAGACCAAAGTGACAAGGCTTTGCAAGTATTTTATCAAATGTTTTGAGTTGGCATTGGGGTGAATCAGTTGACAATTTCTATCCCTCTCCCATTTGGGAACTCCTTGATCCCACTCGGTGGGAACCCTCGCGATCACAGAAAAATTAAGGGAATGCCCACAAACGACTTGCATTAAAGTCACATATCGAACTTTGCTTGCATCCAATCCTACCATCCCCTCATTTAAAGAAGTCGTATTGTTGTCATCCTATCTGATGCGACTGTCAGTGGTTGCAAGACATGGAGTAGGTGGAAAGACAACTTGATGTCAATGTCTCGCGACCGCTTACGACACTGATGATGCGTTGCAACAATATATTGGTTGCGGGACTTCAAATTATCTCCAGAAAACTGCGTGAGAAACCTTCGCAATCCACCCCTCAATTATGGAATGGTACTTACGTTGGCATGACTTCATGAATTTTAAATAAGCTTTTAAACACATAATATGGCTTTCGAATTAGTTTGGCATGCACTTCTTTGCTTGTCAATTAGTTTGGCATACACTTCTTTATGATAGTATTTGGGTTAAGCTTTTCAAAACAATAAATCTAAAGAAAGCGATAAAAAGGGTTATTTATGAATAGTTTTAATACTATATAATAAAAGAGTGAGACTCGGGACAAGGTATAAAATTGGTAAGGTTTAAATAATTTGGAGTTATTATGGTATGGTTTTTATTATAGGTGTCGTATGTATGGTATTGTATATTTAGTTTTGTTTTGATGTGTGTATTAGTTTATTTTTAATCAAAAATTTATGTTGTTTCTTCATAGTTCAATTTTTGTTATTTTTTATTATTATTTAAATTTATTTATTTGTAAAGTCAATGCTTGAGGTTTTATTAGGGGTTTTTAAGTAATTTCTATTTAGTTACCAATTTTTTGTTTTTTAATTTATTTTCTTTTTATTATTTTTTTTATTTTTTTCTATTTTTATAAACTTTAATTTTTTCTTAGTATTTTCAATTTAAGATAACTTGTTATTATATTAAAAATACATTTTAATAAATTATATATATTGCAAAAAAAGCCATAAATATATATTAAAATATAAACATATATATTAAAGTGTATATATGTTGATATAAATGTGGTCCTGATGATGAACCACACTTGATGGTTCTTATGTGATCTCTACCAAAAAAAACTTTGCTTAGTTCATTATGGATCATAGAAGCTTAAATACAGAAATAAACAATATTAATTAATCATATTTCTTAATTTTGGAGATGACAATTAACAATACAATATTTTGATTGTGAGAATGATTTCAGCAAAATCACATAGAGAATCATTTGTCAACGTGTTTCGAACCAACTAGTGTGGTTCATCGTAAGGACAAGTTGAGGAACAAACCTGAGCTATCAGTTAAATAGAGTATGCAAGTCCTTCAACGACTATATGAACATGCAACGGTTAAAAAGACCCTTAAGAGTTATATAATATATATATATATATATATATATATATATATATATATATATATATATAATTATTATTTAATTATTTATTTATCTATTTATTTATAGTAATATTATTATATTAACTTCAAACTAATATTACTATATTAATTTTAAATTAATATTATTAATAATATGAATATTATTATCAATAATAGACTAGGGTGATTTTTTATTTTTTTTTATTTTTTTACATCAAATTATTAAAATATTGTTATCAATAGTAATATTATTGTGATAACCTTTAGTAATATTATAAGATAATATTAACTCCAAGCTAATATTGTAATATTAATTAACAATTAATATTAATAATATTACTCTGGGGTAAAATAATTTTTTTTTTAATTAATTATTATTTTTTTTTTTTTTTTTTAATATATAAGTGAAATGAATAAAATTGCAATAGTTAATTATTAAAAATCCAAGTCTAGGGGTTGATTCATGGTAGGAATTATTGGGCGATCAGGATGGCAGGAGTTCGAGAGCTTAGGGTTTCAAAAGATCTGTATGGTGCTGCCGCCGCCGACGCAAATCTCATCACGGCCAACGCAAAACTCATCTCCGAGGACGTAGCAAACGCAGGGAATACCCACGCTTCAGATTAACGGAATCGGTCTCATCGCCATGGATCTGGCTCCCCTTCACGGCGGATCGGTCTCTGGTGGCAGCTCGAACATCTTCCAGTTTACGGACGAGCCCACTATGCCTGCACAAGGGCTCCCCATACAGAGTGCAGTCTGTTTTTTATTCAATAGGGCAGGGCAAGGACGATGCAGACTACCTCCGCCCAGATCTGCGAATCAAAATACACAATCAATTTGGTTTTGAGAAATCAAGTAAGCACAAAGGCAAGGGAGCAGCGATCTGGCCGTTAGTGACCGCAGGAACACCAGATCTATTACGGATGCATCCGGATCCGCTACGGCTGCAGCTGGAAAAACCTAGAACCACCATCGTTTCGTCAGATCCGGAGCTCAAACAGATAAATCAGGGTTTGGTTAAGGCGGAACCGGCAGATCTGAAACAAATTTTCATCAGATCGGTAGAAGGCAAACACTACTGTATACAAATCAAGGAAGGGATGGGCGTTCTGGAATTAAAAAAGCAGATCCAGATAAAAATGGGCACTCCGACAATATACCAAAATCTTTTATTTTCAGGACTCTGCATGCAGGACCAACACACCCTCCAGCACTATGGAATAGCAAAAGATTCAACCATCACCCTTAATCTGAGACTTCGAGGCGGATGTCAGGGAAATAGCTCAAAGAATACAGGCTCTTTCCGCGATGCAGTCAAAGGAAAGGAACCACTACAACACAGACCAGCACCCACATCTGAGATTCCAGGGCCCTACATTGTGGAACAGAGGCCAGAACCACCTGAGCTTACAATAACAATGCCGGAGGTAATAGATCTATACTCAGATTTAATTCACAATGCTATTATATGCAGATTTAATGGTTATTGGCCCAAAGCCGATGCACTGCATCAATGGGTTTTCACTTCATGGACACCCAAATGTGAAATATATCTATGCCCTAAAGGGTTCTTCATGGTCAGATTTAACACAGCACAGGAAAGAGACAGTATCATCAATCAGGGGCCATGGTTTTGGGGCAATGCTGGTCTCTTTATCACCCCCTGGTTCCCGGATTTTGATGCCAATACCATGGTAGTTTCGACGACGCCAGTTTGGGTACGGCTACATAACCTCCCACTCCACTTCTGGCATCGGAAAGCATTAACAGCCATTGGGAACTCCTTAGGAAAACACCTTAAAATAGATGAGGACAGAGTTAACCAAGGCATCTTCACATATGCCAGAATATGTGTAGAGGTGGATCTAATTCAAGGACTCCCACATCACATCCTATTGAATTTTAATAATGCACAATGGACGCAACAACTTGATTATGAGTATACGGAATTCAGATGTCGCAGCTGCTTGCAGACAGGGCACCTACAAAGTGCATTTCCACTAGCTAGTAGGGAGTCTAAAGGCAACAAGAATCAACAGAAAAAACCAAAAGGATGGCAGCACACCAAACCACTGGAGGAGGTAGCTCTAAACACGGAACCCACAGACGCACAGAGAAGACAGAAAAAAACGATGGAGGAGAACATCGAAGAGCCCAAATTGGAGACAAATAGCCTGGCACGGCAGCAAGAATTACAGCTGGAAATAAGCGGAGCCAAACGAGCACATAGCTCGGAAGGAACAGACTCGGACAAAGAAAAACCAGTGGACACAGAGGAAAACTACCCAGTGAACACGCAGGAATACTCATAGGCCATCATTGTCCCTCCTTCCGACTCTCAGGGTTGGCGTAGGGTGGAGAAGAAGAAGGGCAGAAAAGCATAGGCTTTGATGTAATTGTACTCTTTTTCCTTTCTCTCTATTTCTTTTTTTCTCACTATTTGCACGTTAGTTATGTAACGTTGCGTTGGGTGCCACGGCACTTGTGCCCATTGGGCAGCTTATGGAAATGCATTATGCATCTGCAATTGTAACTTTTCATTTTTTAAATAAAAGGTTACAGATTTTTCCACTGGAAAAAAAAAAATCCAAGTCTAGGGTAAATAATTAAAAGAGTGATATTATTATTACTAAACCAATGATATCAAGAGAAAACAACGACCAACTAAACAAACCGAGAGGTGTCAGGCGAAGAAGAGGCTAAGGTAAAAGGGCTGGGATCCAACACCTACTAATCTTCCAGTTGTCATCCCTATTAAGATTCAAAGGTATTTTCTCGATCTCAATGGGCTTCCCTCAATTTAAGATGGTGAAATTGCATCACTCTTGTAATAACTTGAGCTTCTTCGATACAGACTTGATGTTTAGTTTTCTCAGCATGCTCAGCCAGGGCTGAGGACTTGGCCCTACCATGCCTCAAGTCTGCTGCGGGCTCACTAATTCTTTGATTAATCGAGCGACCAGTTTCGCCAATGTATGGGGCCCCACAGGAACAAGGAATGACATAGACCCCTTTCATGTCTTTAGGGTTGACAGGATCTTTAACAGATCTAAGCAAGCTACAGATGGTGTTAAGAGGCCTAAAGGTCGAGGGAATATTATGCTTCTTAAGAATCATGGCGATCCTATCAGTGGTTCCTTGGATGTAGGGGAGGTGTACCCCCAGGATCCGGTCCTTAGGATATTTTTGGATAGAGTGCTCCTTTCGGGCCTTGAGGAAGGCTTTCTGACCTAGGTGTCTACTGTAACCATTTTTAATGAAGACATCCAAGAGATGAGCCTTCTCCTTAGGTAAGCTTTTCTCATAAGAGATTCTTAATGCACGCGTAGCCAGCGTGTTGAGAATGCCTAACTTCTGAGCAGGGAAATGATGAGAGCTGGCATGGAGATATTGATCAGTACAAGTCTTTTTTCGAAAAACCAGGTGGGAGAAGGAACCATCAATATTCTTAGAGATGAGAACATCAAGGAAGGGAAGACAACTGTTGACTTCCTTTTCCATAGTGAACTTAATGGCGGAGGATTGTTCATTGAGATGATGGAAGAAGAGATCCAACTCATCATGACCATGAGACCAAACGACACCAGTGTCATCTACAAATCTCTTGCAAAGCTTTGGCAAGAGACGGGTTAAGGACAAGGCTATTTCCTAAGCCCGTCTCTTGCCAAAGCTTTGGAAGAGATTTGTAGATGACACTGGTGTCGTTTGGTCTCATGGTCATGATGAGTTGGATCACTTCTTCCGTCATCTCAATGAACAATCCTCCGCCATTAAGTTCACTATGGATAAGGAAGTCAACGGTTGCCTTCCCTTCCTTGATGTTCTCATCCCTAAGAATATTGATGGTTCCTTCTCCCACCAGGTTTTTCGAAAAAAGACTCATACTGATCAATATCTCCATGCCAACTCTCATCATTTCCCTGCTCAGAAGTTAGGTGTTCTCAACACACTGGCTACTCGTGCATTAAGAATCTCTGATGAGAAAAGCTTAGCTAAGGAGAAGGCTCATCTCCTGGATGTCTTCGTTAAAAATGGTTACAGTAGACACCTAGGTCAGAAAGCCTTCCTCAAGGCCTGGAAGGAGCACTCTATCCAAAAAGATCCTAAAGACCGGATCCTGGGGGTACACCTCCCCTACATCCAAGGAACCACTGATAGGATCACCAGAATTCTTAAGAAGCATAATATTCACTCGACCTTTAGGCCTCTTAACACCATCCGTAGCTCGCTTAGATTTGTTAAAGATCCTGTCGACCCTAAAGACATGAAAGGGGTCTATGTCATTCCTTGTTCCTGTGGGGCCCCATACATTGGTGAAACTGGTCGCTCGATTAATCAAAGGATTAGTGAGCACACAACAGACTTGAGGCATGGTAGGACCAAGTCCTCAGCCCTTGCTGAGCATGCCAATAAAACTAAACATCAAGTCTGTATCGAAGAGGTTCAAATTATCACAAGAGTGACGCAATTTCACCATCGTAAATTGAGGGAAGCCCTTGAGATCGAGAAAAGACCTTTGAATCTCAATAGGGATGATGGCTGGAAGATTAGTAGGTGTTGGATCCTAGCCCTTTTACCTTAGCCTCTTCTTCGCCTGACCCCTCTCGGTTTGTTTAGCTCGTCATTGTTTTCTCTTGATATCATTGGTTTAGTAATAATAATATCACTCTTTTAATTATTCACCCTAGACCTGGATTTTTAATAATTAACTATTGCAATTTTATTCATTTCACTCATATATTAAAGAATAAAAAATAAAAAATAATTAAATAATTAAAAAAATCAACCAAAAAAATATTTTACCCTAGACTAATATTATTAATATTAATTGCTAATTAATATTATAATATTATCTTGGAGTTAATCTTATAATATTACTAAAGGTTATCACAATAATATTATTATTGATAACAATATTTTAATAGTTTGATGTAAAAATAAAAATATAAAAAATTACCCTAATCTATTATTGATAATAATATTTATATTATTAATAATATTAATTTAAAATTAATATAGTAATATTAGCTTGAAGTTAATATAATAATATTACTAATGGTTAATATAATAATATTACTGCAAATAAATACATAAATAAATAATTAAATAATTTAACCATTGCACATTCATATAGTCGTTGAAGGACCTGCATATTCTATTTAACGGATCGCTCAGATTTGTTCCTCAACTTGTCCTGACAATGAACCACTCTAGTTGGTTTGAAACACGTCGACAAATGATTCTCTATGTGATTTTGCTGAAATCATTCTCACAATCAAGTATGCATCAGAGAAGTCTAAACTCTTTAATACAATATTTTATTAGTTGTTATATTTTTATGATAAAATATTTATCTTTATTATTTTTTAATTTAAATATAATATAGTTAAGCTAAACTACACGTACTACTCTATAATTTTTGTTTTTACATAATTTATTAGATTTTTAATAACTCTTTGAATACCTAGCATATAGCTTCGAATACCTAACATACAGATTCTGAATTAGTTTGACATTCTTTATGATAATATCTAGCTTAAGATTTCAAAAAACAATATATTTAAAGAATGTTTAAAACAGTTATGTATAAATAGTTTTAACAATATATAAAAAGGTTATTTATGAATATTTTTAATAATATATAATAAAAGAGTAAGTTGGAATAAAAGGGTAAAATTTGTAAGGTGGAAAAAATTTGTAGTTATAACCCTATGTAAATATAAAATGAAGTCTTGGATTAGTTAAGATAAATTTGCTTGTAATAAGATTGGTGAAAGCTTTTAAAAAAAATACATTTAAAATTTTTAATAAATAATAAAATTTATAAGGTCTAAATAATTCATAATAATAATAATATTAAAGTATATGATTGTTACGTTCAAAGAAATTTTTTTACAAAAAAAGTTAATGATTTCAAATACTATAATAGTATTCAGTATAACTATGTCGAGAAAATTTAACAATAAAGTTAATAAATTAAAAAAAATTAACGTGATTTGGAAAAAAGAATGACTAAAAATAACACAACAGCATATTGAATATTTAAAAAAGACATATTGTTTTTATTTCAAATTTACTTGTTAATATTAATTTCATTTAATATATTTAAAACTACAATACCAAGTATATGCTATAGTTCAAATTTTTTAATAATTTTAATAATTACTAATTTTTGTATGGTCTTTTTTATAAATTAAATCATAGCAATTTTTTAATATATATATATATATATATATATATATATATATATATATATATATATATTAATATTATTGAGAGTTGCAAATGAGCTAGGCTAATCAACTATTTTTTATTTCTTTCTTATTTTCAATCATTTTTATTGTTTATTTATTTTTGTAATAATTATAAAAAATATTATCTTAAATAATTTATTTATATGATACGAGGGTTTTTAAAATATATTGGTATCCCAAAGATAATTTATTTTTGACATGAGCATGTTGTTAAGGTAAAAATAGTTGTTGATGTTAAAAAAAAACATAATCATTATTGGAATGCATGACATTATTTAGAGTTCAAATATTTTTTATATTTAATAATTTCTATAAAATATAAGTAACTCAAAAAAAAAATTTGCTCAAAAGGTGGTTTAGTGTTTATTTTCCTTAAATTGTACAATAGTTACCTCCGAACTAGCATGATTTATCTTCAAATTTACAATTTACCCTTATGTCTACACTACTTTACATTGCTCATAATATTGTTCAATCTTCATTAGTCAACATTTACAATTTGCTCCTATGTCTATGCTACCCTACATTGCTCATAGTATTATTCAATTTGCATTAGTTAAGATTTAGTTTTAGAATAACTCAATAGAAACAAACCAAAATAGGATGTCTAACAAATCTCCCTTTTAAAAGAGAATAATTTAAACAAATATAGGAACATTATTAGTGAGGATCATTTAAAAAACAGATTTAATAAGATGAAGTATTAACAAAAAGGTATAAGTTTTTTGAAGAAGAAATAAAATATGTAATATGCAACTTTAGCTTATAACTTATAAACCTTGTAACTTTATTAACATGACATTAAATAAATTATTAAAAATTTACATTAATTTAATATTTTTACTCTTAATTAAATTTCCCAAAAATTATAATCATAAAATTAGATTGTAATTAATTTATTAAAATGAATATTTATAGAAAAATATAATCTTAATATTTAAATAATTATTCCATAAGGTGTTACCTTCTAAGAAGAAGTCCCTCCCATGGCACTTGTATTGTTGTGAGACATTGATTTTAGTGTTAGATGATTGAAATGATGTATACTATCAGATTCAAAACCAATATTCTTAGTTGTAATTAAGTTAAGTGATAGGTCGGGTATTGTTAGTTACAATTACGTAAAACGATAGGTCACCACTATCGACAAGATGATGGCCACCACTGCATATAGGCTCTTTCTTAGACGTTGCAAGCCTCTTCCTCACCACATTGGTTTTCTTGGTAGGACGCCTCTACAATATGGGTTTGGACGCGCACGTCGTAGAGTCTTTTCCAGTCTTGGATGCCTCTGCAATAGGGGTTTGGATGCATACATCATAGAGGCTATTCTCGTCTTCGAGTATAAAGTGTATAGCTTCAAATATGCACTTGACTATGCGCTGTTTGTTTGTCAGAATTTCAGGAGATCGAGAAAGGTCGGTTTCTACCCAATTGCAAACATAAATTTCACATAGATTGTACTGACATGTGGTTTCATTTATATTCGACTTGCCTAATTTTCATAACGAGCCCTGCAATATGGGATGCACACGTCATACAGTCTTTCCCGGCTTCCAGTATAAAGCGTAGAACTTCAAAGACATGCTCAATTGTGTGTTGTCTATTTGTCAGAATTTTAGGAGATCATGAAAGGTCAGTTTCTACCCAATTGCAATCACAGATTTCACATAGATTGTATTGACATGTGGTTTCATTCGCATTCGACTTGCCCGATTTGCAGAACATGTGTTCAGCCGAAACAGTGGGTAGGTAACAATAATACTATTGAGATTTCCATTAATGTAGAATTGATTTCTTCAAGTAATATGGAATTTGGCATCAATCCAAGACTAGGACTCGCACAAGGGGAAACAAGGTCTCATGAGGTATAAATCACCGAATGAAATACCGTCCACGAGCGAAATGAAGTTGATGTTGGAAACCACCATCAATATGCCTGCGAGGTTTGAAAACGTCTCAAGCAAAAAACAGTCGTGCTTGCCCGATTCTACATCCACGAATTTTTTTCTATTTTTTTTTTAAGACAACTCAAAATCTCGAAGAGTTTCCTACTAAAGAAGAAGTTGAGAATTGCAAAAGAATAAAAATTTATCTTTTATAATACTCCATTTGTGACACCCCGTAGGAATTTTATGAATTCATGTTATAGTTTTAATTTTATTTTTACTTCTTTTTATGAACTCTGAAACTAACTATGGTCTAAGTGAAAGACCGAAGAAGTTTTTGAATATTAAAAAGAGGATTTTTAATATATATAAATGAATACTTGTATAGGATTAGAACTGTACAGTTTGATGTTGTATGGAGAAGAAAACCAAAACAAGAAAAAAAAAAAAACAAGTATACAGTGAAATAACAAACTTTCATATATTGCGAGATGGAATAATCAAATAACCTGTAGAGGAAAATAAAATAATAATTCTATATATGTAAAACCGAGAAAGGGTTCAAAACTATCCATAATTGTGTTATATTAATAGAGTATTTTTTTGTGGAAAAGAAATAGCATCAGGAACAACAAGCATATGGCTCACTGGAGGTAGCTTGGGAGTCATATTTAAACTTTAAATAGCATCTTGGGCAATGAGCGGGACTTGAGTAACCCAAGTCCATTCACGAGCAAATACATACAAATACATACAAGTCAGTTACTCAGTAACTATGTGACCTAGGGGTTATGAGTACTAGTAAATACAACAGAGTTCTGGTTAAGATAGCTTGAAAGAAATAATAAAAAATCTCTTGGAACATTGTACATTTAACTGAGACTAGTCCTGCATGAAAATTTTCCTAAGTAATGACAGTTTTTTCCATTATATACAAAAGAACGAAAAAGAGAATAAATCTTTGTAAAACCAGAGAAAATAAGTGCGAGAAGGGTTAATGAGTGGAATTAAACTGGAAAAGTCTATTACACCTATTTCCATAAATCTTGGTAGAGACAAAACTTTGAATAAGATGATTCCATGTTACAGTAAAATATATAATCCATAACAGAGTTACTCTTAGGTTTTAGCATGAAAATAAAAGAAGAAACCACAGTCACCGCATACAAAATAGGGAAACTTATAATCATTAACAACCCTGTGATACGTTGCAATAAGTAAGAGATGTCCTGAAGATGCATTCTATTTGTCGGAGGAGGAGGAAGTCCTGAAGACACATTCTGCTTGTCGAAGGAGGAGAAAGTTGCAGAGATGGAGCCTCGGTGAGGAAGAAAAAAATGATTAATTGTTTTGAGGTCCAGGGTAAAAGTGGTTACCATAACGAAATCGAAAAAAAAAATCACATCAATGGTTGAGAGCTTTATAGGTGGACGGAAGATGCAGGTCCAATTATCTTGTGATTGGCTTAATAACTAACCTTGTACCAAAAACATCAATTGAGCCCTAGTGTGCCTCCAACTCAGTATTAATTTAATTCTTTTTCTATGTCCATAGTTCTCAGCAAGCAATCATGTAAAACTCACATCAATAGTTGAGATCTTTACATGTGGATGGAGGATGTGGGTCCAATTGTCCTATGATTGGCTTAATAAGTAACCTTGTACCAGAAACATCAATTAACCCTTAATATGATCACGATTGTATTCATGTAATGCATTTGAGTTAGTGCTGCTATAAGATGGATTAGCATCAACAATCTAGAAACAAAAGAAGGAAAATCATGGAGTTGTAGAATATTGGAAAAACAATGTTGGACTATTACTTGATCTATGGAATGTATTCACTCATAATCAAAAGTCAATTTTAATCAATATGCAAACAAGTAGAAGCAACAACATGGGTTTGTAGGATAATAAAAAAACAATAAAAGGGTTGTTATTATTACTATAGTTTTATCATCACTTGAGACCTAACTTGGATAATAGGTATCAGGACCTATTCTCTCATGTTCAAAATCATATTAAATCAAACTTACTAAAGTTTTCAAGAATTTGTTTATGAAATTGAAAAGCTCATGTATGAAGCTTCTTAGTCTGTTTTTCTTATGAATATTCTCATGAATTAATATAGATGAGAGGCTAGAACTTACTTGTAAGGGTTGAGAATACTAGTAGAGATTGAAACATTCATTGAGATTGAAGATGTGTAGCTTGACGTAATTTAGGAGCTAATAGTTTATATTTATATCAACATCCCATTAAAGATTCAAATAGCTCAAACCTAGCGCTATAGAAAATGAATACATAGTAGAAAAATGAACACAATATTTTGAGGGTTGGGGGTATAGTAATATAGATACCAATTCTTACCTTGCAGCACTTGAAATTTTGTAGGTGAGATTTATTTTCAAAAGGTGAAAGATAGGTCCCTGATTAGTCTTTATGTTAATTTTTTTCAAATTTCAACCAATTTAAGAACATTTGTACATCAACTTTCACAAGAGATTTCATTATTTGTAATGTGTTAGAGTCAACTCAGTTTAATGTAGGGTTATGTCTTGAGAAGCCTCCATGATATTTATGCTCTCAAAAGCTACAAATTGTCACAATATTCTACTTCCTTGTTCCCTTCATTAAAATCCAATTCATATTAGATGTGGACCAAATAGTTCTCCATAACAAATCCTGTAAAAATGACCTTTCACTCTCTACTTATATTATAACTTTGCTCATCATCATGCATGTTAAATACATATTTTGAATTACTTTTATGGGATTTTTAGAAGCATAATTTCAATGAATTTTACGAGATTAGTGTGCATTTTATCACATTGAACTGGTATTCCCAGTTGACAAGTTCCCTTGGCCATTTTGGGGTAAGTGTTTTAGTTTATAGTTGCACATCTGTTTCTATGTCAATTTATTGGTCCTTGAAACTCTAATAAACTTGGGGTGAGAAAGCACAATCCTACTATGAGAAAGACTAATATTTATGCTATCTTCTATTATGTGCTTCAAATTATAAAGTAAATTTGTGTATTCGCCAGCAACAAGAGCACTATTATCTCAATTTTATGTAAAAGTATGATGCATCAATGAGGAAATATGTTACGTTGTGACAATATATTGTATTATAGTTAGTTTCAAGTCTATTTATCCATCAATACAAGGTACATTAGTTAGATTTGTCATTTAAATTGATATTTCCAAGGGTCTAAACTAGGTGCAATATATTTCAAAGGTTGTAAAATTATTTTAAATGTTTTATAAACTTTTCTTCTTTTGAAGAGGAGGTAGAGTTGTCTCTTTGATTTATGGCATTGTCATTATCATGTTTTGTTCCTTTGCATTTCTTATTTGGCTTTCCATATTACTGGTATTAAATAATTGAGGTATGGGATCAAAGGATCTATTTCTCAAAGTTTTCCCTCTTGAAAGGAAGCCTGCCTAATAGATATATACTAAAAATAAATTTCTTTCATCTATTCACAAACAAGTCTACCCTTTTAGTTAATGCAAATGCAATCTTAGGATAACTCCACTGGACCAAGTCGCATTACCCAACCAATAAGAACCATGTACATGCAATGATGAATTTGTAGCCAAATCTCAAGGATACTTGTATTAGAAATACCCAAGGATCTACCATCCATCCTCCTTCACACATATAAATCTAACGCTATTTTGATTTGTATCTATGTTTTTCCATGTCCTTCGTTCAGGCCCTTTGTTCAAGTGAGTGAATTTGTTGGAAGAATCTCATCTTTATCTCTACTCAATTATTTGGATTAGTGTGCATTTTATCACAATGAACTAGTATTCCCGGTGGACATATTCCCTTGGCCATCGTGGGGTAAGTGTTTTAGTTTATAGTTGTACATCTATTTCTATGTCAATTTATTGGTCCTTGAAACTTTGATAAACTTGGGGTGAGTGGTTCTTTGGTGTTTTGGTATTTTTTCTTCACTATAATACGGTTGCTCACTTTGGGGAAATAAATGAAGAGAGTCATTATAGTAATGTTTCTTCTCTTTTTCAATTTGAAAATCATGCTTCATACTTTTATTGTTAAATTACTTGGATTGAGATATGTTTTTTCTTGTTGGACAAAGTTCTACAAGCAAACACCACTTTATTTCTTACTATCTTCCTCATGATCCGTGAAGGGTTTCAAGACGGGTAGGATTAAAATATCTCTCACATAGTTACAACCAAAAATATTTACCAATGATAATGTGCTTCTATCCTATAATTTCTTACGATTCCTGGTTTAGGTTTATTGCACAGTTACAAAGTTCACTAATGAAAGTATTATCCTCTCTTCCTTCTCCCTTGTAATTATTTAGGATTATAGGGTTAGGTGATTTTATCTAGAGATTCATGTGTTGTACATGGTGGTGGATGAGTTCATTGAATCTAGGGTCCATTGAATATGGAAATTATGAGAGACTCATGTAAACCAAGTTCAACATCAATGATAGGTTACATATGTTGAGGCCACACAAATTGATGTGCTCGATAAGGTGAGGGTGAAGGATTCATTAGCACTCACTGTGTTTATGGGTGGGTGGAATGAAAGTAGAAGGGATTGAGTATCAACACTAACACTAATATATATAAACCTGAATACAAATTGAGGTGCTTTATTGGGTGATTTTAAATGATTTAAACACTTTTTGTCTGTATTGGTGAATTGAATGTACATTGCACTAGGTATGAATATTAACAAAAATCCATTTAAACCTGGTCTGATATGTATATTTGGGTTGTGAAGAATGTTCAATAATGTGTTAGATGCCCTCCTACCTAATGTAGATAATTTACCACATATCTGTCTTCAAATTGGGGGGAAATATTACATTGGTCCATTTGATGCAATAAAAAATAATCGTAAATATCAACCCCATGAGGCACCCTTTCATGAAGAGCTTCCTAGGCTACCTATGCCCAATTTTTACTACACACTCAAGTATATTGTATTTGAGGTTGCAAAGAATAAAGAAGGATTAACTTGGTCCATAAACCATTCGACACACATATTTCGCTTCTCTGCTTGGAGCTTGATGAATGTTTTAGACACACTGTTTGTTTACACTATCATTTGCAAACATGAGGGGTTCCCTTTCAAGTACCCAAGGAACAATATTTTGTGGGAACATTTTATGGATGCACCTGATGCATAATTGGTTGCAAAACATGAAATTGGGGCTACTACATATACTTATCCAAAGACCCACGCCTTTAATTATCCTAATGGAGATGTGTATAAATGGAAATGCCTCTAAAGATTACTCACAGGTAAATTTGATCTGGAACCATTACCCTATGAGGGTGAAGGGTTCAATGTGCTTAAGGTGATAAAAGGAAAAGGTCTGGTCTGGGATGCAATTGTTAATGAAAATAAGCTCTTGGATTGAGCACTTGGGAAGGAAGTGGCACATGCCTATGGTTTGAGTAGATTGTTTGATTGTATTACATTTAACATTAATATTTATTTTTCATTCAAATTGGGTTATAGTTAGATCACATAATAGATCACATCCTTTATCATCTATACTTTTTCTCCATAAACTTTACCGACTTAGGACGTTTCCTTTGCAACATCTGATATAAATATTAGTACATTATTTATTGACAAAAAATTAATTACAAACTACCATATTTCAAATAGAATGTAATTTTTTAAATTAAAATCAGAAAATTAGATTTTAATTAATCTATTAAAATAAATATTTATGTGAAAAATAATCTTAATAATTAAATGATACAAAATTTATTGAAAAAATTTACATTGCAAAATACGAGTCCACTGGAATATCCATGATTATTTTAACAGATAGTTTTAATTTTGTAAAATATATTCCAATAAAGTTTCAAACAAATCATTACATTTTGTGTATTTTACATTTTTTAATTTACTGAGATTAAAAAATGCATAGTCTATTTAATTTTAATTTTTAACCTTTTCGAGGTATATTTTATGTTTTCTTTGACCATTACATTTCATCTAAACGTACGTACATCTTTTTTTAACAGAGTTTTAATTTTGTAAAATATATTCCAGTAAAGTTTCAAACAAATCATTACATCTTATGTATTTTACATTTCTTAATTTACTGAGATTAAAAAATGCATGGTCTATTTAATTTTAATTTTTAACCTCTTCGAGGTATATTTGATGTTCTCTTTACGCTTTACATTTTATCTAAACGTCCGTACATCTTCGAGAGACTCTTGCTTGTTACTTTATCTATTTAGGTGATTCATAAATACGTAATCTTAATAAAAAAATTGTGCTGATAAAAAGATGAATCTACAGTGTTAGAATTATCTATATGCGTTGGACAACTTGGCTAAACCGATTGACAGAGTTTTCTCGCTGAAAAACTGAAAATAAGTACCCGCTCATTTAGTAGCCATTGGCAAACCATATAAATTTGATGACCCCGCTCAGACAACTATTAATCTTGTACTAGAGATTGTTGTTCACACTCGCACATGCGACGAACCAATCATCTCCCAATCAAACGACCTTATTATCTGGAGCGATACCTGATCAGTACGGCCTTCTCGCTGAGATTTCTTTGCTCTGCAAAATAATTCATTTACCCATCTGCCGTGGCCATGATAAAGTTGGGCTGCACGGCTAACTGTATTGTTTTTGGAGTATTTAGGGTTTTGTTGCAGAAACCTTGCATTCATACAACTCACATCTTTGGGGTAAATATTGATTTCTACATCTTTGGGTAAATTACTCGGGCCTTTGCAGTTTTAATTTGTTTTTCGTGGATGTTCTGGAACGAATTCCCTAGGGGTGAAGGGTTAGGCATGTGTGAAACGAAGACAAACAGTATGCGTGCACCATCATGTAATAATCACATCACAAGGATGAGATTTCTTATTGGAATAAGAATCCCAGGTTTGTGTGGGTATATCTGTAGTCTATTGATACATAAAAGAGAAACAAAGTCCACTAAAATTCCCGAACTTCTAATATACTAACAGAAAATTGGGAATATTAATGAACCTTGGTTCTCTCTTATATATATGTCAGTGGACGACTATTATATCACAGCATTTTGGTATTCTTATTTTATCAATTCACAGATCTCCTCTCCGTCTTTGATTATTACATGATGGTGCAGGAATGCTGTTTCTCTTCGCTCCATACAAACAAAACCTCAGCAACAGCACGGGGATGATGGTATCGTCGCCACAACTTTTGTCGTCTATTTCAACAAGCTCAAGCCCAGCGTAGCCAACTCTGTCATTGCGCAGTTTAACTTTCTGGGTATGGATGATGTATCAATTTTGTAACCCAGAGTTAGGGTAATATTGCATAAACATGTAGCTAGTTAACAATTATGGGATAGTTTTTAAATACAACAATTATTTAAATGAAATGATTTATGAAATGTTTTGTGGGTTTTGCTGATGGATGAAGTGTTTACTTAGAAAAAGAAAATTTCTGAATCTTAAAAATATATAACTAATTGTGGAAATCTATCAAATGTTGTAAATAATTTGTAATTCATACCATCTTTTTTTTAATTTTCTAGTGAATACATTAGTTTTTAATATTTTAGTAAATACATTAGTTATATCATGATGGGTACTCAACCTAAAATACATTTCTTCTATTATATTATGATTTGTATTAAACATATTAAATTAATTTTTCTTAATTGAATTTTTCTTTTATAAAATAATGTTAAGTTTCAATGTATTTTAATTTTACATGATAAGTTGGATTTTGTTTTATTTGCTTTGAATTGGAATTGAGGCACTTTATTGTTCGGGTTACTTTTTACTTTTCTCTTATGTCTTTGGCTATGTATTTTTACCAATTTTATATTCAATTTCACTTTGTTGTTGCTTTCTATTCCAAGATACAATTCTAAACCTCTCATTGAATGCATTTTTGTGATTGATTTTCTATGATCTAGACACCTATCCCATTAGAATTTGAATAACTTACTAAGTCAACATTCAATTATGGCTTGCATGTGGTTTAGGAAGAATTAACCAAATAATGATTATGCAATATTTGTTAGGGTAAATCTGATTTGTTGAAATACTTAAAATCATTAAATCCACAATAATAGATTAGGACACATGGTTTGATAACCAGTGATATTCAAACCCATAAATTACATGTGTTGAAGTCTTTAAAAAACTTGGGGATTCTCATTGTAAAGTTCATTAATATTAAAATCGGGAACGTTAATGAACCTCGGCTCTCTTTTTTATCTCAATGGACAACTCTTATATGATCAAACTTCGGTATTTTTAATTTATAAGTTCAAAGATCTCCTCCGTTTCTGATTATTACATAATGATGCAGGAATCCTATCTGTCTTCGCTCCATAAAGACCAAACCTCAGCAACTGCACAAGGATGATGGTATCGTGGCCATGGTTTTTGTTGTCTGTTTAAGAAACCCAAGCCATCGTGGACAGCTGTGTCATTGCACAGTTTAACATCCTGGTTATGGATGACAGTATAGTCGTCATTGTAGCAATTTTGTAACCAAGAGTTAAGACTCAATAGTAATATTCCAAAAGTAAAAAATAATATAAACGTAACATGCGCATTGGATAGGTTTCAAATAGAACAATTATTTATATGTAATTATGTAAATAGTTTGTAATAAGTACCATTTTTCCCGGCAGTAGATTAGTGAATATATATATTAGTTATATTATGATTTACATTAAACATATCCAATCAATTTTTTCCTTGATTAAATTTTTCATTCACAAAATAATGTTCAGTTTTAACGTCTTTTAATTTTGTATAATAAGTTCGATTATGTTCATTGAACTTAGATTGTAACATTTTATTGTTTTAGTTACGTTTTTTTTTCTCTTAGGTATTTAACCATGTGATTTAGACAAATGGAATGACTGCACAAGTTTTATTTTCAATTTTATCTAGTTATTTCTTACAACTTTAAGTTACAATTTTAGATCTGGCTAGATGTATATTTTATGATTGATTTTCTATCATTTAAATAACCTATTTAATTAGAATAACCTATCCACTCAACATTTAGTTATTAGTATATTTGATAGTTCTTTTTAAGCACCTTTCCAATGGCTCTCATGTGGTTGAGGGATCAATTGAACAAGTGATGAATATGTAGTATCACATTTGTTAGGGTAAACTTGATTTGGTGAAAGAATCGAAGTTGTTAGGTCCATAGTGATGGTTTAGGGCACATGGTTTTGGTATCTAGTTGTATTAGCGCCCATGGATTACTTGTGTTGAAGTCTTCAAAGGGCTTTGGGATTCTCTATTGTAATGTGCCTGATTTGAATGGAAGGGAGGCATGATGTTGGAGGGATTCGGTCATGTTAAGTCAAAGAACGATTTAGTTTAAGCCATAAGATAATAATAGATCTATTAGCTAGTAGTTTGTTTTACTTGTTGTTATTGTTATTGTTTTTTTATTTCGTATTGTTATAGTATTATTAGAGCCAATGGATTGTGATCTGTAGAACGAGGTGTTCATTGGAAATGCTTCGACATTGTATGTTGATGTTGAAGATACTGACACTTTCCTAGGTTCATGGGTTCTTGTAATGCACATATTGGCCACTAAAGGGACCATATTTAACTCGGAAAGTATTCTAGCATCAACACTCAAGACAACCTTTCAAGCAGCCAATAATCAAGAGAAGAGCCAAACGTCAAAATTTTATATGGCAACTTATCTTCTTTATGCAGTTTGTGCAACGTGTGAATTCGAGAGATGGAATTTGAAATGAAACCCATAGATACCATAACCTATACATATTTATTAGAAAACCTTTTGGAACCTAGGGTATAAAGGTTTTGTTAGAAACCAAGATAATACTGAGAGGTCAGGGGTGAATCAATAATGTAGCAATTTTACTAATTCAAAAATTCTTTTTACTTTGTGTGAGAAACATAAGATAGTGAAGGACACTTTCAATAATAAATATGATAAACAACTACTTCAACAATCAATGGAACATTCAAGAACGAATAATTTCAGAAACTACTTCTCCATTTTATTCATAGGGTAAGTTACAACTTGCAAATACAATGCTTTGGTTATAACAAGTAGGAAGCTACAACTTCCTAATTTATCGGTTGTAAATAAATAGAGCTACAACCCCAATTATTCTCTAGAACCCACTGAAAGGAGCACCAGCCCTTGATCAGCAAGCTACAACTCACTTTATAATTTCATTATTCCATCCTTCATCCATTTTCCCACTAGGATCAATGATTTCCTTCTCTCCTTTCAGAACAAACAATTTATGTCAGTCACCTCTGAACAAAACCTAGATCAATCACCATACCAACACCTCACTAAACCATAAGCTTTGTGTAAAAAAATATTGTTCTTCCATTAATTTTGATCAAGAGTGCTTATAAAGAATTTCGCTCAATATTTTGGGCATCCTTTTATTTTATTTGATTGTTGCATGATTGCTTATTTTTTTTCCTTTGTCATATTCATATCAATTGTCTGCACCTATTCACTGAGTTCTCAGACATTAACCAACATTTTCTGCCAGTTGAATTGATTTTATTTGAAGCTTTTAACTAATCTAGACTTTTACAGGTTTTAGAAATGCTTATTCTATTTTTAGTTTCAATTAAGCTTGGCTTGGCTTCCAAATTTACTGCCAAACTATCATTTCCCCCAAATTTGGGCTTAAGCCCCATTCACTAGCTCCTTTTCTGCCATAAGGTCAGGTCTTTACAACCACTGTCTTAGGCCCTAGGCACTCTAGGAGCCTATTTCCTTTGCTAATGACTCCATGTCATTAGTCACACCTCTATGTGAGGCGACCAAGGAATAATGCTTAGTTGCTTCCAAAAAAGTTTGCGACTGTTTATATACTCTGCCCCCATTTCTAACCTATGGCATAGTTTCTGGTGCAGGCGCTTAGCCCGTAGCCCTTAACATCCCGACACATTCACTTATGTGCACCATAGTTCACCTATAGGGGTCATACCTCTGGGTTGACGTGTCTCGTGGGGACCACCCAACACTCTCTCTATTGGATGTCGCTCATTACCTACGAGATGATGTCACCATGATGTCACTCCTTCTACGTGTCGACCTGTGAGTGGTGACACATGTCACTTAGAAAAGGGCCTTTCGGGTGCCAAAAATTGTTGAATCTGCCTGCCACATGTCCATGCTGACTCCACCCTCTGACGTCATCCAAGAAAATCACGTGTTGTTTTCTGCCCTAGTGGCGGAGAGAGAAAAGGTCCTCCATACATTTTTTTGTGACCATTTTCTTTGTTATTTAATTTATCGACTTACCCACCATTTTCTTTTTTTTTCGTTGGGTTGACACTCCTCTGCTCTACCTTCTTTGTTATCCTATCGAGATAAATCTCCGGGCTCACCCTTTGCAGGCTTAAATGATGGAGTGGGCCTCCTTGTGCTCCCTTTACATCGGTTCGTTGCCTTAGCTTGCATTTCCTTACGCTTACCTCCCGATGCTTAGTTGTCTGCTTCTCCAAACAAACCTCCG
Organism: Pinus tabuliformis; assembly: GCA_031772625.1. NCBI lineage: Eukaryota > Viridiplantae > Streptophyta > Pinopsida > Pinales > Pinaceae > Pinus > Pinus tabuliformis. The sequence goes on from CM062818.1 coordinate 371,819,308, forward strand.
AGGTACACCTATCAGGGTATTACCACTAGGTGGGCTCCACCCGCTTAGTCCCCATTGGAAAGTGTGCAACTGTTGTGTCACAACTCTTTCCTCCCGGTTTCTTATACTTGGGCACCAAAACATTCTGTCAGGGTGTATCTATCAGGGTAATCTTGTCAGGTGGGCTCCCCTTATGGTCGAACCTGCTACTGCCACATCTGCCCGGAGCTCTCAGTTAGAGGCTTCATTGGTCTTGGTGTTGAGTTTGGCATTTAAGTGAACTTTGGTTATGCGCCAAAGGCTCCTACACACTCTTTAACTCTACTATAAAGGCCTTGGGGTCATAGAACTTTCATTGGCTCTAAATTTTGATCTAGGAGGCATTTTTAGGACTTCCATATAGCATTGGAAAGCTTATTACAGATCTCTATCCATATGGGTGGATTACACCTACACTTTATGTGATCTAGGGCTCCAAACCTGACTCCAAATATGCTACATTAATTCTGATCTTTTACCCTTCTTCTATGCCTGGAACCTACTCCTTAAGGTATTTTTTTGACACCTGTGCCTCCTATTGCCACCTGCCATCACTGAACACTTTGTTTCCATAACCTTGTTGCCATCAATGGCAGCATATCTCAATAGGTTCGTATGAGGCAACTCCAAAATATTTCATTTCTCTTCTGTATCAGGCACGCTTTGGCAATGACCCACCTTGCATGTCAGAAAGAGCCCGAAATACCCTCATTGAGGTTATACACTAGTTCTCTATTATAGAAGAAACATACATTAGAGTTTTAGGTGCTTATAAACCTCCTCATGCCCTCCCAACAATGGTGACTGATATATTACTTCTATAGGAAGTTTTCTACCAATTAACCACTCGCCAATCAAAGACATTAGCAAAAGGGAAGAAGGGATCATGGCCTACGTTCCCCTCAACGATACAAAAGGTTTATGTTTTGTTGATTTTAAATTTTGAAAGTATGATCCAATGGGTGTTGCATATACACATTCTAAGGCAGTTGCCTTTGCATGGTCCTATAAACATTTTAAAGCGAGTGAAGAACATAAGGTAATAAAACTTTATAATGTGTGCAGGGAAATAGATGATCTAGGTGGATATTAGTGGCCACTTGCCAAGTCCACTTGGAGCCCCACCATTGTTTCTTTCAGCTTTTTAGTTTCCTTAATTGTAGCATAGTTTACTATTTTTAGCAGTTTTTTGGGTCATGAACTTTCGGAGCCATTTTGAAGCCCTAAACGACGTTTTTTAGGAAAACTCAGAGCAACATGGGTCCATAGACCGATGTTTCTCTTCCCAAAGTTGTAGTTCTCGGATAGATATTTCTAACGAGATATTGTGCGCGTCAAATAGATATCATATGCCAAAGTTACAACCCCGGGAAGTTGATGTACCAATTTACCCAAACGGGGCCCACAGTTTGGTGTTTCATCTTTTAGGGTTAGGTTTTTGGATGTTTATAGTTTTCCATTGTTTCTCAATAATAAATAGGCCTTCGAGCCTCATTGTAACATAGTTCAGAGGCATGTAGCCGCCACATCTATTCTCGGAGATAAGCTACCGTCGCCCTAGCTGGCTTATTTCCATCGCTATTTGTAAGCATATTTCAGTATTTTACATTAATGAAATGAAGTATTATTTCCACTGCATCTCTATGTTTATGGTTATCTCAGTGACTTGTTGCATTCTTGTTTAAATCTGGATCAGTGGTATCAGAGCGGTCTACTTTTTCTTTGTTTTTCTTTGCATGTCTCCAACAAGATTGAGATATAAGGAGTTAGGGCTTGAGTTGGTCAAACCTTTGCAAGACCAACCTCGCAAATCCTGACAACCTCCCATGGTGGACGAAAAGAAATACGGGGGGGTAGGAGATCCTATCAAAATCTTGCTTGAAGAAGCCCTCGAGTGACAAAGGAACATGATGATGGACAACTTTTCCCAGATCCTTCAGCAGCTACCCAGGGGCGACGCATCGGCTTCCAACAGCTACTCTGGAAACACCACATCATTTAAGGTACAAGTTAATTTTGAAATCCCCATATTCGAGGGTTAGATAGACGCATAGGTCGTTGTTAAATGATTAAATCTACGAGAGGGTTATTTTTTCATTCACGATTTTTTGAGTCGGGAAAAGATTATTTTCGCTCTTCTCAAAGTGGCCCCCCATGTCAAGGACTGGTGGGAAACCTACTGCGAGTAGAAGGATGAAAGTACAGGCTCACTATTTATAGCTGCACCCACTTGGGATTAATTTTGGGGTGCCATCAAGGAGTAGTACTACCCTGTTGGAAGCTATGAGGATCAATACATAAAGTGGACCATGCTGTGGCAGGGGAGGGACCAAGATGTGCCGAAGTTTACCAATATTTTCCATACCCTTCGCACAAAGTTTGGTATCAAGGATTCAGAGTAGAATTTAGTACTCAAATACTACGGCTGCCTACACAAGTACATTAAGGAAGAAATGGAATTCCTAAGCATCCCCTCGCTTAGCATGACATACCAATATGCCGTCAAGGTCGAGAAAAAATTTAAACAGAAGAAGCGAGACTTTGGATCTGTAAATTCAAAGCAAGGGAAAGGTTCCCCCAAATCGTAGAACAAAGGACAAAGCTAAGGTGGGGTGGCCCAAGACAACCCACCAAAGTTGTAAGCAAAGAACAACGTCGTGAAGCTGAAAAAGGACACGGGCAAGTGGTGTGAGTTCCATAAGAGCTCCACCCACAACACAAGTGAGTGTCGGGCCAAGCAGTCACCGGTGGTCGAGCTAAAGGTTTCAGAATCAGATGCATGTTCCAACTCTGAGTCAAAACCTGACAAGGGGAATGACAAAGGGAAGTATATTATTGATGCAGAGCCCAATGCTATCGTTTCCATCACGAAGATACAGAAGGAGGAACCGAAGATCCAGAGGAGGAGGAGTGTCTCTTCCACTCCTAGATGTGGGTAAAGGGCTCCTCACTACAAAGGTCATGAAGCAGCTAGGCTTACAGACCATAGCACATCCAAAACCATACACCATCGGGTGGCTTCAGCAAGGATGGGATCTTCGCATGAGCTACGAATGTTGCCTTCCAGAGAACATCAAGCCCTTCACAGATGAGGTATTGTGTCACATTGATCCCCTTGAAGTTTGTGATGTATTATTAGGACAACCATACTTGTGGAAGCGACATCCTGTGTATGAATCAAGGCCCCTTGCTGTTATTGTTACTTTGGGAAATAAGTTGTACAAGATACCAAAGGTAGCACTGCCTACCGCTATCTCTTTGGTTACTACAAAACAATGCAATAAGCTCATTTCCAAAATTGAGAAATTTGTTTTCCTAATGATACACCCTCAAGGAAAGAAGAAGATTGTGGCCACGACCTCTAGACAGGGCCCCTCCGCACGACAACTACAGATGGACAAGGTCATGGAAGAGTACGAGGACATCTCCACCTCCCTCGTAGGGGTTCCTCTACATTTTCAGGTCAAGCACTCCATTGATCTCACTCCAGGTGTGTCGCTACCCAATGGACCAATCTATCAGCGCTCTGTTCTGGAGAACGACGAAATCAAGAGGCAGATTCAGGAGCTACTATAGAAAGGTCACATCTGTCCGAGTTCATCGCCCTGTAGGAGCCCGGTCGTGTTGGTACAGAAGAAGGATGGGACTTGGAGACTCTATATTAACTATCGGGCACTGAACAAGATCACTGTCTGTAATAGGTACCCGATCCCACGGATTGATGACCTCCTAGACCAATTGAAGGGGGAAAAATATTTCAGCAAGATTGACTTGAAGTTAGGATATAACTAGGTAGCAATTGAACCCTCCGATGTGTGGAAGACTACCTTCAAAGCCAAGGAGGGCCTTTTCTAATGGTTGGTTATGCCTTTCAGATTGAGGAATTCTCCTGCAACCTTCATGAGACTAATGGATGACATCTTGCCGCCATTCACCAACTCATTTGTGGTGGTATACTTGGATGACATCCTGATCTTCAGCCAGAGTTGGGAAGAGCACCTCCACGACATCCGACAAGTTCTCCAAACACTGCGAAAATGCAAGTTATGTGCCAATTTGGAGAAATCAACTTTTGGCATGACCCAAGTTCAGTATCTGGGATACATTATTGATGAACAGGGGGTGCATGTGGATCTAGCCAAGATCCAAGTTGTTTGGGATTGACCATCTCCAACCACTATGATAGAGCTCTATAGCTTTCTAGGTCATGCCAACTTCTACCGTAGGTTCGTGTTGGGATTTTCTCATATCACTTGACCCTTGAGTCAAGTCACCAAGGGAGGAGCAAAAGAAAAATTATTTTGGTCTGAATCTCAATAGAAGGCATTCACAGAGTTGAAATATCATCTCTGCATGGCACCAGTGCTCGCATTACTAGATTTGCAACAACCATTTGAGGTCAAGACAGATGCCTCTGACTATGCTATTGGGGCAGTCCTTACTCAACACGGGCATCCAGTGGCATATCATAGTGAGACACTTTCAGATATAGTCCGAAAGTATCCAACTTATGACAAAGAGATGTATTCCATTGTGCAGGCCTGTCGAGAATGGAAGCATTACATTTTGGGGAAGGGAATGGTCATCCACACAGACCACTGACCCTTGCAGTTCATACAGACCCAAGGGAAATTGCAAAACGATCACCATTAGAAGTGGTCCACATACCTGCAACAGTTCCATTTGAATAGCAAGTATAAGAAGGTAAACACCAATAATGTTGCAAATTACCTTAATCAACCACCAATCATGGAGTTAACCACCGTGCTCAACTCTTGTGGGCACGAGACTTTTGATTGGCCACTTCTCTATAAAAGTGACATAGAATTCAGCCACGCATACCAGACACACTTGGAGGGTTAGCATGTTCTAGATTTCCACCTCCAGGATGCACTGTTATGCCACATGGGTCACCTTTGTGTTCCTTCAAGCGAGCGTGCCAAGATGATTTGGGAAGCACACTACAGTCGAGATGCTGGGCATTTCGGGGTCGAGAAAATGATGGTAGTACTGTAGAAGTATTTCTATTGGCCGAATCTTTGACAGGATGTCGGGAAGTACATTAGATCATGCACTGCCTGCACCATTGCCAAACAGACCATTAAGAAGCAAGGCCTCTATACCTCGCTTCCTACCCCTAGTCGACCTTAGGAATCCATCTCCATGGATTACATGTCAGGCCTTCCTTCCACTAAGCATGGAAATGACTGTTTTTTTGTGGTCATTGACAAGTTCTCGAAGATGGCCATGATGGTGGCCTGTAAGAAGAATATCACAGTAGAAGCCACTGCTAAACTCTTCTTTGAACGAGTGTGGGTACAGTTTGGGATACCACAGTCTATCATCTCATATCGGGACAGCAGGTTCCTCAGTACATTTTGGTCCAATCTCTGGTCGATGCTGGACACCAAACTCACTAAGTCCATAGCCTTCCATCCTCAAACTGATGGCTAGACAAAGGTTGTCAACAAGATGATCGTAAACATTTTGTGCATGTACAACTCAAAGCATCCACGCACATGGGACGAGAGCCTCCCCTATGTTTAACACAGCTACAACCAGGCTCTTCATAGCTCGACTGGCCACAGCCCTTTTCAGGTGGGCTTGGGATTCCAACCACTATGTCCCATTGATGTGGCCATGCCATTTACAGCTACTCACATAGATTCAGCTCATGTCCAGTCTGAAATAGATAAGGCAACCAGCTTCATTGAGCACATCCAACATATTCACCAGCAGGTCCATGACATTATGGAGAAATCAAATGCCAAGTACAAGCAGCGACATGATCAACATCGGTTGCCGCACAAGTTTCAAGTGGGTGACAAAGTCTGGTTGCATTTGCAAAAGGAACACCTTATCGGAGCCTATCAGAAGCTTACACCACTCCGATATGGTCCTTACACCATTACCAAGGTTGTGGGAGACAATGCATTTGAGCTTAACATTCCCCCATTCATTGGCCTACACCCAATGTTCAATGCGGACTGCCTTCGGCCATACTTTCCACCATTACTAGATACATCCGACATTGCAGAACAACTCACACCCACAGAGTTAAATCCAAATTGCATGGGACAAGCTGCAACCGATCGGGTCATTGACACATAGATCAAGCACACTCACCAACAGAATATCCAACTATAACGAGTTTTCAAAGTGGGCCAACTCCTTCACCAGGGCAAATGGCTCACCAGGGACCAAGTTCAGCAAAAGTTTCCTCATGTCATGGAGGAACTCAACGCAATGGGGACCATTGATTCCTAAGGGGGGAGGAATGATCTAGGTGGATATTGGTGGCCACCTTCCAAGTCCACTTGGGCCCCCACCATTGTTTCTTTCATCTTTTCAGTTTCCTTAATTGTAGTACAATTTACTATTTTTAGTAGTTTTTCAGGTCCTGAACTTCCAGAGCCATTTTAAGGCCCTAAACAACATTTTCTGGGAAAACTGGGAGCAACATGGGTCCATGGATGAATGTTTCTCTTCCCAAAGTTGTAGTTCTCAGATAGATCTTTCTAACGAGATATTGTCCGCGTTAAACGGAGATCATATGCCAAAGTTACGACCTTGGGATGTTGATGTACCAATTTACCGAAACGGGGCCCATAGTTTTGCGTTTCATCTTCTAGGGTTAGGTTTTTGGATGTTTATGGTTTTCCATTGTTTCTCAACTATAAATAGGCTTCGATCCTCATTGTAACACAATTCAGAGGCATGTAGCCCCCACATCTCTTCTCAGAGATAAGCTACCATCGCCCTAGCTAGTTTATTTCCATTGTTGTTTGTAAGCATATTTCAGTATTTTACATTAATGAAATGAAGTATTATTTCCGCTGCATCTCTATGTTTATGATTATATCTATGATTTGTTGCGTTCCTGTTTAAATCCGGATCAATAGGGGAAAATGAGTGACAAGAGGAAGAGGGAGAGAAATTGGATGATGAGTATAGGGAAAGCATGAGTATTGAGGATAGAAGAGATTTTCTTAAAATAAATAAGGGACATGAAGACAAAAACATGAAACAAAAGAAGAAGAAATTCTATTAGTAAGAGAAAATCCAACATTAACAGAATGAGGGACAACATGATGGAGAAGAAGACTTTGAAGGAACAAGTGCAAAAATATCCTGAAAGAAACAAGAAATGAAAAATAAAAAGAGAAGAGGAGTTTCACAAGAAAGAGGAAGGTTTATCGAGGAAACAAGAGGAGTAAAAGTGGGTGAAATTAGAAGAAGAAGACTGATATAGAAAAGAAGCAGAGGAAAAACACGAGAAGAGGAACAAAAGAGAAAGCCAGCAAAAGAAGAAATGCAAAAAAAACAAGAAGGAAAGGAACCCAAAAGGAAAATTAAGAAAGAACAAAGGAGGAAGGCCAAAGAAGAAAAGAGGTTGAGAGAATAAGTATAGACCAAAAGGAAACAAGAATCTCTAGAAAAACAAACCAAGTAGGATCTTCTTTGGGAACAAAAGATCAAAGTGACAAACGGTCAACAACCACAAGGGCCTGAGATGCGGCTAAATATGCCTCCTTTGGATATCCCACCATCTACTCCAATTACTGGTGGATGCTTCCCACTTCAAGAATTGGGTATCCAACAACAAGAAGAAGAAGAGGTATTGGATATTACGAGGATCACTTTCAATCAGATTCAATGCAAGATAATGCAAGATATATAAAAGTGTTATGTGAAGAATCCAACCAAGCCTATATAGGTGGTCACAGAAAAAGATATCTTCATAAACACCACCATGAACTAAGAAACAATTGCCTCCATTGAGATTGCATTTGTGATAGCCACAATGATGAATGTGACAAGACTAAAAAAACAGGTTGCCAATCTACAAGGCAAACTTGTTGCCTCTAAGAAAAGTGTTGCACAACTATGAAAGGAGAACCATGCCTTTCTATTTCCATTCACACAGAAAATAGTCACATGTATATTCAAGAAGAGGTAACAATATTGGGAGATTCCATGGACTTGGTTTACTGAGAAATGATGAAACTACATCATGTTATATCATAGTTCCCATATATGCATGCATAATCTAAGGATAGAGGAGTGATGCTTAAACTAGCCACTGTAACCATCAACAACATGCATAAGTTGACCATTGAATATCTAGATGCACCTAAAGAAATTCCAAAGAAAGATTGGATAACAACAGAAAATGATAAGGTTTCAATTGGCATCAAGGTTTATTCACATGATAAGTTGGCGAAAGATTTGGACAAGGTAATAGCCTCATACAAACACTTACATAGTGGGCTAGAATCTCTTATTCAAGTGAATAAATTTCCTTCTATTCGTTCACTCAGAAATATAAAGATGCAAGAATAAATCAAACAAGTAATTAAAGCATTTCTGAGCCCCTTCAAACAAGTTGCTACTAAAGAATATTTGCAAGTTACTAAGGAGAAAAGTACTCAATATGTAGTAAATTTTGTAAGGATATACACGAAGTTGTTGACTTTATCAAATCAAGTGAAAGGGAATAATTCCACTCTATTTCTAAATGCCCTGGAATGTATTCACATGCATGGGGATGAATTACAAGAAAAGTTCATTGGTGTTGTAAAGGATTGCAAGCTTTGGCGGACCTATCTAGTACAAGAATTACATTTGGATGTCCTAGAAATTTCTATCTCTAGATTAGTAAATTGAGAGTGTTTCATTTCTTTCATGTAATACGTTAATAGTAGAATAGAGATTAAAGTAGATAGTCATGTAGGAATATAAAAGGTCATAGGGTAACTCAAAACTCATATGGGTAGGTGGAAGGTCACCCCATTTTCTATAAATATACCATTATGACTCAATACAAAGGACTTTTAATTTTGGACAGTTTTGGTGCACATTGTTTTGGGAACTAATAGACCTATGGTGAATACAAGTGGTGATTTTTTACTTCCACTTTTAGATGTCATGGATTCTTCATGTGATAATGCTATGAGTATCTCATCTTTTCAATCTCTTTAAGTTCAAGGTTTGTTATTCTCTGATGTGTCATCAATAATTGTTGGATTTCTCTTGCGATGATCAAATGGTATGTGTGTGTGTATTTATGCTTATTTAAGTAAGTTGTTTTATTGATTTAGGCATACATCATGTATTGAGTTGTGAAATGTATGTGATTTCACAATTTTTTTGGATATGAATTTACTTATAATAAATGCACTTATCTTTATAAGGTACATGGGTTTTATTTGAAGTTTTTCTAACACTGCTTCTCCTAAGATTCATGTAAATATTACTTGGTCATTGTTATATGTATAACATTTCACATGTTTAGAACCTATAAATCACTCGTTTACATTTTTTAAGTGTTTTATTTGTTCTCTAATGATTTTTGTTTGTTTTTCCAAAGCAAACTAATAACCAATGTGATGGAAGTAGGGCCTACATACCAAATGTGACTCCTAAAAAAACGGTGTAGAGTCTAGTTGGGATTATACCCCAGGGATATTCCTTTTCTATCGGTGGAACATCCTAGCTCATCAAAATTGCCTTACACAATAATAAAGGTTGTGAGTGAAATTATTTTGAATTGATCATTCCACCTTTCTTTGGATTACACCCAATATTTAATGCAGAGCCGCTTCGACCATATTTTACACATTTCTTGGACACCTCAGAGGTAGTCTAGTAGTTGGTCCCCATAAAACCCAACCCTGACTACATTTAATAGGTTATAGTGGATCAAATCATGGACACAAGACAAAGGGTACCCACCAGAAACACAAATAAATCCACTAAATTGTTAAAATAGGGAAGCTTCATTATCAAGGAATATTGCTCACTAGGAGGGAAACTCAATAGAAATTCCCCCATCTGATGAGGGAGCATGACACAATGCTGATTATTTCTTCCTATTAAGTGGGGAGCACTAATCTGGGTGAACATGATTGGCCACGCACCTCTTCCATTGTCTCAATGGTTCTTTATCTTCTTAGGATTTTTTCTATGATTTTTGGTTCCCAAACTTATAGGGCCCTTTTGATGCCCTAAACAATGCTTTATGGAAAATTTGGGGGCCCTAATAGAAATTTTTTCTCCTTTGATTGTTATTTTCAGTGAGATATCATGCACCCCAAATGGATATTGTATCCAAGCGTTACACCCTTGAGAAACTACTGTACCAACTCAACACCCAGGGTCGATAACCCTTTTGGTGATTCATCATGTATGGATAGGATTTTATGCCTCTATCATTCTTTCTTTATATTAATATGTCATACTTTCAACTTAGTGTACTAGCATTTGTGAATGTGCATAGATACCATATCTCTCTGTTCAGAGATAGCTAACACTATTCTAGACAGTTTTTGTTCTACACTATTCAGTCATTTGATTTATTAATAGAAATTGGGTGTTCACCATATTACTGTAATATCTACTATATTTAACTATTTGTGTTCCATTTATTTTTATGCATTTAATTTTATTCCTTATACAACCTAGAACATGTATGCTTTGGCCAATGCAATAATACATTCTAAATATTTTTTCATCTCTTCTTTATTGGTCATGTTGGTTGTAATAGACCTAGTAAAAATTCCATGTAATAAAAGTAAATAAAGGAAAAATAATAACCATAGATGATGCAACATTTATTCCAAGTTGAATGTTGGGCAGAGTACTAGTGATGAGGATCACTTGTGATTGTTTGTGACTAAGGAAATTGGCAAAGGAAATGGCTAAGGCTTTGGAAAGGTAAAATATATTTTTGGCATATTTATTTATGAAAATAATGGAAATTAGGAGAGAAAGGAGGTGAAAGGTCATAGGTTTCCTGTGATTTGGAAAAAGAAGGAAAATAATGGAAAATGAAGAAAATAGAGGCGTTACCCATGAAAAGGCTTCTAAGGATCAATTGGTAACCTTTTTTCAATTCAGTGTTGGATCTCTCTCTCACATTATTCTCTCTCTCATACTCTTTGAGAATTAAAGTTTTCTTGGAGCACTCTTGGTGGGTGTGGCATACTTGGATTCTTGGAGAAAGAAGCAAAAGGAAGAGAAGGAAAGCATAGGAGGGAATCAGGATTAGTAGCTACATCAAATTTTCTTGTAGGTACTGAGTTTCATGTATGATTTCTTCACTAGTTTTGGCATGGACGGAATATGCATGCAGATTTTTGGTTGTGATTTGACATTGGCATGGAGGATGGTTAGGATTGATAATGGATTGCGTAGCCTTTCAATTTATTGAATAGCCATGGTGATTGTGGGTTTACTTTCATATTTTGTATTTGATTGGTTCTCATGTTTCCTTAGCTTGGGTTGAGTTACTAGTTCCTAGATCCTTGGTTGGAAAAATGCTCTAGAGCCTTGTAACAACTTGGGTTGAGTTACTAGTCCTATAGCCTTGGTTGGAAAAATGCTCTGGAGCCCTTGGTGGGTTGAGTTACTAGTCCTAGAGCCTTGGTTGGACAAATGCTTTGGAGCCCGACGGAAACTATGGTTTGAGTTACTAGTCGTGGAGCCTTGGTTGAAACAAATGCTCTAGAGCCCAACGGAAACTATGGTTTGATTTACTAGTCATGGAGCCTTGGTTGAAGCAAACACTCTGGAGCCCTTGGTGGCTAGGATAGAGACCGATTCAATGATGGTTTTGTGATGTCTGATCGTGAGGTCGAATCACTATTTGATTGTTTGAGGTGGATGGCCTCTGGAAGATGTAGGAATTTACAGGGTAAGTTCCTCAGACAGAACAACAAAGGACACCGCCCACAAACAAATCACAGATCAATACACCAATATTGTTGACATGGTTAAAACCCTCAAAGAGGGAAATAGTCCACGGCCTGAGCCAATTCGGCCACTTCAGGCAATTTATTAATAACAGAATGAAAATTTACATAAGCTTCTCTCATGAACGATTAGCCTACAAATCAACATCCATGCTCTTTAAATAGAGATCATGGACCAATTGGGTGTTAAGCCACGGATCAAGTGTAGATAATACCGAGGAGAGAATGAACCATCGGATCACTACATATCGTGACCATCAAATTGTAAGTTATAAAAGTACATAGTAAAGAAACACCCTTTACCTAACTCTACACTAGACCAAGTTATACTTAACTATTTCCTATGTGTTGGAATATCCTAACATCCCCCCTTAAGAACAACTTGGGATACGATTGAAGGACGTACAAATATGACATAATAGGAGAAGGAAGGAGGCATTAGAGCCTATCCCCCCTTAGTGACAACTTCCTGAACTCCAACCATAAATCGAAGTTTAGTAAACTTCGCCTCTGTGAGAGCCTTTGTAAAGATGTCTGCAACTTGATCATCTATTGAACAATATTGCACTTCAAGAACATGGTCGTGAATGAGCTTTTTGATGAAGTGCATGTGCAGTTCAATGTCTTTGTTGCGCTGATGTTGGACTGGATCTTTTCATAGTTGAATGGCATTTTGATTACCACACCAAAGTGTAGTCGGATGCTGCTGCTAAAAGCCAAACTTTGACATGATCTGACGAAGCCACAAGGCTTCCTTACTAGCTTCTACAGCACCATGATACTTTGCTTCTGCTAAAGAAATAGAAATGAAACTTAATTTCTTGCAAGCCCATGTAATAGGTCCTAAAACAAGAGTGAACACATAACATTTAGTAGATTTCCGATCATCAGGGTCACTTGCCCAATCAGAATCAGTGAAACCAACGAATAGAGGAGATGCTTCTACACTATAATAAATCCTAAACTAAACTGTACCTCGAACATAACGAAGTATTATTTTAGCTACTTTCCAATTACTTTCATGTGGGTTTTACATAAACTGAGTAATAAGACCAACAAAGGAAAGGTCAAGACGAGTATAAGTTAGATAAAAAAGTTTTCCTACAAGTTGACAGTATAAGGTAGCATCAACTTCAAGGGAAGTACAAGTGACTGAAAGTTTATCTCTAGACCGAAAGGGAGAAGGGGCTAGCTTACAGTGTTCCATGTGAAAATAACGTAGAAGATCACATGCATACTTGGACTAGGAAATGGAAATACCTTCCTTGGATTGCAAGACTTGAAGACCAGGAAAATAATGCAAGTGTCCTAAGTCTATCATTTCAAACTTTTTTTTAAGGCTGGACTTCACATGGTTTAGAAGGTTGGGATCACTACCATTAAGGATAAGATCATCAACATAAAGAACAAGAATGATAAGAGACTTGCCCACTTTCTTGGTGTAGACAGTATTATCAGAATGACATCTAGAAAATCCAGTTCCTAAAAGAAAGTTATCCATTTTGGCATACCAAGCCCAAGGGGCTTGCTTGATACCATAAAGGGATTTCTTAAGCTAACATACAAGCTGGAGTTTGTATGTATAAAGCCAATAGGTTGTTCCATATATATTTCTTCATGCAAGTCCCCATGCAAGAAGGCAGATTTAACATCCATTTGAAGGACTTCCCATTTGAAAGAGGTAGCAGGGGAAGGAACAAGGCAGATAGAGTTCATTTTGGCAACAGGAGAGAAGGTTTCAGTATAGTTAATGCCTTCAACTTGTGAAAAAACCTTAGCAATAAGACGAGCTTTATGTTTATCAACTTTTCCATCTGGTCCATACTTGGTTCTGTAAACCCATTTGCATCTAACAAGTTTTCGTCCCTTTGGAAGGGGAACAAGATCCCATGTATCATTTGCCAATAATGAACGATATTCTTCATTCATAGTTGTGTCCCACTCTGTATGGCCTGAAGCTTCTGCAAAGATGCTAGCATCATAATTAGTTGAAGCTTGAGCTAGTAAAGAAGAGGATCTATCGAACTGAGAACGTGTATGTCGTTGATCTGTAAGACACCGGCAAGAGCACTTGCTTTATCCCGAGTAGCATGGACCCATTTTAGAAGCTGAGGAGCTGAAGGATGATCCTGAGAAGGTGGGGGATGATTTTCATCCTCGCTGTCATCATTTGAAGAAGAAATATTTTCATAAGTAGAAGGGACGAAGAGAGGTGGCACATCCGCCAAACTAGGCTCGTAGGCCAATATATTTTCAGCAAACTTTACATCTCTTCTAATGATAACATCTTTGGACTTAAGTGGAATAAGTCTATATCATTTGACATCTTTAGAATATCCAACAGAAATACTTTTTTCACTCTTAAGTTCTAAAGCTTTATGTTTCTCATCTGGAATATGGGCCCATGCTTCACTTCCAAAAACACGAAAGTGACTTACATCTGGTTTAACTAACCTCCATGCTGCTTCTAGAGTGATATTCTTTAAAACCTTGGTAGGAGTGCGATTTATTATGTAATTTGCACAGTTAATTGCTTCTGCCCAAAAATTAAGACTAAGTCCTTTAGATTGAAGCATATAATTAGACATTTCCTTTAAGGTGTGATTCTTCCTTTCAGCTACACCATTTTTTTGTGTAGAGTATTTGGAACAATATGTTGCATTTGAATTCCATTCTCAGTCCAAAAGTTGATGAATTCGTTGTTAACATATTCTTTGCCATTATCAGATCTTAGCTTAAGAATTTGATGTCCAAATTGTTTTTCAACAAAGGCCTTAAAGGCCAAGAACATGTTAAATACTTCACTCTTGAGTTTTAAGAAGTATACCCAAGTGTGTCTGGAGAAATTATCAATGCAAGTTAAGAAATACTTGTGGCCAAAGAATGAAACAACTAGAAGTGGACCACATAAATCACTATGTACAAGCTGTAAAGGGGCTGAGGCATGCCAAGAGGCACGTTTTTCAAAACTATCCCGATGATGTTTTCCGAGTACACATCCGGAACAAGCACCATCTCTGCAAGATACCATTGGAATACCTGTCAACGTATTTTCTTTACTTAGATTCTGAAGGGAGCGATAGTTTAAGTGACCAAATCGCTCATGCCAAAGTTTGCTCATTTCATCATTATGAGCAACAAATACCAAGGGAAGATTTGATGACCCAGAGTTGTTAAAATTATTCAACCTTGTAGAATCATGAGCAATGCCAGTAACTAAAAACTATCTAGGATCTCTTAGGTCCTTAATTACAACATCGTGAGGTGAAAACTCAACGATTTTACCTTGACCTAAATGAGTTATCTAATATATAGATAGAAGATTGTAGGATAAGGTTGGAACACATAATACATCATTGAATTGACCATTGTCTATATGAATAGTTCCAGTCCCTACAACACTAAGATATCTATCATCACCAACATATATATTTTTGGTGTTACAATCATTTAAAGAAGAAAACATGGTTGTGTTTTTGGCCATGTGATAAGAAGCTCCAGAATCAATAAGCCACTCATGAGAATGAGAAGAAGAAGATACATTTAGTGCATATCTAGACCAGGATGCTTGACAACCACATGTAGAAAGTGCTATTCCTGAAGATGAAGTAGAAGTTTTTGAGTGCTCCAAATGGATGTTATGCTTCTTCATTGTTGTTTCCAAGGCTTCCATCTTCTTAAAGCACTTGGATTCTAAGTGGCCATCTCTCTTACAAAAGTGGCAATGTCTATCAGGCTTCTTCCCTTTGTTTTTATTTGCGTTATCATTTTTTTGAAATGATTTTTCATTTTGAGACTGAAATTTCTTAGGACCCTTGTTTGGTTTAGGACCATTCTTTTTAGGATACAACTTCTTAGGATTCTTTGAATTTGGTTGTTGCTGGGTGGCTAAGGCTTTCTTAAAAGAGTTTCCAAAATTAAGAAGACCAAGATGTAAGAGTCTTTCTTGTTTTCTTATTAAAGAATCACAAAAGGCATCAAAGGAAGGGGACTTGTAGTCTTGTCCTTGAGAAATGAAGGCTTCTCTTTTAGAATGGAAGGTGGAAACAAACACAGAGTAGGTTGGTCCCAACTTAGTAAGAATGGAATAGATAAGGTTACCATCTTCTTTCTTAACCTTAACACCTTCCAAGAGAAGTCTAAGGGTCTTGAAATTGGACAAAAAATATTCAATGGAAGAAAAATTATTGGGGTCCAATGTAAGAAACACATTTTCGAGTTGATGGGCTCTAAGTTCATTTTTAATTCCAAAAACTTTAGTGATATGTTTCATTGCTTCATTAGGAGTATCAAGTTTTCCAATATGGAATCTAAGGTGTAGAGAAATAGACATCCCTATCAACCCACGTGCTTGATCTTGCATATTTTCCCATTTGGCTGCCTTATCTTCATCTTTTGGTTTGTGTTACACCAGAAAATGTCACCATGACTATTTGCAGTTTGTATGGCTCCATCACCTGTCATACTATCCTCCTTGGCAAGTCTCATGCCTCTGCTTTCCATGTCAAACTCAAAGAAAGAGAGAAAAGTCATTTAAAGTCAAGTTATCTCTGGTACGCAGTTTCTCTCAACCTTACCTGCGGGTACGCAATCCAAGTTCACAATACCTGCGTACTTGTACGCTCTGTCTGTAAAGCAATGGGTGCATACTCCTGTAAAGGTCAATAAGCGCAAGTTTCACTCCAAAAAAGTTACTTGTGGTTATTTCTAGAGCATTCTAGAAGCTTGTTTGACGTGTATGGAGCGCCTCCAGATGGTTCATGTATCCCTATAGAAGAGGAACTTATCCCATCAAGAGGGGAGCTAACCCACCCAAAAGAGGGGCTTATCCCATTAATGGTGGACCTGATTAACTTCCTCTACAGCACTATAAATACATGCCTTGGACCAGAGGGAGGGGAGGTTGAAAGCTGAACATTCCTAAGGGTAGATGCTGCTGGAATTAGGACTTCCTTGTATAAGCTTGTGAGGAGAGATTACCATCTTTACTTGTTGTATTTGGAAGTGGGTGAGCTGATCAGAGTAAAGGAGGACTCTTGTGGACCCTGGGAGGAACTTGCACAACACCAAGGCTCAGGTTGTAATGGTTTCTTTTGTTACCTTTTAATACAAGTAAGTCCATTCTTCTCAACAATTTGTTATTTATGAGTTGTTTCATATACTCCTTGGTCTATATGTTAAATGTGTTTTATTTTATGTGATATTCAGGTGCTATTTAATCGTTTGATTGTTAGTGAATGCAAGTTTCGAAGAGAAGGAGGAGCTCATCCAGATCAACAAAGTTGGACTACTACAACAACGTTGGGTTATAGGTAAGATCTAAAACACTTGATTTCACATTGTATAAATGCATATTTAGAGAAGGATTGCTCCTATTTGTCTTGTTTGTCACTAGAAAGTCTTAGACTTCTAGGGAGGTCGGTTGTGTCCACACCGTCGACTCTTTCTGCGTGACAAAATGGCGACTCCACTGGGGAATCCATGAATGTGCTTGAGTTCTTTTTGATTTAATATTTTGGTCTGAGAAAAAGCGCTTGCTTTCTGATTTTTGGCTGTCTAACTGTGTGTTTGGGTGGGTTAGCTTAGGGTTAAATTAGATTTTTAGTTTTCTTAGCTTTGCCAGCAGTACGCAGGGTTTGAGTTCAGCACAGTGCGTACTTGTACGCACTGTGACTGTGTGCACAGAGCGTACCCGCACCTGTGTAAACAGGTCACCTGCGTACCCCTGTCAAATTTGAGAAAATCTCAATTTTTGCTTTTTGCTCTTTAAATTTTTGTTTTTAATTTGTTTTTACTACCCAGATCCATTAGTTTACTGTCAAAGATCTTCACCTGGACTTGTTCCATTAGTGTCGAGAGTTTTGGTAGAATTCATAGGGATTTTGCCTTAGGGTTTGATTTTTAACTGGTCCTGTAGTGACTTTGGCGTTAGAGGTTGTCAAACTTTGGATCTCCTTGGTTTTGTTCAACCCTCTTAGGAGTCGGGCCTGTTATCAAATTCACCCTTGTGAGAGACCTACCTTTGTGTCTTCTTTTTGCGAATCTCGAAAACGTTTATTGATTGAACTTTGAATTTTATTTTTTAAACAAAAGAATAAAAAGATTTTGATTTTGTTTTTTATGATCAGTTTATGATTCTGCATGGATTGATCCTTAGTTACATTTTGACTGAGTAAAACATCCGGGAATCATCCTTGTAGGATTTTGTCCTCATTAGTTTTACTTTTAGGTGAATTTCCCTTTAATTTTCTTTTGAGTGATTTTGGTTTGATTGCCTTAGATTTGTTAAATTTGATTTTCGATAAATAGTTTTACATGCTTGATTAATATAGGAAAAATACAAAAGATTCTTTGAAAACAAGTTTGCTTTGGTAGCATTTGTAGTCTTTTGAAGAAAAGGAAATTTCGTGAATAATTAGTGGTCATGAGTTGCATGTTTTGAAAAGATAAAGAGAATTGTTTCTTTGATTGTCTTTGTTAAGAAAGTTGTTTTCTATAAAATTTGCATTCTCTCAACTCTCTTAGCTAGGAGATTCATTGAAAAAGGAAAGTAGTGTAAATCATCTTAGGTGCATCTTTGTAGTGGTTGAGAGTCGAGTCTACACACCACCAGTTTCATCTCCACTACCTTTTGTCTTAAAGAAAAACCATAAAATTAACGCTTAAAGTAAAATCGACTTAGTAACTTTTTATTTACTAGGGCTCTGAAACACCAATATAGATCAGGCTAGTGTCTTGGAGTAGGAGAGTAATTAACTCTCCAAGACAGCAAAACCAAACAAGTAGTTGATCTTGTGGTAGGATAAATCCAACTGTTTCATTTATACTCTGGGAAAGCTCCTCTTAAAGGAGAAGCACGAGCTCGTGTCTGAACCAGTGAGGGGATCAATCCTCCCTCGTTGGGAACGACGCCAGACACGCACGTATTACAAACGGTAAACCTCGGATTAACCATTGTCGAGGAGCCAGGGGTCACTTGTCGGTAAACCTTGGATTATTGTCAAGGAGCCGGCAAGGGGATTGAGCTTGATACTCTGCCCTTGCATGATGTCGGAGTGTAGACTGTTCCCCTAGGTGTATTTGTTGCTGTTGGTAACCTTAGTGACCATTATCTTTAGGATTCTACCCGAGGTGACGGTGGAGAGAAGATCCCACTGTACCTGGAGCAGACGTCGGCTAGACTCACTTGGATTTTCCGGGGGGTTCACTTCACTCGAGACAGTTAAAGTGGAGGAACTTGTGCTGGTCTATTCATTAAGCAGGTTGCCGGGGTAACTGTTCCACCCACCACTTCTGTACTGAATTCGGCGATGTTGGGCTTCACCACCAACTAGTGTTTTCGGTCCGGAAGGCTAGTGTTTGTGCATGGTTTGACGCCCTAGATTCTTTAGGCGTGTGATTCAAATTTGTTTAGTTCTTTAGAGACTTTAGGTGGTTTGCTTTGAGATTTTACTTTGTTTGCGTGTGCAGTAGTTAAAAGTTTTTAGCTGTGGCGGAATTACCGAGACAGTCCCATAGACTTCGGGGCCAGTCTACTGAGATTGTTTCCGTGGCCGAATTGTTGAGGAGATCCCGTAGACTTCGGGGTGAGCCTCCTCGAGACGACCCGAGTAATCTAGAAGGTTTGAAAGTCCTCGTAACTCCTCCTAGTGGCAGTAGAGTAGGTTCACTTGAAGAAGGAGAGTCTTCGTTGGTAGTCCATCCAGATTACCAAAGTCTAGAAACAGGTTACAATCCTGAAGCTGTTGCAGTTTCTGAGCTTGCTGGTAGTTTTTCATCTACTAGTGATATAGGCGAAGAACCTGAAATATCTGAACCTGTTACTCCAACTTATAGTGTTCCTGATTCACCTAGGGTAGAAAGAGTCATAACCGAAAATCTTCCTTCTGGTTTGTTAGCTATTGAAGAACTTACTCCAGAAGAAGAAATAGGCCCTGTTCTTGAAGATCAACCTACTCTTGATCTAAGAGAGCGTGAATCTATCTTTTACAGTCCACCTAGAAGTACTACTTGGTACCTTTCGTTAACTAATTATTTAGACAACTCAGGGATAGGTTTTTCTCCACCTCGTACTCCTTATCCACCCAGAGGTATTTATACTCCTGTAAATATGTCTAGTCAGTCGTCCGTGTCTACTCAACCCCCTGAATCTTTCTTGTATGGTGGTCCTTCTGTTCCTACTGGGTATCAATCACTTTCTGGTACCTTTGCGGGAGCATCTCCTCAACCCATTGGACATGGGTCATTAGCTGGAAATAATGGTAATAGACCGTTGGGTGTAGGAGACGTTTATATGATGTCAGGTTCAATTCCCGGTTCTCAACCTCAAGGTGGTCAATTACCGCCTGGGGGGCAGCCTCAATTAACGCCTGGGGGGCAACCTCAAGGTACACAAGTTGCGGCTGGGGGGAAACCTGAAGGACAGTATGTACCTATGGTGCAATACGTTCCTCAAGGTCAACCCCAACCTCAATATGTACCCCAAGGTCAACCTCAGTATCAATTTATGCATCAAGGTCAACCCCAGTATCAGTACTTACCTCAAGGGTATCTACCCCAAGGTCAGTACTCGAGTCAAGGTTATCAACCGCCTCAAGGTCAATCTTACGTTCAAGGTACGGGAAATGTTCCCTTCAATTATCAATCCTACCCTCAACCTGGTTACGGATCTCAGTATCCTCAACCTGTTACGGGTCAATACCCCAGAATGATAGTGTGGGATCCATCACAAGGTCAACAGGTGTTGCAGCCAAGTATACAGTTGTTACCTCAAACTGGACAACCTGTAGTTTCTGGTCCACCCCAGCAACCACAACCTGTCCAGTCAAATGTTCAAACTTCTGTAACTTCGGTAGTTACTCAGCCGCCAATCGCACCTAGTACTCCATCTCAAACGGTTGCTGCAACTACCGCAACATCTACCGCACTTACTTCTGGAGTATCGACAGCTCCAGTTTCTACTGTCTCTGCAACCACCCCTCAGACATCTTTACCGTTGTCCGGATCTACGATTCAAACCACGGTCTAGATGCCTGTAAGGCAGCCTGGTTTAAGTACTGTTGTAACAAGTCAACCACAATTTACTTATCAACAGTACCAGTGACAGTACCAATTCGGTCTTGCTGTCCAACAACCGGTTTACCAGTGTCAACCGTATCCTGGGTACACTTATCAACAACCTCAACAACCCCAGTATGGTCCGGTTAATCTTGGTTTTCTAGGAGGATATAATATCCCGAACACGATTCCTGTTCCAAGTTATCCTGGATATCCTCCTCCTGGGACTGGTCTTGTGACCCAGAGTTTTAGAGATCCTAACCGGCAATTGCCGTTTATCGCAACTTTGGATTTACCCGACTTGACGCGCCTAACGAACGATCCAATAAATTATCTTCCGTTCTGGCCGCCAATGCCAAATAAGTTGCCCAGTGATATACCCAAGTTCGAAGGTAAGTCTGGAGAGGATCCATCAAATCACGTGATGACTTACCACCTCTGGTGTGCTTCGAATTCTATCTCGGATGATTCGATCCGTTTACGTCTTTTCCAGCATACGCTCATTGGTCTCGCGGCCAAGTGGTACATTGAGTTACCACGGGCCTCTTTTTATAACTTTAGCCAGTTAGCTACCTCGTTCCTAACTCATTTTTAGTTGTCGGTCAGATACGATAATGGTACTGAGTTATTAACTTCATTAAAACAATCGACGTCCACTTATATTTATGATCATATCCATGAATGGAGACGTCGAAGACGTTTAGTGAAAGTTTTTATCCCGGACCAAATCTTAGCTGAATTGTTTGTTAAATCATTATTACCGAAGATTACTGAAGATGTAGCTAAGGCCGGAGTAGTTACTGAGGAGCAAGTCATTGCTCAAGCCCAGTACCTTGACTTAGTTTACACTCAGTCGGGTACGTTGCACGAGAAGATCCCAGATCTTCCTAAGTCGAATCAAATCGCTGCTGCTCCTTCAGGGTCTCATGCTGCTGATGGCATGATTGGTACGGTGAACACTAAAAGTAAGAAGAAATCCTCAAAGAATTCTTCTCCAATCATAACCTTACCAGACTCCCCGACAGGAGAGTCTTCTCCTGAAATTACCGCCGACGTTCACGCTGTAGAGTCATCTACGGCTAAATCAAAAAATGGTGGTAAAAAGAAAGGCAAGAAGAAGGATAAAGCAGACAAGGCTCCAAAGGAGAAAAAAGAGAAGTCGGAATCTAACGACGAGAAGCGCAAACCTCGCTATCCTTGTTTAATTTGTGAAGAAGATCATTTCACAAGAGATTGCCCTCATCGGGCAGAGGTTGTGAAAATCGTTAAAGGTTCCCCAACTCCTGTTGTTTTGAAAGATCCATTTCCAAAGCAGGAGAGTAAGATGATAGGTTCTTCCTCGAGTGCCAGTGAAGAACCCATATTGATGATGTCTCATGTACGGATTGCGACTCGATCACACGATTATGGTAGTAAGAGTCCTGTTGATGGCAAAGAAGCAGAATCTTCTCATTCTAATCCATCAACCTCAGCTCCCGGTTCCGATCCACTACAGATCGAGAAACCTAACCCGAACTTGGTAATCAAACCGCCCGCCAAGGGTATACTTCGAAAGTCTGCTTTCAATCCACATGCGAGAGCAGCTCAGAATTATAACATTGTTGAGGACTTAGCTGTTTCACCCTCAGCAATGTCGGCTTTAGAAGTGCTGCAATCATGCCCAGCACAACGAAAATTACTTTTGTCGGCTATAGGAGCTGTTGATATTCAGGACCCGAACCTGATAATCTTTGATCTAGAAAATAGTACACCGCGTCTCCCTCATCAGATGGCTTTCCAGATCCCAGTGATAGTCAAAAACAGGCCTATTCATCGGACTGTAATTGATGAAGGAGCTTCTACGTGTATTATGTCGATTCAATGTTGGAGATCGCTTGGTTCTCCTTCATTGAACCAATCCCCGACGATTCTTAAGGCCTTTGATGGTCGTGGGTTCCATCCGTTTGGCATTCTACAGGATTTTCCTATAGGGGTTGAAGAAAAAACCGTTAGTCTGGATGTGGAGGTGGTTGATGCCCCTCTAGACTACAACCTTCTCTTGGGTCGAAGTTGCTCTTACGCTATGACAGCGATCGTCTCATCGGTCTTCAGAGTTATAAAGTTTCCACATAATGGCAAGATCGTGACAATAGACCAGCTGGCTTTCTTTTCATCCGACCCAGCCTCTTCAGAGAGTATCTAGCATGTCGGTAAAATGACTATCCCTTATAGGGATGTTGGCGTAGGGTTAGTTAAAGATTCCGGTTTACTGGGAACTTTTCCTTTTCCTCCAATCAACGCAGACCCTTCATTCGCTTCCATTCATATGGTTACTTCAGACACTATTATTTATGATGATCCTTGGATTGTCCCATCTGAATATGAGATAGACTCATTCGGTGATGCTATGCCTTTGAGTCCATATGAAATTGCTTATGAAGCCGTGCAGTCTTTTACCGACCCGTGTTCAACCCAAATCGACCAAATGAATGTGGTCCGTGAGGAATCACTTTTCACATCAACCTCAGAACGGATAGTGTTTCCCGAAGTTGTGTCATCTGATGAGCAACTTCGCGAAATCCTAAGTGTAGATGATCTACCATGGGAAGATCTCCATCATAGATCTTCGTTTTTACCTGAGGGTGATGGCTTTGAAAAAGATTTTTCATCCATTTTTACGACTGAATATGTTAAGGACGCTCAGAATCCCATGAAACATCATGATTCAGAGTTGAATTTGGGAAACATTTCCCAAACAATTGCCATTGACATTTCAGTCAAAACTGGAATTATTGAGAACATTCATATAGGTGCCTCGTGTACAAATGACGAAATTCAAACATACAAGGCCCTATTTCAAGAATTCCGCGACGTGTTTGCCTGGTCCTATGAGGAAATGCCAGGAATTGATCCCTCTATTGTTGTTCATGAAATCAAGACTTACCCGGACGCTAAGCCCGTTCGGCAACGTCTGCGTCAGATACACCCTAGGAAAGCGGCTGCAATTAAAGCAGAAGTTGAGAAGCTGTTGAAAGCAGGTTTCATTTATCCGATCCCGTTAACGGATTGGGTATCGAATATTGTTCCGGTTAACAAGAAACAGGGAACAATAAGAATCTGCATCGACTATAGGGATATTAATCATGCTTGTCCAAAAGACAACTATCCCATGCCCTATATCGATCAAATAATTGATGATTGTGCCGGCAGTGAAATATTTTCCTTTATGGATGGTTTTTCCGGTTACAACCAAATCAATATTCTACCTGCCGATCAACCAAAAACGGCTTTCATTTGTCCTTGGGGGACATTTGCTTATTGCAAATTACCTTTTGGACTTAAGAATGCCAGAGCCACTTTCCAACGGGCAATGTCTTATGCGTTTCATGACATCAAGCACATTGTGCAGCCGTACCTCGATGATTTGCCTGCTCATTCTTTACATCGAGATGATCACCTTGTCCACTTACGAGCTATTTTTATGAGGTTTCGGCATTATCGAATTCGGTTGAACCCACACAAATGTGTCTTCTGCATAGAAGTGGGACGATTGCTAGGATTTGTCGTTTCAAAAGCCGGTATCTGCGTCGATCCCTCGAAGGTAGAAGCTATCATCAAATTGCCTCCTCCTTCGAGTTTGCGCCAACTCCAAAGTTTGCAGGGGAAAGCAAACTTTTTACGTCGATTCATTCCTAACTACGCCGAGGTTACAAAGGGTTTCACCCGGTTGTTAAAACAAAATGCTCAATTCTCTTGGGATGAGATAGCTCAGAAATCTTTCGATGCACTTAAGCACGCATTGACCCATGCACTGTTGTTGCATCCTCCCAACTACAACCAAGATTACTTTTTGTATCTCGCCGCCTCCCACTCCACCATTGGAATGGTCTTAGTTCAGGAAGATGAATTCGGAACGGAACATGTGATATATTACCTTAGTTGGACGTTAAATCCAACCGAGCTAAAGTACTCACATGTGGAAAAATTGGCACTGGCAGCCGTTCAAGCTGTCCAGCGTTTTCATCACTACATTCTTCTCCGTAAAACTATAGTGATTTCGGATTGCAACCCTATGATCTATATTCTAAGTAAACAATTGCTAGGGGGCAAGTACTCCAAATGGATTGTTATCCTGCAGGAGTTCGATTTGGAGTTCAAAAAGTCCAAATCTAAGAAATCCTTAGTCTTTGCCGAGTTAATGTGTGATTTCCCGCGTGCTGACACGGAAACAGTGGCAGAGGAATCCATAGCGGACGAATCTTTGTTTCTTATCAGCACTTTAGATCCGTGGTATGGGGATATAATCATTTATCTCCAAACCCAATCCTTTGGGCCCGAAGCTTCTAAGACGGAACGTCGGAAAATTCGATTCTAGTCCCAACAATACAAAATAATTGGAGATACTCTTTATCGTCATGGGGCGGACTTGGTTTTCCGACGTTGCTTAACTCACGAAGAGGCAGAAAGGGTTTTGAATGACTGTCACTCTGGGGCATGTGGCGGTCATATGTCTGGGTATGCCACAGCTCAGAAGGTGTTGCGTGCTGGCTATTTCTGGTCGTCCATGTTTAAAGATTGTATCATTGCGGTCCGAAAATGCCACAACTGTCAAGTGTTTGATCGCAAGATGCGCGCACCACCAGCTCCTCTCCACCCTATAATTGCCGTTGGTCCTTTTGCTAAATGGGGTATCGACTTTATTACTTGTAACCCTCACTCGGCCGGGGGGCATGCGTATATCATCCTTGCGGTTGATTATTTTACTAAGTGGGCCGAGGCGATGCCTACATTCGAGGCAGATGGCAAGACTGCTGCAGTTTTCGTATTCAATCACATTATTGCTAGGTTTGGTGTCCCACAAGCGATAATCACTGACCATGGGCGCCATTTTCGAAACATTATGATGACAGAGCTTACAGGCCAGCTTGGTTTGTGCCACGATAGCTCAACACCTTATTATCCACAAGCCAACGGTCTGGTTGAGTCCATCAACAAAGTTTTGGTCATCATGATCCGGCGAATCATTGGCATTCATCGGTCGAATTGGCACAACATGTTATTTTCCGCGCTGTGGGCATATCGAACTTCGGTGAAAACATCAACAGGGTTCACTCCTTTCCAACTAGTTTATGGTTTGGAAGCCGTGCTACCCATTGAATGCGAAATCCCATCACTTCAAATGGCTGTCGAATTACTCCGAGCTACTTCCGAAAAGGAGAAGAGTTTATTGTATTTAGCTCAATTATATGAGACTCGACGTGATGCTGCACTGGCAATCGAGACTCATGCGAAATGAATGAAAGCTCAATACGATCGAAATGTGACCCCTCAAAATTTTTCGGAAGGAGACCTAGTGCTATTATATGATCAAGCTAACGATAAGTTAGGTGCTGGAAAATTCGTTCCTATGTGGCATGGACCCTACGTTGTTAAGCGAAAGCTAGCAAAAGGGGCCTATGAGCTGGTTGATTTTGATGGGGACTCTTTGGGTAAACCCAGAAATGGACTTTACCTAAAGAGGTACTATGCTTAAATGGTGGGTGTGAAGATTTTTGTTAGGGTAGTTAGGTTAATTTTCTCTTTCTAGATGGTACGTTTGCTTAGTTTAGACAAGTGTGCTTAGTTTAGAGAATGTGGCTTTTCGTCGTTATTTTGGCTTATCTTGGTTTTACTCTTGATATTTCAGATGTCGACACCTCTCCAAACGTACATTGGATTTGCTGATGGTGCTTGTCGTAGTACACGGAATATCTCTTCCGCAACTTGGGTTATCTATTCGCCCTCTGACGAGTTAGTTTCTATGCATGGGGTGAGCCTCGGTCAAACAACAAACAACATTACAGAATACAGTGCAGTGATTGAATTATTATCTGAATCCATTACATTTGGAATTCGGAGTTTGATAGTGAGGTTAGATTCTGAACTCGTTGTATTACAGCTTAATAGAGTTTATGCCATTAGAAATCCAGTGTTATTAAGGTTATTTTTGAGAGTGCGTCTTTTGGAACGTGAATTTGATTACATTGAATATCAACATATTCCAAGGTCTTTTAATACATTAGCAGATGCAATTGCTTCTCGAATGTTAGACAGACATTTGCGATAATCATACATGTAAATTTAAAAAACATTAACATTTAATCACACATGTTTAACAAGATAAGCCGGTAATAATGATATATATATAGATAGGAGTGTGTCAAAAATATACATCGTCTTCGATCATAGGTTGAAAAACACCTTATGATCGGCAAAAATGATAAGTACAAAAAACCAAAAATGTCATATGTGTCTACAAAAAGTGACTAGCCAATCACTGGTGGTGCTCTCTATACGAGACCACTGCCCGCGCTACCCTACACAGGAACCTCCTGATAGGTCCTGGGACTGCAACCACATAGCGCTGAAGTCGAATAGGAATATCATCTATAGTCGTCTCTGGTATGTCCGCCGTGAGACGCTCTAGGTCCTGTTCCAGCTCGGCTAAGGCCTCTGCGGCCGCATCCTGTGGGGCCGGTGCTGGTGCAACTGGTACTCTCCTCTCGAATGGCCGGAGATTGGCCGGACGCTGTGGGCCTACATCTGCATTTTGAAAATTGTCACTGTCAGTTTTGAGACGATATAAAAACAAATAAAAAGTAAATAATTTCAAAAATTTGTGAAAAATGAAATACCTCTGTCGTCCCATTGTTCTCCCTGTGGAAGAACCATGTCCGGATCACCGTGAAAATCTACTCCGGCATAAGGAAAGTCCTGAATCGCGAAGACCTAGTTCTCCAACCAGTGAAAGTAACCAGCAGGAAATCGAACAACTCTCGCTCCCTCATCAGGATGTCGGGCCATCACCGTAACCCATCGTATCAACTTTGGCTCCCGAGGTGACCCAACCGGAAAAGTGAGATGCTGAGGGATAAGCATCGGAACTCTCTCTAGGGCAAAGCTCACAACTAAAGGCCCATACCCAAAGGTCTTTAGTTGCCCGTTCTTTACCCTAGTCAGTTGGCCCTTTATGTTGGCCAACACAGCATCGCACCAGTTGAAAATGGTGCCTCGGTAGCAATCTATCGCCATCCGCATTTGGGACCCGATGGCAATGTGCAAGGCGGCTGCGCCGCAGAGTCTGGTAACTGTAAAGGAAATTACCATAAGTTCAAGCAGGGATATATATTTGATTTCTATCCCTCTCTCCTGGTTCTGATTGTTGCACCACTCTAGCCGGAGGCTAGCAAGGGATTGGCCACCCGGCCTAGTCCCGAAGAGAGTCAGTTGCTCGCCCCTATTAGGCAAACCAGTGAGAAAATATATGTCAGAGGGCTCTATCTCGAGCTGGTGCCCTCCGATGTAAAAGCATTGTTCCTAGATGTTCCACCTTTCAACCAGCCACTCTAAGAATGGCACCTGGGCCCTCATGCCAGGTATGGCCCAGTATTTGTAGAGACTGCATGCCTTCAAAGCATCAATGGAGGGTTGATGATCTATTGCGGCCAAATCAACGTCCTCGTGTTCTCTTTCACGCCAATCAAGCATGGTGTGCACCCTGCACATCATAAAACATCTGTTAGAGTCCATAAAATTTTAAAATTTTGGTCTATTTTGGAGAAATGAGGGTTTCAAAACGCGTTTTGCGGGGTACGCACCCCGGCTTTTAGGAACAGAGCATATGTACGCAGCTGCCCTTAAGGCCGGGTGCGTACGCCCGATATTTTCCCCATTGAGAAAATATCGGGGTACGCAGGTCAGCAGTGCATGACCTGCGTACCCCAAAGGGCGCATCTTGAAACCCCAAGACCTCCAAAAAATCAAATAGAAACCTAAAAATGAATTCTAAATGGATGGAAATTAAGAGAAGGATGTTGTAGAATACCTGATGAGACGGTGTTCGATTCTGACGGTCGGATTCTCCGCAAAGTCCACGGGAAGTTTCTTGTCAAAAGCCCTTTTCTCTCCCTCAACAGTAAAATGGTAAAAATGACATGGTAAAAATTCCTTTTATAGGTTTTTTGGATAAATGAATGCTAGGTTTGTTTATTTTTCACCATAAAGAGATATTTTTCAATGTATTTTTGCCTATCTTAAACAGGTATGAGTAATGTGTTGTTTTTGTGCAGGACAAAGGGACTTTAGGGTAAACTATCATTTTTCACGAACCAAGAAATCAGAGTCGTCTTTTAAGCCCTTTTCTGACTCCTAAAACATGAAAAGATTGCCGAGTGTTTCTTTTACACTCGTTAAAATGGAATTAAAAGACGGTCCTCTTATAGCCCTTTTCTGACCGTAAAAACACGAAAAGATTGCCGGGTTTTTTTCGTTTCAAACTCGATATTGGAAATAAAACGACGTGTCCTTGATCACTTTTTACTTTTCAGGTCAACGGCACTAAACATGAAAGTACTCCTTGGTCGCAAGATCAAGCGGTTCTCTCAGGTATTATTTTATACTTTTTCGGGCTTGGGAGACACAAATTTACGAAAAAGTTCACCTTGGAGTCTTCTTTAGTTTTTCAGACTCTCTAAAATTGAAAAACGCCGAGTTTCTCCTATACTGGACTCGTTAAAATTTCACAGTAAAGGACCTGTTCGATTACAAACAGGAACGGACCACTCCTTCTTAGGGTCCGAATCTAAACTAAGTTGGACTCATCCGAAGGATGAGCTTATAATCAAGCATATGTTATCCTCCTCAAGCTTGTAAAAAATAAAGAGGTACTTGCCAGAAATGGTGGGGGAAAAGAGAGAAGAATGAACCTATTTGTTATCCTTTGTTACAGAAGAACCTTATCACCGCTCTTGAACACGACACTCTTTAATTCACCTGGGTTGGGAAATCCTTTGCCTTAAAGTTGATCAAACCACTTTGAAAGTCTTCAACCGTTTCCGGGTATTAACTTTGGGTCAATCGTCACCAAGCCATCTGTTGTGTCGTTATGTGTTCAAGAGGTCTCTGCAAATAAACCATTCATATGCAAAATACTTGTCATCCATTTTGACCATCCCTGAGTCAGTCCTTACAACAACATTTCTTCAACTTGAACAATGATTTCGTGTTGTGGGTTTGCCTGCAACGGGTCGCTTTCTATCGACATCAGCACATTATCTAGAAAGATGACTTAGAGATCGTCAGTACCTTGAGGTCTGCATGCATCAATGGCAGGTTTCTCGCCTTTGACGACAGTTTACATCATTGACTTTCGATCAAAGGACTCCGTGACGTGTTCGACAACAACCCATTCATTCACATTTCATGGATTGTACTGGGTACTTTGAGAACCATTGACATCACTGGTGGTCTCTCTCACACTTGTTAACAGTTTACATCATCGACTGGTAATCAAGTGGTTTCTACCATGTTCGACATCGACTCATTTATTCGCATGGATAGAATCGTACCAAATCGGGAAGTAGAAATGAAGACCCTGGATCTAGTTTCCACCATCCAGGCTGCGAGGAGTTTTGTATTCATTATATAGTAGACTAATCATAAACAGATGGCTGCGTCCATACTGTGTCTACAAAAGTCTATAATTGTGATGTACTGCAAAATCATTCCTGTATCAGAGCAGTAGTTAGATTGTTAGTTAAAGTTTTCAATCTGAGTATGGGAATGCCTACCTCAGCGATGATATCATCTTATATATGTATTTTGTGTTGAATATTTGCAGGTTCTGACCAGGCTCTCCACAAGATAATCCTTGAAATGATAAAGTACTTCACCCTTCCTAGATGTTTTGAAACCCTAATCTACTTCAGGCTTTGCACTTTAGGGGGCAATCTGTTACACCAAAAAATGTCACCATGACTATTTGCAGTTTGTATGGCTCCATCACCTGTCATACTATCCTCCTTGGCAAGTCTCATGCCTCTGCTTTCCATGTCCAACTCAAAGAAAGAGAGAAAGTCATTTAAAGTCAAGTTATCTCTGGTACGCAGTTTCTCTCAACCTTACCTGCGGGTACGCAATCCAAGTTCACAATACCTGCGTACTTGTACGCTCTGTCTGTAAAGCAATGGGTGCGTACTCCTGTAAAGGTCAATAAGCGCAAGTTTCCCTCCAAAAAAGTTACTTGTGGTTATTTCTAGAGCATTCTAGAAGCTTGTTTGACGTGTATGGAGCGCCTCCAGATGGTTCATGTATCCCTATAGAAGAGGAACTTATCCCATCAAGAGGGGAGCTAACCCACCCAAAAGAGGGGCTTATCCCATTAATGGTGGACATGATTAACTTCCTCTACAGCACTATAAATACATGCCTTGGACCAGAGGGAGGGGAGGTTGAAAGCTGAACATTCCTAAGGGTAGATGCTGCTGGAATTAGGACTTCCTTGTATAAGCTTGTGAGGAGAGATTACCATATTTACTTGTTGTATTTGGAAGTGGGTGAGCTGATCAGAGTAATGGAGGACTCTTGTGGACCCTGGGAGGAACTTGCACAACACCAAGGCTCAGTTTGTAATGGTTTCTTTTGTTACCTTTTAATACAAATAAGTCCATTCTTCTCAACAATTTGTTATTTATGAGTTGTTTCATATACTCCTTGGTCTATATGTTAAATGTGTTTTATTTTATGTGATATTCAGGTGCTATTTAATCGTTTGATTGTTAGTGAATGCAGGTTTCAAAGAGAATGAGGAGCTCATCCGGATCAACGAAGCTGGACTACTACAACAGCGTTGGGTTATAGGTAAGATCTAAAACACTTGATTTCACATAGTATAAATGCATATTTAGAGAAGGATTGCTCCTATTTGTCTTGTTTGTCACTAGAAAGTCTTAGGCTTCTAGGGAGGTCGGTTGTGTCCGCACCGTCGACTCTTTCCGCGTGACAGTTTGGTTTCTTGGCCTGAGGCTATTTTGTAAAGACCTTTAATTCTAAGTAAATCCACAATGTAGGACCACCATTGGAAGTGGTTGGTGCTGTCAGGAATAACTTGGCATGGACTTTCCATTTTAACAAAAACTGAAGCTATAGACACTGAATCTAAGAGTTCCAATGGAAATATCTCAAAAAAATAGGTTGATTAAAAAAAAACGGCTTTCGGATGAAGAAGTTATGGCTTTTTGAAGAAAAGTTGTTGAAGATGCTGATGAAGTGCGGGAATGGGCAGAAATGAATGATAATGTTATATTTAAAAAAAATATGTCCCCATTCCAAAATTAATCTAATTAGCACAACAAAAAGAAAGACTTGAGCTCAAGACCTCTATTCTCATAAAGTAGCTTTGGACCAAGTGAGCTAGATTAAAAGGTTAGTAATTTTTGGAAAAGAGGAAGGGGTTTTTTCTTTTTTTAGTCACTGAAGCTTTGGGGTGCATGCTTACTTGGGAAAGCTCTTTTTTGCCTGCAAAACAAAAAACACAAAACCAACATGGATATACGAAAAGAAAACAAACCTTACAACTTGAAGTTAGCTTTAGCTGGAAACTAAATATTTTCCTCAATGTTTCTCATTTTTCGAGATCACAGTAAGGCGCGGCGTAAGAGAGCATACACATGAGAAAAATCCTTCCTTTCTATTTTTGATATGCCCATATCGGACAGAGTTGCGGGGCAAAGAGCATATGTAGAAATGAAAGGTATATATCTGGTAATAAAAAAAACAAACACCTAAATAAGCCGAAATAAACCGAGAGAAAATAACTAAAAAATTGCAAATAAACATTGTATACCTCCAGATCTTAAAAATGACGTACCTCGGGCTATTGGAAAGATTTTCACATCAAACGAAAGGGGTTCCTCACTAGAACAGATGCTCCTAACACAATAGAGTAGTTCTCTCAACCCGAAAGCAATCAATAACAGTAGATCTAGGAAACGATAGTCGGATGCTATTCTACCTGCTTCAGATTTGGATCACCAATAGATGCAGCCCTCAAATAGCTCTAATAGCATGTACGAATTTACAGGGTAAGTTCCTCAGACAGAACACCAAAGGCCACTGCTCACAAATAGATCACAGATCAATACACCAGTATTGTTGACGTGGTTAAAACCCTCAAAGAGGGAAACAGTCCATGGCCTGAGCCAACGTGGCCACTTTAGGCAATTTATTAACAAAAGAATGAAAATTTACATAAGCTTCTCTCATGAACGGTTACCCTACAAATGACCCTCCATGCTCTTTAAATAGAGATCATGGACCAATCAAGTGTTAAGCCATGGATCAAGTGTCAGTAATACCGAGGAGAGAATGAACCGTTATATCAATACATATCGTGACCGTCGGATTGTAAGTTACAAAAGAACATAGTAAAGAAACACACTCTACCTAACTCTACACTCGACCAAGTTATACTTAACTATTTCCTTTGTGTCGAAGTATCCTAACAGAAGCCCTGTATGGTTTTTGATTGATGTGTTCTATGAGATCCCACATTCATGCTTGGAATATGGCACGGGGGTGAATGGCTGAAGAGAGATTTGGCTCAACTATTCTACGGTCAGGTGGAACATGGAAGTCCCATCCCATGTTTGGATTTTGCATCATTAATGAAAGGTTATTTCTCCTTATATTTCTATGAGTATTATGATGGATTATATGTGGTTTATATAGATGTGATTTCATGGATAATTTTTCCCATTATGTTGGTCATTTACATGTTCCAGATCAGCAGCCATGTGTGGCTCTAATCATGTTTTTACTGATAATTGATTGATCAATGTATTTATGACCTAATGAATGGAATTACAGTTGATGTGTTGATGCATCAATTGTTCTTAGTGATTCTAAGCTAAGTATGAGACCCCTATGCTCAGAACTGTTAATTACAACTGTAGATTACAAATTTGCAATATGTTTGATGAAATGCCTGTTAGGGCTAGTAGGGGTCGAGTCAATTTTTTGAACAAGTATTTTCTTTAGTACTGTCATTTCCATGTTATTTTATTGATTTGAAGAGATGGTTAAATTACGGGTAGTGACCTGGTCTCTTGGCTTGAAAAGGTGGCTCAAATCCTGGATTCGTTGGCATAGCACTATTAGTTTTTATCTCTAGTCACTAGCAGGCAAGCCTGTGAGAGTGACTTTGGATTTTTGGTCTCGCTCATGCCTATATCATGGGAGCAACTAAGACTTAAGTTGTCCAAAAGATTAGTGGGACCCCAAGGCAAGTTGTCTAAAGTATTGGATTGGTTCATAAGGGTGTTGTAGCTGATGATTGATGTATGTATGGTGTGTGTCCATCGGTTCCACTTCCTTAACATGACTTAGGAGGTGGAATCATATCATATTGTCCTCTCGTTGCATGTTTAACCCGATTGGTCAATTGCTTGGGTAGATGTCAGAGGAAGGTGTTACATAGTGGTATGAGAGCATGGTTCACCCCTTGGATTGGATGGGCTATGTGTTGGTCATGCATGCATGTCACTTGCATGTGTGTCTCTCACACTTGCATTCCATGTGCTTGTTTCATTTGCATGATGTTTTTCATGGTTGAAGTGATGTCTTCATGTGAAACTTGATGTGTTGTTTTTGAATGCACCGTTGTGAATGTATGACTAGTTACATGTTGACTTATGTCACTTACATGTATTGTTATAGCATGTTTGGTTATAATCTTGCATGTTTGGTTACATTCTTCTATGCTTTGATGCATGTATCATTCTTATAGGTTTGTTTTCAAGTATTGTTCATTCATGCTTGATCATATGTGTTTATGCATATGTGTGGATGGTTATGCATCAATTATTCATGTTCTTGTTTGCATGTGGTCAAGTATATACTGACGTAATGATGGCAGTTGTAATGCATGAATTTGTGGTGTGTGTTGTTGTTGAGGTCATGCATTGATAACTAGACCCTAGCTAGAATGACGGTTGCATGGTCATATGCTTAGGTTTTATGTTTCTATATGCCGTCATGATTATGTTATACATGTATCACATTGATTTATTTATCTTGGAGACAAGGTATCCTCCCTGAGCTATACTAATGTACGTTGTTTTATTATGATTTGGTTTAGCTAAGATGATACACCTTGCAGGAAGAAATATCAAATGGCTAGCAAGATGATTGACTACAAAGACTCTCCCTATGAATCGGAAGAGAAATATGGTCTTGGGAACCCTTCCAATTTAGAAGTTACACTGAGAAGATTAAAGAAAGAGATAAGGAGTTGTAAGGCAGATAATGATAGAATCATATAGGCATAGGAGAAACAAATAGAGGTAAATGTAGTAATACATTAGATTTTGTTAGATTTTCAGTGACGTGGACCACATCAAATCAAGTATGAATAGGAGGATAGAACTAATGGGGCGTATGGTGGTCGATCGCATGGTGGTCACATATCAGACAAAGATGACACAATCAAATATGGAATATTGTTGGACAATCCAGATAGGGTAAGGGATAGACACAGGTATGATTCTATTTCTGATTCCGATAAGAACTATGATCGTCATCAGTATCATCCTTATAGGAGGAGTGACAGGGGATACTTTGCAGATGATTTTAAGAAAGCAAAGCCACCAACATTTAACGAAGAGATGAAGAGGCATGGTTGTTTGTCATGCGGAAATTATTCAGGTTGCATGACTATTTAGAGAACATGAAAGCTAGAGTGGCTACATTTAGTCTCAAAGGTAAAGTAGACATTTGGTGGGAAGATGTAAAGAATGTCAGATGTATTCATGAGGAAGATTTGACTTGGAGTGAGTTTGAGAAGATATCCAAGAAGAAGTATTTGTCACAAAAATACTTTGATGATAAGATAAAGGAATTTTATGAGCTAAAGATGGGATCTATGACAGATGATGAGTACACTAGTAGGTTCTTGGGGTTATTGAGGTATGTGCCTTATCTCACGGAGGAGAAGGATACGATTAAGATATTCGTTAGTGTATTACCAGTTTCATTCAAAGATAGGATTGAGTTTGATGAGCCTAGATCATTGGAGGAGGCCATTTGAAAGTTGAAGCATTGCTATGAACAATCGAAGCAAAGAACTCAGATAGAGCTAGACTGGAGAGGCAATGCAAAGAACAAGGGAAAATGGGACTGAAAGTGAGTAAGACCATAGGATTCAGGTAACAAAGAGAATGTTGCACCACCTAAGAGGATCAATGTACCAGATAGAGGATAGGGACATGTTGTACTATGTAACAACCCCCCCATTTATACGAGTAATAGTTAATATTTGACATATAAATGGGGACCCTGAAAATAAATGTTAACTCAACAAATTTTCCTTAAAAACCTTAAAAAAGGAACTCATGCTTAAAGCTCTCATCCCAAATCGCATCTCACAGTTTTCCATGTAACAATTGTTAACATTCCATTGAAAATTCTGAAATGCGATATACAATGAGGTCCTCGTTGCGATTTTCTAATCACAACACTTTAATAACACATGATCACACTTCGAAAATCAAAAACTGATAAAGCATCCCATTGTGTCACCCCTTAAAAATTTGTGAAATGCGATATTGCGATTTTCGCAATCACATTTCGCATTAACTTTGAATAAAGTTATGTGGAAATGTTCGAAAGTTGTGATGTGCAAATAAAGTGTGAAGCGTGGGAAGTTACTGAGTTTAAATGATATATTAAGTGGTTTGACATAGTAATTAATGTTTAGCAGCTCGACGACAGGAATTGATGTTTTCAAGTTATGGCTAGTTAACACTGAAATCTCATGTAAAATCTTCCCATGATTTAAAGTCATTTCAAAGAACTCTCAGCCTTAATTGCCTTCCATTGTGTGCATTGATATATCTCTTTCATTTTAGGAAAGCTTCAAAAGATATGTCATTGCAAAAGGTGATGCAAAAGAAGAAGAAGCATAGCGTTATAGAGCCTGAGGTATCAATATTCACTGATACAATTTTCAGCGCTAATGGAGAATTGACAACATGGGAAGTCATATCTAATAGACTTGAGGACGAGCAGCCTAAAATCACTATCACAAAGGCAACAAATGACTCAATAAAACCTTCAGAGGTCCAATTTAAAGATGCTTCTTGGTCCTTCCTTCACAAAATAGGAGAAACCGCGAAAATACTCCCATACACTAATATGATTATATGGGTTGTGGAAAATATCAGTATTGAAGATAGGAAATTCAGGAACTCAAAGATGGACGTAATGGGGTCATTCAGAGCTGAAGACCTGAAGGAAATGTATCATATACCTAACCCTCAGGATATAGGACAAATAATACCTGGCCAACTTCGCAAAGAAGAATCAAGAACCCTTCAAGATGATCCAGGGCTGGAGGGTCCTAGAGACAAAATTCAAATATGATAAAACGTGTATGTATCCTGTAGCTTCTTTGGAAAATCCCTAAAACTATGAAGCTTCTATGTTATGTAGGTTATATGGATTACCTAATAATACCAAGTTCTCTTTAGAATAGATTCCTTTAATTGATGCTTGTGCCAATTCCAATATAATGAATTTGGCCACTGTCTTATCTGATAATCTAGCCACTGCCATTTCCGAGTATCCTCAAAAGATATCCACCTCCATAGAGAACCTTCCTCCATTTTATTTCAGTGGCTATATCATGGATGCCATCTATTTCTATACTAAATTTCCAATCATGGGTTGGAAATGGAATTTTCAATACCCCTACCCCATCCATATCAGCCACAAACAGATTTGGGAATCCCATTATATACCTCATTTTTATAAAATATGCTACTTTGTTATTTTATCATTGCATCAATTTATTTTTAATAAGAAAGCCCCTGGGTTTTCTAAAGAAGTCGCTACAAACCTTCTTATAGTAGGCAAGTATTTTGTTGAAGAATGATTTACATATATCAGAGTTTTTAGCAGTACAACAAACCCACATCTACTCCGTTTCTACGTCTCTAACAAGCTACTAGCAAGAGAAATAGCCCACCAGATTGTGGGTAAAGGCTTAACCAAGACCCTAAAAGATAACAAAAATTCATTTTGGCCATCCTTTCCCATTTGGTGTGGTTCTTTTTCATTGGAAAATTTCAACCATGCAACCAAGGAATCACTAAGCCTAGAGAACCTCAGGTTCCATACTTAGCCAAAGAGGAAATTTGACCTAGAGAAGATAGCACACAATATTACTACTGTAGTAAAGATTAAGCCCTTTAATCATGATGCTAATGATTCCGAAGAACTTTTACAATCAGCTGAATCATTCGAACAAGCATTTGATTGGGCGAAGGCCAATTTGAGTCCTGAAGATTTTGAAAACTTTCAGGAATTCAAAAGTCATAGGCTCGAAACAATCCCATTGCATTTGTTAAGAGCTGATGACAAGCCTATGCCCAGTGTAACTATAAACAACGAAGGACCAAATTCTCACATAGAGTCTCAAGTTGATATACGGAAATCCCAGGATACAAATAATACAATGGAATCCAGCATAAGGTTAGGCAAAAAGTAGGCCATAAGTGACCTAACTAATGACACCGGTCCCGAAGTCAAAAGCAGCAAATTGGAATAGGTATGGGACCAATTTAATAAAAGGCTACAAGATACTCCTAAGCCAACAGATGCATAGGAAACCACAGAATATCACACCCCTCTAGAAACTCAGAAAACTACAAAGTCTAAGTTGATGGAAGAGCAAGGGACAAGTTCACAACATACATAAATCATTCTTGCGTTTCCCACATCGGAAATTATCCTAAAGGTGACTGAAATTCCTCCTTTAAATGTGTTCTATAGCCCACTGCATAAGGTTTTAGTGAGAAGACAGAAGAAAAGAAGGAGGGTCGAGACACCCAAGATCTGACCAGGGAATGAACCGATGGACATAGTATGGAGGGATATTCCTTCCAATCCGGCTGAAAATTTGACCAGACTATTATAGTTTATAGGGGCATATGCAACTTCCACCATGGATAAAGCCATTGAGGTATCTATTTTGTTAAGGGAAAGGGAAGAAAAGATAGCACAACTTGAGAAATAGCTTGAAATTGAGAAGGCAAGTGTGAACAAGCAAGCCGCTGAACAACTAGCCCAATTGCAGCAGAATATGGAGATATTAAAGATAAGCCATGAAGTAGACATCTCTTTGAAAAACATGCAAATCCAAGAACCTCAAGAAGCCATAGAAAAATATAAAGATGTCCCTACTGTCGATGAGTTCATCAAAGAGACATTATAGCTAAATTCCCTTTCATCAAAACAATAATATCTATTTTTCCAAAGAATGTTCCATATCACTTCTTATCTTATTATGAGTGATCAATTAACGGATAAGGTGATTGATCAGAGAAATGAATTTAATGATTTAAATACAAAAAAATCTGAATTCATTGAATGGCAAGAAACTAATGAAGGAAGGAGATATTATCTGCCTGAGATTGAGGAGACGCATACGAACATTTTATTCACAGATTGGGATGCGTGGATCAAGCAGGCTGAATTAGCAGTGGCAAGAGTAGAAGGAGTGGCAAAGAACATAGTAAGAGCAGTAAATCACACTTTGCACACTACCAAATTGATTAAAGAAGGTAATCCAAAGACGTTACTGGATTTGAATGACTTGGATAAAAATTCGAAGGCAAAGGTAAAAACCCAAAGGGAAGTGATCACAAATTTATAAAAGGTTGATTGGGAGGCATATTGGCAATTCCTTGTCAAACCTCAAAGCCAAATAATGATGCTCAAGTGTTCACTCGATTCAACACAAAGGATGTTGCCACCTCTCACAGATGTTATCTTCGCAGGACAGGTCAGAACGCAGTTTGGGGCACCTCCTCAAGTGAAACTGATGTCTGATATATGTGATCTAAAGGAGAAGCTGAAGATAGGAAGTCATATGCATAACCTCTACTCATAAAACTATTTTTACTTTTAGAGTTAGTTGCTAGTTAAGAGGAAGGTTGTTTGAAACCTCCTCAAATATTTTGTATAATCTATTTTTGAACTTTAGTTAGATATTATTTATACCCTTCTCATGCATTTAGAGAAGGGTCTAGAATTTTATCAAAAACATTTGCAAAGAATGAACTTCTATAAGTTTGTGAATGCCTTGATGAAATTATGGAACATGGTCATTTCTTTTGAATATCAGACTACTTTCCTTTGTTGATGCACTATTTTATACTTGGAGAATAATTTGATCTGAAGAAAGGAGTTGATCTATGTCATTAGTCAAATGAGCAGAACCTCACACATATGGTACTTTTATCTTGTATGATTAGTTATGTTTTTGTTTAATTAGTGATAACATTTTGTTTTCATGAATTATATATGGAATATGTTCTTTCTGTTATGTGTTAATTTCACTACTATATGATGCCTAGCTGAAAGTATTTATTTTCATATATGATCATTAATATATGTGATATAGTTTATACATTTCTTTGACTAACTATTTAGTCAAAGAAATTATATTTACACGTTATCATCTTTGTTTAATGTGTGAATGATCTTTATTATCACATGTCAAACAAATATCTTTTAAATCACATATCACACAGAATACCTGGGTTTATATTACATTAAGTTAGCTAGAGATTTGCATGATAGAATAGGTCATTTAGTTATCATTATTCTTACTACAATCGCTTCAAAACCACCCATTCTCATTTTAAAACCCACATTGGGAAATTGGTCCCATCATCCCCAATCATAGCCACCACTTCAAACGGAAAAGGAGTTTCCTTTAAGGTGTGGACCGGGTGGTTATCCCCCATGTTGGAGCAACAAAAATCTAAGGCTTCAATAGGACACAGATCTCAGGAGTAGAATGAGGAGCCTATGCAGTGTTGGAATTGTTGAGGAGATCGTCACAGGAGAGACCGTCCATAGTACCAGAGTAGTAGGCCTAAGATATGTAGTGTGCAAGAGGCATGGACTGTTGGAGATGCCGGTCAGAGTATTCCACGTATTTATGCAGCATTAGATAAAAAACAGGTAGAGCATGAGGCATCTATCACTAAAATGGATGGTAAGCTTTTTTATTAGGTTATTTATATTTTGATTAACCCTAGATAAGTGCGGTTTGACTAAGGAATTGCATGTAGAATATTGGTTAGTGAAGTTGGCTATAGGTACGAAGAAGCGAATTCATCATTGGGTAAGATCTTGTGTATTTGACTTGAATGGTATGCCTACCGCAACACATTTGAATGTATTACTACTGGGATTATACAACATGTTGTTGGGCATGGACTAGTTGGATCTTCATAGAACCAATGTGGATTGTTATGATAAAGCCATTGAGTGTGTTGATGACAATGGGGAAATAAGAGTCATACAGGGTAAGACGAAAGCTACATAAGTTATAATGGTGTTAGTTATGCAAGAAAAGTGTAGTCATAGGAAATGGTGTAAACTATTCGCATGCCACATTTCTAGTGATAAGGGTAAAGAAGCTAAGGATGCAAATGTGTTGAGCAGGTA
This sequence comes from Pinus tabuliformis, assembly GCA_031772625.1. Taxonomy (NCBI): domain Eukaryota; kingdom Viridiplantae; phylum Streptophyta; class Pinopsida; order Pinales; family Pinaceae; genus Pinus; species Pinus tabuliformis. Next base: position 371,860,449 of record CM062818.1, read on the forward strand.
CCTAGTTTTACAACAGTTCAATGATGTATTTCTTGAGGAAAGTACAGAGTTTCCACCTCACAGGGACGTAGAATTTTCGATTGAGTTAGTACCAGGGGAAAATCCAACATCAAAAGAATGATACAGGATGAGCACACCTAAGTTGGTTGAGTTAAAGTTACAGCTGAAGGAAATGTTGGACAAGGGGTACATTAGGGCAAGTGTATCACCATGGGGGACACTGGTATTGTTTGTGAAGAAGAAAGATGGTACAATTAGATTCTGCATTGATTACAGACAATTGAACAAAGTGACTATGAAGAACAAGTATCCATTACCTAGGATTGATGATTTGTTCAATTAGCTGAAGGGAGCAACAATGTTGTCAAAGATTGATCTGAGATCCAGATATCACTAGGTATACATCAAAGAGGAGGACATTTACAAGACCACATTCAAGACCAAGTATGACAATTATGAGCTTGTTGTAGTTCCTTTGGCTTAACTAATGCTCCAGCTAAATTTATGTGCTTGATGAATAGTGTGTTGCGAGTGTATTTGGATAGGTTTGTTATTGTGTTCATTGATGATATTCTAAAAATGAGGAAGAGCGTGCCGAGAATTTAGCATTAGTGTTGGGGTCATTAAGAGAGCATCAGTTGTATGCGCCTAAGCTTAGCAACTGTAGTTTCTTTCATAATGAGGTACACTACTTGGGGGATGTTGTCTCCAAGGAAGGCATTGTTGTAGATCCTAAAATGATGAGAGCCATCATGGAGTGGGTAGCTCCTAAGAAGGTGGATGAGGTGAGATCCTTCATGGATTTGGAAGGATACTATAGGAGGTTCATCAGAAACTTCTCACGTATTGCTTATCCTATCACATCATTGTAGAGGAAAGGTAAGAAGTTTGAATGGACAGAGGAGTATGAGGCTATCTTTGAGTAACTTAAGTAGTTGTTGAAGCATGCACTAATGCTACAGATTGAAAATCCATATAAGGAGTTTGTGGTAAGCAAATATGATTGCAAGAGATGGTTTGGAGGAGTCCTTATGCAGGATGGACAGGTGGTATGCTGTGAATCATGGAAAATAAATGAGCACGAGAAAAACTATCCGACACATGATCTTGAGTTGGAAGCGATTATACATGCATTGAAGATATGGAGGAACTATTTTCTTGGCACGAGGTTTGTGATTATGAGAGATCATATTGGGTTGAGGTATTCATTTAACAAGACGAGTATGAACATCTAGCATGCTAGATGGTTGGTTACGATCAATGAGTTTGGTTTTGAGATCCGATATAGCAGTGGTAAAGAGAACAAAGTGGCAGAAGCTCTTAGTAGGTAGATACAGGTAAATCACTTAGCAGCTATGAGATACTATGGGAAAAATTTACAACATAAGATCTTGTCGGCAAGATGTCAGATATATGGATATTGTGCATAGGTTGCAATAGAGCACAGGAACAGGTATAGGTGTAGGTGATAGTACAGGTATAGGTATAGGTGATGGTATAAGTACAGGTACAGGTGATTGCATAGGTAGAGGTGCAAGTGCACATGGTAAGGATTATTGTCTTACAATAGATGGGTTGGTCATGTTCTGAGACATGATGTATGTACCAAATAAAAGTGAGATCAAGAAGGTTATCTTGAGGGAGGTTCATAAGAAACCATATTCGGGTCACCTAGGGTATCAAAAGACATTGACAATAGTGAAGATATTTTATTATTGGTTGAATCTGAAGAGGGATGTGGTAGAGTTCATGGATAGATGTTTTGATTGTCAGCGAGTGAAAGTAGAATGTAAACACCCAGGTGGACTTCTATAGCCAATTGCGATTCCAGAATGGAAATGGGAGGCCATTTCCATGCATTTCATAATAGGGTTGTAGAAGACAGTGAGACATCCTGATACCATCATGGTCATTGTGGACAGGTTAACAAAGGTTGCACACTTCATTCCATTCAAGTCTACATTCTCAGCTAACAATGTGGCACATGTATTCATCAGAGATGTAGTTAGATTGTGTTGGGTTCTGAAGAAGATTGTGTCAGAGATTGATGCAAATTTCATTTCCAAGTTTTGGAAGGAAATTTTTGTAGTTTTGGGCACATATTTTCCTTTAGTACAACTTATCATCTGCAGATAGATGGACATATAGAGAAGGTCAGCAAGATATTGGAGGACATGTTGAGGATGTATGTGATGCACTAATAACGGACATGGGAAGAGTATCTCCCTTTGGTAGAGTTCACATACAACAGCGCTTATCAAGATTCATTGAGGATGAGTCCTTTTAAGGCATTGCATGGGTGAAGTTGTAACATTGTTGATGGTGTTGGCCCCGCTAACATGTCAGGCGATCTCCCCGGTAAGAAGTCCCAATTAGATCTTAGACCGTTTGGTGTAGGATCCCAACAATGGGTCGTACGGTAATGCCTTAACCGTGGTTTTGCACAGAGGCAAGTAAGATGTCGTTGTTGGTAGCAAGGGTGTGATAGTTGTTGTAAGTCAAGGAAGTTGCATGAGAGGTTCTAAAAAACTAAGGGTGAGATGAGTGCACCCCCTGGAAACCGATAATAGTATGTGGCTTGGAAGGGAACACATGAGCAAAGATGCATCACAACATGGTAGGCAAGTTAACGAGCAATTCAAATTGATGGTTAAACCAACATCACATTTAAAAAAGATTCATACATACTTATACAGAATAGTCCATACATGCATGCATAAGAAAAAAAATACATATGTTATTTAGAGTAAACAAGATAGCTAGAATATAATACAACATAAGCATGAAACATGTTGGCTCTATTATGTTAAGAAGTGTAAGTTCCATTCATGAAATACATCCATGTCCAATCACTAGTTCCAATAGCGGAGCGTTACATCCACAACCGCCTGCTCCTCCAAAGAGATATACTATCTCTCTACAGTGGAGAAGCCAAGGCACATTGGAGTACTCTCCAAGCTTTCTCTAAGATACTCCTATCGAATATTGGCTGACCAAAATCCTATACAATGAGTTATGAGGGAATATTTATAGAAAGGGGTGGGGTGGCCCTTAACATTCCCCTTTGTGACAGTTCATCTACCCTCATGACTCTTCATCTACTCTATGACTGTTACATCCAACTATCGACACTTGAACTTACACTTGGCAAGAAGTTACATTACAATGCACATGTAACCATGTGAGACAAAATGGCTTGAGCAAGCCATGCAAGACATCACCATGAATTAGACAACCTTGGTAAGTCCAACTCTTCGAAATTCTTGCGATGATCGATAGTAGAAAATTGATGCCAATATCAGTAATCTGCGATGGTGTTTGTGTACTCCAAGGTGACATCTTTTTGGAACCTGAATCTTGCCTCCATAGCATCTGGGTAGACTGCTCAGGCTCCTATGTCCAACTTGTCTGATAGCATGCGCATCATTGTATTCAGCGCGACTGGACCATTAACATACTTGTGCATGGTGTCTGCATTGATTGAAAAGTCTCAGCTGGTGGCTATGCACATCAACTAGTCAAAGTACGAGTCAAGCTCTAGTCAGACCTGTGCCTTCTTCTTCACCTGGGTGAGAGTCCCAATAGATTGGATCACATGTGCGTGCACCACAACATCCATACTCTTGAATACATGTGCATGGGAAGCTTTTAGACTAGTTATGAGCTGCGGGAGGTCTCATAGTTCTTGATCTGACTCTGGATGTGTGCCTTTAGCTCGACCATTTTGGGCTTCATCATCTTAGGCAAGTGAAGCGAGGATCCCTTGTATCTCATCGTCCATGTTTGCATGTAATCTACAACAACATGCACATTTGACAAGATATGTGCTCTGCTAGCACATCGCTGCTACCATCCATTGAGATGGACGACTGCCTTTTGCACAGTACCAAAATTGGAATACAACGTTGACATAACTGTGTCAAGGGAAAATACTTCATCCAGTATTGCCTTCTTCAATTCTTCTCAGGCACACAATGTAACCAACTCTCCTCCTTGCTTGGACGTTTGTAGCTCCTTAACCATTTGCTCGTTCTCATATATCAGGAAGTGAACACTTGAGCTAGTGGCTTCGGCATATGCTTTGGTAGCATCAACCATTGTTATTAGACGTTTGCACACGTCAGAAACGATCACTTGTTCCTCAAACTACACAGGAGATGTATGATCTTCCTAAGTTGATACTCTGCAAGATTGCACAACTCTATTTTGAGACTCGTTGAATGAGATGATGTGCATCTCTCCTTCTAGCTAATCTCCAAGGATCTCTATGTATCCTTGGTCACGTCGGACTTGCTTGTCTTCTGGATGCAGTGAAGCTCATGGGTAAACATCTTAGTGGTGAGGCATGAGGTCGATGTCTTTTTCTAACTCTTCCTACTCCATATCCGTATCCATCCGTTCAAGCGCTCGCTCTATCTCCTGAGCGAAGTCCTGCTCCTGTGACGGTTCGCCCTGTTTTCATGATGCCAACTGTTCTGATGAGTCCACTACCTTTATGGGTGTTGTTTTATCCGTTTGTACATGTTGCTCCCTCTGTTGTATCTGTTGTTGCTGCACTTCCCTCTCCTATTTACACAACTCATGTTCCTTCTTGAGTTGCTCCTTCAAGTCAGGCACCTCCTCTTCTATTTCCTCCATTCTTCGTTTCTCTCTCGGCCTTTGCATGTTTCGCTTGTCGCGATGTTGCATCCTTTCCTTTATAGCCATACCTTCTTTCTCCACAAGTGGATCTGCTCAGAACTTGCAACTTTTCTCTTCCTCCATGCGGTCGACAATCTTCCTCTTGCCTTTGTAGTGCGCTGGCATGTTCACCTTTGTTGTTGTTTCTCCTTCTGTTTCTCTCCAGGATGCTGCTTCTGTTGCTCTCTAGGATGCTTGTTCACATTGCTTCACTAACCATTCCATAGCAAAGACAACCTATTCATTGGGTCTGGAGAAATTGTAGAAATATCTCCATGGGTCCAACTCCGCCCAATGAAATGCCCCATGGATCTAGTTGAACTATACTCTTGCACAATGATCTTTCAAAAGACAATATGGGTCATACGAATTGTAACTTTGGAGGAAAAATGGATACTTCTTCATATGTTTTTCTTCCACATCAACATGCTTAAAAATCTGAATCTCATATAAACCAATGCGTAGTGGAAGAGCAGGCCAAGTTGCCTTCTTCTTCCAGTGCAACCTAGTTGTCAATCCTGCCGAGATGTGATATGATACTTCCTGCATGATGAGTATGTCGAAGGAAAACTTTGATAGTACATGCAGAGGCTTCTTCGTGTTGTATAAAGGTGCCTCATGGTGAGGCATACCAATCACCTATGTCTATTAGTGCCTCCATTACAGCCTTCGACATGCATGGTGGATCCTGTTCGAATATCATATTGTAAACTAGGGTGACATAATGATAGGATAGTCATGTGATAAATCCTCTAAAGCTGCATTCAGACAACATCTTGCAATAAGTTTTCACAGCAGTCTCCGTCGGTGTCCATGCCAACTTCAATCCTGGGAACTCTATCGAGCACAGATTGCATCCAAGATGTAGGCAGATATGTATATTTCTGCTTGCATACCTTTGGGTGGTTATTGAGCACTTGTTACCTGTTCCTTCAATTGATGAACCAACATGCCAGAACAGTTACATTCTTTGTCCTCTCTGGCCAGTTGGTCCAACATGATCACCCAACTATGTGGAAAGGTTTTCGTGCTTTCTTGGCCATATAGTCGACATACGAAAATGACCATGTATTAATACGCCTTCCACATTATCTTCGTCTTGTAGACCTAGTTGGGTTTCATCTTAAATCTAGCCAGTTCTTTCACTGAGTTATTCAAAATGTCTCTGGAGTTGGCATTGCTACTAAGTAAGCTAAAGGGAGTCTCCATGATGGTCACGGGCTCAAATATCTGATACATCGCATCATAATCATGTGCCCTGAAGGTAGTAATATACATCTCACTAACACTTCTCAAAGTCATCATCTCAGGATCAGTGTGCGAGATGATCCAATGTATCATGTCTATGCATGGGAACAAAAGATACCTGCATGCAATCCTATACAAGCCAAACTTGTGAATGTTCACATATACTTGGCAGTCTTCCCCAAATTTTCTACAAATGAATCAGTGACCTCTTGCCATTTTAGCTTCATGTCCTTGTCTACAATCAACTTGGTATCTTCATAGATCGGTAGACTTGCAGACACTCAATCAACTGTTGCTCTAGTTGCACTTCCATTAGTGTCCTTTGATCCTGCTCTCTTGGAGGCCGTTGATCTTGAACTGCTAAGAGGTAGATGAACACTTACAAGATTTGGAGACAAAGAAACATGCATGGCAAGGAATCTGTCAGCGAAAACCAAAGGAAACTTGAGGAAAGACATGTAACATACTTAGGAATTGACTGGAAAGGATTGTTCAATTTCTTTTAGGAGGTTGGCTGACTGGCTACCAGAACTACACAAAAGGAAGTACGGGTTGTCTTGGGAGGTTGACTGACTACTGGAATTGTGCAATGCACAATCCAGGTTGGTTTAATGGCTGTTGGAATTACACAATGCGCAATTTCAGCTGGCAATGGTTGCAGACTTAGTGACGACATTGCACAATTTTCTAGGTGAGTAGTCACTATCCCTCAAAATTGCACAAAGCAAGCCTAAAGGACAGTCACTTGGGAAAAAATATGCATTTCCTGAGGGAAAGATAGAGCCCTCCTTCTTAGGATTGCACAATGTTGTCTTGGTGAGGCAAAGTCCGGGCCAATGCTGGCTAGACCCGTTGACGAGCAACTAAAAGAAAATGTGATTGTGAATTCATGGTGATACTGAGTGTAAGCAGGAGTGAATGATTGTGAAAGATTCAAAAAATGAAACAACATGCATGCGGGTGAAGCGAGTTACCGAATCGATGACCGTTCGTGAAAAATAGTTTCATGCATGTGACAACTGTGAGATGCTAATGAGAATTGAAATGGTGGTAGTACAAGCTAGTATGCATATAAATGAAAGAAAGTGTTCATAGCAGTCAAGCAAATAACATTCACACAAGCGAAAACACAAAAAGCAACAGAAATTCTATAAAAGATAAGTTAAGACCACTTACCCATGAATAGTTGAGTTGGATGTGTCCAAGAGTCTTGGATGTGCTGTGGGATGTCACGGCTCTAAGATCGATGTGAAGAAATGAGCTTTGAAGTGTCAAATAAATAAGTTTCAAGCTCATGACACGCATGCCACAAATATAGGAAAAAGAGACACTTGGAGGAAAGATTCTAAAACGATCTTTGCATGTAACATCTAGCTGCTAAAATTAGCTCCCTAAAATCTAGGGATGTTTTTTGCATGTTTCTTTTCTATTTCGGGAAAAAGCAGGCCATGCATTTAAGTCAAGTTTTCTTGGTCCCGGATGGAACTGGTCAACTCAACTACACATGCAATAGTCTACTCAGCTTGGAAGAAGAAATGCGCATTTCTAGGAGGGAGTTGGGCTAGCTGCCTAAGAGATTTACGCAATTTCTCGATAGAGGAATTAACTGCTGCCCAGGATTGCACGATTCTTGGGCTGAGTAGCCCGCTTAAGCTTGACTGGCATATTTGTGCAATTTTGGTAGCCCAACACGCTGCCAGATAAAATTGCATAATTTATAAAGGGAAGGTTGGTTTCCCTCCCAAATTGCACAATTTCTTGAGGGATCTTCTCAGCCTGTAGCTAGACCAAGTCCAGAGAAACAACCTGTGATGGGAATGCAACAAGCTCTCATGGACAGGCTCTCATTCTACAAGAAAATCACTGAATCTTATCTACTTGACAAGGAAAGACATGCTGCTATGAAAGGTTGGTAGGGAGGCTCCAAAATGAAGCTAAGGAAAAATTTTGGAGGGTGGTTGTAGCCTCTACAACACTTGGTGACATACTGGTAGAACTCCAACTCTTTGAATGGACCTTGTTCGTGAAAAGCAAGTCTAACACCTCCGAAAGTATTGTTCAATTCTAAGTTCATCTTGGTTTCCACACTTTCTTAATTGTAAGATGTAGCATTTTCCAAGCTCTTGGTTGATTGACACACATTCCAAGCTGTTAGGGTTCTATAATAATAGGATTCATAATTTTGAATTGACTATGGTTAGTATTGTAATATTATACATACCTTTGCTTTCTGCAAATTTTTTCTATATTAGAATTAAAAAGTGTAAAGAGGGTATATCCTAAAAAAATAATCAAAGGACATGAAAAAGAAACAAAAGGACGAAAAGAATAAGAAAATATAAAAAAATGAAAATATATGAACCCCAAATACAAAAACAGATCATGAAAATGTGCAAGTCTAAATGCCACTACTATGTTACTTCTTCTACAAATAATGGTTATGTGCAGCTTGTCACACATGCCATAACCCATGGTAGTCAAACTGCTTAATCTTGACTATGTCATGCTTTCAATTTCATGTTTATACTTAGAGAATAAAATCTAACCAAATAGCTTAATCTTGGCAGATCAATATATAGGTAGAGAAATAAAAGGAGCTCATTAGTTTAATTTGAGGCCATGGAAGATATAAGGTTAGAATTAGTTAGTTTGTTTTATAAAAGAAAAGGAAAGAAAAGGAGATGCTAGCCTAAATGCACCCAAAGAAGTATAAAGAAGAATAAAATGTTAGGGTAGGTAATGGGTAAGTAGAAGAAAGGTTGCTGAAGTATAAAATTGATTGGATCAAAACACATTCATCACGCTTAGACATATGTGCTAATATGTATGGTCAATTATGAAGGCAAAAGCAAAGGTTTACAAGTTAATTTAATTAACTCCCCCTCAGTCATCTTTTCCCATATACTTACTAATTTCCTATGCACAAGCATGTTCTATTGCTTCTAATTCTTCATGTCAAAGAGGCTTAGATCATTTCTCTGACTTTTGGTGGGACTAGATCCACGACTTAATGACTTATGACATCAAGTGTTAGAATCCCCTTCATAAAGTCATCCCCCTTCATTTCCCTAATAAAACTCTTTTTCCTAAGGTTAAACTCCATTAGCTTATGAAAAGTGAGAAATACCATGTTAAATCCCATTTCATTCAAAAACCCACAAAATATTTCATCCTAAGTTAAGTGTATGTAAATGAAATGTACAAATATTACATTACACTTAATACTATTTACATCTCCGCTCATTTCATTTCATATTGATTTCTAATTTAATTATATAGCTCCCATAATCCCCTGTTTCTCCTATATAAATAAATACCTATGTATTACCCCCACCCATAGTTTAACTATAAACTATAGTTTTATTCTATTCCCCTCGATGAAACCCACTTAACCCATCAATACTTCACAAAGTTAAGTTAAACCTTTATTAAAACTCGTCCAATCCCCAACCCCATGATTAACCCCACAATAATCACAATCTGTCATAATTAAAGCCCCTCGGTGCCCCCTAAACCTTCGTCCATTTCCTCCATGGTAGTCTGCTTCTTGACTACCATCTGATCATCTGCGCCCAAATCAAATGGTGCACAACAATATCAGGCTCACCCGACACCCGACCTTTACCTGCCCGATAAAGCGGTATTGCCCGGGGCCCCATCTGCTACGTGTCAAGTGTTAAGGTAGAACGGGTGACCTCACCAAAATACCACCGCCTGCCAAAAGCAGTGTGATGGCCTCCAATACTGCCTCCCTACTAAACCTGAAACCACTCACTATTCATAATATAAATTTCCACGCCAATTTACCCATTACCCGTTAAAACCCCGAAAACCCTCATTTTCATGCCTTTTACTCAGTTACACAACGAAACCTATCAAACTCTTCCAGCACCTCCGTGAGCCTCTAAAACATGATTTCACCATGGATTCCCTCCTGAACACCTTTCAGACTCTGTCCACAGTTCTTCCCAGTTTCGGTACAGTCTCCGGTCACCTCCTAGCAGACCTATGTTTTATTGACAAATTGTTGTATTTTGCAGGTAATTAGTAGAAGACGAGAGCTTAGATAAACACTTTTGATACTAGTCACAAAACTTGTTTACTCCAAGACCCAAAAGGAAATCTATTTAAAAACCTTCATTCAGAAGAGGAAAACAGTTATACACAGAACAGAGAAAGAAATCATTCACATAGAGACGTTGACTGTTAAAACAAAGGAACAAGACAGAGCATATAGTCAAAAGACAAATAGATCAAACATATAGAAAGTTGATCAATATCCATCACCATATACTGATACATATAAAAAACTAAATAATTTACTGTTGAAATACATAGTAAAAAGTTAAAATGTACAATAAAAGTAAAAACACAGTAAATGATATAGATAGGTCATCAAAGTAAAAGTGTATCAGATGAAAGAATATCAGTGTCAAAAAGTATCAGATGAAAGCCTAAAGTGACTAAAGCCTCCAACATGAAAGTTCAAACCGAAAAGAGCATAAAGGGCTAGAAATCAAACCATAAAGGCCAGCAGTACCACAATAAATGGGACATCATGAAAGTAGTTCAATAGCTATCTTTATCTTCTTGCAAGAAGATATTTTTATTTCCTAGATTAAATCTCAAGTTAGTTTGAGATATTTTGTAATAATTTTTGTATAAATACTTCACAATTTGAAGTATGTAGTGTGGATTCTTAGACATTTTTATAGAAGTTTGATCAAGAGACTGTAAAGCTATTGTATCATTGACTGAGCCAGCAAGCTGGATTGATGAATAAAGACAAGATATTTCACAGGATTCATGTGTTGAGCGAAGTGCAAACAAGTATTTTCTCATGTTGTTGTTATCTTTCTTAAAGTTTTTCCACAATATTTAATGTATTTCTGAATCTGAATGCTATAACTGGAACAATATCTCAGAATTTGTTTAATTACACTCTGTTTTAACAGTTATGCTTATAAATGTTTTCAACTGATATCTAAGTTAAGGAATTCTTAATTGCTCCTTAGTTTAGGTTGTTTCTTACTAATCCAGATCAAAGGATTCTTAATTGCCCTTTGCTTTTGATTACCCTCTATTCCTCATTTATATCTCGATCTGAGAATTCTTAATTGCTCTCTCACCCTGATTAAAACCATTTCACCCCCCTGTCCCAAAGACCTGCACTTTACTCTGCTAGCTTGCCCTTTGAACATTCCCTTTAGTGAGTTGATCCAATTCTGCTACCCTTCTGTTGACTCCATAGCCGAATGGTCTAGTGACATCATTATATCCATCTGTTTAAAGAATCCCACCACCCAATCTCAAATACAAATAAAAAACCTCAAGAATAATAATAACTAGCCTAAAATTCAAACAAATAAAGTTAAAACATACAGAGAGAGCCCTCTCTGGGTATAGGTTGGCTAGAGCCTATGCTCCAAAAGTAGTTTGTGGTTACCTTGGTGATTTATTTATTTAACCATGAGAAATTACTGAGTGATAACACAAGGCAAGGCATCACAGTTGTTTCGATTAGGGTTGAGAGGTATATTGGTGCAAAAGTAGTATAGTCCTCAGAGTCTTAGTTTCATCTCTGGTGTTGCTCCTCTCCCAGCAGGCCTACACAATACCCCGACAGAGTTACACAAGAACACAAGCATCACTCCACTGCCAGTGAGCCTGGTCAATACCCCATCGGAGTTACTTGCATCACCTCTCTACACAGGAAGCCTTTCTCTTCTTTGCTTTATTCATTTTTCATTTTTTTTCATTTTTCATTTTTTCGTTTTTTCATAACTATGCATGGCACTTATTCATTTCAGAGGGCGGAAGAGGGATCCCAACTTATTGAGATAAGAAGAGGTTGTTCCTTCAGAGAAGTAGTTTATTATATACCTCTGACATGCTTGTTAAGGTTTTCCCCCTCACCTTACTCTACTTGATTGAGCTGGAAAGGGTTAACCCAAAAACAACCGACTAGAGAAGGTGACACTAGTTAGCGCGCAAGAATTGTGTTTTCACCAAGGTTCACTTCAAACAGTATGTAGTTTCCATCAACGTATCATGGACTAAAAGTAACAAGTTCTTCATACAAAGGCTAGATGACAGATAACCAAGTAGCGGTAGCTACACAAGGCCTCTTGTGCTTTACCTAGCTTGTTTCAAGAGTCATACATGATTTCATGCGAAACTAACCTATGAACAAGAACAAGGAAACAAACCACAAAGCAAAGCAGAAGCAAAAGAAAATGCAAAGCGAGTAAAAAAAACAAACAAGAAAATAAAGTAAGCAAACAAGCATGCAAGCAACCAACTAAAAGAAAACACTCCTCGTACTCCTAAGCTAACGGTGCATGGGCATGTTCACGTGAATTGATATTTCCAATGCAGCCATCGACGCATTGGTTGACACATGTTGGTGAAGGCTTTGTCTACGAGAAACATAGTTGTGCGAACTAGCAGACAAGAAAGATATAACAATGTAGACAGACACACTTCATGTATAAAAGTGTCCACAGGACATAAGTAAGTGCAAGTGCATGGCATGTGGTCTGTGGACTTGTCACCGTATTGTGTGACATTGCATGCAGCTTTGAATTATACACATATTCTTGACTATGACATGCAAGAAAATGAAAGGAACAGAGACAACTTGCGTCATGCACATGCGCTTGCAATATAATATTCCTCCAGTGCGTGAGCAAGGGGATCGTGCAGTTCGAGTGGAGGAAGCATGATCTATGTGTGATATTGATCTTCAATGCATACAGATGAGTGATGAGGAGCCTTACCTGAGTGAACAATTTCCTGTCAATCAGAAGTGAAACCAACCTCTGGACAACGATGGCCTGACATAACCATCAGATCAGGCTAAAGTGCCTTAACAGTTTGGGGGTTTTTGACTTCATTGTCAGATAGATCATCATAAACAGGTGGCTTGGAAAAATCAACTACGATAGAATCATGATCGAGATCGAATATGGGAGTAAATGGATCACAACAGCCATGATTATAAAAATCAATTACTTCATCGGCATCCTTATGATCTGAGAAATCAAATAGAGGGGTAGATGAAAAGCAGACAAAATCAATTCTTTGTGTTTCTGGGAAAGGCAGATGAAAGGTCAAGTGGATTTTCAATGATGAGTTTATCCTCTCCATTGTTAGATGATGGGATGAAATCTAGTGTGTCCTATGAGTGATCAATAATGGGTGCATCCGTAGATGGAGATACACATGTGAAGTCATGGATGACAGGTTCACAAAAGATGTCAGGAAAGAATAGAGGGGGCTTAGACAGAAGGGAGTCATCCTTCGCTAAGTGTTGATGCTCAAGCTCCCAGTCATACTCTTCATGAATGACAGTGCATGTTGGTTTTGCAACACCAACTTCATCAGTGGCTTGATCCTAATTCACAACAAATGTAGAGTCCAGGATGGAAGAACACAAGGCAGTATCATACGGAGGAACATCTAAGTACGAAGATGGAGGTTGTGGTAAAAAATGCATATGACAACTTGATGGACTCACAACCAAATCTGTGTGAAAATGAAGTGAAGTGATGTTGGGAGGATGTGATAGCTGAACAAATGTGTGAGCATGATCTCCCACATCAATCAGTAGTGGTGGAGTTGTTTGATGAGGGGACAACAGACAATCGGTTATGACAGTGACCGCTTCCATCTATGATTGCAGAGCTCCATCACTGAAGAATGTTGAGTGAGGCTTGAGTTCAAACTTCTTCCTGGGATGAGAAGATTTCTTAAGATAGTACTCGAATCGGTCCCAAAGATAGAAAATTTCATCTGGCTCTTCAGAGCTTGAAACTGCAAATCACGGAAGTGCTTCCTAAAATCCATAGGCGATTCAGGCAGAGCCTTCCGTTGCTGTAACAGTTTTTGCTCAAGATGTTCTGAATCAAAATGATACAAAGTGTCTTCAATGAGATCACAAAAGATGTCAAGTGAGTGCACACTGTTAGCCGGTAGGCTGCATAGCTAACGATGTGGAGGTTCATGAAGTATGTATGCAAGCAACAAACTGGCCTATTCGTTAGAACATCCATCTTCCTTGTGAAGCATGGAGAGGAATTCATGTAAGAACTCAAGTCAGGCCACTTCGCCTTCACCACCATACGTGTATGTGGACAAGATATCGAAAAACTCCCTCGTGATGGTAACAGATTTGGCATGTGCAAGACTCCATGACAGATATGCAAATGTTCAAAATGGGATGAGAGGACACAACTTTTCATTTGGTCCTCCTTCTAGAACCAGAAATGTTGACGGTGCTGGACTCGCAAACATGTCGGGGGATTTCCCCGGTAAGAAGTCCTAATTATACCTGAGATCATTTGGTGTAGGAGTCCCGACAGTGGGTCTCACCGTAATGCCTTGACCGTGATTTTGCACAGAGGTAGGTAATATGTCCCTGTTCGTAGCAAGGGTGTGACAACTACAGTAAGTCAACAAAGGTGCATGAGAGGTTGTAACACACAAAGGGTGAGGTGAATGAACCCCTTGGAAACCTGTAATAGTATGTGACTTGGAAGGGAACACACGAGCAAAGATGAATCACAATATGGAAGGTAAGTTAATGAGAAATCCAAAGTGATGGTTAAACCAACAACACATTTCAGAAAGATTCATACATACTTGTACATAATAGTACATACATGCATGCGTAAGAAAACAAATACATATGTTATTTAGAGTAAACAAGATAGCTGGAATACAATACAATGTATGCATGAAACATGCTGGCTCTTTTATATTAAGAAGTGTAATTTCCAGTCATACAATACATCCATGTCCAACCACTAGTTCTGATAGCGGAATGTTACAGCCACAACCACCTCCTCCTCTAAAGTGATATACTAGCTTTGCACAGTGGAGAAGCCAAGGCACGTTACAATACTGTCCAAGCTTTCTCTGAGATACTCCTATCGATGTTTAGCTGACCAAAAGATTGTACAATGAGTTAGGAGGGACTATTTATAGAAAAGGGTGGGGTGGCCCTTAACATTCCCATTTGTGATAGTTCATCTACTGTCATGACTCTTCATCTACTCTATGACTGTTACATCCAACCATCAACACTTGAACTTACACTTGATAAGACATTACATTACAAAGAACATATACCCATGTGAGACAAAATGGCTTGAGAAAGCCATGAAAGACATCACTATGACTCAAAAAACCACGGGAAGTCCAGCTCTTCGACATCCTCATGATGATCAACAGTAGCGAACTGATGCCAAGATCGGTAGTCCGCGATGGTGTCCATGTACTCCAAGGTGACATCTTTCTAGAACCTAACTCTTGCCTCCATAGCATCTGGGTACATTGCTTGGGATCCTCTATCCAACTCATTTGATAGCATGTGCATCATTGCCTTCAGCACAACCACACTAGCAACATACTTGTGCATATTGTCTACACTGATTGACAAGTTTGGGTTAGTGGCTATGTGCATCAACTCGTCAATGTACGAGTCAAGCTCTAGTCAGACCTATGCCTTTGTCTTCACTTGGGTGAGAGTCCCAATAGATGGGATCACATGTGCGTGCACCACAACATCCATACTCTTGAATACACATGCATGGGAAGCCTGTAGACTAGTGATGAGCTACGGGAGCTCTTCATAGTTATATATCTGACTCTGGATGCATGTCGTCAGCTTGACCACTCTAGGCTTCATCATCTTAGGCAAGTGAAGTGGGGATCCATTATATCTCATCATCCGGTTTGCATGTAATCAATAGTAGCATGCATGTTCGACAAGATATGTGATCTTCTAGCACATCCCTGCTGCCATCCATTGAGATGGATGACTGCCTTATGCACGATACCAATCTTGGAATACAATGCCCGCATAACTGTGTCGAGGGACAATACTTCAACCAGTATTGCCTTCTTCAATTCTTCTCGAGTTGACAATGTAACCAACTCTCCTGCTTGATTGGCCATCTATAGCTCCTTAGCCATTCACTCGTTCTCAGCTATCATGAAGATAACACTTGAGCTAATGGCTTCGACATATGCTCTTGTAACATTGGCCAATGTTGTTGGATGTTTGCGCACATCAGACACTATCACCTGTTCCTCAAACTACATAGGAGATGTATGATCTTCTGGAGTTGATACTCTGCGAGATTGCACAACTCTATGTTGACACTCGTCGAATGAGATGTTATGCATCTCTCCTTTCGGCTGATCTCCAAGGATCTCAGTGTCTCCTTGGTCACTTGGGACTTTCTCATCTTCGTGATGCGGTGAAGCTGGTGGGAAAACCTCTTGGTGGTGAGGCATGAGGTCAATGTATTTCTCTAACTCCTACTGCTCCATATCCATATCCATTTTTTCAAGTGCTCGCTTTATCTCCTGAGCAAAGTCCTACTCCTGTGATGGTTTACCATGTTTTCGTGATGCCAGCTATTCTAATGAGTCCACTACCTATACGGGTGCTATTTCATCCATCTATACATGTTGCGGCCCTTGTTATACCAGTTGCTACTGCGCTTACATCTCCTATTTGTGTAGCTCCTGTTCCTTTCAGACTTTCTCCTTCAACTCATGCAACTCATTTTTTGTTTCTTCCATTCTATGTTTCTCTATCTACCTTTGCACATTTCGCTTGTCATGTTGTTACCTCTTTTCCTCTATAGTCATAGCTTCTTTCTCCACAAGTGGATCTTCTCAGAACTTGCAGCTTTTCTCTTCCTCCATGCGGTCGAAAATCTTCCTATTGCCTTTGTTGCTCACTGGTATGTTCACCTCTGCTTGTGTTGCTGCTTCTGGTGCTCTCCGGGATGCTACTTCATGTTGCTTCGCTAACCATTCCACAACAAAGCCGACCTATTCCTTGGGTTTGGAGAAACTATAGAAATATCTCCATGGGTCCTCCTCCACCCAATGAAATGCCCCATTGATCCAGTTGAACTGTACTCTCGTGCATTGATCTTTCACAAGACAACCTGGGTCATATGGATTGTAACTTCGGAGGTTGAATGGATACCTATTCATCTATTCTACTTCGACATCTGCATGCTTGAAACTCTAAATCTCGTATAATGAAATGTGCAGCAGAAGAGTGGGCCAAGGTGCCTTCTTCTTCTGCTGCAGCCTAGTTGTCAATCCTTCTGAGATGTGATATGCTACTTCCTGCATGACAAGTATTTCCATGGAAAAATTCGGTAGAACATGTGGAGTGTTCTCCATGTTGTACATCCATATGAAGGTGCTAGATGGTGAGGCATACCAATCAGCTATGTATATTAGTGCCTCTACTGCAACCTTCAACATGTAGGGTGGATCCTGTTTGAATATCATCTTGTAACTTGGGATGAAAAAATGATCGGACAGTCGTGTGGTAACTCCTTTGAAGCTACATTCCGACAACGTCTTGCAATAAGTGTTCAAAGAAATCTCCATTGGCGTCCATTCCCACTTCAAGCCTGGGAACTCCTGTTGGGCATAGATTGCATCGAAGAGGTAGGTGGACATGTAGATTCCTGCTTGCATACCTTTGGGTGACTGTCGAGCCCTTGTTACCTATTCCTTCAACTGATGAGCCAACATGCAAGACCAGTTACATGCTTTTCCCTCTCTGGCCAGTTGGTCCAATGCGATCACCCAACTCTGTGAGAAGGTTTTCATGCTTTCTTGGCCATAGAGTCAACATGCAAAGATGACCAAGTATTGATATGCCTTCTGCAACATCTTCCTCTTGTAGACCTAGTTGGGTGTCATCCTAAATCTAGCCGGCTCCTTCACCCAGTTCTTCAAAATGCCTCTGGAGTTGGAATTGTTGCTAGGTAAGCTGAAGGGAGTCTCCATGATGCTCACGGGCTCGGACATCTAATAAATCTCATCATACTCCTATGCCCTAAAGGTAGAAATCTTCGTCCTGGTGACACTGCTCAAAGTCATCATCTCACGATAAGTGTGTGAGACGATCTAATGTATCATCTCTACGCATGGGAACACGGGATACCTGCATGCAATCTGGTACAATCCGGACTTGTGAATTTTCACATGTACTTGGCAGTCTTCAAGGTCTTCACCAAATGTGCCTACAAATGCATCATTGACCTCTTTCCATTTCAGTTTGATTTCCTTGCCTACAATCAACTTGGTATCTTCATACATCAGTAGACTTGCAGACACTCGCTCAAATGTTGCTCCAGTTGCACTTCTGTCAGTGTCCTTTGATCCTGAACTACTAAGAGGCAAACAAATAGCTGCAAGATATGGAGACAAAGTGACATGCATGGCAAGAAATCTGTCAGTGAAAACCAAAGAGAACTTTAGGAAGGGCATGCAACATACCTGGGGATTGACTAGCAAGGATTGGAGAATTTCTTCTGGGAGGCTGGCTAACTAGCTGCCAGAACTACACAAAAGGTAGTATGGCATGTCTAGGGAGGCTGACTGACTATTGGAATTGTGCAATGCACAATCCAGGCTGGATGACTGGATACTGGAGTTGTGCAATGCGCAACTTCAACTAGAAATGGTTGTAGGCGCATTGACTGCATTGCGCAATTTTCTGGGCCAGTAGTCACTGTCCCTCAGAATTGTGCAAAGCAAGCCTAGAGGATAGTCACTTCAACAAAAATTCACATTTCTTGAGGGAAAGACAAAGCCTTACTTCTTAGGATTGCACAATGTTGTCTTGGTGAGGCAGATTTCGGGCCAAGGCTGGACAAACACGCTGACGGGCAACTGAAAGAAAATGTGATTATGAATGCATGGTGATACTGAGTGTAAGTAGGAGCAAATGATCATACATGCAAACCGTGAATGAAATATTTATAAAATGCAACAACTTGCAAGTTGGTGAACTGAGTCACCAAATCGGTGATCGTTCGTGCAAAACAATTTCACGCATGTCACAACAGCAAGATGCTAACAAAAGCTGGAATAGTTCTAGTACAAGATAGTATGAATGTAAATGACAACAGGCATCCACAGAAATAAATCAAACAAAATTCACATAAGCGAAAACACAAAAAGCGACAAAAATACTGCAAAAGACAAGTTAAGATCACTCACTCGTGAATAGTTGAGCTGGATGTGTCGAAGAGTCCTGGATATTTTGTGGGATGTCAGAGCTGCAAGATCGAAGTAAAGAAATGATCTCTGAAGCGTCGAATAAATACTTTTGAATCTCATGACACGCATGCCACAAATATAGGAAAAAGTGACACTTGGAGGAAATATTCTAATCTTTGCGTGTAAACTCTAGTTGCTAAAAATAGCTCCCTAAAATCCAGGGATGTATTTTGCATGTTGCATTTTCTATTCCAAGAAAAAGCAGGCCATGCATGCAAGTCAATTTTTCTTGGTCCTAGGCAGAAACAGTCAACTCAACTGCACATGCAATAGTCTGCTCAGTTGGAAGGAAAAAATGAGCATTTCTGGGAGGGAGCTGGGCTAGCTTCCTAAGATATTTGCACAATTTCTTGGCAGAGCAGTTGATTGCTACCCAAGATTGCACAATTCCTGGGCTGAGCAGCCCTGCTAGGAGGAATTGGGAAATTTTCTCAGTGAAGCTTGACTGGCAGATTTGCATAATTCTGAGAACCCAGCAGGCTGCCAGACAAGATTCCGCAATTTCTGGAGGGAAGGCTAGTTGCCCTCCAGAATTGTGCAATTTCTTGAGGGATCTGCTCAGCCTGCAGCTAGATCAAGTTTGGAGAAACACCCTGTGAGGGGAACACAACAAGCTCTCATGGATAGGATGCCATTCTTTAAGAAAATCATTGAAGCTTGTGTGCTTGACAAGGCAAGACATGCTACTGTGAAACATTGGTAGGGAGGCTCCAAAATGAAGCTAAGGTAAAAAAATTTAGGGTGGTTGTAGCCGCTACAACATGCTCCCATGAGTTGGAGTGATCTGGTTAGGAGGGTATTTATTGGAACAGAGATATTAACAGACATGGAATAACAAATGCAGGTTATAAAGAGAAATCTAAAGGTAGCACAAGATAGGTAGAAGAGCTATGTGGTTTGGAACAATTTGTTCAAGGAGTTCCAGGTTGGGGAATAGTTGTATTTGCTCATCAAATCAAAGAAGAGCTCCCTGTGGATTGGTATGTGTCAAGTTGGCACCACGGTTTTGTTGACCCTTTAGTATCATTGAGAGGATTGGGTCAGTAGCCTGTTGACTTGCATTTCCTCCGACAGTGAAAGTCCATGATTTTTTCCATGTATCATTGCTTAAGAAGTATGTTAAGGATGTTGATCATGTGATTGACTGCTCTATATTGCATGTGGAACCATATGGAGAATTCTAGCCAAAGCCTTAGTGTATATTGCAGAAATAGGTGCTCATGCTCTTGAACTGAGCAATCGAGCAAGTTAAGGTGTACTGGAAGCACTTTGGGCCTGATGAAGCTACATAAGAGATGGAAGATCACATGCAAGCTATGTATCCTTCCTTGTTTACCGATTGAGGCAAAGCAATTTTGGTTTGGTGTTTTTGCATATGCTTTGGTATATGTTTTGGTATATGTTTTGATGATGTTGGTTTATGTACATATGTGTATGGATGTAAATACCACCATGAGTTGTGTTATAAATCTCCACTATGTGGTATGTTGTTATGATGTCATGTTATTATGTTGTTATGTTGGTTTTCTTTTCAACAAGGTTATCATTGACAATATTGCATCGAGCTAAGTTATAAAGCTCCATCAACAATATAATTCTGTATAAAATTGTTGTGGTTATAGGTGTTTTTGAACACTGAGGATGATGTTCTCCCAGGGGGTGGGTTTTGTAACATCCCTGGTGAAAATTCCACATAATAAAAGTAAATAAAGGAAAAATAATAACCACAGACGATGGGACACTTATTTGAAGCTGAATTTTGGGTTGAATCCTAGTGATGGGGATCATTTGTGATTATTTATAGCTAAGGAAATTGGCAAAGGAAATGGATAAGGATTTGTAAAGGAAAAATGGCATTTTTGGCACATTTAATTATGAAAATAATGGAAATTAGGAGAAAAAGGAGGTGAAAGGTCACATGTTTCATGTGAGAAGTAAAATGAAGGAAAATAATGGAAAACAAAGAAAATAGAGGCCTTATCCATAAAAGGCCGATGAGGATCAGCCGGTAACCATTTTTCAGTTCAATGTTGGAGCTCTCTCTCTCATACTCTTGGAGACTTAGTTTTTTCTTCGAGCACTCTTAGTGGGTGTGGCATACTTGGATTCTTAGAGCAAGAAGGCAAAGGAAGAGAAAGAAAGCATAGGAGGTCATCAGGATCAATAACTACATCATATTTTCTTGTAGGTACTGAGTTGCATGTATGATTTCTTCACTAGTTTTGGCATGCACGGCATATGAATGTGGATATTTTGTTGTGATCTAGCATTGGTATGGAGGATGGTTGAGATTGACAGTGGAGTTCCTATCCTTGTCATTTCCTAGATAGCCATGGTGATTTTGGGTTTACTTTCATTATTTGTTTTTTATTGGTTCTCATGTTTCCTTAGCTTGGGTTTAGTTACTAGTTTCTAGAGCCTTGTGTTAGCACTCCTCAGTGTCCCAAGGCTGAGAAAGGAAGCCAAGGAGGTAACCTTAGACCAACTTTTGACTTGGTAGCTAGCCCTGCCAAATCAGAGAGGGATCTCTCTAAAACAATCTCATAGCCAATGGAAGTGACTGGAGAATATATGGATTTTAGGCTAGGTATTTAGCACAAAAGGGTTTGATTTAGGGTTTGTTGGACATAAGCACTAGGTCTGAGAACTAGGTCAAGTATCCCAAATGATTAGTTGCAGACATAAGATGGGGTGAGGTAGACAAAATCAGTGGCACAAAGTAAATTTTTCATTGTAGTATCGTGAAGGGAAAATAAGAAGAAAAATGAGCATATAAGTATGAATTCATTTT
The DNA here is from genome assembly GCA_031772625.1 of Pinus tabuliformis. NCBI lineage: Eukaryota > Viridiplantae > Streptophyta > Pinopsida > Pinales > Pinaceae > Pinus > Pinus tabuliformis. The sequence continues at coordinate 371,882,275 of CM062818.1, forward strand.
CTTAGAAGAAGAAACACTAATGTGAAAACGCCAAACAAAATAGAGCATATTGATCATGAAATATGCTTTAAAACTTAAGAGATAATCACGAGGAGAATATAGATGGATACTAGAAATACTTAATGATCAAATGTATAAAGAAAACTGAAGAAACACAGTGCCATAAACCACATCACAAGAATCCCATGAAAATAGCTCCAACTGCATATATTTATGCAAAAATGTCTAGTATACTAGTCCAAGAGATGAGCTTCCGGATTCCAACCCCATTTATAAGTTCATTCTAATTACATGTAGATGAAAATAAACATTCCCCCTATGAGGGGTCGAATCCTTCTTCCTAGGAACTGATTTCCTACTCCTACCTAGTCACTGCGACATCATAAGTAGTTAGAAACCACTTTCCTCTTTTACATAAACTGATTTGAATTTGACTTGAAAGCATTTAGATAAAAAATATCCACTCTAACCATCATTATAACATTCAAATACATCAAGTAAAAATATTTTGACACTAATTATATCGACCAAATTTGAATTTCGACCATGAAACTAGAAAGTGGGCCTCTTCTACAGAAGCGTACTGAAACTTGCAGAAGCACGGCATGCAGGCATAGAAGCGTAACAAAAGTCTGAATGATGATTTAATAACTTTGGTACTGGTACTGGTAGTTTGGGATGTCCTCTATATCACTGAAGCTTGAAATCAGAAAAAACACTTCTCCAAGACCACTTAAAACTCAATTTGCCACAACTTCTCTAGAAGCATAGCGTGTGACAAAAAATAGTGGCAGAAAGATGAAATTTTAATGTTTTTGGACCTTTTACTGCAAATCCACGAGCTGTCAAGATACCAAAAGTATATTTATGAGATATACTACCCATAAGATACATGTACATGTTTACCCTTTGTCATTTGGAGGTCCTGGGAAAAAGCAATGTTTTTTGCTAGTGCATACAAAAACTCAAATTTTTTTAAAACTTTACCAAAACTTGTCTCCCTTCCCATTTTATGACATGTCTTCAAACAACTAAGGAGGCATCATCCAAGATATGAAGATTATCTCTCATCCTAAGCTTATTTAGGGTCTTCATACGTTTCTTCTTCATGTTCTTAACCCTAATCTCACACACAATGTTTCTTATGTAATACTGCCTTGCCATATGCTCCTGCAAGGTAGTGTCTCTGTTTTCCTTCCTCACAAGCTTCTCTAGATTCACATTCACTCTCTCAAGCAAATATTCCTTGTTCGCTTAAACTTTAGCTACTATGGAGTCATAAAAGGTTTTTAGGGTTTAAGGAGGAGAGGGGTTTTCTTCTTGTTGCCCCTTCATAGTCATGGCTCTAGTTGTAGGCCTCCTTGGTTGTACATCTATGTATTCATCTTGTCCTTAGTTGCCTTGCTGGATGATGGAGGCTCTTCATGTGATTTACCTTCGTGCATTAGGCTTAGCTTCAGTTGCCTATTCTCTTGTTTCAAGAAAGCCACCATGAAATTGGCTTTAGAAAGGTCATCTTGTAACTCTTTGATCTGTGTGTGCTACTCCTTGATAATGTATGTAGTTGACTTATCTCCATGGTCAATTATTTATTCTTCACGAGGAATCTCTTCATCATTATTTTTCATGGGTGACTCATTTCCATGTCTAAGTGATTGCTCCATAGCTTCTCCCTGAACTTCTTCAATTGTAGCTTCCTTAGGCAGTCTTCTAGATTGCAACCTAATTAGAAGTTTAGGTGTAGGCATGTCTTTAGCTATCTCAGGGGAAAAAACCAATATTTTCCCCTTCTTGTAGGTTTCAGAAACCTCTACCCTGGGCTATCTTTTGGTCACTGAGGGTATGCTATATGGCTCAGCTTTTGTGGCCATGATGATGTAGGAGTGTTGATGCTTTTGGACCGAGGAGACATAGGCAAAAGAGTTGTTGCCTCCAAAAATGCCTCCCAAGACATATTAACTTGTGTGAGCTAATAAAAAACTATGAATTTGATCAAAGCATGATAAAACAAGATTGAATGATGGTCTCTCCCTTTAGTTTTTACTTTCTCAGTTATCTTAACCAGGTTTCTGCACAAGCAATTGGGTAGGTTTAGTTGTTTGATGGATGTGAAACAGGGAAAATTTTAAGAACCGCCCCTAAATTTACATGTATAATAAATGGGCGAATCTCCATGGTATATAGGAAAAATGGAATGCGACTTTATCAATAATATGATATGTATATATAATTTTTTGGCGAATCTCTCACTAGGCATGGCGAATATTTTACTCAATTATAAAATCTTGTGTTTATTGAATACACAAACGAAATCATTGCATTTCTTTAAAATATCTTTTGAAATCAAAATTACCAAAATTACATATCGATAACCTAGTGGGTGTAGGATAAAATTCACCCGTGCCATTCACAGAAAGCATGAGAAAAAACCTAATACTATATATAAAACCAAGAAAAATTCAAATTCATCACTTCTAGGGACCTCGTAACCACCCTGCCAATACACAAGTATGTTCCTATGTGCAATTAGAAAAATTACCCAAATTACAATCTGTTTACTCCAGCATATGTTGGAAAGTTATAGAAGGATGACTAGTGCAATCAATCCATTCCTTTTAGCCCTGGATTTGTTTCAGTTTAAAACAGAAGTATACAAATATACTTGTCCAATGTCTATGCTTTAACCACTCACCTTAAGATGTTTTTACAATATAATTTCCTAAGTCTATTTAATATCTTCATTATCATAAAAACCAACCTATATCCATCTTAACTCCACATCTACCACTCTTAGGGGGATGAAATCTATTTATCCCTCTGAGCACTTGGTAGACCCAGAATTAAGATGGATCTAAGATGATAAAATTTCCCCTTTAAATAGTTTATGCTCACATGAATACCATGGTATTACCATGGGTCAATACCATGGGTTATCATAAACCTGGACCTTAAAAATTACTATTAGTAATTTATAAAAATTAATAAAATTAATAGTTGATTTTTATTTTATTTTTTATTTTAACCAAGCTAAAATGTTTAACATACATTAAATTACAACATCCATTTTTACCCTTGATCGGATCAAATATTTTTTCACTCTATGCTAGTTTGCATATCACGATATTTGATACCTCTCGGGGGTTAGTAGATCCAGAGTAAAGATGGATCTATGCTGGTTTAATTCCCCCATTTAAATAGGCTACATTCCAGGTGAATACCATGGGTCAATACCATGTTCCATTTTGGTGAATACCATGGGTCAATACCATGTGCCATTTTTATTTTTATTAATACTAATATTAGGGTTAATAATGTTTTTTTACATGGTCTTAATAACAAGCTACATTCCAGGTGAATACCATGGGTCAATACCATGTGCCATTTTTATTTTTATTAATACTAATATTAGGTTTAATAAATTTTTTTAACATGGTCTTAATAACAATCTAGTCCATGGTATTTGTACCATAGTATTTTTCCCATAGGTTTCACCTAAATATAACGCATTTTTTGAGTGTTCGTAAATATGTATTTGTCCCATAGTATTTTGCCCATAGGTTTCACCTAAATATAACGCATTTTTTGAGTGTTCGTAAATATAAGATGACTTATGGAGTAAATATAAAAAAATGTTTTATTTGTTTCCCATACCTCTCGTTTATTTATATTTTTATTAATTTACCATACCTCCTTTACAAATATGGTATTTGGCCCATAGGATTCACTTAAATAAAACCTCTTTCTTGAGCCTTCATAAATATAACAAGGGTTATGGACTAAATATAAAAAGAGGTTTTATTTATTTACCATGCGTCTAGTTTATTTATATTTTTATTTATTTACCATACCTCCACTTTACTTATATTTTTATTTGTTTACACCCTTGCATGTATACAAGGTGACTTACGGAGTAAATATAAAAAATGTTTTATTTATTTACCATACCTCTCATTTATTTATATTTTTATTAATTTACCATACCTCTTTTATAAATATGGTATTTGGGCCTTTGACCCATAGGATTCACTTAAATAAAACCTATTCTTGAAAATGGAGAAATGGATTCACTTAAATAAAACCTATTCTTGAAAATGGGAATGGAAGGTTGTAACTCCTAATTTCAAGGGCTAAATTTACTTTTTTGCCCTCCCCTTTAAAATAAGGTGGGCTATTTGAGGTGATTTGTAAAAATGTACTATGATACAAAATATTCGCCCACTAAAAATTTAAAACCCCTTAATTTCGCCAAAGGACGAACATTTGCCCCTAAAATTTTCTATGATGTGAAATGCATCAACAACCTGATGTTATACTGATATAACCTGTTGAACATGCCTTCACAAGTGAAATATTTCATAATCATCTTAATCAAAGGATTATATTTATCCAATAATTTCCTACAAGGAAAGATATGAGATAGGGTTTTCTTATATTTTGGTTTCACGAACACTTTGTAGTTTTCAATGTACAAATCCTTCCCCTTAAACCAAATTTCTCCTTGATTGGGGATACTAGTGGTTGAAGCTATAACCTATATTGAGACTAGGAAGTGCATCTCTAATATGGTGGTCTTGTTCTTCTTGAAATTGGTGGCAAATAGACTAGTGAGCCCACAATGGTAGCCCACCTCTTGTACTTTCTCACAAAGCCCTAGGCAACCTACTTTTTAAAATCACCTCTTGATGAACTTTGAAGCATTGATCTCTTGCATATGAGTTGGCTCATATCTTGAGACCTGTCTTCCCTTTTTGTATTTATTTTTCTCACTAGCCATGCTGTTGGTTTTTCTTGGCTGAAAACCCTAGTTTGATAGGGGAAAGGGTAGTGGTTTAGAGTTGCAAAATAGGGAAAATGAAGCAGCTAGTTTAGGGAGGGAAATGGATGGGATAGGAGTTGGAGAAAATTCTAGGGAAAATTAAGGGGGTAGGGATAGATGTTAGGGACACAGGGCTAGTGAAAATTTTTAGAATGGGAGAGGGAAGGAAGGGAAAAAGTGGAAAATGCACAAAAAACCCAAAAACACAATAGAAACGCAGTGTGGGCTTAGGTTTTTGGGAAAAAGTAGTGAGATAGGGAAAACAAAAGTATGGGAAATGGATGGGGAAGGTTTATCAAGTGTATACAAGGGTTTTTAGGCAGAAAACATAGGTATTTTTTCCTTAGAAAAAAGCAAAACCATGAAATCTTAATAGCATAAAACCCTAAGAGAGGGATTTCATCATTTTCTGAAGAAAATCACTGCACGAGAGGGCTAATGAATGCTTCAAATACCTTTTTAGGAGTGTTGAAAACTTCATGAATGAGAAATAACCCGTTTCTTGCTTGATTTGGCCTTCAAACTCAAAAACGCAGTGAATGTCCAGAAGTACAACATTCAGGCAACAGAAGCGTAACGAATTAATGGGAAAGGAGTTTTGATGACAAATATCGATGCTCTGTTGGCTGAGATGAGGCACAATGGTAGAGAAAAGTTCTTGGAGGATGAAATGAAGTTTTTGAATCCTTGTATGGTATTTTAATAGCTTGAAACTCAATTCTTTGCTTTGGTGATGGTCTAATATTATCATGTACTTTGAAAAGTGACTTGATGAGGTAGTGTACTGCAACTTTATTACTTTGTTTGGAAATTTTACATATCCATGTGGGGCAAATGTACCTTTGATACCTTTTGTGACAAACTTATCCCTAATTACTAACTCCCATGATGGTGGCAATGGTGAAGACGTGACTCCCATGTAGATTTTGATGATTTGAGAAAATGATGATACCTAATGCATATCTTAACCATCATTTGGAACTTCGAACCCTTTAAGTATGCAAGTGAATGAATTAATGACCAAAATGATGACCAAGACAGTCATTTTATGACCTATCACAAGGAATGATGACATGACCATGATGACATTTTATGAGCTTGAAAATGGAGGGAGTAGTAATGACACCTAGGACATGACTCAAGACTCATTTGACAGCCAAGATGTATGAAATTTTATTTGAAAATATAACAGTTTAACCTAATGACCCTATCAATCACATAGAAAGTGTGCTTTTGATCACTGGAACTAATGGACACTAACATCTTGGTCAAAAAAATGATCTAGAGCCCTATAACAGCTTGGATTGAGTTACTAGTCCCATAGCCTTGGTTGGAAAAATGCTTTGGATCCCTTTGCGGGTTGAGTTACTAGTCTTAACTAATTTCTCTTCTATATCATAATTTTATTTTTGGCAAAAAACATTTAATACTTTTAAAATGGTCTCACACAGTTAGTGTCTATCAATTTTAGTTCACACAAGTAGTTTTTATGAATTTTATTATCCCATACTAAATTAATGTTTCTTAATATTCTAACTTATATGAATCCTATTGTCCTATACTAATTATATATTACTACAAATGGCTTTAACGGATTAAGCTTACATAACTTTATTGTCTAATAATAATCACATAGTACAAATGGCTAGATTAATAATACACATATTAATATTTCCTTGTAAATGGGTAAAGGATAATTGTCTCAAATGAAATTAGATATCTTTGGATATTTTTTTACCTATTGTTTTTTGTAAATATTTTCCTGACAAGTGAACAAGGTTGAGGTACCTTGTGGAGGAAAATATCATGCTTTATTTATCTGTGATGCTAAATCTTGGGATAAATGTTGTAAACCTCAAATATCTTCAATTGTTCGATGACTAGTATCAAAATAGTAGCAACTCTCTTATTCAAATTAAATCCTATATTTCAGTGATTGTGGGTGATTATGAAAAAATGCTAAACAAACTTTGCAATATAGAGACAAGAACACTATTCTAAATCTGGAAACTAAGGTCTCTTCATTGGGCTCCATTATCATTTGTTGTTGAAATATAAAGTTGGAAGGATGACAAATATCCAAGATTAAATATGGAGAATGTCTCGGTAACCAACCAGAATGGGATGAAAAGCCTTTTCACCTAAGGAATAAATTGATATACAAAACATGCCCTAAGAGGGTGATAGTCATAAATGTGTACCAAAAGGACAAAAAAACATATTTACAAAACTCAATTCAATCCAATTGCATGTTAGAAGACACATTATACAAGCTTCGCACTGAAGTTCATAGCTCAACAATAACTATAAAGCTTTAAATAACCTTAATTTATGAGGTGAACATTATTTTACACTAAATAGATTAGGAGGTTGTACCAATTCCCAAAGAATTAATAGATAAATACCTCGCTAAGAATATTTTAAGAAAATCAGAGAATAACATGCATTTGCATTAATTGATTGCGTAGCATAAGATTATAAAATGGTTACAAAGATAACAACAAAAGTAGGTATACATATTTTTTCTTCATAATGAAAACAAAGTTATCTCGAAGTTCATAGATATTGAGAAGAAAAAATCTTTGATTTATTAAGAAAATATGCAAAAAAAAATTATAGAAAGATATAGCATCAAATGTGAATCCTTTGATACATTCGCCAATCTTTAACACTTACAATGCATTTGTGGGATATAGAGAAAAAATGTTTAAATCTTACTTGTGGGATGTAGATAAAAAGTCATCCTATAAGTTACAAAATTCCAACCCCTTCATGGTATTCTCTTCTATCCTTTATACTTTCTTGCATGCTAGCATTCATCCTATCCTTGTGTCCTTGTGTAACTCCTTTCTAAATATTAAAAGGAGGATTGTAAAAGCATGACTTTTCTTTAGTCTCCTTGAATCCCTTATAGTTTGGTAACTTTCTAGTGGTTGTTCCACGAGAGCTTAAGTGGGAGACAAATACAATACCACGTGGTTTCATATTGGGGGATATATATTGAGGGAAAAATGACATAATATATTGGGGGATATATAGGAGGTAAAAGAATTTTATATCGGCAGGGATAAAAAATGGATCTCAAAGTTAATAAAAAAATATAAAGGGGTATAAAAAATGTGAATGAAAAAATGGATACCTACAATATCTAGTGAAACCAAAGGATTTTTAAATTCGGAAGGTGTATTGGATTCATATTGGTTGGGGGTTAAATAATGTGATTTTTAAAGGCATTTTCCAATATATAGTCAAATTAAGGGTATTGTTTAATATACCATGAACACACGTGATATGTTAGAGGTTCATTGAGTGAAGCCCCCGTGGGTTCCTCTTTGCCTAAAGTGTGACAACTTTTGGTGTTTCTAATGCCTTCTCAACGAACAGTGACCAACTAATATCTATAAGCCATCAAATCCAAGTTGTCACGGCCTTTTACAAAATATAAATTCGTGTGATTCAAGAATGCCATCTATCATGGCCTTTTGTAAATAGAAATTTTGTAATTAAGGAAAATCCCAGATATATTGCTTGACTAGAGTATATGACTTTGCGTAGTAATTTCGACAAATCAACCTCATACCTTGAATCTGTTACCAAATTCATAACACATCCACCAATAAACTAATTTTGAAAATATTTCTACTTAGTAAATGCATTAAAGTTATTTTTTATTTTGGTTAATCAAATGCCCTTTGAGCAAAGTGGCATTGATTCCTTTTTCAAAATTTATAATTCATACTCACATCCATTTTGCAATTGTCCAAAACATCTCCAAAATTCATACATAAAGGGAAACATGTCCTGATTAATCCTTGCTCACATGAAAGACAGAATAGTTGAACTGATTCTGCAAGTAATGATGTGTATGCTACAACTGCCCTTTTTAAATTTGAAGTAATATATACTACACTGTGTTTTTTTTGAAAATTCACGTACTTAGAAAGAGATTAATAGGTTATAATTCATTTCATAACAACTAATTTTGAAAATGGATGTAGTAGAGAGCTCTACTTCGCAAAATATGTACACTCAATATTCCTTACTCAACACTCTCTTCCTTCACCTTAAACCAGCAATTCTACGCAATCTAAAGTATGATCGCAGACACTTTCAAGGCACTTTACATGACCAAATCGCTTTGTAGTATACTACTTACCATGGTAAATCTGTTCACGAGGTGGAATAGTAATAACAAAATTTCATATGTCATCTTTATTAAATTATGATGTTATGCCAAAAGTAGCCAAAAATTAAAGGAATGCATAGGTCTCCCACTAACTACCATTGGAAATATCATGTTCAAGGTTTTCCTTGGAAATCTATTTATCTGCAATGCTCGTGTATTTCTCTTTTATAATGGTTATCATTTATAATAAAGAATAAAACTAGATATTCAACATGTGAAGTATGATTTTTCATTTTTCCTTCTTCCAATTTTTCTTTGATGGATAATTAGTTAGCACACCAGCAATAGCAACTCTTATTCCAATATTAATTTTAATTGAAATTTTATTTCAAAATACATTTTTAAGAAGGCAATAACAAATAATTGCTTCATGTCATTTTCATCAACATGTGTAAGTGATAGAAATTTATATAACTATCTATTTCTTGTGACTCTTTACATGAAAATTGGAAATACTCTAGATGAATTCTTGGAATATGTAGATGGAAAGATAATTTCATAATAACAGAAGTAAGAGAATTATCATGCTTATGTTTCCTTATGCTTCAAGTCTTAAACTTGTACTTTGAAAACCCAATTGGCCCTTAATGTTTGGACTACAAAAACCATTCTTAAGCATACCGTTAATTCAACACATATAATGAAGATTGCAACAACTATGATGTAGTATAAAATGAGCATATGCCCTTTGAAATAGTGTTAGGTACCTTCCTAAAGCATAAATGGTACCATAATCACAGTGATAAATAGTTTGGAAGTTTTCTTGGATGACGAGAACACTTTTCGTTATTGCCTCTACTATCAAACATGACATTTGCAGAATTATTGTGCTCAAAAGACAATAAAACAACATTTGCAGAATTATTGTGCTCAAAAGACAATAAAACAAAAGACTAAATCTAAGGCTTGGAAGCCATGCAGCCTACCCCCTCTAGAGTAAGAGGACTTATCTTCTTCACACCAATAGGATATTGAGTCAAATGCTGACATGCTTTCCTTGGACGATTCCCCTACCTCAAATCTTCAAGAGCCTTGTCCAAAGAGTAAGAGAATCAAATTTCAGCAGATTGAAAAGAAACAAACATTAACACTGCATAGTTGGGAATGGTGAACTGAGCCTAGGAATTGGCCTACTCGGACTCAGCTAGCCCTAGTTACTCCTCATCTGAATGGATTGGAGAGAGTAGCCAAACGGAAAGGAAAGAAAAGTAGATGTGAAAACCTTCCCGAAGCTAGGTAATACTCTTGTTTTTGTTACTCTATTTTCTCTTGCCTCATGAGATTGAGAAATATGATCTCAATGTATACTCTTTTTTATTAATGAAAATCCTCTGCACGAGTTTACAAAAAAAATAATGTGATAGTTTCAGAAAGTTGAATGTTCACATCTGTGGGTTTCCCATAACCCAATAAATCACCACACAAAGAGGGAATTAAAAACATTACTATTTGTTTTGAATACCCATTCGCAACACCTACTGAGATTTTTATCTTATCTTTCCTAGCAAATATTATAATGCTAAATGCTTTGCAACATTCCCAAAAATTGGTAGAAGAATCACACTTAGAAAGGAAATTGGCACATTTCAAGATTGAAATGTCCCATGTGGAACTTACAATTTATCCCCAAAAAAAAATCGAAGTAGTTAGGATAGAAAACCATAATATTACTTTATAATGTGTAACACAACAACTTTCTACTCATCTATAACTCTTCCATACTCCCTCAAAGTCCATTGGAGAAAATAATTCCAACCACTTGTTCTACTATGCTAGGTGCGACAACTATCAGTCTAGATGTCATAGTCTGTTTGAGTTCATTTTAGTTTAGTTGAAAGTTTCACTTTAGTCATTTATTACTGTTGTCTCCAATATAATGTTATTTAATAGGTTACTCTGACGTGAATATTGAGTTTGCTCATTTTTTATTTTAAAATTATTCTCTCTCTTATTTCGGCCTGTGAAATCTTTATAATGGTATCAAGGCACGAGGTTACATAATAACATTTCAAATTTGTTTGTGTTAATAGAGAAATAACACAGGTGGATAGGAGCTCGAGGACAAGAGCAAAGTGGCGGCCCAGCAGAAACAGTAGTCACGCTGCAAGAAGATGTCAGTTGCAATTTCTTTTTAATTGTAAAGAAGACCATCACAGTCCCAAAGAAGAAGACAGGGAGACAAATCACACCCTTGCATAGAGATAAGGTGCAATGAAGGAGACAAAATTCCAAAAGTAAAACTTTATTGGTGAAATTTCACGCCTCTGTGCCAAAAGGTGTGACGACAAGTCAAAACTGCAAATGCCGCACTAAAGTCACCACGTAGCGTTATCCAAGAAACTACGCATGACGAACAAAAGGTCAAAGGCTCGAGGCATTCTTGACATTCGATTTTCGTTCATCATTCATTTCCTTCACATGAAAGTCGAAGATTGATTTTACTTCAAAGTTTCTTTGCCCATGATATTATTAAATTTCTTTTGAAAGAGGGGGAACAAAATATAATTTGTGCTCGTGAAAACGAAATTTTATAAAGTAAAATTCATGTCTTGAGTTTTGTTTTGAAAGAAAGAAAAAAAAAAAATACATGAGTGATTTCCTTCTAAAAGAAATAATAAATGTGAGTGGTGGAGTATACTCCTTGAGTTTATTTGGAGTGGTGGAGTCTAGAGCCTTTTCTACCGTTGTTTATTTGTATAAATATTTGAAGGTAAATACATTTAGGATTTTTGAACTACTATTGCTGCATGTCACTATTGTGGTGAACCATAGTCAATGTTGTGAGAGCCACAATTGGCAGTTGAATTTGTTTCAAGCTATGTAACAGAGAAGCTAGACCCTATTTTAAGTTAACTATTTTAAGAGTTTGCAAAGGCATAACCGCGAGCCAAAAGTTTTCATTGTAGAGAAGCCATAAGTTTTAATTGCAGAGAAGTTGCTATGTTTGTAGGTTGATATGTTTTTTTAGTTTTATACAACCAATGATCAACAAATGGGAAAATCCAAGAGGCCAAGAAATTTGAAGTAACAACAAGAGCTATTTAAGGTTTATTTGAAAGAGATGGATGCCAAAAGGAAAAAGAACGGATTCACATTGAAATGCATAAAGGAATGTGTAGATGACAACATTTTTCCCCTCATTGCAGATGCAAAGACAACCAAGGAGGCCTAGGATACCCTTGAGAGGAGTTTTGGTGTAAGGGGGAGTATTCAAGTTGAAGATGAAGGTGGATCGATAGTAGCAGATCTACAACAAGAAGAATTTGGTGAATCCCACTTCAAAGTGGATGAAAATGATGATGGTATATTACCAACTGCAAAAAAAGAGAACACATATGCTCGTGAATCACAATGTGCACAACCACAAGTGGATGAAGATTTAGTGAATCTAGCAACATAGTTTGTTGATGACATTGAAGCTTCCATTGACGCAGTAAATGATTTGGTCGATCCAGCGATTAAAATTGTTGATGTCAAGTCTAACCAAGAACAATTAGTCAATGATGAGTGGTTACACATGATGCAATAGAAAAATATCATGGATATGATGTTATTTGGTGAGGGAAGCAACAAAGGAAGATAAGAAAACGCAAGAGGAGAAATATCTCATTGCAGAGTAGGAAGAACATAATTGATGTGGTTTTTGCAGATGATTTTAAATGTAACCTTGATTCTGAGTGTGTAGATGTTAGCAGCAACTAGTAGGAAACAACAAAATTTGAAGAAAAATTAAACTCCTTGAAGCATGGCTTGCAACAACATGTTTTAATGAAGTCTACATAGAAGTTGCAGTAATGAATGTTAAATAAAACATAGATGATGAAAACAAAAATGACATTTTCATGTATGGGAGTCTCGAAGAGATGAAATTTTATTCTCATATTATGTTGCAGCAAATTGATGATCAAAATAGTATTAATGAAGAGTACATAATTGAAGATGACATGTGGCAATAGTCCACATACAAGAATATTTTTGAATTAGAGGACATGCATGGTCAAGCTAAACAAATAATGGAAGATCTACACCAACAAATGAAGAAACTGCAATTTGAAACCTAAAACAAAAAGGCAAAGTTGTAATTAAGAGGATATATAATGTGGAAGAAAAGAAAACAAAAAATTCTAGCCCAAACATTGATGTAAAAGTTTTTGTAAGCCTTGTTGAGACTTAGACCAACATGAATTCTATTTTAAATTTTTGTGGTTGTAATTAAGGGGGAGTGTTGGAGAAAATCATTCCAACCACATGTTCTTGTCTGCTAGGTGTCACAACTGTCAATCCAGGTGTCATAGTTAGTTTGTGTTTAGTTTAGTTTAGTTGAGAGTTTCACTCCAGTCATTTATTTCTATTGCCTCTTATGCAATCTTATTTAACAGTTACTGAGTAATGTGAATATTGAGTCTGCTCCATTTCCTATTTTGAAATTATTCTTTGCCTTTGCAATCTCTATCAAGGTTTGATCTAGAGTACAATGTATATAGTACATGTTCTAAAAAACAAAAAGGGTTTCTAAACCTTGTAAGGGATAATTCAAAGTTTCCAACTTGTAGTTTGTGTGTAATCGTAGAATCACTTGAAAAAGCAAGCCCATAATGGTCATCAATGATCCAAATGAAATTGATCTATAATCCTATGTATACCTTTGAGAGAAAGGCAAGGCACTTAGTCGGAATTACAAAAGTTTGATGAATAGTATAATCATTGAATCTTTATTCAAATACCATATCTCCAACAAATTCACTTTCACAATTTTTCTCTCTACACCATTTTTTTGGGTCTAAACATGAAAATTTTCTTTTGACATATGACAAACCAAACGAAATCCAGCATACATTGATGTGTGCTATATCCTTATTTTTGGTTTTTCTCAAAATTCCTTCTTATGGTATCCATGCAATTTAAAATGTCTATGACATTCATCGTGTGCTAGACGTAAGCATGGGACCTTTGATAGTGTCTATGCGTAGAAAAATGCTTTACAAACCTCTTTTGTAGAATGAAGATGTAATGATGAGATGAAATATTTCCTTTTGTTGCAAGATTTGTTGCATTACCTCCCTTGTCTTCCGGACATGCTTATGCATATATACTAACTGATATAGATCCTCATCCTCTCATTCGCTAGCATTTGATCCATTATTGTGCACTAATACTAGTCCAAAAAGAATTTCCAATCCAGTATATTTCTTGAAACTCATAGGTCATTAAACCCTTTGTTGAAAACAACATATGCCCTAATAGAAATTAGAAACACTTTGGAAATAGGGGTGACTAAAGAGGGTTCTCCACAATTTGTAGGTGATTGATTTATGAAGCATTATAACAGACAATTATGATTATTATGTTCATTAACAAATTTTAAGTATCAAGTATTTTGGTTTCAGCAATGCTGAGTGTAGCTTGGAGCTAATATTAATCTTAGATAAACTACACTCTTTGTTCACATGTGAAATATTGTTATCAGGTTCTTGCTAAAAAATTCTCTCACCAAAATTATGAGTTTATATTTTTATCTCACATATACTTTCCACCCTAACCTCTTTCCATAAGAATGGAATTTTAACAAATAATTTGGTCAAAACTAAGCCCCAAACAAATTAATCTAAACCTCAATGAAGTAACCTACCCGGCTTGAGTTACCTATCAAGCCTCTTATGTGAGTCAACACCAAAGTGACAAGGCTTTGCAAGTATTTTATCTCGTGTTTTGAGTCGGCATTCGGGTGAGTCACTTGACATTTTCTATCCCTATGTCCAGATAATTGGGAACTCCTTTAAATTAAAATCATAGAATATTCTCTCCTCGGTGGGAACCCTGTGGATACAGAAAGATTAAGAGAATGCCCACAAACGACTTGCATTGAAGTCATTACCAAAAACAAGCCACAGGTCGAACTTTGTTTGCATCCAATCCTACGATTCCCTCATTTAGTGAAGCCATGCTGGTGCCATCCTATCTGATGCGACTGTCAGTGGTCGCAAGAGATCGAGTAGGTGGAAGGATAACTTGATGTCAATGTATCGCTACAGCTTACGACACTGATGATGCATAGCAACATCATATTGGTTGCGGGAACTTCAAATTATCTCCGAAAACCGCGTTAGAAACCTTCGCAATCCACCCCTCAATTATGGCATGGTACTTACGTTGGCATGACTTCATGAATGTTTAATAGGCTTTTAAACACATAATATAGTTTTTGAATCAGTTTGGCATAAACTTTTATGATAGTATTTGGCTTAAGCTTTCAGAAAGCAATAAATCTAAAGAATGCGATAAAAATGGCTATTTATGAATAGTTTTAATACTATATAATAAGAGTCATAGAAGGGATAAAAAATTGTAAGGTTTACCCAATTTCTAGTTTTTATGGCATGGTTCTTATTTTGACACGACTTTTTGGATTTTTAATAAGCCTTTAACATATAATATAGCTTTTTGGTATTCCATATGACTATATCTGGCTTAAGCTTTTAAAGAATGCTATAAAAAGGTTATTTATAAATACTTTTCCTAATATGTAAAAAAGGTTATTTATGAATAGTTTTAATAATATATAATAAAAGAAGGTTATTTATAAATAGTTTTCCTTTGGTTATTTATGAATGGCTTTAATAATATATAATAAAAGAGTTTATAAAGAGGTAAAATTTTTAAGGTTAAAATAATGTGTATGTATAATGGAATTTAAAGATAAAATGAAGTTTTTGAATTAGTTTGAATTAATTTGGTGAAAACTTTTGAAAAATAATAAATTTGAAAATTTTGATAAAAATAATATTTATAAAGATATAATAAAAAGAGTTATAGTAATAAAATTTATAGGGTCTAAATAATTTATAGTTATAAGAGTATCGAAGTATATGATAGTTAAGGTCAAAGATATTTTTTAACAATAAAATTAATGATTTCAAATAATTATAATAATATTTAAATAGAAGATAGTTAAATTTAGAGAAATTTTAACAATAAATTTAGTGAATTAAAAAAATATAACTATATATGAAAGTAATTTGGGAAAAAGAAATACTAAAAATACTATTATATTATTTTTATTTCAAATTTATTTGTTAATATCAATTTAATTTAATATATTTAAAACTACCATACCTAGTCTAGATTTTTTAATAATTCTAATAATTACTAATTTTCATGGCGTTGCCTTTGTCCTGACTTTGAGGGCATCTTTTTCTCTCACTTATCTTTCTAGAGGAGTTGGTTAAACTAAAAGCTCCCTCCCACTGCCATGCCTCACCCTTGTCAAAGTGGTAAATTAAAGACTTGTAAGGGGAGTGCTGGTTTTTCTCTTTATGGACGTTAGCGATCTCTTATTCAATTAATGGGAGTGGGAAATTAATGGGAGTAGCAACACTTTTTCTTTTCTTTCTTATTCTTTTTTTTTTAATAATTATAAAAAATATTAAGATAAATCATTTATATGAGGGTTTTCAAAATTATTGGTATCTTAAAGCTAAGTTAGTATTGACATCAACACATTGTTCAATTAAAAATAGTTTTGAATGTTTAACAAAAGCATAATTATTTTTGGTTGACATTATTGGGAAGCATGACATTATTGAGAGGTAAAATATTTTTTATATTGAATAA
This sequence comes from Pinus tabuliformis, assembly GCA_031772625.1. Classification (NCBI taxonomy): domain Eukaryota; kingdom Viridiplantae; phylum Streptophyta; class Pinopsida; order Pinales; family Pinaceae; genus Pinus; species Pinus tabuliformis. The sequence continues at coordinate 371,898,888 of CM062818.1, forward strand.
TTTATATAACATATAAGTAAATATTTTTTTATTTCCCACGGGTGGTTTAGTGTTTCTTTTCTTTATATTTCACAATATTTATCTTCGTTCAACATGATCGAACTAGCATGATTTATCTTCAAATTTATAATTCGCTCCTATCTCTACATTGCTCATAATCTTGTTCAATCTTCATTAGTTAACATTTAAAATCTGTGCATATATCTACACTACCCTACATTGCTCATAATCTTGTTGAATCTTCATTAATTAACATTTAGTTTTAAAATAATTCAATAAAAACAAACCAAAATAGGATGTGTAACAAATCTCCTTTTAAAAGAAAATAATTTAAATAAGTATAAGAATATTAATAGTGAAGATAATTTAAGCCAAGAAAAACCATTTCATGAGATGAAGTATTAAAGGAAAAAAAAAATATATATATATATATATATCTATATATATATATATATATATATATATATATATATAAAATAAAATATGAAATATTTGGCTTTACCTTACCACTTATAAACCCTGCAACTTCATTTAACATGAAAATAAATAAATTATTAAAAAAATTACATTAATTTAATGTTTTTACTCTTAATTAAATTTCCTAAAAATTATTAAAATGGTTAGATTAATTTAATGTTTTTTATTTTTAATTTAATTTTCCAGAAATTATAATCCTAAAATTAAATTATAATTAATTTATTAATTTATTAACATAAATATTTATACGAGAAAAAATTACATTACAAATTACTATACTTCAAATACAAATATAACTTCTTAAATTTTAATTAATCTATTAAAATAAATATCTATATAAAATATAAACTTAATAATTAAATGATAAACCATCCATCAACGAAAGGTTACCTCAAAGTACCATACTTCAGATACGAGTGCAACTGAATCTACTGGAATATCCATGATTGTTTTAACAGATATTGTAAAATATATTCCAATAAAGTTTCAAACAAATCATTAAATTTTATGTATTTTACATTATTTAATTTCCTGAGATTAAAAAACTCATAGTCCATTAATTTTAACTTTTGACGTTTCCGAGGTATATTTTATGTTTTCTGCCCATTACATTTTATCTAAACATACGTACATCTTCCACAGACTATTGCTAGTTACTTTATCTATGTAGGTAATTGATAGATATGTAATCTTTAATAAAAATATTTGGCCTAATAAAAAGGTGAGTTGAAGATGATTGGCTAAACCGATTGACATAATTTGGTGACCCCATTAAGACAATTATTAATGTTGTACGGGAGATTGGTGTCCACACTTTGGCCATTCTGCACACATGCGAAGAACCAATCATCTCCCAACCAAACGGCCTTATCTTTATTATCTGGAGGGATACCTGATCAACACGGCCCTGTATTGTTGGTGCAGGGTTTGCTCCACTCTCGCTGCGTTTTCTTTGCTCTGCAAAATAAATCTTGTACCCATCTGCCGTTGCCATGGACAAAGTTGGGCTGCATGGCTAACTGTCTTGTTTTTGGAGTATTTCTGGTTTGTTTCAGAACCCTTGAATTCGTACAATTCACATCTTTAGGGAAATATTAATTTCTAATGGACTCTGGACCCGCTAGTATTCAGAAGATGGAGGATATAGTTATCATTGTGTTTTTTTCAATGGAATGATTTTCTGTTGTAATTGTTTTTTTTTTTTTTTTCAGAAAGAATTTTTCAGAAAGAAAAAAATTTCATGATTTATATGAAGAGAATATAAAAGTCGAGATACATAGGAGGACAAAAATCTTTAGGCGCAGATGTTCAGAAATCAGATACTGTCATAGGTTCATAGGATCAATACCCCATAGATGACTAAAAATTCAAAACATTAAGTGCATAGCGCCACAAGATCTCCAGGGTAGATATCCACAAAAGCATGATAAAAACAGATCTGGAAACAACAAAATACATATGATGCCAGGATAGAAATTAATCCACAGGAGGCAAATAGCCCGAAATTTTGATCAAGATGGAGTCAAGGGGCAGACAGGAATTCTGGAAGATGTGTTCATTCCTCCACTTCCAAAGGAACCAGCAAGTAATAACAAAAAGAGAACGCCAGGGAGGGCGTTGGAGCTCCACCGCCTGAAAGCATCCTGAACAGAAGGAAAAACCCGGTGAGGAAAACCATAATTTAAGGACAGTTCATACCAGATTGAAGAAGATGCGCCACATTGGAAGAACATGTGTAGATTGGATTCAGCATCGATGAGGCACATTTGACATCGTCTCGGACCCTGCCAACCTTTTCTTTGAAGAACCTCCCAGGAGAGATTTCTGTTAGAGAAAAGAAGCCAAGAGAAGAGAATCATCTTGAGCGGACAGGGAGCTTTCCAAAATTTGAAAGGAAAGGATGGAGAGGAAGGCGGACGGCCAGGAGAGAGAGCAGCATATAAATCTTTAACAAAAATTAAATGAGAGGGCTTCTCAATGGACCAAATGAGTTCATCGGATGAACCCGATTGCAAGATTCCTTTGCTTGTGAAATTGTTGACAGCCGATTCCCATAAGGGGAGGGAGGGGAATGGATAAATCATCTCCATTCTTCCAAACAAGGATCTGTGAGGTCCATGAATGTATAAGCTTATTCCACGTAAAGAGAACTTTTGATAAAAAGAAGAGGAGCAAGTCAGGAGAGATCATCGATTCCACCTTCAGCACCGTTGGGTCGATTCCAATGTAAACACAGGAGCCAGAAGAAAGGGACCATTTTAAGTTTCCCAAGAAGAAGGATTGAAGCTTTCTGAAACCTTTCCATATGAACGAACCTGACCTGATTCCCAGCGATTTCCTTCTGAACCAGTAGACCATACTCCGCCCATAGAGATATTTTTGATTTATAATGCTGCTCCACAGGCTCTTGCCATAAATACCTCTAATAAGAGATTTGCATAGAAGGACTTCGGAAAGGAAAACAAGTGCAGAAGACCCCAGCCACCTTTCTGCAACTTCGGTATTCAAAAGTTTAGTATTTAGAATCAATTTGGTTTACTATTCAGAATCAATTTTCCCAGTAGTCCCACCTGTGTAGTGGGCTATCATGTTTTAGTATTTAGAACCAATTTGCAGTAGTCTCACCTGTGTAGTGGGCTGTCATGTTAATAGATCTGCAGAAAGCTTTGATGCGGTGAAGAATTGTGATGAATTCAAGCGGGTAGTGGGCTGACATGTTAATAGATCTGCAGAAAGCTTTGATGCGATGAAGAATTGTGATAAATTCAAGCGGGTCGCTTTTTCTTTTATTATCAAAATTAAAGATAACCAACTACTCGGATCTTTGCAGGTTTAGTTTGTTTTTCGTGGATGTTCCGGAGCGAATGCCCTACGGGTGGAGGGTTAGGCATGTGTGAAACGAAGACAAACAGTATTCCTGCACCATCATGTAATAATCACATCACAATGATGAGATTTCTTATTGGAATAAGAATCCCAGGTTTGTGTGGGTATATCTGTAGTCTATTGACACATAAAAGAGAAGCGAAGTTCACCAAAATTCCCAAACTTCTAATCTACATACAGAAAATTGGGAATATTAATGAACCTTGGTTCTCTTTTATATATGCCAGTGGCCGACTATTATATCACAGAAATTTGGTATTCTTATTTTATCAATTCACAGATCTCCTCTCCGTCTTTGATTATTACATGATGGTGCAGGAATCCTGTTTCTCTTCGCTCCATACAAACCAAACCTCAGAAACAGCACAAGGATGATGGTATCGTCGCCACAACTTTTCTCGGGTGTTTGAACAAGCCCAAGCCCAGCGTATCCCACTGTCATTGCGTATCAATTTTGTAACCAAGAGTTAAGGGTAATATTCCATAAGCATGTAGCTAGTCAGCAATTATCCAATATGGGATAGTAATTAAATAACAATTATTTATATCAAATGTTTTCTGATAATAGATGAAGTGTTTAACAGAACGGCGGGCAGAGAAACTTTCTGCATCTTAAAAATCAACTCATATGAATAATTGTGGAAATTTCCACTCTTAAATGATGTAAATAATTTGTAATTTATATAATTTTTTTCAGTATTTTAGTGAAGACATTAGTTATATTATGATTGGTATTAAATTTATCAAAGCAATTTCTTATTTTTCTGTTATAATGTATATTAAATATATTAAATTATTTGTTTTAATTGAATTTTTCTTTTACAAAATGATGTTAAGTTTCAATATGTTTTAATTTTACATGAAAGATGGGAATTTGTTCTATTTTCATTAAATTTGGATTGAAGCAATTTATTGTTCTGGTTACTTCTTACTTTTCTCCTCTGTCTTTGGATATGTCTTTTAGCCTAATTGAAACACGACAGAAGTTTTATATTCAATTTCATTTTGTTGTTTCTTTCTATTCCAAGATATAATTTTAGACCTCTCATTGAATGCATTTTTGTTGTTGATTTTCTATCATCTAGAAACCTACCTAATTAGAATTTGAATAATATATTTACTCAATCGTCAAAATACAATCCTAGACCTCTTGTTGAATGTATTTTTGTGATTGATTTTCTATGATCTATTGTTGAATGCATTTTTGTGATTGATTTTCTATGATCTAGACACCTAGCTAATTAGAATTTATTGATTCAACATTCAATTATGGCTGGCATGTGGTTTAGGAATGGATTGACCAAATGATGATTATACAATATCATATTTGTTAAGGTAAATCTGATTTATTGAAAAACTCAAACTTGTTAGATCCTTAGATCACATGGTTTTTATAACAATAGATCTATTAGCTAGCAGTGTGTTTTACTTATTTCTATTGTTATGCTTTTTTTCTTTCACATTGTTCTACTATTATTAGAGCCAATGGATTGTAGTCTGTAGAAGGAGGTGTTCATTGCAAATGTTTGTACATTGTATGTTGACATTGAAGCTAAAATATAGAAGCTCGTTTAGTATTTCTTAGCATATATAAAGATTAATGAAGAGAAGTAGAAATAGAGGTAGTAGGCGACGACGCAACCACATAAGTGAGATCTAGTGAGGAGAGCTCAATTAATATTTTTGACAATATATAAAGATTAATGAAGAGGATCGAAAATAGAGGTAGTAGGCGGAGATGTAACCACATAAGTGAGATATAGTGAGGAGATCATCTAGAATGAATAGGTGTATAGACATGAGAGAATGGCTATATAAGTTCCAGACAATAGTAACAAAAAAAAAATTAAATTACTTTGGAGATGAAATTTGTAATTTACATGTATCTGGGCATATGCTATAAAACTTGGCTAGTCATGGAAAATTATTACCTTGGAGATGAAATTTGTAAATTTAATGTATCTAGGCATATAGGTATAATACATGGCTAGGCAAGTGTATCTGATCTGAAGTTAAAATTGAAGGTGTCATATAAAGTTTTGCAAGTTAGTTTATGTCTTATGGGAAATGGGACGATGTTGCAAAAGCACACAAACTAAGTTAATTTTTGCATATTTTAACAGTTAAAAATAGATAATATGCAACATCACCACACAACGATTTGATGATGAAGTTCATTGCTCGTAGGCTACGTCTTCGGGTCTAGCTTCCAATGGTGTCCCTTTAAATTATATGCCTAAATGTGAAAACACATCAACATAGAATGCTCAAATTACAAAAATAACATTGTCATTGTGTCCAAAACACCCAAAAACCCCTAGGTAGGCACTTCTTGGGCTCAAAAAGGTCAAAAAATGACCAAGTTAGGCCTCATTCTCCATTTCTCTACTAACTATTATGAAAATTCATCCCCCCCTGCAATAATGACAATGAAACTGGTCTTTGGTGGCCTTGCAAGGTGAAAGTTTATAATTATAGGTGGTAGGCTCAACCCACAAATCCCCCAATTTTGGTGCAAATTATCGAACAGTTAACTGAAATGACGCACCTATTTTTCTACCCTCGGTCGGTCACATGGAAATAATATGACCATGGCACACGGGGGCTTCACTTAGTGAACCTATAACATATCACGTGCATTTGTGGCATATTAAAAATACCCCTAATTTGACTACATATTGGAAAATGCCTTTAAAAATCACATTATTTAACCCGCTACCAATATGAACACAATCCACGTTCAAAATTTAAAGAAACCCTACTTTCACTAGATATTGTAGGTGCCCATTTTTTCAATAACATTTTTTATACCACTTTATATTTCTTCATTAATTTGAGCTCCATTTTTTATACTTGCCAATATAAAAATGCTTTACCCCTTATATATCCCTGAATATATTATGTCATTTTTTCCTCAATATATATCCCCCAATATGAACCCACGTGGTATGGTATTGCTCTCCCAGGGAAGTCCCCATGCCATGGTGTGTGGGCCACATACCACATGCTTCCTGGTCCCATTGGTGGTCACCTGTCAATTAATAATATTGTGGGTTGGGCACGCACATGGTGTCACATACCTGTCCCTCCCGTAGCTCCCACTGGCAGCCACACATTGTAATATAACCATGGGTTGGGGCATTGGTAGGGTGTCACAAGCCCCACACTATTCACCTTATGTCATAGTGAAAAAAACAATAATATGACCTGGGGCGCGCCGGCTAGTTTGACCCCCCCCCAATGTCACCTCGGTCAACCTTAAATACAACTCGTCGAGCATGGTATAACAAGAACTAATGTGGCGCATTGGTAGTGCGGGCAATTTGGAATATGGATTTCATGGGGTTAAACCCTGTAGAGGCTCACTTGAAGTATAAATTAAAATTTAGCCTTATCCGAAGTGCCACATGGCACCCTGTGATTGGGCCACATGTCACTCTGTGATTGGCTCGAACCAAATCACCTCCAACCAATCAAAATGCCCCATATGCCTCTGTACAACTACGACATGTGTCATGTCCTGATTAGATCTCTACTACTTATTTATCCTACTAAAGCCAACACCACGTCATTGTACGAACTGCCATGTGGCATCCATACATTTCCTAGTCAACCCTAAAAGTTCGATTTTTTTATTACTTGTCAAAGACTTCAAAATGCAGTAACTTTCTCATACGATGTGAGATTGAGGTGATTCAAGCATCGTTGGAATAAAAATGATGAGATCTACTATTTATAATAAGTTACAGGAGAATTTGATCACTTTTATTTTTGAGCATATTTTTGATTCCCTAGATCATTCCTCCCCACTAGAAGCTTTTAAAGCACCAAAAGTCCATTTTTACTCAAGTAAGTGAGGGTGTAACTCCATCATTTTCACGATCTCTATTCTCCTCTTATCAATTATTGAGCTTTCCTACAACTCATTTAAATATTCAGGAGAAAAATATTTTATAGATGTAATATGAACATTCTCTTCTTGATCATCAATCATAGGAGGCTCATACAATCTCAAGTTTTCCACATTTGCAATACAATAAATTTTCATGTAAGGTGGAAAATCTAATCAGAAAGTGTTGTTACCAATCTTCTCCAAGATTTTGAAATGACCATATCTGATTGGCTTGGGATTTTTACCTTTACCTTGTGTTCTTTTCTTGCATATGTAGAACCAAACTTGGTCTCGCACTTGGAAATCATGACCAACCTAATGCTTTTCATGTCTTGCTTTGTACTTGGCTTTGATTTTCTCTAGCTATTCTTGTACCCTTTAATGTACTAGTTGAATTTGTTTAATGAAATGCTTGGCTTTTTCAACATCACTATGTCCATCTACAACAATATATTTACCAAAGATAAAATCCAAAGGAGACTTTGGGAAAAAAACCAAACAAGTTTCAAATGGAGATACTTATGTAGATGAATACTTGGCAGAATTGTAGGCATGCTAGATGTAATGAAGATGCTCATCCCAAAGTTTAGGATGGTTACCACAATATACTTGAAGGAGATGCACTATTGTTTTTTTCACTACCTCTACTTGGTTGTTGGTTTGCGGGTGAAATGTGGTACTCTTCTTCAACTTGTGTCTATAAGTTCCATTAAACTTGACCAAAGCTTCCCAACAAATTGAGAATCTCAATAAAAAAAAATAGAATCGGGCAACCTAAAGTGAACCCATACATTGTGGAATAACATCTATATAGTCTGTGTAATTGTAACCTGTTACTTAAATGACATCAACGCACAATTGTTTCTTAAACGATCCACAACAACATATAGATAATCATGACCTTTCCTAGACATTGGTAGTCCCCCAACAAAATCTATAGAAATACTTTCCCAAGGGTGAGAAGGAATAGGATGTGGAGTGTACAAACCCAATTTCCTATTACTTGGGTTGCTAGTAGCACACATGGAACATCCTTTCACATATCTTGAAACAATTTCATTCATGCAAGGCTAATAACAATATCTCTGAATTTGGGAAATTGTTTTGCCTACACCAAAGTGGCTAACAATATCAGAAGTGTGGGGTTCCCTTATGACATTTATTATTTCATCACGTGGAACACATAACTTTCCAAGATGATACAACAATTTTTATGAACATGATAATCCAACTCTTTAGCATGATTGTCTTGACTCAAAGTTGCATAAACATCTTTAAAATATTAATCTTGAGCATATTGTTCAATATAACTTTCATGCATGATTGAGTTATGCTTAAGAATAATAGATGCATTAATAATAGCCCTTTATAACATATTTGTAACTTTGTTGTATATACCTTTCTTATACCTGATTACCAAATGAATTGTTGTAAGAACCCCATCTACCTGAAATATCTAGCTTGTTGTAGCTTGGTTTGTGATTGTAAATATTGCAAAGGTTGATGGTCAATATGAATAATCTTTAATTTACCCATCAAATAATGCTTCCATTTCTTCACGCTTTGTACCAAAGCATACAACTCTTTATCATAAGTTGGATAGTTAATTACTGAATTGGTAAAGGCTTAAGAATGATAACATATTGGCTTACCATGTTGCATCAAAACTGCTAGAACTAGTGTTGTACTGATTTTCTCTTTCAAAGTGTCAAAGGCTTTTTGTTTCTTTCCTCCCCACTAAAATACTTGTTTTACACTTGTAAAATCATTTATTTTTGATGAAATGAGTGAGAAGTTAGTGATAAAATTTCTCCAATATTGGGTTGCTCCCAAAAAAGCTCCTAACTTATGTTACATTGTTGGGTTTAGGCCAATCCACAATGACATCAACTTTTGATGGATCGATATTCAATTCACACCCTCCTACGATATGACCCAAATAAATCAAAGAGGTTTTCCCAAATTCACATTTAGACATCTTCAAATACAACTTTTCCTTTTTCAAGACATATATAACTTTTTTCACATGCTTCACATGCTCTTCACGAGACTTATTGAAAATCAAAATATCATCTAAGTAGACTATGTAAAAATAATCAAGGAATGGTCGCAACACATCATTCATAACTCCAATGAATGTGGTAGGTCCATTGCAAAACCCAAACAACATAACTAACCATTCAAACAAACTTGCTTTGTCTTGAAAGTAGTTTTCCAAATATCATGTTCAACAATACTTATCTGATGATAATCGCTTCTCAAATCTAACTTTGTAAGGTAAAGAACTTCCTTTAACTGATGTAGAAAATCATTAATGCAAGAAAGAGGATAACAATTCTTTACCATGTTCTTATTCAAAGCTCATAAATCCACACACATGCACCATGCCCACATTTATTTGGAACCAATACAATAAGAGATCCACAAGGAGATGTGCTAGGCCTGATGACCCCCTTTTCAAGAAGCTCTTGAATTTTCTTCTTAATCTCTACATTCTACAAAATTGACATTCTATACATGTCAATATTTAGAAGTAGTGCATCCCACTACAAGTGAATCTTAGGTTGAATTCCTCTTTTTGGAGGTAACCCTTCAGGTTCCTGAAACATCTTGTTATAAGTGTTAACAACTTCAACTAATTCATGATTGAGTTTAGAATCACATCTTGGGAAAGTTTTAGCTTCAACAGTATCTTTAACTTTAATCATCAACAACACAAAATTCTTACCAGTATTTACAAGCATTTTCATATGACCAACACTAAGAAGAGATAATTTCATCTTCTTTCTATGTGCTCTAACAATATACTTAACTCTATCTTTAAAAACATGATATTTGTTCTCATGATGACATAATACGGCTTTTCAGTCTACAACTATGGACTCCCTAAAATAATCCCGCAAATATGAAGTGGTACAAAATCAAGCTCTACCTCATCTATAAAATTAGCAGTGATGGCGAGTTTGAGTTTACATTTTCTTGTCACTTGTAATTTCGCAGCATCACATAGCTAATCCAAAGGGTAAGGTTTATCATGAGGTGTAGTTTCTAAATTATGTTTCTTGACAATTTATTTAGAGATAATATTGACTTGGGATCCACTATCAAATAATGTATTAACCTTTGTATGTTTTGTAATGACCTTGATATGGAAAAGCTCACTTCAATTCAAAGGGTAAGGTTTAACATGAGGTGTAGTTTCTAAATTAAGTTTCTTGACAATTGATTTAGAGATAATACTGACTTGAGATCCATTAAATAATGTATCAACCTTTGTATGTTTTGTAATGACCCTGATATGGAAAAGCTCACTTCTTTCTTTATCATTTTGAGATTCAATACGCTTGCTAGAAGAACTAGTACTTGCATTAGAAGTTTTACCTTTCATTCCCATGGAAGTGTTTTGGGTTTCATCATCTAAATCAGATCCTAGATCTTGTTGAGTTGTAGCAAAAATATTTTTTCCCCCTTATTGAACTTTGTTGGTTTCATTCCTTGATGTAATTTCCAACAACAATCTTTATAATGGCCTTCTTTTGAACAATTTTTGTAGTCAAGTTTCTCTCCCTCTTTCTTGACAGTAGTATTAATTTTTCCTTTTCCTTTAAACTTCCCCTTTCCTTTGTCTCCAAATTTAGAAGGTTTCTTGCTAGTCCCTTGAGGAACATTCTTTCCTATTGATTCTAAATGAGTTGCCTGAAAACATACTTCATCTAGATTGGTGGAATTAAACATAAGTACAATATGTTTGAAATAACTGTGTAATCCGCCTATGTATTTAAGGAGAGTATCTTGTGAAGAAAAATCAACACCCAAGATTAAAGCTCTTCTTCTAAATTCTTCTGTGCAACTTTGGACACTTTGAACTTTAGCTTGTCTAAAATTTTTCCAATCCATAATATCTTTTTGCTTGTCAGCTAATGGATAAAATTGTCTTCTTAATGCAACTATAAAATCATTCCTTCAAGAGATAATTTTACCACTTTTCTTCAAATCTTCTTAAGTTCTGACCTCCCACCAAATGAGGGTTGCACTTTCCAAGTGAAGAGAAGCAAGCTAGATATTAGTGACATCATCATCAATGTTTTGAATCTTGCAAATAGACTTCAATTTGACAAACCCAATTATCTAACTTTTCAGCATTTATTTCCCCATTATACATATAGACAATTCAAACTTGACATCAAGCTTAATCAAAGCAGACTTAGCATGTACTTTTGGAGATGGAGGAGTAGTAGGTTTATGAGATGAAGGAGGTGAAGAAGGTGATGAGTATAAAGGTTTAGGAGGAGGTGGAGGTGGAGGCTTTCTCCCATCACCACCATTACCTTTTGGTTTATTATAACCTTCTCCATGCATCCTTGTTTTCCTCTCATTGTACAACACTTTCACCATCTCACAGATATCATAGAAATTATTTCGAAAATCTCTCTCATCCTCAGATATCAACTCTTGTCCTTCTTCATATGCCATGACTAGTGGAGTTTGTGGCCTCCTTGAACCAATTTGAGGGTTTCGTTCTTCAAGCACTCCTCTTCTTTTCAATTTAGACCTTGTAATCATTTAAGAAAAACACTTGCAAAATATATAAAACCTTCATACAAACCATGCTCTGATACCAAACTGATATGAAATTAAAATTGAAGGTCTCATATAAAATTTTGCAAGCTAGTTTATGTCTTATGGACAATGGATTGATATTGTAGAAGCACACAAATTAAGTTATTTTTTTCATATTTTAACACTTAAAAATAGACAACATGTAGCATCACAGCACAACAATTTGATGACATAATTCACCCATCCTAAGCTACGTCTCCAGGTCCAGCTTCCAATGTTGGCCCTTTAAATTATATGCTCAAATGTGAAATTACATCGACATACAATGCCTAAATTACAAACATAACACTACCATTGTGTCCAGAACACCCAAAAACCCTATGTAGGCTCTTCTTGGTCTGAAGAAAAACTAAAAAATGATCAAGTTAGCCCTCGTTCTCCATTTCTCAGTTAACTGTTATGCAAATTTGTCTTATCTGCAAAATTGGAAATGAAATTGGTCTTTAGTGGTGTTGGAAGGTGAAATTTTCACAACTATAGGTGGCGGGTCCGACCCACAAACCCCACCAATTTTGGTGCAAATTGTCGAATGGTCAACCAACCCTGTGCCCCTATTTTCATGCTTCTAGTCAACCACATGGCAACAATATGACTGTGGGGCACGGGCCATAGGCCATGCGCTTCCCGACCCCACTCCTGTTCACCTATCAATTAATAAGAATGTGAGCTAGGTGCGAGCAAGGTACCATGCATCTGCTCCTCCCATAGCTCCCATCGACGATCACACATTGTAACAGAGCCATGGGTCGGGGCATGGGCAGGGCGTCACATGCCCCACCCTCTCCACCTTACGCCAAGGTCAATGGAACCATAATATGACATAGGGTTGGGCTTGGCTACACCCATTGGCCCGACCCTCTCCCCAACGACGCCCTTTCTCAACCTTAAATAGAGCCTGCCAACCATGGTATAATAAGAACTAATGCAATGTGTTGGTATTACAGGTGGTTTTCAATATCGTGGTCCTGGGGTTGAACCCTGTGGAGGCTCACCCAATGTATAAACCAAATTTTGTCCTTATTTAGAGTGCCACATGGCACCTTGTGATTGGGCCATGGTTCATTATATGATTTGCTAGAACCAAGTCACCTCCAACCAATCAAAACATGCCATATGCCTCTGTACAATTGGGCCACATGTCATGTTCTAATTGGCTCTATATTTCTTAGTCATCCTGCTAAAATCAACACCATTTTAGTGTATAGACTGCCAGGTGGCATCCATACAAAACCTAGTCTATCCTGTAAGTTGACTTTTTTGTTATTTGCTAAAAACTTTAGAACATGGTAACTTCCTCATAAGATGTTCAATTGAGACGCTTTAAGAATCATTGGATTCATAACGATGAGATCTATAATTTGGCGTTGGTTTTGGGAGAATTTGAGTAATCTCATTCTTAGCATATTTTTTATCCCTTGGATCAGTACCCCTCCTATAAAGTATTTGAGTATACCTAGGTCATAGGAGAGGAGAGCATGTGGATTTCCTCAGTCAAATTTAAATAGTAGAATGTTAGGGTAAAATTGACTCAGTGACAGAGTCTAAGGTTTGAGGTTCATAGTGGATGCTTTCAGGCACATGGTTTTTGTATCATGTCCTATTAGAACCCATGGATTACATGTGAATTTTTTTTTAAAAGGTTGGGGATTATTGAGTGTGATGTAGTTGAGTTTAGAAAAACACTCACTTGGTGTGGCCACGTTGTTTGGCTACTTGGCTGCATTTAACTCAATGCATGGTTGTATTTAATACATAAGATAATAATATATCCATTAGCCTATTTTTCAATTTATGAGTTTTCTAGGACAACGTTAATTGGGTTTATGTGTTATTGTTACAAATAGTTTTTCTAGCATTTCCTTTGTTTTTTACAAAGTACTTTTATGGTTTAATAATTTAAAATTACCACTAAATATCTATATAAAGTACCATTTACTTATTTTCTATCATCTTCAATGTGAAACTTAACATTCTTCTATAATGGAGTAAACAATTTCTTTTAGTCATTTATATTGAATCTCTTAATAGTTCCTTATTTTATTATTTACTTTGAGTGATCATTGTTTTACCATCTTCCCTCTATACATCAATGGATAAATAGTTGTACATTTTTCCAATATACTTCATTTCAAATTCTTGTCTTTTGATATTTATTGATATGAATAAATCATTAACTTACAATGAATTGAAATAAACATTCTCGTGTTCTTCTTTCTCTTTTAAATATTTTGGATCGTTTTTACTTTTTGTGAATCCTTTCTTGAATAAAAAGTTATGAATTTGTATATACATGTGACTTTGGAGGTTGTTTGAAACCATATAGTGTTTTACTTCAACACAACATTTTACAATCCCCACTTTACAAAACTTTCTAGTTGAAGAAGGTACACTTCTTCTCTCAATTCACCATTCAAAAATGTTGTCTTGACATCCATCTATTGTAGGTGCCAATTGTGGTTAGTGGATAACAAAATTACAAGTCTAGTGGTGTTCATTTTACCTATAGATTCAAATGTGTCATCATAATCTAATTCCTTTCTTTTGTAAGTATCATTTTGCAACCAATCTAACATCAAACTTGTCTATACTACCATCAAAATCAAATTATATTTATACACACATTTGATCCTATAGGAACCTTATTTTTAGAAATCTAGTTCATCCTCAACTTTCACTTTTAATATGGAATCATATTTATTTTCCATAGAATTTATCTATTCTTTATGCTCCTTTGTTTTCTTAGAATCTAAAGGTACTTAGACACCCATGACTTGACATGTTAAGCATAATATTTGTACTTGATTTGTATTTTCTTTTCATTATTGATATTTATAATGCCTCACAGCTTGGTGTAGTAGCTACACTAATTGGCGTACTCTTATTTCTTGTAGCTTCAATACCACTTTGATATTCACCACTAACTTGTTGATCCACACTTTCTTCTACTTTTGCACTTTCAATTCATTCAAAAACAACTTTCATTATATATTAACTATTTTTATTGCATACTTATGAAATATATCATCCCAACTTGTAAAGACTTTATGGATAAAATCATCATACATTTTGTAAGGTTCATTGGCAACTCAATAACCAATGGAAATACATTGGAATCACATTGGATTAACCTTTCTTCTATTCTCTATTAAGATGTGGAAAAATTCCTTAGTATGCAAAAATATCAAATGATTAATAAATGATTATATCATTCCATGTTTCATTGAATAATTTTATGCCCCAAGAAATTGGTCGTAATTCTAGTTTGTAAATACATAGTTGTACTTAAAACTTCATGCTACAAATTATTAGGGAGATTATTATCTTTAAGCATGCTCTAGTATGCTGTACTATGGTTTATTATTTCCCCTCAATCATAAGGTTTCGTTGATGGGTATGTGGAACCATGCACTATAAATAAATTCCATTGTTTTATAGTACATTAATAATTTCATTCAATTGTATATTTCCCTTACATATGATCTAAGCATTTTGATATCTATGCCTATTTTTTTTCAGCGAAATTTATAAAATCTTTCAAGTATTCAAAATTGTCACTTTCTTTCTTAACAAATAGATCCATGTAAACTTAGTTATATCATCAACATATATATAAAATAGGAAGTTCATGCAAGTGATTTAGTTTACATTGGAGCAGATACCAGTGTGCACTATCTCAAGAAAATATTTCTTACATTTGTTTTCCTTATGGGAAATTCATTTCTATGTTATTTTCCTAATGCATAATCACCGCCTTCAACATGCATATTCTTAAAAATTAGAACACCTTTATCTCCTTCTTATGCTATAACTAGATATCGAAATTTATATATCCATATATTAAGTGCCAGATTTCTTATGTAGTCACACTTCTAAATAACAAAGCTTGATGACTTTCAATAATAGCATTAATTGTGTATAGGCCTCTAACTATCGTTCCTTCAGCTATGAATTCATAATGATTTTTTAAACCTTGATCTATGATTTATAAAATTGAGAGTACATTTTTCCTAATCCATGGTATATAAATTTGGTTCACATGAAAATATGGAAAATATATATAGGCGTCCCCATATCCTTTTAGTTATTCATATCTATCATCACCTAGATATATTTTAGTACTATTAATTTTCTGATGATATGATTTAGAATATTATCTATTACAACTAATATAAATATATTCTTTTGAATTTATGAACCTCTAATTACAATCAAATACTTCTATCGATAGGGATACATCTAAAATTAGTAACTTTAGATTAGGTCATTACTTAACTCAGCTTCTCTATTAACAAATTTTTCTTGATTTCTTCTATATTTGGACCCATTAAACTTATTTATCCTATAGTCAAAAGAATAGTTCCCAAACATACTACAATAATTACATGTTCCATTCCTTTTCATCTAGTAGCTATCCTTGATGAAACACTAACTTGATACAAATTCATATCAATTTTTCTTCCATTGCTCTTAACCCATGTCCTTCCTGTGTATGGTTTCTTGGATTTAACCATTAATAATTGATATCAATTTTAGAAAC
Organism: Pinus tabuliformis; assembly: GCA_031772625.1. Lineage (NCBI taxonomy): Eukaryota > Viridiplantae > Streptophyta > Pinopsida > Pinales > Pinaceae > Pinus > Pinus tabuliformis. The sequence continues at coordinate 371,915,300 of CM062818.1, forward strand.
CTACAACTAATACTTTCTCCACTTTCCTCTTCTTGCATAAGGATCCTTCTCAAGTCATCAAACCAAGGTGGTTTCTATCTTGCTACAATATTTTTGATAAATACTTAACATTTATGCAACAGACCATTTAATGGTAAAATAACTAAATCACTACTTGATAACTTATCACCATTATATCCAAATCTTCAAATCTAGATTGGTAATTGGTAATATTTTAATTTTCTTCGCCTTAAATTGAAGTAAGCTTGTTTTTCAAACATTTTAATATCTCCCATGTCTTAGTTGATGTTTTTCATTCCCTTATATAAGGAATGGTAATGTTGATATCTTCCATTCACTTATATAAGGAATGATAATGTTGTTGATAAACATTCTTACGAGAATATTTTCCTTTGTTTTTCTTCTCCTCTAATGTTTAACTAAGGCTATCAGAGAAACTAGTTTAGATTTTAATAAACTCATAGTTTCCCATGTAATCTCCAAATTTATATAATTCAATCCATCCCACTTATTTTACTTCATTTAAATATGAATCCATTATATTTCACATGACTAATTAAAAATTAAATAAAAAGAGCTTATGTGGAGTATCAATTACCTCAAATTGACCAATTGTGCTATCACTCCACCACCATCATGTACTCTTCTCACAAAAAAGCCTCTTCTTCACAACCTCTCACATCAAGCTTTAATTCAAAAATAAAAATCAAACACACAACAAATAAACAAAATGTAGAAAATGGTGGTTCTCTATATATTTTTAAACAACTGCATACACGTGATTTATTATAGAATAAAAAATCTTTCAAAACATGATTTGAATCTAAGATATACTTATCTAACTAATTTAACTAAATACTATGATTATTGCTACTATTTAACTCTATTAGTTATTTGTCAAATTCAAAAATTAGCAATTTAATGACAATTACATCATTTAATTCTAATACAATTACTAATGATATCATATAAAATTACTTATCTAAAATTAGTAAATTCTAATAAAATAATTATTCAATTATTTGTATAAAATTCTAACCTAAAACTCTTAGTTTGGTCAATTTAATTTGAATTATAACGGACTTTCAATCATTTAAGAAAATTGAAACCAATCCCAACTATCCTGTCACTTGATAAATCCATTATGTAATATCATATGTTATCATGTCATAGACCAATGCAAACAGTCTTTTTTTACTTCCAAACATTTTGAATGGGGATTATGACAAGACTTAGTATTTAATGTTCAAATGAAAATTTAATTCCTATACCTCAAGCACCTTTAATTCTTTTAGTGATGGTGTCGATAGCTATGTTCTTGGTTTTCATTTGTCGTGGTTTCAATTTGTTGTTTCAAGACGATTAATAAGAATAAATAATGTAAATGTCCTAGTTTTCCCTTCTTATATCAAGGAGATTTATGCCATCTTATATTTCCCTGATTATTTCAAGGGGATTTATGCCATCAAATGGGATTTATAAGATGGCATAGTATAATTAGATGTTTTTATAAAAAAAAATTATAGAAACAAACTCACTACAGAATGACTAATTTATTAAAATAAAAAATCTAAAAAAAATATTTGTTCACCGAAAATTTTCTAAACCTCGCATAGAGGATAAATGGGAACAAGTTTAAAATAAAAGCACCAGAAGTGTTTTCAAGAAAAAGTCTTAAAAGAATGATTTATAAATATTTTGATTCCATCTACGTGAAATCAAATTCTATCACATTTTTACTTTCCCTTCCACAAATGGTGCAAGTTATTTAATTCAAACAAAGCAGAAAAAGGAGTAGATAAGGCATTAGTCTATACGTGTCAAGTTACAATGAGATGAGAGGTGGTTGAACATGGAGTTAACCTCTCAACCTTGAGCGTTGTTAACTGAAATACTTGAAAATTTCTTAGGTGTCATACCTGGTGGACGTTATCACCATGTTGTAGGAATGTAATGTGAACATTTGAGCGTAGAACTTAAAAGATTTATCCCTAACTAGTTTCCAAATAAATCTATGTGCTAAAGATTGCTTATTACACAGTCGTTTAAGGATTTTTCTAATATAACTTATGGAATGGGTTTTGGATTTTTACATAGTGAGTTGTGTTTAGTGTGATTTTTTGGATATTTTGGTGTCGGAATCTCATAGAAAATTTGAGGTGAAATCTTGATTTGTGTTATTTTAATTGGTTTCCCTAAAAAAATCCTAGGGCATTTCGATTGTGCAAAGATTTGATAAAAAATGAAAAATGTATTAATTAAATGGCTCTCCAGGTGAGATACCTGGAGAGTGTACACACACTCATGCAATGCACGTTATGTTTCTATGTGGAGAATAGCCTAGTACATATAGGCTTTCACACAATGAGGTGGTTTGAAACACTCCCTGAATATTAGGATCTGAGATCTAAAGTTAGAGTCTCAATCCTATCATCATTAGAACAGCTTTCTAGGTTTAGCTTTCTCCATTATCTCCAACACTCCCCCTTAATGGAGAAAGGGTACTGAACAATAACACTTGCCTGCTGGTCTAGTCTCAGGCAGGCTTACAATTAAACACATGAAAAAACTTGGTAACAGAGTTTTCATTTTTGTCTTCTTGCTTGAGAGTCCATGCTTGTTTACCTTGAGTCGAGGCTTCATCTTCTTTCCTTGCAATAAGATAGTGATGTATCTTTGCCTCATTTCTTCCCCAGTGAAGGAACACTTGAATTCTTGTTCTCGTCCTTCTCAAAATTATGGCAAGCTAGATAGGAGAATTTTCCTTCTCACTATTTCTGGTGTCAACTATATTAACACCAACGATGATGTCTTCACCATTTATTAATGCAACTTCTTTGTTAACTTCATAAAGACATGGTGTTTCCAGCCATGCTTCAAGAAACTTCAATTCTTCTTCAAAATTTGTTGCTATTTCTTGCCTCCCAACATCTGCACAAAGAACGATGTTGGATTTATAAAGAGGGCCACATTTACTTTTATCTTCCTGCTTCTTCAGGAGAGCTTTCATTTCACCATCTCTCCCTACTTTATCCCTTTTTGTTGTCACAGTTATGCCTTCAGCCTCTTCACTTAGTTCTGCAGGCATCTTCCGCATTTGATCTGTTTGTGAAGATAGGCCTTTCTTCTCACCAAACAGTGATTCATCAATAACATGTTCTTCAATCATCAAATTGATCCACTCATCATGAGGTATATAAATCTCATCAAACTTGATTTCTACATCAAGAAAACTTTCAGGTTCTACAATAATGGATGTGTTTTCATCATCACAAATTTTAGTTACAGGCACACATTCATCACCCATCATTGCATCTTTAGTTTCACAATCAAATATGGGATCATTACAATTTAAATTCTCATTAGTTTTGTTTTCTTCTGCCACATCTTTGCAATCAGCTTCATCTGACTCGTCCCATTGATCTTCAACACTTTGTTCCTCTTCACATTCTTCCTGAAAAACAACTCGTGAGTTTTCAGTCTCACGTTGTTTCAGAACATATAGAATCTCTTGATAATCGTGGTCATTAATAAAACCACTATGTCTGATGAAAAAGATATCATCAGGATCAAATATATCTAAAAGTGCAGCCATATTGAAAATAGTCCAGCCTATCTCGCTTTGAGATTTCTTTTCGACCCCACACGGTCCTGTAACGAGCTCCAACAACCCCGTTACCTCGCAGGCGGGAAACTTCTTCCTTTGGCAGCTCTTCAACTGTAAAACCTTGTAGACTGTGGCTTTTGTGCGACCCAGGTCTTAGTGCCCATGGCTCTAGCGACGAGCAACTGAATGACCTCTTACAAGCTCGAAATACTATCAATATCTAACTCTGATGCACATATTTCTGAAGATGGGTTCAAAAAAAAAATTCGCATTTTCTGTGGCATATAATAATTTACAAGAAAATTTACCCAATTGGTTTTCAGATCCCAATTGATTTTTCAGATCTCTTCAACAACGAAAAAAATACATATCTTTAAATCATCTTGTCAATGAGATTGCTCCGACTGTAAGGCAAAGACCACAACGCATGGAAAATGAGGCTTTACAAAGGAAATCCTCTTTCAAGGGAGCCGCTACTTCAAACCAAGCGTCTTAGGGGATTCTGATATGCAGGCCATCGCCACGGACTCAAGGTGCCACCGCTGCTTTGATCTCTGGTGCTATGATCTCGTGGATTAAAACTAACACAGGTGTGCCTCTGGCTCGACCTCCACATCACAACACAGTCCTCTCACGCTGCATGGAAGTTTTCCACATGACTTTGTGATACATGCATTCCTTTAAAAGAAGAAAAAACATAGCCAACATGATCGTTGCAGCTGTTGTGCTTAGATCCGCGACTAGTCGCAGATGTACATGTGACTCCTACGACGAGGGAGAAAATGAAATGGGAATGAAGTTGGAAGAGACTCGTCCTGGCTACGCTTTTCAGCCTCCTGTGATGATGACATGAATAATCTTCAGCTCCACAGTGACGATGTCGCATTCCTCAACTCAGCGTACAGGCCTCTCCTTCCTGTAGCTCCGATACCATGATAAAAACTAAAAAATGTATTAATTAAATGGGTCTCCAGGTGAGATACTTGGAGAGTGTACACACACTCATACAATACACGCTATGTTTCTATGTGGAGAATAGCCTAGTACATATAGGCTTTCACACAATGAGGTGGTTTGAACCACTCCCTGAATATTAGGATATGAGATCTAAAGTTAGAATCTCAATCCTATCATCACTATAACAACTTTCTAGGTTTATCTTTCTCCGTTATCTCCAACAAGATTACCTATCAAGCTTGTGATTTCAATAAATTCCTGCCAGATTTTAGAGAAATTAGACTAAAAAAATCCACTAGAAAAACTTCCAAAAAATCACACTAAAAACAACTCCTTTTCTAAACAAACTGCGAAAATTCAATAGAATATTTTGTACTCTATAATATCTTATAAATTATTTTTCCAGCTTATTTGAATGTGTGAGACACCGAAAAAAAATATTTTTCCAGCTTATTCCAATGAGTGAGACACCGAAAAAAATATGGAGTTGTTTCACCACTATGATAAGTGAAGAATTTCATTAAGTATGGTGATGAATAATTTAACTCAAAAGATCCACTAAGATCCACTAAGTGTTACTTAAGGAAAATCATGGGCCTTTTATTGCTGAATTTGACTGGAGCATAAGTATAGTGTTTTATTCTATTGATTTTTCATAATTTTAACCATGATCTTAAATGAGTTTGCATTTTTTTATTTTTAAAGCCATTCTTTTTGTTTAGTTTGCCAGGTTCTTGGCGTTTATATTATTGTAAACAGAATTTCGCGATTTTTTCCTAGCATGGGTGAGATAACATTGAAGATTGGTGAGATAACATCAATGAGTAGATGAATAAATATAAAAAAAGGTCATCATTGAAAGCGCTAGAAAGTGAATAAAAAAGAAACAAGGGAGGTGAGAATTATGACCTGATTTAGAAGATACAGAGAAATAAGAATAACAAGGTAGTAAAAAAACAGACAATATATAATATTGATCATGGGGAAGATAATGTATATAGAAGATAGGATATTATTTATAGAAATGAAAGAGAATAACAGATATCAGAGAAGATGGTTGGGATGAAAAGAAGCAATAAGATTGAGAAAAGTGATGATCGAAGGGATGTAGAGAACCAAGAAAGAAGTTACCTGGTCCAAAAATAAATGATTAAATGAGATGGATGAAAGGTAAGAGATAGAAGGTGCGATAAGGGAAGATTAAAGGAATATTTAGTGCTCTAAAATGAGAAAAATCAAACGAATTTGGAATGTATGGGAAAGTCTTAGAGACCCTAGCAAGATTCACTCAGGAGAACAAAAGTGAATGGTTTTGATAGGACAAGTCCACTAGGGAGCACTCCTTGTGGAAAACATCTAAACCTAATGAGAGAAGTGCATGAGTAAGTAAATAGTATGTGTATGTCAAATAACTTGAAAATGGTAAAGAAGATTTTGAATATTTTTATTTTTTATTTTTGTGTTAGAATAAATATGGTTTATTATTTTTTCCTTAATATAGTTGTATTTGTTTAATAGAAAGAAAGTAGAGTATGTATGGATTTTTTATAAAAAAATCAAATTACCAATTTGATATTTAATTCTATAGTACTTTAAAGTTGAATTATTATTATATATTTATTTATTGAGACGATATATTTATAATTTTTGTATTTATAAAATTTTTAATTATAAAATTACCAAATCATTAGTTTATGTGAATATGAAATTAAAGATTACTAAGAACATTTTAACCTATTTTTATGATAAAATTAATAAACAGGTAAAAAAAGCTTAAATATAAATAAAAACATTTATATTAAAATTAAATTGCAAAAAGTAAAATTAATATACTTTTGGGTTAATAGATTCTATGTTAAATATTTAATTTTGCACAGTAAAATATTTTATTTATAACATACTTTGAATATCTTTATTATTAATATTATATTTTGAATTTCTCATATCAATTTTATATTAATTTTTTTGTTCTCTCCTTAGAAAAAAATAAAATAATTATTTTACTTTTAATTATTATTATACCTCTTATATATATATATATATATTAGTAAACATGAATATTAAAATTTTTATTTAAGGAAATATTTATAAGGTAAATATAAGATTTAATTATTTACTTAGTTTTTAATTATTTTATCAGATATGGAAACATTTTATTTACAGGTCTTAGAGTGAAAGCGAAATATTTTTATTAGGTCCCTTTCTTATTAGATTGTAATCTTAAAAATGAATAGAGCTAGCACAATAGCGCTGAGATTATTAATAATTTTTAATGTTTTAAATTAAATTTAATCAAATATATATATTAAGTAATGTGTTTGTAAGTTGAGTACTCATTGAATCACACATTGTTTTCCTATTGAATTGCAAAATCCGCAATAATTATTTAATTTTATGATTATGACTCCATTAAATATTAAATTAATTTATGAAATATTTTTGTTTTCGTTCGATAAAATTTTTATTTATATTAATTATAATATTTATTGTGTACATAGTTTATATTTTTTTCACATATCATTTTATATAATAATAAAAAACACATACTTTTAATTATACATAATTGTAAAAAAAATTACCAATTTCATATTTGATAAAAAAATTATTGATTTGAAAGTGTATATTGCACCAAAATAAATACTTTAATTAAATTTGATGTGATATTTCCATGTGATGGTAGGTTGATTTCTTTTGAAATCATCAAACTAAAAGATAGAAAATGACACATATCTTCCCAACTTTATTACACTAGATTAGGTACACCTATCGACTTAGTCAAAGGTATCCAACTATACATTTTGATTAGATTTGGTGTAATTTGTTTAGATTTGGTCTAGTATTTTTATTGAATGATAAGCTCGGTACCTTTAGATGGTGGAAAATGACACATATCTACCTGCGTTGGCCAACCTCATCTGGTGGACGAATACATCATTATTCGAATTTTGTCCTCTTTTGTTAACGTTGAGAAGACAATTTAGTGGCCGAATACTTTGGCTAAAATTTATTTAGTGGGCATCTTATTCTGAATACCCTTTCTTAGAAGGGGCCTCGCAACCATTCAAACGGAGAAAAGTTGCGTATATATTTCCTATTAAAAAATTAAACGGACCTCACAATAACCCGAAAAAGGAAAAACTTGAGGCCGTGCCATTATTATGCTGCCACACACATTCCAGGTACAGGCGGAAAATAATTTATAAAAAAACACTACTTGATTGCCACTTTAACAACTATAAAGTATCTTTAATGATTCATATTGTACAATGGAATGGTTGTTTGTTCTTCGTATTTTAGATTTTATTGGTCAAACAAATATAATTTTTAGACTTTAAACGTTTATCAATTTTGGATTTTCATATCTTTTATCAAATGATTTAAGAATGTTATAATAAATTATAAGAAAAATAATAAAATATAATAATATATTACAGTAAATATTAAGATAAATAACAGAATATATTGGGCCTCGAGTATGCCCTAAAACTGCTTCTGCTTGGCTAAGAGCTCGTCTTCCTCGGACGTAAGGAAACAGGTTAACGGCCCAAGACCCAGAGGCATCTGGCAGGAGTGAAAGCCTGCTCCCTTACGGACCACCAGCGGGTTATTTCAGGTGGCGTGGTTTTCCTTGATAACAGTGATGTGTCAACTGACATTCGCGGATAGCAGCCAGAGATGGCTGTCCTCACTGTTGGTTTGACAAACTGAGTTTGATAGGTTTTTCCACCTTTTGAAAAAAAAATAAAAAAAAAATAACAGAATATATTTTATAATGTTTTATATTATGTACTCATATTTATAATGTATTATATATTAGTTTTTATTATTTTGATTTAATTTTTTCAATAAATGTAAATTTTTTACTTTTATTTTTATATAAAGGGTTGGGTGTTGTTTGTATAATTTCTTTGTTTATTTTCATTTTTATTTTCAGTGATTATGTCTATGTTTGAATAGTATTTTTCTTCGAAGGCATAATATATTTTTCATAATATTTTGCATGCACTTTTAGTCCTTTTTTTTAGTATATCTCACAAAAACATAATATATTTTTCATAATATCTCTCTCTCACCCCAACCTCACCTTGAAGTGGGGTGAGGTTGTTTTTGAGTAATATCTCCTCCTAACTCCACCCTCACTCTTAGATGGTTCTTGGGAAGATACTATGCTCGATGTTTTATGCAAAAAATAATATATGAGGAAGATATTATGCAAGATATTTTATGTAAAAAATAATATGTTTTGGATAATATCAAAAAAAGAACAAAGAGTTGTGCGGACACACAAAAAAATATATTTAATTATTCTAAATCACACAATTACATCAATGTATTTATTGTATTAATGAGATCCAACAATTTCTAAAATGAGGGCTTGTTGCTAAGAAAATATCTCAATTGTCAAATCCACTCAACAAAACAATCTTTACCTATTTGATAAAGTAAGCGTTATTTCCTAGTTCCCCCCTTAACATTTACGTTATTACATAAGTCACAAATTACATATAGATTATATCAAGTCTAATAGGGTCTTCATCAGTAATTATGTTCATTCTTGGATCTTGTAGACACTTCTCTTTTTCACCACCACACGAGCTACCACTTGATCTTCATTTGAATCATACCCGCCTCTAACCATCGTTGAGAAACTTTGCAGAATTGACATTTCTTAACTACCCCGAAGAATAGATGAGATATTGAATATCTCTATGGACAAGTTTCCATCCTAGTTGTATGCACCAAAATACACACTTCCAATTATATAGGTAACACGTCTAAATACAAAGATTATCCAATAGTCAATTATGCAACTGACCTTTCTTCACACACACATACACACATTGATAAATATTATAACGGATAACTGCTTTAGAAAAACATGAGAGGTTATGTATTAAATTAATTATCACTATCACAATCTGAGAAGTACTGAAGGTTGGCTTCTTGCAAGTCTTCAATAGTAGCTATGTTAGTCGATTCCTTTAATTTTCCATTTAAAAGATATATGGTACGAGTTTTAGAATTGAAGGTTGTATGTCCATGTTTTCGATAGTAAAAAAATTCAACTGAGTTCATGTTTTTATTGACTTTGTCCTTAGAGAACAGTGTCATCTTATCATGTGAGTTGTCCTTTGTTTTACCTGATTTCATCCTCTTCTTCTGCTAAGAGTGTTGCAATCATTTAATCTAATGATCGAGAGGAAAATTGACCTAAGGTAAAAATAACATTATCATACTTTGAAGATAAATTATTTAACAAAATAGCCTTATCATCTTCTTCTTCTATTTTTATCTCAATTTCCTCTAGCTGCTTTATGAGTGGTTTTAGCACAGGGGCTTCACTCAATGAACCTCTGATATATCACTTGCAATCGTGGAATATTAAACAATACCCTTAATTTGAGTACATATTGGAAAATACCTCTAAAAATCATATTATTTAACCCCCTACCAAAATAAACCCAATACACCTCCTCGATTTAAAAAACCCCTACTTTCACTAGATATTGTAGGTATCCATTTCTTCATTAACATTTTGTATACCCCTTTATATTTTTTCATTAACTTTGAGGTCCATTTTTTATACATTTCAATATAAAAGCCCTTTACCCCATATATATCCCCCAATATATTATGTCAATTTCCCCTCATTATATATCCCCCAATATGAACCCACGTGCTATGGTATTGCTCCCATAGTGAAGCCCCCTTGGATTTTAGATCATTTATGTGTGTAGACAATGATACCCCATTATGCATTTTTAATTTGAATAACTACAATTTCAAAGAGAACTTTGCATTCATGACCTTTTCTCTAAATATGTTACTTTAGTGTTCCCATATTTGTGAAGAGGTCTTTCCTAAATCTATAAAGTGAAGTTGTGAATCTGACCAAGATGGTCCTATAATACACTTATCTCTCTCTTCCCCTTTCTGTGATTAAACTATTTGTTTTAGATCTTGGGCTGTTGGTTATGATCCTTAAGCTCCATAGGTTTTTATGCACCAAATCCATTTGGTCTTTCACCTTCCATGTATAGAAGTTTGACCCATTAAATTTTTCAACAACTATTTGCCCCATGATTAAAATCATAAATTACTTTATAATTATTATTATCTCGTGCACCGCTTACAACTCTTATGATGGATCTCGTGGCTTTCTTTACTTTTTGGTGGCAGTAGTATAAGGCCTTCCACCACTTTGTGCAGATTCCTCTATTGGATTCCGGTCAATATGGACCTGATAATTCTTATTGCTACAACCAGCGACGTTCAACAAATAACATTTATAAATATCTAACTTATAAACAAAATATACTATACCTTACTGTCTATGCCTTTGTTGCTAGTGTCATGATGCCCACCTTGATTTTCTATGAAACTCAAAGGAAGACACCACCTCGCCTTGCAGTCGTTCTTCACTTTGACCTCCCTGGAAATATGTCCAACATGTTCATGTAGGAAAGACCATCTCTAATGACATATTTAGCATATGAGAGTGTGGTCTTAGCAAGTTGTACCGAGCCAAAGTTATCAGAATCAGTGATCTCAGGGAATTTCTACTCAATAAACACTAGAGCAGGAAGACCAAATTGTTGCTCAACCAAAGATCAATTGCTATTGTGATAGATCGAGTCAAAAATCAATTTTAGGCACACCACCGATGTTTTTGCGGCAATAACAAGATCTCCAGGAGCTTCACGAAATTTCAAGTGAAACATTCGATTTCTAGGAGTTACGAATGAGAAAGGGATACAAGATTGATCACCATAGCCCAAATGTTCCTCAAACAGTTCCCCTTCTCTGCCATAGCCCTAAAGCCATTGACTTGTATTTCTCAGCCTTAGATTGAATGTGTTCCTCTTACATTTTCCTAAGCTTTGGTACCAAAAAGAAGAACAAAGAGATGTGCACATGAACAAACAAATATATTTCAATTATTTTTAATCACACAATTACATCATGTATTTATTGTATTAATGAGATCCAACCATTTCTAAAATGAGGGATCATTGTTGAGAAAATATCTGAACTGTCCAGTCCAGTCAACAAATCAATCCTACCTATTTTCTAAATTAAGTGTTATTTCCAAGCTATCTCCCAACACACACACACACACACACACATACACTAAATCTTATTTTGCATAATATCCCCCCTGCCCCACAACTATTGTTACATTTAGGTTCCTAGCGGGGGTAGATATTATCCAAAACATAAGAGTGGGGCTGATAGAAAATAGGGTTGAGGTAGGGGACGATATTATGAAAAACCTAATATACTTTTTACATAACATATTCCCCACCATCACCTTATATTTCACATAATATCTCCCACGACCCACACCCGTACATGACCCGACACCCATAATCATCACTCTCATTTAAATATACCAATAAGTTCATATTATTTACAATTTTATTTTTAAAATTAATATATCTATATATATTAGATGTTAAGATTAGAATTTGAATTATGTCAGAATTTCTTTATTTAGCTTTATCATATTCTATTTTTAATGTTTTTAAACATTTAAGCTATATTCATACTCTAAAATATATGAGAAAAATTTTTATAGTAATATTTAGAAACAAATTCACCTTGATGTGATGATAGGGACTTACCCCCTTAGAAATAAAGTCTATAGCCTATGACTAGTTTTTGTCTTTTCATGCCTCAACATGATAAATAGTTGTATCAACTTCTCTCAACAACAAAAAGTTGTTTATAGAACAAATTTCTTAAGTGTAGGTTTTCATTATTATTATTTTTTGGCACGGAATAACATCTTTCTATGTTTAGACATATCCTTTCTAGATTCATCACATAAATGTATTAATTTCTGATGTGTTTCAAACCAATTAATGTGTTTTGTCATCAATATGATTAGATATCTTGGTTCAAAATGTGTTGAAAATTAATAGATTTATGTGATGGATATAGAAGACATATATCTAAATACTTAAAATCACAGAAGCCTACATTCAGATATCCTTCTATATATTCACACAAGTTTGATAGGTTCAGATGTCCATTCTTTGGCATCATCCTTCCAAGAATAGATCAGGTAGAGTTAAGCTTTGCTCTCATTCGTTATTTAGTAATTATCCCCCTCCTCTTCTCTTATGCCTTCATGGCACACTAGTATGCTTCTGCCATTGTCTTTGGTATATTATTGGTATGGTTCTTCCATTGAAGAGAAGGATTATTGATATTATAAACCGAAGGGAATAATATTAAATGTTAAGATTATTATTATAAACCCAAGTAATTAATATTATAAACCTAATATTAAAAATTCATAATATTATAATCCTAATATTTAACCAAAACTTTGCAATGTAACAATGTGATGTCAAATAAATTTCAATGTAATGCAACATTGCAATGCCGATTACCATATTGATAGTCATATTGAGACAACTTTTGTCACAATTTTACACTAGATAGCTTTTTGTACCATTCCAAAGTCATAGTATTAAAACCTAATATAAAACACTAACATTATAAAACCCTAACATTTAGGTTTTATATTAATCTCTTAGGAATTAATATTATAAACCCTAAGAATGATATATCAAACCTAATATTAGTATTATAAACCCTACAATTAATATTATAAATAGTATAATTATAAACCTTAATATTATAAACCCAAGGGATTAAGATTAAACCCTATAAATATAAACCCTAATATTAACTTTATAGACCATAGAATTAATATTAAATCCTGGGACTAATATTATAAACCCTAAGATTAATATTGTAAATACTAATATTATAAACCCTAATATTATAAATTATAAACCCAATATTAAACCTTAAAAATTATAAACCTAATATTAAGCCTCCGTTTCGTAATGTAATAATGCAACATTGAATCAACTTCAATGTAATATAACATTGTCACAATGATTGTTAGATTGATTGTCATATTGAAAAAGGTTTTATTGCAATGAGATGTTGTCCTAGATTCCAGCCAAATGGTTTAACAAAATAAGAGACTTTTTTGAGTGCTAGTTTACAAGAACTACATTTCATGCACGTTTTATGAGGATGTTTGTGAGTAACAAGCAATATAGAATGAATTAGAATATATTCCAATGATCCTTATATGTACTCCAATTATCTTTATGTGAAATGGAGTATTAAAAGCCATAAAATCTTAGGACATGATTGGATTCTCACTATTTTCATAAATGTGTGAAAACAGTTTTTTCGTATACATAATATGTACACATAGATATATCTTCTATTTTACATTTAATATTCTTCAACTATATCGTGGAGACATTTTCCATGGGAAGCCTTCCTTGATGTCATTTATGATAGTTCAAAAAGAGTAGGAGAAGTGGAGAACTAGGTAACAATGAGTTTCCTACAAATAAAGAAGTAATAAGTCCTTAATATGTCTTCTATCAATAATACATTTCCTAATCACCTTTCAACCTTCTCTGCAATGTATCTACTTCCCGTCCTCACCTCTGCTTCCATTACCTTTATTTCAAATTGAACTTTTGTCAGAGCCTAGTGGGTCTCTATAGAGGATTTTGTTTCTTGTTGAGCTTGGGTGGATACTTGTTTACGTCAAACAAATCAAACCCTATTGCTTGAACCATAAAGAGCCATAGTAGTGAGTTAGTAGAAAAAATGAGCAAGGGAGAATAATTTGAAGAGAATGAGAAAGAACACAAGGTCAATCTTATTTGCGTAAAAATTGAGGGGTTAGTAAGGATATAGGGAGAAAACAATAGAGGGATAAAGATCTTGATAGGTAAGGAAGTTTCACAAACAACAAATAAAACAAGATAGATGAGATGAAAGAATGCTTAGGAATAAGGCCTTAAGCCATACTTACCTAAAATAGAAGAGGAGGGGGGTAATTACTAAATAACAAATGAGAGAAAATCCTAAATAGGCCTGATCAATTCTTGGAAAGATGATGCCAAATACAATGGAAAAGGAATATCTACATGCCCTAAAGGTAGAAGAGAAGATAATATGAAAATAGAACTCAGGAAGAGGTCGTGGTAATGTTAAGGGAAAAGTATAGTCATATGGAAAAGGAAATTTTCCATCCTAAAAGAACGATGTTGGAAGCTCAAATGATCAAGTATAGTCGTAAAAAGGAAGTGAATTCAGAGGACTAATACCTTACCAAAGAGGTAGAGGTATGGGAAGGGGAAGAGAGTTTGTCTACCGATGTTGCAAATGTAGCAAACTGGGTCAACAATATTTTGAGTTTCCTGAGAATGAGAACACATGATAGATGCATATATAGCTCAACTAGAAGCAACATAAGCTCAAGCACATGTGGCATAGAATGTGATAGAGACTGGAGAAGCCTTGATGTTGAACAAAGTCTTGTTGAAGCCAAGCAAATATATTTCTTAACCAGCCCAAGGAAAATCCTTGTTTGAGACTGTTTGCAAAGCGAAAGGGAAGTGCTAGAAAGCAATGATTGACAGTGGAAGTACTAATAATATAGTTTCCACAAAAATGGTGGAAAAACTAAGATTAAAAAGGATTAAACACCTAGCACCATACAAGGTATCATGTTTACAAAAAGGTTTCTAATTGTTGATTAGTGAACAAAGCGAAGTAGAGTTTTAGATAGTAAAATATAAGGAAAAAAAATTGTGATACCATGCCAATGGATGTCTGCCATATCCTTTTGGGTCGACCATGGAAATTTGACAGGAAAGTGGTGAATGATGGAGAGAATAAGACCTATAAGTTTGAAAAGGATGACATCCACCATATTCTTTTGTCATTGAAAGAAGAGAGTACACCTGAAACAAGCAGCTCAAAAGTATTTTTGTTAAATCGCAGAGAATTTCTGCAACAAATGGAGAAAGAGTAGGTCAATTATGCAGTAGTATGCAAACCAAAGGTAATACTTATGCACACTAAAATTGAAGATTTACCTATTGAAGTTCAAGAAATTTTGCATGATTTTAAATACATTGTAGTATATGAATTTCAAAGTGAGTTTCCACTTAAAAGGAGTATCAACCATCAAGTTGATCTCATACCAACAGAAAGTCTTCCAAATAAAGTTTCTTACCTGATGGAACCCAAGGAAAATGAGGAAATAAGGAAATAGATTCAAGGAATTTTAGACAAACGGTTGGTAAGAGAGAGTTTGAGTCCATGTGTTGTGCCTATAATACTAAGTCCAAAGAAAGGTGGAGAGTGGAGGATGTGTACAGATTCTGGACTAATCAACAAGATCACTATCAGATACAAATTTTGATTGCTACAGATGGATTATACGATGTATCTTTTGAGTGGAGAAGCAAGCTACTTTTAAAATATTGACCTAAAAAGTGGTTACCGTCAGATCCATATTAGAGAAATGGACTAGTGGAAAACAAATTTTAAGAACAACAATGGGTTGTATGAGTGGCTGGTCATGCCATCTAGCCTTATAAATGCACTAAGTAACTTCAAGAGTTTAATGAGAAAAGTATTGAAGGAATTCATTACTAAGTTTGTTATTGTTTACTTGGATGATTTCCTAATTTTCATCCAAACGAAATAAGAACATCTTAGACAATTAAGATATGTTTTAGAAAGATTGCAGCAATAAATGTTGCTAATTAACATGAAGATATTTTCTTTTATGAAGTCTGAGTTATTATACTTAGGATTTTGTATTTCCAAAGATGGATTGAAAATGTCCAAAGAAAATATAGGCAATTGTAAAGTGGCGTTCACCCAAGAATATTTTCAAAGTTAGGAGCTTTCATGGCTTAGCTAGTTTCTACTCGAAATTTAATAACAATTTTAGTTGCATTTGTACACCCATCCTAGATATGAATAAGAAGACAGGAATCCATTTTGTTGGACAACAAAGATGGAAGAAAAAAAATATAGCTATTAAAAAATGAAATCACTGAGAAGCGAGTGTTGAAGTTTCTTGACTTCAATCATCATTTCCAAGTAAGGTGTGATGCTAGTGGGATAACCATTGGAACTATACTGAGGGAAGCGAAAAAACCTATTGCATATTTCGTTGAGAAGCTAGATGACTCAAAACACAAATACTCTTCTTCTAACAAAAATTTCTACACTCTGGTTCAAGTTTTCAAGCATTAGAGGAATTATTTAATTCCTAAGGAGTTTGTAATGTTCTCAGACAATTTTGCATTATGGTATATAATGTAGAAACCTAGGTTGAATCATAAGCATGCAAAGTTAATTGAGTTCCTAGAAAGTTTTACCTTTATTTTAAAGCACATAAGTGGACAAAAGAATAAGGTGGTTGACGATTTAAGCAATAGGAGTTTGATTATGCAAGAGATTCAAGTACAAGTCTTAGGCTTTAACTATTTGAAGGATTTGCATCAAGTTGATGTTGATTTTCAAGAATATTTTGAAGCATGCAAGAACCATATAAATAGAGATAGCGGCCCATGGAAAGAGTTCATGTTATTAGAAACTAACTCACAAAAAGATAGAAAAGATAGAGCAACGCCTTAGAATTCAGCCTCTTCGAGGGGGAAACCTCCTTTACATTACACAAATGAACAATTCTTGGATGATACAAATGACTAAACCTCCCTTCTATATATAGGAGTCTAAGGGGTCACAATATAATCAAACTGACATAACAGTAATAACATAAGGGCACAACAATAACAATAGTGGGCTTTTATGGGGCACACTAATAACAATATGGGGACAATAGGGGCACAATAATAACAATAAGGGCTACAATGACAATAGTAATGGGGGAATCACTAGTCTTATAGGGACTTAACATACCCCTCTCCTTCCGAAAAGTGTTGTCCGCAATGCTTGGGTAGTTCTGGATGCTTCTGTATAAAATTCACATCCTCCCATGTGGAATCTTTAGTGGATAAGTTCTTCCACTTGATGAGATACTACGAAATTGATCGATTTCGTAGCTGTCAATTTCTTATTTCTCTGACTACTTCCAGTTCCAATATGATTTTTCCTTCCTCGTCAAGTTCTAGAAATATTGTTTGAACTGGGATCTTGTCACTTATAACCTTCTTTAAACATGAAACATGGAAAACTAGGTGCACTTTGGAAGCTGCAGGAAGCTCCAATTTGTATGCCATAGTACCGATATTTTGCAACACCTTGTACGGACCATAATACTTTGGTGATAATTTATTATCCTTCTTGGCTTGCTTGAGGGACATTTCTTTATATGGTTGTAGCCATAGGAATTCCCAGTCACCTACATCAAAATTTATTTTGCTGCGATGTTAATCTGCCTGTTGTTTCATTCTATTATGTGCCAATGTGAGGTTATCCTTTAAGAGTTGGATAACTTGTTGTTGATGCTCGATGTGATGTTCCACTGCTTGAACCTTAGAATTTTCTCTTAAATATGATGTGATGGATGGTGGATGATATCCATAAAGTGCCATAATTGGGGTCATTTTTGTTGCAGTATGGAAGGAAGTGTTATACCACCATTTAGCCAGAGGCAACCATTTGACCCATTATGTCTTTTTATCATATACAAAGCAATGAAGATATCCTTCCAAACATTTGTTTACTATCTCATTTTGCCCGTCAGATTGAGGATGATAAGATGAGATATGAGCTAACTCAGTACCGAGACAAGAAAATAATTTTGTCCAAAAATTTCCAGTGAAAATGGATCTTTGTCGCTTACAATAATCTTTGGGTTTCCATATTGATTTTGAATTTTTTCCATTTATGTAGTAGAAACTGTATTGGCTTTAAATGGATGCGATAATGCACAAAAGTGTGCATACTTGGTAAGTCTATCAACTACCACCATGATGACACTCGTTCCTTCGGACTTGGGTAAACCTATGATAAAATCCATTGAAACCTCCTCCCAACGTTGGCTTGGAATGGATAAAGGTTGTAATAGACCTGGGGTCTTAATTGTTTCAACTTTATTTTGTTGGTAAACCAAACATTCCGCCACAAAATTTTGAATATCCAATGTAAGGCCATCACAAAAAAAATTCCTTCTTAACCCCGTGGTAAGTTTTTAAAAATCTTGAGTGCCATCCTAAGGTAGAAGTGTGCAATTTCATAAGAAGCTTTTGTTTGAGTAGGGAATTATTACATAGGTATAAGCAATCTTTGTACCATAACAAATCATTTTTCTAGTTAAATGTATCAGATGTATTGAATCTTGTTGTGTCTTCTGAATGAGTGCCCACACTTGAATCTTGTTGTGTCTTCTTGAGACTGCATCTGCCAAAACATTTTGCTTCCCCTTTTTGTAGATGATTTCAAAGTCATAACCCAACATATTTGTGACCCATTTTTGTTGCTCTTCAGAGGATAATACTTGTTCTAAAAAGTATTTAAGACTATCATGATCCATTTTTACCTTGAAGTGTCTTCCCATTAGGTAGGGTTTCCATTTCTTAAGTGCGTGTAGTATTGCCAATATTTCCTTCTCATAAATAACCTTGTGTAAATACTTTCCTTTGATTGGACTACTTTTGAAAGCAATGGGTCTTTCATCTTTCATTAAAACAACACCAATTCCATTTCTTGAAGCATCACATTCCTCAATAAAAGGTTTTTGTGAAGTTTGGTGTAGCTAAGACCGGTGCTTGGCACATTGCCTCTTTAAGAAGTTCGAAGGCCTTTATTGGTTCTGGAGTCCATGAAAATGCATCTTTCTTCAATAATGTTGTTAGAGGTGCTGCTATTCTCCCATAATTCTTAACAAACTTGCGATAATACCCTGTCAACCCAAGAAATCCTCTCAGATGCTTTATGGATATGGTGAGTTTGCATTCTTTAATGGCTTTAATTTTGCTAGGGTCTACCTTAACACCTTCATGAGATACAATATGACACGGATATTCCACCTCTTGTACTCCAAAGAAACATTTGGGAATTTTTGCATATAATTGTTTCTCCTCCAATAGTTTGAGCACCCTGTTAAGATGTTGAACATGATCCATCGAAGACTTGTTGTAGATTATTATATCATCAAAAAATACTGACACAAATTTTCTAAGGAAGGTTTGAAAATGGAATTCATCACACCTTGAAATGTAGAAGGTGCATTAGTAAGGCCAAAAGGCGTGACCAAAAAGTCATAATGACCCTCATGAGTTCTAAATTTGTTGTTTTCATAATGTCTTCGGTCTTCATTTTGATTTGATGATATCCTGAATGAAGGTCCAACTTGGTGAAGTAAATTGATCCATGCAATTCATCCAATAATTCATCAATGATAGGAATGGGAAATTTATCTTTAATAGTGAGCTTGTTGAGCTCCCTATAATTTGGACACATGCGCCATGATCCATCCTTCTTGTGCACCAATACTATTATAGCAGAGAATGAACTTTGACTAGGTTGAATTATAGCAGCCTCTAGCATTTCTTCAACCATACGTTCAATTTCACTCTTTTGGGCATAGGGATATATGTACAGCCTGATGTTTAGAGGAACACTTCTTGGACTCAAATGAATAGAATGATCATGATCAAGAATAGGTGGGAGGCCTTTGGGAGTCTCAAATACCTTGGAATGAGTGTCCAAGACATTTTGGAGATCTGTAGAAATAGATGATTTCGATGTGGGAACCTCTAGCAAACATAATTGTCCAATTACGCCTCGTTGTTCCTTCTTTAGAGGCTTTGTAATACCGTTAGAGTTGATTATCTTTCCTGGTTTCCCTGCAATACCCCTTAATTCAACTTCCTTTCCTTCCACACAAAATTTCATGAAAAGTTCCTTAAAATTAAAATCTATTGTACCCAAGGATTGTAGCCATTAGACTCCTAGTACAACATCAACACCACCCATTGGAATGGAAATCATTGGGCTATTCAATACATATTCTCACATGGATAGCTTTATATTATGGCACTTTCCAGAGCAATTTATGGTTCCTCCACTTGCAACCATCGCTTGACACTTTGGTGCTGGATATAGGAAGCAATTCAATTCCTTGGCTATCTTACAATGAATGAAATAATGGGTACTTCCCGAATCAATCAACACTATTACCTTTTTATTCTTGATATGTCCTTTTATCTTTATAGTTTTAGGAGTGGTAATTCTAACCAAGGCATTAAAAGATATGGTCAGATTCATTTCTTATTTATGTAGGGTTTTTTCCTAGAGTATATCTTCTTCTTTTCACATTTCTTGTTCCTTTTCTTCCTCCTCTTCTCAATCTATGTAGAATAATTTATTCTCAGCACACTTATGACCTTTAGTGTATTTTCTATCACAACTGTAGCAAAGCCCTTTTGCTGTTTTTTCTTCCAATTGTTATGGTGTCAACCTTGTAGGTTGTGGAAGGCTAGAGGCAACAACACTTCCATTTTTCTTGCTAACCTGAATGCCTTCTCCAATGAATCAGGTTCCCAAAGGCAAACCTCATGTTGGATATTATCCTTTAAAGTCCATATGAACACATCAATCCTATGCTCCTATGGAATATATTTTACCCTTATGTTCAATTTCTGGAAGTCCTCAATGTGCTCCATCATTGAACCCTTTTGTTTGAGATTTATCAATTGGCTAAAAAAGGTGTTGCTTTTTGTATCCTCATAATGTGCTATCATTTCTTCCGTAAAAATTTCCCAAGTGACAATTTCTTTACAAGAGAAAAGCCATCGATACCATACACACTGATTTGGCTCCAAATATAAAGTTGCAATACATACCTTTTGCGTGTTTTGCACATTGTGGAGATCGTAAAATTGCTCCATTTGTAGTATCCATGTTCTGGGATCCTTGCCATCAAACTTCCTCATATCGATTTTTGGAACATGGTGGGTCTTCAATCCAACATTAGAGTTTATGAAATCTTTATTAACATTTCTTTTTTTCTCATCATGAGTTTCCTTTACTACGCTTTCACCATTATTAACCATTTAATGTAGCAACTTATTCAAATTTATCTTCAATTCTTCCATCTTAGCGTCCATGCCGTTCATCTTAGCATCCATGCCATTCATCTTAGCCTCCATGCCATCCATCTTAGCTTCCAATCGATCCATCTTAACTTGCACGTCATTCATATTAGCTTCCACACCATTCATCTTGGCTTCAGTTACCTTTTGTGAGAGTGAAATTTGTTGTACTTGGTCTTGTAATTTTGATATATCATGTTGCATTTGTTACTCTTTTTCATGAGTCATGCTAGAGCTTTCAGGGTGCTTACTAAGTCTTTCCATTTTATTTCTTCAGGGCATCAATTAATGCTAATAATTCTTCACTATTCCCTTTGAATTCCTTCAAACTATTTTTTCAAACCAATCTTATGCAAAATTTAAAAAACACTACACACCTTTTTTTTTCAGTTTGTAAGAGCTTGATATTGAATCTACTGAATCTCCGTAACTGTTGATCTCAAATATCTAAAATCGTGTCCAGCAGTAGCCTTTTGAGTGTTCTTTCTAACCCTACAATTTTGATCAAGATTGGATTCTCCAAGGAAGGGTTATGCCAAATCTCCCACATTGATTTGATTATAGACTAGTTCAGTAGAGAAAACTTGTACGAAGTTCCACGTGTCACTGTTTCTACCCTAGTACCCAAAACTAATATACATAAAACTATAGACTTTCCTCTTTTTGAAACTTCTTATGAAATTTGAATCTGATGCTCTGAACAAAATTTATGATGATTTTCCCCAAGTCACCTGTTTGGAATGTAATTCGGGAGTCTGCAAAAATCCTAACTTCCTCAAATCATATCTCGGAAAATAAAGCGAGACAAGCTTTAAAATTCGGGCCCAAAGTTCATAACAATTTCAGCTCAAATGGGTTTGCTTTTTTAGCTTTTGAAATGTTGCAAAAAAAATTTATAGTGAAAATTCCACGATGACCTATTTGGAGCAATGAAACCCTAGAATCCAAAGCTCTGATACCAAATGTTATGAAACCAGATCACAAAAAGATAGAAAAGATAGATCAACGCCTTAGAATTCAACCTCTTCGAGGGGGAAACCTCCTTTACATTACACAAATGAAAAATTCTTGGATGATAAAAATGACTAAACTTCCCTTCTATATATAGGAGTCTAAGGGGTCATAATATAATCAAGCCAACATAACAGTAATAACATAAGGGCACAAAAATAACAATAGTGGGTTTCTATGGGGCACACTAATAACAATATGGGGACAATAGGGGTACAATAACAAAAATAAGGACTACAATGACAATAGTAATGGGGGAATCACTAGAATTATAGAGACCTAACATTATTCAAGAACATCTAGCTATGTATTCTGAAATTATCTATAAGGAAGAAATTGATACATGAAAAACACAATGGACGGTTGAGATGACATTTTGGAGTTGATAAGATGCTTGGGCAGTTGAACCATTTTTGTTGATAGCCAAATATGAAAGTGGATGTGCAAAAATATGTGAGAAAGTATAGAGTGTGTGAGCATGAAAAAGGGAAAAGTCATAATGATAGACTATATAGTCATTTTCCCATTCTGAGTAGACCATGGTACATGGTGTGTGTGATTTTTGTTTTGGGTTTACCGAATGTCTAGAGAAGTAATGACTCTATACTTGTGGTTGTGGACAAATTTACAAAGATGGCTCACTTTATCCCATGTTACAAAACTAATAATGCTACAAATGTGGCTGATTTGTTTTTCACTGAGATTGTTAGCTTGCATGCTTTTCCAAAGAGTATAATTTTGGATAGGTATATATAGTTTACACGACGTTTTTGGAGAACCTTATGGAAGAATCTTGGAATGAAGCTAAATTTTAGCACAACCTGTCATCTAGAGTCTGATGGATAGAAAAAAGTTTTGAACAAAAATTTAGAAAACCTATTGACGAGTTTGGTGGGTGAATGACCCAAGCAATGGGACCATGTATTATCATAATTTGAGTTTCCATACAATTATTTTCCAAATAAGAGCATAAGAAAAATTCCATTTTAGATCTTCTATGGAGTGCATCCTATGGGAGTTTGTGAGCTATGAGATTTGGGCAAACTTGAACAAATAAGCCTTGATGAAGATGAATTGGAAACAACAATGGGTAACTTACATGAAAAAGTTAAGTAGATGTTACAAGAAAACAACTACAAATACAAGTGGAGAGTAGATTTAAAATAAGTTTAGGATGTGGGGTACATGGTCTTAGCTCACCTGAGAAAGGGTATATTTCCAAGAAGGGAATAATAAACTTAAGATGAAGAAAGTTAGTCTTTGCAAGACACATAGGAAGTTTTCTACAAATTCTTATGACTTGGAGTTCCCTACAGGCATAGGTATCTCAGCTATTTTCAATGTGGTTGATTTGTATGCTCATCAAGCTAGTGAAAAAGATTCATCTACAACATATGTGGATAATGGAGAAGTTAGTGAGTAGCAATCGATGAAGTTACAACACCCTCCTCACACATCTACCCAAGTAACCAACTAAGTTGGGTAAACATGTGATGAGAGGCTACTATGATTGGATTCAACCTCCTGTGTCACTTTAAGGAAGTGAAATTGATAGAATGCATCAACCTATCTATCCAAATTAGTAACAAAACCCTCAGGACACATGTCAACCACTCAGACATCGTGTCCCTGGGTCTCACTATTGTTCTAGACATCTTAAGCCTTATTCAATCTCATGCTATATGCATGAAAGCATCCAGAATCCCAAAGTCACTCTCACAAGATTTCCTACTAGTGTCCAAAGACTCAATTTGCTAGGTTTATGCCAACATCCCCAAGATTTGAGCCACTTTTTTAGGTATAGCACCTAGGCCACTTCCCAGAATGGAATGATCGCTTAAGATCAGTCAAATAATAGGGAAACAATGATGCAAAAGAAATAATTCAAACAAGACCTTAATCAAACCCCTACTAGCCATGATATGAATTTTGTCAAACATATCATCAACGTGTAACCAATAGGTGTAAACAACAAAATTAAGTGTAGGGATCTGATACTTATTTGGGAATCACTATGAACCATTGTTCCCTCATGTCATTTGTTGCATTATCATCTATTAGTTCATAGATACATTATCCATTCATTTACAAGTAAAAACATGTTGAGATCCATACATAGCTGCTGTCATAAAATGCACATATAACCAGCATAATAACAATAGAAATACTCATGAAAGTACAACCATATAAACCACATATGATCCATCAAAAATGCTCATCGAGATACAAGGAGAAATAGCCTTTCATTAATGATACAAAAAACAAACTCGAGATGGGACTTCCACATTCCACCCGACCATAGAATGGATGAGCCAAATCTCTCTTCAACCATTCAGCCTTGTGCCATATTCCAAGCATGAATGTGGGACTCATACAACCAACCATGGCATACCAAAGCTAAACCACCTTACCCTCATCAATAGAAACTAGAATTTACTATAATCCATCCCAAATCACTAAGCCAACACAATGAACACATCATAATAGGCTTTGCCATGACCTCCACCTAATCACTAGGCCAAACAAGCATGGATGCCACTAGATTTCTCCACCTACACCGTGAGGAAATTTCTTGCCTTCTAGTCTCTTAGGCTTTACCACAATCCAAACTCAGATCACTAGGTCCTAAACTGAGACCCACTCTATAGGATTTACAACATATCCAAAATTCGGGATTATTAGGCCCAATAGAGAGAAAACAACCTCTTGGATTTACCATATATCCTACCATTCACCAACAAGGATTCCTAGGCCCACCGAGGAAACACAATCATGACTTTACCTGAACTCATAGTTTGGCTCAGGGGTCACTAGGCTAGTGGATTTATTGTGATCCACAGTCCTGTTTTGGGACCACTAGGCTATGTTCTCTATCATTCAGAGATCCACCTCACTCAACTTCGAGTCCATCCAGTGATCCAACTCAACCAAAACATGAGAATCCCATGACACCATGGATATCTAGAAATGGCAAGGCTAGGCTGAAAAAGCTATTACACCTGGCAAAACGCATGCCACAATAGAAAAAGAACCACATGAAATACCATGCATGCCAAATCTAGTAAGAAAAAAACACATGAAAATCGATACCTGCAATAAATCTTGTTGTAGTTTCTTGATCCTGCCTTTCCCTACTTAATCATTGCTTCCTCTTGCCTTATTTTTCTTTCTTTATCCAATGCCAAAATTTCTCCAAGAAAACTCTAAGTGTCTAAGAGTGAGAGAGAGAGAGAGAATAATGAGAGAGCTCCAAAACACAACTAAAAAAAGGTTAACAACTGATCCTTAGAAGCCTTTCTATGAATGAGGTCTCTATTTTCTTCATTTTCCATTATTTTCCTTCAATTTCCTCCTCACATGAAACCTGTGACCTTTCACCTCCCTTTTCTCCTAATTTCCATTAATTTCATAAATAAATATGCCAAAAATGCCATTTTACCTTTCCAAAGGCTTAGAGATTCCCTTTTCCAATTTCCTTATCCATAATAAACCAAATGAGCACCTACTAGGATGTCTTGCACAAAATTCATCTTGGAGTAAGTGTCCCATCAACCTTGGTTATTATTTTTTCCTTTATTTACTTTTATTGCATGGAATTTTCACGAGGGCTATTAGGAAACATTCCTCCTTGGGGAACACTGTACTCAATGTTAGACCACACCAAGGCCTCAACAAAACCACTTAAAATCAAACATACTACCAATGGCGCTTTATAACATAGCTCAATGCAGTATTTACACTGATCACCCTATTAAAAGAAAACCAGCATAACAACATAATAACATGACATCATAATGACATGACACCCATACTGCTTATTAGAGCTTTATAACATAGCTCATGATGGTATTTACATCCATATACATATGTACATATACCAAACATCATCAAAACATATACCAGAACATATACCAAGACATATACCAAAACACCATACCAAAACTACTTTGCCTCAATATGCAAACAATGAAAGATACATAGCCCGCATCTAATCTACCAACTCCCATGTAGCTCAATCAGGCCCAAAGTGGTTCCATTGCACTTTAACTTGCTTGATTTGTCAGTTCCGGAGCATGAGTACCTTTTTCTGCAATATACACTCAGGCTCTCACTAGAATTCTCCATTTGGTTCCACTTACAATATAGACCAGACAATCACATGATAAACATCTTTAGCATAATTCTTAAGAAATGATACATGGAAATCATCATGGACTTTCACTGTCGGAGGTAGTCCAATTTGATAGGTTATTGGCCCAATTCTCTCAATGATACTGAGGGGTCCACAAAATCATGGTGCCAGCTTGGCACATGATCGAGTCCATAAGGATCTCTTCTTTGGTTTGAAGTGAAAGTACACCTATTCCCCAACCTAAAACTCCTTGAACAACTCATTCCTATCTGCAATGCTCTTCTGCCTATCTTGTGCTTTCTTTACATTCTTCTTGATCACCTGCATTTCATGTTCCATGTCTGCCAACATCTCTGGTCCAATCAACACCCTGTTAACTAGATCACTCCAACTAATGGGAGTGTTGGAACTCCACCCATACAATGCCTCAAAAGGACTCATCCTCAATGACTTCTGATAACCATTGTTGTATGCGAACTTTCCCAAGGGGAGATATTCTTCCCACTTCTGTTGTTGACGGATCACACATGTAATCCAATATCCTATTGACCCTCTCTATCTATCCATCTATCTTCGGATGATAACTCGTGTTGAAGGAAAACTTTGTGTCCAAACCTGCAAATAAATCCTTCCAATACATGGAAGTGAACTTCACATCCTTATCTGACACAATCTTCTTTGTAACGCCATGCAATATGACCACGTCTTTGATGAATACCTATGCCACATCGCTAACTGAGAATGTAGACTTCACCAGAATGAAATGTGCAACCTTTGTTAATCTGTCCACAACAACCATCATGAAATCATGTTGTCTCACTATCTTAGTCAACCTTGTGTTGAATTCCATGGAAATAACTTCTAATTTCCACTCTGGACTCACAATCAATTGTATCAGACCACCTTGATGTTTGCACTTTTCCTTCACTCATTGAAAATAAAAAAACCTAGCCACAAACTCTATTACATCCCTCTTCATATTCAACCAATAATAATATCACTTTACTATTGTCATTGTCTTCTGATAACCTGGGTGACCTCAATAAGGTTTTGCATCAAACTCTCTCAAGATCACCTTCTTGAGCTCATTGCTATCGGACACGTATATCCTATCTTTGAATCTCATCAATCCATCCACTGTAAGAAAATAATCCATACCCTATGCACCAACACCTGTACCTATACATGTGCTTGTACCTATAATGCCACATGTACATGTACCATTACATGTACCTGTAATATCACTTGTACCTATACCATCACCCTACTGCAACCTATGCACAATCTCTATATACCTAACATCCTACTGACTTGCTTGCAAGATCATATCCTATAAGTCTGACTGATAGGAGCTCATGGTGGCCAAGTAATTTACATGTACCCGCCTGCCGA
Source organism: Pinus tabuliformis (assembly GCA_031772625.1). Classification (NCBI taxonomy): domain Eukaryota; kingdom Viridiplantae; phylum Streptophyta; class Pinopsida; order Pinales; family Pinaceae; genus Pinus; species Pinus tabuliformis. The sequence goes on from CM062818.1 coordinate 371,943,309, forward strand.
GAGCATCTGCCACCCTCTTCTCTTTACCTTTGATATACCTGATCTGAAAATAAAACTCACTGATCATGGCCAACCATCTAGCCTGCCTAGCATTCAGATTCAACTGGTCAAACAAATGCCTCAACCCAATATGATCATTCATCAGTAGAAACCTCCTGCCATGAAGATAGTTCCTCCACAGATTTAATGCATGTATAATTGTTTCCAACTTAAGATCATGTGTCATGTAGTTCTACTCGTGCTCATTTATTTTTTGCGATTCATAGCATACCACTTGTTCATCCTACTTAAGGACTCAACCAAGTTCTCTCTTGAGATCATGCGTACATACTACAAGCTCTTTGTCTAGATCTGCAATATGTAGCATTGGTGCATTTGTCAAAAACTGCTTGAGCTACTCAAAAATAGCCTCACACTCCTCTATCTATTCAAACTTTTTAACTTTCCTTTGCAATGATGTCATAGGATGATAAATCTATGTAAGTTCTTGATGAACCTCCTATAACAGCCTACCAAACCCATGAAAGGTATCACCTCATCCACACTCTTAGGAGCTACCCACTCCATGATGGCTCTTATCTTCTCTATATCTACTACAATGCCCTCCTTGGAGATCACATGCCCTAAGTAATGTACCTTAATATGAAAGAAACTACACTTGCTGAGCTTGTAATAAAACTAATGCTCCCTCAACAACCTCAACATTGTTGTTAAATGTTCGACATGCTCTTCTTGATTTTTAGAATATACAAATATATCATCAATGAACATAATAACAAACTTATCCAAATATGGACACAACACATTATTCATCAAGGAAATAAATGTAGTTGGAGCATTAGTTAAGCCAAATGGAACTACAAAAATCCCATAATGCCCATACCTAGTCCTAAACGCGGTTTTGTAAATGTCATGCTCTTTGATGCATACTTGATGGTATCCCGATCTCAAGTTGATCTTGGAGAAAACTCTTTCTCCATTCAGCTGATAAAACAAGTCATCAATCCTTGGCAATAGGTACTTGTTCTTGATGGTTACTTTTTTCAACCATTGGTAGTCAATGGATAATCTGAGAGTTCCATCTTTCATCTTCACAAACAAGACTGGTGCACCCCAAGGTGATACACGTGTCCTAGTGTATCCCTTATCCAATATTTCCTTCAATTGTAGATTTAACTCAACTAGCTCAGGTGTTCTCATCCGGTAAGGTGCTTTTGATGTTGGAGTTGTCCCTGGGGCTAACTCAATAGAAAACTCTACCTCCCTGTGAGGTGGAAACTTTGTAATTTCCTTAGGAAATAGATCTTCAAACTGCTACAAAATTGGGTACCTTCTCAATGCATCTACGTCCTTAACCTCCTTACCATGATCACTAGAAATGTGTATTGAAAATAGCATACACCCTTTCCTATGACTACGCTTTGCTTGCATAGCTGTCACCATCCTAATTGATGTGGATTTCTTCTTACCCTGCAAGATTCTTGGTTCCCCATTATCATCAACACACTAAATGGATTTCTCATAAAATTTTACCTTGGTTTTACGAAGATACAACCAATTCATGCCCAACAACATATTGTATGATCCCAACAGTAATACATTCAAATGTGATACGGTAGGTATACCACTCAAATCAAATGAACAAGATCTTACCCAATGATGAGCTCGATTCTTCGTACCTATATCCAACTACAGTAACCAAGATTCTGCATGCAATTCCTTATTCAAACCACACTTATCCACCAAGTCAGGACTAACATAGCTATAATTAGATCGAGGGTCAATAAAAATAGAAATAGATAATCATAATGCTTACTATCCATCTCAATGATAGATTCTTTGTGTTCTGTGTGTCTATTGTCCATTGCTAGATAGATACAAGGAATGCTCTGTCCTACATCCCCAAGAGTTTGTGCCTCCTATGCACTGTATATCCGAGACCTACCACCATGATTTTATGGACAATATCTCTTAAGGCATTCCTTGCACATGTCCAACACTCCAACTTACCAGTACCAACACCTCTATGTTGCTACTACGACTCATGTCCCCGTCTAGATGCATTAAATCTATTTTTCGGTGCCACATCATCTTTCTCATCTGCATGCTGAGGCCTTATCCTCTTAGGCTTCCATTTACCTTTACCTTTGTCTTTTCCATTCCATCCTTGCTAATATTCATTCTTACGCTTTGATTGTTCATAACAATGTTTTAGTTTCCCAATAACGTCCTCAAGTGACTGATGCTCATCATACTCAATCTGATCTCTAAATGCTAATGACAAACCACTGACAAACTGTTGAACTTTAGCCTTCTCATCAGTAAGATACGGTACATACCTCAATAGATCCAGAAACTTGGTCATGTACTCTTCATATGCCATTGATCCCATATATAGCTGATAGAATTATTTTGCCTTATTATCAAAGTACCTTTCTAACAATTACTTCTTCTTGAAAATCCTCTTGAACTCCTGCCAACTCAAATCATTTGTCCTGATGTTTTTGACATGCTTAACATCTTCCCAACAAATGTTTGCTTTACCTTTCAAGCTGAATATCACAACTCTAGCCTTCATGTTATCTGTTTAATCATGTATCTCAAAGAATTTGCTCATCCCAAGTCTCCAAGCCTTTGCATCTTCTGGCTTCTTCACATCTCCATCAAAAGTAGGTGGCGTCACTTTCTTAAACTCATTTGGTAAGCAACCCCTATCATTCCTCCTGTAAGGATGATAGAGATGACAATCATGGTGCCTATCAGAACCAAAACTAGAATAGTGCCTATACTCATCGTTTGTCTTATCTGAAGTGTCCAACAACTTGCCATCTCTCACTGTATCAGATCTATCCAAGATGTTTCTACCAAGAGACCTACTACAATATGCCCCATTATTTCTATCCTCGTGTCCATGGCTAATCTAAAGTGCAAGTTTGAAAAACTTTGAAGAAGTATAACATTAACCTCTTCTTGTTTCTCATGTGCATATATCATCTGGTCATTATCTGCCTTACAACTCCTTATTTCTTCTTTCAAGATTCTCATGGTATCTACCAAATTTGAGGAGTGATCCACACCACATTTCCCATCTTATTCATAGGGAGATTATATGTATTCTAACACCTTGCTAGCCATTTGGTCTGTTTCCTGTAATGCATAATATGTCAACTAAACCAAATCACAATAAACCAACATACCTTAGGATAATTCGGCGAGGATACCCTGTCTGTAAGATCATCAAATCAGCGTGATACATGTATAACATAAGCATAACAACATATAGGCATACGAAAATAAATGCACCAACAAATAAACATCATTCTAGCTATGGTCTAGTCATCAATGCAAGGCCATATCAACAATGGATTCTATGACCTCATGCATGACAATAACCATTACTCCACTGTACACATTTCCACATGCAATTATCAACATGCATAAGCAATTCCTAATGAACTACATATATATATGAATGCATGTAGTTGAGCATAGGTTATCAATTCTTGTAATCAACCTACAAGACTGATACATGTAATCAAAACATTCAATAATGCACCTAGTATACAAGGATGTAGTCACACAACATATAATCAACACGTAAATTACATATAACCTTATGCAACCAGTCATATACTCATAACGATGGATTCTAAAAAATAAATCATGAAGTTCCTTATGACAACCATACTACCATCATGATCAACATCAAGAAAATGTAACAAGCACATGAAATGAGAGTGTAAAAGACACACATGCAACTGACATGCATGCATGACCAACACACATCGTACATCCAGTATGGGCATTGAACCATCATCTGATACCACTCTATAAAACCCTCCTCACACATTTACCCAAGTAACCAGCCAACCATGGTAAACATGTGATGAGAGGCTACCATGATTGGATTCAACCTCCTATGTGACCTTAAGGAAGTTGAATTAATGGAATACATCAACCAACCTATCCACATAAGCAACAAAACCCTCAAGATACATGTTAGCCACTCACACATCATGTACCTGGCTCCGACTAATGCTATGGACATATTAAGCTTTAGTCTCTCTCATGCTATAGGCATGATAGAATCCATAAACAAAAAGTCGCTCTCATAGGCTTGCTTGCCAAAGTCTAGAGACCTAATTTGCTAGCTCTGTGCTAGTGTCCTCGAGATTTGAGCCAATTTTTTAGGCCTAGAGCCAAGGTGACTACCCAAAATGGAATGATAGCTTAAGATTAGTCAAATAACAGGGAAATAATGATGCAAAGTAAATAAGTTAAACAAGACCTTAATCAGACCCCTACTAGTCATGATAGGCATTTTGTTAAACATATCATCAAAATGTAACCTATTGGTGTAAACAACAGAATTACATGTAGGGATCTGATACTTATCTGGGAATCGCTATGAACCATTGTTCTCTCGTGTCATTTGGGGCATTATAATTTATTAGGCCATAGATACATTATCCATTCATTTACAAGTAAAAACATGCTAAGATCCATGCATATATGTTTTCATAAAACACACATATAACCAGCGTAATAACAACAGAAATACTCATGAAAGTACAACCATATAAACCACATATGATCCATCAAAATTCTCATACAAATACAAGGAGAAATAACCTTTCATTAAGGATGCAAAAACCAAACATGGAATGGGACTTCCTTGTCCCATCCAACCATAGAATGGTTGAGCCAAATCTGTCTTCAGCCATTCACCCAGGTTCCATATTCCAAGCATGAATGTGGAACTCAAACCAAAGTACCAACCAGGGAATACCAAGGCTAAACCGCCTCACCCTCATCAATAGAGACCAAAATTTAGTATAATCCATCCTGGATCACTAGGACAACATGTTGAACAAATCATAATAGGATTTACTATGATCTCCACCTGATTACTAGGCCAAACAACCATGGATGCCATCAGATTTCTCCACCTATGCCGTCATGAATTTTCCTTGCATCCTAGTCTCTTAGGCTTTACCGCAATCCAAATCCGAATCACTAAGCCCTAAAATGAGACCCACTCTATAGGCTTTACCGCATATCCCAAACCTGAGATTACTAGGCCCAACAGAGACAAAACCACCTCTTGGCTTTACCATATATCCTGCCATTCACCGAGAAGGATTCCTAGGCCCACCAAGGAAACACAATCCTGGATTTACCATAACCCACAGTCTGGCTCAGGGGTCACTAGGCCAATGGATTTACCATGATCTATAGTCTAGTTCATGGACCACTAGGCCATGTTCTATATCATTCAGAGATCCACCTCACTCAGCTTCGAATCCATCTGACAATCTAGATCAACCAAAACATGAGAACCCCATCACACCATGGCTACCTGGAAATGGAAAGGCTAGGATGAAAACACTGTTACACCTGCAAAAACTCATGCCACAATAGAAAAGGAGCCACATTCAATACCATGCGTGCCAAATATAGCATAGAAAATACACATGCCAATCAACACATGCAATGAATCATGATGTAGCTGCATGATCCTACCTTTCCCTGCTTGATCTTTGCTTCCTCTTTCCTTGTTTTCCTTTCTTGATCCAATCCCAAAATTTCTCCAAGAAAACTCTAAGTGTCCAAGATTGAGAGAGAGAGAGAGAGAGAGAGAGAGAGAGAGAGAGAATAATGAGAGAGCTCCAAAAATCAGCTGACAAAAGGTCACAAACTGACCATCAGAAACCTTTTTATGAATGAGGCCTCTATTTCTTCATTTTCCATTATTTACCTTCAATTTCCTCCTCACATGCAACCTGTGACATTTCACCTCCCTTTTCTCTTAATTTCCATTATTTTCATAAATAAATGTGCCAAAAATTCCATTTTTCCTTTCCAAATCCTTAGCCATTGCCTTTGCTGATTTCCTTATTCATAATAAACCAAATGAACACCCCCTAGGATGTCTTTCCCCACATTCATCCTGGAATAAGTGTCCCATAAAATGTGGTTATTATTATTTCCTTAATTTACTTTTATTACATGGAATTTTCACCAGGGCTGTTACAAAAGCAATTGTCTATAGAAAATAATTTGGAAGCTAAAATGATCTTTGACATAAAAGGTTAACAAGAAAACAAGAGGAAATGAGTATTTTGAGTACTTAGTAATATGGAAATATCATCTCATTCAAGATTCTACTTAAATTAATGTTGCAACTCTACAAAAGGTAGGTTATTCCATAGAATAACTTATGAGTAGTAGCTCATACATATTTCTTTCTCTGGGAGTCTAATGCATGTGTATTAGACAAGAACAAGATATGAAAAGACTGGACAAGAACTTAACAACATGATGGGAGGGTCACATGTAAAATTGAGAAAATTTAAATATTTTTGTTAAAAAAAAATTGAATATTTAATTTAGGAGTTGGTTTTGGTTTTATACAAAATATGGAGAAGTTACGACTATCATCTTGATAAGTTATTTTTATTAGTCCAAAAAAATATAGTTTTTTTTTTTTTTCATTTTCAGTTTCCTTTATTTTGTGGAGGAGAGAAATCAATTCATATTCATGTACCTTTGTTTGTAACAATTAGTTTTGGGAATAAAATAGTTCTTGGATAGAGGGGAACTTGTTGTTTTTCCTTCTAGTTGTTGTGGTTGAAGTTAACCGGAAGTATAGAAAACACCTCTGAACACTTCTCGAATATGTGTGATATGGAATATATTCTGTGTGAAATGGGGGTTATTTTGTTTGATTTAATGTCTAACTAGAGAAAATGGGGCAATACTCTTACATACAATTAGTCGGTTTATTTACACGAATGAATCCTTTGATGTTTCAAACACTGGGTAATAGTACATTTTCATGTTAATTCTTGCTATATCAATTCTAAAGTCATGAAGGAATTTGTAGTTTTGCAACAATTTGATTTCTATTAAATCGAGACAGAGCATCCCATTTTATGATATGGTCCAAACCCTTTTTAACTATATTTTTTCGTCAGATTGGTGCATTTGAAATAGTGTTGCAAACCCTGGTGAATGAAGGAAAAATAAAATTGTGGACCGTGTAGAAGTGTAGGGAAGGTTTTATAAAGAATCGATTCAGTTCCTTTTCTCTAGAAATCACAATGTAGAGCCTTTAATAGTATGTGTTTTGGAGAATTTAGCATCTATGGATAAACACTAATTCACTAGACAAGTAAATGTGCCTAGAACAACAGTTTAAATTGTTTTAGACTTTCCCTATAAGCAATAGATAAGAAGAGAGGATAGAAGGCCTACCTGTAGTTCTGATTTCCTCTTGTCTCCCTTGTATCGATTCCATGGCTCCTTCCCATACTTAATCCACTTTAAAAGTACCCTGTCAACACAACAAAATATGAAAACTGGTCAAAGCATACAATCCATTGAATATAAATGAAAGGAATCATAAGCAATTCATACATATAAGCATTATGAAAGAACACAACATATGGAAAGAGGTTCAAACACTTTATTAGATAGAAGAAGGAATTACAACCATTAGTGTTTGTTTCAAAGTCATTCCTCCAGCTTGGATCCCATCCACATCACATCAAAAGCAAGACAATCTTTTGGCATCACAACATTTGCTCCAAAGTCAAGTCTCATATCAGCATTATCTCCTTGCAATTCAACATAATCCAGCCCCCGATCACTTAGATGAGTGGTCAATTTATAGGAAGATGAAGCAGGTTCTATCATTAATGGTGACATTGAATGGCTTTCCATACTTAGAATTAATTCCATGGAGGAAGGGATGAGAGGATAGGATGCTCCTTAACTCATTCCTCATCCATTTTTGAGCTCATGAGAGTTGATAAGATAGGGAGACTTCTAGATGACTCCAAAAGATAAGAATATTCCCCAAACCCTATGTGAATTTCGCTCATTCTTGCCTAGTGCAGGTCAAAGGAAACCTAAGTTCTCTGCAGAGCACCCTGGCAGTGGACTTAATTGCTTTGTAGCACACCTTCATAAGGGCTTACCTCCGCTGGTCTCTCTAGAGGCAATTTCTGGATGTCTTCAAGTCATGAAACTGTCTGGGAAGGAGGCATTCAAAGGGTTGACTTGTTTAGGGTATGAAACAACTGAATTTAGGGTTTGATGAGCCCTAGAACACTAATTTGAATGTTGGGATTTGATGTGCCCAAATGAATCTGTAACAGTATGCCAAAAAACCATTTTGTAGAAAACTGAATAGTTCGATTGAAGAACCCATCAAAGAACCTGTTAACCAAATAAATTGAGGATTGTTTGTCAATTAACAAAAAGAATCAGCCTACTAGCGACACAAGTTTATAATATTAATAATTCCATGGTGTTGGGTGTGGTTTTTATACCTGTTTGCTACACTTTATTTCCCCAGTTGGCAGTTTTTATCCTCTTTCCCTCCAAGCCCATGAAACTTCACATGTTAATCACACTTTTTCTCATTTATACAGCCTATTTCACCATCATGTTATTTTTCCATGTTTTGCTAAATATTACGATACAATATTCCTTTTTGTGGCTAACATGGGTAAGCAGTGGAGAAATATTTTAGATCCTCTTCTCTTTTTCAAGTGTTGTTTTGGGAAGTTTTAGTGTCTACGGCTAAAGGCTTAAACCCCTAAACTAATAGCTAAGTCTAGAACAATAGAGCAAAGAATTCTCTACTTTTTCTATAACCAATAGATTAAATAAGACAGTAAAGAAGCCTACTTGAAACTTTCGCTTACTCCTTATCTCCCTTAACCAATTTTGTCGCTCATTTCCGTACTTAATCCACTTGAAAAGTACCTTCACACAAACATAAGACAAAAACCGATCAAAGCATATGATAATGATCTATTGATTAAACATAAAATGGAATTAAGTGCATAATACGCATATGAAAGCATCAATAAACAATACAAACATATGGAAAAAGATTTGAACACTATATTAGTAAAAGGAAGAGTTACAACCCAACTTTCTTGATTCAGTGCCACTCCTCCAGTTCAATCCCATCCTCTCCTCATAACAAGCAAGACATTTTGACATCATTACAATACTTGAAACCAACTTAAGTCTCATACTAACAGCATCTCCCTATAATTCAATGATTTCCTGCCCCTAATCACTTAAATGAGTGGTCCTTTTATAGGTGAATGAAGGAAGTTATGCCATAAATGGTGATAATGAATGCCCTCCAAAACTTAGGATTTAGTTCCATGGAGGAAGGGATAAAGGGATTGATGTTCCTTAACTACCTCCCTCATCCAATTTCGAGCCCAAAGGAGTTGATAGCCTTGGGAAACTTCTAGAGGCATCCTATGGATAAGAATATTCCAAGCCCCAATGCAGATTTCACTCAAATTCACCTAGTGCATGCCAAAGAGGGCTCAAGTGCACTGCAATGCACCCTATCAGTGTACTAGCCAGCACTGTAGTGCACCTTGATAAAGGCCTGCCTACGCTGATCTTCTTAGAGGCAGTTTTTGGATGATTTTAGTCATGGAATCTCTTGGGAAGGAGGCATTCTTGATGGTTGACTTCATTAGGGCATGTAACAACTGAATTAGGGTTTGATGGGCCCTAATAGTACTGATTTGTAAGTTGGGGTTGATGTGCCCAAATGGATCTGTAACAGTTTCCCCCTAAATCATGAAGTCATAAATATGTATGTCGAGTGAAATTCTTTCCTATGTGGAGAGGAGGTTTCAAAGTGGAACGTGACCTACATCAATTACAATACATATATCATGATAATTTGATTTTTTCTCATTAACTCGCTAATGGAAGGTATACCCATGCTTAGCTTATAAACTTTCATTACATGTACAAATATAGTCGTCTACAGATATAGACCCATGAAAGGATTGTTGTTGGGAAAAGTATCCAATACGGAATGACCCTATCCCACTCTAAGGGTGATAGTACCTCAGCAACAACCGAAGCAAAGCTATCTAAGATTTCTTCTTTATGAAAGTAAAATAAGGGAGAAAGGAATCCACTAAACGATGTCTTTCGCTAATGATTGATCCAATCTTCTCTCCTTGCTGCTTGCTCCCAACTCCTTGCTCTTTCACCGGCCCAACTACACCAAGATCCTGCAAAATCGCAAGAGGAGGAAACTACAAGAAGCATACATTCATAATTGATTCAAGGATTAGAATAAATCAAATACACAAGTATAACAATACACCATTGAGACACATGCATATAGAAGAACCTCAAATGCTTTATTAATGGAAGAAGTAAAGTTCAGGAAGTGATACAACCATAAGAGGCCCAATCCAGCATCACCTCCCAGCAGAAAGAAATCTCCTCTTCACCTCCTTCAAAGCAAATCACCCAATAGTTCTATACTCAAACCAACAGCACTTCCTTACATTCACAAGATTCCAGCCCCCCTAGACCTCATGAGAGAGATCTATATATAGGATTTTTGGAGAAAGGATGAGTCAGCTTGAGAGCTGACTAGTGTCCTCTCTCACTTTAGTTATTCTTCAGTTCTTGAGTCCACTTGGAGGTTCTTGCTTCCACTTGGAGATCTAGACCCTCTTACTCATCACCAGTCAAATTCCTTGATCCAAGTGTCATTTTGGAAGCTTCCTGGGCATTGACACCTTGAGGAATGACTGTGCCACTTGTCCAAGTACGCTCAGCGCAGGTGGCCTTCTTTGCAATTGACATTCAGCGCAGGTACAGAGTGGAGCACTTGACATTCAGCGCAGATGCTCAGTGGAGCAGTTGACATGATCCATAATTTGCTTGTTTTTGAGTGTTTTCAGGTGGAGAACTGATATTCAGTGCTGTGGTTTGCTGACCTTGTTCCTCTAGGGGTAGGAACAACATGTTTAGGGACTTTGGATCCCTTAGATTATGGACATTTCATGCTTCATGCTGTAAGGCACAAAAATGTCTATAACAGTTGCCCCCTAAAGTATGAGGTCGTTTATCGGGTGAAATGCTTTATCCGGAGGATCCGAAGTTCATTCAATCGCTGAGAGGTGACCTGTAATAAAATACAATACAATACATTATTTTTCATTCTGCTTTCATGATCTAGATGAGGCGGGCATTCCCATGCTCAGCTTTATAAATTCATTCTGGTAGATAGAACAGACGATCGTCTGATGGTAGACTGATAATTCTCTGCTGAAATTATCATCCTTTGAGTAGGATGATCATGTGCTACAATGATGTACATGTCAAATGTCTTTATATTTCCTGAATATATATCGCAGCCCGGATGGATGAAACTAGATCCGGGGTCTTCAAACTCGTTCGATCTTCACTCTAAGTACAAGTCGATCCATGTGAGAATTTGGCTAAGGTCGAACATGGAAAGACATCGCTTGATTACCGGTCAATGATGTAAACCGTTAACAAGCGCGAGAGGAATCACCGATAATGATAATGACCCTCAAGGTACTGCAGTATAGTTCACGTGGTGTGAATAAAGGACTTGGCGTCGAACACCACGTAAAATCTTTCGGTCGAAGGTCATTGATGTATACCTGTCGTCGGAAGTGAGAAACTTGCCATTGAGGCATGCAAGCTTCAAAGTACTGAGGGGGTTTTTCCTAGATCAACTTATTGGATAATGAGCTGAAGTCGACAAGAAGCGATCCGTCAAAGGAGGGCCTTAATGAATCCCACATCAGTGACACGGAACGGAGCTAATGATTTTAGTGGAGGTGAAAACAATCTGTGACATATGATTCAGGGTGGCGGTCATGAATGGATGAAGGATAATGTATGGCAGTGGATGGGACACGGTTGACTCTTTCTGAAAGACATCTCTTGAACATATAACGACACTGATGCGATGGATCAGTAGCATTACCCCAAATGGATGGTTTGGCGAGACCATGGTGATGAGACCGGTGAATGAAACAACCCAACCCGATGTGGTACGGAGGAAAAGTGTCATGTTCAAGAGCGACTTGCTACCATTAAAGCTTTGAGGTTCTCCCAATTTTTCCCCAGTCATTTCTGACCAGTACCTCTTTATTTTTATCAAGCTTGAGGAGGATAACATATGCTTGTTCTATAACCTGCCCTTCGGGCAAGCGTATCGCTATGTTTTAACGAGCCTAGCGATAGGGAAACTCGTTCTCGTCTAAAGACAAGTTTGTCGCTATTTAATCATTTTAACGAGTCTAACGACAAGGAAAACTCGGTCCTTTTCATTTTTAGAGAGTCTGAATTGGTACAGAAAGTTAACTCCAAAATTCCTTTTTCGTCATCTAATCCCTTAAGTCCGAAAAAGTGTAAAACAATACAGAAGGGATGAGTTTTCGATAACTTTAACGAGCCGAATAAAACAAGCGCTCGACCTTTTTGTGCAATAATCCCTCAGGTCCAAAAAGATTAAAATCTAGAGGAGGGATAGCTCTTCTGGTCACTTTAACGAGCTAGAAGGCCAAAACTCGGCAAACTTTTCATATTTTACGAGTCAGATGAAAAGACCTTAAAGAAGACTCGTCTTTTGAGGAACGAGTGATAAATAGGGATAGCAACTGATTCCAGGTACAGGTTGGAATTTTCCAATCACGGCAGTGTCACAAGGATGGCTAGGTGAAATCACTCTTCGCAGCTGTTCCTCAAAATGGGTAAACAATCATATGGAAGTGAACGATCGGCCAAATGACGGTGGAGGTGGCAGGTGCAAAGACGACCAAGGCTTTTTATGGCTGATAAATTTACGATCACAGAGGTTATTTACCGGAAATAGGTTCATTTTTTATTTAAAAATGAGCTTAAACTCTGGGGTAAACATTGTTGACTGCTTTTATTTATTTTTTAAACGAGCATGAACTTTATGCTAAAACTGCTCGATTATATGGTCAAATCTTGATTTTTTACCATTACTGGCTTTTCTCTTTTCAAAGATAGTACTGCATTTCCAATTGCTGCATCAAACTTAGTTAGAAATACATAATCATGAGATGAAAACCCTAATATTTTGCTTTGAACTACGTAAAAAGTCATTAAAAAGAGTTTTTACCTCTCATTTTACCATTTCATTTGCATTTTGTTTGTTGGAGCTCTGGAGGTGCCTCTTTCCCCCTTGATTTTCACCAGTTGATTTTGGGAGATTTTGTGGACGATTCTCGACGCCGTCTGGACCAGGTAGGAGCTAAACACTAGCTCTTTCTTTTCATGGTTTCCTTTTCCTGTTTTGTGCCTGTTTTCCAACTTTTCTGAGCCTCAGGGGTTTTGCCAGGGCGCCCTAAGTTCAGCGCAGGTTCCCCATTTGAAACCTGCGCTGAATGTCAAGCTGCCTTAAGGCAGCCTGACCTTCAGTGTAGGTGGGACACTCTTTGCCTGCGTTGGGCTCAGAAAACTGAGTTTTTGGCTCATTTTTTGATGAATTTTCGCCAGTTTTTCACCAAATTCAGGAACTTACTCCTTCTTTTGTTTTCTTTGCAGGGAACTTTGAACAAAATGTCCCTTACATGGCGAGAACGAGAAAATGAAGAGGAGAACATGATTGCCCTCCATGACCCTGTCACAATGAACGCGCTGCGGAACTATGGCTTGCTAAAGTTTTCCCGTATCTCTAGCATGAGAGCACAGATCACTTTGCTGCAGTACATGCTTGATGCTTGGGATCCTATTAACCAAGTATTCGAAATTAGGGGAAATTCCATCCCCTTGACCATAGAGGACATGTACTTCTTGACTGGATTGTCAAGGCGAGGTGCCCCCATTTCCTTGTCAGGTACGGCCCGGGGGACCGATTCCGTGAGAGATTATGTTCGCCAGTATTGCAGGGAAGGTTCCCAGCCGAGCAGAGACGGCAAGGTTGTTATCCGTGAGATTGCTGACAGGTCTCTCAGGTCCATTTTGTATACCATTGGTAGGATGGCCGGTAGCGCAGCTGTACATGTTGCCAACAGTTCTTATGTGCAGCATGCCTTGGAGTGTCTCCAACCGAAAGTATTCAACTGGTGTGATGCAGTACTTGTTCAGATGAAAAGTCAGTTGACCAAGGTGAAGGACGGGAAGCTGAAGAACTTTGGATTTGGTTCTATTCTGACTGCCTTCGCCTTGGAGAAAATCCCACTGATGCAGCCTCAGTATATTATACTCGACTTGCCTTCTCCTACCGAGCCATGCATGCAGAGGTGGGTCGATCACATGTCTAGGCATGCTGGTCAACCCCAGATTACTTTTACTGATGCCTTCTTCAGGTGGTTCGAGCACCAGGAGATGGTCTTTTCCGAGTATCCATATGTGGGTATGGATTTCCGAGGTGATCCAGATTTGGTGCTACCGGATGGCGAACAGTGGGGCGCTATTGGTAAAATCTTTGACCATATCACTGTTTACTGTTTTTATTCATAATGTTGTTGTGCTTTATTCTATCAAGACTTTTAATCAAACTCTTGGGTGCATGCAGATGTTGGTCCTGTTCGTCCAGCAGTTCGTCCGCGATCGCCCGTTGCTGCCCTGACAGTGGAGCCTGCTAGGAGAGTTATCCTTCGCGACCTTGACGACACTGAGACCCTTACAGCTGTGCAGGAGCAGGTTGAGAGCCTTACTCTCGGTATTCCGGATGTACGGATCGATGAGTTACCTTTACAGTTGCAGCGGCATACTACTGGCGTACCTAGACGATGGACTCGTCTCTTGCGCATGATTGCACAGGCCGTGACGTGCTATCATGAGCACCACTAGGCTAGGGTGCCCCCTAGCACTTTTGAGTTTTTGGGTCATATGACCAATTTTTGTCTTGGTTACAGAACATTATGTACAAACGATAAACAACTTTTATATATTTTGATTTTCGAGGTTTATTCTGGTTGATTTATGTGATCCACTTGCATAACATTGATGCATTTTCTTTTATAAATGTCGCAAATGTCTATCTAATACATAGTTTGCTAATGAATCGGTTAATGTGTTTAAGTTCCTGGAAATATGCTGGTATTGAATTGAATCAAATTGTCTTTCCAAAATCTTAACCCTTAGAAACATTCGATAAATAGCTGGATTGCGGACCGAATATATACCATTGAGTTGTAGTATTACAAGTTGTGAGTCTAGCCTGACGATTAGTCGGCGTATACCATGGGCGATGGTATCAGAGAGGAGTTCTATCAACACGCTATACTCAGCGATGTTATTCGTTGATTGCCCAATACACACACCTCTGAAACTCACTAACTCGCCGCTTGGATCAAAAATGGCCCAGGCTGCGGAGGATAGATTCCGTGAACTACGACTCGCTCCGTCGGCATATCCCACATATGTCTCAGACAAGTTCGACATCTGCAACAAATGAAAAAGGTGGATTACTCAACCGAAACAAACACCTTAGCGAAAACAAAATACAACAAAAGCACTCAGGTTACTACTTAGGCATAGTAACGCTTGAGGTACAACCCATTGCGGGGTTGCGCCAGTGGTATTCCGTCATAATCCATTAACTCGTAGGCTCCTTTTGCTAACACTCGTTTAACAATGTGGGGACCCATCCATAAAGAATTAAATTTTCCTGCTCCCAATTTGTCGGACTCTTGGTCGTAAAGCAAGACCAAGTCACCTTCAGAGAAGACACGGGTTTTGACATTCTTGTCGAACTGTGCCTTGACCCGTTTCTTATGGGCTTCGTTAGCCAAAGCGGCGTCACGACGGGTTTCATCCAACTGGATTAATTCCAAGAAACGGGACTCTTCTTCTGAAGTTCCGGGGAGGAGGTCAATTGCGAGTTTAAGAGACGAAATTTCGCACTGGATTGGTAAGACTGCCTCCAGGCCATACACCAGTTGAAACGGTGTGAACCCAGTGGCATTTTTTACCGATGTTCGGTAATCCCTCAAGGCTGACTACAGGATTAGGTGCCACCTTCTTTTGTGAACCCCGATCATCCTTTGCAACATACGCTTCAGGACCTTGTTGATTGCCTCAACGTGTCCGTTGGCTTGCGGATAATACGGGGTAGAGCTGTCGTGAGATAGCCCTAGCTTGGCAGCTAATTCAATCATCATGTGATTGCGAAAATGCGATCCATGATCCGTAACTATAGCCTGCGGTACGCCGAACCTGGCGACTACATGATTGAAAAAGAAAAGGGCAGTTGTTTCACCAGTGTTATCCAATGTAGGCATCGCCTCGGCCCATTTGGTAAAATAGTCAACGACGACTATAATATACCCATGCCCCCCGGTCGAGGTGGGGTTACATTGCATGAAATCGATGCCCCATTTGGCGAAAGGCCCAACAGCAACTATTGGCTGTAAAGGTGCGGGTGGTCTTCTGGTTTTGCTATCAAAAATCTGACATGCATGGCAACTTCTGACTGCGATTATGCAATCTTTGAACATGGTTGGCCAGAAGTATCCTGCTCGTAAGATTTTTTGTGCTGTTGCATATCCAGATTGATGCCCCCCACACGCGCCTGAATGACAATCATTCAGGGCTTTTTCGGCCTCCTCATGGGTAAGGCACCTCCTCAGAACTGTATCGATACCACGACGGTAAAGCGTATCACCGACGATCATGTAGTCTTTAGATTGGTATCGTATACGTTTCTGTTCAGAGTGTGAGGTGTTAGGCCTGAATTTTTGGGTTTGGAGATAAACTATGATATCTCCATACCACTCATCGCTTGTAGATATCAAAAACAAATTTTCATCCACGATTGACTCTTCTGATGTTTCATCATTGGTCGACGATGGGAGATCGCACAATAATTCCGCGAAAACTAGAGCTTTCTTTGATTTGGATTTTACAAATTCCAGATCAAACTCTTGAAGGATCGCTATCCATTTTGAATATTTGCCCCCCAGCAACTGTCGCGACAGTATATACGTCATGGGGTTGCAATCTGATAAAATGGTAGCTTTCTGAAAGAGGACATAATGTCGAAACCTTTGAATCGCTTGAACAGCTGCAAGCGCTAGTTTTTCAACATAGGAATATTTTCTTTCTGTATCATTTAAGTTTTTACTTAAATAATAAATAGGATGTTCAATTCCATCGACTTCTTGCACTAAAACCATCGCAATGGTCGTATCCGCTGTAGCTAGATACAGGTTAAAATCTCTTTGATAGTCTGGGGCGTACATTAATGACGCTCTTACTAGAGAATCTTTCAGAGCATCAAAGGAAGCTTGCGCGACCTGGTCCCAGACAAAAGGTACATCCTTTTTCAAAAGACGAGTGTAACCTTTAGCAAGTTCTGCGTAATTTGGAATGAACCTCCTCAGAAAGTTTGCTTTCCCTTGGAGTTTCTGAATCTGAAGCACATTTGAAGGTGGAGGCAAATTAATGATTACCTGAACCTTACAAGGTTCGAGATGAATCCCATCCTTAGAGACTACAAAGCCAAGTAAACGACTAGAACCGACGCAAAACACACACTTGTGCGTATTGAGTCTTATCTTGTAGTGTCGGCAACGTAGAAATATCGCTCTCAAATGTTGCGGATGATCAGTCCGCTTTCGCGAATGAGCCGGAAGGTCGTCGAGATATGGTTGAACGATGTTCTTGATGTCATGGAAGGCATAATTCATTGCCCTCTGAAACGTCGCCCCTGCGTTCTTTAAACCAAAGGGTAATTTTCGATAAGCGAATGTGCCCCACGGACAAATAAATGCAGTCTTTGACTGGTCCTGTGGGCGGATATTTATTTGATTATACCCGGAAAATCCATCCATAAAGGAAAAGATTTCACATCCGGCGCATTCATCAATTATCTGGTCGATGAAGGGTGTAGGGTAGTTGTCCTTTGGACAAGCTTGGTTTACATCCCTATAGTCGACACACACTATTATTGTCCCTTGTTTTTTCATAACAGGGACAATATTCGATACCCAATCGGTTAGAGGAACCGGGTAGATGAAACCAGCATGGAGAAGTTTCTCAACTTCTGCTTTAATGGCAGCGGCTTTCTTCGGGTGCACCTGTCGAAGTCGTTGTCTTACTGGTTTGACATCAGGATACATTTTAATTTCATGTTCAACAATACTCGAGTCAATGCCTGGCATTTCATCATATGACCACGCAAAGACATCTCTAAACTCGCGAAAAAGAGCGTCATATATTTCCAGTTCTCAAGGGGAACAACTTTTGCCGACATGAATATTCTCTACAACATCAGGTTTTGTCAAGATATTTATGGCTATAGTCTCTTCAATATTGGATAAGTTTTGCTCGGAATCCACCGTATTTACAGTATTTGTTAGGAATTCAAAAACTGAAGGGTGGTAAAGGTCGTGTTGAGTATCTTCTTCACATTCTGGAAGAAATGAACGATGGTGGTGATCATTCCATGGTGCCCCCTCAATCAACATTGATTGTAAGATTCCTTCGTCAGTCCCATGCACTTTCGACCAAGGATCCAATGGGGTACCATATTCTCCAGACCTATCTACCCAAACGCTTGACGAGCGTTGACTTGGGTTCGCCTCCCATGCCCGAAACATTGATTGCTACAATATTTCTATAGGGCTTGGTGGCAAAACCATCGGATGATCCATGACGACTTTGTCTTCTACGACCTTCAAGGAAGATATCATGTTGCATGTTTCTACAAATGGGATATTTCCTATATGGATAGGAGGTGGCAACGCGAAAGCTCCCATCATTGTGGGGTCTTTCAATAGGCCCACTCTGATATCTTGAATTGAATGGTCGCTCCCATGGATCATGGGAATGCTTCCTGTAACTTGTGAACCATTAGGGAGGAAGTTCTGTTGGTCGACGATCGTGATCCCTCCTTCAAACGGGAATGCGATCTTCCTAAAATAAGTCGACACTACAGCTGCCATGGCGTATATCCATGGTCTTCCTAGTAGGATGTTATAGTCAAGATTTCCATCGATGACTTCAACATCTATTTCCACTGTTTTTCCTCCTAGTTCAACCTTCAAGTTATTTAGGATGCCGTACGGGGTGTACGTCCTTCCGTCGAATGCTTTTAATGTCGTCGAAGATCGCGACAAGGTTGGAGATCCGAGAGTTTTCCAGCAACTCATCGACATGATACATGTCGATGCCCCCTCATCAATAATTGTTCTGTGAACAGTTTTGTTGAGTGCTTTCACTTGAATAAGGAAAGCTAGTTGAGCTGGTAACTGAGGATCATATCCTTTGTGATCAAAGGATACAAGATTGGAATCCTTAGGATCCACTCCACCGATAGCTGATAACAATGCCTGCCTTTGGGATGGGCAATTTTGCAGTACCTCAAGAGTCGACATAGCGGATGGCGATTGGGCCAAATCTTCCACTATATTATAATGTTGCGCCGCCTTGGCGCGAGGATTAAATGTCGACTTGTGTACTACTCCCTTTTGTGGTTTTATTGTTAACTCATGCGTGATGGGGGGTACAACTTCTGCCGAAGTTGTTGTCGAACTACTAGGTTGATCTTTACCTTTGTCGTTCGACACCTGTGGATTCCCGTAATCTTTACTCCTTGTCGAAATCAAAGCATCATTTTGTTGCTTAGAGATCGATAACATTAGCACTTGCGACGGGGAAGCATTTCCACTATCAACCAGATTTTGACATGGGTTGGGAAATGGATCAGTTAACACAGCTGAGGTTTGGGAACTTTTAAAGAACCTCTTTAACTCAGCTTTGAATGGGCAATTCTTTGTGTAATGATCCTCTTCATCACATATCTGACATGGATAAATTTGTTTCCCTTGCCCAGGAGGGTTTGAAGAAGTTTTTTGCGGGGATGACTCACCCTGTTTCTTCTTCTTCCCTTTGTTTTGCTTCTTCTTGCTTCCTGGTTGATTGGAATTTTTTCCTTTATCCACAGATATGGCATTTATTTCCGAAGCAAGAATTTCTTGATTTGCCTTTTGATTCGAAGTCTTACGGGCTTTCTTATTCGAATCCCTTGTCGACTTTGCGTTTGCAGTGCCAATCACACCGTCGCCGGCATGAGAGTCGCTATTTGATCCAGGAGGAGGAGGAATTGAAAATTCCGGTCTGGGGGCGTCAGGTATGTTATCATAGAGCGTGCCAGACTGAGTATATACTAAGTCTAAATACTAGGCACGAGCAATAACCTGCTCCTCTGTTACAACCCCTCCCTTGGCCACATCTTCTGTTATAGCAGGAAGAAGCGACTTTATAAACCACTCAGCTAATAGTTGATCTGGAACATAAGTCTTTACCATTCTGCGACGACGACGCCACTCATGTATATGATCGGATATATGTGTGGCCGTCATCTGCTTGAAATTGGTTAAGATCTTTGTTCCAGTTTCGTACCTTATAGGTAACTGAAAGTGGGTTAAGAAAGTCGTGGCTAGGGAACTGAAATTGTCAAAAGAGGCTCTAGGTAACTCAATATGCCATTTAGCCGCCGGACCTGTCAATGTCCTCTGAAAAAGGCGAAGCCTTATCGAATCATCATTCAAGGTGTTCGACGAACACCACAGATGAAAAGTCATCACATGATTTGACGGGTCTTCGCCAGGATTTCCATTGAATTTAGGAATGTCCGATGGAAGCTTGTGAGGAATCGCTGGCCACCAATGGGCATAGGCAATTGGATCGTTCGTCAATCGATGTAAATCTGGTAATTCTAAAGTTGCCACGAATGGTAACTGTTGATTCAGGTTTGGCGAGGCGTAACCAGGATACGATGGAATCGCCTGAGCAGTAGGCCTTTGCATACCAGCATAATGCAATTGATGCTGGTATGACTGATACGGCTGGTGGACTTGACCACTGTAAAGTGGTTGATTTAACCCGTTTTGAATATAGGGTTGTCCACTATTCGCAAAGATCTATTGCTCAGATCCTTGGTACACCTGCTGGAACTATGGTTGTTGGTACTGCACTATCCATGGCTGTGAAGCCATGTTTTGCTGTGCTATACTAACCGACGGACCAAGATGCGGGGTAATTGTACCCGTTTGGACCTGTGTCGTCCCGGCAGTTGGCGATTGTGGCTGTGTTGCCGGGTCAAGGGGCTGTTGCATTACAACTTGGGGTTGACATACAACAGGCATCGTTTGAACTTGCGACACGGTTACAATAGCTGCCGTCATCGGGATGCTAGACATAGGTACACATTGTTGCATAGAATACACAACTCTTGGCTGTTGGGGTAACATAGGTACCCAACCACTTGTCGTAACTTCAGTCAAACCTGAATACTGTTGAGAACTGCCGTATGGGTATCCTCCCGGAGGGGGTAATGAAAGGGCATATTGCCCCCCATACGGTAGCAATCCGGAACTCAAGGGTATGGCTTGCCTTTGAGAACTGGATGGCCCAAATTGACCTCCATAGGGATCAATTTGTCTAGTTTCAACATAAGAATTACTGGGTATTATACCGGAAGAACAAACTGGAACAGACCACACTGTCGAAATAGTCCCTAGGTGGACTCCTTCTAGCTGTTGAGAGCTAGTTGGGACAGCTGGTACGCCGGCGAACATCGTAGGAGTGGCGGCAGGGGGTTCTGCCATCGCTGTGTCGTTAGACACAGTCCTGAATGTCGACGGTTGCTCTGACATTTTAAGTCTATCCAATAGACTGCCTAGCGATTCTACAGGAACTTCCACTGGTGATGGACAAACTTCTGATGTAGAAGGAAAAAGAGTGACACCTACTCCAAAACGAGTTGGAGTACTTGCTTGCGGGTCCTCTACAATTTCCTCTATCGCAATCAAACCAGGTGGAAGAGGAAGACCGTCAGGTCCGTAAAATATTTCTGGTGCCGAAGAAGGGGTTGTTTCGACAGCGACAGTTGTTTGAGGAACAAAACTCTCTGGACCGGTTACAGATGGAACTGGTTCAGTTATGCAAGTACTTGTTCTCAGACCAGGATCAGTGCTATTGTCCCTCTGTGGCGGTTGAACTTCTTCAATAGAGGCAGGGGTTCCAGAAATGCTTGGAGTGACCGGGATCTCAGATGTTGTTGGAACTGTTGTTCTAACTTTGATGGGAGATTTTGACCCGGTCAAGCGAGTTCGCTTTGTCCGTACTACTTTCGATTCCGGAGACAAAGAGAGTTGACTCGCAAGCCTCTGCGAACGACGGGGTTTCAATTGACTTTCTTCCACGGTTGCGGATTACTCGATCAACTAAAATACAAAAGGGGAATTATGTTTCCGAATTGAATGAATTTTATTAGACGCTTTTAGACACAACTTGCTTTTTCAGTTTTAAAGAGTCGAGAAAAAGCTAAAGATGACTCTAGTCTCCTTCGATGTTTTAACGAGCCCGAAGTGACAAATGCTCGGTTGGACTTTTTTTGTTATAGAGTCTGAAAAAGGCCAAAAGAAACTGCTCTGGAGATCTAGGCAGAGGGTGTGCCAAACCTTTCGCGAAACCACAGAATACGTTTTACGGTACGGGTGGTCAATCTTCGTGAATGATGTGTTCACTGCATCGCGATCAGTAGGGCGGCCGACGCGACTTCCTAAGGATAAAGGATAAATGCCTATAGGGGTCTCCCAATATATACGCGACGGTACGTGGGAGCACAAGTCCGTATTAGTGCTATCGTCCCTCAGGACGAATCACCCACCTTCGTAGAGATCGACAGTCACTACGTTTAATGACGCTGGAACACGTCTCTACCTAGACCTCTACTGTGAGCGTTATGTTGCAAAGCGTTGTTAGGTTCATTCAATATATTTTAAGTTGATCTTTTCAAAGTTTGCCTTTCAAGGTTTACTACGAGATGTATGGGTACAAATTCCTAAATGCAGTCTAAGATGATAAGCAAGTTTTTCAATCTTTTCGACTTATGAAAATCTTAACTACTGAGGGAAAAGAAAGACATCATCTTTTCACACAGATCATAAAGCACACGCTAATGCACTTTCTCCTAAATCAACATGCAAACTTACGAATGCAAAATGCACAATGCAGGTATTTCTTTTCTCTTTCTTAATGTTGATGTACTACAAAAAGAAAGCTGTTGTATATGTTTGAATTCAATTTCAAGTGAAAGCAAACAAGCTTTGTCCAAAATCAAGACACCTTAAGATTTACTTGTTTCAACACTAGAAATACATAAATTCAAACCATATGACGAAAGCAAAAGCTCAATCAGCCATGAACAGCAAACAAACTAACTCTTAAGATCAATACGACACTTATCACAGGTCTAGATCTAAGAGGCCACAACAAGACTAGTTCACTTTTCGTTATGGGAAACTGCAAATGATATAAGAAATACACAAAGAACAAACACAGTTTCTTTATACAACTGAGGCGGAATAGTGGCAAAGAAAGGTGGTTTCAGATAGGTACATTGACTGATAACAGGCTGCAAAAACAAGGATGAAAACAGGGCAATAAACAGCAGGGAACCCCAGTAGCTCAAGGCAAAATTGGTTCAGCGCAGGTAGTACACTGTCAGTTTGACATTCAGCACAGGTAGCCCCTTCGGGACCTGCGATGAAATGCAGATTGCCTTCACACTGCCTGCAATGAAGAGAGAAACTCTCGTTTCTCTTAGTTTTCGGGTCACAGATTGCTCAAAAATTCACAGTTTTTGGCCAAATCAGAAGCTATCAATCAAGTACACACTAAAGGGTAATTAGGAGGATGAAAAGCTATCACTAAGAGCTGTTCAGAGTCCTTGTGGATCAGCTCTTCAAATCATAAATCATAAACATGCCCAGAAACTGAGCTAGAGTAGCTGCCCTCTAATTTGCATTTGAAAGATCCAAATGCAGTTCGATTCGGTACTCCCTGTGTTTAGGAAATGAATAGCAAAAACACAAACAACCAACAAGATACGATCCCCAGCGGAGTCGCCAATTTGTTGTTGGGAAAAGTATCCAATACGGAATGACCCTATCCCACTCTAAGGGTGATAGTACCTCAGCAACAACCGAAGCAAAGCTATCTAAGATTTCTTCTTTATGAAAGTAAAATAGGGGAGAAAGGAATCCACTAACCGATGTCTTTCGCTAATGATTGATCCAATCTTCTCTCCTTGCTGCTTGCTCCCAACTCCTTGCTCTTTCACTGGCCCAGCTACACCAAGATCCTGCAAAATGGCAAGAGGAGGAAACTACAAGAAGCATACATTCATAATTGATTCAAGGATTAGAATAAATCAAATACACAAGTATAACAATACACCATTGAGACACATGCATATAGAAGAACCTCAAATTCTTTATTAATGGAAGAAGTAAAGTTCAGGAAGTGATACAACCATAAGAGACCCAATCCAGCATCACCTCCCAGCAGAAAGAAATCTCCTCTTCACCTCCTTCAAAGCAAATCACCCAATAGTTCTATACTCAAACCAACAGCACTTCCTTACATTCACAAGATTCCAGCCCCCCTAGACCTCATGAGAGAGATCTATATATAGGTTTTTTGGAGAAAGGATGAGTCAGCTTGAGAGCTGACTAGTGTCCTCTCTCACTTTAGTTATTCTTTAGTTCTTGAGTCCACTTGGAGGTTCTTGCTTCCACTTGGAGATCTAGACCCTCTTACTCATCACCAGTCGAATTCCTTGATCCAAGTGTCATTTTGGAAGCTTCCTGGGCATTGACACCTTGAGGAATGACTGTGCCACTTGTCCAAGTATGCTCAGCGTAGGTGGCCTTCTTTGCAGTTGACATTCAGCGCAGGTACAGAGTGGAGCACTTGACATTCAGCGCAGATGCTCAGTGGAGCAGTTGACGTGATCCAGAATTTGCTTGTTTTTGAGTGTTTTCAGGTGGAGAACTGATATTCAGTGCTGTGGTTTGCTGACCTTGTTCCTCTAGGGGTAGGAACAACATGTTTAGGGAATTTGGATCCCTTAGATTATGGACATTTCATGCTTCATGCTATAAGGCACAAAAATGTCTATAACATGGATGACCATGAATGTAAGTCCATTGTATATTTGATTTAGTAATCCTGAAAATGTCACAGCCCGAATGGATGAAACTAGATCTAGGGTTTTCATTCTCGTTCAATCTTTCGCTCAAGTA
This sequence comes from Pinus tabuliformis, assembly GCA_031772625.1. NCBI lineage: Eukaryota > Viridiplantae > Streptophyta > Pinopsida > Pinales > Pinaceae > Pinus > Pinus tabuliformis. The sequence goes on from CM062818.1 coordinate 371,968,205, forward strand.
CAAGTCTAACCATGTGAATAGATGATCTGAAGTCGAACATGGGAAGACATCGTTTCATTACCAGCCAATGATGTAAGTCGTTAACACATGCAAGAGGAATCACCGATAATGATGATGACCCTCAAGGTACTATAGTACATTTCACATGGTGTGAATAAATGATTTGATGTCGAACATCATACAAAGTCTTCAAGTCAAAGGCTAGTGATGTCAACCTATCGCCGGAAGCGAGAAACCTACCATTGATGTATGCAAGCCTCAAGGTACTAAAGGGGTGTTTCTAAGTCAACTTTTTGGATAATGTGTCGATGTCAACAAGAAACGAATCATTGTAGGAGGGCCTTGATATATCCCACATCAACGACATGAAATGAGGTAAATGATTTTGGAGATGAAAAAAACTGACTAATGACAAAAGGTTCAAGAATGGCAGTCATGAAAATGAAGGCTTACGATATTTAAAGGATGAAGTTTGAATTGAATGACTTTTCTTGAACATGTTGGCGACACTAAAATGAATTGCTAGCATTGAACCAAAACAAAGTAATGGATGGTATGATAGACCAACGGTGTGATAACCATCAAGCTGAATGACCCAACCCACATAGTCACAGTGATGAGTTGAAAGTGTCATGTTCAAGAGAGACTTGCTACCATAAAGTGTTCTCCCCTTTTTCCCATTTTCCCTAGTCATTGTTGACTAGTACATCTTTATTTTTATCAAGCTTGAGGAGGATAACATATGCTTGTTTTATAATTTCACCCTTCAGGTGAATCCATCGCTATTTGATGCTTTAACAAGTCTAATAAAGGTGAAACTTGGTCTTGTATAGATGGACAAATTTGTCGCTATTTGATGTTTTTAACGAGTTTAATGACAAAGATAACTCAGTCCTTTTCATGTTTAGAGAGTTTGAAAAGGGATGAAAAGGAAACTCCAAAAGTTCTTTTTCGTAGATTTGTCTCTCAAGTCCGAAAAAGCATAAAACAATACGAGAGAGAACCTATTGACCATGTTCGATCAACGTATTCCTTTTTCGTAGTTAATCTATCTCAGCCTGAAAAAGGGTTAAACTTATACTAAGTAGATATCAATTCCAATCCATTAACGAGCTGGAGAGGACAAGCGCTCGGGAATATTTTCATATTTAGAGAGTCTGAAAAGAGCTTAAAGAGGACTCCATTTTGAGGAACAAGTGGTGTTTAGGATAGCAACTAGTTCTGGTGATGTTGGAACTTCTCAAAACATGTTGATTTATGTGAATAGGCTGGCTAATAAGACCACCCATTGAAACTGTTCCTCAAAAACGGTAAAATAACCAAGTGAAAGTGTATGATCATCCAAAGGGACGGTGGCGATGGAATGAAAATGACCAAGGCTCATATGACGAAAGAGGCTGATAGAATGGAAATCACGAGGGTTAAAAATGGAAATGGGTTCATCTTTACACAAGCTTGAACTATAGGGACCTATGCTTGGGTTCGGTTTCATGTTTACACAAGCTTGAAATGAAAAACTAAGCTTGGATTCAGTTTCATTTTTATAGAAGCTTGAAATGAAAAACTATACTTGGATTCAGTTTCATTTTTACATAAGCTCGAAACAAAAAAATATGCTTGAGATTGGTTTACATGCCCCCAGCATGATGAAAGGGAGAGTCTCCTGTAACAAGATGGAATTCGTTGCAGTGAAGTAGGATGGTTATCCAACACCTTTTTGGATTCATCTATATAGGGACAAAGGTGAATGGGTTGATTCCCTTCACATAACCTACTGGAAAACTTAACTTGACCATTAGGTGCATGCCCCCCAAGCTTCATTACATTCACCTAAATACGCTACTCATGGCTATCAGGTGGATGGAATGAAGGTTCTTTTACGAGATCTAATCAAAGACTCGACTTGGAACTTGGGACCTTGTTTCATTTTTTAATGAGCTTAACACAAGACAAGGAACTCTACTCAGATTCCTTGTTTCATTTTTTAACGAGCTTGAAACAAGACAAGGAACTATGCTCATAATCGTTGTTTCATTTTTTAATGAGGTTGACACAATACTAGGAAATATCCTCATATTCCTTGTTTCATTTTTTAACAAGGTTGACACAAGACAAGGAACTATCCTCATATTTCCTATTTTCCTTTTTTAACAAGGTTGACACAAGACAAAGAACTATCCTCATGGACCTGTTTCAATTTTTTAATGAGGTTGACACAGTAAAAGAACTATCCTCATACCCTTGGTTTGATTTTTTAACAAGGTTAACACAAGACAAGGAACTATCCTCGTATTCTTGGTTCTAATGCCCCCAGTACATGATGTACAACATCACTGAATTGATCGCTAGTTGATGTAGGTTTGGAAAAAGTTTCCACATAATTAACCCATGGCGGGGATGATACCATTGGTACAAATGACCATTTAGGGAAGATGGTTGACTCGAAGTCATATTTGGACCGGGAAATGAAAGCTGGTCAATCGTGACAATTCTGCCTTCATGCAGGAAACAAATCACCCGAAAGAGTGTTGAAACAATAGCTCCCATGTCATAAACATAGTCGTGCCCTAGAAGTAAATTGTAATCTAAAGGGCTTGGAACTACCATCATGTTCAGATAAACGATTTTTCCTCCCAAAGTAATAGGCAACTGATGGAGGATCCCTAATGGTTCACTGGTTCCTTTGTTAAAAGCTAATAGATTCTAGGTAACAGGCACAAGTGGCAGCGAACTGAGCGCTTGTGAAGTAGTAGAGGAAAGGATACTCACTGATGTGCCCTCATCGATAATAGTTCCAGATACAATCATATTACAAACCTGTACTATGATCTGGAAAGGCACATAAGGAGGAAGACAAAATCCTACTAGTCGATTCCAATCAAAGGAAGTGACCCAACTACTTGGAGGGGGTATCATAGAAACGGGAGAATTAACCCCTTGAGTTATGAGAATAGGAGGATTTTCCTCATGTCTTGATGGAACAGGTAGATTTCCCCCAAGCGCATTTGAAAATGAAGAAACAAAAAGAACCTGAGTGGTATCATATTCACTCTCTTCAGGAAAGGTACAATTTATTGAAGGTGAAATCGGGTCAATTGTTACCTCGACTTGTTGATTTGGGTCGGGTATAGACTCATAGGATTCAATTTTAGAGAGAGTAAGTTTGACTGACGGTTGATTTTGGTCAATCAATTCATTAACTAGTAAAGGATTTAGGGAGAGTTTCTTGTAACTAGATGGAAGTTGCTGCGGTGAAGCAGGATGGTTTCCCAACACTTTTTTGGCTTCATCCAAATAGGGAAAAAGGTGAATGGGGTGATTCCTTTCACATAACCTACAGATAAACTTGACTTTTCCCTTTTTTACATGAACTTTACTACCACTAGTTGATGGTGTGCCACCAGCATGATCTCTAGAATTTGATGACACAGGATGATGTGAAAGGGAAGACCATTCTTCTAAGATCTGAGGAATATCAGAAAAATTTCGAAGAAGATGGTCTCCCGCACAAAGTTTGCGTGGATATCAAACTTTGTGAGGCTTGACGGGCGGTTTCTCATCAGATGTTGCATTCAAAGCAATGGTTGCTTGGTTGCCCCTATGCTGAATTTGCTTCTTCTTCTTCTTAGCCACCTGGTTACTAGTACCAATACTTTCACCAAGAGAAGAGGAAGAAGGGTAGGAAGAGACAACCGAGGAAGAAGGCAAAGGGTCAACTTTAGGATCAACTAGATGTTGATTTTGTCTAGTTGGAGGTGTACTCGATTGTGGAGAAATAACGACATTTTGAACCAAGGAGGTTGAAAACAACCATACTTGAAATGTATTGGTAAATCCTGGAATGGACAATGTAGCCATATATGGAGCACCAATATTTCCAAAAGGCGGAAAAGGACTAGCATTCCCATCGAAAGGAATTCCTTGATCAATGGACTCTAGATTTGTTGCCATATGTTTCAACCTAAGATCAACTAAGGAGTGAGCATGGAGGATGTTATCTGCATTCAATTAATTTTTTTTTAATCAAAGTAACATAACAAAACAAAAGAGGGATGATCTAGGCAAAAGTTTTACCAAGCAACTGTGAATTGCAGAATACCTCCTGGGGAACCGAGAAGTATGGGTAGGCAATCTCCCCAAATGCTGTGTTCAGTGTTTCACAGTGTACAAGATGACCGACTCGGTTACCTAAGGATGGATAGCAACCTAGTGTTGTCCTCCCATATATACCCAAAAGTACATGGAGGCCCAATCCATATAAGCACTGTCTAATGCAAAACCCATAGTGAGAGTGTTCCCATATACTTTACGTATTGTAACACCACCCTATATACACGAAGGTACATGGACGAGCTATGATATACTCATGTACATGGAATGAGGTATCACACTTGGGATGTATTGCAGACAAGTTAGTGACATCTGCTTTGTTTTACAATGTTAGAACACGTCTCTAGCCTAGAACCACTAAATGTTCTCGTTAATGAAAATGCTCCATTAGGTAAATTGATGTTTATTTTAAGTTGATCTTGCTTAGGAATTTTCCTTTCAAGTTCACCACGTGATGTATTCTGAAATTCCTAGGAATGCAACTATCATGATAAGCATTTTTTCCATTCAATTTAACATGAAAATCCTAGCTACTTAGGGATAGAGCAATCAGATTACTTTTGAAAAAGAGCAAAGAGCACATCTAATGCAATTTCCCTAGCTATTCATTTCAAGTATTCACAAAATTTTCAATGCAAAATGCATGTATTTCTTTTCGATTTCCCTTAATGTGAATGAACAAAAAGGAAAACTAATGCACAATCGATCAATAAACTATTTTCATAAAAATGATGATTTTGCGACAATTTCTTTTCAAGAAAAGGAAGAATTTACAACACTTTTGTTTTCAAAGAAATGAGGAATTATGAAACTTTCAACGAAATTACTAATCATATGCACACATCAATCAATCTATATTTCATGAATGAGGACTTTACGATAATTCAAATTTCGAAGGAAAAGATGATTTTACGATACTTTCTTTCAACAAAGATCAATCAACCAAAAATTAACTTTCGACTATAGATTGAAAATGAAAAAGTAAATAGATAAGAAACATTGATCAATCCTAGTCTAAGTAGGGCCAGCTAAGGAGATGAAAAACTATTTTTAGAGACAAGACATCATTGACATTCAGCAAATCATTTAAACAAGAGAAAATTGGTAGAAACTTCAGCTCCTAGATGGGAAACTAACCCTCAAGGGATCAGCGTAGGCTGCAGTGAGAGACAGTGCGCTTCAGTGCACTGGCTCTATGCAGGAAGTGCATTGCAATGCATTGTGTCCTTCATTGGGCTACACTGGTGACAGTAAGCCATTTTTGAAGGCAATTTGACACAATTTTGACTCAATTTTCAATGAAATAAGACTGAAATTCAATCAACGACCACAAGTACAATATGTAGAAATGTCTTAAGAGGCTGATAAGCTACTAAGATGGATAATTTATCCCCAGTATGGTCACCAATTTGTTTTGGGAAGTTTTAGTGTCTACCGATAAACGTTTAAATCCCTAGACTAGTAGCTAAGTCTAGAACAACATAGTAAAGAATTCTCTACTTTTTTTATTACCAATAGATTAAATAAGATAGTAAAGAAGCCTACCTGAAGCTTTCACTTACTCCTTATCTCCCTTGATCAATTCTGTCACTCTTTTCTGTACTTAATTCACTTGAAAATTACCTGCACACAAACAAAGGACAAAAATCGATCAAAGCATACGATAATGATCTATTGATTAAACATAAAATGGAATCAGGTGCATAATACACATATGAAAGCATCAATAAACAATACAAACATATGGAAAAATCTTTGAACACTTTATTACTAAAAGTAAGAGTTACAACCCAATTTGCTTGATTCAATGCCACTCCTCGAGTTCAATCCCATCCTCTCCTCATAACAAGAAAGACATTTTGACATCATTACAATACTTGAAACCAGCTCAAGTCTCATACTAACAGAATCTCCCTATAATTCAATGATTTCTCGCCCCTAAGCACTTAGATGGGTGGTCCTTTTATAGGTGAATGAAGGAAGTTATGCCATAAATGGTGATAATGAATGGCCTCCCAAACTTAGGATTTAGTTCCATGGAGGAAGGGATAAAGGGATTGATGTTCCTTAACTCCCTCCCTCATCCAATTTTGAGCCCATGGGAGTGAATAGCCTTGGGAAACTTCTAGAGGCATCCTATGGATAAGAATATTCCAAACCCCAATGTAGATTTCGCTCAAATTCACCCAGCACAGGCCAAAGAGGGCTCAAGTGTGTTGCAATGCACCCTGGCAGTGTACTTGGCAGCATTGCAGTGAACCCTGATAAAGGCATGCATGTGCTGATCTTCTTAGAGGCAGTGTTTGGATGATTTCAGTCATGTAATCTCTTGGGAAGGAGGCATTCTTGATAGTTGACTTCATTAGGGCATGTAACAACTGAATCAGGGTTTGATGGGCCCTAATAGTACTAATATGTATGTTGGGGTTGATGTGCCCGAATGGATCTATAACAGGTGTTGCTTACGGGGACGAGGTCATGAAGTGAACAGGCTGCGCTGATCCATTTCAGAGCAAGGTAGAGCAGATCATCGTTACACCCTGTATGTTGTTATAGATTATTGTTACACATTGTATGTTGTGTTGGCTTGATGGGGCCTGACCTAGGTTCAACGTTAATTAGAAAAAAAAATACCTATACTACTGGCCCTTTCGGCATCACCCCACAGAGAGCGGACTGAAGTCTCACCTGAAGCAGTATGGGGGGATGCTAGAACCAAGTTTCGCCACCCTGAGATGGTTGTGATGTTGTTTTATTCCTTCTATTCCTGCCTTCGCGCAGGTAACTTAGTTCTATGGCTCTATCTACCTAACCCCATATTCCTCCCTTCGACACCTCCACGAAAGGGTATGGCTGACCTTCGTGCAACCCTAACCCTTGATTCAGATACTTTTGCACTACTAAGGCAACGTATTGCTCACAGTTAGCACTGTGTAATCAAATATTCTTATTTGTGTTTAGTTATCCAACAAAATTACATTCATTCGCACACCATATAAGCATTATAAAGTAAATTCATACATAAAATGACAAGATGCATTAATTAGAACAAAGATACAGAAATTGCAGAATACTTCTCATTATTGATATCTTCAAGCGATTATAGACTCTATTCACCTTGCGCACGTCGTTGTAGGGGTTCGTGCACTCAGCTGTGGACTTCTACCCTAGGCCTCTACGCACTCAGCTGTAGAGCCTCTACCTATGATACAACCCAAAACTTAGACATATTACTTCAGAGCTACGACTTTCTTACTCATTAATCTCCATATCTATGACTCTCAAACTACTTAGAGCTTAGCTCTTTTTATACAATCCCATGGACTGCGAACAATGGGTAGATCTTTCATAGCCGACATTACTTTACAAAAATAAAGGTGGATAACCCTTTATGACTTATGACACCTTTGCTCTCCGCGACCACAAAATGCAGAGTCTTTACAAGTTTATTACAAAATTAGACCATAGCATGGGCTTTTAGCCCCAAAAGTATCATTTGGGGGATCTCGTTCCTAATAGGCCCCTAACAAAAACATCGTGACTCACTCTTGAGTCACTTGTTAAGCACAAAGATCTTTGCGCGAGGCCCTTCCAGCTCGACTCGTATGACCGCCACCTCAGTTGTGCACTGTGCGGCCACCTCCTTCACATCTTCCACAGTCTGCTCGGTCACTTCTCTTGCGTTGTTGCCCTAAAGCTTTTGTTGTGTCACTTGCAGAGTCGCAAGCATGCCTTCGATAGATCCTGTCATTGCATAAGCCTCATCCAGCTACGACTTTAGTCTTGCCTTCAGCACTGCTTCCTTATTTAGCATTGCGTCCATCTGTTCCTTCAGCTGCTTGGCCTCTTATAGCTTTTCTAGTCTCTGTGTCAATGTGGTGGTTCATGTTGTGCCCTTAACCTCATCATAGCACTGATGTAGCTCATGTGCTTCTGTCTTTAGCCACTGTACATTGGGGTCCTCCTGCAAGCTTTTCAAGAACTTGAATGATTGCTCAAAAAGTTGTGTGCATTCTACCACTGTACTATCCACCGCCGCTACTGCTTTTGTAACAGTGGTTGCTCTTTGTTCCTTCACTTCTGGCAGAGTTGAAGGCTAGGCCCTTAACTGTAACTCCGTAATTTTTAGGTTCAACTCCAACTGAACCTGCACCATCTCAATACGAGTGTCACGCACCCCTATGGCCAACATACAAATGCGTACCTCGACTAGGTCCTCGTCCGGAATGGCCCACTCTAGGACCATTCGGCATGCTTCCTCGATGACCTACATAATGTGCTTTCTCTGATTGATCACCTCGGTCTCAGCGGTGATGGCAAAATTTCTCTGTAGGGCCATCTGCTCATTGTTGATCCTCCCTTCACTAATCACTGGGAGGGCACAATGCTCATGGGACCTCAGCTCTGTAATTACTCCATCCTGCAAGAGGTGGAGTGCTTCTCACGGGAACGTTGCTAGGTTCAACCCTACTCCTTTTAGGGTGCTAACAGTGGGCCTCTCAGCCTCATTCTCTGTGGTTTGCAGGGGACTCTTAATCTCATTGATGTCCTTTGACACCTTGGTTTTGGCCTTGGACGGAGGGACATACTCTGGCAACTGAATAATAGGGTCGGCACTCTGGGTTTCAACCTCCTCTAATTCGACTTCCACATCCTCATCATCCATTGGGATGTCTTCAATTTTTTCCTCCTTTGGCTCCAAATTTATGGCCTTGCCTTTCCCCTGTGCAGCGGGTTTTGGTGGGTTTCTTCTTGGTGATGCGTGCACCGGTATGGTAGGCTACTTGCCCTTCTTGTTCTTCCTAGTTTCCTTGGTTTGGGTCGGCTTTGGTCTTAGCATCCTCAGCGATTTAGGGACCTCTGCCAATACTTCGGCCACTTATGGAGCAGCTTCCTCTGCCTCCATCTCAACTTCTAGCACTGGCTCCTCTACTATTTCTTTGGTATTTATAGTTTTTACAGGTGCCGACATAACACTCTCCAACAGTACTCGTGATGTCTCAGATAAGTTTGCAAATGTTGGAGTCTCTTCCAAAGCTTCGAACAATTCTTGGTTCATGAGTGCCTAAAAGCTCAACAACTCAATTCTCAAAATGTCAAGTGTTTTTCACTGGATAACCACTTATAATTTATAGGGCATTTTGAATTCAAATCTGATCATTCCCCCTAAATTCGGTCTATTAATGCTGGATTAGCGGTAGATTTTCAAAGATATAAGCCTTAAATTTTGTCTTAAATGTCAGCCGCCCACTCCATTTGGCCGCATTTCTACCGTCAAATCATGAATAGTGACTTTAACGGTCACTTTCCGGCTGACCTGCATGATTGCTCCCTGGGTAGCGTAGCTCCCTTTTTATTGCCATGAACCCTGTGACACTTCCTTGCTTCACACAATCCTCCAATCACGCAGCTCCCCAACCTGGGTAGTGTAGTTTATAGTCCCGCGCCTCCTTTCAGGTGCTTGGAGCACTAAGACTATGCTACCTTCATCTAGTCACATGGTCAGACCACTAGTGTATGGCTTCAAGTGACTACCATTCACCTTTCCTGGGAAGGGTTCTCCATTCAATTTGACCAGCTGTACCACTCCTCCATCGGTAATTTCCTTAATGGCATAGGGCCCTAACCAATGCATTATGAATTTCCATAGAAATTTATCAAAATTACTATCATATAACAAAACCACGTCATTTACCTTAAAGGTGCACAGCTTAATGTGTCAATCATGCTAGTATTTTTCACGTTGCTTTTGGACCTGTTGGTGAAATCCATCTAGAAATATTTCTTCCTCAAGCTCATCTAGTTGTGCCAGCCTTTCCTCCAGGGCTTTGCAATATGTCATACCTATGAGCGCCACTATTCACAGACTAGGCACAATATATTCCATAGGCATTACCGCTTCAACCCCATAGACAATTCGAAATGGGGTTTGTCCAGTCAACTTCTTGCATGTCGTTTGATAAGCCCATAGTACTACAGGTATGCATAGGTCCCAATCACTTCGCTGAGCATTGCAAACCTTGGTCAGCACATTCTCCAACACTTTATTGAATGCTTCCACCATCCCATTAGCCTACAGGTGATAAGGTGTGCTCTTTTGGTGATATACTTGAAATTCCTCTATTAGCGCATTGATCGTTTCATTCAGAAAGTGCGTACCGCAATCACTCATCAAGATCTTTGGATAGCCAAATCATGTCAGTACATGCTCAAAGAGGAACTTTACAGTAGTCGCACTTGTGCAATCCTTTACAGGTTGTGCCTTCGCAAGTTGTGCCTTCGAACGAGTAAAATACTCTGTCATAGTGACAATGTACCTTGCTCCCATCTTTCCTTGGGGCTGAGTGGGTCCCACAAAATTTATTGCCCATTTCTCAAAGAGTTGCAACCATCTGTGGATTCAAAGGCATCTCATCCCTCCGCGATGGCTTACTAGTTCTTTGACACAGATCACATGCCTTGCAATATGCTTTTGAGTCCTAATGGAGGGTTGGCCACCACAACCATGCACGTAGAATCTTCTGCACAGTCTCTCTCCCTGCATAATGTCCTCCCGCGACGCCCCTATGAGAATCTGAGAGGATGATGCTTCTTTCAAACTTAGGTACATATCGTCACAATATATCATTAGACCCCATTTTTTATAGATGCCCAACAATGACAAAGAAATCTTCCACGCGCACCACTAATTCCTTCTTCTGCTGGACAGTGTATCCTTCCGGGGCAGTTACTCTCATTAGGAAGTGTATTATATCCTCAAAATGACCATTTGTGACGTGCATTGCAAATAGTTGTGCGTCAGGCAATTCCTCCTCCAAATTAGTGGGCTCCACCTACAGACTCTCCCCGCTGACATAGGCTTATTGACTAGGTACTTCAGCATGGAGTGATTTGTATACATCTTAAAATGGCCTCCCATCAAGTAGTGCCTAAACTTCTGGAGCACGTATACCATAGCTAACCCGTCACGCTCGGTGGTGGAATAATTCTTTTCCACCTTGGACAACCTTATACTTGCTAATGCTATAAGATGGTCTGAGTCCTATCCACCAGCCTATGTTAGTACTACTCCCAATGCTATACACGACACATCAACATATACATGGAACTCCTTCTTCCAATCCGGGAAGACTAAAATTGGCACGGTGACCATATTTTCTTTCAATACATCCAGGCTCTTCTTATAATCTTCATTCCAGCAGAACGTGACATCCTTCTTCAACAATTTGTCCATAGGCGTGGTGATCTAGCCATATCCTTTGATAAACTTTCTGTAATATCCCATATGTCCCAGGGTAGCGTGCATCTATTTCACACTCCTCAGTGCTTCCAAGTTCAATATCACCGCGATATTCATGGGGTCTACCATCAATCCTTGTCTGCAAACCACATGACCTAGAAGGGTCCCAAAAGGAACACAAAACAAGCACTTCTTTAGATTGAGCGTGATCTAGTATCTTCGACAGGTATCTAGCATCAGGCACAAGCTTTCTACGTGGTGTTTCACCGGCCCAAACACAGTCGAATCATCAAAGTACACTTCTAGGAACTTATGAATAAACTCTTTGAAGACAACAACGACTACACACGAGAAAATCGCAGGTACATTCTTCAACCCAAATGGCATTACAGTGTACTGGAAACAACCCCACTTGGTCATGAAGGTTATCTTGCTCCTATCCTTCGGCATGATTTTGATCTAGTGGTACCTAGAGAACCCATCAGTGAAGGAATATGCTTCCTCGCCACCTACATTGTCGAACACTTCATCACTAAATGGATTTGAGAAAGGATCATGTACACAAGCATCATTCAACTTTCTGAGATCCACACATATCCTTATTTCATCCTTCTCCTTCTTCTCCTCTATGACCATTGTGCTTACCCAGTCAGGTTCTTCCAAAGGCTCAATGATTCGTGCCATGAGCATCTTGTCTAGCTCTAAGCGTGACCTTTTCCTTATACTTTGGATTGAGATGGTACGGCCTTTGCTTAACCGGCTTCGCATTGGGTTTCAATGTGATGTTCATAACATCGAGGTCCCCAATTATGCCTTTTAGATCTGTGAACTTGGTAGGGAATAAATCTTGGTATTTGCGGAGCAATTCAGTGACGTTATCCACCGTTGCATAGTCGCAGTAATCTCTAATATTCGTGAATTTTGGCTTTGCCTCTGTACCAATGTTTACTTTCTTCATTTTCAGTGGTGTGGTTATATCAGGATTCTCAACTTGTAGTCCTTCAACCTTGAGATGACCCTTTGTTTCTGAGATGTTAATATTTCATGGATCCTCATCCTCTTCTTCAATAGTAATATTATAGCATTCTAGTGCGTGACTTAGCTGAGTAGCCCACTCAGGCTGAATTAGGTCTAAAGGATCATGTAATATCCTAAAGGTTGTTGCTTTTACCTCTTGTAGCACCTCATCAATACTGTCAAACCCGTCTTCAAAAATGAATGTCATTATGAATACTTTGTGTAGAATATCCCATTCACCTATCCCATGGCAATGCTCTGTTTCTACACACCTGTTCATTGGGACGACTCCAGGGTGTGATAGAACAATTACACCCATTTAGGCTGGGATTTCTCTCCATAAGCCAGAGCCCATTTTCCCAAGTGCGCGCGCGGGTCATCCTTCCCGTAATACTTGTCTGTCATTTGCACCTTCAGCTTCCCAAGGCATGTCCTCATCATTCTCCTACATTTGTGCCAATCGTCAAAGCTTCACTTGTGCGTACCCCACCATCTTGCAGGCGTAGCACATAGTGCCCAGTCCAACACTTGGAAGCGCTGCTTTCTTGGTACCTCCCTCTCAAATGCATCCAAAAAGATATCTACATCATTTAGGCCATCATAAGTGGGTAGATTCCTTACCCTTGATGACACATAATGCAGCGACCGGGTCATCATGTTACAACTCAGTGTAGTTACTTCATATAGCCGATTCTGCGAGCGCTCCAACTCTTCATCAGAGTTCGAGGTACAATAACTCTCGCGATCCCACATAATTCATCCATCCACTGTTAGGCCCCTATACTACTAGTGTAACCCCTTATTTTTATTAGTACAACCCACTTATTATATTGATGTACCCATGCAGTGCCCATATTGTTACTATGGTTCCCCATAGAAGACCACTATTGTTATTATTGTGCCCTTACATTATTATTGTTATGTCGGCTCTGATTATGTTATGACCCCTTAGACTCCTATATATAGAAAGGAGGTCTTTTCATTTGTATTATCCAGGAATTGTTCATTTGTATAATTTAAAGGAGGTTTCCCCCTCGAAGAGGCTGAATTCTAAGGCGTTTATCTCTCTTTTCTATCTTTTTGTGAGCTGGTTTCATAACATTTGGTATCAGAGCTTTGGATTCTAGGGTTTCGCTACTCCAGAAAGGTCATCGTGGAATTTTCGTTATAACTTTTTTTCTGTGACATTTCAGAAGTGAAAAAAAAACCCATTTGAGATGAAATCGTACTGAAGCTTGGGTCCGAATTTCAGAATGTTTCACGCTATATTTGCGGAGATATGATCTAAGGAAGTTGGTCTTTTTGCAGACTCTTGAATTACATTCCAAACAGGTGACCTGGGGAAAATCGTCATAACTTTCTCTCTGAGCATCAGAATGAAATTTCGTAAGAAGGTATAGAAATAGGAGGGATTGTAGTTTCTTGTATATCTTTTTCAGATCCAAATGTCGAAAAATTACTCGTGGCACGTCATAAAAGTTAGCTCTACTAACCTAGTCTATAATCAGGTCATCTTGGGAGATTGTGCATAACTCTTCCTTGGAGAATCCAATTTGGATCAGACTGGTGGCATTGGAAAGAGGACATAGAGGGCTACTACAAGTCGCAATTTCAAAACTTAAAGATCTGAAAGTACAGAGTTACACTTATTTCAAGATCGAGCTCCTAAAATCAAGAAAAAGCAAGATGAGGAAGTTTGATGGCAAGGATCCAGTAAATTGGATACTTCAGATGGAGCAATATTTTGATCTACATGGTGTACCACTGTTACAAAAGGTATGTATTGCATCTTCACATTTAGAACTGGATCAATTTTTATGGTATGAAGGGCTTTGTTCTCGTAAACAACTTGTTACATGGCCAATTTTCATGAAGGAAATGATAGCACATTATGAGGGTACAAAGAGCAACACCTTCTTTAGAGCAACACCACAACAATTGGAAAGAGTAAAAGGGCTTTGTGACATAGTGCAAAGAAAAATTATGGAAACCAAGAAGCATACCCCTCACAACTATAAAGATGGAAGTGTTGTTTCTCCTAGCCTTCCACAACCTACAAGGGTTACACCACAACAATTGGAAGAAAAAAGAGAAAAAGGGCTTTGTTACAATTGTGATAGAAAATGCACTAAAGGTCATAAGTGTGCTGAGAAGAAATTATTTTACATAGAATATGAAGAGGAGGAAGAAAAAGATCAAGAAACATCAAAAGAAGAAGATATACGTCAGGACCCCACCCCAGAGAAAAAAGAAATGAATCAGACCATATCTTGTAAAGCATTAGCAAGAATTACCACTCCCCAAACTCTCAAGATAGGACATATCAAGAATAAAAAGGTGCAAGAAGTGAAAGATCACATCGAGAAAGAAGAAATGAATCCAACCATATCTTGTAATTCATTGGTCAGAATTACCACTCCTCAAACTATCAAGATAGAAGGGCATATCAAGAAGAAAAATGTTCAAGAAGTGAAAGATTGCATCGAGCATCAAGAAATGAATTCGACAATATCTTGTAAAGGATTGGAAGAAATTACCACTCCTCAAACTCTAGAGATAGAAGGACATGTCAAGAAGAAAAAGGTTCAAGCACTGAAAGATCACATCGAGCATCAACAACAAGTTCTCCAACTTTTAAAGAATAAGGCCACTTCGGTGCAAAATCAAATGAAACAACAGGCACTTAAAAAATGGTGACCTTACCGAATGGGAAGACTCTTCAAGGATGAGGATGTGGAAGCATTTCTTTGTGTTATTTCTATTATCCAACGAGATTGGATAAACGAAGCAAGGGATGAATGGAAGAAGGACGAAGAAGTATGGCCACTTATTGAAAAGTTGCAAAAGATCCCAATTCAAACAATATTGCCAGAAATTGAAGAGGAAGGAAAAATCATATTGGAAGCTAGAGCAGTCACAGAAACAAGAACCCGACAGCTACGAAATCGATCAGTTTCAGAGTATCTCATTAAGTGGAAGAACTTACCCATTGAAAATTCCACATTCGAGGACAAGAATTTTATACAGAAGCATCAAGAACTACTCAAGCGTTGAGGACAACACTTTTTGAAGGAGAGGGGCATGTTAGGCCCCTATACTACTAGTGTAACCCCTTATTTTTATTAGTATAACCTACTTATTATATTGATGTACCCATGTAGTGCCCATATTGTTACTATTGTGCCCCATAGAAGCCCACTATTGTTATTATTGTGCCCTTACATTATTATTTTTATGTCGGCTCTGATTATGTTATGACCCCTTAGACCCCTATATACAGAAAGGAGGTCTTTTCATCTGTATCATCAAGGAATTGTTCATTTGCATAATGTAAAGGAGGTTTCCCCCTCGAGGAGGCTGAATTCTAAGGCGTTGATCTCTCTTTTCTATCTTTTTGTGAGTTGGTTTCATAACATCTACTGTCGGATTCACCTAGTCATGGTTTCACATTGTTATCTTATAGATACAGTCCAGATCATCATCACTCTCATAATCGTGGATTGGTTCAGTATAGCGCGATCCTTAAACATGATCTAGGGCTATTATTACATGTAGCAATTTCTTCTCAAATATCACCTTTTTCTTCTTTAAGTTGATTACCCCGTTCATATCAGTATCCCAATCAATTCCTAGGAGTGCAAGATAGGGGTTGCTGTCATCCAGAATTTCTATTACTTCAAAGTCAGCAAGCACGCTCGGACCTTCAGTATCTATAGTCACCCCCTGTAGCCACCCCATGGGGATGATATTCTGCTAGTTCGCCTTCCTTAGCTGAATTGGAGACCATTGCAACGCAGGTCACCCCATTTGTTCCCAAGTCTACTTCGGTAAGTCGTTCGCATCTAACCCCAGGTCCAAACTAAGTTGATCCATTTCATACTCTCTTATTCGCACGGTCAGTCTCATATCCCGCCCCGTTCTTGTTTTATGCTTACCAATCTTGCGTACTATGCATGGGTCACCCGGGGCATTTCCAGCGCAACTATTTATGAGCTCTTGTAACCCGTTCACAGCCCTAATATCGTGTAGTAACTTCATATAGGTTTCCAGGAAGGTTGTGAGCACAGAAGGGTCAATCTCTTGATCGGGCTTATCCTTGCTCCCTGAGGTGGAGGCCTCAGTGAAGATCTTCTTCACTTCCATGAAGGTTTCACGTGTGTGCTCCAAATCAAACTTAGCATCCTTCACTGGAGCTTTGTGAACCCATGTACTGTCCTCAGGTTGTTTCCCCTTGTCATCTCCTATTGCGATTCCACTTTGGAGCACTATATTTACGTTTGGATCCTCTTCGTGTGGCTTAGACCTCATCATCTATAGGTTCTGAGTTGGCGGAGGTGGTAGCACCCCTTTGTCACATATCCTTGCTATCAGCGTAGGGCAGTCTTCTGTTTCATGATAAAAAAAGTGCAGTACTTGCACGATGGACAGGTTGGGTTAATGCAATTGCAGGCATAGTGTCCTGGTCCTCTACAATTATAAAAGATCAACTGCCCCTGACCTCTGTCAGGTCCTCCTCCACCTCAGCCTCATCCGCGCCCCTGAAATCTTGTCCTCATTATCCCTATGCCTGGGTCACGAAGCCGCATTTCTGCCTGGACCCTATAGGTGGGTGTTCTATCCCTCATCAATTCGTAGCATCTACAATTATGCTCATCATTTACTACCGACCTATAGATGTCGCAGAACAGTTGTTGTGGTGTCTATACAAACTTTTGCAACAAATGACAGCTATCCATGGCATGTTTTCCTACCACTTGACATATAGCGCACCACAATGCAGCCCCTGTGCTCGGTCCTGCCTGAGATTCCGGCCTCAAAGGCATTGTTCCTCCTCCTACAATATAGTTCGCAAAGACTAGACAATGGTCTTTGTCATGCCCTTGACTCTTGCATTTCAGAAACCATACCTCTTCACACACCTCTAGTTGAACTGTTCTATCCTGCTTCAAACTTTGCATCTCAAGGCAAATATTTTTCAACTGTGCATGGATCTACTGAACCCCCAAATTAGGATCTTGCATTAGCGTTTCATGCAGCCTCATGGCAATCTCCAAGGCCTCTACCTGATGATCCCGATTTAAACAAGAATGTAACAAATTACAAAGATAACCATAAACACAGATATGTTGCGGAAATAATACTTCATTTCATTAATGTAAAATACTGAAATATGCTTACAAACAATAATGGAAATAAACCAGTTAGGGCGATGGTAGCTTATCTCTGAGAAGAGATGTGGCAGCTACATGCCTCTGAATTGTCTTACAATGAGGCTCGAAGGCTTATTTATTGTTGAGAAACAATGGAAAAGCCTAAACATCCAAGAACCTAACCCTAGAAGATGAAATGCCAAACTGTGGGCCCCGTTTGGGTAAATTGGTACATCAACTTCTCGAGGTCGTAACTTTGGCATATGATTTCTGTTTGACATGCACAATATCTCGTTAGAAAGATCTATCTAAGAAATACAACTTTGGGTAGAGAAAAATCCTTCCATGGACCCATGTTGCTCCCAGTTTTCCCAAAAAACATCGTTTAGGGCCTCAAAACGGCTCCGGAAGTTCAGGACCCAAAAAACTGCTAAAAATAGTAAGTTGTGCTACAATTAGGGAAACTAAAAATGCTGATCGAAACAATGGTGGGGGTCCAAGTGGACATGGAAGGCGGCCACCAGTGTCCACCTGTATCATTCCACCCTCCTTAGGAATCAATGGTCCCCATTGTGTTGAGTTCCTCCATGAGATGAGGAAACTTCTACTGAACTTGGTCCATAGTGAGCCACTATCCCTGGTGAAGGAGTTGGCCTGCTTTGACAACTCAATACAGTTGGATATTCTATTGGTGAGAATTCTTGATCTATGTGTCCATGATCCGATCAGTTGCATCTTTTTCCATGAAATCTGGATTTAATTCTGTGGGTGTGAGCTGTTCTGCAATGTCGGATGTGTCTAGTAATGGTGGAAAGTATGGCCGAAGGCGGTCCACATTGAACACTGGGTACAGGCCAAGGAATGGGGGAATGCTGAGGTCAAATGCATTATCTCCCATAGCCTTAGTAATGGTGTAAGGACCATATTAGAGTGGTCTCAGTTTTCGACAGGCTCCAGTAAGGTGTTCCTTTTGCAAATGCAACCATACTTTGTCGCCCACCTGAAACTTGTGTGGCACCCGATGTTGATCATGTCGCTACTTGTACTTGGCATTTGATTTCTCCAGAATGTCATGGACTTGCTGGTGGATATGTTGGATGTGCTCACTGAAGCTGGTTGCCTTGTCTGTTTCGAACTGGACATGAGTCGACTCTATGTGAGTAGCTGCAAGTGGCATAGCCACATCAATATGGCATAGTGGTTGGAATCCCAAGCCCACCTGAAAAGGGCAGTGGCCAGTTGAGTTGTGAAGAGCTTGGTTGTATATGTGTTGAACATAGGGGAGGCTCTCGTACCATGTGTGTGGATGCTTTGAGTTGTACATGCGCAGAATGTGTACAATCATCCTGTTGACAACCTCTGTCTGGACATTAGTTTGAGGATGGAAGGTTGTCGACCTAGTGAGTTTGGTGTCCAGCATTGACCAGAGACTGGACCAAAATGTACTGAGGAACTGGCTATCCCAATTTGAGATGATATACTGTGGGATCCCAAAGTGCACCCACACTTGTTCAAAGAAGAGTTTAGAAGTGGCTTCTGCTATGATATTCTTCTTGCAGGCCACCATAATGGCCATCTTTGAGAACCTGTAGATGACCACAAAAACACAGTCGTTTCCATGCTTAGTGGAAGGAAGCCCTGACATGTAATCCATGGAGATGGATTCCCAATGTTGACTAGGGGTAGGTAGTGGGGTATAGAGGCCTTTCTTCTTGATGATCAGTTTGGCAATGGCACAGGCAGTACATGATTTGATGTACTTCCCGACATCCTGTCGAAGATTCGGCCAATAGAAATAGTTTTGTAGTATCGCCATCGTTTTCTCGACCTCAAAATGCCCAGTAGCCCGACCGTAGTGTGCTTCCCAAATCATCTTGGCATGCTCGATTGAAGGAACACAAAGGTGACCCAGGTGGCATAACAGGGCATCGTAGAGGTGAAAATTTGGAACATGCCAACCCTCCAAGAGTGTCTGGTATGCATGGCCGAATTATGGGTCGCTTTTATAGAGAAGTGGCTAATTAGAAGTCTCGTGCCCATAAGAGTTGAGCACGGTGGTTAATTCCATGATCGGTGGTCCACTGAGGCAATCTGCAACATTATTGGTGCTGCCCTTCTTATACTTGATATTCAAATGGAACTGTTGCAGGTATGTAGACCACTTCTGATGGCAATCATTCTGCAATTTCCCTTGGGTCTGTATGAACTGTAGAGGTCAATGGTCTGTGTGGATGACCGTATCCTTCCCCAAAATGTAATGCTTCCAATGTCAGCAGGCCTGCACAATGGAATACATCTCTTTGTCATAAGTGGGATACTTCTAGGTTGTGTCTGAAAGTGTCTCACTGTGATATACCATTGGATGCCCGTGTTGAGTAAGGACTACCCCAATAGCATAATCAGAGGCATCTGTCTCAACCTCAAATGGTTGTTGCAAATTTGGTAACGCGAGCACTAGTGCCATGCAAAGGTTATCTTTCAACTCTGTGAATGCCTTCTATTGAGATTCAGACCAAAAGAATTTTGCTTTCGCTCCTCCCTTGGTGACTTGACTCAAGGTCCAAGTGATATGAGAAAACCCCAACACAAACCTGCGGTAGAAGTTGGCAAGACCTAGAAAGCTACAAAGATCTATCAGAGTGGTTGGAGATGGCCAATCCCGAATGACTTGGATCTTGGTTGGATCCACATGCACCTGTATTCATCAATAATGTATCCCAGATACTAAACCTGGGTCATGCCAAAAGTACATTTCTCCAAATTGGCACATAGCTTGTGTTGCCGCAGTGTTTGGACAACCTATCAGATGTGGTGGAGGTGCTCTTCCCAACTTTGGCTGAAGATCAAAATGTCATCCAAGTATACCACTACAAATGAGTTGGTGAATGGCTGCAAGATGTCATCCATTAGCCTCATTAAGGTTGCAAGAGCATTCATCAATCCGAAAGGCATAACCAGCCATTCGAAAAGGCCCTCCTTGGCTTTTAAGGCAGTCTTCCACACATCAAAGGGTTCAATTGGTACTTGGTGATATCCTGACTTCAGATCGATCTTTACTGAAATATTTTACCCCCTTTAGTTGGTCTAGGAGGTCATCAATCCATGGGATCAGGTGCCTATTACGGACAGTGATCTTGTTCAGCACCCGATAGTCAATACAAAGTCTCCAAGTCCCATCCTTCTTCTGTACCAACATGGTCGGGCTCCCACAAGGTGATGAACTCAGACGGATGTGACCTTTCTACAACAACTCCTGAATCTGCCTCTTGATTTCATCATTCTCCAGAACGGAGCACCGATAGATTGGTCCATTGGGTAGCAGTGCACCTGGGGTCAGATCGATGGAGTGCTTGACCTGACATTGCAGAGGAACCCCTGCGGGGGAGGTGAAGATGTCCTCGTACTCCTCCACAACCTTGTCCATCTGTAGTTGTCGTGCAGAGGGGCCCTGTCTGGAGGTCGTGGCCACCGTCTTCTTCTTTCCTTGAGGGCGTATCATCAGGAAAATAAATTTCCCAGTTTTGGAAATGAGCTTACTGCATTGTTTTGCAGTAACCAAAGAGATGGTGGTAGGTAGTGCTACCTTCGATATCCTGTACAACTTATTTCCCAATGTAACAATAACAGCACAGGGTCATGATTCATACACAACATGTCGCTTCCACAAGTATGGTTGTCCTAATAATGCATCACAAACTTCAAGGGGACCAATGTCACAAAATACCTCATCCGTGAAGGGCTTGATGTTGTATGGAAGGTGACACTACTGGCTCACGCGAAGATCCCATCCTTGGTGAATCCACCCAATGGTGTACAGTTATGGATGTGCTGTGGTTAGTACGCCCAACCGCTTCATGACCTCTACCCAAATGAGGTTCTTTTGGCTCCCACTATCAACAATGAACTGTAGCAGGGAGCCCATTACCCACATCTAGGAGTGCAAGAGACACTCCTCCTCTGGATCTTCTGGTTCCTCCTTATGTATCTTCGTGATGGCAATGGTGTTGTTGGGCTCTGCACCGATAATCTGCTTCCCTTTGTCATTCCCCTTGTCGGGTTCTGACTCAGAGTAGGAACATGCATCTGATTATGAAACATTTAGCTCAACCACTAGTGACTGCTTGGCCTGACACTCACTTTTGTTGTGAGTGGAGCTCTTATGGAGCTCACACCATTTTCCCGTGTCCATTTTCGGCTTCGAGGTGCTGTTCTTTGCTTGCCGCTTTGACGGGTTGTCTTCGGCTACCCTACCTTGGCTTTTTCCTTTGTTTTGTGGTTTAAGGGCACCTTTCCCTTGCTTCAAATTCACAAATCCAAAGCCTCGCTTCTTCTGTTTAAACTTTTGCTCGACCTTGACGGAATATCGGTATGTTGTGCCAAGCGAGGAGATGTTTAGGAAGTCTATTTCTTCCTGGATGTACTTGTGCAGGTAGCCATGATATTTTAGTATCAAATGCTGCTTCAAATCCTTGATACCCAACTTTGTGCGAAGGTTATGGAAAAGATTGGTAAAATTCGGCATGCCTTGGTCCCTTCCCGGCTGCAGTGTAGTCCACTTTATGTATTGATCCTCATAGCTTCTGATAGGGTAGTACTGCTCCTTGATGGCATCTCGGAATGAATTGCAGGTGGGTGCGGTTGAAAATAGTGAGCCGATATTTTCATCCTTTTGCTCGTAGTAGTTTTCCCATAGTCCTTGACGTGGGGGGCTACTTTGAGAAGAGCAAAAACAATCTTTTCCCGACTCGAAAATTCATGAATAGAAAAATAACCCTTTAGTAGATTTAACCATTTACCTACAACATCTGTGTCTATCCGACCCTCGAATATGGGGATTTCAAAATTAACTTGTACCTTAAAGGGCGTGGCATTTCCAGAGTAGCTGCTGGAAGCCGATGCGTCGCTTCTGGGTAGCCGCTGAAGGATCTGGGCAAAGCTATCCATCATAACATTCCTTTGTCGCTCAAGGGCTTCTTCGAGCAAGATTTTGATAGGATCTCCCACCCCCTCATCTTTATTATCATTCGTCATGTGAGGCCATCGAGATTTACGATGCTGGTCTTGCAAGGTTCGACCAGTTCAAGCCCTAACTCCTTATATCCTGACCTTGTTGGGGACATGCAAAGAAAAACAGAGAAGAAGTAGACTGCTTTGATACCACTGATCGGTATTTAAACAGGAATGCAACAAATTACAGAGATAACCATAAACATAGATATGTAGTGGAAATAATACTTCATTTCATTAATGTAAAATACTGAAATATGCTTACAAACAGTAATGGAAATAAACCAGCTAGGGGATGGTAGCTTATCTCTGAGAAGAGATGTCGCGGATACATGCCTCTGAACTATCTTATAATGAGGTTCAAAATCCTATTTATTGTTAAGAAATAACGGAAAACCCTAAAAATCCAAAAACCTAGCCCTAGAAGATGAAAAGCCAAATTGTGGGCCCCGTTTGGGTAAATTGGTACATCAACTTCCCGGGGTCATAACTTTGGCATATGATATCCATTTGACGTGCAAAATATCTTGTTAGAAAGATATATCCAAGAACTACAACTTTGGGAAGAGAAACATCGGTCCATGTACCCATATTGCTCCCAGATTTTCCATAAAACGTTGTTTAGGGCCTCAAAACGGCTCCAGAAGTTCAAGACCCGAAAAACTGCTAAAAATAGTAAGTTTTGTTACAATTAAGGAAACTGAAAATGCTGAGAGAAACAATGGTGGGGGTCCAAGTGGACTTGGTAAGTGGCCACCAATGTGCACCTATATCACCTGAGTTGTTATCTTCTTCTGCGACAGCGTAACCCTTAAGTGTGACAAGATCGAAACCACAAACCATTCGCAATGTTGTCCGTCTGTTAAGTTCATGTTAGCTTTGCGGATCTTACACTTCAACCTCTCATCTAATTCCCAAGGTGTCTCGCTTGGCTACATTGCAATATCCTTGAATCCAACAATAGACTGCACTTCAGATTTAGGCCTACTCAATTCTTTGTTCAGCGCGGTATAGATGTCTACCACTCCAGCATTTGGGTTATCATTAGAGTACTTGATGTACTAGGTTAGCACACGATCCTGGAGAGCACTAAACAACATCGCCTTCTTCATGTTATCATCTATAACACCCTAAGCTTCCCATACAGCATTTACAATGAACCAGAATTGGTTCGAGTCCTCATTCCCCAAGCCTTTGAACAAAGGAAGCTTCATTGAATGTGCCATACTAAACTGCGGTGGAGGTGGAGGTGGTATGGGTGAAGTCACAGGTGATAGTGGTGAAGTTGGAGGTAGTGTGGGTGGAGGTGGAAATCTTGGGAATCCTTGTCTTATTAACTGAATAGCACTTCGTGGGGAAACCTGCGATGTTCCCTCTTCGTGACCTTGCAGAGGTGAAATCAATGGACTATATTCAGAACCCCTTTTTCCTATGTTCCTGTAAGTTTCTGCTTCGCATAGCCCAAAACATCAAGGTAGCTGCAGAACCCATTTTCTGTACAATAACATTTTAATCCAGGTATTCAAAGTTTTCATGTACTTACCTCGTGCTCCTTCAAAAAATCGCCGCTCCACCTCATTGTAGTTGACTGAGCTGTCGACCGTGAATTCAATCACAATTCCTCCTATGACATTATTGAGCTAATGATCGACAACATGGGCAACCAAGTCCTCAGATGCTTCCAAATTCTGTACTAGTTTCGGGGTCCAAACAATAGGACAATCAAGTTTCAACCTTCCTTGGCTATCTGCTAACTTCGGGATCCACTTGTATAGCTCAATCGGAGAGGAGCAGAAAACAATTTTGTGGATCTCTATATATAGGTATCTGTCCAACCACTGTTCCTTTGTTATTCACAGGTTTTTGTTCTCCTGCGCCGAAAATTCATGGATCTTCCTATCCAACCAGTCTCCGATCTCTTTCTTAGTTTGATTCCAGTGATATAACATCACACATCTCTCATGCAGATTCCATTCCCGGCAATCGAACCATTTTTTTGATTGATGGGGCCTGAACCAGGTTCAACGTTAATTAGCCAAAAAAATCCCTACGCTACTGGCCCTTTCAGCATTAGCCTGCGGAGTGTGGACTAAAGTCTCACCCAAAGCAGTATGGGGGGATGTTGGAACCAAGTTTTTGCACCCTGAGATGGTGGTGATGTCGTTTTATTCCTTCTATTCCTGCCTTCGCACATGTCACTTAGTTCTAGGGCTCTGTCTACCTAACCCTTTATTCCTCCCATTGATACCTCTATGAAAGGGTACGACTGACCTTCGCGCAACCCTAACCCTCGATTCAGATACTTTTGTGCTGCTAAGGTAGCGTATTGCTCAGATTGTCAAGTTATCTTAAGAATCTTACTTGTCTTATTAATTACTCACAGTTAGAACCATGTAATCAGATATTCCTATTTGCATTCAGTTATCCAACACAATTACATTCATTCACGCACCACATAAGAATTATAAAGGAAATTCATACATAAAATGAAAAGCTGAATTAATCAGAACAAAGACATAGGAATTGTAGAATACTTACTTTTATTGATATCTTAAAGCGAGTACAGACTCTATTTGCCCTGCGCACATAGCTGCAGGGGTCTGTGCACTTAGCTACGGACTTCCACCCTAGGCCTCTGTGCACTCAGCTGCAGAGCCTCTACCTACGCTACGACCCGAAACTTAGACTTTTTACTTTAGAGCTAGGACTCTCTTACTCATTATTCTCCATATCTATGACTCTCAAACTACTTAGAGCTTAGCTCTTTTTAAGAAATCCAATGGTCCGCAGTCCATGGGTAGATATTTTACAGCCGACTTTACTTTACAAAACTAAGGGCGGACAACCCTTTATGACTTATGACACCTTTGTGCTCCATGAACACAAAATGCGAAGTCTTTACAAGTTTATTACAAAAATTTACTAAAACATGGGCTTTTAACCCCAAAACTGTCATTTGGGGGATCCCGTTCCCAATATGTTGTTACAGGTGTTGTTGCTACACCACATGTTGTTTGACCTTTGTTACACCAAGGATGTTGTTACCCAGTGATTTTTGTTACATCCCAAACCATCATTTGACCGCAAGATGTTGTTGCATCGTAGTTGGCAAAGTCGTGGATACTATTCCACACAACAGCTGTTAGGAGTTATGAATTGTTTATTTAGAAGTAACAGATGCAAACGGTTGTGATCTTAACCAATGTATCTGAGAAGCATTTGTATTTAGAAACAGGTTATAACTACTTCTATTTTTATGATCAGCATGACAATCGCGAGATTCTCGTGAGTGATCTATTCCTAAATTTGGGTATGTAATAATTATAAAAGGAACTCGATTTCTCTTGTATGGGGATGGCATAGAGAAAATTATTGCTACTCCGCTCTTATAAATATGAATTATTTTTAATATTGAAGGCACTACAGTGATGTTGTTATTGTTCCTCATCTGATTCTTTTACTAATCTCATGTTTATTCCTGCACCCTTGCTAGGAAGGAAGGGCTCTCCTCTTTAGCAGAGACTGCAGTGGTAGAAGTAGTTTTATATTATTGTTTCTTTTATTGTTGTATGGTTTTCCTCTGTTGTTGTATAAATTGTAAAATACATATGTTTGAGTTCTATATTATATTATGCTACTACAATGGTTTGATTAAACCAAATGGTAGTGACCAGCTAGTGTAGTCATCATTTTACTATCTGGTGCACCCTTTCTCTAGTAATTGTGAAGTGTGATTTCATTTCTATGGAGTGTTTTAATTTCTACATGAATTATTATATTTCCACAATTGATTCAGCGACATTATTTACTTTCTCTTTTTACTTTTCATTTTTGGTTGTAATATATCGGCATAGACAGTGCGAACTCCATTGAAACAACAAGACCTACCCTGGGTTGACAATTAAAGGTTGTAGTATTGGTCAATTAGGATTGATTAAAACAACACTACACATTGGTTTATTAATCCCTTGGTTTTATAATATTAATCGCTAGTATGTATAATAATATATTAAGGTGACAATATTAATAATCCCTTAAGTTTACAATATTAACAATCCCTTAGGTTTACAATATTAAGAATCCCTTGGTTTTATTAATCTGTTTGGTTTATTAATCCCTTAGGTTTATAATATTAATAATCGGTTGGGCTTACTAATATCTTAGGTTCTAATATTAATCCTTTAGGTTTATTCATCCCTTGGGTTTATTAATCCCTTGGTTTTATAATATTAATAATCCCTTGACTTATAATATTAACCCCTACTACTAGTGTAACCCCTTCTTGTTATTAGTACAACCCCCTTATTATATTGTTGTGCCCATGTAGTCCCCATATTGTTATTATTGTACCCTCCCTTTATTATTGTTATGTCGGCTCTGATTATATGATGACCCCTTAGACTCCTATATATAGAAAGGAGGTCTTGTCATTTGTATCATCCAAGAATTGTTCATTTATGTAATGTAAAGGAGGTTTCCCCCTCGAAGATGCTGAATTCTAAGGCATTGATCTATATT
The DNA here is from genome assembly GCA_031772625.1 of Pinus tabuliformis. Taxonomy (NCBI): domain Eukaryota; kingdom Viridiplantae; phylum Streptophyta; class Pinopsida; order Pinales; family Pinaceae; genus Pinus; species Pinus tabuliformis. Next base: position 371,995,247 of record CM062818.1, read on the forward strand.
TTCTATCTTTTTGTGAGATGGTTTCATAACATTTGGTATCAAAGCTTTGGATTTTAGGGTTTTTCTGCTCCAAAAAGGTCATCGTGGAATTTTCGCTATAATGTTTTCGCTACAAAGTCGTAGAAGCTAAAAACAAAACCCATTTGAAAAGGAATCGATTTGAACCTTAGGTCTGAATTTCAGATCTTGTCTCACTATATTTTCAGATATATGATTTGAAGAATTTAAGCTTTTTGCAAGCTCCAGAATTTCATCTCAAATAGGTCATCGTGGAATGTTTGCCATAATATTTTTTCTATGAAGGTTAAGATTCTGAAATTAAAACCCACTTGAGCTGAAATCTTGGCAGAGATCAGGTCTGAATCTCAGATCTTGTCTCGCCATATGTTCAAATATATAATCTGAAGAAGTTAGGGCTTTTGCAGGCTCCAGAATTACATTCTAAATAGGTGACCTTGCGAAAATCGTTGTAACTTTCTCTCTGAGAAACAAATTGAAATTTCATAAGAAGTTACAGAAAGAGGAAAGACTGTAGTTTTTTGTGTATAGTTTTCAGATCCAAAGGTCAAAATAATGACACGTGTCATGTCACACAAGTTTTCTCTACAGAAACATTATATAATTAGGTCATCTTAGAAGATTGGGCGTAACTCTTTCTTGGAGAATCAAATTCTGATCAGACTTGCGGGTTAGAAAGAGGACCCATAGGGCTACTAAAAAATACAATTTAATAACTTGGAGATATGAAAGGCCATAGTTACAGTCGTTTCAAGATCGAGCTCCTAAAATCAAGAAAAGGCAATATGGGGAATTTTGATGGAAATGATCCATTAAATTGGATACAACAAATGGAGCAATATTTTGATCTAAATGAAGTGCAACTATTACAAAAGGTATGTATTTCATTTTCATATTTAGAACTAGATCAATTTTTATGGTATAAAGGGCTTTGTTCTCATAAACCACTTGTTATGTGGTCAATTTTCATGGAGGAAATGATAGCACATTATGAGGATACAAAGAGAAACACCTTCTTTAGCCAATTGATAAATCTCAAATAAATGTGTTCAATGGTAGATCACATTGAGGACTTTCAAAAATTGAATATAAAGGAAAATGATATTCCAGAGAATCAGAGGATTGATGTCTCCATAGGGACTTTAAAGGATAACATTCAACATGAGGTCCGTCTTTGGGAACTTGATTCATTGGAGAATGCATTCAGGTTGGAAAGAAAAGTGGAAAGAAAAATTATGGCAACAAGGAAGTCTACCCCTCACAACTATAAAGATGGAAGTGTTGTTTCTCCTAGCCTTCTAAAACCTACGAGGTTGACACCACAACAATTGGAAGAAAAAAGAACAAAATGGCTTTGTTACAATTGTGATAACAAATACATTAAAGGTCATAAGTGTGCTCACAATAAATTATTTTACATTGATTTTTAAGAGGAGGAAGAAAAGGATCAAGAAACATCAAAAGAAGAGGATATACACCATGAACCAACCCCAGAGAAAGAAGAAATGAATCTGACCATATCTTGTAAAGAATTGGCCAGAATTACCACTCCTCAAACTCTCAAGATAGAAGGACATATGAAGAAGAAAAAGGTTCAAGAAGTGAAAGATCACATCGAGAAAGAAGAAATGAATCCAACCATATCTTGTAATGCGTTGGCCATAATTACCACTCCTCAAACTATCAAGATAGAAGGACATATCAAGAAGAAAAATATTCAAGAAGTGAAATATGAAATCAATCATCAAGAAATGAATCTGACCATATCTTGTAATGCATTTGAAGAAATTACCACTCCTCAAACTCTCAAGATAGAAGGACATATCAAGAAGAAAAATATTCAAGCAGTGAAAGTGTTAGATACCTATACCAATAGGTTTCATATTTCATGATTGGCTATGGAAGGTCCAAATATGCTCTTCTTTGATGATTCAAAGATCACTTATTTCCTAGAGAGTCTGATCTGTGCTTATAGCTTGGTATGGACTAAAAAATTTTGATGGATGGCCCAACAGTCTAATCTGGGTCATTCCATGGTTTAAATTTGCAGTTGTAGAATAGAGAAAGGAGTCTGTCCAAACTGTTTAATCTTGGCAGACAAGTAGTTCAGGTAGAGAAGAAAAGGCTCCCAACAGCTTAATCTGGGACCTTGGAAGAGATAAGGGTAGAAGTAGATAGAAAAAACAAAGAAAAAGCCAAAGAAAAGAAAAGGCAAGTAAGGGTTTGCAAGTCCAAGTGCACCCTCCAAGAAGAAATAAAAAAAAATGCTAGATAAGTAGCTGGGTAAGTAGTTGGGGTTGCAGAAAGGTTATCTTTACCATTGCAGATATGTTAACTGTGTTTACCAGAGTAAAGTCAATCAATTGACAAGGTGTTCATCTTCATCAAGTTACAGCAAGGAGCATGACTAACCTCCCTCCTTCCCCTTTCCATTTCATTACTGACATCCCCTCATCAGCTGAGATTCATGGAAGAAAATCATGGTTTCATGGTGGTTCTTGTTCATTCAAAAGCCACATTTCTTGTCTAAAAATCTTTTCATTTTGATCTACTCTCTAAACTAAGTAAGTTTCAAATAAGCTTAGTGATTTCCCCCCATTTACCCCTTCATCCATATTAACTCTAACACTACTATGTAAATCCCCTACATTACCTTTTCCCTTACTAATATTAACACCATGGTGTATAAACCCCAAATTTTGTATAAATATCCCTCCCCTTGGTATTATAGCCAATAAGTTCTGTGTCAGGGATCAAATGGCATCTGGTCACTTTGATGAACCTAACCCTAAACCCCTCCCCTCTTCTGAAGTCATTTGGCCCCTTGGAAAGCTTCATTTGCCAAAAGAAGCCTCATAAATAACCTTGTTTTACCTATACCCCCTTCATTTGCAAAGATAACCCCTAAATACCCACTTTGTTCTTATCCAAAGTATCGGGCCTGCATTATTGCGCATTGAAAACCTTATAAAACCCCTTTACCCATGAAAACCCTTTGAAACTACCAAAAATCCCGAAAAAACCCACTTTCTGTTGCCTAACCAAAGTTTGCGCATATATTCGATTTTCGAAATATATTGAAAAAACATTAAAAATATGTATTTATGCCTCCGCCCGCTGCCTTATCCACCTATCACATCATCGCCCCGACAGCCGCCCGATCTGATCCAGAGCATCCAACGGCTCTTATCACATCGGAGCGGCTCCGACGTCAGCCGTTTACCCGCCGTATATACCGGTCATGTCACTTCCCCGATGGCCGTTGGATCGAGCCCTCCAGATCCAACGGTCAGCATCTATATCGGAGTGGGTCTCACGTCTGACGGATATCGTCCGATATCCGTAAAATGGTTATGTCACTCGGCTGCCACGCGTCCTCGCCACAGCTCGTCGGAGGTACGTCTGACAGATTCCCCCCCGTACCATAAGCGGTGCGATATGAAACCGCTGGCTGTTTCCGGTTTCGGCTTTTTCCGCCTATGCTACGTCACCTCCGCGTCATCCCACGTCACTGCCACCATGCCGACACGTCAACCCTTGCGCCCGACCACCTGCCGACCTGGCATGCCACTTCACCATCCCCGTGGACCAATCAGAGCCTGCCACCTCACCTATGACGTCAGCCGGCCCTGACCCCACCAATGACGTCATACTGACGTCATCGCAGAAAAGGCGCCAAATTGTCAAAAAGTCTATATTATGGCCGAAAAACATGTTTTTACGTTCTTTTCGCTCATTTTTATTCTCTCTGCTGCATGCTGTTCACGTCCGACTTACCGCCAACCTGCTAAATCAACCAGGAGACCTCCAGAGCACCAATCCTGCCTGCTCACACAACCTCTGCTCGCTGTTTTACCAGGTATTTTTCATCATTTATCCTCCGTACGTCTGGAATTCTCTGTAAATCACTCAAAAAGCTTAAAAGACGATAAAACTGATAAATTCACCGGTGAATTCCTCTACAGAGCCTCTAATTTTCAACTACCACCTCGAAAACTACTAGCTGAGCCTTGTTTTACCTACATTTTATTGAAAAACTAAGTTCTGTCTGCGCAATCGCGGCAGACTCATTCAAACCAAATTTAACCACTGAGAGAGACAAGGAAAGGCCAAACATTGGTCCTAGTTGCACTATAAATAGTATTTCAACTTCTATTTCCCAGAACCACTCTCTGTTCCTGATAATCTCACCTCCCTGGTACAGAGGCATTCCTCTGTACTGTCCTGCTCAATCAAAATCACTTTGCACTTGATTCAAAATCCTCCCGTGCAATGGAGACACCTGTAGTACTAAATGTTCAACCTTTGAATGCCCCTCAAAAGGACTTGAAATGGAAAACCTTGGCAGATATGGATTACCAAATTACAGAAGAGAAGCTTATGAGCAGCAAATTCCACATTCAGCTGTTGAATGAGTTGAAAGCCAAGCATGAAAATGGGACAGATATATTGGGCTTATGGGACTCTTTCCTCCCTATTTTTAAGCTCCCTCAGGTCAACCAGTTCCCTGAACTAATCCACCTCTGTGCTGAACAATATGATGTTTCTCAGAGATCTGTTGTTGACCCATCTGGTTCAGTACTTTTCTATGTTACCCCTCAAGCTATCAGAGACATGCTTTGCTTCAACCCTCAGAAGAAGTTGGTTCCTTTATCACTGGTAAACCTGATAAAACAAGGGGATAAACTCACAGATGCTCAAATTGTCAAATTTAATCAATTATACATCAAAACTAACATTGTGATGGGCCCTCCAATTCTTCATGTATACCTCAATGAGCTGGGCAGAGACCTTGCAGATATGATTTCTCCCATCTTGGGATATAGTTCAATTGAGCATATTGATACAACTGTGCTGGTAATGATGCTTATGTTTGCTCCTGGCAAGTCACCAATCTGCTATGACTACGCCACCTACATATCAGACAAGATTCATGAGCAATTGATGAATTTAAGGAGAGATAGGATGTTCAGATACACCTCCTACATTTACCATTTCATCTTGTACCATCAACATGAGAAGTTTCACTTTTCAATCAAAAGAATGGATGCCCAAGGCAATCCCAGATCGGTGGTCTACTGGTCATCTGTCTTCCACATTAGACCTGAGTCTCCATACACTTACTGTGAATTCATGGATCTGTTCATCCATCCAACTATGGAAATGCTGATGAGCTCACCTCCTTCGAGACTCACTGATGACATGCAGAGAATTATTCAGCTGTCCAAAGCTTATAGCATTGGGGATTGGTACTTCTACCAAAACCACACTGTCATCAGGATATATGGGTGTGATCTACCTCCTTTCAAATTACCCAAGTATGTGCCTATGAGGCTATTTGCCCTAGAGTACTTTAGGCAATTTGGCAGAGTTGATGTGCTTCATTTTTCAGGAAAAGGCAAAAAGGCATAGTTGAAGGTCAAAAGCCAACTTGGCCATTTTATCTATAATGAGAGGGAGCAAGGATGGAGGGAAGCAGAGAGAATGCTTGAGGCCCTTGGCCTGCAAACCAGTTTCATATGGGTACCCTATGACCCTAATCATTTCATATCCATGAGGAGGCTCAAATATAAGTTATCTGCGTATGATCACCATAGCATCCCTCACATTGAAAAATATGCAAACCAAGACAAATGGAGGAGAGGGACCTTAGAAGAGCCCTTGTCACAAGAAGAGCTGAACAAGAGGGCACTAATGAATCTAAAGAAGTTGGCTGACCTTGAGCGTTTTTCACAGGTATTCACACTTCCAAGCACACAAACGGGAGCAGCTGAATCCTCCTCAACTGCCAAGCAGCAAACTACCAAGGCCACTGAGAATATATCCAGCAGAGGCAAAGAAAAGGAAATGGAGACAGAGCAGACAGATAAACAAGAGCAACAACAGCAACAAGATCTGCAGCAAGAAGAAGGGAAACATGACAGACAACATCCCTTACAGCAGGAGAGAGTAATTGATACTCCAACTTCGACTGAGCAACAGGCTCAGAACATAGTGCCTCCTAGGCCAGAAGTCACCACCGATGCCTCGGTCCTCCAAACTCCTCAAAAGGAGGACTTAAGCAGAAAAAGGGATAGAGAAACTCCCCTCACTTCATCCATTGACCAGGGAGAAAAGAGACAAAGATTAAATGATTTTTCAGAGGAGGATATAGCAATAAGACAGGCATTGGGCATGGGCCCACCCAGCAGAGAAGCTTCAGCAAGTTCCTTCCAGCAGGAACAGGACAGGACTATGGGAGGGGAGGTCAGCTCCTCCAGCCAGCAAAAAGAAGGACAAGTAAGCATCAAACAGCAATTCATAGACATCAAAAGGAGGAATGAGCCTATCAAAATACAGCTGTACAATCATCTGCTGAACATGGCTCCTACTAATCAGCAGAGACTTATGTCTGCCTTTGATGTAGGTGAAGGCAAGATGATTATGAGCCATTTTTTTCCCACAGCACTGCAGCCCCAATCTGCCTCAGATTACCTCTGGACCAACCTGGAGGTCATGGCCAAAGACATACACCCAATGGACAAAATTGAACTGCACAAACAAACTGGTGAGATGGTGTATGCCTCCTTAGCAGATGAAACATTGGAAAATTATAAGCTAAAGAGCAGCCTCAATGCCACAGCCTCTCAACTGGAATTGGAGAAGGCATCATCCCAGGCAAAGGACAACAGAATAAGGTCCCTGGAAGACATAATCATTGAAATTGGGCATGATCCCAAAGATATTTCAGGGATACAGGAAATCTTGAAGTTAAGGGATGCTGACATGGCTGCCATGAGAAAGAAAATCAAGATCCCAGCTACCATTAACCCTCAGACAGATGAGGTAGCCCAACAAAGGCATGAGAAGGACACCACAGATTTGTTGATCTCCATTTATAAACAGCTGGTTCAAGCACAAGAGAAGTTGGGAGAATCAGAGGCTGCAAAGGCAGCATTACAGGCATCTCTGAAACAAAGAGAAGAAGGGCAGACTTCTCAGCCTCCTCCTCAGATCATCAATCTTGAGGAAACTGCGCCTATCACTGCCCCTCCTCCTCAACAGACCGAACAAATAGCAACATCTACTTCAGCAGCGCCAACAACTACAGAGCAGGCCCAAATCCTAGATATGCAAAAGCTGAAGAACGAAATCCAAGTCCTGGAAGCTAAAATGTTGGAGCTCAATTCAGCCAAAGAATCTTTGGCTAAAATCAATGATAGGTATGATAAATCCAAACAAACTGTGGTAGAGAAGGACAGGGAGGTGAAAGCCCTCAAAAACAAAATAAAAGAGCTAGAGAATGAGCTCAAGTTAGATAATGTGGTGGCCGAACTGAAAATAGTGCTATGGGCTAACATTGGTCAATCTATCAATGAGCAGTGGCCATATATTGAAACTATCCATGAGCAACTAGAGCTGATCCCAAAGGCACAGAGGGAGATTCACAGATCAAGAGCTCAATTGAGCAATATGCCTGAAGTGGCCACTAGAATGATCAATGTACTTAACCACAGAACAAGTTCTCAATTAGCTGCCATGGGAAATACAAACAGAACTGACACTATCCAAATGGTCAAAAGGGTTCTCACACTGAGAAACTTTGTGCAGACCTTGGAGAGAAGAACCCAGGATATGCAGACTGAGGTGAACAAGTTTTTAGAAAAGTTTCAAGTGTTAGAAAGCAGAGGACTCCCTGGCTTACTGAACAGCGCAGGGAGATTGTTCACACATGACCAGTATGCTAAAAGGGTCAATACATTTGCCACTAGCCAGATCAGTGATAAGCCCAGCACCTCAGAGGAAACAGGGCCAGCCACAGGACAGTCTCTTTACAACAGAGTCGAGAATCTGTTTTTTATAATGAATGAGATCAATCACCTGTTTGGGGTGGCTCCCAATTTCTTCAAGTACACAGAGGCAGAGGAGACAATGGATGCTATTCTCAGGCATCAACTCCCTACGCAAGAATGGTGGACAAACGCAATACAGAAGATTTTGTAAACAGGGAGTCACTTAACAATTTTGTTTCTTAAAAATATCAGTTGTCATGCAAAGCAAAGTTTAACAAAATCAGCATGCACGACGGATTAAAGCTGAGCCAACTCAGCAGATGGATCGGCCAACAAAGCAGAAATAGAAGACTACAGGTGGCAGGGCTGAGAAAATACAGCGCAGCAAGAAATAAAAACGCATTATTTAGCATTAAAGCAAAACGGCTCAACCGACTCAATGACCTCCAAAGGTCAAATTATCCTCTGACAGACATAAAGAGCATTTATGCTGCATTCAAAGTTGCAATAACTTCTTTTCCTACTTTCTGTACGCATTTATGAAGATATTTTCTCTCTCAGATGACTCAATGCCTGAGATATTTTGTATAGATATCCCTATAAAGTCCCCTTCGCATGAGCTTGCAAGGGTTGTTGTTGATTTCTCCTAAAGAAATTCTTATGCTGTAATCCTTTCAGAAGTTTAATAAAGAAAGTGATGGAATTTCTTGGATTTCTAAAGTGTTGAATGCGTTCTGGTGTCTGTTGATAACTGCTGGATTCCTGTGTATTTCACCATACAATAAGTCTCTGTAACTCTCTCTGTCAATTAGTTGTTTTGTTAAAATCCATACATGTTATCTGATTTTCAATACTAAGCAACAAAGAAAAAGAATAACTTTCAGGATTTATTCACTGAGTACCCTGAGTTCGATCTACGTTGTTTATGAATGTTTTCTTCAGCTGTAATCTAGATAAGTGTAATTCTTAATTGCTGCACTTTCAGAATACACCTTTCACAGTGGCCTTTGTCACAGGAATTCAAGTTTTGCTCCTGTGCAGTGTGTTCACCTTCACCTCACCAACTTAATAGAAAATTCTTAATTGCTTTCTGTTGGTTGACATACATCACCATTTAAGCTAATTTTGTTTGTCTGAAATACATAATAGGCCCTGCAGTTTGAACACCACCAATCCTGCATATCAAATCATTTCACAATTCAGGACTCCATCGCCCAATGGTATTTCACTCCTCAAACACTACACTGTAAGACCTGAAAGAAGTCCTTCAACCAAAACATAAACCAAAACCTGAGCATAACACCTAGCCTAAAACAACATCATAACAGAGACAAATCATAAAGAGAGAGCCCTCTCTGATTACAGTTTGGCTAGAAACTGTAATCCAAAGATTGGTTAGTGGTTACCCCGGTCGTATTCCCTTGGGAGTCATAGGGAACAACCTGGGGTTAACATAATTGGCGACTCCACTGGGGACTTTTTAGGATTTGTTAAATTGCTATTTATCTTCCATAGCTACCATCAAGCCTGAAATCAGCCAAGAGGCCTTAAAAGTGTTTCTGCATCACAGTGACAGCTTTAGGGAAGAGCTTATTTAGGGAATCTTCATCTTAGCGTTGAAATATACATAGCCATTCCAAAATCTTCATCCAGTCCTTCCAGATAATAAAATTTCCTACAAAATCCTAAAAAACAATTAGAAGCTGGCTCCTAAGAAAAATCCACGGCATACTAGGGCAAATCCTGACCCTAATCCACCCATCATTGTTGATAATCCAAATACCATCCCAAGAAACATTAGGAGGCAGCAAAGGCAGGAGCAGCCTGCTGACTTAACCCCTCATACAGTTCATCCCAACCCCATTTCTACTCCAATAAAAGTTCTTTTCCGGTCTACCCCTACTTCCCCTAGTTCACCATCCACTTCTCACAGTCCTCCTCTCACATCATCATCCACTGAACATATTCCCCTGACCAATACTCTTGGTACCGCTTTACCTGTTATCCCTGTGGTACCCATCGTTCCTATTATCCCAGCAACCCCTATTAATATACCCAACCCTCCAAATATGGCTAACAGATATGCACCCTTGCGAATACCAGCTAATGCTGCAGTTCTACCTCAAGACTACCAAACCAAAATCTCATATTTTGACTCCAATGGCCCTCTGACAGCTGTCCAACATGCGAAGAAGATGCAAGACCATTTTGAGACCTATGAAATAGATGATGACAGTGTCAGAATGAGGATGTTTGTTCAAAGCCTAACTGGGGATGTAAGAACTTGGTTTAGATCCCTGAATGCAAACTCCATTGCAACTCCTGATGAACTGTATCAAGCCTTTACTACCAGATGGGAGAAGAAGAAAGATCCCCTGCACATACTTGTTGAATATGAAACAATCAAGAGAGGTCCGCAAGAGACCGTTCTGGAGTATTGCGCTAGATTCAACAATGTGTACAATGCAATACCACAAAACCTCAGACCTCCTCCTGATTTGGCCTTGAACAAATTCCCTGATGGATTTGATCCTGACATGGCATATCAGTTGAAGGAAAGAGAACCTGAAACCCTTGAAGACGCCCAGAAGGCTGCTGTCACAGTAGAAGCAAACCTGATTGCCAAAAGAAACAGGGCAAGGTTAGAAAAGAGAAGCATATACAAAGAAGAAACTACAGCCTTTGATCAAAAATTTGATGCAATACTTAATGGTATGAAAAGGTTGGGTGATAGGGTAGAATCAGTGGAGAGAAAAGCATCATGGGAAGCACCACAAAATAATCCTCCTAGGAATCCAAATTTTAGGAGAAATCCAAACCCAAACGTTGGCAAGACCAGTGCTGACCAGGACATAAGACCCCCTTTCCAAGAAAATTATGCAGAAACTTCCACATCAGCTGAGCCCAATGAAGATCCTGAGATTAATTTAATGGGTCTAGATGGTGAAAGTCAAGTTTTCTTAACACAAGAAGATCATGAAGATGATGAAATCAAACTATTCCAAACTAAATCAGGTGAATCCTTTGACTTCAAACAAGGCTATGACACTGTTGTTTATGAAGTCCATAAACAGTACAAGCTAAGGAGCAGAACTGTGAATGTCAACCAGCCTGAAAAGAAAAATGATAATCAGCAGCCTGAAAGAGTTATAGTCACACAACCTAGTGACAAACTAAATTCACCTACAGAAGAAGTGATTGTTGAAGAAATCACTGAGCCACTGTCCTTAAGACAACAGTCTCTGGACACTTCATCTTCTCATCCTAACTTAAATGTTACTCCTCAAGAGATGAGTAAAAAGGATAAATCTCAAAGTCAAGATAAAAATCTAGAAGGAGACTTAATGAACAAGGAAAGAACTGTCACCTATAACCCCAAGACCCAATCTGAGAAACCTTTTGATCTTGAAACAGAAATTGGCAAAATAAAAATAGCTATTCCTCTCTTGGAATTAGCCAAGCATGACAGCTATAAATTGCAAATCAAAAGGTCCCTTCAACTCACTAGCAACAAAGATGATGTCAATGTACTGGATGACACCCCAAAACTCCTGTTTGGCCCAGAAGTGGATGGAAAAACAGTAGTCACAGGGGTACTGCCTTTCTATGTCAGTTTACATATTCATGATAAAATATTACATAATGCAATGTTTGATTCAGGTGCCTCTCACAACCTTATGCCAAAAGCAGTCATGGAAAGATTGAATTTGGACATAACAAGACCATACAAGGATCTATTTTCCTTTGACTCCAGCCAAGTCAAGTGTCTAGGTCTCATAAAAGACTTATGTGTCTCTCTAGTTCAATACCCAAACAAGACAATCCTAATGGATGTGGTAGTTGCTGATATCCCACCTAAGTATGGAATGCTGTTATCAAGATCATGGGGAGCCAAACTCCAAGGTTCCCTACAATTAGACATGTCATATGCTACCATCTCTGTGTTTGGGCAACCAAAAAGACTGTACAGAGAAACACTAATGAAGTACATGGTTAGCAGTGAAGAAAAACCTCAAAATTTTCCTATATATGCTGTCCATTCAGACATAGACTCATACATTCTCTTTAATAATACAACTACTCCCTCAAAAGGTGAAGTTGAAACCAAGATATTCATACAAGAGGAAGATGCAAATGAGAGTAGTATCACTCATAAAACAACAGTCAATCAAACATTAGATAGTGCTGCTGCCTTAGTTGTCAAAAACATTCAATTAAATGATGAGACTGCCCTAGAAGACAAGCTAGAGAAAAAACCACAACTGCTACTTACATTACCAGCCCATGAACAGATCATAAAATCTCCTTCCCAACAAGATATTCTATGGTTCCTTGAATTTGATGGCTCAGTCAACAAATTAGGGGTAGGGGCCGGAGTTTGGGTACACAATAAAGAAAATAGTCATGCAGAAGGCAGAGCCTATAGATTGAATTTCAGATGTACTAATAACATGGCAGAATACGAAGCCCTTTTACTAGGACTCAAGTTGGCAAAGTTCTTACAAGCTGCCAGGGTTTCAATCATGGGAGATTCAGATTTAGTCATCCAACAAGTGAAAGGGAACTTTGTCACCAATGACAAAAGACTAAGGACTTATAGGTCTGTTGTTGCTGAGATACTAAATTTTTTCTCTGAATTCCGAATTACTAAAATTCCCAGAACCCAAAATCTACATGCTCATAGTTTAGCCACCTTTGCAAGTACCTGCAAGTTGCCCTTTGAGCCCCACCATTGTTTCACAGCTGAGGTAAAACACGGACCCTCCATTCCAAACAACATCAATGATTGGCAAGTATTTGAGGATGACAAGCAAATAAACCATTTTTTAACTCTGCAGCAAGAATTTGCAGGATTAAATATTGACAATGAGACAGCAAGTCAATCACAAATACTTAAGACAGCAAGTCAATCACAAATATTCAATGGAGCAAGTCCATCACAAATACAGTTTCAACAGACTGCTCAGCCAATATCACCTAGAACTGCAAAACAAATGCTGAATCCAACTATTTTCAATATAGAAAACATCCAGCAAATTCAACAAATTGACTGGGAAGAGGGAGTATCCAATGCTGAAACTGAAATCAATGAGCTAAAAGACAATTTTCTGCCAACAGGCCTAACCCCACTAGAGGACATCTTTGACTCAAATGATATTCCTAGAAAACCAAAAATGCAGCCCCTGAATGCAGCCATTGAAGAGTGCAACATAGGTACAATTGACAAACCCAAGATAATTAAATTATCTGCTTCCTTACCTCCTGACCAAAAGCCAAAATACATTGACCTCTTCAAAGAGTTCCAGGATGTTTTTGCATGGAGCTATGAGGACCTAAACTCCTATGACACCTCTGTAATCCAACACACCATCCCTCTCAAACCTGATCAAAAGCCCTTTAAACAAAAACTGAGGAGAATCAATCCTATGCTTCTCCCAGCAATGGAACAAGAGGTACATAAAATGTTCAAAGCAGGCATCATAGCACCAATCAGATTCTCTGAATGGATTTCCAACTTAGTCCCTACAAGAAAGAAGACTGGTGAGATCAGGTTGTGTGTGGACTTAAGGAATCTAAACCAAGTATCCTTAAAGGACAACTACCCCTTACCCAAGATGGATCACATTCTTCAAAGGGTGGTGGGGGCCTCAAGGATCTCATTACTGGATGGATTTTTAGGTTTTAACCAGATCTTAGTTCACCCTGATGATCAGGACAAAACAGCATTTACAACCCCATGGGGAACTTTCAAATATGTAAAGATGCCTTTTGGATTGAAGAATGCAGGGGCAACATTTCAAAGAGCAATGGATATTGCCTTTGCCAAGGAAATTCATGACTTTTTAGTCATTTATCTAGATGACCTAACGCCTTTCTCAAAATTAGACCAAGAACACATAAAACATTTGAGACAGATCTTCCTAAAATGCAGAAAATATGGAATCTCCTTGAATCCTAAGAAGTCCCTCTTTGGTTTAGAAGAAGGCAAGCTCTTAGGACACATCATCTCAAAAGATGGCATTAGAATTGACCCAGATAGGATACAAGCTATCCTGCAAATGCCTCACCCAAGGAATGTCAAAGAATTACAAGGATTCTTGGGAAAAATCAATTTCTTGAGAAGGTTTATCCCAAACCTAGTAGAGCTAACCAGATTATTAAATAACATGCTGAAAAAGGATTCAAAAGTGAAGTGGACTGTTGAAGCCAATCAAGCATTTGAAGGTATAAAATTGGCCCTTACCCAGACCCCAGTCTTGACCAATCCTCAGTTTGACAGAGAAGTTATCATTTTCTCTTTTGCTTCCCAACATACTATTGCTGCTGTTTTATTACAAAAGGATGACCAAGGAAATGAGAAGCCAATTGCTTTCTTTAGCAAAGCTCTCAGAGATGCACCTTTGAAGTATCAAATCATGGAAAAACAAGCTTATGCTTTAGTCAAAGCAATCAAAGACTTTAGGATTTATATCCTTTATTCCCATGTCAAAGCATATGTGCCAAGTCCTATTGTCAAAGACATTCTCACCCAAGAAAATTTAGAAGGCAGAAGAGGAAAATGGATTGCCAGCATCTTGGAATTTGACATTGAAATAAAACCTACAAAACTAATAAAAGGGCAAGGCTTGGCCAAATTAATGACAGAAACAAATTTTCAAGCCTTAGACATCAATCAGTTGGACAGTGAAACAGAGCTGGCGACTCCAAAGATCAATGTAGCCTTTGAACAATCCCCCTGGTACTCTGATATCTGTTATGTGTTACAAAACCTGTGTGCTCCCCTAGGACTGTCCAAAACTAAGTGTAGGTTCCTAAAAATGAAAACATCAAGATTTTGTGTGATGGATGGCAATTTACTTTGGAAAAACCATGAAGGGATATTGCTGCACTGTTTAATTGAAAATGAAACTAACAATATCATGCAAGAGTTTCATGCAGGATATTGTGGTGGACACTTGTACTGGAAGTCCACTGTGGATAAAATACTAAGGGCTGGATACTACTGGCCCACCATGTTCTCTGATGTCAAGAAATTTATCACATCTTGTCATAAATGCCAAGTGTTTGAGGGAGAGAGACAACTGCTGCCACTTCCTTTAAGGCCTATTGCAACAAAGAGACCTTTTCAACAATGGGGATTGGACTTCATTGGGGAAATTCATCCCTCATCTTCAGGCCAACATAGATGGATCTTGACAGCCACAGACTACTTCACCAAGTGGATTGAAGCTGTTCCATGCAGACAAGCAAATGATTTCACTATCATTCAGTTCTTAGAGAACAACATACTGGCTAGATTTGGCTGCCCTGATAAAATCATTACAGACAATGCTGCTGCTTTCAGATCCAAGAAGATGGTGAACTTCTGCCACAAATTTCATATCACTTTGGGCCATTCTACTGCATACTATCCCCAAGGAAATGGCCTTGCTGAATCATCAAACAAAAGCCTTGTAAATATTATAAAGAAGGTACTTGAAGAGAACAAAAAGAATTGGCATAAGAAACTAGTCAATGCCTTATGGGCAGATAGACTAACAACAAAAAGATCGATTGGGACCAGCCCATATGAGTTGGTTTATGGACTAGAAGCCAAATTTCCCTCTTCACTAGGAGTGCCTGTTATGAAGCTTCTTCAAGAAAGCCAAGCTGAACCAAATGATATGCAAAGAAGGATAAATCAAATCATATGTCTGCATCAAACCAGAGACCAAGTTTTCAGCAGAGTTCAGGTATTACAAGAAAAACTAAAGAAAGCCTTTGACAGAAGAACCAAAGCAGAAGATTTTAATGTTGGTGATAAAGTCCTCAAGTGGGATGCAAGAAGAGAAGAGAAAGGAAAACATGGAAAATTTGATTCCTTATGGAGAGGACCATTTGCTGTCCAAGCAGTACAAGGAAACAACACTTATTTCCTTAAGAGTCTCAATGAAACTGATTTGGATGAAGGTCCTGTGAATGGCAGGATGCTGAAGCACTATTTTGAATATCACCCATGAGTGCAACCTGATTCTCCCATGTAAATATGCAGATGTGTATATTATTTTCTGTTCAAAATTGTAAAAAATGCAGCTTTCTTACTTTATCGACTGTTAGCAAAAGGTAAATAGAATCAGAGGTCTACCAAGAAGAGAAGCACACAATTTGGCACTTCAAAGCAGCAAACTTCAAGAATGATATGGGCAGCCAAAGAGCAAGGCAATCTGACCTGCTGTTCTTGGTCTTTAAAATGAAAAACCATCCCCATGTGGAGCCACTATTAGATACCTATACCAATAGGTTTCATATTTCATGATTGGCTATGGAAGGTCCGAATATGCTCTGCTTTGATGATTCAAAGATCACATATTTCCTAGAGAGTCTGATCTGTTCTTATAACTTGGTATGGACTTAAAAATTTTGATGGATGGCCCAACAGTCTAATCTGGGTCATTCCATGGTTTAAATTTGCAGTTGTAGAATAGAGAAAGGAGTCTGTCCAAACTGTTTAATCTTGGCAGACAAGTAGTTCAGGTAGAGAAGAAAAGGCTCCCAACAGCTTAATCTGGAACCTTGGAAGAGATAAGGGTAGAAGTAGATAGAAAAAACAAAGAAAAAGCCAAAGAAAAGAAAAGGCAAGTAAGGGTTTGCAAGTCCAAGTGCACCCTCCAAGAAGAAATAAAAAAAAATGCTAGATAAGTAGCTGGGTAAGTAGTTGGGGTTGCAGAAAGGTTATCTTTACCATTGCAGATATGTTAACTGTGTTTACCAGAGTAAAGTCAATCAATTGACAAGGTGTTCATCTTCATCAAGTTACAGCAAGGAGCATGACTAACCTCCCTCCTTCCCCTTTCCATTTCATTACTGACATCCCCTCATCAGCTGAGATTCATGGAAGAAAATTATGGTTTCATGGTGGTTCTTGTTCATTCAAAAGCCACATTGCTTGTCTAAAAATCTTTTCATTTTGATCTACTCTATAAACTAAGTAAGTTTCAAATAAGCTTAGTGGTTTCCCCCCATTTACCCCATCATCCATATTAACTTTAACACTACTATGTAAATCCCCTACATTACCTTTTCCCTTACTAATATTAACACCATGGTGTATAAACCCCAAATTTTGTATAAATATCCCTCCCCTTGGTATTATAGCCAATAAGTTCTGTGTTAGGGATCAAATGGCATCTGGTCACTTTGATTAACCTAACCCTAAACCCCTCCCCTCTTCTGAAGTCATTTGGCCCCTTGGAAAGCTTCATTTGCCAAAAGAAGCCTCATAAATAACCTTGTTTTACCTATACCCCCTTCATTTGCAAAGATAACCCCTAAATACCCACTTTGTTCTTATCCAAAGTATCGAGCCTGCATTATTGCGCATTGAAAACCTTATAAAACCCCTTTACCCATGAAAACCCTTTGAAACTACCAAAAATCCCGAAAAAACCCACTTTCTGTTGCCTGACCAAAGTTTGCGCATATATTCGATTTTCAAATATATTGAAAAAACATTAAAAATATGTATTTATGCCTCCGCCCGCTGCCTTATCCACCTATCACATCATCGCCCCGACAGCCGCCCGATCTGATCCAGAGCATCCAACGGCTCTAATCACATCGAAGCGGCTCCGACGTCCGCCGTTTACCCGCCGTATATACCGGTCACGTCACTTCCCCGATGGCCGTTGGATCGAGCCCTCCAGATCCAACGGTCAGCATCGATATCGGAGCGGGTCTCACGTCCGACGGATATTGTCCGATATCCGTAAAATGGTTACGTCACTTGGCTGCCACGCGTCCTCGCCACAGCTCGTCGGAGGTACGTCTGACAAATTCCCCCCCGTACCATAAGCGGTGCGATATGAAACCGCTGGCTGTTTCCGGTTTCGGCTTTTTCCGCCTATGCTACGTCACCTCCGCATCATCCCATGTCACTGCCACCATGCCGACACGTCAACCCTTGTGCCCGACCACCTGCCGACCTGGCATGCCACTTCACCATCCCCGTGGACCAATCAGAGCCCGCCACCTCACCTATGACGTCAGCCGGCCCAGACCCCACCAATGACGTCATACTGATGTCATCGCAGAAAAGGCGCCAAATTGTCAAAAAGTCTATATTATGGCCGAAAAACATGTTTTTACGTTCTTTTCGCTCATTTTTATTCTCTCTGCTGCATGCTGTTCACGTCCGACTTACTGCCAACCTGCTAAATCAACCAGGAGACCTCCAGAGCACCAATCCTGCCTACTCACACAACCTCTGCTCGCTATTTTACCAGGTATTTTTCATCATTTATCCTCCGTACGTCTGGAATTCTCTGTAAATCACTCAAAAAGCTTAAAAGACGATAAAACTGATAAATTCACCGGTGAATTCCTCTACAGAGGCTCTAATTTTCAACTACCACCTCGAAAACTACTAGCTGAGCCTTGTTTTACCTACATTTTATTGAAAAACTAAGTTCTGTCTGCGCAATCGCGGCAGACTCATTCAAACCAAATTTAACCACTGAGAGAGACAAGGAAAGGCCAAACATTGTTCCTAGGTGCACTATAAATAGTATTTCAACTGCTATTTCCCAGAACCACTCTCTGTTCCTGATAATCTCACCTCCCTGGTACAGAGGCATTCCTCTGTACCGTCCTGCTCAATCAAAATCACTTTGCACTTGATTCAAAATCCTCCCGTGCAATGGAGACACCTGTAGTACTAAATGTTCAACCTTTGAATGCCCCTCAAAAGGACTTGAAATGGCAAACCTTGGCAGATATGGATTACCAAATTACAGAAGAGAAGCTTATGAGCAGCAAATTCCACATTCAGCTGTTGAATGAGTTGAAAGCCAAGCATGAAAATGGGACAGATATATTGGGCTTATGGGACTCTTTCCTCCCTATTTTTAAGCTCCCTCGGGTCAACCAGTTCCCTGAACTAATCCACCTCTGTGCTGAACAATATGATGTTTCTTAGAGAGCTGTTGTTGACCAATCTGGTTCAGTACTTTTCTATGTTACCCCTCAAGCTATCAGAGACATGCTTTGCTTCAACCCTCAGAAGAAGTTGGTTCCTTTATCACTGGTAAACCTGATAAAACAAGGGGATAAACTCACAGATGCTCAAATTGTCAAATTTAATCAATTATACATCAAAACTAACATTGTGATGGGCCCTCCAATTCTTCATGTATACCTCAATGAGCTGGGCAGAGACCTTGCAGATATGATTTCTCCCATCTTGGGATATAGTTCAATTGAGCATATTGATACAACTGTGCTGGTAATGATGCTTATGTTTGCTCCTGGCAAGTCACCAATCTGCTATGACTACGCCACCTACATGTCAGACAAGATTCATGAGCAATTGATGAATTTAAGGAGAGATAGGATGTTCAGATACACCTCCTACATTTACCATTTGATCTTGTACCATCAACATGAGAAGTTTCACTTTTCAATCAAAAGAATGGATTCCCAAGGCAATCCCAGATCGGTGGTCTATTGGTCATCTGTCTTCCACATTAGACCTGAGTCTCCATACACTTACTGTGAATTCATGGATCTGTTCATCCATCCAACTATGGCAATGCTGATGAGCTCACCTCCTCCGAGACTCACTGATGACATGCAGAGAATTCTTCAGCTGTCCAAAGCTTATAGCATTGGGGATTGGTACTTCTACCAAAACCACACTGTCATCAGGATATATGGGTGTGATCTACCTCCTTTCAAATTACCCAAGTATGTGCCTATGAGGCTATTTGCCCTAGAGTACTTTAGGCAATTTGGCAGAGTTGATGTGCTTCATTTTTCAGGAAAAGGCAAAAAGGCACAGTTGAAGGTCAAAAGCCAACTTGGCCATTTTATCTATAATGAGAGGGAGCAAGGATGGAGGGAAGCAGAGAGAATGCTTGAGGCCCTTGGCCTGCAAACCAGTTTCATATGGGTACCCTATGACCCTAATCATTTCATATCCATGAGGAGGCTCAAATATAAGTTATCTGCCTATGATCACCATAGCATCCCTCACATTGAAAAATATGCAAACCAAGACAAATGGAGGAGAGGGACCTTAGAAGAGCCCTTGTCACAAGAAGAGCTGAACAAGAGGGCACTAAGGAATCTAAAGAAGTTGGCTGACCTTGAGCTTTGTTCACAGGTATTCACACTTCCAAGCACACAAACGGGAGCAGCTGAATCCTCCTCAACTGCCAAGCAGCAAACTACCAAGGCCACTGAGAATATATCCAGCAGAGGCAAAGAAAAGGAAATGGAGACAGAGCAGACAGATAAAGAAGAGCAACAACAGCAACAAGATCTGCAGCAAGAAGAAGGGCAACATGACAGACAGCAGCCCTTACAGCAGGAGAGAGTAATTGATACTCCAACTTCCATTGAGCAACAGGCTCAGAACATAGTGCCTCCTAGGCCAGAAGTCACCACCGATGCCTCGGTCCTCCAAACTACTCAAAAGGAGGACTTAAGCAGAAAAAGGGATAGAGAAACTCCCCTCACTTCATCTATTGACCAGGGAGAAAAGAGACAAAGATTAAATGATTTTTCAGAGGAGGATATAGCAATAAGACAGGCATTGGGCATGGGCCCACCCAGCAGAGAAGCTTCAGCAAGTTCCTTCCAGCAGGAACAGGACAGGACTATGGGAGGGGAGGTCAGCTCCTCCAGCCAGCAAAAAGAAGGACAAGTAAGCATCAAACAGCAATTCATAGACATCAAAAGGAGGAATGAGCCTATCAAAATACAGCTGTACAATCATCTGCTGAACATGGCTCCTACTAATCAGCAGAGACTTATGTCTGCCTTTGATGTAGGTGAAGGCAAGATGATTATGAGCCATTTTTTGCCCACAGCACTGCAGCCCCAATCTGCCTCAGATTACCTCAGGACCAACCTGGAGGTCATGGCCAAAGACATACACCCAATGGACAAAATTGAACTGCACAAACAAACTGGTGAGATGGTGTATGCCTCCTTAGCAGATGAAACATTGGAAAATTATAAGCTAAAGAGCAGCCTCAATGCCACAGCCTCTCAACTGGAATTGGAGAAGTTATCATCCCAGGCAAAGGACAACAGAATAAGGTCCCTGGAAGACATAATCATTGAAATTGGGCATGATCCCAAAGATATTTCAGGGATACAGGAAATCTTGAAGTTAAGGGATGCTGACATGGCTGCCATGAGAAAGAAAATCAAGATCCCAGCTACCATTCACCCTCAGACAGATGAGGTAGCCCAACAAAGGCATGAGAAGGACACCACAGATTTGTTGATCTCCATTTATAAACAGCTGGTTCAAGCGCACGAGAAGTTGGGAGAATCAGAGGCTGCAAAGGCAGCATTACAGGCATCTCTGAAACAAAGAGAAGAAGGGCAGACTTCTCAGCCTCCTCCTCAGATCATCAATCTTGAGGAAACTGCTCCTATCACTGCCCCTCCTCCTCAACAGACCGAACAAACAGCAACATCTACTTCAACAGCGCCAACAACTACAGAGCAGGCCCAAAGCCTAGATATGCAAATGCTGAAGAACGAAATCCAAGTCCTGGAAGCTCAAATGTTGGAGCTCAATTCAGCCAAAGAATCTTTGGCTAAAATCAATGATAGGTATGATAAATCCAAACAAACTGTGGCAGAGAAGGACAGGGAGGTGAAAGCCCTCAAAAACAAAATAAAAGAGCTAGAGAATGAGCTCAAGTTAGATAAAGTGGTGGCCGAACTGAAAATAGTGCTATGGGCTAACATTGGTCAATCTATCAATGAGCAGTGGCCATATATTGAAACTATCCATGAGCAACTAGAGCTCATCCCAACGGCACAGAGGGAGATTCACAGATCAAGAGCTCAATTGAGCAATATGCCTGAAGTGGCCACTAGAATGATCAATGTACTTAACCACAGAACAAGTTCTCAATTAGCTGCCATGGGAATTACAAACAGAACTGACACTATCCAAATGGTCAAAAGGGTTCTCACACTGAGAAACTTTGTGCAGACCTTGGAGAGAAGAACCCAGGATATGCAGACTGAGGTGAACAAGTTTTTAGAAAAGTTTCAAGTGTTAGAAAGCAGAGGACTCCCTGGCTTACTGGACAGCGCAGGGAGATTGTTCACACATGACCAGTATGCTAAAAGGGTCAATACATTTGCCACTAGCCAGATCAGTGATAAGCCCAGCACCTCAGAGGAAACAGGGCCAGCCACAGGACAATCTCTTTACAACAGAGTCGAGAATCTGTTTTTTATAATGAATGAGATCAATCACCTGTTTGGGGTGGCTCCCAATTTCTTCAAGTACACAGAGGCAGAGGAGACAATGGATGCTATTCTCAGGCATCAACTCCCTACGCAAGAATGGTGGACAAACGCAATACAGAAGATTTTGTAAACAAGGAGTCACTTAACAATTTTGTTTCTTAAAAATATCAGTTGTCATGTAAAGCAAAGTTTAACAAAATCAGCATGCACGGCGGATTAAAGCTGAGCCAACTCAGCAGATGGATCGGCCAACAAAGCAGAAATAGAAGACTACAGGTGGCAAGGCCGAGAAAATACAGCGCGGCAAGAAATAAAAACGCATTATTTAGCGTTAAAGCAAAACGGCTCAACCGACTCAATGACCTCCAAAGGTCAAATTATCCTCTGACAGACATAAAGAGCATTTATGCTGCATTCAAAGTTGCAATAACTTCTTTTCCTACTTTCTGTACGCATTTATGAAGATATTTTCTCTCTCAGATGACTCAATGCCTGAGATATTTTGTATAGATATCCCTATAAAGTCCCCTTCGCATGAGCTTGCAAGGGTTGTTGTTGATTTCTCCTAAAGAAATTCTTATGCTGTAATCCTTTCAGAAGTTTAATAAAGAAAGTGATGGAATTTCTCAGATTTCTGAAGTGTTGAATGCGTTATGGTGTCTGTTGATAACTGCTGGATTCCTGTGTATTTCACCATACAATAAGTCTCTGTAACTCTCTCTGTCAATTAGTTGTTTTGTTAAAATCCATACATGTTATCTGATTTTCAATACTAAGCAACAAAGAAAAAGAATAACTTTCAGGATTTATTCACTGAGTACCCTGAGTTCGATCTGTGTTGTTTATGAATGTTTTCTTCAGCTGTAATCTAGATAAGTGTAATTCTTAATTGCTGCACTTTCAGAATACACCTTTCACAGTGGCCTTTGTCACAGGAATTCAAGTTTTGCTCCTGTGCAGTGTGTTCACCTTCACCTCACCAACTTAATAGAAAATTCTTAATTGCTTTCTGTTGGTTGACATACATCACCATTTAAGCTAATTTTGTTTGTCTGAAATACACAATAGGCCCTGCAGTTTGAACACCACCAATCCTGCATATCAAATCATTTCACAATTCAGGACTCCATCGCCCAATGGTATTTCACTCCTCAAACACTACACTGTAAGACCTAAAAGAAGTCCTTCAACCAAAACATAAACCAAAACCTGAGCATAATACCTAGCCTAAAACAACATCATAACAGAGACAAATCATAAAGAGAGAGCCCTCTCTGATTACAGTTTTGCTAGAAACTGTGATCCAAAGATTGGTTAGTGGTTACCCCGGCCGTATTCCCTTGGGAGTCATAGGGAACAACCTGGGGTTAACAGAAAGATCACATCGAACATCAACAACAAGTTCTCCAACTTTTAAAGGATAACGCCGCTTTGGTGCAAAATCGAATGAAACAATAGGCAGATCAACATCATAGTGAAAGAAGTTTTGATGTAGGAAATAAGATGTTTTTATGGCTACATCTCAAGCAAGCTATTTATGAGAAGGAAATGTTGGCAATACTACATGAACTTAAGAAATGGAAACCTTACCTAATGGGAAGACACTTCAACGTAAAAATGGATCATGATATTCTTAAATACTTTTTAGAAAAAAAATTATCTTTAGAAGTGTTAGTGCTCAAATCTGCCTCAGGCTGAGGAAGGCAAAATTCAAGGCCACATCAAACCAAGCTCAACCTCGTAGCTAGCCCTACGAGGACAGGAGAGGGCTCTCTCCGGGTCTATCTCGGAAAAAGGTCTTCAAAGGGGCTAAGATGACTCAAATTTAATACTGATTTTAGGCTTGTAAAGAGATAGGAAGGTTTGTTTTAGATTTTTGAGTTTTTTGTTGGAGAAATGGGAAAACCAATTTTGGGTGTGGGGATTGAGGTCAGATTTTTGCAGAGATCGAGTTGGGGCAGGGTAGGAAATAGTCTTGATGCCTTTTGATCATGTGTATGGATGGATCAGAATGACAAGGAGTTGAAGAAGGCAAAAGAGAATATGGATCCTCTTCAAACTGACGAAAACATGGAAAATTAAACAAACTTAAAGGCAGAGCATAACAATCTATGGATTCTACCTTAACACTTCATTTGTTCAATTGCAGAAGATGAAAGAAGGAAAATGATACACATTAACAACTTACAATTACAGAAAGAAGCACATCATCAACACACAAAGCCATAAGGATCCCAACAGGTGCTGCAAAATCTCTGATCTTCCCTTACCCAAAATATGAAAAATATGTACAATAGTGTCCAAAATCTTCCCAAGAGTCCAACCCGTGTTACTGAATGAAAATTTACATATATAGACCAAGCTAACCTCATTCCCTAACCTCTAGGAGTCGAGCTCCTCCTTCTAGGATCCGTTTTAACAAATTCTAAACATGGAGCAAGAATCTAGGTGACCAAAACAACCTGCCTCTAAAAAGAAGGAAACTGATTCATTACATTAATTTCTTGCTAATTTGTGAATGTATCATCTAGAAGAAGGTAGATAAGTGCCATGTTACCTTACATACATCAAATTACATCATTTTGAGTCAAAAATCACATCAAGGAGTGAAATTGGTGAAAATTGGCCGAAATTCTGAGATGGAAGGTGTAAAAATTGGCCAAAATCCTCTATGCGCAGCACCCTGATCTCTATGCGCAGCGCACTTTTCAGGCTGATTTTGAGGCACTTTCTGGCATCCAAATTGAGCTCACAATATCTTGTTGGAAAGCCCTGGATGTCTACTTTCCAACCCAAGTCGAATTTCCCAATTTGCAGCTCATTTTCTCCCTTAAAACTGCATTGTCCCAGAGGTACTTCCTGCTGTTGTAAAAGGTGGAAGCAAGGTGGTTTTCATGGTGTTTTTGTGCCTTTTGACCGTCCAGAACTTGATGAAATGCTTTGGAAATAACTGAGCATGTATAATTCACCATGACAAACCCAAAAATATAAGGTTTTCCTCCAGAAAGTGTCCCAATCAAAAGCGAGCGCGCATGCGCGCTGCCCGTTGAGCCGAAAAAACTGTTTTTAGGACCAAAAATTTCAAAATGACAAAAATCTTCTCCGAATTCACTCAATTTCGGAGTGAAGACCCTCCATTATGCATTATGCTCAGCCAGTGAAGCCTTGGCCAAAACTTGTAGGTTTTAACCCTGTAAAAAAATTACCTGCATACGAATTCTTAAACAAAGAAAATAAACAATGCGAGAACATAACCCATAAAACACATATGCACAGAGATTTTTTCCTAGATCCCAAAACCAGGACTACCAGCTTGATTTTTCATTATGTTCCTTTCAATGTTACAATACATATTTATACATGCCGAAGCATCCAATACCATAGACCAAAAACCATCACGTCCAATACCATGGACAGAAAACCATTGCGTCCAAAAAACATGTGCGAAAATCATGCACAAAACCATAGGTGGGTCCGCCCAACCTAACATATGGTCCAAAACCAAAATTTTCTGGGGTGCTGCCCCGGACCCCATAAAGTGGGGTTACGGGTGCCCTTCAAACCCCCTATTAGCTACGTGGAAAGAATATAACACAACCCAACAATCTCCCACTTGTTGTTTTCTTTCCACAGGGGGCCACAGGAGAGCTTAGTCATTTTTTCAGCCCTGAGATTCCCATTGCTTCTCTACAACAAGAGAACTTCTCAGAGCTCACAGATTTTGTCAATGCATCTGCAGTATTCTTCAAAGTGCCCACCTTTACCAGCAACACCTTTCTGTCTTCTATCATATCCCTCACAAAGTGATATTGAACATCAATGTGCTTTGTCTTTGAATGATAAGCAGGGTTCTTTGCCAAGAAAATTGCACTTTGGCTGTCATAGTCTATTCTTATAGCTCCCTATACTAACCCCATACTTGAACACAATCTCTGCAACCAAACTGCTTCCTAGCTTGCATGAGTGGCTGCCATGTGTTCTGCCTCTGTAGTTGATAGTGCCACTACAGATTGTTTCTTACTCATCCAACTGACTGCACCTCCAAATAGGTTAATCACATACCCACTTGTAGATCTTCTCTGATCTAGATCTCCAGCCCAGTCTGTATCAACAAAGCCATGAATATCCAACACTCTGTCCAATCCTGGTCTTCCTTGGTAGCACAAACCATAATCACTAGTGCCACGCAAATACCTGAAAACCCGCTTCACTGCTGTCCATTGCTCCTTCCCAGGTTTTGACATAAACCTGCTCAATACTCCCACTGCATGTGCAATGCATGGTCTAGTACAGACCATTGCATACATCAGACTACCCACTGCACTTGCATATGGAACACGGGACATGTCCTCTTCCTCTTCTTGTGTCTTGGGACACTGTTCAGCAGATAACCTCACACCTACAGGAATAGGAACCTTCACCGGTTTACTATCCTGCATATTAAACCTCTGGAGTATTGTCTCGACATACTTCCTCTGGTTTAACCAGGGCTTCTTCTTTGACCGATCTCTTTTAATTTCCATGCCCAAAATATAGTTTGTAGCACCAAGATCTTTCATGTCGAATTTGGAGGACAATTGGGTCTTCAAATCCTGGATAATTTCTTTGTCATTTCCAACCAGCAACATATCATCCACATACAAGACCAGATAAATAATACGGTCACCAATTAATTTAAAATACACACAATGATCTGCTTTGCTTCTGGTGAAGCCAAGTCCCCGTATAAATGTATCAAATTTCTGATACCACATCCTTGGTGACTGTTTTAACCCATACAGAGACTTCTTTAACTTGCATACTAGTTCTTTCTTACCCTTCACTGCAAAGCCTTCAGGTTGCTTCATGTATATTTCCTCTTCCAAATCCCCATGAAGAAATTTTGTCTTCACATCCATTTGTTCTACCTCAAAATCAAAAGCAGCAGCAACAGATAAAAGTAATTTAATAGAATTTACCTTGGCAACAGGAGAAAAAATATCACCAAAACCAATTCCCGGCACCTGGGAATAACCTTTTGCTACCAACCGAGCTTTGTATTTCTCCACCTTTCCTTCTGCATTTGTCTTCTTCTTGAACACCCATTTGCTGCCAATGGGTTTCCTTCCAGCCAGCAGCTCCACTAGATCCCAAGCCTCATTTTTGTGCAAAGATGCCATTTCATTGACCATGGCCTCTTTCTAGATTTTTCCATCCTCTGAATCCACTGCTTCCTTCACAGTTCTGGGATCATTATCAGTAACAGACAAAGAAAAATTTGAACTGAAAGCAGATGGACTATACCTTTCTGGCTGCCTTCTTTCTCGAACTGATCTTCTCACAGCCAGAGTTTGTGGCTCTTCATATTCTGATTCCTCCTCTGCTGCAGAGTTTGATTCTTCCTCCTTTGGCTCAAACTCTATCTTCTCAGGTTCCTTTGGTTGGACTTCATGTTGAATAACATCTTTTACCTCTCTGAACAACACATCTCAGTTGTACACAACCTTCCGTGTGACTGGGTTCCAAAGCTTATAACCCTTTAAACCATCCTTATACCCAATAAAGATGCACTTTTCAGATTTACTATCCAACTTGGTTTGTTTCTCCTTTGGAACATGTACATATGCATCACATCCAAATACCCTTAGATGTGAAAGAGAGGGTTTCTTACCAGTCCATACTTCTTGTGGAGTCTTATCCTCCAACGCTGATGAAGGTGATATGTTGATCAGGTAACATGCAGTATCCACCGCCTCTGCCCAGAATTCTTGTCCTAACCTGGCACCACTGAGTATGCTTCTTGCCCTTTCCATCAATGTCTTGTTCATTCTTTCTGCGACTCCATTTTGCTAAGGTGTATATGGAGTAGTCTTCTGCCGTGCTATACCACACTTCTTACAAAATTCTTCAAATTCCTTGCTGCAAAATTCTCCACCATTATCTGTCCTCAGCACCTTTATCTTCTTCTCTGTCTGATTTTCCACCAGAGCCTTAAATTCTTTAAACCTGTCAAAGACTTCAGATTTCTTCTTAAGAAAATATATCCATGTATTCCTTGAGAAGTCATCTATGAATGATACATACTACACAGACTTACCCAGTGATGGAACCTTCACAGGTCCAAACACATCACTGTGCACAAGCTCTAATATCTGTTTCGTCCTCTTACCACCAGAGGGGAAACTCACCCGATTCTGCTTCCCATATACACAATTTTCACAGAAATCAAAATCCAGAGAGCTATTATTCATACCTTCTACCATACCTTTACCATGAAGTATTCGAAGGCCCTTCTCTCCAATATGTCCAAGCCTTTGATGCCACAACATGGTCTTCTCTCCAGAGACCACTAGATTCTCTACTCCATTTTCAGGAACCATAGAACTATTGCACCCATCAACAACAGTGCTACCTTGCAGCTTGTACAGAGTTCCAATCCGAACTCCCCGCATTAATATCAGTGCTCCTTGAACCATCTTTCAGGTATCTTTCTCGAACACCGTCTTTACACCTGCATCATCCAACTTGCTTACAGAAATCAGATTTCTGGCCAATGCAGGAATATGTAGAACACCCGGAAGTGTTCTAACCCTTCCACCTTACAACTTCAACTTTACTTTTCCCCGACCAATGATTCTAGCCTTCCTATCATCTCCTAAGAAGACATCACCACCATCGCATTTCTCATACTCACAGAACCACTCTCTATGGGAAGTGAAGTGAAAGGATGCACCTGAGTCAATCAACCATGCCTCATGATCTACATGTGTACTTGAAGAAGCCAAGTACACATCCCCACCTTCATCTGAGGTGGTTTTCGCCTCTGCAGAAGGAGCATCATCAGATCCCTTTCCTTTATCAGGAGCTTTACATTTACAATCCCTTCTGAAGTTCCCTTCCTTTCCGCATTTCCAGCACACCACCTTTGTAGGTTTTCCTGGAGATTTAGATCTCCCACTCGATGACTTATTTTTGTTTCTGTTCTGGGACCGTCCTCGTACAGACAAGGCATCACCATTCTGGTTGTCCATATTTTTCCGTCTCATCTCCTCCGTCAGCAAGGCTGAGACTATTTCATCAAACTGCAAAGCAGTTGCATTGCTACCTATTGCAATAACCAGACTATCCCACGAATCTGGTAGAGAAAACAACAGACTGATGCACTTATCTTCATCTGAAATTTTAATATCAAAATATAATAACTGACTTACCACAGTACTAAACGCATTCAGATGCTCTGTCACTGAGTCTCCATCTTTCATCCTCAGGTTATACAGCTTTTTCCGCAGGAACAGTTTATTCACGAGAGACTTAGATTGGTACAAAGTCCCTAACTTTACCCACAAAGCCTTTGCCGTAGCTTCCCCTGATACATTCAGCAATACTGAATCCGAGACACACAATCGTATTGTGCTCTTTGCCTTCCGATCCAACTTCTTCCATTCTTCATCGGTCCTCCATCTTGAGTTTCCACAACTCAAAATTCTGACCATTGAACTTCTCAATCTCTATCTTTCCACTGCTCGCCATCTTCTTTCACCACCAGAATCGATCTCGCAGATCTCCCACTGAACAGGGTCTACCACAGGCCTGAGCGAAACCCCTCAACAACAAAGGCATCCCCTTGAAGCCAAAACAGCTTTGATACCAAATGTAGGTTTTAACCCTGTACAGAAATTACCTGCATACGAATTCTTAAACAAAGAAAATAAACAATGTGAGAGCATAACCCATAAAACACATATGCACAGAGATTTTTTCCTGGATCCCAAAACCGGGACTACCAGCTTGATTTTTCATTATGTTCCTTTCAATGTTACAATACATATTTATACATGCCAAAGCATCCAATACCATGGACCGAAAACCATCGCATCCAAAAAACATGTGTGAAAATCATGCACAAAACCATAGGTGGGTCCGCCCAACCTAACATATGGTCCAAAACAAAAATTTTCTAGGGTGCTGCCCCGGACCCCATAAAGTGGCGTTACGGGTGCCCTTCAAACCCCCTATTAACTACGTTGAAAGAATATAACACAACCCAACAAAACTCGAAGTGGATCTATCCTCTTTTGCCGTTTTAGTGCTTTGCTCAACCTCCTTTGCAAAATCTTCATTTTTGCCTTGCAAACATGCATGCGAGCCCAATAATGATTATTCATGTGACGAAGCAAGTCTTTGTCTCTATTGGCCTTCGCCAACAACCCCTCCAAATGTTGGTTGACCTTCTCAAGCACAAATTGCCGCGCAACAGGTGTCAAATCACCCGGTCTTTTACGGGCCAACCTACGATCTTCACGGATTCGTTGCAGCTCTATAAGTGTGTGCTCGTCCTCTAACTGTTTATTGTGCTACTCTAAGTATTTGATCCGACATTTTGCCTTCAGCAACTTCTCATTCAATCTATCAATCTCGGTCTTTTGTTTCGAGCTAGGAGAGCTCCTATCCACATCACTCAATGCAACATCAATATCATGACCACCTGAATGGCCCTCTTCGTAAATTGGCTCCTTGCCTCTGTCCTGAACCTGTACCTATACTGAAGAAGAAGGCGAGACCCCTTCCACACTATGTGGAGATAATACTCGCCGTGTAGCTGCAAATAAGGCCCTGTGGCCTCGCTGATATGTCACACATGCTAGAGCGTTGACATGCTCAGTCTCAGGAATGTCAAATTGATGTGAAGGCCCTCCCTCATCATGAACAATCTCGGGAGGTGGCTGTGGCACTGTGAAAAAATCGCAAGAAATGAACTCCTCCCAAGTAATACCCCACTGTGCCAACTGATGAACCACTACGATCTTGATCAGCGCATAATGATAAATACTCCTGTGTTGCTGTGCTGGGGTCTTCCTTTGTACTAATACAACCATCCTCTCTATGTTGCGAAACATGAAGTATGGAATGTTCATCAGACGTACCCTTGTAAAATGCATCAACAAACGGACATGGTACGCATAAAGACGGGAGAATCTACCCTCACAACTGAAATACCGAATGATGAGCTTCATCAAGGGTGCAAACTGATCATTCAGGTACTGGAAAAGAAAAACATTGCTCAAGTGCCTCATATACCCAGGTTTAACGTATGGCTCATTGTAAGATTTCTCTAACTGCTGACGTTTATTCCATTGCTCTCCAACATTTGGTATCCCAGTGGCCTCTGCAATAGTCTCTGGTGACAAAATGAAATCAACTCCAGTGAGGCTTACATGGCCATCATGTAAATGTAGAATGAACAAATGAGCTAATTCATGATGAAACTAAATTTGTGAGATTAGCTCACAATAGTGATAGCATGACTGACGACGAAAACAATCCATTGCAAGCGGGCAAGCCTACAATTGAACCAAAGAAATAGGCTCTTCCCTGAGAGGCTTACCACCTTTTCCACCTCTGCGAGACCTTCGTGGCACATTACCCTCTGCTGTAGAATCACTGTCATACTGCTGCTCATACTCTGACTCCTTGTCTGACATGGCTTTGGTGTCAAGATGTCTATGATATATAGAGTGATATAGGTGTGAAGAGTCAATTTTCAATGTATACTCAAAACTTTAGTAATTTTTCCATAGCATCGAACCAACCATGCCATAATTAACAATGCTTTGTTTTCAATAAATTGACAAAAACAGTCCCCTTTTGACAAATGAGCAAAAGACAAAGTGTGCTCTTTGGAATGTTAGACTAGGGTGCACAAATGAGTAAGGAGTTGGTTTGCCATCAATGGAGGATGAGGGACATCTTACTAAACCACCCACATATTTTTAAAGCAATTTAAGGGATGCCTTTGTTATGAACCTAGGGTTTCATTTTCCCAAAACCCAATACATTAAATCCCATCTTTGAAACATAGATCCAACACCCTAACATTACTAGGTAGCAATAACATACCTATTTGCAAGCTAGGAGTGAGTTTGGTTGAGTTCTGGATGCATAGACAAATGTTTCCTGTGGCTGAGATTGAACGCGCAACGTGCAACCCCAGTGCGCAACGCACACTCCTATGCGCAGCGCCTGTGTAATTTTGTACTGGCTCAAACTGCCCAATGTGCAGCGCACCACCCAACGCGCAGCGCGCACTTCCTATGCGCAGCGCACCACTCGTAACACTGTCCAAGGGTTTGTAAACACGGTTTTGGCCTTCAAGCACTTAGACACAATGTTTCTCTGGGAATTTGTATGCAAATGAACTTGTTTTCGCTTTTTATAAGTAAACAAAATATCTCATTTGATTTAAATTGATTTCAAAACCCACTTTGTAAGGTTTGGCACTTTTCACTTTTGGTCTTTCCATACAACACTGCTTTTTGATTTTCTCATGCTTTTCTGAGGTTCAGACTGATCATTTTTGTTGATTTTTGTAGGGATCTGGCATTTGGCTTTGGAAAAGATCAGAGGCTTGCATCTGGATCTTCTTGTGATGAAACAAATACAATTACTACAAAAAATGAAGTTTGACAATTTTTAGTTCCAAAACAGAGTTTTGGACTAAAAATGTCTTTAAATGCTTTTTGAGTAAGAATATAAAATGAAAATATTTGAAACCAACCTCATGACCTGCAGGCTTCTATTACATATATGCAAAGGACTGAAAACCCTAGACTCTAGGTCTAAAGACTCTTCTTTATCGAAACCAATTATTTATAATGATGAACTTTGGTAATTTTTTAGGAATTTGGACTAACCCTGTAGGTACAAGCATGAGGAAACACAAGACAACCAGACCCCCTCGTAAGTCAATGGCATGCCCCTATCGAAATGCAACGAAGTGGAACAAGCGAGACACCTAAAATGATATGCAAAAGCGAAAAGATCTCTGACAGAGGGCTGTAAGGACCGACTCTAACATTGGCTCCAATGGGGATGGTGGCTCCTTGGAGACGCCAAGAACGGCAGATCTCTGGGGAGAGGACCAGTGTTTTCATCCATTGGGCGATGGAGTCATTATTTCAGCATCTAACACAAAACTTTGACACATTTATTGACTGTAGATTTGACTGAAAACTGAATACAACTCTGACCTAAACTGACTCGATTTTGAAAACTGAAAGGACTGATAAAAATGACTCGACAAATCTTAAACCAACCAACCTTCATCTCCAGAATTATAGCCTTCACTGCGGGCCCCAGACTGAAGATGAGAAGTTAGTATACATATGCAATAAAACAGAAGTAAAACGATATGTACAATGATGATGAAATGAGCAGAAAATACTCAGAAGTAGTATCTCTTTAATAGCCGACCATTAATCGGCCCTCGAGGACATTCATCTCCATTCATTTCTTTGAGAAGGAAAGCATTTTGGCCATGATATGCTGCAATCTTATAAGGACCGTTCCATAAGTTTTCAAATTTTCCATGTTTTCCTTTGTCTTCATTCCGGGCATCCCATCTCAGAACTACCTCATCTAGCTAAAAAGTGTTTGTTTTTGCCTTCCTATCATAAATATTTTTGATGCGCTCCTGCAATTTGAAAGTATTTTGCAATACCTCCTCCTGTGTCTGCTGCAAATGAATCATCTGATTAATCCTCTTTTTCATGGGATCTTCTTCACTACCAGCTTCCTTAAGCAATTTGACTACTGGGACAGCAAGCGAAGTAGGAAAAACCGTGTCTGTGCCGTATACCAACTCGAAAGGAGACATGCCAATAGACTTTTTCTGACTCACCCTATCAGCCTACAAAGCATTCACCAATTTCTTGTGCCAGTTCTTTTTATTGATTTCCAGCAACTTTTTAATGATATTTACCAAGGACTTATTTGAAGATTCTGCCAACCCATTTCCTTGCGGATGGTAGGCGGTTGAATGCCCCAAACTGATATTGTACTTATAGCAAAATTCAACCATTCTCTTCGACTTGAATGCCATTGCATTATCTGTGATTAGCTTACTAGGACACCCAAAATGTGACAGTATATTATTTTCAAGAAAAGAAATAATTACTGCATCCGTGGCCTGTCGGGTGGGAATTGCTTCAATCCATTTTGTGAAGTAGTCTGTAGCTGTCAATATCCATCTATGTTGTCCTGACGATGCCGGATGAATTTCCCCGATGAAATCCAAGCCCCACTGTTGAAATGGTGCACTAACTTCAATTGGTTTAAGAGGCAATGGCTGTAGTTTCTGCTTCCCTTGAAAAATTTGGCATTCGTGACAATTCTTAACAGCTTTATACACATCTGAAAATAACGAAGGCCAATAAAAACCTGCTCTTAGAATCTTATTCGCTGTAGTTTTCCAAAATAGATGGCCCCCGCAGTCACCTCTATGAAAATCCTCCACAACTCATTTGGCTTCCTCCTCTACCAAACAATTCAGCAATACTCCACCAGGGTCTTTCCAATACAATGCAGAATTTATTATCCAGAATTTGGCAGCTTTCAATTTCAACGTTCTACTCTTATTTCTAGGCACTCCGGGAGGTGAAGACAAATTCTGAAGTACATATACAATATCAGCATACCAAGGAGAAGAAAGAAACATATTAGATACCTGAACTGGCATACTCTCTTCATCTTCATCGGTCATGGCAGCAATCAAATTTATGTCTAGAACTTGCAGATTTGTTTCAGCCATTAGTTTTGCAAGTCCTTGTCTTTTGATCAACTTGGTTGGTGTAATCTCTACGTCATATTCTAACAATGCAGCAATCCACTTACCTCGTCTTCCCTCTGGGTCTGTCTATACCAAAACGTCTTTAATTGCTGCACTAGGAATGTATGCTATTATGTGAGAATGCAGTATATATACATGGAAGTCTTTCAAAGCTTTTACAAGTGCAAGTGCTTGTTTCTCAATGATATTGTATTTCAATGCTCCGTCTCTTATAATCCGACAGAAAAAGGCAATGGTTCTTTCAACTCCTTCTCTCTTTTGCATTAATACGGCTGCCAAAGTGTGCTCAGAAGCAAATGAAAACAAAATGAAGTCCTGTGTGTAATCCGGGCTGATCAAAGTAGGGGCTGAAGAAAGAGCTAATTTTACCAAATTGAATGATCTCATCACCTCCTCGGTCCACTTTATCTGACTGTCCTTTTTCAGCATATTCATGATTTCTCTAAGATGCTCGGCAAGATTTGGAATGAAACGACGCAAAAAATTAAGTTTTCCATTAAATGACTATATTTCTTTCTTGTTCCGGGGCTGTTCAATCTATTGGATGGCCTCAACACGTGCAGGGTCCACACGAATGTCGTCTTTTGATATGATTTGGCCAAGGAGCTTGCCTTCATCCATGGCAAAAAGGCTCTTTTTTGGATTCAATGAAATACCATATTTGCTGCACTTTTGGAAAACAATTTTCAAATGATATAAATGTTCCTCATCAGAATTTGAAAACACGGTTAAATCATCAAGATAAACAACCAAAAATACATCCTTCTCGTTGGCGAAATCCATATCCATCGCACGCTGAAAAGTGGCACCTGCATTTTTCAAACCAAATGGCATCTTTGCATAATGGAACGTTCCCCATGGAGTGGTGAACGCAGTCTTGTCACGATCATCTTCATGCACTAAAGTCTGATTGTATCTTGAATAGCCGTTGAGTAGTGACATCCTTGATGCTCCAACTACTCGCTGCAATATATGGTCCATTTTGGGCAGCGGATAATTGTCTTTTAAGGACACCTTATTCAAATTTCTGAAGTCAATACATAAACGAATCTCACCGGTTTTCTTTCTTACGGGTACCAAATTTGATATCCAATCGGAAAATCTGATAGGCACAATGATTCCTGACTTATACAACCTATTCACTTATTTTTCTATCAATGGCAGCAGCTTAGGATTGATTCTCCTCAACTTTTGATGGAAAGGCTTTTGATTTGGTTTTATAGGGATAGTATGCTGAATGATATTAGTGTCATATGTTTTCAGATCTGAGTAATCCCATGAAAAAACTTTAGAAAATGAAGACAACAATCTGACATACTCTTCCTTTACCTTTGGTGAAAATGACTTTGATAGCTTTACCATCTTGGGATTCTCAGCTGTCCCAATGTTTACCTCCTCAACACCTTTTTCAGTCGGTCTCAATGTCGGTTTGCAGGCCACATCGTCTTGGTCGAACAACTCTTCCAAAGGAATCAATCCCTTAGGAATAATGTTATCCTTGAGTTGGAGCACATCCATTTGATTTACTTGTATATCAACATTACCATCATCATGTTCTGTATCTATGGAAGTATCGTTAAACTTACCCTTATTCTGTAGAAAATCATTAATCTCTTCATCATCCTGAAAGACTTTCCAACATCGCTGATTATCCGGAACTGTGGGGCGGTGTTTCACATGAATCTCGAATTTGTTGCTGGAATTCATTGGAATTTTTAAATTACTCGCTGCCTTAGCCAGTGCATCAGCAACACCATTTTGTATGCGAGGCACACATGTCAATGTATGATCAGAAAAGAGTTTCAAAATATCTAAAACTGCATTTCGATATGCTCTCATGTGAGGATGCTTGGCTTGAAACTCACCTTTCACCTGCTTTATCACCAACTCTGAATCACCGTATACTGCAATTCTTTTTGCCTTCAAATTTCAAAGAATCTTAAGGCTAGCAATGAGAGCCTCATATTCCGCTTCATTATTAGAACAATCAAATGCTAGTTTGTAGGAACATACTCTCACC
The DNA here is from genome assembly GCA_031772625.1 of Pinus tabuliformis. NCBI lineage: Eukaryota > Viridiplantae > Streptophyta > Pinopsida > Pinales > Pinaceae > Pinus > Pinus tabuliformis. The sequence continues at coordinate 372,031,917 of CM062818.1, forward strand.
TTGCTTGGAACCTTATCTTGAGCGGAAAATGGACTTCGAATCCACACACCAATTCCAGCACCATCACTGCCTACAGTGCCATCAAAATCCATGGTCCAAAGACCATCTTCATCCTCCTCCAAGTGCTGAAATTGTGTTAGCTCTGTTTTTCCTGTTTGCTGCCCATTATCTTCAGCTGTTTGCTCCATAATAGCTTGCTTTTCACTTCTTTCTTTCTGCAGAACTTCTCTAAAATTCTCAGTGATTTCTGGTATATCTTCTGCCTAGACTAATTGACTATCTATCTCATTAAAACTATCAGCAAACAAAACAAACGACTCCAAAGCTGTATGTACATATTTTACAGGATGATTGATTGGTTTTTCTTTGCTTTTTATCATGTATTTCATCTTCTGCTCTCGATATAGATTTCTCATTTGCCCGAAGACTGGAATTGTAGCATAAGAAAAATCAAGATGAATTGTTCCTTGCAATTTTCCCCCCCAAGATCGGGAAAGGAGCATACCAAAATGAGGAGGAATGTCGGCCACAACAACGTCCACCAAGACATTCTTTGCAGGGATCTGACCCAAACTTACAACCAAATCTTTAATCAACCCAATACATCTCACCCTGCTGGAATCAAAGGAGTAGAGATCATGATATTTCCTGGTGATATCCAAACCCAACTTTTCCATGATGGCCTTTGGCATAAGATTGTGGGAAGCGCCAGTGTCAAACATAGCATTATGCAACACAAACTCATGCAGCCTTAAACTTATATAAAAAGGAGGTACTTCCGACTCACCACTTAATGCTGGTCCAAATATCAATTCCGGCTGATCATCCTCAACACTGACCATATCAGACATTGGGTCAAAATTCAGAATTTTGGAGACTTGTCCTCTATAGCTGTTGTTCTTCATGAGCTCAGTTAATGGAATAGACACCTTCAATTTAGAAATTTCATTCTCCAAATTAAAAGAAGAAGTCTTGTCCACTTCTTTGGCTGGAACATCTTTCTTTTCAGGTTTATCCTTTGGTATGCTGATCTGATTTACCTTTTCATTTTCTGGGATCTCATTTGCTAGAATAGGCTTGCTGGTCATAGGGTCGGCACTCTCTTTACCTTTCTTTGATGCAGTTGATGTTTCCTCTTTAGATGCTGGAACTTCTTTTCTTTTTTGGATGGGATTTATGGGAACATTTCTGCCTCTTAGTGATAATTGGCGCTTCTGAGCAGACAATGCATGCATATAACCTCTCTGATACTCATCTGACTCTTCCTCCAAAGCGATCTCATTTGCTAAGATAAAATCTGCATCATTTTGAACTGCTGATCTTGCTGTCTTTTCATCATCTTCAGTGATAAATGTGGGCATATCGTCAGGAGTAAAAAAATGATTTTCTTCTCCAACTACCTGATCATCATCATCTGACATAGGACCAACAAAATTTTGTTGAAGAGGAGTCTTTACCTACTGCTGAGCTACCTGCTCTTGTGTTCTCTTTTCACGCTGCTTAATTCTGAATTGTGGCTGCTGCTGACCATGGAAATTAGGATTGCGGATATGCGGTTTCGGTTTGTCAAGAGTGAGCTTCTCGACCATCCTCTCTACCTCGCGAAGTATCTGATCTGATGTAGAAGCTTCTTATTTGATGGTCACTCGCTTTTCAGCTTTCATCCTAGCTCTTTTATCATTCAAATTCACTTCAACACTAACAGCAATCTTCTGCATATCTTCCAAGGTAGGCAGATCTCTGTCCTGTAATGAACAAGCCATCTTCGGATCAAAACCATCCAGGAATTTAAGAAGATCTGACTTTCTAGATGGTCTTAAATCATCTGGAATAGCATTATACACTGTATTAAATCTTATAATGTAGTCTTGGATAGACTCACCATGATTGCGTTTGATATTGTTATACTCGGCATTGATCTGAAGTGGATCTTTTCTGATTTCCCAACGATCTAGAAACTGTCTATGAAGTTCAGCCAATGTAGGTACACTTCTAGCTCCCAAGCCTCTGAACCATTTCCTTACCTCTCCTCCGAATGTTTGCACAAACAACCGCATAGTTACATCCTCCTCATCAATCTCATGTAAATCACAAAAATATGCCATTCTGTCTATGTGTTGCTGAGCGGAAACACTTTGAGGAGTGCCATCAAATATAGGAATCTTACTCTGATAATCCGTGGGCATATCATGCAAATCTTGAGGAAGAGCGAGAGGAGCAAATCGAGCAGCCATTGCTCTAGGCAGATTTGGTCTGGGAGTAGTTGGTGGAGTAGATGTAACCGAAGTATGAGGAGTATGAGGAGGTGTATGTGGAGGAGAAGCGACGTGAGATGAGGAAGGAGAATTCACTGCAGACTGTTGATATGTGATTATAGTTTGCAGGGGAATAGTGGGAATGAAAGGCGGTTTGGTGGGATTTTTCGAAGCGGAAGCCGTCACAGCAGATCCAATATTCACAGATGTAGCTTCTAGGAAATCAACAAGATTTGCAGCCTGAATGTCACTCTGAAGGTGCCTCACGATAAAATTTTCAATTAATTTATTATGTTTTTCAACTTTAAGAGCTGCAGCAAAGTCAGGATTTGGAACGAGAGAATCAAGTGCACTTTCGGATTGAGTTTTAAACAACGACAATTCAAATTTCTCGTCAAAGTCAAGTTCTTCAAGATACTCAAAAATTGCAGGACAAGAATGAGACTTAAACAAAGGGATTAGAGAACTTTCTCGCCAGTGTATTCTTGCAATCAGATTTGGATTCTCATATACCAAAGGTGGATCTGGATCAGGATTTAATCTCGTGTATCTTCTAGAAGCCAGTGTGGAATTGTTCGGAACAATCAAAGGGACACAATAAATTTCAGCCTATCAATTTTCTAGACTCAACCATCCAAGGTCTAGAACAAATAAGTGTACTGGGGTAAATTGCAAATAAAGTACTACATTCACAAGCTCACCGGAGATCGACTGAAGAAGCGTTTATCTACTTTTGCTTATGCATAGCAAAAGCCTTTCGAAGGCTACTTGGCATAACTTCAGACTCCGTCTAAGACTCATGAAACAAACACATCAACCAGCAAACAATAACAATTTTCTCCCCAGTAAGGTCGCCACTATGTTAGCGCTCAAATCTGCCTCAGGCTGAGGAAGGAAAAATTCAAGGCCACATCAAGCCAAGCTCAGCCTCGTAGCTAGCCCTACGAGGACAGGAGAGGGCTCTCTCCGGGTCTATCTCGGCAAAAGGTCTTCAAAGGGGCTGAGATGACTCAAATGTAATACTGATTTTAGGCTTGTAAAGAGATAGGAAGGTTTTTTTTAGATTTTTGAGTTTTTTGTTGGAGAAATGGGAAAACCAATTTTGGGTGTGGGGATTGAGGTCAGATTTTTGCAGAGATCGAGTTGGGGCAGGGTAGGAAATAGTCTTCATGCCTTTTGATCATGTGTATGGATGGATCAGAATGACAAGGAGTTGAAGAGGGCAAAAGAGAATATGGATCCTCTTCAAACTGACGAAAACATGGAAAATTAAACAAACTTAAAGGCAGAGCATAACAATCTATGGATTCTACCTTAACACTTCATTTGTTCAATTGCAGAAGATGAAAGAAGGAAAATGATACACATTAACAACTTACAATTACAGAAAGAAGCACATCATCAACACACAAAGCCATAAGGATCCCAACAGGTGCTGCAAAATCTCTGATCTTCCCTTAGCCAAAATATGAAAAATATGTACAATAGTGTCCAAAATCTTCCCAAGAGTCCAACCTGTTACACTAAAAAATGTGACCTTGACTACTTACAGTTAGTATGGCTCAAATCAACAGTCATGCTACCCTCTTAGGCAAGTCTCATGCCTCTGTTATCCATCTCAAACTCAAAGAAGAGAGAAAGTCTTGTAAAAACTATGTTTATCTCTGGGGTCGCAGGTTCTCTCTAGCCTTACCTGCGGGGACGCTGACCATGTTCACAAAATCTGCGTCCATGGACGCTCTGTATGTTAAGGGACAGGTGCGTCCCTCTGTAAAAGGCAAAATGCGCGAGTTTTATCTTGAAAAAATTACTTGTGGTTACTTCTAGAACATTCTAGAGGTCGGTTTGATGAAATGGATGCGCCTCCAGTTGGTTCATGTATCTCTATTAAGGGGGAACTTATCCCATCAATAAGGGAGCTATCCCACCCAAAGAGGGGGATGATCCCATTGATAGTGGACCTGAATAACCTCTTTACAGCACTATAAATAAAGACATTGAGCCAGAAGGAGAAGAGGTTGGAGCTATACATTTTCTTTGGGTAAATGCTGCAGGATTTAGGTCTTCCATTAGAGCCTTTGTGAGGAGAGATTGTCTTCACTTGATTCTACTTGGGAGAGGGTGAGCTTTGTCAAAGTAGAGGAAAACCCTTGATGGACCCTGGGAGGAACTTGCACAACACCAAGGCCAGGTTGTAAGAGTTTCTTTGTTTCGTTATTAATACAAACTGGTTTATTTTTCTCAATAGCTTGTGTTAATGAGTTATTTCATGTGTTCCTTGGTCTGCATGTTGAATATATGTTTTATTATATGAAATGCAAGTGCTTGGTAATTGTTTGATTGTTTGTGGTTGCAGGAATTGACTTGAAGGAGGAGCTCATCCGGATCGTCAAGAACGGACTTCAACAACAGCATTTTGGAATAAGGTAAGCCTAAACACTTGTAATTTTCATGTTGTAAAAGGTGTATTTAGAGAAAGATCACTCCATTTTGTCTTGTTTGTCATTAGAATGTCTTAGACTTCTAGGAAGGTCAGTCGTGTCCGCACCCTTGACAGATTCCGTGTGACAAATTGGCGACTCCGCTGGGGATTCCATTAATGAGAAAGTCTTTTCCTTTGTGTGAACTTTGCTCTGAGAAAATCATTTTTATTTTCTGGTTTTTGACTGTGAGAATTAGTATTTGGGTGGCTTAGCTTTAGATTTAGTTAGATTTGGTTTTTCTTAACTTTTCCAGAAGGACGCACCCTCTGAGTACTGCACAGTGCGTCTTTGGACGCGCTTTTTCCGTTTGCACAGAGCGGGCCCGCGCCTGTTCTAACGGGTTGCCTGCGTCTTCCTGTAAAAACTTAGGAAAACTCCATTTTTGCTTTAATTGCTTTTAGATTTTGGTTTTTCTTAGTGTTTTCTGCCCAGATCCTTTAGTACCCTGTCAAAAATTTTCACCTGAACTTGTTTCATCAGCATTCCTGCTTTTAGCTTTCATCAATTGGGTGTTTTGAGTCTCTTTTTTGAGAAATTCTTAATTTGATTTCCTTTGGTCATTACTTGGAGGTTTCTCTCAGTCTTTTCACAATTTTGCATCAAAAACAAAAGCAAAAAGATGCAAAATTGTGAAAAGACTGAGAGAAACCTCCAAGTAATGACCAAAGGAAATCAAATTAAGAATTTCTCAAAAAAGAGACTCAAAACACCCAATTGATGAAAGCTAAAAGCAGGAATGCTGATGAAACAAGTTCAGGTGAAAATTTTTGACAGGGTACTAAAGGATCTGGGCAGAAAACACTAAGAAAAACCAAAATCTAAAAGCAATTAAAGCAAAAATGGAGTTTTCCTAAGTTTTTACAGGAAGACGCAGGCAACCCGTTAGAACAGGCGCGGGCCCGCTCTGTGCAAACGGAAAAAGCGCGTCCAAAGACGCACTGTGCAGTACTCAGAGGGTGCGTCCTTCTGGAAAAGTTAAGAAAAACCAAATCTAACTAAATCTAAAGCTAAGCCACCCAAATACTAATTCTCACAGTCAAAAACCAGAAAATAAAAATGATTTTCTCAGAGCAAAGTTCACACAAGGGAAAAGACTTTCTCATTAATGGAATCCCCAGCGGAGTCGCCAATTTGTCACACGGAATCTGTCAAGGGTGCGGACACGACTGACCTTCCTAGAAGTCTAAGACATTCTAATGACAAACAAGACAAAATGGAGTGATCTTTCTCTAAATACACCTTTTACAACATGAAAATTACAAGTGTTTAGGCTTACCTTATTCCAAAATGTTGTTGTTGAAGTCCGTTCTTGACGATCCGGATGAGCTCCTCCTTCAAGTCAATTCCTGCAACCACAAACAATCAAACAATTACCAAGCACTTGCATTTCATATAATAAAACATATATTCAACATGCAGACCAAGGAACACATGAAATAACTCATTAACACAAGCTATTGAGAAAAATAAACCAGTTTGTATTAATAACGAAACAAAGAAACTCTTACAACCTGGCCTTGGTGTTGTGCAAGTTCCTCCCAGGGTCCATCAAGGGTTTTCCTCTACTTTGACAAAGCTCACCCTCTCCCAAGTAGAATCAAGTGAAGACAATCTCTCCTCACAAAGGCTCTAATGGAAGACCTAAATCCTGCAGCATTTACCCAAAGAAAATGTATAGCTCCAACCTCTTCTCCTTCTGGCTCAATGTCTTTATTTATAGTGCTGTAAAGAGGTTATTCAGGTCCACTATCAATGGGATCATCCCCCTCTTTGGGTGGGATAGCTCCCTTATTGATGGGATAAGTTCCCCCTTAATAGAGATACATGAACCAACTTGAGGCGCATCCATTTCATCAAACCGACCTCTAGAATGTTCTAGAAGTAACCACAAGTAACTTTTTCAAGATAAAACTCACGCATTTTGCCTTTTACAGAGGGACGCACCTGTCCCTTAACATACAAAGCGTCCATGGACGCAGATTTTGTGAACATGGTCAGCGTCCCCGCAGGTAAGGCTAGAGAGAACCTGCGACCCCAGAGATAAACATAGTTTTTACAAGACTTTCTCTCTTCTTTGAGTTTGAGATGGATAACAGAGGCATGAGACTTGCCTAAGAGGGTAGCATGACTGTTGATTTGAGCCATACTAACTGTAAGTAGTCAAGGTGACATTTTTTAGTGTAACAGATTGCCCCCTAAAGTGCGAAGCCTGGAATAGAGTAGGGTTTTGTAATTCTAGGAAGGGTGAAGCGCTTTATCATTTCAAGGATTGTCTTGTGGATGGCCTGGTTGGAACCTGCAATTTTCAACACAAAATACATGGATAAGATTATATCATCACTGAGGTAGGCATTCCTATACTCAGATTCAAAACTTTAACTAATGGACTAACTATTCTGATACAGGAATGATCTTGCAGTACATCATTTTTATAGACTTTTGTAGACACAGTATGGACGCAGCCATCTGTTTATGATTAGTCTACATAGATAATGAATACAAAACTCCTCGCAGCCTGGATGGTAGAAACTAGATCCAGGGTCTTCACTTCTACTGCCCGAATTGGTACGATTCTAGCCATGTGATTAAATGATTCGATGTCGAACATGTTAGAAACCACTTGATTACCAGTCGATGATGTAAACTGTTAACAAGTGTGAGAGAGACCACCAGTAATGTCAATGGTTCTCAAAGTACCAAGCACAACCCGTCAAATGTGAATAGATGTTTTGATGTCGAACACTTCACGGAATCCTTTGATCGAAAGTCAATGATGTAAACTGACGTCAAAGGCGAGAAACCTGCCATTGATGCATGCAGATTTCAAGGTACTGTCGATTCCTAAGTCATCTTTCTAGATAATGTGTCGATGTCGATAGAAAGCGACCCATTGCAGGCAAGCCCACAACACGAAATCATTGTTCAAGTTGAAGAAATGTTGCTGTGAGGACTGACTCAGGGATGGTCAAATGGATGACAAGTATTTTGCAGATGAAAGTTTTGCTTGCAGACCTCTTGAACACATAACGACACGACAGATGGCTTGGTAACAAATAACTCAAAGTTAATCCCCGGAACCCGGTTAAAGACTTTCAAAGTGGTTTGGTCAACTGTGAGGTAAAAGATTTCCCAACCCAGGTGAATGAAAAGTGTCGTGTTCAAGAGCGGTAATAAAGTTTCTTCTGAGACAAAAGGTGACAAACAGGTTCATTCTTCTCTCTTTTCCCCCACCATTTCTGGCAAGTACCTCTTTATTTTTAACAAGCTTGAGGAGGATAACATATGCTTGATTATAAGCTCATCCTTCGGACGAGTCCAACCTAGTTTAAATTCGAACCCTAGGAAGGAGTGGTTCGTTCCTGTTTGTAATTGAACAGGTCCTCTACTGTAAAAGTTTAACGAGCCCAGTATAGGAGAAACTCGGCGTTTTTCAATTTTAGAGAGTCTGAAAAAAACTAAAGGAGACTCCACGTTGAACTTTTTCGTATATTTGTGTCCCTCAAGCCCGAAAAAGTATAAAATAATACCTGGGGGAACCGCTTGATCTTGCGACCAAGGAGTACTTTCATAATAGTGTCGTTGACCTGAAAAGTAAAAAGCGATCAAGGACACGTCGTTTTATTTCCAGTCTCGAGTTTGAAACGACAAAAACCCGACAATCTTTTCCTGTTTTTACGGTCAGAAAAGGGCTATAAGGGGACCGTCTCTTAATTCCGTTTTAACGAGTGTAAAAGAAACGCTCGGAAATCTTTTCATGTTTTAGGAGTCAGAAAAGGGCTTAAAAGATGACTCTGAGGTTTCACTTTTTCGTAAGTTTTAACGAGTTCGAAAAAGGGATAAAAATATACTCATGGTTTTCACTTTTTCGTAAGTTTTAATGAGTTCAAAAAAATGATAAAAATGTACTCATATGGCCGACTTTCAACCTAATTTACGAGCAGGAAAAGACGGAAAGAACTCGGCATTTTCATTTGTTTTACGAGAATGAAAGATAGCAAAATAATCTCGGGATTTTCATGAGTTTAACGAGTCTTGAAAATAACTGAAACTGACTCGAGATAGGTTTCATTTTTACAAAAGCTTGAAACAGATAAAAACTATGCTTCAAAGTAGTTTCATTTTTACACAAGCTTGAAACAGAGAAAAAACTGTGCTTGATGCCCCCTAAGCGTAACTGTTAGAGCGCATGCCCCCCAGCTTCATTTCATTCAACCAGGGTGGATGAAATGAAGGTTCAAGAACGAGATCATTTGAAAGACTCGACCTAAAACTGTAAGAAAATTATGCAAAAACTGAAATAACTAACCTAAACGTACAACCTAACATCTATGAGGTCTAGTCAAACTCTCGACTCAATTAGAGGAGGATTTGTTTCATTTTTTAATGAGCTTGACACAGGAAAAGAACTATGCTCGGATTCGGTTTCATGCTTACGCAAGCTTGAAACGAAAAACTATGCTTGTTATAAGTTCACATGCCCCCAGCATAATGATGCAAATCAAGGTACATTGGCGACTCCCCAGCGGAGTCGCCAATTTGTCACACGGAATCTGTCAAGGGTGCGGACACGACTGACCTTCCTAGAAGTCTATACATTCTAATGACAAACAAGACAAAATGGAGTGATCTTTCTCTAAATACACCTTTTACAACATGAAAACTACAAGTGTTTAGGCTTACCTTATTCCAAAACGCTGTTGTTGAAGTCCGTTCTTGACGATCCGGATGAGCTCCTCCTTCAAGTCAATTCCTGCAACCACAAACAATCAAACAATTACCAAGCACTTGCATTTCATATAATAAAACATATATTCAACATGCAGACCAAGGAACACATGAAATAACTCATTAACACAAGCTATTGAGAAAAATAAACCAGTTTGTATTAATAACGAAACAAAGAAACTCTTACAACCTGGCCTTGGTGTTGTGCAAGTTCCTCCCAGGGTCCATCAAGGGTTTTCCTCTACTTTGACAAAGCTCACCCTCTCCCAAGTAGAATCAAGTGAAGACAATCTCTCCTCACAAAGGCTCGAATGGAAGACCTAAATCCTGCAGCATTTACCCAAAGAAAATGTATAGCTCCAACCTCCTCTCCCTCTGGCTCAATGTCTTTATTTATAGTGCTGTAAAGAGGTTATTCAGGTCCACTATCAATGGGATCATCCCCCTCTTTGGGTGGGATAGCTCCCTTATTGATGGGATAAGTTCCCCCTTAATAGAGATACATGAACCAACTGGAGGCGCATCCAATTCATCAAACCGACCTCTAGAAAGTTCTAGAAGTAACCACAAGTAACTTTTTTAAGATGAAACTCGCGCATTTTGCCTTTTACAGAAGGACGCACCTGTCCCTTAACATACAGAGCGTCCAAGGACGCACCTTCTGTGAACATTGTGAGCGTCCCCGCAGGTAAGGCTAGAGAGAACCTGCGACCCCAGAGATAAACATATTTTTGACAAGACTTTCTCTCTTCTTTGAGTTTGAGATGGATAGCAGAGGCATAAGACTTGCCTAAGAGGGTAGCATGACTGTTGATTTGAGCCATACTAACTGTAAGTGGTCATGGTGACATTTTTTAGTGTAACACAACCCGTGTTACTGAATGAAAATTTACATATATAGACCAAGCTAACCTCATTCCCTAACCTCTAGGAGTCTAGCTCCTCCTTCTAGGATCAGTTTTAACAAATTCTAAACATGGAGCAAGAATCTAGGTGACCAAAACAACCTGCCTCTAAAAAGAAGGAAACTGATTCATTACATTAATTTCTTGCTAATTTGTGAATGTATCATCTAGAAGAAGGTAGATAAGTTCCATGTTACCTTACATACATCAAATTACATCATGTTGAGTCAAAAATCACATAAAGGAGTGAAACTGGTGAAAACTGGCCGAAATGCTGAGCTGGAAGGTGTAAAAATTGGCCAAAATCCTCTATGCGCAGCGCACTTTTCAGGCAGATTTTGAGGCACTTTCCAACATCCAAATTGAGCTCACGATAGCTCGTTGGAAAGCCCTGTATGTCTACTTTCCAACCCAAGTATAATTTCCCAATTTGGAGCTCATTTCCCCCCTCAAAACTGCATTCTTCCAGAGGTACTTCCTGTTGTTGCAAAAGGTGGCGGCAAGGTGGTTTTCATGGTGTTTTTGTGCCTTTTGACCATCCAGAACTTGATGAAATTCTTTGGAAATAACTTAGCATGTATAATTAACCATGAAAAACCCAAAAATATAAGGTTTTCCTCCAGCAAGTGTCCCAATCAAAAGCGAGCGCGCATGCGCGCTGCGCGTTGAGCCGAAAAAACTGTTTTTAGGACCAAAAATTTCAAAATGACAAAAATCTTCTCTGAATTCACTCAATTTCAGAGTGAAGACCCTCCATTATGCATTATGCTCAGCCAGGGAAGCCTTGGCCAAAACTTGAAGTGGATCTAGCCTCTTTTGCCGTTTTAGTGCTTTGCTCAACCTCCTTTGCAAAATCTTCATTTTTGCATTGCAAACATGCATGTGAGCCCAATAATGATTCTTCATGTGACGAAGCAAGTCTTTGTCTCTATTGGCCTTCGCCAACAACCCCTCCAAATGTCGGTTGACCTTCTCAAGCACAAATTGCCGCGCAACAGGTGTCAAATCACCCGTTCTTTTATGGGCCAACCTACGGTCTTCACGGATTCGTTGCAGCTCTATAAGTGTGTGCTCGTCCTCTAACTGTTTATTGTGCTGCTCCAAGTATTTGATCCAACATTCTGCCTTCAGCAACTTCTCATTCAATCTATCAATCTTGGTCTTTTGTTTCGAGCTAGGAGAGCTCCTATCCACATCACTCAATGCAACATCAATATCATGACCACCTGAATGGCCCTCTTCGTAAATTGGCTCCCTGCCTCTGTCCTGAACCTGTACCTCTACTGAAGAAGAAGGCGAGACCCCTTCCACACTATGTGGAGATAATACTCGCCGTGTAGCTGCAAATAAGGCCCTGTGGCCTCGTTGATATGTCACACATGCTAGAGCGCTGACATGCTCGGTCTCAGGAATGTCAAATTGATGTGAAGGCCCTCCCTCATCATGAACAATCTCGGGAGGTGGCTGTGGAACTGTGAAAAAATCATGAGAAATGAACTCCTCCCAAGTAATACCCCGCTGTTCCAACTGATGAACCACTACGATCTTGGTCAGCGCCTAATGATAAATACTCCTGTGCTGCTGTGCTGGGGTCTTCCTTTGTACTAATACAACCATCCTCTCTATGTTGCGAAACATGAAGTATGGAATGTTCATCAGACGTACCCTTGTAAAATGCATCAACAAACGGACATGGTATGCATAAAGATGGGAGAATCTGCCCTCACAACTGAAATACCGAATGATGAGCTTCATCAAGGGTGCAAACTGATCATTCAAGTACTGGAAAGGAAAAACACTGCTCAAGTGCCTCATATACCCAGGTTTAATGTATGGCTGATAGTAAGATTTCTCTAATTGCTGTCGTTTATTCCATTGCTCTCCAACATTTGGTATCCCAGTGGCCTCTGCAATAGTCTCTGGTGACAAAATGAAATCAACTCCAGCGAGTTTTACATGGCCATCATGTAAATGTAGAATGAACAAACGAGCTAATTCATGATGAAACTGAATTTGTGAGATTAGCTCACAATAGTGATAGCATGACTGACGACGAAAAAAATCCATTGCAAGCGGGCAAGCCTACAGTTGAACCAAAGAAATAGGCTCTTCCCTGAGAGGCTTACCACCTTTGCCACCTCTGCGAGACCTTCGTGGCACATTACCCTCTGCTGTAGAATCACTGTCATACTTTTGCTCATAATCTGACTCCGTGTCTGACATGGCTTTGGTGTCAAGATGTCTATGATATATAGAGTGATATAGGTGTGAAGAGTCAATTTTCAATGTATACTAAAAACTTTAGTAATTTTGCCACAGCATCAAACCAACCATGCCATAATTAACAATGCTCTATTTTCAATAAATTGACAAAAATAGTCCCCTTTTGACAAATGAGCAAAAGACAAAGTGTGCTCTTTGGAATGTTAGACTAGGGTGCACAAATGAGTAAGGAGTTGGTTTGTCATCAATGGAGGATGAGGGACATCTTACTAAACCACCCACATATTTTTAAAGCAATTTAAGGGATGCCTTTGTTATGAACCTAGGGTTTCATTTTCCCAAAACCCAATACATTAAATCCCATTTTTGAAACATATATCCAACACCCTAACATTACTAGGCCGCAATAACATACCTATTTGCAAGCTAGGAGTGAGTTTGGTTGAGTTCTGGACGCATAGACAAATGTTTCCTGTGGCTGAGATTCAACACGCAGCGCGCAACCCCAATGTACAGCGCACGCTCCTATGCATAGCGCCTGTGTAATTTTGCACTGGCTCAAACTGCCCAATGCGTAGCGCACCACCCAACGCGCAGCGCACACTTCCTATGCGCAGCGCACCACTCGTAACACTGTCCACGGGTTTGTAAACACGGTTTTGGCCTTCAAACACTTAGACACGATGTTGCTTTGGGAATTTGTATGCAAATGAACTTGTTTTCCCTTTTTATAAGTAAACAAAATATCTCATTTGATTTAAATTGATTTCAAAACCCACTTTGTAAGGTTTGGCACTTTTCACTTTTGGTCTTTCCATACAACACTGCTTTTTGATTTTCTCATGCTTTTCTGAGGTTCGGACTGATCATTTTTGTTGATTTTTGCAGGGATCTGGCATTTGGCTATGGAAAAGATCAGAGGCTTGCTTCTAGATCTTCTTGTGATGAAACAAATACAATTATTACAAAAAATGAAGTTTGACAATTTTTAGTTCCAAAACAAAGTTTTGGACTAAAAATGTCTTTAAATGCTTTTTGAGTAAGAATATAAAATGAAAATCTTTGAAACCAACCTCATGGCCTGCAGGCTTCTATTACATATATGCAAAGGACTGAAAACCCTAGGCTTTAGGACTAAGGACTCTTCTTTACCGAAACCAATTATTTATGATGATGAACTTTGGTAATTTTTTAGGAATTTGGACTGACCCTGCAGGTACAAGCATGAGGAAACACAAGACAACCAGACCCCCTCGTAAGTCAATGGCATGCCCCTAGCGAAATGCAACAAAGTGGAACAAGCGAGACACCTAAAATGATATGCAAAAGCGAAAAGATCTCTGACGGAGTGTTGTAAGGACCGACTCTAACAAGAAGAATAGAAAAAATGGGTCACAAATATGTTGGGTTATGACTTTGAAGTCATCTACAAAAAAGGGAAGAAAAATTTTGTTGCAGATGCACTCTCAAGAAAGGACGAGGATGTGGAAGAATTGTTTTGTGTTATTTCTATTATCCAACCAAATTGGATAAACAAAGCAAGGGATGAATAAAAGAAGGACGAAGAAGTGTGGCCACTCATTCAAAAGTTGTAGAAGATCCCAGTTCAAACAATATTGCTAGAAGTTGACGAGGAAGGAAAAATCATATTGGAACCTAGAGCAATCACAAAAACAAGAACCTAAAAGCTACGAAATCGATCAATTTCATAGTATCTCATCAAGTGGAAGAACTTACCCACTGAAGATTCCACATTGGAGGACAAGAATTTTATATAGAAGCATCAATAACTACTCAAGCGTTGAGACAACACTTTTTGAAGGATAGGGGCATGTTAGGTCCCTATACTACTAGTGTAACCCCTTATTGTTATTATTACAACCCCCTTATTATATTGTTGTGCCCATGTAGTCCCCATATTGTTATTATTGTGCCCTTACTTTATTATTGTTATGTCGGTTCTGATTATATTATGACCCCTTAGACTCCTATATCTAGAAAGGAGGTCTTGTCATTTGTATCATCCAAGAATTGTTCATTTGTGTAATGTAAAAAAGGTTTCCCCCTCGAAGAGGCTAAATTGTAACGCATTGATCTATCTTTTCTATCTTTTTGTGAGCTGGTTTCATAACAGTATCGGCACAGATAGTGTGAACTCCATTGAAACAACAAGACCTACCCTAGGTTGATAATTAATGGTTACAATATTGGTCAATTAGGATTGATTAAAACAGTCATACACATTGGTTTATTAATCCCTTGGTTTTATAATAGTAATCGCTAGTATGTATAATAATATATAAGGTGATAATATTAATAATCCCTTAAGTTTACAATATTAATAATCCCTTAGGTTTACAATATTAACAATCCCTTGGTTTTATTAATCCGTTTGGTTTATTAATCCCTTGGTTTTATAATATTAGTAATTAGTTAGGCTTACTAATCTCTTAGGTTCTAATATTAATCCTTTAGGTTTATTCATCTCTTGGGTTTATTAATCCCTTGGTTTTATTATATTAATAATCCCTTGACTTATAATATTAATCTATTGGGTTTATGGATATTATTAATCGCTTGGGTTTCATATATATATATATATATATATATATCCCTTAGGTTTACTGATCCCTTGGGTTTATAATATTAATCACTTGGGTTTATAATATTATTCATAGGGTTTATATTCCTTTGAGCTATAATATTAATCCTACAGTTAAATATTGATCTCTTGGGTTTATAATGCCTTTGGGATTATAATATTAATCTTAGGCTTTATATTCCCATGGTTTAAAATTAATCCTCAAGTTTATACTATTAATCTTAAGGTTTAATATTAATTCCTTGGGTCCATAATCTCTTCAGTTTAGAATATTAATCTCTTGGGTCTATAATACTAATCCCTTGGGTTTTTAAAACAAATCCCTTGGGTTTAGTAATCCCTTGGATTTATAATATCAATCCTTTGAGTTTATAATATTAATAATCATTTGGTTATATTATTCCCTTAGCTTTATAATATCAATAATCCATTGGTTTATTATATTATAGATAATATCATCAATAATAATAATAATATTAATATTGGTATTAATAAATATATAATTATACTAATATTATTATAATTATATATTTATTAATATCATTATTAAATTGATATTATTTATTTCTATTGGTTATATTAACCTATTGTAGTGGCTACAACCACCCTCCAAAATTTTGGCTTGCACCCAACTCGGAGCCTCCCTTGAGAAGTTTCTCTTGATGATTGCACACACTTGGGTTCACTCCATGAGCTCGTGTGAGTCCTTTAGTTTACCTTGCTTGATCATTTCATTCAAGTTTTTGCATTCTCGTGTTTAAGTCATGATTGCAACCATGTTCTGAGTCTTCGCTTCGTATGTTCTTGTTGTGTTCGCAATGAAAGCATCTGTCGCAATCACACACAGAGTCACATTCACTTTCGCACAAGCGTCATCTCGATCCATGAATGCTCAATCACGAGTGTCATTCTTGTCACTTGAATTGTCGGTCAAACATGTTAAACATGTGTGTCTGGATGGTTTGAGTTGCTTCGTCATTGAGTCATGTGAGTGTGTGTTTGTATGATCACATATGCATCTTTCAATTGTTCACACACTTAGTTATTTTTTCTAAAGTTCTAATGAACAACCTCCCCTCTGACAGCTCAACCATCACCCCACCATCGACTCGATCGACTGTCAACCAGAACAACACAAAAGCACCAAGCTAGTATTTTCAATCTGCGCTGCCCATAAGCAATTCAATTAGCTCTCATGTTAGCCACTCGGATAGTCAAACTCGACAGTCACCCCGGGACTGACTCCCCTAAAAAATTGCGCCAAGTCCACTAACCTTACTCGCTCAGCTAACCGAGGAAATTGCGCAGACAGGAAAGACAGACACCAAGTGCCCATCCCTATCTCGCTCAGAAAATTGTGCGGTTTTCCTAGTCAGTCATCCTGACAATTGACCGACTACCCATCTCAGAAATTGCACAGTTTTCATGAGAAGGCCTTTTGCTACCCAACAGTCTGCTCAGCTTAGACATTGCACAAAGATGATCAGCAGGTCGGCCTCCGGACCTCAGTGCAGTTTCCCCTGCCAACAGCTCCTAGTAGTATAGTGCCAGTTCCCTCCAGGAATTGCGCAGTTTCTGCTGTCAGTGAATAAGAAGCCAATTGCCAGTTCCCTCTAGGAATTGAGCAATTTTGGCTGCCAGGGACCGCAACAGCCAATTACCGGTTCCCTCTGGGAATTGCGCAGTTTTGGTTGCTAGTCTCTCGGGAAGTTCCTCCCCAAAACTGCGCAATCCCTACTCGTTGATCATGCTTACAACTCGACCTATTCCTCCAAAAAATTGTGCAAATTTTTCCTTCCAGCCCCTGATGCTTGCTCATTCTGAAAACTGCACAAATTCATCCTACCTTGCCCTCCTATAGCCCAAATTGTCCCTCTGAAAATTTGCACAATTTTTCCTTCTAGCCGAGCTAGACCTCGTATACAGTCACTATCGCTTGGACTGTCCATCTCCATCATTCAGTGACTCTTGAGTAGTTTTCATTAGAAGTTCTTGGAGCCATTATCCTGCTTCATAACCTTGTTGCCTCTTCGATTCACCTACATCTGAAATGATCATGTTTCATGGCAGATTAGGAGATTTTGGATTTGATGTCATCTCGTCATGAGTGACTGCAGGTATAGGTACACCAACAAACATGGCAAGACAACGAATGGGATGAACGAAGGGAGAACATGTAGAAGGACAGGTTCACCAACAGATGAATGAACGATGCATGCGAAGAGATGTGCTCACCAATGGATGAATGGATGAACATGCACCTTCGCGAACAGATGAGCCTGTCAAGCCTTCCAACATGCAAGCAAGGAGCAACATGCCAAAGCTTCATTAATCGAACCAAAGACCATCACAGGCTCTGCGCACTTCACCATGCAGAGGTGGAGATGTGATACACCATGAATACATCCATCACCAAGTAGCACTGTAGCTCAACATGCATTCCAGCAATAGCACAAATGTACAAGAAATGTCATGTCGAGTCATGTCATGAGACATGTCGCCCACATCTCTACTACGGGCTATGTTTTCAATAAATTTGATGTAATGTGGAAGTCCAAGAGATCCACTTGATGAACATAGAGTCATGTAAGTCTAAAAGTCGTGGAAGTCAAATGGTCATGAGGGTAGTTGAACAACTGCAAGGGTTATTTTCACCCATGGATATAAATACCCCCTCATTTGTACATGCAAATGAATTTTCACCTCAGCTTCTCCCACATAGCCAAGAGAGTCTGTAATCTTTTTTTTGAGAACTAAGTAGTGGCTCCAACAACCCTCACTTGGGTTAGTGATGTATAGTGTAACGATGTGTCTTGGAACTTTCTTTTAATTCAGAAGCCTGCTAACAGGCCAACACGTTTTCACACATGAATTGTAATTGTTTTAAGACTAATCTTTAACACTTGTGATGCATGTTGCTTTAACCTGTGTTCTACATCTGAACTATATGTTATTAACATTGTCTCGCCCATGTAGACTACTCTCATGGACATCAGACAGACCTCTCACATGAAGCTTACTATAACAACTGTTGCACTCGTTCTGACTCATTCATTGAGTGTTGTACATGTTATCTTACCTTGTACGTTGTGAATGTCACATCCGTGTGGAATGCTCCTCCAAAAGTTGTGCATGTCCTGTTGTGTTGTTTGTTGGGACTTCATACAAACCAACTTGGGACTCACTCTCACCCTCTCCCTCTACAGTGAAAGAACCACTGGCACAAGTGACACTTACACTCACCATGCACGTGAATCTCACATCTCGAAGAAAAAGAAAACCACTCTCCTATGCTGACAAGCAAGAGTTGAGGCAAATCTTTAAGATAGTGGCAACCGGGCCATCATATCAGATGAGATTCCCACACCAAACAGTGTGAGGTCTAATTGGGACTTCATACCGGGGTGTTCCCTGAATGTTGGCAAGTCCAGCACCATCAACATAACCATATTTATTAATGTAGTTGTGCATATTGTTAAACAATTTAAGTGTCACATTTAAGATCTTTGAACTTAAATATATATAATTTGAATATATATATATCCTACTTCATATATCTTCTTGGGCTTTATACACAATATGAAACCATCGAACCTATAATCCTAAACATCCAAATCCAATAGCAAAGTCCTGATGTCAGAACTTAAAAAATGAATAAATCTTGAAATCTATTTCGAAGGATACAAGTATATTTGACTTATCCATATAATTAATCATTTCACTGTCCATTTAATCATTTAAACTCATAAACATAAGCTTCAAGTCATTAGTGATATTCAGACTTTTAAAGGAACTTTCACACACACCCTTCTTCGAAATGTGGGCTAAACATCTATGGTCGTGTACAAATTTAATCATACATTTGTTTTCATAACATGTTCGTCCTTGCTATTCTTCATAAATACAAAGAATCTTCCAACAATAATCAAGTAAATCAATGTAAATGGTATGATAACTCACAAATTTTCCAGTGTGGATTATTGTCGAAACAAATGTAAACCACGTTGCCAAATAGTCCAGGGTAGGAAAATCTAGTCACACAGTACAAAATTAAGGTTCGGGAATGTGTGTTATAGAGTAGGAAAATCTATTCACACAATACAAAATTAAGGTTTAGGAATGTGTGTTATAGAGTTGTGTGTAGGAGCACCAGTGTCTTAAGAATTTGCATGAGCAATATAGCGCAGGTTAGGAATAGTTCATATGTTACGGTAAGGATAGTAAATCTTATTCAGCTCTCCAAATAAAATGAACTTGAGCTGTATTATTTAACACAATATGAGTTTCCAAAGAATGTATATGGTTGAAGAAGAAACACACAAGTCTTTCGGGTGTCTATTGGGAAAATGGGGTCTATGATTTTGAGGTGTTCAAACAAAATATAATTCTACTCTTAATTATTTAGCAAACCTAGAATTGTTCTTCACATTCCCTTGCCAAAGTTGACCAAAAAGTCATGAAAAATTAAAAATATGAGTTATGTAAAAACATTCAACACATCAATTTTTGTGATACATTGAGAGAAAATAAAGATCAGAAATTATTCCTAAT
This sequence comes from Pinus tabuliformis, assembly GCA_031772625.1. Classification (NCBI taxonomy): domain Eukaryota; kingdom Viridiplantae; phylum Streptophyta; class Pinopsida; order Pinales; family Pinaceae; genus Pinus; species Pinus tabuliformis. The sequence continues at coordinate 372,051,661 of CM062818.1, forward strand.
GATAATTTTTCAGAAATGGCAACACAATTTTACCAAGATAATGAAAAATTAAAAATATGAGTTACGTGAAAACATTTCACACATCAATTTTTGCAATACATTGAGAGAAAATAAAAATGAGAAATTATTCCTAATGATAATTTTTCAGAAATGGAAACACAATTTTACCAAGATAACGAAGCTTCATAGCCCATATTGAAAATGTATCGAATTAATGTATCGAATTTTTTAAATAAACAAATGGTAGTAGCAACCTTTTCCTCTAGTGTGCACTTCAAAACACAACCAAAAACATTGTGAAACGAATAATGAGTGTTATTGTCTAAATCTGCCTTAGGCTGAAGGAAGGCAAAAATTAGGGTAACCACAAACCATGCTCAGTCTCGTAGCTAGCCCTACGAGAGCAGGAGAGGGCTCTCTCTGAGTCACACTCAGTGAATGGATAAGAAAAATGGTCTGAGATGACTTGCAATGCGATATTTACCTTGGGCTAGTAAGTGAAAAAAGGATTTTGCAAAATATTTTCGAATTGACTGAACTTCTGAGATGTATATGGGACTGGCGCTTAGCAAAGAAGAGAGAATTGAAAATGAAGGCACAGATTATTTCGTGAGATAGGGTAGGCGGGAAGCGCAGCAATTTTAAATTAAGGTGACGTGGAATGGAAATATGGTTGAATATGGTGAAAAGGGCATGGTCGCATGAATCCTTTTCAACAGAAAAATAACACTGCATATGAAATTTTCCCATGGGAAGAGAAATATAAATTGAATTCTACCTAATATCACTTAGAGAATTTCACTGAAATGAAACATGAAATGAATTATGAAACATAACAAGATACATATGGAACATAAGAACACATTTGCTACACTCACAACCACAAGAATCTCATGAAACAGAGCCGCTACCTTTCATTAAACTCTCTGTCAAAAATACACAGTGCAGAAACAGAGTTTCTTTCCCACAGTCTCTCAGAAGTTACAAGCCAGCCAACCCTTTGCAAATAAAATGTATACAATATATAGAATATGTGGAGAAGAGATGGAACGCCCAGGGGTTGGGAAGTTACTCAAATCATTTCGAAATGGAGATGGAGAGCCAACCATCAGCTACAGGTGTAGCGCTCTCAAGCGTGACATTTCGCTGTCGTGACCTTTTGCATTCTTCACCACTTGGATAGATGCCCACCTGGAGAGAAAACTCTTTAAAATCTGCCTTTGGTGCCAAAAAACTGAAGAGTGGAGACCGGTCCCACTTGGAGAAGTCGCGACCCGAAATTTCGCGAAATGGGAGCAAACTGGGCAAAATTTCCTCTGTGCGCCGCACGCTTTTCTTTGTGCGTGGCGCTAATTTGGGGATTGTTTTGGGGCACTTGCAGGAGTTCAAAATGTGCCCAAGTGGGCTTTTTGGAAATATTGGCCTATCTACATTCTAACCCCACTATAATTTCTCAATTTGGTGCTCATTTGCCCCTTCAAATCTTCATTCTCCCAAGACTGCTTTCTGTGTGTCCAAAACGTGGCAGAGAGGCCATTTTTGGGTGTTTTTTGACCTTTAGGAGACCCAAAACTTATCAAAATTTCTTGCCCGGACACCAGTAGACGTATTTTTCGATGCTGAATCCAAATATGCAAACCTTTTCTCGATTGGAGTGCTATAATTTTAGCGTCGTGCGTGGTGCGCGACGCACATGGAGAAAAACCCTGTTTTTTGACCAAAAAATTTCCAAAAACACAAAATTGCTCCAAATTTTTTGAAATTTGGGCTGGGGGCTGTCTATGGAGTTCCATGCTAAGCCAAGGAAGCCTCAGCCAAGATTCTAAGCCTGTCTTGCTCTTTTTCCCGTTTTGCCCTTTTTGTGGCTTTCCTCAATTTTGCTTTCAAACTCCTTATTCGGGCTTTCAAACTCAAGTTCCGTGCCCTGTAATGACGAGCCATGTGTCACAGCAGTGTGCTGTCTTCATCGGCCTTGTTCAACATGTTGTCCAGGTGCATGTTAACTCTCTCGAGAACTACCTCACGATCATCAATAACCTGTTGCTCCAATGAAGTGAATTCAATCCTCCTCTGTTGGGCAGTTAGGAGATCCTCACGGATGTTCTGCAGCTCCATGATCACATGTTGGTCTTCCAGCTGTTTGTTCCTCTGCTCCAAATATCTGATGTTCCATTTGGCCATCTCCAACTTGAGTGTCAAGGATTGAAACTCTGTCTCTTGCTCCTGGAAGATCTCTTTCAGTTGTGCATTTTGTGGACATGTATTTGCATCATCATCATCATGAAGGAGAATGAATCCGGTCTCTCGTTTACCTAGTGGCACACCTGAAGGCCCCTCCTCATGCTTGGGCTTCTTGCCCTTGTCCTGTACTTGTATCTCCGATGTAGGAAGCGAGGCCCCTTCCACCCCGGGTGCAGATAACACTCGCTTTGCTGCTGCAAACAAAGGCCTGGTGCCTTTTGGATAGCCTCTCTGATATGTGATGGAAAATGGCACCACCGTGGTCTCATGGCACTCATGCTGATGAGAAGGACCACCTATCTCATGCTTTCCCTCTGCTACTACTTGTGGAGTGCTGAGGAAGTCACAGGAGATGATGTCCTCCCAAGCAATGCCCTGCAATCCCAACTGATGGTCCACCAAAATCTGGTTAAGAGCAAAGTGATAAACATTGTTGAGTTGCTGCCAAGGGGTCTTGTGCTGCATGAACTTTCTCATCCCCTCTATGTTCCCGCAAATGAAAATCGGAGGTTCATCATACACACCCTGGTAAAGTGCATGAGAAACTTGATGTGATAGGCATAAAGGCGAGAAAACCTCCCCTCACAACTGAAGTATTTCATGATCAGTCTCATGAGCGGAACATAATCATCTCTTAGAAATCTGAATGGGAAAACTCTCGTGAGCTGTCTCAAACAACTGGCTTTTATGTAAGGCTCATAAAGTTCCCTCTCCACCTTCATCATCTTGTGCCACTGTTCTCCAACATCTGGTATGCCTGTTGCCACTGATATGGTTTCGGGTGTCAATGTGAAAGTGACCCCAACCAAGATAGACTATCCTCCATGCAGGTGAAGTGCAAAAAGACGGGCCAACTCATGATGAATTTTGACATTTGCCACCCTCTGACAAAATTTGAAACATGTTAAGTGCTGGAAACAAGACATAGCAAGATGGCATGCCTACAACTTAGTGAGGGTGTTTGGTTCATCCCTGACATGTCTGCCACTCCTAAGTCTCCGGGGAGCCTGTTCTCCTGAAGCTGTGTCACTGTGGGTCTCCCCCTCATATTCTGATGAATTTTCCGATGCCATTTCTGCTGCTTGTACCCTGAATTTCTTTGCTACCCTCTGAACCCACTGAACTGGTAGATGCTCTGCAAATCTGTCACCACGGGGACAATAAAATAGGGAGTATTAGGAGGGGAATGATGAAATAGGGATAGGGGTTTAAGAGGAGAAAGTTATCAGGGATTTAGGAGTATTTTGGGTATAGGTTTGATGGGGTAGGGTTTGAATTTTGAGCCATAGGAATAAAGGGGGAAAAAGGAATAGGATTACAGGGGTGTTAGGGTGATGACATAGGGAGGATGATGCAGGGAAAATGGTGATAGGGGTAGGGTAGGGGAACACTTTGACAACCTTGTTACTGTAGCAAAACCCTAGGAGTTTGAGTTCTTTGTGTCTCCTTTTGTTGGCTTTATCAAAACTTTTGCATTTGATTTCATATTCATCAAAATCCTGGTATTCTTTTCAAGTTTAATGCCAAGAGTGAAGGTAGTTGGTCTACCTTTCAAATTTGATAGGTATTCACAAAATTTTGGGCGATTTAATGCATTGTTGGGCTTTTAAGTCTATGCACCACGCGCATTGCCCAGTGCGCCGCGCGCCGGGTATGCGCCGTGCCAGTGGCAAATTTGCACTGTGGCCGGGCTCCCAGTGCACCGCGCCACCATGTGTGTGCACCACGCGCCCCAAGTGCGCCGCGCCACCATGTGTGTGCGCCGCGCACTGTTAAAGTCGGCCAAATTTGCTTGAAAAACAAGGGGTGAGGGTTTTAGGGCGTTTTCCTTAGGAATCATGATGGGAATGGAGGCGGGAACAATGAGAAGTGAGGAGACAAGGGGAGGGGAGCAGACCTTGGTGACATCATTGCAAATTTGTAATCCCGTTTATCATTTTTGCTTTGATGAATTATTTTCATGGATGGCCAATATGCTTTGGATATCATTCAACATCTTACAAACCCCAAAGCATAGACAAAATTGATGAAGAAGAAGTTTCAACTGAGCCTACCTCTTGTTTGCCCGCCTCCACCGAGATTTTGAAGTAGTTTGCAAGGTTTTTTATCCTCCTAGCTCTGTGCATCATGCGCCAAACCCAATGCACCGCATGCCTTATATGTGCCGCACCTGTGGTGATTTTAAACTACGGGTTAGCTGCCAGTGCGTCGCGCCGTCTGTGTGCACCGCGCGACCTGGTGTATGCGCCGCGCTCTCTGTAATCGCCTCCCAACTCACTCAACCGTTCACAATATCACTCTTTTACCTTAGCACTGTCTCTCCCAGGCTTGCAACAACATAATGCTTTTGATTTTGGGGCTAAACATGTATTTATAGGCTTGGGAGAGATGGGTTTGATTTTTTCCTCTTTAAAAACCCACTTTCTAATGTTTTAGTTTTGCACTTTTCATTGACTTTTAAAACACTCTGTTTTTTAAAATTTGGGCTCAAATAATGAAATTTTTGGCATTTGCTTGCAGGGACTGTATGACAGGGCACCTGGTTTTGAAATCCATGACTGCATCTGAAAATGTCAACTGGCGATTTTTGGAAAATTTTGTCATAGTTGACCTTGTTTGACTTTTCTTAAAAACAGAGTTTTGAAGAAGAATAGATGTTTCTTCAAGCGATGATGAAGCTTTCTGAACCATAGCTGTATAAGGTCTCCCTCTGGCCTGTATGGCTTGTTTCTGGACATGTTTTTCAGAGACCAAACTGATGAATTTCTAGACCCAAACCATAAAAAATGACTCTTTCCTGAAATAGGACCAGACCTTGACTATCATGAATTCCATTGATTTTGGACCAAGACCTGAATCAACAGAGGCCAGACATGAGGAAAAATGAGTAGCATGACTTTTTTCTATCAGATCATGACATGTCGCTAGCGAAATGCAGCTAAGTGGATGAAGCTGGACACCTAAAATTGAAATGCACAAAGAGCTTTGATATCTGATGGAGGGCTGACCATACCGACTCTAACATTGGCTCCAATGGGGGATGGTAGCTCCCATGGAGGTGCCAAGAACAACAGATCTCTGGAGGAGCTAGACAGTGCCTCTTGGTCCATTGGGCTATGGAGTCATCATTTTGATAAATAGCACAAGACTCTGACTTATTTACAAAACTGGAGTGACTAAGAAATTGACTCAAACGTGACAATTGGAATAACTCAAAAACTGACTGTACATACTGAAACCAAACTGAAATAAAAATGGTATTTACAATGACAGTGGAAGCAGCGTCAATAGATCAACAATGATACCGCTTGAGCAGCCAACCATTGATCGACCTTCCAGGATAGTCTTCCCCATTCATTTCTTTAAGAAGAAAGGCATTTTGAGCCCTGTATGCTGCGATCTTGAAAGGAACTTTCCACATATTTTCAAACTTTCCATGCTTGCCTTTCTCCTCATTTCTTGCATCCCACTTCAGCACCACATCATCCAACTGAAATTTGTCCGCTTTCGCTTTTCTGTCATAGATTTTCTTTATCTTCTCCTGCAACTTGGATGTGTTTTTGAAAACTTCTTCTCTTGTTTGCTGCAAGTGGATCATTTGATTCAGCCTTCTCTGCATGGGATCTTCCTCACTGCTGGCCTCCTGAAGAAGTTTGACCACCGGGGTAGCAAGGGAAGCGGAAAATATTGTGTCCACACCATAAACCAGATCAAACGGTGAGATACCAATAGAATTTTTGTGACTGATTCGATCTGTCCAAAGTGCATGAACCAGCCTTTTGTTCCAGTTCTTCTTATTAATTTCCAGCAGCTTCTTGATGATGTTGACCAAAGATTTATTCGAAGATTCCACCAATCCATTGCCTTGCGGATGATAGGCAGTTGACTGGCCCAAAATTATATGATATCTATGACAAAATTCTACCATCCTTTTCGATTTAAAAGCTGCTGATTATCAGTGATTATTTTGTTCGGACAACCAAAGCGAGACAAGATGTTATTTTCAAGAAAAAAAATGATTACCGTGTCCATCGCTTCTCTGGTAGGGGCTGCCTCAATCCATTTTGTGAAGTAGTCCGTGGCTGTAAGGATCCATCTATGCTGTCCAGAAGAGGTGGGATCAATTTCCCCAATGAAATCCAACCCCCACTGCTGGAATGGAGCGCTCACTTCTATAGGCTTAAGTGGCAAAGGCTGTAATTTCTGTTTCCCTTCGAAAATTTGACACTAATGACAGCGCTTTACCATCTTATGCACATTAGCAAACAAAGTAGGCCAGTAGTACCCTGCTCTCAAAATTTTGTTAGCTGTTGATTTCCAAAAAAGATGACCACCACACTCTCCTCCGTGAAAATATTCCATGGCTTTCTTTGCCTCCTCTTCCACCAGAGAGTTTAAAAAAATGCCACCAGGATCTTTCCAATACAATGCAGAATTCAAAATACAAAACTTGGCAGCCTTCAATTTGAGTGTTCTCGCTTTGTTTCTAGCCATGCCGGGCGGTGGTGATAGATTTTTCAGCACATATGTTATATCAGAATACCATGGGGACAAAGCAAACATTTCGGATACATGAACTGATGTTCCTTCCTCATTTTCATCGGACAAGGCAGTGATCAGATTTATGTCTAATGCATGTAAGTTTGATTCAACCATTAGTTTTACCAACCCCTGTCCTTTGACCAGCTTCGTAGGCTTTATCTCCACATCGTATTCTATCAAGGCTATGATCCATTTGCCTCTTCTCCCTTCCAGATCGATCTGCACTAAAACATCTTTCACAACAGTAATGGGAACATAGGCCAGAATGTGAGAATGTAAGATATACACCCAAAAATCCTTCAGTGCCTTTACCAATGCAAGGGCTTGCTTTTCAATGATGTTGTACCTCAAAGGTGCATCCATTATAGCCCTGCTGAAGAATGCGATGGGTCTTTCATGATAATCCCTTTTCTGCAATAGTACCGCTGCCATAGTGTGCTCAGAAGCAAATGAAAACAATATGAAATCTTGAGTGTAATACGGGCTGAATAGAACTGGAGCTGAAGAGAGGGCCCATTTGACCAAGTTGAAAGATTTTACAGCCTCATCCGTCCATTTCACCTGGTTGTCCTTCTTAAGCATGTTGGTCATTTCTTTCAAGTGTTCTGCAAGATTAGGTACAAAGCGACGCAGAAAATTCATCTTACCATTGAATTACTGTATCTCCTTTTTGTTCCTAGGCAGATCGATTTGCTGAATTGCTTGCACACGTGCTGGGTCTATACGGATGCCATCTTTTGAAATGATATGCCCAAGTAATTTTTCTTCCTCCATGGCGAACAAGCTCTTCTTAGGATTCAGTGATAGGCCATATTTCCGGCATTTTTGAAAGACAATTTTTAGGTGATGCATATGCTCTTCATCAAATTTTGAAAACACCGTCAAGTCATCCAAGTACACCACCCAAAACACATCCTTCTCATTTGCAAATGCCAAGTCCATTGCACGCTGAAATGTGGCACCTACATTCTTCAAACCGAATGGAATTTTGGCATAGTGAAATGTTCCCCATGGAGTTCTGAATGTTGTATTATCCCTATCATCTTCATGGACTGAAATTTGGTTATATCCGGAATAACCATCAAGCAACGACATACGAGATGCCCCCACTACTCGCTGAAGTATATGGTCCATCTTGGGCAATGAATAGTTGTCCTTCAATGAGACCTTGTTTAGATTTCTGAAATCAATGCATAGGCGGATCTCACTGGTCTTCTTTCGTACAGGCACTAAGTTAGATATCCAATCTGAAAATCTGATAGGCACCATGATACCTGACTTGTACAACCTATTTACCTCTTTTTCGATGGATGGCAGCAACTATGGATTAATCCTTCTCAGCTTTTGTCTAAATGGTTTCTGATTGGGCTTGATAGGTATGGTGTGCTGAATGATGTTCGTATCATAAGTCTTTAAATCTGAATAATCCCAAGCAAATACATCTACAAATGAAGCCATCAAACTGATATATTTGTCCTTGATCTTTGGCGGTAGTGTCTTGGACAATTTTACCAATTTTGGATTTGTTGTTGTACTGTTGTTGACTTCTTCTACACCTTTCTCTGTGGGCTGCAAAGTGGGCTTGCGGGCTACGTCATCCTAATCGAAAATTTCTTCTAGGGGTATCACGCCTTTAGGAATGATGTTGTTTTTTAGCTGCAATACGTCCATTTGATTGATTTGAACTTCTTCTGTACCATTCCCTTTGTTCTCATCGTTTTCCACATCAATTAAGGTTTCTTTGAACTTGCCTTGGTTGAGCAGAAAATCCTTAATCTCCTCATCATCTTGGAACACTTGCCAATGTCGCTGATTGTATGGAATGGTTGGACGGTGCTTGACATGGATTTCAAATTTGTTGCTGGAGTTCATGGGGATCTTCAAGCTGCTCGCTACCTTGGCAAGAGCATCAACAATACTATTTTGTATTCGTGGTACACATGTCAAGGTGTATTCGGAAAATAGCTTCAAGATGTCCAAAACTGCATTACGATAGGCCCACATCCTAGGATGTTTTGCTTGGTACTCACCTCTAACCTATTTTATCACCAACTTGGAGTTGCCATATACTGAGATCCTCTTTGCATTCAGTTTTCTAAGACTCTTTAGGCCAGAAACCAGAGCTTGATATTCGGCTTCATTGTTGGAACATTCGAAGGCTAGCTTGTAGGAGCAAACTCTCACGCTGCTAGGTACTTTGTTTGGGGCAGAGAAAGGATTGCGTACCCAAATACCAATACCAGCTCCATCATTCCCTACTGCTCCATCAAAATCCATGGTCCATAAGCCTTCTTCTTCTTCTTGCAAGTGCTGAAAATCTTTTTGCTGTCCATTGTTTTCAACTGATTGCCCAATCTTTTGTTGCTTTTCTTGTCTTTCTTTCTTCAAAATCTCTCTAAAATTTTTTGTTATCTCTGGAATGTTGTCTGCTTCTACTATCTGACTATCTATTTCATTTAAACTATCTGAAAACAAAACAAAAGACTCTAAATCTATATGTACATAGTTTAGAGGATGATTGATCGGTTTCTCCTTGCTTGTGATCATATACTTCATATTTTCTTCCCTATATAATTTCCTCATTTGTCAAAACACCAGGATTGTTGCATAGGAGAAATCTAGTTGTATTGTCCCCTTCAATTTCGCTACCCAAGACCTGGAAAGAAGCATGCCAAACCTTGGAAGAATGTCTGTTACCACTACATCCATGAGAACATTTTTCATAGGAAGTTGATCTAGACTCACAACTAAGTCTTTGATGAGCCCTATGCACCTTACTTTGCTAGAATCGAATGAATAAAGATCATGATATTGTCGGGTGATGTCCAAACCGAGCTTATCCATGATAGACTTGGGCATGAGATTATGAGAGGCTCCGGAATCGAACATGGCATTGTGTAGCACAAAGTCATGCAATCGTAAACTGATATAGAAGGGTGGCACCTCGCTCTCAGGAGACTCACCATTTGTTGCTGGTCCAAAAATCATCTCGGGCTGATCATCTTCCACGTTTACCATGTCGGACATTGGGTCCAAATTTAACATTTTAGAAATCTGTCCTCTATAACTGTTGTTTTTCATGATTTCAGTCAAAGGGATTGATACCTTTAGCTTAGAAATCTCATTCTCTAGGCTGAAAGCGGGAGTTCTTTCTACCTCTTTGACCGGGATCTCTTTTCTTTCCTTCTCTTTTGATGTGGCTGGTTGCTGTGATTGTTCTGCTGATTTTGATTTGCTGCTCTCCGGAACAACCGCCTCCTTTCCCTTTCTTTGTGTGGCTGATGGATCTTTCTTTGTTGTTTCATCCTCCTTCTTTTTCTGAATTTGTTTAGCCGGTACATCTCTGTTTTGAAGGGAATATTGCTATTGTTGTGTAGACAAAGCATTCATATACCCCCTTTGATATTCTTCTGACTCTTCTTCCAACACCGTTTCGTTAGCTAGGATAAAATCAGTGTCTTGGTGTGTAGCTGAGCTCACTACACATTATTCTTCTTCAGTGATGTAAGTAGGCAGCTCATTTGGAGTAAAGAGATGGTTTTCTTCGCCTATTACATTTCCTTCCTCATCTGATTCCGGTCCATGTACAAAATTCTGCTAAAAAGGTGTTTGTATCGGCTGTTGTGCTGTCTGCTCTTGAGTCTGCTGATCTCTTTGTCTTATCCTATATTGTGGCTGCTGTTGGCCACGAAAGTTAGGATTCCTAACTTGTGGCTCTGGCTTGTCAAGTTTTACCCTTTCGAGCATCTGTTCTACCTTCTTTAGCAGCTGATCCATTGAAGAAGATTCTTCTTTCACCTTGGTTTTCTTCTTCGCTTTCGCTCTTGCTATTTTGGACAACAGGTTAGCCTCAACGCTGACTGCAATTTTCTGCATATCTTCCATTGTAGCCGGTTCTCTCTCTCTCAATTGGTACACCATGTCAGCATCAAAACCATCCAAAAACTTCATCATTGCTAGTCCCACCGGTGGCTTTAGATGGTCTGGGATATCATTGTAGACTGCATTAAATCTAACACAGTTTTCTTGGACCGACTCACCAGCATTCTGCTTGATTTGTTCATACTCGGCCAGAATTTGAAGGGGATTCTTTTTGACTTCCCACCTGTTGAAAAATTGTCTTTGTAGCTCAGCCAAGGTGGTGATACTTGCCGCTGTCAAGCCTCTGAACCATTTCCTCAAATCACATGCAAATGTTTGTACAAAGAGCCTCATTTCCACGTTCTTCGCATCGATCTCATGAAGTTCATAGAAATCTACCATTTTATCCACATGTTGCTGAGCTGTAGTATTTTTTGGCGTGCCACCGAAAACGGGATTTTACTTTGATATTCATGTCACACGGAATCTGTCAAGGGTGCCGACACGACTGACCTTCCTAGAAGTCTAAGACATTCTAATGACAAACAAGACAAAATGGAGTGATCTTTCTCTAAATACACCTTTTACAACATGAAAACTACAAGTGTTTAGGCTTACCTTATTCCAAAACGCTGTTGTTGAAGTCCGTTCTTGACGATCCGGATGAGCTCCTCCTTCAAGTCAATTCCTGCAACCACAAACAATCAAACAATTACCAAGCACTTGTATTTCATATAATAAAAGATATATTCAACATGCAGACCAAGGAACACATGAAATAACTCATTAACACAAGCTATTGAGAAAAATAAACCAGTTTGTATTAATAACGAAACAAAGAAACTCTTACAACCTGGCCTTGGTGTTGTGCAAGTTCCTCCCAGGGTCCATCAAGGGTTTTCCTCTACTTTGACAAAGCTCACCCTCTCCCAAGTAGAATCAAGTGAAGACAATCTCTCCTCACAAAGGCTCTAATGGAAGACCTAAATCCTGCAGCATTTACCCAAAGAAAATGTATAGCTCCAACCTCCTCTCCTTCTGGCTCAATGCCTTCATTTATAGTGCTGTAAAGAGGTTATTCAGGTCCACTATCAATGGGATCATCCCCCTCTATGGGTGGGATAGCTCCCTTATTGATGGGATAAGTTCCCCCTTAATAGAGATACATGAACCAACTGGAGGCGCATCCATTTCATCAAACCGACCTCTAGAATGTTCTAGAAGTAACCACAAGTAACTTTTTCAAGATAAAACTCGCGCATTTTGCCTTTTACAGAGGGACGCACCTGTCCCTTAACATACAGAGCGTCCATGGACGCAGATTTTGTGAACATGGTCAGCGTCCCCGCAGGTAAGGCTAGAGAGAACCTGCGACCCCAGAGATAAACATGATTTTTACAAGACTTTCTCTCTTCTTTGAGTTTGAGATGGATAACAGAGGCATGAGACTTGCCTAAGAGGGTAGCATGACTGTTGATTTGAGCCATACTAACTGTAAGTAGTCAAGGTGACATTTTTTAGTGTAACAGATTGCCCCCTAAAGTGCGAAGCCTGGAATAGAATAGGGTTTTGTAATTCTAGGAAGGGTGAAGCGCTTTATCATTTCAAGGATTGCCTTGTGGATGGCCTGGTTGGAACCTGCAATTTTCAACACAAAATACATGGATAAGATTATATCATCACTGAGGTAGGCATTCCCATACTCAGATTCAAAACTTTAACTAATGGACTAACTATTCTGATACAGGAATGATCTTGCAGTACATTATTTTTATAGACTTTTGTAGACACAGTATGGACGCAGCCATCTGTTTATGATAAGTCTACATAGACAATGAATACAAAACTCCTCGCAGCCTGGATGGTAGAAACTAGATCCAGGGTCTTCACTTCTACTTCCCGAATTGGTACGATTCTAGCCATGTGATTAAATGATTCGATGTCGAACATGGTAGAAACCACTTGATTACCAGTCAATGATGTAAACTGTTAACAAGCGTGAGAGAAACCACCAGTAATGTCAATGGTCCTCAAAGTACCAAGCACAACCCGTGAAATGTGAATAGATGTTTTGATGTCGAACACTTCACGGAATCCTCTGATCGAAAGTCAATGATGTAAACTGACGTCAAAGGCGAGAAACCTGCCATTGATGCATGCAGACTTCAAGGTACTGTCGATTCCTAAGTCATCTTTCTAGATAATGTGTCGATGTCGATAGAAAGCGACCCGTTGCAGGCAAGCCCGCAACACGAAATCATTGTTCAAGTTGAAGAAATGTTGCTGTAAGGACTGACTCAGGGATGGTCAAATGGATGACAAGTATTTTGCAGATGAAAGTTTTGCTTGCAGACCTCTTGAACACATAACGACACAACAGATGGTTTGGTGACGAATAACTCAAAGTTGATCCCTGAACCCGGTTAAAGATTTTCAAAGTGATTTGGTCAACTGTGAGGTAAAAGATTTCCCAACCCAGGTGAATGAAAAGTGTCGTGTTCAAGAGCGGTAATAAAGTTTCTTCTGAGGCAAAAGGTGACAAATAGGTTCATTCTTCTCTTTTTTCCCCCACCATTTCTGGCAAGTACCTCTTTATTTTTAACAAGCTTGAGGAGGATAACATATGCTTGATTATAAGCTCATCCTTCGGACGAGTCCAACCTAGTTTAAATTCGAACCCTAGGAAGGAGTGGTTCGTTCCTGTTTGTAATTGAACAGGTCCTTTACTGTAAAAGTTTAACGAGCCCAGTATAGGAGAAACTCGGCGTTTTTCTTTTTTAGAGAGTCTGAAAAACTTAAGGAAACTCCACGTTGAACTTTTTCGTAAGTTTGTGTCCCTCAAGCCCGAAAAAGTATAAAATAATACCTGGGGGAACCGCTTGATCTTGCGACCAAGGAGTACTTTCATAATAGTATCGTTGACCTGAAAAGTAAAAAGCGATCAAAGACACGTCGTTTTATTTCCTTATCGAGTTTGAAACGACAAAAACCCGGCAATCTTTTCCTGATTTTGCGGTCAGAAAAGAGCTAAAAGGGGACCGTCTTTTAATTCCGTTTTAACGAGTGAAAAAGAAACACTCGGCGATCTTTTCATGTTTTAGGAGTCAGAAAAGGGCTTAAAAGATGACTCTGAAATTTTGTTTGTGAAAAATTACAATTTCCCTCGAAATCCCTTCGTCCTGCACAAAAGCGACACATTACTCATACCTGTTTAAAATAGGCAAAAATACATTCGAAAACATCTTTTCATGGTAAAAAATGAACTAATTCATCCAAAAAACCTATAAAAAGACCTTTTACCATGTCATTTTTACCGTTTCACTGTTGAGGTTGAAAAAGGAGCTTTTGACAAGAAACTTCCCGTGGTTGCTGCGGAAAATCTGACCGTCGGAATCGAACGCCGCTTCACCGAGGTATTTTACACATCCCACTCTTCATTTTTATCCGTTTAGTTTTTTTTGTTTTCGGTCTCTGTTTCATTTTTTGGGGGGGTTTTGGGTTCAAAATGCGCCCCTCGGCGGACGCAGGTGCCCTTCGGGTGACCCGCGTCCCCCGACTTTTTCTCACACGGGAAAAAGGTCGGGGGACGCAGTCCACCTTCAGGCGAGCTGCGTCCGGACGCCCTGTGCTACAAAGCCGGGGTGCGTCTTCCGCAAAGGGCGCATTTCAAAACCCTAACTCTCTCAAAAAACCACCAAATTTTCTCAAATTAATTTCTAATTGACTCTTTTGATGTGCAGGGCCCAAAACATGTTAGACTGGAGAGAGAGAGAGCACGTAGAAGACGATGAAGCTGCGATTAACCACCAACCCTCTCTGGATGCCTTAAGAACATGTGGATTGTACAAATATTGGACCATACCGGGCATGAGGGGCCAGGTAAGATTTTTGGAATGGCTGGTTGAGCGATGGAACGTTCAAGATCAATGTTTTTACATTGGAGGGCACCAGCTCGAGATAGAGCCCTCGGATGTATACTTTCTCACTGGCTTGCCAAACAGAGGTGAGCAACTCAACCTTGCGGGGACCAGGCCGGGTGGCCAATCCCTTGATGATCTCCGCGAGGAGTGGTGCAGACCAGGGACTCGCCATAAAAAAGGCGTGGAGATAAAGCACATCGCTCTGGCGGAACTTAGAGTTATTGCATTTACGGTCACTAGGATTTGTGGCGCGGCCGCCTTGCACATTGCCTCCGGATCCCAAATGCGGATGGCAGTTGACTGTTACCAAGGCACCATCTTCAACTGGTGCGAAGCTGTGTCGGCTCATATGAAGAGCCAACTAACCAAGGCAAAGAACGGACGACTAAAGACTTTTGGATATGGGCCTCTAGTCGTGAGCTTTGCCTTGGAGAGAGTTCCTATGCTGATCCCTCAGCAACTCACTGTTGATGACTTGGGTCCTCGGGAGCCAAAGCTTGTTCGATGGGTTGCGGTGATGGCCCGGCATCCTGACGAGGGTGCTGCAGTGGTTCGATTCTCAGACAGTTACTTCGACTGGCTAGAGGGCCAGCTTTTTGTGATACAAGACTTTCCATATGCCGGAATGGATTTCAGAGGTGATCCGGACATGGTTCTTCCACAGGGAGAACAATGGGATGACAGAGGTACTTTCATTTTCACAAGTTTTCTAATTATGTATTTTTTTATTTTTTATATATATCGTCTCAAAGTAACAGTAAAATTTTAAAAATGCAGATGTTGGACCACAGCGTCCAGCCAATCTCCGGCCTTACGACAGACGACATCCAGCTGCACCGGCACCGGCCCTACAGGATGCGACAGCAGAAGTACTAGCTGATTTGGAGCATGATCTAGAGCGTCTCACGGCAGATATACCTGAGACTACTATGGATGATATTCCAATGAGGCTTCAGCGCTTCGTGGTCGCGGTCCCTGGACCGTTTAGGAGATTTTTGCGTAAGATAGCCCGCGCAGTGGTGTCGTACAGAGAGCACCACCAGTGATTGACTAGTCACTTTTGTAGTCACATGTGACATTTTTGACTTTTTGCACTATCATTTTGCCGATCATAAGGTGTGTTAAACCTATGATCGAAGACGATGTATATATTTTTGGACACACTTCTATCTATATCTATATATCACTATTACCGGCTTATCTTGTTTAACATGTATGATGAAATGTCTTTAAATTTACTTGCATGATTATTATAAATGTCTGTCCAACACTCGAGAAGCAATTGCATCTGCTAATGTATTCAAAGACCTTGGAATATGTTGATATTCAATGTAATCAAATTCACGTTCCAAGAGACGCACTCTCAAAAACAACCTTAATAACACAGGATTTCTAATGGCATAAACTCTATTAAGCTGTAATACAACAAGTTCAGAATCTAACCTCACTATCAAACGTCGAATTCCAAATGAAATAGATTCGGATAATAATTCAACCACTGCACTGTATTCTGCAATGTTATTCGTTGTTTGACCGAGGCTTACCCCATGCATAGAAACTAACTCGTCAGAGGGCGAATAGATAACCCAAGCTGCGGAAGAGATATTCCGTGTACTACGACAAGCACCATCAGCAAATCCAATGTATGTTTGGAGAGGCGTCGACATCTACAATATCAAGAGTAAAACCAAGATGAGCCAAAATAATGACGAAAAACCACACTTGCTAAGCTAAGCACACTGACTAAACTAACACACTTGCTAGCTAGAAAGGAAATCTAACCTATCTAAAAATTTCTCCATCCATCATTTTAAGCATAATACCTCTTTAGGTAAAGTCCATTTCTGGGTTTACCCAAAGAGTCCCCATCAAAATCAACTAACTCATAAGCCCCTTTTGCTAGCTTTCGCTTTACAATGTAGGGCCCATGCCACATGGGAACGAATTTTCCGGCACCTAGCTTATCGTTAGCTTGATCATATAATAGTACTAGGTCTCCTTCCGAAAAACTTCGAGGGGTTACATTTTTATCGTACTGAGCTTTCATTCGTTTCGCGTGAGTCTCGATAGCTAAAGTAGCGTCACGTCGAGTCTCATCTAATTTAGCTAAGTATAACAACCGTTTCTCCTCTTCGGAAGTAGCTGGAAGTAATTCGACAGCCATTTGAAGTGATGGGATTTCGCACTCAATAGGTAACACAGCTTCTAAGCCATAAACTAGCTGAAAAGGGGTGAAACCTGTTGAATTTTTCACTGAAGTTCGATATGCCCATAGCGCCGAAAATAACATGTTATGCCAATTCGTTCGATGGATACCAATGATCCGTCGAATCATGACGACTAGAACTTTGTTGATTGACTCAACCAAACCGTTGGCTTGCGGATAATAAGGTGTAGAGCTATCGTGGCGCAAACCAAGCTGGCTTGTAAGTTCAGTCATCATGACATTTCGAAAATGGCTTCCATGGTCCGTAATGATTGCTTGTGGGACACCAAACCTAGTTATGATATGATTGAATACGAAAAGTGCAGCTGTCTTGCCGCTTGCGTCGAATGTAGGCATCGCCTCGGCCCACTTAGTAAAATAATCAACCGCAAGGATGATATACGCATGCCCCCCGGCCGAGTGAGGGTTACAAGTAATAAAGTCAATGCCCCATTTGGCGAATGGACCAGCGGCAATTATAGGGTGGAGAGGAGCAGGTGGAGCGCGCATCTTGCGATCAAACACTTGACAGTTGTGGCATTTTCTGACGGCAAGGATACAATCTTTAAACATAGACGGCCAGAAATAGCCAGCGCGCAACACCTTCTGAGCTGTGGCATACCCAGACATATGACCGCCACATGCTCCAGAGTGACAATCATTCAAAACTCTCTCAGCCTCATCGTGAGTTAAACAACGTCGAAAAACTAAGTCTGCCCCCAGGCGATAAAGTGTATCTCCAATAATTCTGTATTGCTGGGATTGAAACCGAATTTTTCGACGGTTTTCCTTGGAAGCTTCAGGCCGAAAGGTTTGGGTTTGGAGATAGATGATTATATCCCCATACCACGGATCTACAGTGCTAATAAGAAACAAAGATTCGTCCGCAATGGACTCCTCTGCCACAGTCTCTGTGTCAGCACTCGGGAAATCACACATCAATTCCGCGAAGACTAAAGATTTCTTAGACTTGGACTTCTCAAACTCCAAGTCGAACTCTTGCAGGATGACGATCCATTTAGAGTACTTGCCCCCTAGCAGTTGTTTTGTCAAGATATAAATCATAGGGTTGCAATCCGAAATAACAGTAGTTTTGCGGAGAAGAATGTAGTGACGAAAACGCTGGACAGCTTGAACGGCTGCCAGGGCCAATTTCTCCACATGCGAATATTTTAACTCAGTTGGATTTAAGGTTCTGCTAAGGTAATATATCACATGCTCTGCCTTGAATTCATCTTCTTGAACTAACACCATTCCAATGGTGGAATGCGAAGCTGCGAGGTATAAGAAGTAGTCCTGGTTGTAGTTGGGAGGATGCAATAACGGTGCATGGGTCAACGCGTGTTTTAGTGCATCAAAAGATTGTTGAGCAATCTCGTCCCAAAAGAATTGTACGTTCTGTTTCAACAACCGTGTAAAACCTTTAGTGACCTCGGCGTAGTTAGGGATGAATCGGCGTAAAAAGTTCGCTTTCCCTTGCAAACTTTGGAGTTGGCGCAAACTCGAAGGAGGAGGCAATTGGATGATAGCCTCGACTTTCGAGGGATCGACGCGAATGCCGGTTTTGGAAACAACAAATCCCAGCAATCGACCTGTTTCTATACAGAAAACACACTTGTGGGGATTCAACCGAATTCGATAATGCCTACACCTCATAAAGATTGCTCGTAAATGGACAAGGTGATCAGCTCGGTGTAAAGAATGAGCAGGCAAATCATCGAGATAGGGTTGCACAATGTGCTTGATGTCATGAAATGCATAAGACATGGCCCGTTGAAAAGTAGCACCGGCATTCTTAAGGCCAAAAGGTAATTTGCAATAAGCAAATGTCCCCCATGGACAAATGAATGCCGTTTTTGGTTGATCGGCAGGTAGAATATTGATTTGATTATAACCTGAGAAACCATCCATGAAGGAAAACATCTCACTTCCGGCACAATCATCAATAATTTGATCGATATAAGGCGTAGGATAGTTGTCTTTTGGACAAGCTCGATTGATATCCCTATAATCGATACAGATTCTTATTGTTCCTTGTTTTTTATTGACGGGAACAATATTCGATACCCAATCCGTTAACGGGATCGGATAAATGAAACCTGCTTTCAACAGCTTTTCGACTTCGGCTTTGATTGCAGCTGCTTTTCGAGGGTGAATCTGACGCAACCGTTGCCGAATGGGTTTAGCATCCGGGTAGGTTTTGATTTCATGAACAACAATGGCAGGATCAATTCCCGGCATTTCTTCGTAAGACCAGGCAAACACGTCGCGGAATTCTTGGAATAGGGCCTTGTAAGTTTGGATTTCTTCTTCAGTACATGCGGCACCTATATGAATGTTCTCCTCGATTCCGGGCTTCACTGAAATATCAATGGGAATAGTACGAGAAATATTCCCTAAATTCAGCTCTGAATCAGAATGTTTCGTTGGATCCTGAGCGTCTTTGACATATTCAGCGGTAAAGATAGATGAAAAATCATTTTCAAATGCATCATCCTTAGGTAAAAACGAAGATCTGTGATGGAGATCTTCCCATGGTAGATCATCTACACTTAGGATTTCGCGAAGTTGTTCGTCAGATGACACTTCTTCGGGAAACGTTATCCGTTCTAAGGGTGAGGTGAAAAGTGACTCTTCACTGACCACATTCATTTGGTCGGTTGAATGAAAGTCGGTAAAAGACATAAGAGCTTCATAAGCAATCTCATACGGACTCAACGGCATAACATCACCGAGTGAGTCTAGCTCAGAGTCAGAGGGAACATACCAAGGATCATCATAAATAATGTTTTCTGACGTGATCATATGAATTGTTGCGAACGAAGGGTCTGCATTGAGTGGAGGGAGAGGAAAAGTTCCCAGTAAACCGGAATCCTTAACTAAACCTACACCAATGTCCCTATAAGGGATTGTCGTTTTACCAACATGCTGGATAGTTTCTAAAGAGGTTGGGTCGGATGAAAAGTATGTCAGCTGATCAATAGTCACGATCTTACCGTTATGTGGAAACTTAATGACTCTGAAGACCGATGAAACGACCGCTGTCATAGCATATGACCAACTTCGACCCAAAAGAAGGTTGTAGTCTAGAGGGGCATCAACCACTTCCACATCCAGACTAACGGTTTTACCTTCGACCCCTATAGGCAATTCTTGTAGAATACCAAACGGACGGAACCCACGGCCATCAAAGGCCTTAAGGATGGTGGGGGATTGGTTCAACGAAGGAGAACCAAGCGATCTCCAACATTGAATCGACATAATACACGTAGAAGCTCCCTCATCAATCACAGTCCGATGAATAGGCCTGTTTTTGACTATCACTGGAATTTGGAAAGCCATTTGATGGGGGAGACGCGGTGTACTACTTTCTAGATCAAAGATCATTAGGTTCGGGTCCTGAACATCGACAGCTCCAATAGCCGACAAAAGCAATTTTCGTTGCGCTGGACATGATTGCAGCACTTCGAGTGCCGACATTGCTGAAGGTGAAACAGCTAAGTCTTCAACAATGTTGTAATTCTGGGCTGCTCTCGCATGTGGATTGAAAGCAGACCTTCGAAGTACACCCTTGGCGGGCGGCTTAATCACTAAGTCTGGGTTAGGTTTTTCGATCTGTAGTGGATCGGAACCAGGAGCTGAGGTTGATGGGTTAGAGTGAGAAGATTCTGCTTCTTTACCATCAACAGGAGCCTTACTACCATAATCTTGCGATCGAGTCGCAATCCTGACATGAGACATCATCAAAATGGGTTCTTCACTGGCATTCGAAGAAGAACCTATCATCTTATTTTCCTGCTCGGGAATGGATTCTTTAACACAGCAGGAGTCGGAGAACCTTTAACTATTTTCACTACCTCGGCCCGATGAGGGCAGTCTCTCGTAAAATGATCTTCTTCACAAATGAGACAAGGATAACGAGGTTTGCGCTTTTCGTCATTGGTTTCCGACTTTTCCGTTTTCTCCTTTGGAGCCTTGTCTGCTTTAGCCTTCTTCTTTCCTTTCTTCTTTCCACCGTTTTTGGATTTGGCCGTAGATGACTCTACAGCGTGAATGTCGGCGGTAAGTTCAGGAGGAGAAGACTCTCCTGTCGGAGAATCAGGCAAAGTGATAATTGGAGTATTGGAGGTCTTGGAAGACTTCTTCTTACTCTTCGTAGTCACGATACCGATCATACCATCAGCGGCATGAGATCCCGAAGGAGCAGCAGCGATTTGGTTTGACTTTGGAAGATCCGGAATTTTCTCGTGTAACGTACCCGACTGAGTGTAAACTAAGTCAAGGTATTGTGCCTGAGCAATGACTTGCTCCTCAGTAACTACGCCGGCCTTAGCTACATCTTCAGTAATTCTTGGTAATAATGATTTTACAAACCATTCAGCTAAAATTTGGTCCGGGATAAAAACTTTCACTAATCTTCTTCGACGTCTCCACTCATGGATGTGATCAGAAATGTACGTGGATGTCGATTGTTTTAGCGAAGTTAATAATTCTGTACCATTATCGTATCTGACTGGTAACTGAAAATGAGTTAAGAATGAAGTAGCTAACTGGCTAAAGTTGTAAAAAGAAGCCCGTGGCAACTCAATGTACCACTTGGCTGCGAGACCAATGAGTGTACGCTGGAAAAGACGTAAGCGGATAGAATCATCTGAGATGGAATTTGATGCACACCAGAGGTGGTAAGTCATCACGTGATTAGACGGATCCTCTCCAGACTTACCTTCGAACTTGGGTATATCGCTGGGCAACTTATTTGGCATTGGCGGCCAGAACGGAAGATATTGAATTGGATCGTTCGTTAGGCGCGTCAAGTCGGGTAAATCTAAAGTCGCAATAAATGGTAACTGCCGGTTAGGATCTCTGAAACTCTGAGTCACAATACCAGCCCCAGGAGGAGGATATCCAGGATAACTAGGAACAGGATTCGCATTGGGGATATTATATCCTCCTGGAAAACCAGGATTAACCGGACCGTACTGGGGTTGTTGAGGTGGTTGATAATTGTACCCAGGATACGGTTGATACTGGTAAACCGGTTGTTGGGCAGCTTGCCCAGGTTGATACTGTCCCTGGTACGGAGGTTGAACAAATTGAGGTTGAGTAGTAACAACCGTACTTGTACCAGGTTGACCTGCAGGCATCTGGACTGTGGTTTGAACCGTGGGTCCAGACAACGGTACAGATGTCTGAGGAGCGGTTACAGGGACAGTAGAAACCGGAGCTGCCGATACTCCAGAAGTAAGCATGGTAGATGAAGCGGTAGTTGCTGCAGCCGTGTGAGGAGGAGTACTCGGTGCAATTGGCGGCTGAGTAACTACAGAAGTTACAGGGGTCTGAACACTTGACTGGACAGGTTGCGGTTGCTGGGGTGGACCAGGAACTGCAGGTTGTCCTGCTTGAGGTACCGACTGTATACTTGGTTGCGACATCTGTTGACCCTGTGACGGATCCCATGTTAACATTCCAGGGTATTGACTCGTAACAGGTTGAGGATACTGAGATCCATAGCCGTATTGAGGATAGGGTTGATAACTGTAAGGTGTAGTCCCATATGATTGCCCTTGAGGTGGTTGATAACCTTGACCAGGGTATTGACCCGTAGGTTGATAACCTTGAGGTAAATACGAATACTGGGGTTGACCTTGACCTTGAGGTTGGTATCCTTGAGGTTGATACCCTTGGGGTTGATACCCTTGGGGTTGCCATCCTTGAGGTTGCCATCCTTGAGGTTGATACTGATACTGAGGTTGACTTTGGGGTACATATTGAGGCTGGGGTTGATACCCTTGGGGTTGATACCCTTGAGGTTGCCCCCCAGTCACAAATGAAGTACCTTGAGGTTGCCCCCCAGGCATTAACGAAGGTTGCCCCCCAGGCGGTAATTGGCCACCTTGAGGTTGGTTAATGGGAGTTGAACCTGACATCATATAAACTTCACCTATACTCAATGGTACATTACCACTGTTTCCAACTAATAACCCATGATCAACAGGTTGAGGAGATGCTCCCGCAAAGGTACCAGAAAGTGACTGATACCCAGTAGGAACAGAAGGACCGCCATGTAAAAATGATTCAGGACTTTGTGAAAACACAGATGACTGACCAGACATATTTACAGGAGAATGAATTCCTCTAGGTGGAACCGGAGTACGAGGTGTAGAAAAACCTACTGAGTTGTCTAAAAAATTGGTTAATGCAAGGTACCAAGATTCACTTCTAGGAGGACTGTAAAAGATGGATTCACGCTCCCTTAGATCAAGGGTAATTAGATCTTCAGAATCAGAAACGCCTATTTCTTCCTCTGGAACAAGTTCTTCTATAGCAATTAATCCAACAGGAAGATTTTCGGTGATAATTCTTTCTATTCTTGGTGAATCAGGAACACTAGGAGTTGGAGTAACAGGTTCTGAAATTTCAGGTTCTTCGCCTGTTTCACTGGCAGATGAAAAACTACCAGCAAGCTCGGAAACTGTAACAGCTTCGGGATTGTAACCTGTTTCTAATCTTTGGTAATCTGGATGGACTACCAAGGAAGATTCTCCTTCTTCAGGTGAACCTACTCTACTGCCACTAGGAGGAGTTACAAGGACCTTTAACCCTTCTAAATGACCCGGAATGTCTTCAGGAGATTCACCCCGCGATTTACGGAGTTTTCTTAACAAATCTATTCCGGTAACAATCTCAGGAGACTTGCCCCGAAGTCTACGGGACTGTCTCGGTAATTCCGCCACAATTAAAGATTTTAACTACAACACACGAAATCAAAGTAAAAAATTTCAAATCAAACCACCTAAAGTCTTCTAAAGAACCAATCAAATTTGAAGCACACGCCTAAATAATCTAGAGCGTCAAACCACACACAAACAGTAGTCTTCCGGACCAAAAGCGCTAGTTGGTGATTAGGCCCAACCTCGCAGGATTCAGTACAGAAATAGTGGGTGGAACAGTTACCCCGGCAACCTGCTTAATGAATAGACTGGACCAAGTTCCTCCACTTTAACCGTCTCGAAGTGAAGCGAACCCCCCAGAAAATCCAAGTGAGTATAACCGACGTCTGCTCCAGGTACAGTGGGACCTTCCCTCCACCGTCACCTTGGGTAGAATCCTAGATATTATGGCCACTAAGGTTACCAATCACAACAATTACACCTGGGGGAACAGTCTAAACTCCGACAGCACGCAAGGGCAGAGTAGCAAGCTCCAATCCCCTTACCGGCTCCTTGACAACAATCCAAGGTTTACCGATAAGTGACCCCTGGCTCCTCGACAATGGTTAATCCGAGGTTTACCGTTTGTAATACGTACTGCCTGGCGTCGTTCCCAACGAGGGAGGAATGATCCCCTCACTGGTTCGGACACGAGCTCGTGCTTCTCCTTTAAGAGGAGCTTTCCCAGAATGTAACTGAAACAATTGGATTTGTTCTACTCAAGATAGACTATCTGTTTGGTTTTGTAGTCTTGGAGAGTTAAGTACTCACCTACTCCAAGACCCTAGCCTAAGCTATGTTGGTGCTTCAGAGCCCTAGAAAAATAAAGATTACTAGATTGATTTTAATTTAAGCGTTACTTTTAAGGTTGTTTCTTAAGTCAAAAGGTGATGGAAGTGAAACTAGTGGTGTGTTGACTCGACTCGAAACCACTACAAAATGCACCTAAAATGATTTATCCACTACTTTACTTTTTCGATGAATTGCTTAACTAAAAAGTTGAGAGAATGCAATCTTTATAAAAGCAACTTCTTAATTGAAGACAATCAAAGAAACAATTCGTTTTTCTTTTCCAAGCATAAAAACATAACTTCTCTTTACATGCACGAAAAAACTCTTTTCTTCTTTTGAAAACAAAAAGCTACTTGAAACAAGACTTTTTAAGAAGATGTTTTTGTATTTTTCTTTTAATAAAGCAAATAAATCTAATATAACCAAAAATCAATCTTAACAACTCTTAAAATCTATGAAAATGCACTCATAAGCAAACTAAAGGCAAATTTACTCTAAGCAATCTTAACGAGGCCAAAACTAACAATGATTATTTCTAAGGTGTTTTACTTGATCACAATCAAATCAAGGACTAGCTTATTGCAGAACCAAAAACTAGTCAAAACAAAATTCTAATCTTTTTGTCCTTTTTGAAAATGGAAATCAATACTTTAAAAACAAGCAATGCGAAATTTGACCCAAAACAACTCAAATGACAAGTTGCTCAAACAAGGAGACTTTACGACAGGCTCAACTTCTAAGAAGGTTGACTAACCAGAGATATCTAAGGCTGGACAACTTTCTAAGCTCAAAGTCACTACAAAGCCTTTCCAAAAATCAAACCCTAGGTCTAAACTTCGTTGAAAACCACTAAAACACTCAAAGCTCACAAAACTAGTTCAGGTGAGAATTCTTGACAGGGTACTAAAGGATCTGGGCAGAAAACACTAAGAAAAAACAAAATCTAAAAGTAATTTAAGCAAAAATGGAATTTTCTTAACTTTTACAGGAAGACGCAGGCCACCCGTTGTCACAGGTGCGGCCCCGCACTGTGCAGTCGACAACAGCGCGTCCAAGGACGCACTGTGCAGCACACAGAGACTGCGTCCTTCTGGAAAAAGGAAGAAAAACTAAAGCCAACTAAATCTAAAGCTAAGCCACCCAAATACTAATTCTCACAGTCAAAAACCAGAAAATAAAAATGATTTTCTCAAAGCAAAGTTCATATAAAGGAAAAGACTCTCTCATTAATGGATTCCCCAGTGGAGTCGCCAATTTGTCACACGGAATCTGTCAAGGGTGCGGACACGACTGACCTTCCTAGAAGTCTAAGACATTCTAATGACAAACAAGACAAAATGGAGTGATCTTTCTCTAAATACACCTTTTACAACATGAAAACTACAAGTGTTTAGGCTTACCTTATTCCAAAACGCTGTTGTTGAAGTCCGTTCTTGACGATCCGGATGAGCTCCTCCTTCAAGTCAATTCCTGCAACCACAAACAATCAAACAATTACCAAGCACTTGCATTTCATATAATAAAACATATATTCAACATGCAGACCAAGGAACACATGAAATAACTCATTAACACAAGCTATTGAGAAAAATAAACCAGTTTGTATTAATAACGAAACAAAGAAACTCTTACAACCTGGCCTTGGTGTTGTGCAAGTTCCTCCCAGGGTCCATCAAGGGTTTTCCTCTACTTTGACAAAGCTCACCCTCTCCCAAGTAGAATCAAGTGAAGACAATCTCTCCTCACAAAGGCTCTAATGGAAGACCTAAATCCTGCAGCATTTACCCAAAGAAAATGTATAGCTCCAACCTCCTCTCCTTCTGGCTCAATGCCTTCATTTATAGTGCTGTAAAGAGGTTATTCAGGTCCACTATCAATGGGATCATCCCCCTCTATGGGTGGGATAGCTCCCTTATTGATGGGATAAGTTCCCCCTTAATAGAGATACATGAACCAACTGGAGGCGCATCCATTTCATCAAACCGACCTCTAGAATGTTCTAGAAGTAACCACAAGTAACTTTTTCAAGATAAAACTCGCGCATTTTGCCTTTTACAGAGGGACGCACCTGTCCCTTAACATACAGAGCGTCCATGGACGCAGATTTTGTGAACATGGTCAGCGTCCCCGCAGGTAAGGCTAGAGAGAACCTGCGACCCCAGAGATAAACATGATTTTTACAAGACTTTCTCTCTTCTTTGAGTTTGAGATGGATAACAGAGGCATGAGACTTGCCTAAGAGGGTAGCATGACTGTTGATTTGAGCCATACTAACTGTAAGTAGTCAAGGTGACATTTTTTAGTGTAACAATTCATTTGGCATGTCATCTAGGATTTGGGGCAGAACAAGAGGAGCAAAATGGGCAACCATCATTCTCGGTGTATTTTGCCTTGGAGGTGTTGGAGGAGTGTGCACAGTTTGCAAGGGGCTTGCACTTGGAGTTTGGGGCTGCGTGGTAATGTAGTTATCGATTAATCTATTAGCTCTTTCCATCTTAAGGTCTACAAGAAATTGCGGATTGGGGACGGTGTAATCAATAGCCTTTTCGGATTTAGATTCAAATAGTGATATCTCAAATCATTCGTCAAACTCAAGCTCTTCGAGATACTCAAAAATATCGGGACATGAAGGGGATTTGAACACGGGAGTTATGGTGCTTTCTTGACGAAGGAGTCTTGGGATCAAATTTGGATTTTCGTAAATGTGAGGAGGGTCCGGGTCCGGATTCGCTCTGGTGTATCGTCTTGAAGCCAGCGTGCTATTGAGAGAAATCACGGGACACAACCAACTTACTCAGCCTTTCCAATCCTAAGCTCATCATCCGGAAGCCTAGAATTCTTATGAAACAAGGGGATTTGATTTTCAACTTAAGCTCCCCAGTATGGTCGCCACTATGTTATCACCTAAATCTGCCTTAGGCTGAAGGAAGGCAAAAATTAGGGTAACCACAAACCATGCTCAGTCTCGTAGCTAGCCCTACGAGAGCAGGAGAGGGCTCTCTCCGAGTCACACTCAACGAATGGATAAGAAAAATGGTATGAGATGACTTGCAATGCGATATTTACCTTAGGATAGTAAGTGAAAAAAGGATTTTGGAGAATATTTTTGAAGTGACTGAACTTCTTAGATGTATATGGGACTGGCGCTTAGCAAAGAATAAAGAATTGAAAATGAAGGCACAGATTATTCCGTGAGGCAGGGTAGGCGGGAAGCGCAACAATTTTAACTTAAGGTGACACGGAATGGAAAGATTGTTGAAGATGGTGAAAAGGGCATGGTCACATGAATCCTTTTCAACAGAAGAATAACACTGCATATGAAATTTTCCCACAGGCAGAGCAATATAAATTGAATTCTACCTAATCTCACTTAGAAAATTTCACTGAAATGAAACATGAAATGAATTATGAAACATAACAAGATACATATGGAACATAAGAACACATTTGCTACACTCACAACCACAAGAATCTCATGAAACAGAGTCGCTGCCTTTCATTAAACTCTCTGTAAAAAATACACAGTGCAGAAACAGAGTTTCTTTCCCACAGTCTCTCAGAAGTTACAAGCCAGCGAACCCTTTGCAAATAAAATGTATACAATATATAGAATATGTGGAGAAGAGATGGAACGCCTAGGGGTTGGGAAGTTACTCAAATCATTTCGAAATGGAGATGGAGAGCCAACCATCAGCTACAGGTGTAGCGCTCTCAAGTGTGACATTTGGCTGTGGTGACCCTTTGCATTCTTTGCCACTTGGATAGATGCCCACCTGGAGAGAAAACTCTTTAAAAGCCGCCTTTGGTGCCAAAAAAACCAAAGAGTGGATGACTGGGCCCACTTGGAGAAGTTGCGACCCGAAATTTCGCGAAACGGGAGCAAACTGGGCAAAATTTCGTATGTGTGCCGTGCACTTTTCTTTGTGCGTGGTGCTAATTTGGGGACTGTTTTGGGGCACTTGCAGGTGTTCAAAATGTGCCCAAGTGGGCTTGTTGGAAATCTTTGCCTATCTAATTTCTAACCCCATGGGAATTTCTCAATTTGGTGTTCATTTGCCCCTTCAAATCTTCATTCTCCCAAGACTGCTTTCTGTGTGTCCAAAACGTGGCAAAGAGGCCATTTTTGGGTGTTTTTTGACCTTTAGGAGACCCAAAACTTATCAAAATTTCTTGCCCGGACACCAGTAGACATATTTTTTGATGCTGAATCCAAATATGTAAACCTTTTCTCGATTGGAGTGCTAGAATTTTAGCGCCGCGCGGGGTGTGCGGTGCACATGGAGAAAAACCCTGTTTTTTGACCAAAAAATTTCCAAAAACACAAAATTGCCCCAAATTTTTTGAAATTTGGTCTAGGGGCTCTCTATGGAGTGCCATGTTGAGCCAAGGAAGCCTCAGCAAAGATTCTAAACCTTTCTTTCTCTTTTTCCCGTTTTGCCCTTCTTGTGGCTTTCCTCAATTTTTCTTTCAAACTCCTTATTCGTGCTCTCAAACTCAAGTTCCGTGCCCTGTAATGACAAGCCATGTGTCATAGCAGTGTGTTGTCTTCGTCAGCCTTATTCAACATGTTGTCCAGGTGCATGTTAAATCTCTCGAGAACAGACTCATGATCATTAATAACCTGTTGCTCCAATGAAGTGAATTCAATCCTCGTCTGCTCGGCAGTTAGGCGATCCTCACGGATGTTCTACAGCTCCATGATCACATGCTTGTCTTCCAGCTTTTTGTTCCTCTACTCCAAATACCTGATGTTCCATTTGGCCATCTCCAACTTGAGTGTCAAGGATTGAATCTCTATCTCTTGCTCCTGGAAGATCTCTTTTAGCTGTGCATTTTGTGGACGTGTATTTGCATCATCATCATCATGAAGGAGAATGAATCCGGTCTCTCATTTACCTCGTGGCACACCTGAAGGCCGCTCCTCGTGCTTGGGCTTCTTGCCCTTGTCCTGTACCTGTATTGTTGATGTAGGAAGCGAGGCCTCTTCCACCCCAGGTGGAGATAACACTCGCTTTGCTACTGCAAACAAAGGCCTGGTGCCTTTTGGATAGCCTCTCTGATATGTGATGGAAAATGGCACCACCATGGTCTCATGGCGCTCATGCTGATGAGAAGGACCACCTATCTCATGATTTTCCTCTACTACTACCTATGGAGCGCTGAAGAAGTCACGGGAGATGAAGTCCTCCCAAGCAATGCCTTGCAATCCCAACTGATGGTCCACCAAAATTTGGATAAGAGCAAAGTGATAAACACTGTTGAGCTGCTGCCAAGGGGTCTTGTGTTGCATGAAATTTCTCATCCTCTCCGTGTTCCCGCAAATGAAAAATGGGAGGTTCATCATACGCACCCTGGTAAAGTGCATGAGCAACCTGATGTGATAGGCATAAAGGCGAGAAAACCTCCCCTCACAACTGAAGTATTTCATGATCAATCTCATGAGCGGAGCATAATCATCTCTCAGAAATATGAATGGGAAAACTCTCGTGAGCTGACTCAAACAACTGGCCTTTATGTAAGGCTCATAAAGTTCCCTCTCCACCTTCATCTTCTTGTGCCACTGTTCTCCAACATTTGGTATGCCTGTTGCCACTGATATGGTTTCGGGTGTCAATGTGAAAGTGACCCCAGCCAAGATAGACTGTCCTCCATGCAGGTGAAGTGCAAAAAGACGGGCCAACTCATGATGAATTCTGACATTTGCCACCCTCTGACAAAATTCAAAACATGCTAAGTGCTGGAAACAAGACATAGTGAGGGGGCATGCCTGCAACTCAGTGAGGGTGTTTGGTTCATCCTTGACATGTCTGCCACTCCTAGGTCTCCGGGGAGCCTGTTCTCCTGAAGCTTTGTCACTGTGGGTCTCCCCCTCATATTCTGATCAATTTTCCAATGCCATTTCTGCTGCTTGTACCCTGAATTTCTTTGCTACCCTCTGAACCCACTGAAATGGTAGATGCTCTGAAAATCTATCACCACGGGGACAATAAAATAGGGAGTATTAGGAGGGGAATGATGAAATAGGGATAGGGGTTTAAGAGGAGAAAGTTATCAGGGATTTAGGAGTATTTTGGGTACAGGTTTGATGGGGTAGGGTTTGAATTTTGAGCCATAGGAATAAAGGCGGAAAAAGGAATAGGATTACACGGGTGTTAGGGTGATGACATAGGGAGGATGATGCAGGGAACATGGTGATAGGGGTAGGGTAGGGGAACACTTTGACAACCTTGTTACTGTAGCGAAACCCTAGGAGTTTGAGTTCTTTGTGTCTCCTTTTGTTGGCTTTATCAAAACTTTTGCATTTGATTTCATATTCATCAAAATCCTGGTATTCTTTTCAAGTTCAATGCCAAGAGTGAAGGTAGTTGGTCTACCTTTCAAATTTGATAGGTATTCACAAAATTTTGGGCGATTTTATGCATTGTTGGGCTTTTAAGTCTATGCACCGTGCACCGGGTATGCGCTGCGCCAGTGGCAAATTTGCACTGTGGCCGGGTTCCCAGTGCGCCGCGTCACCATGTGTGTGCACCACGCATTGTTAAAGTCGGCCAAATTTTCTTGAAAAACAAGGGGTGAGGGTTTTAGGGCGTTTTCCTTAGGAAACATGATGGGAATGGAGGCGGGAACAATGAGAAGTGAGGAGACAAGGGGAAGGGAGCAGACCTTGGTGACATCATTGCAAATTTGTAATCCCGTTTATCATTTTTGCTTTGATGAATTATTTTCATGGATGGCCAATATGCTTTGGATATCATTCAACATCTTACAAACCCCAAAGCATAGACAGAATTGATGAAGAATAAGTTTCAACTGAGCCTACCTCTTGTTTGCCCGCCTCCACGGAGATTTTGAAGTAGTTTGCAAGTTTTTTTATCCTCCTGGCTCTGTGCAGCACGTGCCAAACCCAGTGCGCCGCGCACCTTATATGCACCGCACCTATGGTGATTTTACCCTGCGGGTTAGCTGCCAGTGCGTCGAGCCCTTTGTGTGCACTGCGCGACCTGGTGTATGCACCGCACTCTCTGTAATCGCCTCCCAACTCACTCAACCATTCACTATATCACTCTTTTAGCTTAGCACTGTCTCTTCGAGGCTTGCAACAACATAATGCTTTTGATTTTGGGGCCAAACATGTATTTATAGGCTTGGGAGAGATGGGTTTGATTTTTTCCTCTTTAAAAACCCACT
This sequence comes from Pinus tabuliformis, assembly GCA_031772625.1. Classification (NCBI taxonomy): domain Eukaryota; kingdom Viridiplantae; phylum Streptophyta; class Pinopsida; order Pinales; family Pinaceae; genus Pinus; species Pinus tabuliformis. The sequence goes on from CM062818.1 coordinate 372,083,121, forward strand.
TTCTAATGTTTTAGTTTTGCACTTTTCATTGACTTTTAAAACACTATGTTTTTCCTTTTTCTTCGAAATTTGGGCTCAAATAATGAAATTTTTGGCATTTGCTTGCAGGGACTGTATGACAGGGCACCTGGTTTTGAAATCCATGACTGCATCTGAAAATGTCAACTCGCGATTTTTGGAAAATTTTGTCATAGTTGACCTTGTTTGACTTTTCTTCAAAACAGAGTTTTGAAGAAGAATCGATGTCTCTTCAGGCGATGATGAAGCTTTCTGAACCATAGCTGTATAAGGTCTCCCTCTGGCCTGCATGGCTTGTTTCTGGACATGTTTTTCAGAGACCAAACTGATGAATTTCTAGACCCAAACCATAAAAAATGACTCTTTCCTGAAATAGGACCAGACCTTGACTATCATGAATTCCATTGATTTTGGACCAAGACCTGAATCAGCAGAGGCCAGACATGAGGGAAAATGAGTAGCATGACTTTTTCCGTCAGATCATGACATGTCCCTAGCGAAATGCAGCTGAGTGGATGAAGCAGGACACCTAAAATTGAAATGCACAAAGAGCTTTGATCTCTGACGGAAGGCTGACCAGACCGACTCTAACAATGAGTAATTCTAGTTTATTGTCCATAAGCAACCAATCCTTTATATTAAAAAGGATTGCAACCAATGGTAGTACATTTTACATTTTCTATAATGCATATTTACAGCATTATACATGTTTCAGAATGTAACCCAACTATGGAGTTTGTATTCTCCATGCAGAATTCATGAACCAATGGTAGTACATTTTACATTTTCTATAATGCATATTTACGGCATTATACATGTTTCAGAATGTAACCCAACTATGGAGTTTGTATTCTCCATGCAGAATTCATGAACCTGGCAACTCAAATAGCAGAAATTGAGAATTCATAGCGTGTTTATTTACAAAATTCTCCAATATTATACATGTTTTTGTTTATTAATAGAAGACAAACAACATAAACTAAATTTAACTTTTATCATTTGCAAAAAGGAAAACTAGTGATTTAGTGGACTTGGCAGTAGCTTATATTGACACACTCACAAATGAGTTCACTATTGAGTTTGTCTACATGTTCTGATGCACCACTGCCATTACTTCTCTACAGGAAATAACAGTGATTTGAAAATGTTAGTTATTGGTGGTCTTTGAGACCTAACCCTTAGAACTTTATCATTTGCGAAAAGGAAAACTCATGATTTAGTGGACCTAGCAGTAGCTTATATTGCCACATTCACAAATAAGTTAGCTATTGAGTTTGTCTACATGTTATAATGCACCACTACCATTTCTTCTCTACAGGAAATAACAATTGCTTGAAAATATTAGCTACTAGTGATGTTTGAGACCTAACCCTTCGAATTTTATCATTTTCAAAAAGGAAAACTAGTGATTTAGTGGACCTGGAAGTAGCTTATATTGCCACACTCACAAATAAACTCGCTATTGAGTTTGTCTACATGTTCTGTTGCACCAATGCCATTACTTCCCTACAGGAAATAACAGTGCCTTGAAAATGTTAATTATTGGTGATCTTTGAGACCTAACCCAAGAGTATTGAAGCCTGAAGGATAAACAAAAATTCAATTATTTTCATGATAGCTAAAGCTTAATCAACTAGGTACAGATCTTATGGCTCTACTAGATCTACTATCATGGAAAAAAATACATTACCCCAATCCTCGTGGTGGGCTTGGTCCTCGTGATCTAGCGACCGATAATCAGTGTGGTTTCTAAGAACTACAGTTTGGTGGAGATGGCTCCAAAGTGGAAGAGAGCTTTGGCATCAAATTTGGATTAATAAATACAAGGAAGTTGTACCTAGCCACCGATGTGTTTGATCAAAACAATTTCCTTCTGGTTCATTTCACTGAAATCTAGCTTGCAAAGGAAGACACCTGATTCAAGATATACACAATTAACATGTTGGATAATTGAGCAGAATTTTCCAACCAAGATTCAGGTAAATTTGGCTTATCGCTAAAGTAATTTTTCAGAAATAGTGATCTGCTTGTTGTATTTAAGGCTTATGACTCTGTAATATTTGTACACGTTCCAACTTTCATACCAACATTTTCATCTACAAATATTAGCAACAATGTATCTTGTTTGATTTCTCAGTGTGATCTGACACGTTCTACACAGTTTTCCATTACGCATATCATAGAGCAGATAATGGATGTAGAAACCAACGCAGAAAGACTACTGTACTTACATTGATTTTCAACAACATATTTGCACTAGTAAGAAATGCCTTCAATCTACACTTTCTCTGCATTTTCTAGAGTACCGACAAGTATAATAATGAAAATTTAGATATTTAGAGCCATGAAAAGGAAGTGACGAGCTTCGAGAATGGTTTATTGATTCAAATGAAAGGGGATTTTAATAACCACTATGTAGAGCTTCGGTCCATGTGTAGTCAAAATATTTATGATTATCTTCATATTCAAGTCAAAGAGGGATTATTTGTAACCATTATTTAGGCTTTATGTTTTTGTTTGTATTCAAAACACAGCTAGAGAATCTTCTTTTTTATTTACTATACATTAGCAAGAGAATCTTCTTTTTTATTTACTGTAATTAAACTTGTTTCTATTAAAAAGAAAAGTGCAATTAAACTTGTTTCTGTTAAAAAGAAAAGTAGATAATGAGGTACTTCAAGAATTGCAAAATTTAGTCCAAAAGTTATGAGTAACAAAAACCTTGAAAGGTTGCAGTGTGAAGCCACTTCAAGCCCATTATCATTAAAACTTGAACATTTAAGGTTAGCAATGAACTTACAAAGCTGGGATATATATGCATTTATTATTCAACCCTTACTTGTACGTTACAAGTGACTTGCCAAAAAAGATATTGCTTGAAATTTAATCTCTTAAAAAGTGAAGGTTTAATAACGTACGAGAAGAGTTAACAAGTGTATGTAACTTTACAAATTCATGAGAAAAATTTTTAATTAGCACTTGTACCTGGTTCTGTCTCTTTTACCCACAGGAATCAACCACTACACTCTCGAGCCTTTCATCTTGCTTGTTTCCCTATATACTAGTTGCAAGTTCAAGCTTCTGTGAATTTTTTTAGAACCCCGTGAAGTTTAAGCTTCTATGAAGTTTTCACCAAAGAGGGAGCATGTGAGCCAGTTGGGGCCTGAAACTGGAAACCAGTTGCCAAGCCAACTCTGACGTATCCAGATGTAAAGCTAGGATCGCCTCAGGAAAGGATTTGTCGTATAACTTTCATTGAGGCTTTCCAAGCCGGAAACAAAGAAGAAATACACTGCATTTAGCAACATAGGATATGTTGAAAGGCACAGTTTCAATTGGATATGAAAATGAAACCAGGCAATAAGACTTCCAAAACAAAACTTTGAATAATTTTTTTTGACATAATGTTTTTTAAAAACATTGAATAAATGGATCGATCCACCCAAATTAAATAGACTATTGATCGCTATAGTCTCCTTTTGGTAGGCAGGGAATAATAAGAGAGGAAAAATCATAATGGGTGAAAAAGCTTTTGAATCATCATAATATGATTGCTGTTGCGATGGATCTGTTAACAGGGAATGGTCTTGGAAAGGGTTATACATATGTTTCCAGTTTGATAAATAATTGGTGAAATAAATGTTTGAGCTACAAATGTATTGATTTGTATAAATTTTAGTCAGATTATGTTACATGTTTAAATTTGATAAGGTTATATATATATCTATATATATTTCTAATTTGATAAATGTTTAAGCTACAAATGTATTGATTTCTATAAATTTTAGTCAGATTATGTTACATGTTTAAATTTGATGTTTAAATGTGATGAAAGAGAGTTGAGGTTGAAAATCAAAGGTGAAGACTTGAAAAGCTAAAAACTGAAATATCCTATAATCCTACTACCACTATCTTACAATTATACAAATGATTTTTGTATCCAGTTACCAACATCTTGGAGTTAAAGAAATGGTTTTTTATCCAATATTCAAACTGATCCAATATTGAAACTAGGGCCACTTAAACTCAACCAAGGTGAAAAAAAAATAATGAATCAATGTCACGTTCAATTTTTGTCAATGGTAGAGTGGATAGTGGATAAATGGATGGTGGATGAAGAGAATATTTGACTTCTTAATAAGTACCTTTATCTTTAAAAAGATAAGTGAAATTAGAGACTTCTTTCTCATTTTTAAAAGGCATATGAATAGGGTCAAAATCATGGATGCAAATGAGTGCTTTTCATATTCTGTTTATACATTCACATATGTTGTGTAAACATATGTTGTGTTTTATCTATCTTTTGCACGAAGCATTTTATTGGTATTTCTCCACCATGCTTACAATTATTAATTAATTATAATAATTAATAATAATTAATTATCATAAATCACTTAATTATTAAGTGATAAATTATTATAAATTAATTATTTAATTTATTATCATTACATTAATTAATAATATTTTACTTATTAATGTTAATTAGTTAAGTTTATTGATATAATATTTACTTAATACACTATTAGTATATGAATATTTAGTGTTTAATATATGATTAATATTTAATAATAACATTAATATAATATCAACAAATGTAGAAAATTTCTTTGAAATATTTAAATAGTTTTAATAAAATATAATATTAACAAACGGAGAAAACATTTTTGAAACATTTAAATAGCTTTAATAAAATTTTAATATAATATTAATGGTATATTGATAATATATTATTTCACAATATCTTACTTATAAATTAATATATCCATTACAACATGTTAATTATGGTTGAGTATCATTGGCATGTTCAACTATAGTCAGCATGGGCATCATATTCAATAATAGTCAACATGACTACCATGGTGAACCATAGTTACCATGGACATCATGACCTATCATTGGGTGATCCATTGTCAACCATAGTGAATTATATTGAACTATGGTAATGGTAATTGTTAACCATGGATGCCTATATTGGATGGTCAAAGTTAGCCATAGTCAAACCATGGTTGAGCATCAACAACCACTATTTCAATGGTAACCATAATGAAATCATGGTCAACTATTAAGACACCATAGTCAAAATATTGTCAAGCATAGTCAAACCATATTCAAACCATGGTCAGCTATAGTGAATCATGTTTAACTATGGTTGACAATAGTCAAAGTTTAGGTTTAAGTTTAATTGAACTTAAATATTATGCATGGTCAAGATTTATTTTATACAAAGGCTCAACCATGGTCAACAATGGTCCAATGTCACATTGTCACAAAGATTGTCTCAATATGAAAATTGACCATGGTCAACGATTGTCAACCATCGTCAACCATGTTCAATCATGGTCAAGCATGGTCCAACATCACATTGTGACAAAGATTGTCTCAATATGAAAATAAATCATGGCCAACCATGTTCGACCATGGTTAACCTTGAACATCGCATTGTGACAAAGATTGTCTCAATATGAAAATCAAACATGGTCAACCATGGTCCAATATGATATTGTGACAAAGATTGTCTGAATATATGGATCAACCATAGTCAACCATGTTTATTTTGGAGTTTATAATATTTATCATAACATTTATATACCTTGTTTTATAAAATTTATCTTAGTGTTTATCATAGGATTTTCTCGATATGAAAATCAATCATGGTCAATCATGGTCAACCATGGTCCAACATTTCATTGTGACAAAGATTGTCTCAATATGGAAATAAACCACGGTCAACCATGGTCTAACATCACATTGGGACAAAGATTGTCTCCATATGAAAATCAACCATAGTGAGCCATCATCAACCATGTTTATTTTAGGGTTTATATATCTTGGGTTTATAATATCAATCACTTGGGTTTAATATTATTCCCTTGGGTTTTTAGTATTAATACATTGGTTATATTCTTCCCCTTGGTTTATAATATCAATCTCTTAGGTTTCTTAATTCAAGAGTTCATATTCATAGGGTATAATATTATTCATAGGGTTTATAATATTAATCCTAGGATTTAATATAAATCTATTAGGTTTAAAATCATAGTGAACCATGGTCATCTATGGTCCAACATTGCATTATGACAATCATGGTGAACAATGGTCGAGCTTCACATTGTAAGAAACATTGTCTCAATATGGAAATCAACCCTGGTCAACCATCATCAATTATTGTCAATCATGGTTAAACATGGTGTAACAGCCCTAGTAAAAATTCCATGTAAAAATATATATAAGGCCATGGTGACGGGACATGTATTCCAAGCTGAATCGTGGGGGAAACATCTTGGTGGGTGTTGATTCAGTTTATTATGGTTAAGGAAATTGGAAAAGGAAATGGCTAATGTTCTGGAAAGGAATGAGGCATTTTATTTATGAAAATAATGGAAATTAGGAGAAAAGGAGGGTGAAAGGCCACATATTGCATGTGAGGAGGAAAATGAAGGAAATTAATGGAAAATGAAGAAAATAAAAGCCTCATTAATAAAAAGGCTTCTGATGATCAATGGGCAAGTCTCGGTGAGTTTAGTGTTGGAGCTCTCTCTCATACTCATGGAGACTTAGATTTTTCTTGTAGCACTCTTAGACGGTGTGGCATACTTGATTTATTAGAGAAAGAAGGCAAAGGAAGATCACAAAAGTGCAAGAGGGCATCAGGATCAGCAACTACATCATATTTGCTTGCAGGTACCGAGTTGCATGTATGTTTCCTTCACTAGTTTGGCATGCATGGCATATGCATCTGGATTTCTTGTTGTGATCTGTCATTGGCATGGAGGATTGCATGTATTGACAATGGATTGCCTAGCCTTTCCATTTCCTGAATAGTCATGGTGATTATGGGTCTATTTCCTTGTTTTGTTTCTAGTTGGTTCTCATGTTTCGTTAGCTTGGGTTGAGTTATTAGTCCCATAACCTTGGTTGGAAAAATTCTTTGGAGCCCTGGAACAACTTGGGTTGAGTTACTAGTCCCATAGCCTAGGTTGGAAAAATGCTCTAGAGCCATTGGTGGGTTGATTTACTAGTTCTGTAGCCTTGGTTGGACAAATGATCTGGAGCTTGGTAAAAGTTGTGGGTTGAGTTACTAGTCCCGTAGCTGGGTTGGACAAATGATTTAGAGCCCTAAATGGTTGGGATAGAGAATGATCTGATGATGGCTTTGTGATGTCCAACTGTGAGGTGGAATCATTGTTTGATGGGTTGAGGTAGATGGCCGTTGGAAGACCTAGATGAGTTTTAATTAATGTGTTCTATGAGATCCCACATTCATGCTTGGAATATGGCATGGGGGTGAATGGTTGAAGAGAGATTTGGCTTAGCCATTCTATGGTCGGGTGGAAAGTGGAAGTCCCATCTTGGTTTTGGATTTTGCATCATTAATGAAAGGTTATTTATCCTTGTATTTCTATGATTATTATGATGGATTATATGTGGTTTATATGGTTGTGAGGTCATTGATATTTTTGTCCCTATTATGCTGGTTAGTTACATGTTTTATGACAACAACCATGAGTGTCTCTCCTCATGTTCTTACTTGTTATTGAATGATCAATGTATCTATGACCTAATGGATGGAATGGAAACTAATGTGATAAGGAGACAATGAATCATAGTGAATATCAGATAAATATGAGACCCCTATGCTTAGATACTTTATTTACTCCTGTAGGTTGAACATTTACTAAGTGTTTGAAAAAATGTTTGTCGTGGCTAGTATTGGTCCAGTCAAGGTCTTGAACAAGTATTTTCTTTAGTACTATCATTTCCATGTTGTTTTACTAATTTGAAGAGATGGTTCAATTATGGGAAGTGACCTGGGCTTTGGGCTTGGAAAAGTGCTCAAATCCCGGAGTCTTTGGCATAGAACTGACAAATTGGGTCTCTGGTTGCTGGCAGGCAAGCCTATGAGAGTGACTATAGGGTTGCAGTTGCATGCATTCCTTGCCATGGGAGTGACTTTGGGTTTAAATCATCTAAATGCTAGGTTAACTCAGGGGTTGGGCACCTAGAGTGGTGGATTAGCTCCTAGGGGTCCTGAAGCACCTGAGGGAGGTCTGTGTGTTTTGGTTTTGTTGCTTCCAATTCCTTAAGGTTATCTACAAGGTTGAATCATATCATAGTAGCCTCTCATTGCATGTTTACCCTGGTTGGCTGGCTACTTGGGTAGACGTGGGAGGAGGTTGTTACATAGTGGTATCAGAGTGTGGTTGCGCTCTCCTTGGGCTATGTGTTGATCATGCTTTCTTGTTGGTTGCATAAGTGTTCCTTATGCATGTTGTCCATGTGCTTGTTTCATTTGCATGGTATTGATCATGGTTGTAGTGATGTCTCCATGTGAAGGTTGAAGGTGTTCTCATAGAGTATGTCTTCATGTTTGTATGGTTGATTATTAATTGTTATGCACATTAGTGTTCACATGTTATCAAATTCATGTGAGGTGGTTGTTGTTGTCATGCATGAGGTCATGGTTTGTGTAGTTGATATGGTGATGCATTGATGACTGGACTCTAGCTAGAATGGTGTGTATATGGTTTTTCACTCATGTCTTATATGTCTAGATGCATTTTTCATGCATGTATGGTATTGGTTATAGTTATGTTTGAATAGTAAGTCAAACATGCCTTGTGAAATCATGGTATGAAATTTAGGTCATCATGATGCTATTGGTTGTTATGATGCTAATTTGTTGGCTGAGATAGAACAGGAAACGAAGGTTATACCAAGGGATACATCAGTGAAACAAAAGCAGTTTGGTCTGCGGCATGCTAGGATAGGCATGGGTGGCAAAGAGACACTAGAAGCAAGGTTACTTGATAGAGATAGTGTGGTTTGGTTGTGTGGAACTATTGTTATGCATATGTTGTATATGTTGTACATGTTTCTTATGTGACGTTGTGTGCATGTAATATTGTGTATATACAATGTGTGTACATGTTGTTTATGAAATGTCATGTATAGGGTGTTGGTACAAATTGTGTTGTATGAATGTTGCATACTCAATTTTGGGTATATATGATGCTATGTACATGTTGGATATATGGTGTTGTGTACATATTGTACTATGTGCATGATGGATATGCAGTGTTGTATGCATATGGTGCTATTCGTGTGTTGGATACGCAGTGTTGTGTATAGATGATGCCATGTACATGTTGGATATGCAGTGCTATGTACATGTGGTGTTGTGTGCATGTTGTACATTTGGTGCTATGTACATATGGTGCGGTGTGCATGGTTGTACAAGTGGTGTTGTGTGCATGTTGTACATTTGGTGCTATGTACATATGGTGTGGTGTGCATGATTGTACAAATGGTGTTGTGTGCATGTGGTGTTGTGTACATGTTGTACAAGTGCCATTGTGTACATGTTATGTCGCACACATGTCATGCATGTGGTACTATATACATGTGGTATTATGTACACGTTGTACAAGTGGTGTAGTTTACATGTGGAATTGAGTAAACATTGTGCAGGTGGCATCATGTACATGTGATGTTGTACACACATTGTGCAGGTGGTGCAGTGTATAGGTTGTACTATGTACATGTTGTACATATGGTATTGGTGCATGTGTGGTATTGTGTGCATGTCATACATGTTGTGTTGAGCGCATGTGGTACTAGGTGTGTACATTGTGTAGGTGCATGTATTGTGTGGTGTTGTACATCTGGTATAGATTTATTGTGTTGTTTTGTATGCCAGGTGTAGGTGTATGTATTATGTTATGCACTGGATGTAGGCGTATGTATTATATTGTATATAGTGGGTGTAGGTATATGTGTTGTATGTTAGGTGTAGGTGCATGTATTGCATGGAGTTGTATGTCGTGTGTGGTCGTATGTGTGTGATGCACACTATGTACATGTGCACCTGGTTGAGGATAAGGAACTAGGTGTTGCTCGGGTGTGGCAACCGATTTGGAGTGCATACAGAATAAAGACAAAGGTAGAAGCTAATGCTTGATTAAAGGATAAGTATTAGTATTTTACTTCAGTTTTATTATGCATGTGATTTATAATTCTGGTTTATGATGATTACATTTGATCTATGATTTTGGTTTATGATGATTACATTTGATCTATGGTTTTGTGTCAGGCCAGGGTAACTCCAGACTTGGCAGAAAAAACTGATTGATTTATTTCATTAGGTAACTATTGTTTATATACAGGAATGTGACTGATCAGTTCATCTAGTTGATGACTGTTCACATTCCGGGTACACCCAACCCCTGAGGATTAGGTGTCAACAATTCCCCCCCTTAATTTGAAGGGATGTTGGTGAGTCCAAGCATCGTTCTGAATCTTTCAAGCTTTTCTCTTCCAAGCGCTTTGGTGAAGATGTCCGCAATTTGCTCATTTGTGGAAAAATGACGGAGATGGATTGTTTTGGCCTCAACATGATGTCGGATCAGATCATATTTAGTATTGATGTGCTTAGTACGATCATGGAACTTTGGGTTCTTGGCCAACTTTATTGCAAAGGTGTTGTCAATCATGAGTGGAGTTGATTGTACTTGTTTTACCTGCAAATCTTCCAGAATTTTCCTGAGCCACACAATTTCTTTCGTTGCTTTAGCTGCTGCCACATATTCTGCTTCTGTTGTGGAATCTGCTGGAACTGATTGTTTGCGTGATCTCCAAGAGACAGCTCCTGATCCGAGACTCATAGCATATCCTGAAGTAGATACTCCAGTTTCTTTGTCTCCATCGAAGTCTGAATCAGAGTATCCAATCAAGCTGAAGTTGTCCACCTGTGTATACTTGATTCCAAGGCCTTGAGTTCCCTTCAAGTACCTTAGAACTCTTTTTGCAGCAGACCAATGTCCCTCACAAGGCTTTTACATAAACCTGGAGAGGATTCCAACAACAAATGAAATGTCTGGTCTAGTAGTAGTGAGGTAGATGAGACTTCCTATAAGATGTCTATACTTTGTTGCATCCTCAAATTCCTTTCCTTCAATAGATGTGAGCTTTAAGTTTTGTTCCATTGGAGTAGAAAGAGGATTGCACTCTGTCATGCCAAATCTGTTTAACAAATCTCCAATGTATTTCTTTTGAGAAAGAAATATGGATTTTGGATGTTGGGTTACTTCAATGCCAAGATAATAATGAACATAGCCCAAATCAGTCATTTCAAAACTTTTTCGTAATTCTTTCTTTATGGATGCAATATAGCTTTCATTGTTCCTTGTCATTAAAAGATCATCTACATATACCACAAGATATACAACTGTTTTGCCAACTTTCTTGACAAATAAAGTTGCATCATCAAGATCAAAATGATTGAAGTTGAGTTTCAGAAGAGGCTCTGTTAGTTTTTCATACCAGGCTCGTGGTGCTTGTTTGAGGCCATACAAGGACTTCACAAGTTTCCATACTTTATGTTCATGTCCTTTCACAGCCAATCCTTCAGGCTGGGACATAAAAACATTCTCTTTTAGATCTCCATTCAAGAATGCAGTTTTTACATCCATTTGATGGACTTTCCAACCGTTCTGAGCAGCTAGTGCAAAGAGTGTCCGGATGGTGGCCCACTTTGCTGTGGGGGCAAAAGTTTCTTCATAATCGACCCCTTCCTTCTGTGCAAAACCTTTTGCCACAAGCCTAGCTTTGTGCTTTTCAAGTGAGCCATCAGCTTTGTATTTGTTCTTGTAGACCCACTTGCAGCCAATTGGTTTGGTTCCAAATGGAGGATCAACCAGCTTCCAAGTGCCATTCTTTATGAGGGCATCATACTCTTTTTGCATCACTTCTTTCCATTCATCATGAGAAGCGGCTTCTTTGAAGGAAGTTGGTTCAAAATCTGTAGGCAAGTTCAATTCACAATCATAAGTAACATCCATATCAACAGGTGAATTAGAGTCATCTACATCACCTCCATTTTGTCGGTTTGAATTTCTGGTTCCTGTTTTTCCAATTTCATCAGGATGAACACTTTCAAGTGTCTTTGTCAGCCACTTTGGGGGACCTTTCTGAGATGGTCCAGGCTGCTCTGTTGATTGAGTTGGGACTGAATCAAGATTGAGTCTTCCAATTCTATCAATTACATCACTTAAAGCATCATCCGTTGTTGGAGTTTCATGCAGGGGAGATTGTTCTTCAGAAGAAGATTCCACATGTTGTTCTAGTTGTCACACGGAATCTGTCAAGGGTGCGGACACGACTGACCTTCCTAGAAGTCTAAGACATTCTAATGAAAAACAAGACAAAATGGAGTGATCTTTCTCTAAATACACCTTTTACAACATGAAAACTACAAGTGTTTAGGCTTACCTTATTCCAAAACGCTGTTGTTGAAGTCCGTTCTTGACGATCCGGATGAGCTCCTCCTTCAAGTCAATTCCTGCAACCACAAACAATCAAACAATTACCAAGCACTTGCATTTCATATAATAAAACATATATTCAACATGCAGACCAAGGAACACATGAAATAACTCATTAACACAAGCTATTGAGAAAAATAAACCAGTTTGTATTAATAACGAAACAAAGAAACTCTTACAACCTGGCCTTGGTTTTGTGCAAGTTCCTCCCAGGGTCCATCAAGGGTTTTCCTCTACTTTGACAAAGCTCACCCTCTCCCAAGTAGAATCAAGTGAAGACAATCTCTCCTCACAAAGGCTCTAATGGAAGACCTAAATCCTGCAGCATTTACCCAAAGAAAATGTATAGCTCCAACCTCCTCTCCTTTTGGCTCAATGCCTTTATTTATAGTGCTGTAAAGAGGTTATTCAGGTCCACTATCAATGGGATCATCCCCCTCTATGGGTGGGATAGCTCCCTTATTGATGGGATAAGTTCCCCCTTAATAGAGATATATGAACCAACTGGAGGCGCATCCATTTCATCAAACCGACCTCTAGAATGTTCTAGAAGTAACCACAAGTAACTTTTTCAAGATAAAACTCGCGCATTTTGCCTTTTACAGAGGGACGCACCTGTCCCTTAACATACAGAGCGTCCATGGACGCAGATTTTGTGAACATGGTCAGCGTCCCCGCAGGTAAGGCTAGAGAGAACCTGCGACCCCAGAGATAAACATAGTTTTTACAAGACTTTCTCTCTTCTTTGAGTTTGAGATGGATAACAGAGGCATGAGACTTGCCTAAGAGGGTAGCATGACTGTTGATTTGAGCCATACTAACTGTAAGTAGTCAAGTTGACATTTTTTAGTGTAACACTAGTATAGGAATCCCCCCTTCAAGATGTGGAATCTGATGATCAAATCCTTGAAATGATTTTGTTTTTGTGAATCTATCCAAGCGATCAAGTTGCTGCTCAACAACATTGTCATATTTGGATGATTCAAGAAAAATGACATCTCTAGATAGAACAAACTTTTTATTTACTTCATCATAGAGGCGGTATGCTTTAGATGTGTTTGAATACCCCAGGAAGATACACTTACGACTTCTAGCACCAAGTTTGTTTCTATGTACCTTTGGTATTAAAGCATAACAGGTGGAACCAAAGATCCTGAGATGTTTTACCGAAGGAACATGTCCATACCACAATTCATAAGGAGTCTTGTTTCTTATAGCACTAGATGGACATCTATTCTTTATATATGCAACACATAGAACAGCATCAGCCCAAAACATTATCTTTACATTTTTGAAGAAAAGCATGGATCGTACCATATTCAAGATTGTTCTATTCATTCTTTCTGCTACACCATTCTGTTGGGGATTATAAGGTACAGTTGTTTGATGTTTGATTCCATGTTGGCGAAGATAGTTGTCAAATTCATTTGATGTATATTCTTTTCCATTATCAGTGCGAATAGACCGAATATGAGATTTTGCATCATTTTCAATCCATTTATGAAAATTCTTGAATGTTTGAAAAGCATCAGATTTGTTCTTCAATAAATAAACCCAACACATTCTGGTGTAATCATCAATAAATGTCATGATATATTTATTTCCATTTGCAGAAGGAACAGGCATTGGACCACATAAATCTGAATGAATGAGTTCAAGCTTCCTATTTGCTCTTGAATGTGAATCATGAAAAGACTGTTTGCTATGCTTTCCTAGAATGCAAGCATCACATTGCTTATGTTTTCTAGGAATTGTAGGCAAACCAGCAACACCATTTTTCTTCAATAAGCGGACACTGTCATAGTTTAAATGTCCAAATCTAGCATGCCATAATAAACTTGATGGAAGTGTACCTTCTTCATGATGAGAAATGTATGAGAAATTTTGTGCATGAGCAGAGGTTCCTTGCAGTTTGAGAAGTCTTTCTTCTTCTATTCCCCTCATGACAAGTGAGTGGTCAGATGCTTTTCTTACCTCAAGCTTGCCATCAAACATATGAATGGAGTGACCTTGCTGACGGATGTGGACCAAGGACAACAAGTTTCTCTTGAGCTGTGGGAGATATAGAACATGATCCAGAAGAAAGTCTGGAAGACCAAGCAGTTTAAGCCTGATTGTGCCAAGCCCTGATGGCTTGATTTTTGATTGATTTGCAAAGTATACTGCTCCATCAACATTGTCAGTGAAATCTTCAAAAAAATATTTCCTATGAGTCATATGACAGGTTGCTCCTGAATCAAGAAACCAATCATTTTTCGAAGAAGCAAGTGAAGCATTAAACAAATCTTCATTTACTCCAATGTTGAATTATGCCTCAATATAGTGAGCAGATTCAGGTGCTTTACTTTTGTCTGTATCATCAGTTTTACCTTTCTGCTGGTTTCTTTTCTGCTCAATTTTGTCCCATGGTAGCTTTCATGTAGAAGCATCATGTGATCCATTTCGTTTGCAGTGAATGCAATGCAGATCTGCCTTTTCTCCTTGAGAATGTCTGCCCCCCCTGCCTCTCAAATATCTTCCTCTTTCTCTTCGTCCACCTCTTCCTCTTGTAGAATCTTGAGCATGATGCTTTTCTTTATGAGCAAGGCAAACAGTCTCTTCAGAAGATTCAGGGACTGTCTTCTTTCCAAAGGCTTTCTCTCTTTCAGCAAACTTTTTCACAAGAGAATCAAAGGTTATATCTTTAAGATTTCCATTTGCTTGTAAAGACTCAAGATAATTGGAGTAAGTAGGATAGAGTGCCTTGAGAAAAGAAATAAGAGGGATATCCAACTCAACCTTAGTGGATTTGATATCATGCATTATGGATTTTACTTCAGATGCAAGAGCAAGAGGATCATTATTTTTCAGTTCAAGAGTGAAGAGTTTAATCATGAGCTGAACAACTTCAAGTGCAGAATGTGAGTCATAAAGTTCTTTCAGCTTTTGTAAAGCTTCAAAGGCAGTTGAATATGATGAAATATGGCGACTTACTTCTTCATTTACAGATGCTGCGATTAATGCATAGGCTTTGCTGTTCTTGTTTTCCCAAATGACGAGCTCTTTGTCTGATATAGGCTGCACTGGGTCATTGTCTCCTTCTCCAACACACATTCCTTTCCACAACTCATTGAAGATGAGAGTGTGTTTTATCATCCTGGACCATTCAGGATAGTTCTCCTTGCCAGTGAGAACTATCCCTACCATAGAGATGATTGAATGCATTTTGTAAAAAATACTTCTGCTGATAAAAAAAAAAAACTTCCTCACTTCAATATCACTTTAATGCTTTAACTTTTCAAAGCAGCATTACCATTCAAATGATAAAAAAAATTGTGCAATATTACAACTGCTTTGAATGAACAAAACTGTGCAATATCATAGGCATTCAAATCAAAGGCTGATGATTTTAAATCCTTTCATCAGCACTTCTCAGAAACTTGTGCAGACTCAACCAGAATGAGAACTAACATTCGATGGCCAAAGAAAAACAGGCCCATAATCATAAATCCATGGCGGAAGAGATCCTGGGACCTGTGGCGAATCACACAGTTAATTCACTCCGGGATCAATGCTTCTTCTTGCATTCGGCGGCCGGCATTCTCTTGTGACAATGCACACAAAGTTGGGAGGGAGAAGCGTAGCTGACACGCAGGTTAAACAGTCACGCAAATAATAGGCCAGAAATGATAAATCGTGTTGTCATAAACTAGCATTACAAGAGACTGTAAATTGCTTTATCAATTCCTTCCTGACCCTAACTTCGAACGCTGATCGCATTTTGCAATATTTAAACTTCACATGGAGATTCTACCACCTTACTGTAATCACTTTGCCCACGGTTTCTAGAGCCTTTCACGCAGACAAAGAAGTAAGCAATGACGCAGGGTATGAGAGCATAAGCCACATCTCCGCTCTCTATTCTTGAACCAGCCATCCTACATAAGCTCTATGTCATACATTAATGCTACAGTCAATCCCAATATAAATTTTTCGTCATACCCATTGCTTCAGGCAACTGCAAGTTTGCTACAGTCAATCCCAGCGTTCAATAGTATTCACACAAGGTTTGAACCTGGAATAGCAACCGGAGGATGAGAAATAGGTTGTATGTCTTAGTCTACGTGGATTCCTATACAGACAAGCACAAAAAAAAATCGGAGGATGAGCAATGGCTCTCGGGCTCAGAAGATGAGCAAATGGCTCTCGGGCTCAGAAAATGAGCAATGGCTCTCGGGCTCAGAAAATGAGTAATGGCTCTCGGGCTAGGGTGCGAATACTGTGATGGTTTGGGGTCTCACTCCTTCTTGTAACTCGATGAACGTCTCATCCTTGACATTTCCAGCTCCGGACGGTGATGTTCTAGCGGATCCCAATCTTTCACACAGGTTTAATGCATATACAGTAAACGGTAAGAACAAAGAGATCAATGCTAAAGCATTCATATTCGATGGGTATGCAAAGCGTTATCACGCAGAGGGCATTAAAGCTGTTTAGGCAGAAGAAATCAGCCTGCGCAGGAGCATGGAATCTTTATGCGTGCAAAGAGTCAAACGTACAGGCCAGACAAACGTTCAGGCCAGGCAGATGCGTTATGGCAGAGTATGGAACAGAGGAGTTACAAGGCACGCCAGAAAAAAAGGAATCTGGGACCTGTGCTCTGATACCATGTCAGGCCAGGGTAACTCCAGACTTGGCAGAAAAAACTGATTGATTTATTTCATTAGGTAACTATTGTTTATATACAGGAATGTGACTGATCAGTTCATCTACTTGATGACTGTTCACATTCGGGGTAAACCCAACCACTGAGGATTAGGTGTCAACATTCTAGTTTACGATGGTTACATGTCATTTATGATTTTGATCTATGATGGTTATGTTTGGAGCTAACCTGATTTGATACGTTTAATCATGATGATTTGGTCAAATATGCTATTTTGACTTGTTGTAATAGGAAGTGAACAGAAGTGCAAATATACCTTATCGAAAACTACCAAATAGGTATGATTTGACATTACGTCAATTTATTTTAAATATAATGGAAGTTATGTGCCTAGTCTAGGAATGCATGAACATGATCGACTGGGTGATTGAAAATACAACAATATGCTAGTAAGGCACTTCAGGAATAGGGCCATTGTGGGACACTGGTACCCAATAGTGTCCATTGATTTCCATGATCATGTTATGACCGGTATGATGATTTTGAGGTAGGGATACGCCTTGATTTTTGTATCTTCCGATGCGAGGAAGCTTCGCAAAGAGATGGATTGCCTGGGATGGGAGTGCCAGTGAAACTTGGAAGGTGTGTGACTGCACGGAAGGGGGTGATTATATTTCCCGAGGGATTGTGTAGAAGAGAAGGGAAGGTGAGGGATGGATTTTTTTTTGCTTATTAGAATTGTCAAACGGAATCAGATGCACATTGGGAATGTTCCCTGGAACAAGGAACCAATAACTGTTCACCGAGAAGTCAAGTGGTGCAGGATTATAGAATTCGACATTGGATGCACATTTGATTTTGCAGTGGATTCTGGACTTCCTGGAAAGGAGGTGAATCCTAGTATTTCTTTAAGGGTGGAGGTGTGAGCCTATGGATTCCATTGTTGTGGATTCAGGCATCGTATATTTTTATTTGTTGATTGAGAAAATGTGTATATGCATATATTATTGTGAATATTGTATCTAGATAGATTTATAAAGACTCCATAGACAGCATGGTTATTTGTTGGTTGAATAAAATGTGTATGTGTATATGTGGTTATTGTAAATACTGTAATGAGTTGTTTTATAAATATCCAGTAAACGATATGTTTGTCATGTTCCAACAGTGGTCATTATAAATACTACAACAAGCTATGTTATAAAGCTCCATGGGTAGTATGTTTTGTTTTCAGTAGTCTTGTTGGTTATAGGTATCATTGAACACTAAGGACAATGTTCCCCCAAGGGGGAGGGTGTTGTAATAGCCCTGGTGAAAATTCCATGTATAAATATATATAAGGCCACGATGATGGGACCCGTATTTCAAGTTGAAAGGTGGGGAAGCATCCTAGTGGGTGTTGATTTAGTTTATTATGGCTGAGGAAATTGGGAAAGGCAATGATTGATGTTTTGGAAAGGCATGAGGCATTTATTGGCATTTTGTTTATGAAAATAATGGAAATTATGGGAAAAGGAAGGTGAAAGGTTACAAGTTTCATGTGAGGAGGAAAATGAAGGAAAGTAATGAAAAATGAAGAAAATAGAGGCCTCATTAATAAAAAGGCTTCTAAGGATTAGTGGGTAAGACTTGGTCAGTTTAGTGTTGGAGCTCCTTCTCATTATTCTCTCTCTCAGACTTTTGGAGACTTAGAGTTTTCCTGGACCACTTTTGGAGGGTGTGGCATACTTGGATTCTTGGAGCAAGAAGGCAAAGGAAGAGGAGGAAAGTGCAAGAGGGAATTAGGATCAACAGCTACATCTGATTTTCTTGCAGGTACTAAGTTGCATGTATGTTTCCTTCACTAGTTTTGGCATGGATGACATATGCATGTTGATTTTTGGTTGTGAACTATCATTCGCATGGAGGATTGCTTGGATTGACAGTGGATTTCCTAGTCTTGCCATTTCCTATATATCAATAGTGATTGTGGTTTTATTTCCTTGTTGTGTTTTTGGTTGGTTCTTATGTTTCCTTAGCTTGGGTTGAGTTATTATTCCTGTAGCCTTAGTTGGACAAATTCTTTGGAGCCATGGACCAGCTTGGGTTGAGTTACTAGTCTCGTAGCCTTGGTTTAACAAATGCTCTAGAGCCCTTGGTGGGTTGAGTTACTAGTCCTGTAGCCTTGGTTTGACAAATGCTCTAGAGCCCTTGGTGGGTTGAGTTACTAGTCCCATAGCGTTGGTTGGACAAATGCTCTGGAGCCCAGTAAACGTTGTGGGTTGAATTACTTGTCCTGTAGTCGGGTTGAAAAAATACTCTGCAACTGTGAATGACTGGGATAGAGACTGATCTGGTGATGGTTTTGTGATTTCTGATCACGAGGTGGAATCATTGTTTCATGGGTTGAGGTACATGGCCCCTGGAATCCTTGAATGATTTTTGATTGATGTGTTCTATGAGATCCCACATTCATGCTCGGAATATGGCATGGGGTTGAATGGATGAAGAGATTTTTGGCTCAGCCATTCTACAGTCGGGTGGAACGTGGAAGTCCCATCCCGAGTTTGGAATTTTCATCATTAATGAAAGATTATTTCTCCTTGTATTTCTATGAGTATTATGATGGATTATATGTGGTTTATATGGCTATGATTTCATTGGTATTTTTGTCCCTATTATGCTGGTTAGTTACATGTTTTATGGCAGTAGCCATTAATGGCTCTCCTCATGTTCTTACTTGCTATTGAATGATCAATGTATTTCTGACCTGATGGATGAAAAGGAAGCTAATGGGACAAGGAGACAATGCTTCATAGATAATCTCATATAACTATGAGACCCATATTCTTAGATCTATTATTTACACCTATAGGTTGCATATTTACTAAGTGTTTGAAAAAATGCCTGTCATGGCTAGTAGGGGTCCAATCAAGGTCTTGAACAAGTGTTTTCCTTAGTATTGTCATTTCCATGTTATTTTACTTATTTGAAGAGATGGTTAAATTTTGGGCAGTGATGTGGGCTCTGGGCCTGAAAAAGTGGATCAAATCCGAGAGTCGTTGGCATATCACTGAGAAATTCGGTCTCTAGTTGCTGGCATACAAACCTGTAAGAGCGATTATAGGGTTACAGTCTCATGCATGCCTTGTCATGGGAGAAACTTTTGTTTTAATCCATCTAAGTGCTAGGTTAGCTCATGGTTTGAGCACCTAAGGGAGGTTTTTGTGTTGTGTTTCTATCAATTCCATTTCCTTAAGTTTACCTAGGAGGTTGAACCATATCATAGTATCCTCTCGTCGCATGTTTACCCTGGCTAGCCGGTTGCTTGGGTAGATGTGGGAGGAGGGTATTACTCGTGGGTCAATGTTAATCTCTTTGGTTTATAGTTTGTTGGGGTTTTAATATTAATCCATTTGCTTTATAATATTAATCCTAAGGTTTATAATATTAATGTTAGGGTTTTGATGTATATTTTATGGTTTATAATATTTAATTTAGGTCTTATATCCTTTGGGCTTATAATATTAATCCATTGGGTTGGTGAAAATCAACCATGGTAAACCATCATCACCCATCATCAATCATGGTCAATCATGGTCAACTATGGTTCGATGTTATTCCCTTTTCTTTATAATCTCTTGGGGTTTTAATATTTTTCTTTTAAAGAAATAAGGAGCATTTCCATTAGATAATCTGGATAAGGGCCAGGTCCCATGTAATCTTCGAGAGAAATATCTCATAAATATTCATCATTTCAAACTAACTAATCACCCTATTCTTACCATCCTTATTTACATATCAGCTTTGTACATATCCTATACTGTAAACTTTCCAAAACACCCTGCCATATTCTATAGATTGACAAAACATAAATATAACTCAAAAAGAAACAACTACCCACTGCTACCAAGTTTAGTTTCTCCTGAAGCTTCATCCACAGTCTTAGCCAATACTTTAGCACCGCCCACTCCAAGTTCTGAGTCCTGAATAGAAACAAAGACCTCAGTACCGACATAATTAGGGACAGAACTATTCCTAAATTTGAAGACTTACTTTAAAACCCTGACCGTTGCAGTCTCCACTTTAATTTCAATCTTCTCCACCTTTCTTTGCAGTCTCATAATGTCAATTCATAGGCTCTCCATAGTGTTTTTTAGCAGTTCCATGTATTTGTCGAGTCTTAACAACTGGTCGTAGAAAAATGCCATGTTCTCATTGATCTCTTTAATAACTTTCTTTAGCACCTACTCGCGTTAGCTATTAACCAAACCTTCTATATTCCTGGAGTGTCCTGACCCTGTTCCACCACCACTTCGATTGCTTGAAGAAGCCATCATCGTGGCGATTCTACCCGATATTAATAAAATCATTTGGTTTACCATTCAAAACTAGCTACTATAAATAATGGCATGGTTAATTCTGGCATTCCTTCCCATCTTATCCTTCATAAATTCTAAATGATTCAGCATCATGGTGTAGCATCTACTCGCCATCGCCTCCACTGCTAAAGCTAGCATTGAGTGAATTGTTATGGTAACTACTCATCCCACGAATGGAACTATATTAAAACAACAGTGCAATAACCAAGGGAATATTTCCCACCTATCAACACACATGACCTTCGATTTACAGCTACCACACCTGTTCCATAACTCCTTACCAACCACCCCATCTCCCAACGCATTGTAGAAGGCCATCAAGGATCTAACATTAATATCTTCCAATTTGATGTGTTGCAGAACTGTACCCCTTCTGAATAGCATCGGCCTATATAAGTTAATATGAATCAAGGAATGCTACATATTTTAATATAATGATTGATACTTAAGGATCCTTGCTCCAAGGCCACCCCAACATTGGCTCGCACATTCACCATCTAGTTGTTAGGCTGCAACACATGGAACATTTTAAAATTTTCAAACTTTTTTAATAAATAATTTAGCCTGGTAATGATTGAAGAGGCTTCAACATCGAGGTGACACTCATTCTAGGAGAGCTTCAAAATTTTTGAATTACCATCATAGAGTCACCAATTATCATCAAATGTTTTATACCGTTAGCCACACTAATATTTAAACCCTTCCAAAGAGAGAGAGCTTCAACTTGATTGTTTGTGGTGATGCCCAGTCCCCATGCAAACTTTATTTTTGTATTTTCTTCAAGGTTTACTATTACCCATCCCTCTCCAAACTCTCACCTTAGGGTTTTAATATTAATCCCTTGGATGTATAATATTCATATTGAGTTTTATAATACTAATGTCACAATTTAATGTATATTTTGTCATTTATAATATTTATCTTAGGGTTTATAACCTTTGGGTTTATAATATTAATCCTTTGCATTTGTGGCAAATATTTTCTCAATATGGAAATCAACCATGGTCAACCATGTTCCAACAACACATTGTGACAAAGATTATCTTAATATGAAAATAAACCATGGTCAACCATGGTCCAATGTATCATTGTGATAAAGACTATCTCAATATGAAAATTAATTATGGTCAACCATGGTCAATAACCATGGTCTTATTATGAAAAGGATTGTCTCATGCTCCAACATTTCATTATGACAGCCATGGTCAACCCTGCTCCAATTTGGTATTGTGACAAAGATTGTGTCAATATGAAAATCAACCATGGTCCAATGTTTCATTGTGAGAAAGATTGTCTTTATATGAAAATTAATCATGGCTAACCATGGTCAGCCATGGTCCAATGTCGTATTGTGGAAAAGATTGTCTCAATATGGAAATAAAACATGGTCAACCTGTTTAGTTTAGGATTTATGATATTTATTGTAAGGTTTATATACCTTGGGTTTATAATATTAATCCCTTGGGTTTAACATTATTCCCTTCGATTTGTAATCCCTTGGGTTTATTAATCCAAGGGTTCATATTCCTAAGGTATAATATTATTCATAGGGTTTAATATAAATCCCTTGGGTTTATAATCATGTTTAACCATGGTCATCAATATTATGACAAAGATTGTCTCAATATGAAAATTAGCCATGATCAACGATCGTCAACCATCATCAACCATGATCAATCATGGTCAACCATGGTCTAAGTTGAGATTGTGAGAAAGATTGTCTCAATTTGAAAATAAACAATGTTCCAAAGTGACATTGTGAGAAAGATTGTCTCAATTTGAAAATCAACCATGGTCAATCATGGTCGACCATGGTTTACCATGGTTCAACGTCGCATGGTGACAAAGATTGTATCAATATTAAAATAAATCATGGTCCAATGTCAAATTATGACAAAGATTCTCTCAATTTGTAAATCAACCATGGTCAACCATGTTTATTTTAACATTTAATATATTTATCATAGGGTTTATATACCTTGGTTTATAATATTTATCTTAGTGTTTATCCTAGGATTTTCTTGATATGAAAATCAATGGCAGACAACCATGGTCCAACGTCACATTGTGACGAATATTTTATTGATATCAATATCAATCATGGTCAACCATGGTCCAACGTTGCATTGTGACAAAGATTGTCTCAATATGAAAATAAACCTTGGTCATTAATGTTCAACCATGGTCTACCATGGTCAAGCATGGTTAACCATGGTCCAATGTCACATTGTGACAAATATTGTCTCAATATGAAAATCAATCATGGTCGACCATGGCACAACGTAATATTGCCACAAACATTGTCCCAATATTAAATCAACCATGGTCAACCATGGTAAACCATGTTTATTTTAGCATTTATAATGTTTATCATACGGTTTATATACCTTGGTTTATAACATTTATCTTAGTGTTTATCATAGGATTTTCTCGATATGATAATCAATCATGGTCAACTTTGGTCAATTATGGACAAGAATGGTCCAACGTCACATTGTGACAAATATTGTCTCAATATGAAATTTAATCATTGTCAACCTGGTTCAACATCGCATTGTGACAAAGGTTGTCTCGATATAAAAGATAAATCATGGTCAACCATGTTCCAACACCGCATTATGACAAGAATTATCTCAATATGAAAGTCAACCATGGTCAACCATGGTAAACAATGTTTATTTAAGGGCTTCTAATATTTATCTTAAATTTTATAGACCTTGGGGTTATAATATTAATCCCTCGATTTAATATTATTCCCTTTAGTTTAATACCTTGGGGATTTAATATTAATCCGCTAGGTTTATAATATCAATCCCCTTGGTTTATTAATCTAAGGCTTCATATTCCTAGGGTATAATATTTTTCATAGGGTTTATAATATTAATCCTAGGGTTTAATATAAATTCCTTGGGTTTATAATCATGCTCAACCATGGTCCACCATGGTCCAATGTCACATTATGACAAAGATTGTCTCAATATGAAATTTAATCATGGTCAACCATTGTCAACCATCGTCAATCATGGTCAATCATGGTCAAGCATGATCCAATGTCACATTGTGACAAAGATTGTCTCAGTATGAAAATCAACCATGGTCAAACATTGCATTGTGACAAAGTTTCTCTCAATATGAAAATGAATCATGGACAACAATGGTCCAACATCGAATTGTGACACAGATTGTCTCAATATGAAAATCAACCATGACCAACCATATTTTTTTAGGGTTTATAATATTTATCTTTCAATTTATATACCTTGGCTTTACAGTATTAATCCCTTAGGTTTAATATTATTCCCTTGGGTTTTTAGTATTAATCCCTTGGGTTTATTAGTGCCTTGGGTTTCTAATATCAATCCCTTGGGTTTATTAATCTAAGGGTTCATATTCCTAAGGTATAATATTATTTATGGGGTTTATAATTTTTATCCTAGGGTTTAATATAAATCTCTATGGTTTATAATACAAATTATGTGGGTTTATTAATCCCTTGGGGTTTATAATATTATTAATTGCTTACATTTATAATATATATATTTTTTGATCTAGTAAGAGTGGAGCCTTCCATTAATCACAAAAAAATTACATAATGTAAAATTTATAAACGGAGCCAAGAACAGCCACACCATCTCTGTGAACACTTAGTAGACAGTTGGGTTGACACAACCCCATACCTGACTCAAACAAAACTACAAAAGGATTTATGCTTAAGCCACCAATGAACTGCTCATTCTCAAAGCTTCGCTCTAGAAAACCTGCCTTCCTTCCTAACGTCATGAGGCTCTAGCAACAAAGAACCTGACAACCATTAATGATGAGGGCCCACATAACCACATAACCTATGGCCCACAAAAACAAGACTTAACCTGTGGTTGACTTGGAAACCCGATGATCGAGTGATCTAGCCCTCGAAGATCCGATGGTCTATAACTAATTTCGGATGAACCCACTTTCCCACTTCTTAATTTCCTTTCGGACCTGATGAGAAACTAAAACCATCTTTCTATAAATTTTCAGGTCCATTTTTGGAGTAGCCCTTGATTATCTTTATGACCCAACTGTCGTGCGATGCATCCCTTAAAGATCCGATGGTCTAGAGTTGATTTTAGGCCGGCAACATGCACACTCTCTATTTTTCTAATCGGCCCTGATGGGTGGCCTAAACTGCCGCTCTATAGTTTTTCGCGTCCATTTTATGGGATATCCTTCATGTAGCTATCCGCCTGAAATCTGTAGGATGCAGGTGCTCACTGCCATCGATGTCGACTGCCTGTCAACCTTCCCACTGTTTACCGCTTGCTTCTTCCCTATTATTGGTTCACTTTCTACTTACTGCTTATTGGTCTATTTACTGCTTACCTTTCATAAATTGAAAATACTCCTTGTCTGCGATCGCCTGTCTATGACATTCCTCGCGCAGATTCCCTGAAAGTGTCGACTCCCACACATAGCTTCTGATATCTCTTGTATAGAGCACTCCCTCATTCGCCAGACGATCCACTAACTTGTTGGTTGTTCTGTGCACATGAACAAATCTAAGTTTTCTTAGGGCTCTCAGGTGGGACTGCATACGTTGATGGACTTGTAGTAACTGCCAGTGATTGGATACTTTTTCTGGTGCTGTGTCGTTGCCTATCTTTTTGACCAAATCAATTGTTAATTCAGAGTCTACCTCTATGATGGTATCATGTAAATTAGATTCAATCAAGATTTCTAGGAATTTCTCTAAGGCCACGAGTTCCGCCATATTATTAGTGGCATTCCCCAAATGACTATGAAAGATGACTTTTATGTTTCCCTGCTCATCTCTTATGACTCCTCCATAACTAGTAGCCCCAGGGTTTCCCTTGGAGGCTCCATCTATATTAAATTTTAAAAAGCTAGGAGGGGGCAGTTGCTTTATAAGGGTGCTCACAATTTCTTTGAGCTGTCTTAAAATCTAAGCTATGATGCTCTAGGTTGAGCCAGTTCTGTTCTTGAAAATCCTATTGTTGAGTTCTTTCCATACATCCCAGATCAAAAAACCTAGTACCAGAGTCTAGGCTTTGTTGACTATTTCATTTTCTGAGAAGTCTTTCCTTCAATTCGTCAAAGTTCCAATGATGTTGTATTAGTCCCTATCAGTTTTCCTGAAGATTGAGGCTACCCAATTCCACAAGGTAGAGGTGAATGTGCAGAGGTTGAGTAGGTGATCCATCGTTTCTTCTTATAGACCACATAATTGGAATCTAGATGGACCAGCTAAACCTCTTTTTCTAATATTTTCCCAAGTCAAATTTTTTTTTTATGTTGCACCAACCATATCAACAGTTTGATTTTCATCCAGTGCGAGTTCTACCATAGGTCCTTCCATATCTTATCAGGGCTTGGAAATTCAAGCCCATTGGCAATTCTTTTGGCTTCTTTGAGGTTGAAGTTGCCTTCACTGTTTCTTCCCCATCTTAGTTGGTCCAACGATGTTGAAGTCAAAATCTTTCTCTGTTCTAGGATCACTTCAAGAGCTTATGCCTGGACCTTCAAAGGGGTCCCTTCACTGTATACTTGTTCCTTCCATGTTATCCATTTGCACTTGTCCCCTGTCTAATCCCAAAAGTCACTTACCCTGAGCAGCCCTTTATTGTCAGTGTCATTCTTGAGAATGTCTAGTTCTGATCTACATAGGTTAGGCTCCTACTGCCAGTTATCCTCCCAAAACCAAGCTAGGTTTCCATCTCTGATCTCCCAGAAACTATGCTTCTGAACAATGGCTCTATTCTCCCAAGCATTGTTCCAAATGTGGGAGCCCTTGATGAGCCCTGTAATTCGAATATGGTCCCTTTCTTGCCAGTTATTTTCATACTTCTGTTTCCAGAGCTTGGCCCAAGGGGTTCTTCTTTCCTTTAGCCATCTCCACTAATTTTTCTGCCAGAACTTTGCTTAGAGTTTCCAGGTCATGAAGTCCCAAACCTCCATGGGTCTTGGGTTTGCAGAGCTTTTACCAAGCTACCAGAGCCCATTTATTTTTATCTTCCCCTTTGCCCCAAATAAAATGTCTTTGGATGTTCTTGATGTGTTGTAAAACTCCTTTTCGGGCAAGAAGAGCTGAAAACATGAAGATGGGGATGGTTTGTAGGAGAGCCTTTGTAAGCACTAGCCGTCCTCCTAAATGCAAAGATCTGCTTGTCAATTTTCTGATTTTGTCCTGTAGTTTATTAGTCATTGGTTCCTAAACTTCCGTACTCAGAGGTTTGTTGGTGAGAGGTATTCCCAGATATTTGGAGGGTAGTTGATCTCTTTGAAAGCCGAGAATTCTAGAGAGATTTCTCTGAATAGCAATGTCAGTATTAAAAAAGATTTTTTTTTATTTTGTGAGGCTTACCTATATACATAGACATAGCAAAATCATTCAGGATTTTTTTGAAAGCTTTATCTTCCTTGACCATGGGTGTACCCTGCAGCATGGTGTCATCCACAAATTGTTGATGAGTCAAGGTGTCCCCATTTGGGGTTAGTTTGAGACCCTAGATTCTTCCTTCCGCATTGGTTGATTTGATCGCTTTTCCTAATCCTTCCATCATGATAATAAAGAGGAAGGGGGAGAGTGGATCTCCTTCTTTGAGGCCTCTCGAAGGACTAAATGTTCTAGATGGAGAGCCATTAAGTAGGATTGAAAAACTAGCTATGGTAACAAGGGCCATTACCCATCTTATCCAGTTGTGGTTGAAGCCATATGCTTTTAGTACTTCCATGATGTACGACCAGCTTAGCTTATCATAAGCTTACACTAGGTCAAGCTGTATGATCATACCCGCTTTCTTATTTCTCTTGAGAGAATGAACCACCTAGTGAGCTTGAATGATGTTATTGAGAATTTGCCTTCCTTCCACATATCCAATTTGCTCCTCTGACACAAGAGTTGGAAGAAGGGGCTTAAGTCTATTTGCAATTACTTTAGAAATAATTTTGTGCACCACATTACATAAAGCTATGGGTCTGAATCTATCTGGTGTCATAGCCTTTTCCTGCTTTTAGTTAAGGCTATAAAAGATTATTGAGCACCCTCAAAACTATTTTAGATTTTCTCGAGTCCTCCATAACATCAAGGATATCATGTTTGACTATTTCCCAGCATGTTTTGAAGAAGTCTACATTGAAAACATCTGGGCCTGGATCTTTCCCATTTTGCATCTCTTTGATGACTTCATTGACCTCCTCGGTCACTGGCCTATTGAGATTGTAATTTTCTTCCCTGGTTACTAGTTTTGGAATGCACTGTGTGAAGCTGTTGATAAATTGTGATCTGTCTAAGAGAGGCTCCTCTTCTATGCTTTGAAAATGTTGTACCAGTGCAGATTCCATTTATTTGTGAGTACTTAGCTCTTTCCCTTGAGTATCTCTGAGTTTTACAATCTTGTTATGTGCCTTGTGATCCATGGTTGACTTGTGAAAAAACTTTGTATTTCTTTCCCCTTCTTTAATCCATTGCACTCTCGATTTCTGTCTCCAGAAGATCTCCTCTTGCTGGCATTTTTTTCCCATTCCTATTGAAGAGAGTTAGCTTGCATTTTCTTTTCCTCGGTAAAGTCGTCTATGATGAGGATTTGGCTAATTCCCTATAGTTTCTATTCTACTTCTCTTTTGGCTTTGAAAATATTGCGAAACTCATTTTTGTTCCACTCTTTAAGCCTGAGTTTGATGTGATTCAATCTCTGTTGTAGTAGAAACATCTTTGTGCCTTGAACGGGCACGTCTTCTACCCACCATTTTCCAATATTAGTGATGAAGTTAGGATGAGTGAGCCAAACATTTTCAATCCTGAAAGGTTTGTTCCTTGGAGTACCTATAAAAGAAGCCTCAAGCTAGATAGGCTAGTGATCCAAGCCTCTGAAAGGAAGGATTAAAGCAGTGAAGTCAAGGCCAGTGAGAAAGAGGTCCTCCGAGATTATGAGTTTATCTAGTTTAGAGGCAAATTGAGAAGCCCCTCCCCTCTTATTGTTCCAGGTGAAGGTGCCATTTATTGTCTCTGTATCCACTAGCCTCATGTCATTTAGGAAGTTCAGGAAGGCAATGGAGTCTCTGCCTAGTATTCTGGTCCTAACTTTTTTCTGTAAGAGATCTGATCATATTAAATTCCCCTCCCAAAATCCAGGGCATAACAGGATGTTTATCCCTTAGCTCCTCCAGTGAGGTGAGAAGCTTGAGTTTGTCTTCAAGTTTTTGAGGACCATAGACATTTGTGATCATATAGAGTTCCTTATCACCCAAAGGTTGGATAACCAATGAAAGGTAGTTCCTTGCTGCTTCAGCGTCCAAGATTCCAAATTTCTGGGGATTCCAAAGAGTGAGAATCCCTCCTACTGTGTTGTTTGCTTTAACTTCTAGATACTTGTACTTAATACGCCATTTGCTATGTATCTCTCTGATTTTGTCTATTGAACATTTTGTTTCCTATATAAACACCATATCTGGTTTTTCTTCTTTTATTCTATTGCTGAGATTTCTTTGTTTTCTTTTAATTCCTAGACTCCTAATGTTCCAGGTTGTGAGCTTCATTATGAAATGTTTTTAGATGAGTAACTAGTAAGATCTTTCATCGTGCCTGAGTTAATCATGAGTTTCCCACACTCTGTCAATAGCTCATTCTGTCCCTTCCTTCCTCTTTTCCTGCCTGGGTTCTTGGAAGAGTGTCCTGATGTTACCTCCATTGGTTTTACCCCTCTATTTTCTTAGCTATCATGGTTCCTTTTGACTCTAGAACCCTTTACTTGAAATCTCTAGAGGAAGATTTGTTGCACTCTGTCAAACTCCTCTTGTGGTAGAGAATCAACACCTTTGGTGGTTCCCTACTCCAAGAACTTTTCTAGATCAAGATTCTCCCTCTCAAGAATCTCCTGTAGTTCGTGGTCCTTCGTGCCAACTTCACTTTGGGTCATCTCATGGTCCCTGCCAAGTTCCATAGTGCTTGGCAAATCCTCCTTTAGTTTGTTGTTCTCATGTATGTCCTCCATGCTATCATCTTTTTCCTTCTCTGCGAGATTATCCTCCTATGCCTGGTCCGTTCCATTGTTCCCACCTTCTTCTTCTAAAGTCTTGAAACTGTTATGACTTGGTTGCTTATCCTCATTAGTTTCCTTTTGGTAATTTTTTCCTCCTTTCCCTTTGCCTCCCACCTTGGTAAAGCCTTCAGGATCTTTGCATGTGTTAGTTTTCATATTTTCCTCTAGTTTCTTGAGTGGGCAGCCTCTGAAGAGGTGCCCATGTTCATGACATTTAAGGCATCTGAATGGGACATGTTCAAAGTCCAACACCTGCACCCATTCTTCATCATATACTTCTAGAATTATTTCATCTGAAAGTGCTCCTGATATGTCCATTTCTACACATATGCGGGCAAAGGAGGTATATATACCTCGCAGAGTCACATCTGATATTTTAAAAAATGACCTAAAATAGTGCTTATGGCTTTTAAGGATTTTGGCAACCAATAATCTAAAGGTAGGGAGTAGAGTCTTATCAATACTGGTACCGATGTGAATGTTTCTAGCTCCGGGACAAAATTCATCACCCATGGTCGCATGTAGAGGCCTGCAGCAACATAGAAATATGGCCCTCCTTTGAACACTCTCTCTCTATCCTCTAGGTTTGTGAAAACCATTGTGAAGAAACCCTTGGACCCAAGATGAAGGTTTATTTCTCCCTTTGGTTTCTAGTGGTTTCTTATCCATGTGTGCAAAGCCTTCTCTGTTGGTTATATTCCAATAAATTTGCATATAACTGCGTATGCCGCCATGTGATCCCTATGCACTTGTAGTGCTAGATCATTTAAGACAACCTGGGGTTTAATAGTTGACCTAGGTTTACAAAGTCTTGTCATAGTCTTGTGTTCAGTTCTCTGATTGCTGTCTCTTATTCTCTTCTCTCTTTTGACTTCCTCGTGATTCTTTTCCTGTTCATGAGATTTGATGCTTTCCGGATTTTTTGTGCTTATCTTCTTCGTTTTTTCCTCCATTGGTTTCTTGAATCGATTCGAACCAGCCTCCTTGCTTTTGTTCGCAACTACATGACTGTAGGAAGGAGTGGAGCCCCCCCCCTTTGCCCCTCCATTGTTACAAACTCCCACCTATCGCTCCATGTTCAAAACCCTCATTCCGCTTCCCGGCTTCCTTGGGCCTTCATCACCTAATTTCACTGCTTACGTTTATAATATTAATCGCAAAGGATTTATAATATTAATAAGCCATTTGGTTAATAATATCAATATTTATCTTAGTGTTTAATGTTAACCTTTAATATTAAAAATTTAATTTTATCATTAATATCAACTTTTAATCATTTTTATTAATATTAATTTTTATTTATTTCAATATTAATATTAAACTTTAACTTTAATATTAAAATTTAACTTTAATATTAACCTTTATTTCCCTTGAAAGGGGTGCATATGCAGACATACAAGTGGCATGTGAAACGCCATCCGGGCCGGCTCCTCCTCCATGCGAGTATTCACTTCTTCTCGATGGAATGCTCTAGTAGTTACTCCTCTCATGAGACGATCTCCCTCATTAGCTCTGTAGATAAATGTGAATCGTGACAAGTGATTTGCTTCAGTTTGGAAATTTGCACAATGAATTTGAGTAGTAAGGAAATTGGAAGTGTCTGGTTCTGCTTCTATTGTGCCTCATTGGGATTTCGGCCTTGGGTGAGGACGGCAAATGACTTTTGTTGTTGCTTGGTGTGGATTGGAATATGTCTCCTAGTCTTCCCTTGGGACCCAATTACTCGGTCAGTTATGGTTTGGTACTGCTCCCTCACTTACATCGACTCCAAGTCCTTTTCACTCCTTTCACAGTTTCTTGTTCCATTCTCGCTCATGAGGACCCTTGCTAGTATTCTTAGGTGCGTGGGTGTATGTTTGTCTTCTGGTAGTTTGCGATCTGGGTTCGGGTCTCTATTTTGGCTTGATGGTATATTCAGTCTCTCGGTCAACACTCGAGATTGTGGGTTTTGTTTCTATGAAGGATCGGGGTGGATTTTGGGAATTGCTCTGCTCTATTACCCGATCTCGGTAAACGTGTGCCCATCTTGCCTTTTTGTTAGGGGTGTCAGTTTGGTGTTTCATCCCTACTTGGATAAATGGGAATGTGGGTTTTGTTTCTTTTTGTGTCCTGTGTATGTATTCTTAATATATCTTTGTGTTTCCCCCTGTTGCGAGCCATCAACTACTGTGACCAGCAAGATGCCACAACAAAGGGGTCTTCCTCATCGTAGGTGGGGGCAAAAATCCTAGGCTGGGCATCTTGAGCAGGGAAACCACTCATCCTCGTCCACCTCATCCAGCCAGGAAACAGAGGATGCAGAGGCTATTTCTCCAGCTAGTTCGCTAGGACTCGTAGTGGCTCCCACCTCTATGGAATCTATCATTGAGCAGTTGAGGCAAATACAAATTAACATTAAAATTCTAAGAGATCACATGTATGAATACCACAATGAAATTTTAGCCTATATTACTGATATTCAATACAATCAAAATGCCATTCTGGAGCAATTGGACAACCTTCAGTGTATTCAACGATGCACTAATGACCACCTCTGCAAATTCGAGGCACGAGTGGAACACATTGACTTCCACATTCATGATCGTGTTGGTTACTTTCCATCTCCCACTGTAATGCCCCCTCACCCCCCTCCTTGATATGTTGCTATCAACTCATGTCTCATTTTGTGTTACTCATAGTATGCTACAGCCACAGGGCCTTTTGGAAATAATATATGAAAATTGTCTCTCTATTTTGGCTTGACGGTAAATTCAGTCTCTTGGTCAGCACTCGAGATTGTGGGTTCTGTTTTTGTGAAGAATCGGGGTGGATTTTAGGAATTT
This sequence comes from Pinus tabuliformis, assembly GCA_031772625.1. NCBI lineage: Eukaryota > Viridiplantae > Streptophyta > Pinopsida > Pinales > Pinaceae > Pinus > Pinus tabuliformis. The sequence continues at coordinate 372,116,325 of CM062818.1, forward strand.
CTCTGCTCTATTACTCGATCTGGGTAAATGTGTGCCCATCTTGCCTTTTTGTTAGGGGTGTCAGTCTTGTGTTTCATCCCTACTCAGATAAATGGGAATGTGGGTTTTGTTTCTTTTTGTCTCCTGTGTCTGTATTCTTAATATATATTTATGTCTCCCCCTGTTGCGAGCCATCAACTACTGTGACTAGCAAGATGCCACAACAAAGGGGTCTTCCTTGTTGTGGGTGGGGGCAAAAAGCCTAGGCTGGGCATCCTAAGCAAGGCAACCACTCATCCTCGGCCACCTCATATGGCCATGAAACAAAGGACGCAGAGGCTATTTCTCCAGCTAGTTCGCCAGGACTCGTAGTGGCTCCCACCTCTATGGAATCTATCATCGAGTAGTTGAGGCACATAAAAATTAACATTAAAATTCTAAGAGATCACATGTATGAATACCACAATGAAATTTTAGCCTATCTTACTAATATTCAGTACAATCAAAATGCCATTCTGGAGCAATTGGACAACCTTCGTCGTAGTCAATGATGCACTAATGACCACCTCTGCAACTTGGAGGCATGGGTGGAACACATTGACTTCCACATTCATGATCATGTTGGTTACTTTCCAGCTCCCCTTGTAATGCCCCCTCACTCCACTCCTTGATATGTTGCTATCAACTCATGTCCCTTTTTGTGTTGCTCATAGTATGCTACAGCAATAGGGCCCTTTGGAAATAATGTATGAAAATTGTCTATCCTCGTATCCTCCAACCCCTAGTCTCAAAAATTTTGGTTGGAACGAGGGAGCGGGGGTTGTTGAGAGAATTTTTGTACACTATAATATTTTGACAATCTAATGAAAGCCATTTTGAATGACAAAAAAAATATTAACCTTTATTTATTAATGTGTTTAATATGTTTATTGATATTAATTGTTTATCAATATTAATAATATTTTTAGTTTATAATATTAAGTCATTGGATTTATAATATTAAAAATCACTCGGGTTTATTAATAATAATTTTAAACTTTCATATTAACATTTAATAGTAAACATTAAATTTTATTATCAATATTAACTTTTATCCACTTTTATCAATTTTTATCAATATTAAATTTTATTGATTTTAATATTAATATTAAACTGTAATTTGTATAAATATTTATCTTTATTAAAAGGTATGAATATATAAACAATTATAATTGATTTATTTCATTATATTTATAATAAATTACTATCAATAATAACAATTATTATTAAACTTATAATTCAAATTAAGAAAAATATAATTAAATTTTAAAACACATCGACAAAACTTTGATGATGTGATTTTTACAGAAAGTGTTCTTACTTTTCATAATATGGATCACAAAAGCCTAAATTTAATTAAAAATATTTTTATTTTATATTTATAATTATAGTAATTATTATTAGTTTTATTTATTATAATTATTTATTTTAATTTTAATAATTAATTAATTACAGTTATTATAATTGTAATTTTTAGTTATATTTATATTTATATAATTATTATTATAATTATAATTAATTATATTTATATAATTAATTATATAAACATAAATATAATTTTTGTTTAAATGTGTTTTGGATTAATTACATTTTTACAATTTATAATTTCTGAATTCAGGCTTTTGTGATCCATATTGAATTAAGAAAAAACTTTTAGTAGAAATCACATAGGAGAATTTTTGCCAACGTGTTTCGAACCATCCAGTGTGGTTCATCATCAAGACAAGATGAAGAGGCAGATCATGGCACCATCTTAAATAGAGAGCAATGTAGAGACCCTTAGTTCAGTTAAGTGCTATAATAAACAACTAGTTTATGAATAATATTTTTTAATTTATAGCATTAATTATTATGTTCAGATTATATTAAATAAAATATAGTAATAGGTTATGGTTCGAAATATAGTTGAATAAATAGAATCAAAAGAATCAACTTTCAAATTCAAACCTGAAACATGGAGTGAGGTAAAAAAATAATAAAAGGAGTCAAGACCCTATTAGCAAGGATGTTATTGTTCTCAAAGCCGACAAGGGTGGTGTTGTGGTTATTCTTGATAAAGAGGATTACCAAAGGAATATGTTGTACCACCTTTGTAATAGCGGGAGCTATAGGAAACTTAACAAGGATCCTTTGAAGAATATTTCCAAAAGTGTGGCTCTTGCGATAAAATCCAGTAGCTTGGTCAACTCTTTTAGTCAAAAGCTTGCCGAAAGTAGCCTTCTTACCCCCATAATCTATGGCCTTCCAAATATTCATAAGGAAGGGGCTCCTCTAATAACCATTCTCAACACAATAGGAGGGTTTACCTATCTTCCTACTAAATATTTATCCCTAAAGCTTAAGCCCCTTGTTAGTTGTACAAAATCCTTTGTCAAGGACTTTGCATCATTTGTTAACGAGTTAAAGGGTATTAAACTTGATCCACTGACAAGCTTGTGAGTTTTGATGTGGTCTCCCTCTACACTAATATCCCTATCAATGAGGCCATTGAAGTCATCAATCGTATTATGAATCCTAATACATCTAGATTAGTTGATATCTCTCTCTGTTGGATTGTGTTACATTCTTTCCACAACTAGCCCACGTAGTTAACTGTGGGGTTAGAGGGGGTGGGGCACAACCCCCCTTTTGTTGTACCGATTGCGTAGTGAGGGGAGTTACAGGGGGTTTGAGGGGTATAGGTAACCCCACTCTATGGGGTTCGGGGCAGTGCCCTGGAAAATTTTGGTTTTGGACCCTATGTTAGGTTGGGCGGACCTACCTATGGTTTGGTGCATGTATTTCGCACATGGTTTTGGACACGATAGTTTTCAGTCCATGATTTTGGACATGACGGTTTTCGGTCCATGGTATTGGATGCTTCGGCATGTATAAATATGTATTGTAACATTGAAAGGAACGTAATGAAAAATCAAGCTAGTAGTCCCGATTTTGGAATCCAAGGGAAAATATCTATGTATATGTGTTTTATGTGTTATGCTCTTGCATTGTTTATTTTCTACGTTTTATAATTCGTATGCAGGTAATTTTTGTACGGGGTTAAAACCTACATTTGGTATTAGAGCTGTTTTTGCTTAAAGGGGATTCCTTTGTTGTTGAGGGGTTTCGCTGGAGCCTGTGGTAGACCCTATTCAGTGGGAGATCTGCGAGATTGATTCTGGTAGTGAAAGAAGATGTGAGCAGTGGAAAGATAGAGATCGAGAAGTTTAACGGTCAGAGTTTTTAGTTATGGAAACTCAATATGGAGGATCTGTTGGCGGATAAAGATGAATGGATCACAGTAGATCTGGGTACTAAACCAACGGGAGTGTCTGATGAAGAATGGAAGAAGTTGGATCGAAAGGCAAAGAGCAGAATACAATTGTGTGTCTTAGATTTAGTATTGTTGAATGTATCAGGGGAAGCTACGGCGAAGTCTTTGTGGGACAAGTTAGGGATTTTGTACTAATCTAAGTCTCTGGTAAATAAACTGTTCCTGTGGAAAAATTTGTATAACTTGAGGATGAAAGATGGAGACTCAATGAAAGAGCATCTAAACACATTTAATACTGTGGTAAGTCAGTTAGCATCTGTTGATATTAAAATTTCTGCTTAAGATAAGTCCATCAGTTTGTTGTGTTCTCTACCAGATTCGTGTGATAGTCTAGTTATTGCAATAGGTAGCAATGCAACTGCTATTTAGTCAATTTAGTGTGTCCTAAATTGCTACATAAGTTATTAATCCGAGAGTTGTAAACTGATGAAGTGTAGTGCACTGTATGTGCTAGACAACCCTTTTCTTACCTCACTATTTTAAGTTTTTTCTTGTTTTGGGGTTTTATTTTGTTGTTCTCCTAAAGTGGTTTAATGCAATGGAAATACTAATCTACTGTTAGAGCAAAAGTTTAAGAATACTTCTCAAAGATCAAGTATGGATGTAGAGTTGAAGACAAGGATTATCCTTTTGCTTCTTGTGATAATTTCCAAACTTTGGACTTAGGAGATCTTAAACATGTTGTCTACAAAATCAGAACTTGAATAAAAGTGTGAATATGCAGCTATATAAACCAAACTAAAAATGAAGTACTAAAAATGAGATTATTATCTCTGCTGTTCATCCTAATTGCAAAATTGAAATCTAATAAACTGCTACAACTCAAACCAAAAGGTAAAGAAACTGGAAACTAATGATTAGTCAATGATTTCATCCATAATCACAACATTTCGCCAATTAACTTCTAAAATGGGGTTAAGATAAAGGCTCCGGAAATATCATCATATGGCATGAAAGAAATGACATCTAAATTATCTAATTGCACACTAATGAAAGCAAAGCCAATTACTTCATCTATAATCACAATATTTCGCCAATTAACTTCTAAAATGGGGTTAAACTAAAGGCTCCAGAAATATCATCATATAGCATGAAAGAACTGACATCTAAATTATCTAATTGCACACTAATGAAAGAAAATCCAATTACTTCACCTATAATCACAATATCTCGCCAATTAAATTCTAAAAAGGGGTTAAGCTAAAGGCTTTGGAAATATAATCATATAGCATGAAATAACTGACATCTAAATTATCTAGAACAGTAAAAAAAACTGACTAAGTTAAAGTATAAAGAACTAAATTTGGAAACTGAGTTTCAGAAAAAGGAAGTAAGTCTCAATAACACCACTTGATGCAAAAATTACACTAAGAAGCTCGAGCATAACTAGACTTAAAGACCTATTCTGAAGTGCACCTATCAGTGTTAGTAAGAAACGTGATAAGCTGCAAAGATATGTACAAGGTTAGAATGATTAGGATCATAAGCAAAACAGGAGAAATATACAATTCGAATGAGAGAAAATATACATGAAAACTATACAAAAACAAAAGAAGGACCTTAGCTACGCAGGGGCCCTCTGCATAGCCTTGGACTAACACGTTGTTACTTCAAAACATGCTCAAACAGCCACGTGAAAAACAGAGTTTTGTATTATGAAACAGAGTAATATGTCTCTTGGTTACAAAATAGCAAAATAACACTATAATAACAATATTAATAACGTCCTATCTGCATTGCAAATGCATATTTTCATAGAGAAAATGGATAACTATATCTCAGAGGAATTTCTTCAACAATAGACACATGAACAGGTCAAATCCAAGGATTCAGTCTCTTGGTTGCCATGAGCAGTAAATATATGCAAGGTGGATGTTGGATTGCATTATGTAGATGGCATGCAGGTGTCAAAAATGGATCCATGAGTTCAGGAACAACTTCGGCCCTCTTTTACATGTAGGAACAGAGTTCTAGTTAGCATATAACTCTTCGTTGACCTCCCTTTGACCGGGACCTTTCCTTCCGGATCTGGCTAAGTAAATAGGACCTCATCCATGTGTGGACAATTCCTGAGCTTCCCATGTGTCTCATTCCTCCTCTTGACACTTGTAACCTATAAAACAATGAAAATGGCTGCAGAATTGCCAATTAGCTGCGGAAAGTGGCTACATTTTGTAGCTGATAAACAAAACCTAGATCAAATAGCACACACAATGATATAATTTGGAAATCACTCAAATACACTCCTGAAATCAACATGTAACAACTTTTGATAGCTTAGGATGAACTAACATGGAAAAATAGAAGAGAAAGGGTTTAAGAAAATGCTTGTAAGAGAGGTAGTTTTGGGGCTCAACATACCCCCACTGTGAAGATGTTGCATGTCCTCATGCAAAAAAAATTGTAACAATCGCCCCTTCAATGCATCTACATTGAAACTTTTGCTAAGACATCCAACCTCTTCTTCTTCTCTCTCCCTGTCACTATCATTCTTGGCTTCATCATAAGACATATGTACTTGAGATTGATGAGGGCTCTACTCAACCTCCTATTCTTCTTCTTCAGTTTTCTATTTTTCTTATGCCATAATCCTAAATGCAGCATGGTATTGTCATGGATAACTTTGTCCAATTTTTTTTTGCTCTTTTAAGGTTTCATTCTCCCTTTAGATATGTCTATTTAAGACTTCTAGCTCATAAATTTCTTGCTTCAATGATTGAATCAAAGTTTCCTGAGTTGTACCTGGCTGATTGGATGAAGTTCCTTGTTTTGTTGTAGTTTTCTGTTCTTCCAATGATTCAATGAAATCATACATCTGCTACTAGGATTGATCAATTTCTTGAGTTGTTTCCCTTGGAGTAGTTTCAAAATATAATTGAGGAGAAGGAGAATACTATGGACTATGGTCAGGTGGAGTGTTTTCTGGTGACTGATCTGGAGTTTCACCTCCTAGGTCTATGAATTGAGCTCCTTTGATTTGCATTTTCTTCAACTTGCCCTTTAATCTAGAGCTTCTTCTTAGACCTTGTGAGCTTATGTCTCCCTTTCCTATGATTTTTTTTCTCTCATTTTTGTTTTGCTTTAGTTGACTATTCTTTAAGATGAACTAATCTTTCAGAAAGAACTTTCTCTTCCTCTGAAGAAGGCTCAGGAGTCTGGTAAATGTCTTCAATTTTCCTCTTTCCTTTCTGTTTTGCTTGTTTTCTAATTTCAGTCAATGTTTCAAAGGGTAATTCTTCTTTACTGTTTTCCTTGGTCACACTAGTAGGAGTATCTTGGATTGTTAAAGTTGTTCTTTTCCTCCTACTTCTCTTTGCTGAACTCCCCTCAGGCACTTCAGGAGGGTCTTGGAAGAAGTTCCTAACTAGGAATTTTTCCCATGTATCTTCCCTCTCTTTCAAATGATTTTCAACCAAGATCTTGATAAGGCCATGATGGTAGAGATGAGGTTCCACATCATCTATATTCTTTTGCACAGTAGTAGACATTTTTCTCAAACTATTCAACAAGAAGTAAGGGAGGTTGATAGTTTCATTCTCCAAGAAATTCATTAATAATATGATATGATACATATACATGGAGCCATACCTACCCTCGCATGTAATGAATTTCTGAATGATTAAAAGCAGACTACTCCACTTATCTTTTAAGGCTGAAATAGGAATCCCTCATTTAAATATTGACATGTCCATACCTGGATTATGAAGAATGACTCTCCAGACTTTTTCATCAAAATCCTTGTTCTTAAACCATCTCTCTCCTTATTGTGGAAGCTTTGTGGCTGCTGCAATTGATGATTCTGTCACTGGAAATTTGATGTCTCCAATTTCAACTTCTGCACCATTGAAAGATCTTGCAAACGTTTTTGTGACCTCCTTGTGATGACCCTTGAACTTTTTAATGAACTGTAACCATCCTGGCTTCTTCAATGTGCTCTTAAGCTGCCGGTATCCTTCCATGAATTTAACTCCTTCGGGCTCTGTTCTCACTGTAAGACCCATTCTTCCTTCTCACTGTGAAGACACCTATGTAAATGACAATTTTACGGAAGTAGAATGGTTATGTGAGTAGAAAATAGAAGAGGGCCATTATGAAATGGGGAAAATGCTGAGTATGAGATGAAAGAGGGTTTACAGAGTAGAAATTGGTGTAAACGAAAAATGAACCGAGGACTGTAAAACCTGGTGTGCAAGCGTGGAGGCAGAGTGTCACTTGTGAAAATTTGGGAGACTGAACGGGGTTTATGATTTTGAGTTCATAAAGAGGCTGCGAAGTGGAACGTCAGTGAAAGAGAGCCATATTCAATCAATTAAGGTCTACATGATTAGCCATTTTAACAAATATAATGAGGGTGTACGACTAAGTACAAGTTAAAATCGGAAATAGATTATGAGATCGTTAGGATTAATTTGGAGGATATGGTGGAGTTAAGGCAGCCATCAAGTCAAATCATTACATGTTAAGGAGCTGTGATTTACAAACTATACTAATTATGCTTTTGAAATACTATTTAAAATGGTTTTGTGCATACCTTGGAACCATACCTCTTTCGTTTTGCTAACTTTTATTTACTTGCCTTTGTAGGTGATTTTTAGGTGTTGATGTCTTCAAAGATCTTCTCTTTCTATACCTGCATCTTGCTTTTATTATTCTTTTAGCTAATCACTTGACTGTCACTGCAGAGTAACAAGATTCGCTGCAGAATCAGCAATCAGCTGCGGAATCAGAATTCAGCTGTGGAAAATGACATTGTGAATAACATATGACTTGGCGAATGGATGGAAATGAAAAATGACTGTATGGATGATACATGGAAAGGTGAATATGAAGAGAAATTGAAAGAAATTTTATTGATGGAATTTGGTGGAAAGATGGAGCACAATGAAATGAAATGGAATGAAACAAACTATGAGTGAAATGAGATTTTTTTTTTTTTTTTTTTTTTTGTATTTATGTATAAGAATGCCAATCAGTGATTGGATTTCAGGCCTATAGATTATTATTATTTTTTTTTTTTAGATGATGATGAAAAAACGAAGACTAGGCTCATGGAGAAGAATGATTCTTCTTCACGAGCCTCATTGCAGAGTTATCTTGAATTTTTTTGATAAACTCCTCCTTTGAGATTGGCTTTTGATAGATCTTCAATCTATAACCATTCACAAGGAGAGGAGTTCGATGCTCATCAATTTTTCTAATTCTTACTGTTCCATTGCTAAAAACTTTTTCAATCTCATATGGCCCAAGCCAATGAGTCTAAAATTTACCTTCAAAATATTTTAACTTTGAATCAAATAGCAATGCCCAATCTCCTTCTTGAAACCCTTTGTCCTTGATGTATTTGTCATGCCACTTAGCTCTCTGCTGCTGAACTAGATCAGTTCTTTGAACTGCTTCTTGTCTGATCTCATCTAGTTTATTCAACTACTCCAGTCTATTCTTTTGAGCTTCTGATATATCCATTCCCAACTGAATTGCCATGTTGAAGGTTTTAACTTGGAACTCAATGGGTAGCGGAACTTCCTACACATAAACAAGTTCATAAGGAGTGTGTCCCATTGTGTTCCTGCATGTAGTTCTGTAGACCCATAAGGCTTCAGGAAGCCTTTCTGCCCAATTTCTTCTATCTAGATGCATAGTCTTGTTAATGATTCCTTGAATTACTTTATTTGTGGACTCCACTTGACCATTTGCTTGCGGATGATAAGGAGTGAATTTCCTATGCTTGATCTTGTACTCTTCCATAAGCTTCTCCATCATTCTGGATGTGAATTGACTTCCCTGATCTGTCACAATTTCCCTTGGAACACCAAAGTGAGTAAAAATATCCTCATAAAGAAACTTAACCACTGTATCTTCATTAGCATAAAATAATGCTTTGGCTTCTACCCATTTAGTGACATAATCAGTACATACCAATATATACTTTTTTTTCTTGGATGGAGGATTAATAGGTCCAATAAAGTCTAAAGCCCATTTTTCAAAGGGTTCGATGAGTACCTAAGGTTGTAATGGAATCTCATTTAAGGGGGTAGGTTTCCTACCCTTTGGCAGCTGTCACACCTTTTGACATATTTTTTTTCATCTTTGAAGAGGGACGACCAAAAATATCCTAAAGAAAGGATTTTATAAGTTGTCCTCTTATCAGCAAAGTGTCCACTGCACGGTTTATCATGACATTCTTTGAGAATATGAGGCATTTCATCTTCCCTGGCACATCTTCTGATCACAAAGTTTGGCCCTGTTTTATACAATTTGTTAGAAATCCATGAATATCTTGAACTATCCTGAATAATCTTTCTTCTTTCTCTAGGAAATAAATGTGGAGGTAGTTTCCCTGTAACCAAATAGTTAGCCATATCTGCAAACCAAGGAGTTTTAGTAGTTACTGGAAATAAGTATTCATCAAGAAACTTATCCTCTACAGGAGATTCTTCTTTGATATTCTGAATCCTAGACAAGAAATCAACAACTTTGTTTTATTTCCTAGGTCTATCTAACACAGTAATATTTAATTCCTGTAAAAGTAGGAGCTATCTTGTAACTCTGCCATTAGTAATAGGTTTTTTCATCAAATATCTAATTGTAGAATGATTAGTATGAATAAAAGTTTCATATCATGTTATATAATGTCTGAACTTATTAATTGCATGAACAATGGCTAAGAACTCTTTTGCAGTCATAGTATAATTTAACTCAGTGGGAGTCAAATTTTTACTTGTATAGTAAATGGCATAAGGAAGCAAGTCTTTTTGTCCCAGTACAGCTCCTAGAGCTGTATCTGAAGCATCGCTAGAAATATGGAAAGGAAGTTTCCAATTCGGTCCTCTTAAGATAGTTGCTTCATATGGTCTTGTTTTCAAGGCTTCAAATGTTGATTGGAAATCAAGACTCCACTTGAATTCACAATCTTTTGTAAGCAGTTTAAAGAGTGGAGATGCTATTTTGGTAAATTTTTCTATAAATCTTCTATAATATCCATTAAATCCTAGAAAACTTATAACATCTTTTTGACAATTTGGAATAGGTAACTTGGAGACGATTTCAACTTTAGATTTCTCTAATTTAATCCCATCCCCTGAAATATGATGTCCCAAAATAATACCTTCAGTAAACATCATAAAGCATTTTTCATGGCTTAATGAAAGGTTTGCTTCTTTACATCTTTTAAGGACTTTTTGCAAATTTTCTAAGGCTTCTTCAAATGTTTTACCATAGACTGTAAAATCATCCATATATACCTCTACACCATCATGGATTAGATCAGAAAAAATTCCTAGTACTGCTCTTTGGAATGTTGTAGGTGCATTACATAATCCAAAAGGAAGCACTCAGTAGGAAAATGTTCCCCATGGACAAGTAAATGTGGTTTTATCCTGATCTTTAGGTGCTACTTGAATTTGATTATAACCACTAAAACCATCCAAAAATGAAAAGTACTTTTTTCCTACTAGTGTATCAAATACTTGATCTATAAAGGGAAAATGAAAGTGATCCTTCAAGGTTGCTTTATTCAATTACCTATAATCAATGCACACCCTCCATTTACCAGTCTTTTTGGGCACTATCACTAAGGGAGAAACCCATTGGCTATCTGAGATTGGGTAAATGAAGTTTACATTGAGTATTTTTTGGAGCTTTGCTTTCACAATCTCCCTAAGATTTGGTTTCATCCTTCTCTGAGGTTGTCTAATTGGTCTACTGTTTTTCTCAATATAGATATGATGGATGCAAGTATTAGGGTCAATACCTTTCATATTAGTATACTCCCATGCGAATGTAACATAATGTTTTTGTAAGATTTTGGTTAGCTCTTCTTATTGTAACTTTTCCAAGTTTTTGTTGATATTCAATGTTCTACTTGGAAAAATTTCAACTGCAGAACTGCCAAAATCTTCCATAGGGTAGAGAGACATTTTCCTTGATGACAAGTATTCAATATCAAAATATAGCTGAAATTGTGTGTGATCATATTCTGAAGATGTTTCAAAATTTTCTCTTGTGTTCAGGATTTGACTATCTTCACTAACTTCAGAGAGAGTAAAGATAGGTTGTATAGCATCTTCATCATCGACCCATTCATTGTCTCCTACTTCTGTAATTGATTTTGCTAGAGGATACAAAGTAAATTTCTTTGTTGAACTACCATTAGAAATGTACATGTCACCAGATCTACAAATAATAAAAGCATCAGTTGTAGCTAGCCAAGGTCTTCCTACGATGAGTGGGTGTCCTCCTAGATTATTCTTGGCAATCAAAATCATGAAATCCACCGGATATTCCCAAGAATCCAAGGAGACCGAAATATCTTCTAGTACACCATCTGGTTTGATTACTGATCTATCTGCAAGTTACAGTAAGGTAGTTGTGAAAAGAAGATTAGGAAGTTTAAGTTGTTCCATAGTCTATCTACTCATAATGTTTATAGCAGCCCCTAAGTCAATCAATGTATTTGGAATTTCCATTCCATTTATGTGTGTCTTGACAATTCGACTTCCTGGATCCACATATTTTTTGCATGGTAATCTTTCCCATCATGATATCTGTTATTTTTCCTACCAGGTGGATTCTTTTTGTGTCTCTTGGTTTCCTACCTGGTCTTTTGATACTCAACTCCTTTATTGTTTTTGCTAGAATATGAATTTCTCTAATGGCTTGTAGCAAGGGAATCTTAATACAGACATTCTTTAATTCATCTAGGAAATCTTAGTTAGACAATAAGATTTGTTTTTCCACCCCTTGTCAATTTGTAATCTCTTAGGAAAAGGAGGTGTGGATGTAGATAAAGATTGCTCAATTATAGGAGTTGTGTGGATTGACTCTTTTTGTTTCTCTTTTTGAATGGTTGGGTTTTGAAGGGATGCTTCTTCAAAAACGTTATTGACTTTCAGAGAATCCTCCTCAGAAGTGTCTTGCTCTTGAATATGTATAGAAGGTTTTTCCTTTTTTAAAATCCTACCAGATCTAAGTTGAACATCATTAAGATCTAAAGGAACAATCATGTAGGTAGGAAATGGTTGTCCTTCTACCATGTAAGCATTCTGATGGTTTTTTTTGTTGGGATTTGGTAATGGTTGGGCTAGTAGTTGATTTGGTTTCTGTTGAAATGGAAGCAAGAGTTTAGGATTTTGATTTTGTTGACGAGGTTGTTGTTGTGGAAATGGCAATGAAAGTTGTGGTTGTGGACTTTGTTGTTGGTTTTGTGGGGGAGGATAGCTCTAATAAGATGGAGAATATTGATAATATTGAGCAAATCTCCCATAAGGATTTTGTACCCCTTGTGCCCATGATTGATATTGATACTGATTTTGAGGTTGAGGCTAAGGTTGTTTCCAAGAATTCCAATTTGGTGGGGGCTGAAAATTCATTGGATTGTTAAATCCTTGATTTTGTTGCCCTTGTCAACATATTCTTGAAACAAATCAAAGAGGTTCTACAGAATTTGTAACTACTTCCTCTTGAAAGACAACTTTAATACCTGGGATTGGAGGACAATCCTTGGTCTCATGACTTTCCGAGCAAATCATACATGTTTCTACAACTTTTGCATCTAAGGGACATTCTCTTAGAGCATGCTTCTTTCTACATTTTGGGCAAAATATGGCTAAGGCATCAGCTTCTGTTTTCTGCTTGTTTTGAATTTTGATGGTGTCTAGCTGTTCACTAATGCTCCCTAGAATGTCAATTTTGAACTCATCAAGCATATTGCCAATTTCTGCCCTACTTACTGTCCCAGTTGCAGATTTGTTTACTCTAATAAGAGAAGGATCTCTAGGCCCTTTTCCAATTTTAGATTTTCCTCTTGAGAGATGGACACATAGTTATGCTATGTCACTTAATGGAAGTTGAGAGATGTCTCCCTTCCCCATCATGTCTAAAATATCTATCCATTCATCTCTAATGGCTTTCAATAAAAGGTCTTTCAAGGTTTTCTCATCTAAATTGTTCATTTTTTTCTCTCTTTAAGTTGTATTGCAAATCCTCTAAGTTCTCATCCTCTTTTTGCATAATTTTGAATACCTCATCCTTATGATTAGAAGGCATACAATAATCCATGTATCTATCCGAAAATGCCTACCTCATATCATTCCAAGTCCTAATAGATTGAGTGACTAATCCCATAAACCATTTTAGAGCAGCCCCTTTCAATGTTGAAGGGAACAATTTGAGTTTTTGAGAGTCTTCTAAATAGTCATAGGTTCGGCATAAGACTTCAAACTCAAATAGAAATGTTTCAGGATCCTCACTTCACAATCCATAAAAGTTTGGGAGGACGGATGGTGAAATGTTTTTCATTGTTGTATGGGTTTCCTCATCTACTATAGGGAATCCAAATGAGTTATCTTCTTCCCTATTTCCTCTACCTCCTCCATTGTTACCTCTACCTCCTCCATTATTTCCTCTACCTCTACCTCTACCCCTTCCTCCAAATAGTGAAAATTCTCCATCTTGCTCTTCTTCTGCCATGATAGTTTCCTCAGAATCTTTTGGCTCTTCTATTAATGGTTGATGAGAGAGAGTTTCTACCTCCTCTTCTTCTCTAGGTGATGAACCCCAAATTTGGTAACATTTTGGGCTCATTTGGCCTAACTACCTTTGCTCAATCCTTCATTTTTCATAACTTATGCATCATTTTTTAGTATTTTTATGTCATTTGTACGAATAAGGGCAGTCACTATTCCTAGGTGGCTAACACGTGCTCATTTCAGGTTTTTTGACACATGATTGGAACAAAACTGAGCAGATAAGGACCAGAAGACAACCAAGATGGGGTTGAGGATTCATAGGAGGGCTGTCCACAGCATTAAATGGCCTTCATCGAGATCTTCACCCCCAACTCCGAGCTCCAGCAGCCACGAAAACCGGATTTAAATACAGCCAAACGGATTTTGAGGAAGCAGCAGTTCACTTCTAGTTTGGTCAGCCAAGCCCCACTGATTTAGGAGGCCAGATTGGGGCCTCGAGATGTATAAATGATAGGGCTTTAGCCTTCGAAAAGGACTTTTGAAACATTGTTGCACATCCTGCATTACGAGCTGGTAGCTTAGTTTTGCTCTTTTGTAGCCATTATTGGCATGCTATTTGACTTATGATTATTATTTTTTAATGGAAAGCAGTCGGATTTGATCTCAGTTCTGAGCTTTTAAAGGAGCCATAGCTCTCGGGGTTGGGCCCAACCTCGAGAGCCTAAGGCCTTCTTCCTTTGTATTGTTATCTTTTCTTTCAGCATTATGGTTTTTATTTACATGCATCCGAAACACAGTTTGTTGAATCAGATTTCTTGGTGTGGTTAAGTGGGTCATTGGTAGACGATAGAGTTGCTTTAGCTGTTTAGAATAAATTGAAGAGATTGGAGTTGATAAAAGTTCCAGAAAAGGGTTGCTTGCACACTCATTTTCACCTCTTTCTAGGGGCTGGAATTGCAGACAGTGCTACCCACCAAAAACATTGGTTTACGAGTACATGCAATTTGTGGTGCAATATTTTTTTTTGTAGAAGTTGTCCATGCGTTCAGACCTCTTGGAATATTTCCTTGCTTCAGTACTATACATGGTTTTCCTTAAGAATAACGTTGTTGTTCATTGGTTCCATTAAACAGTTAGGAATGTTTTGATTATATGCAGGACGTGGAAGAATTTGATTCAGTTTGCACTGTGCAGTGCTACTCCCTCACTCTCTCATCCTTCTAAGCCGTGCCCAGGCCAACTACTCATCTTCCAATTAGACCCCTTGTCTCTCAGCCACTCTACCACCCACATTATCCCACCTTTTCGGCCTTCCATTCCCTCTACCCTCCTTTAGAAAAACCAGCTTAGCACACCCCCTCATCATCTCATCTCTCTGTCACTAAGGCATTACAAATCCCTCTCCTACCTCCCTATCCACCCATGCAGCCTCTTCCACTCACCCATCACCCAAAAATCTGATTGTAGAACATCCTGTAGGAATTACTGAACATCCTGTAGAAGTTCTGAAACATCCTGTAGAACCCCTGCAGACTTCCTGTAGAAGCTCATAAACGTGGCCTCTTGGTAGCCAAACTTTGTGAAACTCTCTGGAAGGGTGTTAGGGACCCCTTAGACCCTCTCTGAACTTTCCCAACCTTTTTCAAGCCTTCCTCCTCCTTGAGCCACCTCTGCACAGTAAAAACTAGTTAAAAGCACATGCATGATAATTCTAATAATTGAAACAAAAATACAAAAAGTGTTTTCTTTAGATAGAGGTAGTCTAAACACCTGCATTTCACCTTCATAGAAGTAATGGCATCGCTTTCAGTAGTTTGCACCCCCATCTCTGCATCAGTAAGACTAGCTGGTAGAATTAGGGTTTGCTAGGGTTTGCGTTTCTTGTTGGCTTTCAGTTCCTTTTTGCAAATAGATTAGCTTCTTTTGATATTAGCTTTCGCCCATCAGTTCAAAAGCTTCTTCTAAGAGCTCATAGAAGTTGGCTTGAGCCCCTAGCGGACTTGTGCCAGCTGACCAAGTGACAGCTGCGACAAGAGCTAGTACTTGTGCATACAGCACCGTCGCTTCCAAGTTTGTTACGAACTACCGGGTTGATAAAACTAAAGAAGGAAGCTCCAAGAGTTGTAGAATTATTGCTACAATACTGGAGCCCACCATATTTTTGGCACTGTTGCAGGGAAAGCGTCAGAGTATTAGTGATTGTTTCTTTTCTTCTACTTTCCTACTCTCGCCTTCTGCTAAGTAGTATTTCATTTCCATTCTGCAATTTCCTTTCTGCAAAAGTAGTATAGACATTTCCTGCTTTCATAGATTAACATTTCAATTCTGCAATTTCATTTCTGCAAGCGTAGATTAGCATTTCAATTCCATAAGCGTAGCTTAGCATTTCATTTATGCAATTTCATTTGAGCAAAATCGATTAGTTCTTTCATGCTTTCATTTCAATTCCGCATTTCCATTTCAGCAAGATAGTTAGTTACAGTTCAATCTGTTTTAGTTTTGCAGGTACCAGAAAAAACAAAAGCAATCAGAAGTCTTTTCATTTCATGCCTCGTAGAAATCGAGATAAAACAGGCAAATTCTTACCCAACACTCCCACCACATCACTGAGTCACCCTTCTCTCTTCTTTGGTGACAGTGATCCAGAAGAACCTATAGGTGAACCTCCTGAGATATACGAAGATCCTATAGCAGAAGAAGAGTTAGAGACCACTCCATATGAAGCTATGGTTGACAATAGGGGAGAAGATGAGAGAATTGAAGGTGCCTTCCCCATCCGAGAGACCAATGGAGACATGAAAATGAAGAACATCAGCCCCTCCGCTTTACCTCACTTCCATGGACTGACTACTGAAGACCCTGATACCTTTCTGTTTGAGTTTGCCGTCCTTTGTCGAACCTATGACTATACCGAGGATGAGAAAAAACTGAAACTCTTCCCCTCTACCCTTAAGGATGCAGCACTACGCTGGTTCATGGGCTTACCTGGGAACAGTATCACCACTTGGGCCCAGATGCAGCAAGCTTTCAATACCAAATACCGGGACTACTGTAGGTCCAGGGAAACCAAGGGAGAAATCTTTCGGATGACCATGGGGAATGATGAGTCTTTAGAAGATTACAAGGAAATGTTCCAACTCAGCTATAAACGGGCCAGGTGCACACTAGACCTTGAATCTCTCCAGTTGGTCCTGCTCCGAGAAGTCCCTTAAGACCTCTTGGATACCCTTCACATGCTAGCTGGAGGGGATATTTACCAACTACCTTATGAGGACATAAAGACTGTGTTTAGAAACCACTCTAGGGCAGCCCGGAAAAGAGGTAGAGGAAACCTCCTCTCAGCTGGTATTCCTTTCTCCAAACATGAGTTTGCAAATCAATTAGAGGACCTCAAGAGTGAGGTGAGACAGACCATCGCCATGCAACTTGATACATTCCGAATCCAGCAGAAGAAGGAGGAAGCTGAGAGGGCTTTGGCTATCTTCTGCCCTAGGTGTACAAGGAAACACCCTAAGAATGAGTGCCCATTACATTCAGTGGAGGTATGTTTTGTCTGTGAGGAGGACCACCCCACAAACCAATGTCCAACTTTACCTGGGCTTAAAGCCATGTATCAAGGGACAGAAGCGCCCACTGAACCTCTCTATTTCCTCAACCAAAGAAGGCCACATGGACCTAGACCTTACCAACAGGGGATGCAAGGGACACCCCAAACCTATTACAGCCCCAACCAATCTGCTCCTATGCCTTCCTGGGGACCCCCCGTTCATCCTTCCTGGTCTATACCTCCTCCATGGTCTTACCCACCTCAGTACCATACTCAGCCCACTACTCCTTCGTTTCACTCACATGCCCAGCCACAGCCTCAGTGGAATGCACCTCAACCGGGGTGGAGGCCCCAGTACAATACTCCTCCTGCCATTTTTCCTCCACCACCGGCTCAACCACAACCATTACCTCCTGCTCCTCCAAGGCAACCCCAAATGCCTGCTCAACCGAACCCGAACCCCAACAATAGACAGGCCCAGCAGGTATATACTGGGGAAACATCATGCCCTACCTATGTTGTGGAGATCTAGGAGATCAATCTGCGATCTGGAAAGACTCTTCCGGATCACCAACCTCCTCCCCCAGAGGACGAGGAAGATAAACAGGAAAGTGAACCAAAGGCTATTCCACCCTTTCCTGAGAGACTAACGACCACCACACAACCCAACCCAGAGGAGGATGAGCTTCTGGGGGAACTCAAACAGTTGTGTGTGAGAATACCACTTCTCCAAGCCATCAAAGATGTACCGATATACAACAAATTGGTTAAGGAAAAGTGTTTCAGACACCCAGGCAGGCGAAAAAGAGATGCTTCAACCATCAATGTCATGGGACAACTGTCTGATCTTATGTTGGGGCAGGCCATCTGCCCAAAGTATCTGGATCCTGGGAGTCCTGTAGTGGATGTCCACATCAATGGCACCATCATACCTCACACATTGATTGATCTGGGGGCTGCCATTAATGTGATGACCAGAGATACCATGCTCAAACTCAACCTTCAGGGTTCCCTGAGAAAGACCTCGACAGTCCTACAACTAGCAGATCGCTCCACTGTGATTCCCGAAGGGATTGTAGAGGATGTCTTGGTCTCTGTCGACTCTTGGGAGTACCCTGCAGACTTTTTGGTTCTGCAACCAAAGGAAAAGCTTACTGGATACCCTCTCATTTTGGGAAGGCCTTGGTTAGCCACTGTAGATGCTTACATAAGCTGCCGTGCAGGAAACATGACCATCAAAAATGGTCCTATGTCCAAGCAGCTAGTCCTGTACCCTCCTGCCCAACCCTTATTAGAGCATGAATTACCACTTTGGTTGGAGGAAGGAGAAGGGGATGAGGTGTACTCAGCACCTTTGTGCACCCTGGACACCACTAGGGGAGGCCTCCCAACAGAGGATGATTTGATTGAGACCTTGATCCAGACTCCACCTCCCAGTGCATTGTCCTTAGAGGAATTGGTGGAGGATGCCCAAGCCAGCACCTTAGTGGACCTTTGTGTGACCGACCCTGTCACTCCCAGAGTCAAAAATGTGGAGTTCGGTCCTGAGAGAACGTTAAAGATCAGCTCCTCCCTATCTCCTTCCCAGGAAAAGGAGCTGTGTAGTCTGTTGGCCAGTCATCTAGATGCTTTTGCTTGGAACTATAAGGAGATGAAAGGAGTTCATCCTTCAGTCTGTACCCATCACATCTACATCAAAGAAGACTGTAAACCGGTTAGGCAACCCCAAAGGAGAATGAATCCAGCCCTTAAGGACATCGTCAAGGAGGAATTAAAAAAACTGTTGGATGCCAGATTCATTTACCCCATCTCGGATAGCGAATGGGTGTCCCCTTTGGTGTTGGTTCCCAAGAAAAATGGGAAGTGGAGAATCTGTGTGGACTACTGAGAACTGAACAAGGCCACCAAGAAAGACCATTTTCCTCTACCCTTCATAGACCAAGTGTTGGATGGACTGGCAAGAAAGAAGTTTTTCTCTTTCCTGGATGGGTTTAGCGGGTATAACCAGATCCAAATCAGCCTGGAAGACCAAGATAAGACCACCTTCACTTGTCCTTGGGGTACCTTTATTTACCGAGTTCTTCCCTTTGGACTATGCAATGCTCCTGCCACCTTCCAGAGAGCCGTCTTGAGCATCTTTTCTGAGCTGGTCCATGATTCGGTGGAAATCTATATGGATGACTTCACTCCTTATGGGTCCAACTTCCAGGAAGCATCGTCCAATCTGGGAAAAGTCCTAACCAAGTGCATTGAGATGAACCTGTCCCTTAGTCCTGAAAAGTGTGAATTCTTGATGACTGAAGGGATCGTGCTAGGCCATACCATTTCTTGTCAAGGATTACAGATGGATCCTAACAAAATTGCTCTCATCAAGAAGGTTCCACCTCCTCAGAAGGTAAGAGATGTTCGAAGTTCTTAGGGTTAGCAGGATATTATAAGAGATTCATTAAAGACTTCAGCAAGCTAGCCTCGCCATTGTTTGGCCTCTTGGCAAAAGATGTTGAGTTTAAATGGACTGACGATTGTCAGAAGGCTCTAAATGAATTAAAGGACAAGTTGGTGTCTGCCCCAATCTTGAGAGGTCCAAACTGGGCCCTACCTTTCCACATCCACACTGATGCCTCGAAAAAAGCCATAGGGGCAGCCTTAGGACAAGTTGAACAAAAACTTCTATATGCCATCTACTTTGTTAGCAAAAACTTATCCAAGGCAGAATTGAATTACACTGTAACTAAGAAAGAATTCTTGGCCGTGGTCCATGCACTGAACAAATTCCGACATTATATCATTGGATATCAAACATTTGTACATACTGATCATGCTAAAATTAGATATTTAATGAATAAACCGGATGTGAATGCTCGTATTATTAGATGGTTACTTTTGTTGCAGTAGTTTGATTTGACTATTGTTGACAAGCCAGGTAAGGAAAATGTTGTTGCTGACTTTTTGTCTAGATTGGATTTACCTGCAGGAGAGGATGGGACAGTGGATGACCAGATGCCAGATGAACATCTGTTTGCTATCTCAATACTCTCTCCATGGTTTGTTGATATAGCAAACTACCTTGTCTCAGCACAGTTTCCTCTGCACCTATCCTCAAGAGAGAAGAGGAGGATCATACGGAAGAGTGCCTCATTTACTTGGATCGGGGGCAACCTGTTCAAGCTTGGCCCTGATCAGATCTTAAGGCATTGTGTAAGGGAGGAGGAAGTCTTTGATATCCTCCTAACCTGTCATGACGGGCCTTGTGGGGGACATTTTGCAGCCAAAAGGATTGCCTTCAAAATCCTGCAAGCAGGCTACTATTGGCCCACGCTTCATCAACATGTCAGAAGGTATATCAGCCAATGTGACCGATGCCAAAGGATGGGGAAACCGACTCCAAGGGACGAAATGCCTCTCCAACCTCAAGTGACTCTTGAACCATTTGAGAAGTGGGGTATGGATTTTGTGGGTCCGATCAATCCTCCTTCGAGGCAAAGGTCTTACATCATTGTGTGCACAGACTACTTGACAAAGTGGGTAGAAACCAAGGCAATCAAAGCAGCGACAGAAGAAAAGGTAGCCGAGTTCTTAAGAGAGAACATCTTCTACAAATTTGGCTACCCAAGAGAGTTAGTCACCGATCAAGGAAGCTAGTTCACCTCCAACTTAATTGAAGACCTACTCGCTCATCACAAAATCAAGCATAGGACTTCCACCCCCTATCATCCTCAAGCAAATGGGCAAGTGGAAGTCACCAATAGAGCATTAGAAGGGATCTTTACTAAGGTGGTGAGCAGCAGCAGGAAAGATTGGGCAGATCGCCTGGTTGAGGCCACATGGGCTTACAACACCACTTGGAAGACCACAACCGGCTTCACACCTTATGAGCTGGTCTATGGGAAGAAAGCTTTGCTGTCAATTGAGTTTGAATACAACACCTTGAGAATGGCAGCTCAGCTGGACCTGGATCTCAGCCATGCCCAACAAGAAAGATTATTGCAGCTGAATGGATTGGACAAGCACTGAATGCAGGCCCTTCTCCACTCAGAAGTGGTTCAACTTTAGAGGAAGGTGTGGCATGACCAACACCTCAATGACAAGCAATTTCAGCCGGGAGATTGGGCATTGTTGTATGATTCCAGGCATAAGGATTTCAAGGGGAAGCTGAGAACCAAACGGCTGGGACCATATGCAGTGGAAAAATGTAATGAAAATGGATCTGTTCTTATTCGGACCATTGATGAGGAGGCCATCCCTATTCTTGTCAATGGGCATCGCCTAAAGATCTACAGAAAACCTCTGTCAAGGCAAGAATTCATCAAAACTATGGAAAAATCAGTGCTGGTCATAGAGAAGGGTTTTGCCTCTGTTTTGGGCATACCTTGAAGATCTTAACAAAAAAAAGAAAAAAAAAAAAAAGATCCTTGGGTGAAAACCTTTCTGAGGCTCCCAAGGTAGGTGGTAGGGGTGAAAACCTCATTGAGGCGTCCCTACTATCTTTCTGAAAATGTTTGAAAAAGACCCTTGAGTGAAAACCTCTTTGAGGCACTCGAGGCAGATGGCAAGGGTGAAAACCTCATGGAGGCACCCCTGCTGTCTTTCAAAAAAAAAAAAAAAAAAAGAGAAAAAAGAAACACAAAAAAAAAAAAACAGCGAAAGCAAGTTCACAATGTGGCAGTGCATGCAGGTTGCAGGTATTCTATGAAGGAAAAGAGGCCCCTCAACTCAAAGACAAGGGTCCCTACTATGCTACCAGGTGACCTCACCAGCACCTCCTCTGGAAACACTCATCTTCTCCAAGGTCTGGGCACGATTTGATCACAGTTTAGCCTTCTACAGGAAGCTACAGGACTTTCTACAGGAAGTTCTGTATTTCTACAGGAAACTTCCTGTAGAAGTTTTGGACGGCCCAGAACTAACTGTGTGGGGAGATCTAATGCCCGAGGTCCGACACAGAGGCATGCAAGCTAATATTTTCTCCATCACGCACTGCTGTCACCTCCTTCTACCACCCCAGTTGCCATGCAATGAAAATACCTGCACAGTCAAAACAGAACATTGAATTATCAGAGGAAGCAATTCTCAAATGAAAAAAGTTGCAGAGACACCATGCACTACTTATCAAAGCCATCCGAGGGCCCTGCGATTGTGACTGTGATGCCACCGTCTCCACTGTCTCAGCGTGCACCTGAGGAGGAAAAACTGCTACAGGACATCCTACGGGAATCCCATAGCAGTTCATCCAGCTAGAGTGTACACCATCAAAGCGCCTGCAACACATAGAGCGGGCACATGCACCACCTGCAGCCGAGTCACAAGCTTCGTCATCAGCAACAGTCTGCAAGGAAGGACCCCCGGGCCTGTGCAAATAGCAGCAACAAGCAAATCCAATCACCCTCGTCCCGAAACCTAGAAACAACGTCGCGGCCGCACAGGTAAGTGCCTCGCCCTTTCTTTCGTCAAATTACATGAATAATACTCTAGAATGTTTGCAAGTGTGGAAATGAACGGGTTGAGCAGTCGGGTAGCCATTCAACTGGCCACCACGACCAGTCAGATGGTCTAGTCAGATTTGGAAAGTGGTGGTCGTGGCAAGCAAAACGGGTAAGGGACACGTGAGAAGCGTCCAGTCAGGGAGAAGCGACGATTTAACGGAAATGGCGGCCGCGGATCTGCAAGGAATGATGCGGCAGTTAGGGAGATTTGCAGTGAAATGAGTAGGTGACATCGTCCAACGGTCCGGTAGGGACAGCTCACCCCCGCACCACGAGTTCGGCCGGGATTCAAATCCACCGCCTAGATCGTCACTCCACTCATTTATCACCAGCCGTTTTGTAGTCGAGTAGCGTCCGAATTTCTCTGAAGCTCGTTACTCCAAGTCCTCGGCTCGTTCAGATGTCTGGTGGTGGCACAGAAGGAGCAGAACCACTGACGTGCTCTCCGGAACCTGTGCGCAACTTCTACAGGAAGCTGCACTACAGGAGGCTCGCCGCTATAAAGGAAAGTTGGTCTATTCACGTCAAAGGTGGCGAATTGGAAAAGGTAAGCCTGAACCTGTTCCTCCCATGCAATTGGTTTAAAGGGTGGCGCAGTCGATGTCCTCAAAAATGTAAAACTATAGTCTTTCTTTTGCATGAAAGTTGTCGTCGAAGCATATGCGGGGTTTTCTACAGGATGTGGTGTGTAATCGATCCCCTGTCAAGGCTCATCTATAGCTAGCCCAGAATTCATGAATTGTGTGCGTGACAGAGGCATAGTTCTACGCTTTGTTCCAAATAAATCCGAAAGACCATCTTTTGATACGCAACCACCACCTCCGGCTAACATAGCAGGCTTTCACCATGCCAGGCGGATTCATCAGAAAAGAACCGACAGACTCCAAGAAACTATGGGAGAACCCGGAGGTGGTAGAATTGTTCACTCGGGCGCGATGGATGTCGTTCTGCGACAAACTTCAAGGCTATGATGATGAGGTGGCAGAGGAGTTCCTGCAAGCGTTGAAACCAAAATCAAAAACGTTGGCCATTGTTAATTTCAGGGGTTTGAATCTCAGACTCACCCCACAATTCATCAGCAGGGTCACTGACCTCCCAATGGGGGTACCATGGGACAAGGAGGAAAGGAAATTAGGCCAGAAGGCTAAAAAGGAGTTCTTCCCTCCAGAGGAGCAATTCTCAGAGGATAAGAATGGGGTACGCAGAGCTAGCTTACAGCCACTTTGGAGTGAGGTCAGCCTCCAAATTATGAAATACATCACATGCAAAGGACAGTTGAGCATTGTATATGGGTACCATTTCCGACTACTCACTGAATTGAGACACCAAATGGACCTGCCTTCAGAAAACAAACTAAGTATTCCTTACTTCCTCCTGCAGTCTATGACTGAATGTGCCACCAAGTTAAAAGAGGGCACGCCAGACCAGGTAGCCCATCATGGGCTCATTAAGCTCCTCGTGGAGGATGCACTCCACACCTACACAGTCCCGCTCTCGTGGGAAGCCTTCCAAAATCTGACTAAGGATGGCGATATCAAGATGTTGACCGAGGAGCTCACCACCTCCAGCAGCGAGGAGAAGGAGCCAGTACACACAGAGAAGAAAGGGAAAGGCCAAGAACCCGCGGCCAAAGCACCGAAGAAAGAACAAAAGGGGAGGCAAGAGAAACCCCAGGTTGCCGAAAAGGAGGGTGACAAATCCACATTGACACCCAAAGAGAAAAGGTTACAGAGTAGGATGGAAAGAACTGAACCCGTCCACGTCAGTAAAGGTGCCTCGAAAGCAGCCTCAACCAAGTCAAAAGGCAGAGCACCCTCAGTCAAACAAGCTAGAATGGTGCCACCTGTTTCTACAGGAAAACCAAAAACGGCTTCTACAGGAAGCCAGAAATCAGTTGATACAGGGCCTTCTACAGGAAGCCCTGACAAAGGAAAACCAAAGGAAAAGAGAGCCGAAATTCTTGCAAGGGAGGCAGCAGCCGTGCTGGCCACCCTCAGTACACCTCCTAAGCCGAAGGAAAAGCAAAAGAGGGAGGCCCCTCTATATTTCAAAGCCAGGAGAAGTGTGAGAATCAAAACGGGTGTTATCTCAAAATCAAGCCCTGGAAGGCTGCAACCCAGGAAGACTTCAAGTAACTATTTCACACCAATCTTTTGACTAAGGCTTAGCCTCCTTAGCCTGAGAGGGCTCTCTCAAAGGATTATTGATTTTGACTATTAATAAGATGGCTAACTCTTGTGAATAACATTGACAAATAATGAAGGTTGGACAAACATTACATAAGTTTCCATTGGGCCTATGGATTCAAACATACTACAGCAAACAATGATGATGCCTTACATAGAAGTCAGGGCATTTAGCCTTTTGGGTGTTCAGAATACCACTTATATAAAACCACAGTTTACAAAGACATACAGGAAGTCAGAGCATGATCAATGAATTCTGAGTGATTATGCATTTGTACAACTGTAAAAGAACACGAAGTCAGGGCATTTAGCATTTGGGTGTTCAGAATACCACTTATATAAAACCACAGTTTACAAAGACATACAGGAAGTCAGAGCATGATCAATGAATTCTGAGTGATTATGCATTTGTACAACTGTAAAAGAACACTAAAGAAAATATACCATCACACATTCTGAACAAGAAAATCCCTTATGAATCCTGAGAAGTAAAACAGTCATTTATATTACTGAACTCTGTTTTAACATAAGCCAAAACAGTCCTCTGTTTTATCGAAAAATCCAACCCTCATTACATCACTGTCTTAGCTATATATAGAATTCTTATTCTACCTAATTCGAGATTCCTCCTCCAGCATGAGGGGAATTCAATAACTACTTTTTATGACACCTATCTGCTTTGCAACAAACTATTAAATACAATAAGTGCTAATTGGAGTTCTAAAGAGTTCTAATTTGACTATGACTCTAACTCTATCTTCTTCGTAGAATGATTCCTCCTTGTTCTTTGACACCTAGTCTCCTTTCAGTTTGGTTGAGATGATGGCTGAGATGAGTATTTAATGCTCCATGTTGGCCTTGGATGCTGAATGCTTTAACTGCTCAGTGATGTTAGATGATATCCCTTGCTTTTCGGTTCCAGTCCTCCATAACTTCGAATATACAGCAGCATGTCTTTTAGCCCTTTTAATAACCCAAAAATATAGAACAACAACATGTTCCTGATGTGTTGGAGGCTTCATCGATGGCCAAGTGTGCAAGCCAAAATTCCTTGTATGCAACTCATTCAATACCCTATGACCGGTAATAAAGTGGTTTTATAACAGAAACTTTAAACTTGAGTTAAAGCATTCCACCTTTTAAAGGTACACCTGTCTTGATCTGAATGGCTGTGATGGCTTCATTTGATCTCTTACATATCCTTTAGGTGTTTCCTTTTGAAAATTCCCGCACATATTACCAAACTGTTTGTCTGCGTTGAAAACACCACTTACAGCAGTTTAAACAGCTTGTCTTTGCCCTGAGGTATTTACTGTCTAGACATTTGATTGCCAAAACTCGTTTTGATCTTTGATACATATAGCAGGGATCTACATGTCCTCAAAACAATAAAACTAAGCAAAATTTGACAAAATTTGGAACAAAACCTTTCTTTGAACAACAACTTCATTTAGCAGCTAACTGGCCTAGTTGTGCCTTCAAGTCTTCAACTTTCTTCCTCATAGCTTTATTTTCAGCTCTTAGATGCATATTTATCTTTCTGATGAATTTGGCCTCTTTGATTGCTGGAACTGTCCATGTGTAAACATCGGCTACTGAATCCAACTGGTTTACTAGGTTTTCACTTCCTTTCCATACAGCTTTACGATAATTTGCATACCTGACTGCAGACTCCCTAGTGGCATTCTTCACCTTAGCAATCTCATGTTTAACTGCTTCTACCTGGTTCCTTATAGCTATAATATTACCTCCTTGAGATATGATGACTGTTCTATTTGTGTCCTTTTGCTTAATTTTCTCTGCCTCCTCTGTTCTGGGCAATTCCTCGGCTTCCTCTGTTCTGGGCAATTTCTCGGCTTCCTTTACTTGCTTCCTTGTAATAGGTCTTCTGGGTTTGAAAATGAATTCTTCACCTGGCTCATCAAACTTCAGCCTTTTTGAGGCCTTAGACTTCTTGGTACTTTCTAGTGATGACTGTGTCAAATCAATATGCACTGGTTCAATTTGCTGAAACTCAATGGCCTCCAATAAATCATTCAGGCTTGCCTTAGATACTGGGCTTTCTTCAACAGCTATGGCTTTACCTTTTTCTTTACTTATTTGGCTTCTTGTCCTTACCCTTGACACTGTTTCAGATCTACTTGTTTTAGGTACAGTCCTCTTATGCTGAGCTTCTTCTTTTGTTGATTGCTGGGGTTGTTCTCTAATGATCAGTGGCTTCACTAGTTTTCTTGCCTCTTTTTGAAGCTCAGCTATCATGAGTTCTTTGACTGGTTGTTCTTTAACTGGTTGTGGAGCAAGGCCAGTTTTGCTTTGGAAACCAGCCATGAAAATGAACGAATTCCAGTCTCTGCCTATCTTCTGGAGGCCATCTAAAACTAACAATTTAACCAAACCATGGTGAAACAAAGAGGTTTCACAATCCTCTTTCCTCAGCTGCACCTTATCACACATTTTACTCAAACTGCGAAACAAGTAAAAAGGAATGTCTATGGAAGCTTTCCCAGTGAAATGTAAAAGCAGCTTGAAGTGATAAGAGTAGACCTTATTGTATCTTCCTTCACAGGTCAAGTATTTCTGAATACAGGTGAGAAGAAGGGCATAATGCTCCTTGACATAGTTTCTGGGCACTGCTTTTGTTAGGCCTTCATTCACATATGCCTCTTTTAAAAACTCTTTGCATGGATTCATATCAAACTTAAAATTCTTAAACCATTCTTGCCGCCCTCTTGGGATCTCTGTTACAGCAGCTATTGCCTCCGGAGACACTTGAATTTCCAACATAGCTATTTTTGAATTTAAACCGGTGAAGTTTAAAGCAAACTCTTTGGTTACCTGCGCATGTCCTCCTTGCAACTTTTTACAAAAGTTCCAGCACCCGGCATCTTTGAATGCTCTCTTCACGCCTTCATCTCTCAATGCTATGTCCAAACCTTCAGGTTCGGTCCTCTGGCATTTTATAGATCTGTGTTCTTTCCTCTCCATTTTGCTTTTGAAATATTCACACACACAATGACCAACAACTTCAGTTGAAATGGCGGTTCAGTTCTCTTTAACTCGGCCTCGCTTGTAATCAGGCTCGCTTGAAAACAGCCTCGCTTGAAAACTCAAATACATCATCATACAAGCTTGTCACTTATGCATCGCTTACGATCATCATAAAGATCCATGCACGGTAAAATCCATTGGAATGATATTTCTGTGCATTTCAACAAATCTATTGGTGGAGTAGTGACTAATGAGCGTTTAGACATGCTACGGGAGGTACACAAACTGACATGAGAGGACAGAATTGGTGACTCATCAACAGACTTGACACTTTGGGAGAGATTCGCTACGAAATGCGCGAATCCACGATTTCGCAGTGCGGTTAGTTTTGAATTCTAATAATGCGCTACGAAACGGGTTAATGATAACGCGCTGCGGAATGGCTGAACAATGATTACGCTGCGAAACTGACCAATAGGAGATTACGCTGCAAAATCACGAAAAGAATCGGTGACTAGGATAAGACAAGACATGACTTATGAAACCATGATGGTGGAGGAGGACAAATAGGATTCGAGTATAATTTAAATCAAACACCTTTAAAGCTCCAACCCTAAGTAAGAAACATAAAACGAAAACAATTTGACACAGACTTTTGACATTGAACTAGGACAAAGGATTATATGCAATTTTTTTTTTTTTTTTTTTTAATTCTAAGTGATAACAGTGGCTCCACTTGGGATAGTGTGCTCCTGTAGTACACTAAGAACTCGTAGGTCTAGTGCTTTGTTCAATTTCTTAAAAACACACACAGAGTTGACAAGCATTCCTTTCTAGCTTTGTGGGCCTTCACCTCGGGCTTAAGCTTTCTGTTCAGCTTGTCATTTATTTTCAACAAGACAGATTCATAAAACGGTTATATACAATGTTTGTGAGACACTTGGCAGAAATTCATTAATTGTAATGCTTTAAGAACCTGCCATTAACAGGTCCTCCAGCATATGGTGTTCCATCAACTTCCTGCAGAATGTAGGTGTTATTTCCATGGAAAGCAGAAATCTGATATGGCCCTTTCCACAAATTTTCAAATTTACCATGTTTACCTTTCTCTTCAATTCTGGCTTCCCATTTCAGGACCTTATCATGAATCTGAAATGTAACCTCTTTGATCTTTTTGTCAAATGCTCTCTTGACCCTGTTCTGGTTTTGTTGATGACTGTCAAACATCTCACTTCTTTTCTCCTGCAAAGCTATTAGCTGATCGATCCTTCGCTGTATAGCATTTGGTTCCTCTTCTAATCCTTGAATCAGCTTCATTACTGGTACTCCGAGAGATGTTGGAAATATAGCATCTGCCCCATACACAAGCTCATATGGTGATGTTCCAATGGACCTTTTTGTGCAAATCCGGTCAGCCCACAAGGCATATTTCAGTTTTAGATGCCAAGCCTTTTTATTTTCTTGCAGTAGTTTTTTAATGATTCTCATAATACTCTTGTTTGAGCTTTCAGCTAAACCATTTCCCTGTGGATAATAAGCAGTGGAATGTCCAAGGGAAATATGATACTGATGACAAAAATTAATCATTCTTTTGGACTTGAAAGCCTGAGCATTATCTGTAATGATCTTGATTGGACAACCAAACCTTGATAATATGTTATTTTCTAAGAAAGAAATAATCACAGAATCATTTGCTTGCCTTGTGGGTATTGCCTCTATCCATTTCGTAAAGTAATCGGTGGCTGTGAGAATCCAGCGATGTTGTCCTGATGAAGGAGGATGGATTAACCCTATAAAATCTAATCCCCACTGCTGGAAAGGTGCTTCAACATAAACGGGAACCAAAGGCATTGGCATGAGCTTTCTCTTTCCCTCAAACAGCTGACATTCATGACATGTGGCTATCTTTCTATAGATATCTCTAAACATAGTTGGCCAAAAATAGCTAGCTCTCAAGACCTTGTTTGCAGTGGCTTTCCAATAGTGATGACCTCCACAATCCCCTTTATGAAACTCATCAATTACTTTATCAGCTTCTTCTTCAATGAGACAATTTAATAATATTCCTCCTGCATCCTTCCAAAACAGATTTTGGTCATATACAAAATATCTGAGAGATTTCAACTTGGTGAACCTAGCTTTGGATTTTGAAAGGTTATCAGGAGCTCTATTATGCTGCAAGACAAATGCTATATCCTTATACCATTCTGAAATCAGGAATTTCTCATTTATTTGGACCAACTCTTCTTCATTTTCAGAAATTTCTGAGATTTCTGTGCTTAAATTAATATCAATACAGTCCAGATTTGACTAAGTCAACAACTTGGCTAGGCCTTGACCCTTTACCAACTTGGTGGGTTTGATCTCAATGTCATACTCCAACAACTTTGCTATCCACTTTCCCCTTTTTCCATCTGGATCAGCTTGTGTAAGGATGTCTTTTATAACATCGTTTGGCACGTATGCCACAATGTGAGAGTGCAAAACATAAATCCTGAAATCCTTAATTGCTTTCACTAATGCATATGCTTGTTTTTCTAAGATATTATATTTCAATTCAGCATTTGCCAATGTCTTGCTAAAGAAAGAAATGGGTTGTTCAGTACCTTTACCTCCTTTTTGCAGTAAGACTCCAACAATTGTGTCTTCAGAAGCAAATGTGAAGATCAGAAATTCCTTGGTAAAATCCGGGCTAATGAGGACTGGTGCTTGAGTGAGTGCTTTCTTGATCTCTTCAAATGATTTCTTTGCTTCAGCTGTCCATTTAAAATCTGCTCCTTTCCTTAACATCTTTGTTATGTTCTTGACCACTTCAGCAAAGTTAGGAATGAATCTTCTAACAAAGTTAACTTTTCCAAGAAAGGATTGAATCTCCTTCTTACTCCTTGGTAAATCTAACTTTTGAATTGCACTAACTCTATTAGGATCAATCCTAATTCCTTTTTCAGAAATAATATGTCCAAGCAGTTTGCCAGAAGTTAAAGCAAAAATACTTTTGGTTGGGTTTAGAGAAATACCAAACCTTCTACATTTCAGTAGGACCCTTTCAAGGTGCTTTAAGTGGTCTTCTTCCTTTTTTGAAAAGACTGTGATATCATCAAGATAAACCACCACTGATTTGTCCTTCTCTTCAGCAAAAGAAATATCCATTGCTCTCTGGAAAGTTTCTCCTGCATTCATGAGGCCAAAGGGCATTTTTGCATACATGAACGTTCCCCATGGTGTAGTGAAAGCTGTCTTCTCCTGATCATCTGGGTGAACAAGAATCTGATTGTACCCTGAGAAGCCATCAAGCATAGACATCCTTTGTGAACCAACAATGTTTTGCAGAATAAAATCCATTTTGGGGAGAGGGTAGTTATCTTTCAATGAAGCTTTGTTTAAGTTCCTGAAGTCTATACAGATTCTGATCTCCCCATTCTTTTTCCTGACTGGTACCAAGTTAGCAAGCCAATTTGAGAATCTGATTGGAACAATAATTTTGGCATCAAAAAGCTTTTTTACTTCTTTTTCAATCAGTGGCATTAGAAGAGGATTAATCCTCCTTAGCTTCTGCTTAAAAGGCTTCTCATTTTGCTTAATTGGGATGGTATGTTGTATAATTGAAGAATCATACTATTTCAAATCAGCATAGCTCCATGCAAAAACATCAATAAATTTTTTCATCATTTCAATATATTTGGTCTTCATATCTGCTGATAGGAACTTTGAAATCTTGACTATTTTAGGCACTACCGAGTCACCTAAATTACAGCTTTCCACTTCCTCCTCATTAGCTTGCAGTCTTGGTGCTTTGAACACATCATTTTGATCAAATAATTTCTCCAAAGGAATGAGGCCTTTAGGGATTAAATTATTTTGTAACTGTAAGACTTCAGAACCTTCCTTTGATTCTACTAACATGTTCTGCTGATCTATTTGATTGTGCTCAAACTCCTCTTTTAATTCAATGAAATTCCTTACCTGCTGATCATCCTCAAAGACTTGCCAATTTATGATATTATCTGGTATGACTGGTCTATGGCGAACCTCCACCTCATAACTATCAGAAGAGTGCTTAGGAATGACAAATAAACTGGCTGAAACAGCAAGAGAATCTGCAATAGAGTTTTGGTCTCTAGTTTTGATGCTAAAAGAGTAAGTCTGAAATTTTTCTAACATCTCCAACACTAAATTTCTATATGCTCTCATTCTTTCATCCTTGGTTTGATATGCACCCTCTATTTGTTTAATTACCAATTCAGAATCTCCAAAAACAACAATGTTTTTGGCTTTCAACTTTATCAAGGCTTCCAGACCTAAAACTAGAGATTCGTACTCAGCCATGTTGTTGGTACAATCAAAATTTAATTTGTATGAGAGAAACTTACTTTCTTCAGTTGGACTAGTGATCCAAATGCCAGCTCCTGCCCTTTCTTTTCCTGCTGATCCATCAAAGTACAATGACCAACAGCCCATGATATCCTTTTCATCTCCTTGCTGTCCTTCATGACTCTGATTTTCTTTAGGTTTATCTTCTAATTCTCTCCCAACTGATTCATTGAAAAGGATAGCTGAACCAAGACCAGTGTCACATGAGTAAATAGGAAAATTCTGAGGCTTTTCTTTGCTACTTACCATGTAGGCCATCCTTGTTTCACGATACAACCTCCTTTGTTCACCAAACACTGGGATGGTAGCATATGTTAGATCCATTTGCATGGTACCCTTTATTTTTGCTGCCCATGACCTTGAAAGGAGCATCCCAAACTTAGGTGGAATGTCTGCAACAACAATGTCCATAACAGTGGTTTTTGCTGGAATTTGTGTAAGACCCACAACAACATCTTTTATCAAACCAATGCAGTGAACTCTCTTTGAATCAAAGGAGAATAAATCCTTATATGGCCTAGTAATCTCTAACCCCAGTCTTTCCATAATTACCTTAGGCATAAGATTATGTGATGCCCCTGAATCCAACATAGCATTATGTAAAGTCATATCATGAATATTAATGCTTATGTAAAAGGGGGGAAACTCATCATTTTGTTCATCCTCAAGTCTTGGTCCTAAACAGATAATTGGACTATCCTCTTGTACACTTAGGATATCAGCCACTCCTGGTGGAGAATTAAGCATTTCAACAATCTTGCTTCTGTATTTGTCTACCTTGAGAATTTCATTGAAAGGAATTGATATTTTAATTTTTGCAATCTCATTCTCAATGTTAAAAACAGAAGTAGACTTTTCAATTTCTTTAGAAGGAGAAGGAGTTTGAATATCCTTTTTATCAAGAGGGGAATCACCTTTACCTTCAACCACCTTTGATTTTTCCTTCTTATCCTCAACTGCCTTTGAGATATTCTTCTTGGGCTGTGCCTTGTTTGCTGTGATAGGAACATCTCTATTCCTAAGATTGTACTGCTTTTGTATCTCAAATATAGCATGCTGATAACCCTTTAAGAAATCTGAAGGCTCTTCTTCTGATTTTATCATGCTAGACTCATCATGTTCCTCCTTAGTTAAGAAAATTCCTGAATCTTCTTCATCAAAGCAATGGATAGATTCCTCAGGGACTTCAAGTTTTTCTTCTTCATCCACCAAGTTTTGTTGGAAAGGAGGTCTCACTGGAGGATCTTCCTACTGATTTCTATTGTCTCTTGGCCTTTGCTGATTCTGAGGCCTTCTGAATTGAGGGTTCCTGAATTGAGGTTCTTGCTGTGCTTGAGGAGTAGAAGTATTCCCAAGAGCTAATCGGTCCATCAATTTCTCCATGGTTTTCATCATTGTTTCAAACTTGTCTTCTTGAGCAGAGGTAGAAGGCTTCTCTTCTTCCTTTATCTTTGTCTTTGCCATATTTGATTTCTTAGCAGCAAGCATATTCACTTCTACCTTAATTGCATCATTTTGCATGTCAGCAAGATTGGCAGACTCTCTTTCTCTGAGTAAAAGAGAGAAATCTGAATCGAATGACTCAACATATCTCAACTGTGCCAAAGCTCCAGGAGGTTTCAAATGTGCTGGAATAGAATTATATGTTTTATTAAACCTCTTAGAAAAATTTTGGACAGTTTCATCTGGAGCTCTTCTTAGATTATTGTATTCGGTGAGGGCTTGAACAGGATTGGTTCTGTTTCCCCATTTCCTCAGAAAGCTATCTTCAAATTCAGCCCAACTACGAATGCTACCAGCCCCAAGGGCTTTAAACCATTTTCTGACTTCCCCAATGAAAGTTTGAGCAAACAGTCTTAATTTTACATCTTCATCATCCACCTCTTCCCTGTCAACAAAATCATTGAACCTATCTACATGTTCCTCGGCTGTAATATCTTCATCACCTCCCCATGTTGGAATCCTAGCAGCGTATTTACTAGGAAGATCATGTAAAACATCAGGGAGAGCTAGAGGAGCATACCTAGCAGGTATGGCCATAATGAATGGAGGAGCAGTGACAACAGGTATTGTATGACTAGTGGGAGAAGATTTAGTGTGAGACAGTGTCTGAGGACTATTTGGACTAACAGAGGCAGAAGATAAAGTACTGGTACGAAAAGGGCTGTTTGAACTTTGCAAACCACTGACAAAAGAACTCCAATTGGGGAGAGGTAAACCAGTTTTAGATTTGAGCAAAACTTCAAAAGGATCAAGTTCTTTGAGCTGATTTAAGTCCTCTTCCTCTAATAGCAATTCTGAAGTAACAACCTCCCAAAACTCTTCCTTATCGTTTTGTGACACTAAAGATGAAGTATCAATGCCTCTCTTCTGTAAATCTAAAATAATTCCAATAAGCTCTTCTTCGTTTTCAGACCTCAACAACACCTCTTGAATTTTATCATCAACAATTTTATCTTCAGGACTTCTAAAAAATTCAGGAAACAAAGATTTTGAAATGTTTGAAGTACCTGGTATATCAGAAAATCTTTGTCTACTCCTTGAAATAATGTTGGGATTATCCACAGGACTAGGTGGGTTTGGGTCAGGATTACTCCTTGTATATCTTCCTCTAGAAGCCATCTTTTTAACTTTAAGATTGAATGGAGTCACCAAGGTAGAATGCAGCCTCGAAAACCTTTCTGAGCTCCTGCTACCTTCAGAAGTTCAGTCTTATAATTTCGGGAATGAGTAATCTTCAGACTCCCGGCAGACGCACCAAAATGTTATCTCAAAATCAAGCCCTGGAAGGCTGCAACCCAGGAATACTTCAAGTAACTATTTCACACCAATCTTTTGACTAAGGCTTAGCCTCCTTAGCTTGAGAGGGCTCTCTCAAAGGATTATTGATTTTGACTATTAATAAGATGGCTAACTCTTGTGAATAACATTGACAAATAATGAAGGTTGGACAAACATTACATAAGTTTCCATTGGGCCTATGGAGTCAAACATACTACAGCAAACAATGATGATGCCTTACATAGAAGTCAGGGCATTTAGCATTTGGGTGTTCAGAATACCACTTATATAAAACCACAGTTTACAAAGACATACAGGAAGTCAGAGCATGATCAATGAATTCTGAGTGATTATGCATTTTTACAACTATAAAAGAACACTAAAGAAAATATACCATCACACATTCTGAACAAGAAAATCCCTTATGAATCCCGAGAAGTAAAACAATCATTTATATTACTGAACTCTGTTTTTACATAAGCCAAAACAGTCCTCTGTTTTATCGAAAAATCCAACCCTCATTACATCATTGTCTTAGCTATATATAGAATTCTTATTCTACCTAATTCGAGATTCCTCCTCCAGCATGAGGGGAATTCAATAACTACTTTTTATGACACCTATCTACTTTGCAACAAACTATTAAATACAATAAGTGCTAACTAGAGTTCTAAAGAGTTCTAATTTGACTATGACTCTAACTCTATCTTCTTCGTAGAATGATTCCTCCTTGTTCTTTGACACCTGGTCTCCTTTCAGTTTGGCTGAGATGATGGCTGAGTTGAGTATTTAATGCTCCATGTTGGCCTTGGATGCTGAATGCTTTAACTGCTCAGTGATGTTAGATGATATCCCTTGCTTTTCGGTTCCAGTCCTCCATAACTTCGAATATACAGCAGCATGTCTTTTAGCCCTTTTAATAACCCAAAAATATAGAACAACACCATGTTCCTGATGTGTTGGAGGCTTCATCGATGGCCAAGTGTGCAAGCCAAAATTCCTTGTATGCAACTCATTCAATACCCTATGACCGGTAATAAAGTGGCTTTATAACAGAAACTTTAAACTTGAGTTAAAGCATTCCACCTTTTAAAGGTACACCTGTCTTGATCTGAACGGTTGTGATGGCTTCATTTGATCTCTTACATATCCTTTAGGTGTTTCCTTTTGAAAATTCCCACATATATTACCAAACTGTTTGTCTACGTTGAAAACACCACTTACAGCAGTTTCGTAGCGCGCTACGAAACTGCTGAATTGTTTAAACAGCTTGTCTTTGCCCTGAGGTATTTACCGTCTAGACATTTGATTGCCAAAACTCCTTTTGATCTTTGATACATATAGCAGGGATCTACATGTCCTCAAAACAATAAAACTAAGCAAGATTTGACAAAATTTGGAACAAAACCTTTCTTTGAACAACAACTTCATTTAGCAGCTAACTGGCCTAGCTGTGCCTTCAAGTCTTCAACTTTCTTCCTTATAGCTTTATTTTCAGCTCTTAGATGCATATTTATCTTTCTGATGAATTTGGCCTCTTTGATTGCTGGAACTGTCCATGTGTAAACGTCGGCTACTGAATCCAACTGGTTTACTAGGTTTTCACTTCCTTTCCATACAGCTTTACGATAATTTGCATACCTGACTGCAGACTCCCTAGTGGCATTCTTCACCTTAGCAATCTCATGTTTAACTGCTTCTAACTGGTTCCTTATAGCTATAATATTACCTCCTTGAGATATGATGACTGTTCTATTTGTGTCTTTTTGCTTAATTTTCTCTGCCTCCTCTGTTCTGGGCAATTCCTCGGCTTCCTCTGTTCTGGGCAGTTTCTCGACTTCCTTTACTTGCTTCCTTGTAATAGGTCTTCTAGGTTTGAAAATGAATTCTTCACCTGGCTCATCAAACTTCAGCCTTTTTGAGGCCTTAGACTTCTTGGTACTTTCTAGTGATGACTGTGTCAAATCAATATGCACTGGTTCAATTTGCTCAAACTCAATGGCCTCCAATAAATCATTCAGGCTTGCCTTAGATACAGGGCTTTCTTCAACAGCTATGGCTTTACCTTTTTCTTTATTAATTTGGCTTCTTGTCCTTACCCTTGACACTGTTTCAGATCTACTTGTTTTAGGTACAGTCCTCTTATGCTAAGCTTCTTCTTTTGTTGATTGCTGGGGTTGTTCTCTAATGATCAGTGGCTTCACTGGTTTTCTTAGCTGTGACTTGGCTTGCTTTTTATCTCTTGCCTCTTTTTGAAGCTCAGCTATCGTGAGTTCTTTGACTGGTTGTTCTTTAACTGGTTGTGGAGTAAGGCCAGTTTTGCTTTGGAAACCAGCCATGAAAATGAACGAATTCCAGTCTCTGCCTATCTTCTGGAGGCCATCTAAAACTAACAATTTAACCAAACCATGGTGAAACAAAGAGGTTTCACAATCCTCTTTCCTCAGCTGCACCTTATCACACATTTTACTCAAACTACGAAACAAGTAAAAATGAATGTCTATGGAAGCTTTCCCAGTGAAATGTAAAAGCAGCTTGAAGTGATAAGAGTAGACCTTATTGTATCTTCCTTCACAGGTCAAGTATTTCTGAATATAGGTGAGAAGAAGGGCATAATGCTCCTTGACATAGTTTCTGGGCACTGCTTTTGTTAGGTCTTCATTCACATATGCCTCTTTTAAAAACTCTTTGGATGGATTCATATCAAACTTAAAATTCTTAAACCATTCTTGCCGCCCTCTTGGGATCTCTGTTACAGTAGCTATTGCCTCCGGAGACACTTGAATTTCCAACATAGCTATTTTTGAATTTAAACCGGTGAAGTTTAAAGCAAACTCTTTGGTTACCTGCGCATGTCCTCCTTGCAACTTTTTACAAAAGTTCCAGCACCCGGCATCCTTGAATGCTCTCTTCACGCCTTCATCTCTCAATGCCATTTCCAAACCTTCAGGTTCGGTCCTCTGGCATTTTCCAAATCTGTGTTCTTTCCTCTCCATTTTGCTTTTGAAATCTTCACACACACAATGACCAACAGCTTCAGTTGAAATGGCAGTTCAGTTCTCTTTAACTCGGCCTCGCTTGTAATCAGGCTCGCTTGAAAACAGCCTCGCTTGAAAACTCAAATACATCATCATACAAGCTTGTCACTTATGCATCGCTTACGATCATCATAAAGATCCATGCACGGTAAAATCCATTGGAATGATATTTCTGTGCATTTCAACAAATCTATTGGTGGAGTAGTGACTAATGAGCGTTTAGACATGCTACGGGAGGTACACAAACTGACATGAGAGGACAGAATTGGTGACTCATCAACAGACTTGACACTTTGGGAGAGATTCGCTACGAAATGCGCGAATCCACGATTTCGCAGCGCGGTTAGTTTTGAATTCTAATAATGCGCTGCGAAACGGCTTAATGATAACGCGTTGCGGAATGGCTGAACAATGATTACGCTGCGAAACTGACCAATAGGAGATTATGCTGCGAAATCACGAAAAGAATCGGTGACTAGGATAAGACAAGACATGACTTATGAAACCATGATGGTGGAGGAGGACCAATAGGATTTGAGTATAATTTAAATCAAACACCTTTAAAGCTCCAACCCTAAGTAAGAAACATAAAACGAAAACAATTTGACACAGACTTTTGACATTGAACTAGGACAAAGGATTATATAATTTTTTTTTTTTTTTTTTAATTCTAAGTGATAACAACGGGCAAGCCCCAACCTCCATCCAGCAGCCCAATTACTATAGAAGATACCCCTACCTCACCAAGGGAGAGGTCCCCCTCAAAAATATCGGTCACTTATGAGCGGGGGAGCCCGAAGACAACTACTTGGAAGGAGAGGATGGACCGGTTGGCTTCAAAAGCCCGGCTACAGGATGTTGAGGCCGCTCTACAGGAAACACTAGCCCGGCTTAAGGAGACAGAGAGGATGGAGGGAGAGGCACCCTCATCACCACTTAGGGAAGACGAAGTAGAGCCACCAAGGGAAGAAGAGAAAGAGAATATTCCAGACCAAGTCCCCAGCCAAGCTTGAGCTCGTATTATAACTTTTTTGAGGCTGGGAAAATTATTCCACAAAAATTCACCGTGCCTCTTTTCTTTGCATTGGAGGAAGAAATGGTGAGAACCCACACGTGGATGAAAATAGCTAAATCGAAAGGTGTGGCAGATATAGGCCCCTTGGAGGAACAACTCAAGGAGGCAAGAAAGGAATTAGCTATGGCTAAACACGTGGCAAACTGCCAGCGTGTGTTTCTACAGGAAGAGAACGAGAAACTTAGACTGCAGCTACAGGAGCTGAAGAAGGAAAAGGGCACATCCTCAGGGGACATTACAGCAGAACATCAAGGTAGAGAAGGACTGCAAGTTGGTCTTGGGGAGCCGACCTCGCATCTACAGGAAGGGGAACTGCAAGCACAATTCGAGATACAAGCTCTCAAACAGCAGTTGCAGCAAAAAGAGGCACAACTGGCTTGCATGGCCAGTTGGGCCATGGATGCTCTACAGTGCAGACAACCGGCCAAATCCTATGGCCTGTACCTACGAGACCAGTGGCTACAATTTCATATAAATGCATTGGCACAGAGGGGTATCTCCCAACTCCAAGACCCCCAGCAGTTCACAGCGTTATGTAATAGCAGTTCATCAGAGGATAAGGCCAAACTCTCGGAGTTCTATCTCCATAATTTGGCCCTTCCTAACGTGACTACATGGGATCCCAACACAGTTGTAGGGGATATGCAATTGATGGCATTTGCCTCATGGTTGAACCATGAAGAAAAGAGGGCAGCAGAAGTCAAGGAGGTCATGGACCGAGAATTACATGAGCCACTGCTGATCAGAGCAGAGCCAGGGGATCCCACTGCGTTGATATCGGCCCACCAACACTTAGCCACCAACCCTCAAACTTTATTGAAATACATGGATCAGCAGGCACAGGCCATAGCACATTTCGAGGATATGGAGCGACTATTAGGGGACAACTGTGTTCATGCTTGCACCCGCTGATGGAAGACATTGTCCCACACCCTTAAAATCAGAGAATACCATACTCCAACTCGAATGAGGGAAGCTCTAGCACGGGTGCCCCTCTACAAAAAGTCCATACAGAACCTTCAAGCTAGCTGGATTGGCCTCAAGCTAAGCCCACCTCTGCTGTTAGGATTGATGGAAGGCAGCACAGAAAAAGAAGAGCATAAGCAGTGGGAGGAGGTGGAAAGGAAGGTTGGGTTCCATGCCAATGAGGAAGAGACCACTTCAGAAGCCTGGGATGTGAGGGTGGCGGTGAAAGCAATGAAGGACGAGGAGCTGGATTAGTTGCTCAAGGATGAGCAATCATTTTAGCTGGGGGGTGATGATGAGCCCCAAATTTGGTAACATTTTGGGCTCATTTGGCCTAACTACCTTTGCTCAATCCTTCATTTTTCACAACTTATGCATCATTTTTTAGTATGTTTATGTCATTTGTACGAATAAGGGTAGTCACTATTCCTAGGTGGCTAACACGTGCTCATTTCAGGTTTTTTGACACATGATTGGAACAAAAAAGAGCAGATAAGGACCAGAAGACAGCCAAGATGGGGTTGACGATTCGTAGGAGGGTTGTCCACAGCATTAAATGGCCTTCCTCGGGATCTTCACCCCCAACTCCGAGCTCCAGCAGCCACCACCACCATATGAAGGCAGTCTTATGCTGATCCTCAGGATGAATAGAGATTTGATTATAACCTGAGAAACCATCCATAAAGGAGAAAATCTCATTACCCGCACATTCGTCGATAATCTGATCAATGAATGGCGTGGGGTAATTGTCTTTTGGACAAGCCTTGTTTAAGTCCCTAAAATCGATGCATACGCGGATTGTTCCTTGCTTTTTGTCCATAGGGACTGGATTCGAAACCCAATCTGTAAGAGGAACAGGGTATATAAAACCTGCCCTTAGCAGCTTCTCAACCTCAGCTTTGATAGCCGCTGCTTTCCTAGGGTTAACCGGCCGAAGCCTTTGACGAATCGGTTTTGCGTTTTCGTACGTCTTGATCTCATGTTGGACTATAGAAGGATCAATGTCGGGCATTTCCTCATAAGACCAAGCAAATACATCACGATATTCCTTGAATAGGTCGGTGTAAATTTGAATTTCTTCAGGGGAACACTCAATTCCGATGAAGATATTCTCAATGATGTTAGGATCCTTAGAGATGTTTATAGGTATCGTCTTTGAAATTACCGACATATTACCTTCGGCACGTGTGTGTGTTGGAGCCAAAGGGTTCGACACCGTACAAACATCACTACCAACGAGTTCGGAGAATCTAGATTCTACATCCTGCAATGGAGGAAGAAAATATGAGCGATGGTGTAAGTCTTCCCAAGGTCGATCTATACCCATCATTACTTCGAGGATTGCTTCTTCAGAAGGTAGAACCGAATCTAAGCAGTCCAAGGCAGAGGTAGAATCAAAGCTCCAAGCTGGGGCCACATGACCATCTAACTCCTCTTCGGAAAAAGGAGTAGAATGGTTATCTGCAGAGTCTACGATAGACTGATATCTAAGCTCAGCTGCAGATATAGGAAACACCATTCCATTCACTTGTCCTTCAACTAATGTGGTCGTAGGTGAAGGAAAGGTCCAAGGGTCGGAAAAATAATGAGTACGAAAGAACTCTTCTCGAGAAGACTCCTTGGATGATGAAATCGCATTGATTCTTGCAAAAGGAGAGGGAAGATCAAACGTACCCATCAATGAGGAATACATCCCTACTCCTAAATTCTCAGTCGGCGGGCGAGGGTTATCCACCAAAGGAATAGTAGAGTCGGAGGTTGCTTGAGGATCGATTGGAACATAGTCCAATTGATCAACCTTAACGATTTTCCACTCATGAGGAAAGAAAATGACACGAAACAGAGTCGATACGACGGCTTCCATCTCGTACACCCAGTTCCTTCCTAATAGGAGATTATAGTCTAGGTTAGCATCTACGACTTCAACTTTGATATTAACGACCTTCCCTCCAACACATATAGGAAAGGTCGGGATAATCCCATGCGGCTTGTGAGAATGGCCATCAAATGCAGTTAAGATGGTTGGTGAAGGAACGGCCGAAGGTGAACCAATAGCCTTCCAACATGACATAGACATGACGCATGTGGAAGCTCCTTCATCTATAACGGTGCGAAAAATATTGATTTTCCGGTATTTTGACTTTACCTGAAAAGCCATATGATGAGGGAGCCTCTTTTTGACATTTGACATGTCAAAAGAGAGCACTAAAGAGTTAGCTGGATCGACTGCTCCAATGGCG
The DNA here is from genome assembly GCA_031772625.1 of Pinus tabuliformis. Lineage (NCBI taxonomy): Eukaryota > Viridiplantae > Streptophyta > Pinopsida > Pinales > Pinaceae > Pinus > Pinus tabuliformis. The sequence goes on from CM062818.1 coordinate 372,158,797, forward strand.
GAGAGTAAAGCGCTTCTCTGAGACGGACACGATTGGAGAACTTCCAAAGCGGACATAGCACACGGGCTTTGAGCCAAATCCTCCACAATGGAGTAATTTTGGGCGGCCCTAGCATTAGGGTTAATCGTCGTGCGTTTGGCGGAACCTTTCGGTATCCTAGGCATAGTCTCAACAAGCGGTCGCTCAATATGAAGGTCATTACTTCCGGGAACCGTTTTATCCTTAGATGTTTCGGCTTCACCATAATCACGTGACCGAGTAGTCAAGTTAATGTTTGAACCCATCATAAAAACATTTGATGCTTTTTCCCCTTCCTAGTTGCCCCCTGAGGAGGTCCCAGGATTCGAATTTGCGCCAGCAAGAAGTTGTTGCCCTTGGGGAAACGGGTTAGTTAACACAGCTTGTGAACTAGAAGTCCCTTGCTGTCCTAACAAGTGCTGAGCATCTTCAATTCTAGGGCAAAGATGAGTTAGATGGTCCCCACTGCATAACTTGCAAGGGAACTTAACTTTCTTTCTCGACTCACTTTTACCACCACCAGCGTTGTTGCCGGATTTATTTGCATCGGGCTTCCCATCCGAGTTCTTCTTCTTACCACGTCCTTTCTTTTTCCCATTGGAATTTTGATTTCCTTTGGGGTTATCAGATTGGACGGCGTTAATGGAAGAATTTTGGGAGGCTTGAGGATTAGACATTGTGACTTGGTTGTTAGGAGCAGTTTGTAATGACAACTGCTGCAATTGATTCAACAAGTTCATTCTAGTCGAGTCTACTGACCCCACAATACCATCCGCGTGCGGACCTGGCTTCAGCTTAGCTAAATCAACATTAGATCCAGGAGCATCTGGCAAGTACTTTTGGAGGATCCCAGACTGAGAGTAAATCAGTTCTAACTGCTGGGCCCTGAAAATGGCTTGCTCCTCAGAATAGACCCCAGACATGGAGACATCCTTGGAGATCTCAGGTTGCAAAGACTTCAAAAACCACTCTAGACGGTACTCCGGAGGAATTTCGGCTTTAATGAGCCTTTTTCTCCATCTCCATTCCTGAATGTGATCAGAAATGTGGGTTGCCTTATCCTGACGAAAGGTAGCCAGAAGTTCAGTTCCGGCATCATAGCGGACAGGCAACTGGAAGTGATTCAAGAAAATATTGGCTAAGTCTGCGAATGATGTAAAGCTGCCCCCTGGCAACTCTATGTACCATTTAGCCGCATTACCAGTCAAGGTGCGCTGAAAGAGTCTCAACCTAATCGAATCTTCGATGAGGGAGTTGGATGAGCACCACAAATGGAATGTGGTTACATGATCGCCCGGATCTTCACCACTCTTCCCTTCGAATTTTGGAATGTCCGAAGGGAGTTTGGTTGGGACCGGAGGCCAGGCCGGATTGTATCTGATAGGGTCGTTCGTTAGCTTAGTGAGATCTGGCAAGTTTAACGTTGCGAGAAACGGAAGCCTAGGAGGACCTAGGGGATTCCACCCAGACTGGGCAGAACTCCCAAAGTTCTGAAAAGATTGTCCTGGGATTTGGGAGGCACCAGGCTGCCCGAAGTGACCAGTAGAACCAGCTGAACCAAAAGGCAAGCCTTGTGGTCCAGCAAAATTCGGAGTTTGACCAACTCCTGCCGTATAACCTCCATAGCCTGCAAAGTTTCCTCCTAAAGAATGGTAAGGAGTTGATAACCCCTGATATGGGTTCCAAGCCGAAGCAAGGGGAGGAATACTTTGAAACATGCTAACCGTGGAATACAACCTACTTCCTTGTTGGCCGATAAATGGATTCGTAGTTCCTGCGCTACTAACCCCAGGGTTATTCCAACCTTGGAAAGGATTGCTGCTTTGTCCTATTGAAGAAAAAGGCATGGATCCTACCGTTGGGTTGGAATGTGGGATATGACCACTTCCAAAAGGAAAACCCTGGAATGAAGCCGATCCGCCCATCATGGACGTAGCGGCACTGAACGGAACCGATGGAATACCCTGTGATTGGGTGCCAAAAAGGAAGGAACCAGTACTAAAAGCATTGGTTTGGGCATTTCCACTCGTGGACGGAATGGAGGTAGACCCAATTAAAGACATGCTAGCAAAATATCTGAACAAGGAAGCAGAGGGGATGGAAATGGTTCCTCCCCCTTGCACCGATGTTGGGGTTTGCATAGTCATAGCACTCATAGAATCCATGCTTCCAGTAGTGATCATAAATGGTAAGCGCGTAGCGTAACCTGGACTCGCTGGTCTATGTGACGGAGTCCCAACGTATTGCAATACGTCCGGATAACTAGATGGTAGTGGAGAATTTGGAATCACTAATGATTCTGAAAGTTCTTCTACCTCTACGTTATTCTCCGCTTGAAAGCGAACTCGAGAAAGGACTGGAGTGTCCCTCTCTTGCTCAGAAGTGCCAGGCCTTGCTTGGCCGCTAATATCCCCGAGAGAAGGATCAATCCCCGATGCGTCAACCAGCGTGGGACGGGCCCCACCGGTAGTATCCCCTCTGCGCCTTCTAGGAGAAGGCTCTAAACTAGGTGGCAAGAGACCACGAAGTCTTCGAGACCGTCTTGGAGACCGGTCAACCACTTTGAATTTCTTGTTATGATCTAACTAAAGACTCAAAAAATTAAAAGCTAAGCCGACTAGGAGCACAGAGCACACACTATAAAGTTCCTAAAGATACAGCCATTCAAACAACTTCCAAGTATTTCCGCTCTGGGTGATTAGGACCGGACACCAAAATACGAGAAAGTGAATCAAAGGGCCTTCCGAAGATAGTCTGGGATGATGAGGGCCCAGTCCTATCAGCGAAGGTATCAGAGGAAGTTACGCTGACCTCCTAACAACAGCCTGCGCCGGTGCAAGCCCCCAAGCTTCGCAAGGGTGCCCTCCAGTAGTACTGTCGAGAGTGATACAACGTCGACCTTAGGTGCCACGGGATTCCCCTCCGCAGCCACCTATGCAGATCCCTAGGAGAGGCAACTATGGGTACCAACTCGTCGCAGAAGCCAGGCGGAACAGTCGTGAGGTAAGTTCGGACAAGTAGGAGAGGGGGTATCTCTCTTCCCTGTCTTCACAGACCCTCGTGCTTAACTCCCAGATCCGGAGCTTTCCTGGTCTTCCTAACGCTATTGGATTTACTCTCGTTAATCAGACTCTTATGTTTGACGTTTTATGTGGCCTTGGATAGTTAACTCTCCACTCGCCTAATCCAAGGCCCTAAAATCCTAGACTTGTTGGTGTAATAACTAAAACAAAAAGTTCTAGTGGATTTTAATTAAGCGCTTGATTTTATTAGGCTGTTCTTTAAGTCACAAGGTAATGGAGATGAAACTTGTGGTGTTTTTATGGACGCAAAAGAAATTAATAAAACTTAGCTACATGCACATGCACTTTTGTTTTCGATGAAGAGCAATTTCTATGAGGTTCAGAGGTACTTGTAATATAAACAAATTTTCTTTTTCTTTTCAGACTCCACACTCACAAAAACTAACAAAACTAAATATGCCTAAAAAGAGATGCAAATCCTACCCTAATGCAAGAACTATATGTGGATGCAAGATTCAAAGACTACTCTAAAAACAAAGAAGGAAAGTTGCTGCTTTACCAAATTTTGTCTTGCCACTAAAATGCTTAGATAGAAGATGATGTGTTACCAATCATTTCATCCAAACAATAAAAACAAGTTCTAAGATAAAAACAAATCACTTTCACTTCGCAAAAAAGGAAATCAAATGAGAAGCAAGTTTAAGAAAGCGAAACTCAAAAACTTTCAAAAGATTTTCTTTCAATCAAACCAAAAAGTCTTTTTCAAAGGAAAGCTCTCAAAAATACTGACACCAATGATTGATAAATGGGCAACCAAACACTTTTGTGAATCGACACCTTTCAAATGATGAAAACTAAACAAAAATAAATGTGTTTGAAATTGCTTTTGACAATCAAAAGTAGCAATGAAAGTCCCAAAGATCAAAAGACAAGTTTCAAGAAAATGGTAACAAACAACTTTCTCGAAACGAAGGAGCAAGTGGTCACAAAAATGATTTCGTTAAGCAAACAAAAAGTGTCATGAAAGCAAAAATGGACACAAAGATTGAACCCAATCTTCCTACTCTGCCGAAACAGAGCAATCAAGATTCTTAAACAGAAATCTTGTGTGTCAAAAATCAATGACGCTTGCAATCAACGAAAACAAGACTAATACTCCTTATGACTAGAGAGAGTTCAGAACAAGATGCCCCCTGTCAAACAGAGAACTGTTACTGGAAAAGTGACTGCTTGATACTGACCCAAACCACCAGACAAACATTCAGCAAAAAGAAAATTTATAAATCTTGAAATTTATGTAATATACGCGCCTGCAATTAAGTGCAGAATGCGTGTACACGCGACTGTAAGTAAGGAAACCTGCGTATACGCAGGTTCACTTAGTGCAACTTGCGTATATACGCTTCTGTAATCTAGGAAAAGGGCGTATCTGAAGTCTTTCAAGAAAAATAAAAAAAACACAGACTGAAAAACTAGAGAAGCTTGGAGTTCAAGAAACGATCAGACAGTCAGAGCCAACAAACAGAGGGGCTGAGCCTTGATTGGCTTGAAGACTACCCAAACTAGGAACAACAAGAGTGTTGTCCCCAGTGGAGTCACCAATTCTGGTTGAAGGGAAAGTACCCTTAGGGTCCTTTGGGCTAAGACTCTACCAGACTGAAAATTGCTTATCTAAAGAAACACACACACACAGCCATCATTTTTACTTTTAAGAAAATTCTAATGTTTAGGGTACGTACCTAAGGTCCTACGTTCAAGAAGGCCTTTAGGGTCCAAACGCTTCTTGGAGTTCCCTTCTTCTTCCTTTGACCTACAAGACAAACAAATCAAAGAACACAACAGTACATATACAAATACTTATGTATAAACCATCTTTATGCTATAAAGTTAGTTATAAAAATCTTTAAGTAACCACTTGCATAAGAATTCAAGACAAGAATCTCATAAGCATAAAGAAAGATTGTTTCGGGAACAAAGACATGTTTCTTTATATATAAAGGCAAATAAAGTACATATAACGGAAAGATATCACCTGAACACCTTCAGCAGGCTCCAAGCAAATCTTCCTCCCGGATTCGTTCCAGCCTCAAGCCTCCAACAAGAGCTCCTTCCAAGTCTTACTCAATGATGATATCAAGGATGAATGATCACCAATACACATGGAAACAAGGGTTTCCTATGCAAAATGGGGGAAGTGCAGAAAGCACCAAGGACTTCAGACCTGGTCTAAGGGGAAAATCTCAACATAATAATCTTGCTCTCCTTTCTCTCCTTGGCCTTCCCTTTGATGTCTTTTTATACCCTCTCCAAAGTAGTTTTTTAGTTAGGAGTTGGTTGGGAACAGTTGGGCCACGGGCACTAACAGGTGATCCAGCAGGTAAAACCCGCGATCTCCGCCCGAAAAAGAGGAATTTATTATTTTTTTAAGTGTTTTAATAGATACACGCGGGTTGGGTATAACAGACCCACGTGTACACGCGTTAAACTCAGGTCAATGTCACGTATAGGGAATAAAACACTGTTTTTTAAATTTTTGGACCAGGTCTGGAAGGAGGGGTTGCCCTAGGCCATAAGTGCAGCATCACAAACCATAAGAGTGAGATTTGGAGCTATAACAAGCCAAACGGATTTTGAGGAAGCAGCAGTTCACTTCTAGTTTGGTCAGCCAAGCCCCACTGATTTAGGAGGCCAGCTTGGGGCCTCGAGATGTATAAATGATAGGGCTTTAGCCTTCGAAAAGGACTTTTGAAACATTGTTGCACATCCTGCATTACGAGCTGCTAGCTTAGTTTTTCTCTTTTGTAGCCATTATTGGCATGCTATTTGACTTATGATTATTATTTTTTAATGGAAAGCAGTCGGATTTGATCTCAGTTCTGAGCTTTTAAAGGAGCCATAGCTCTCGGGGTTGGGCCCAACCTGAGAGCCTAAGGCCTCCTTCCTTTGTATTGTTATCTTTTCTTTCAGCATTATGGTTTTTATTTACATGCATTCGAAACACAGTTTGTTGAATCAGATTTCTTGGTGTGGTTAAGTAGGTCATTGGTAGACGATAGAGTTGCTTTAGCTGTTTAGAATAAATTGAAGAGATTGGAGTTGATAAAAGTTCCAGAAAACGGTTGCTTGCACACTCATTTTCACCTCTTTCTAGGGGCTGGAATTGCAGACAGTGCTACCCACCAAAAACATTGGTTTACGAGTACATGCAATTTGTGGTGCAATATTTTTTTTTGTAGAAGTTTTCCATGTGTTCAGACCTCTTGGAATATTTCCTTGCTTCAGTACTATACATGGTTTTCCTTAAGAATGACGTTGCTGTTCATTGGTTCCATTAAATAGTTAGGAATGTTTTGATTATATGCAAGACGTGGAAGAATTGGATTCAGTTTGCACTGTGCAATGCTACTCCCTCACTCTCTCATCCTTCTAAGTCGTGCCCAGGCCAACTACTCATCTTCCAATTAGACCCCTTGTCTCTCAGCCACTCTACCACCCACGTTATCCCACCTTTTCGGCCTTCCATTCCCTCTACCCTCCTTTAGACAAACCAGCTTAGCACACCCCCTCATCATCTCATCTCTCTATCACTAAGGAATTACAAATCCCTCTCCTACCTCCCTATCCACCCATGCAACCTCTTCCACTCACCCATCCCCCAAAAATCTGATTGTAGAACATCCTGTAGGAATTACTGAACATCCTATAGAAGTTCTGAAACATCCTGTAGAACCCCTGCAGACTTCCTGTAGAAGCTCATAAACGCGGCCTCTTGGTAGCCAAACTTTGTGAAACTCTCTGGAAGGGTGTTAGGGACCCCTTAGACCCTCTCTGAACTTTCCCAACCTTTTTCAAGCCTTCCTCCTCCTTGAGCCACCTTTGCACAGTAAAAACTAGTTTAAAGCACATGCATGATAATTCTAATAATTGAATCAAAAATACAAAAAGTGTTTTCTTCAGATAGAGGTAGTCTAAACACCTGCATTTCACCTTCATAGAAGTAATGGCATCGCTTTCAATAGTTTGCACCCCCATCTCTGCATCAGTAAGACTAGCTGGTAGAATTAGGGTTTGCTAGGGTTTGCGTTTCTTGTTGGCTTTCAGTTCCTTTTTGCAAATAGATTAGCTTCTTTTGATATTAGCTTTCGCCCATCAGTTCAAAAGCTTCTTCTAAGAGCTCATAGAAGTTGGCTTGAGCCCCTAGCGGACTTGTGCCAGCTGACCAAGTGACAACTGCGACAAGAGCTAGTACTTGTGCATACAGCATCGTCGCTTCCAAGTTTGTTACGAACTACCGGGTTGATAAAACTAAAGAAGGAAGCTCCAGGAGTTGTAGCATTATTGCTACAATACTGAAGCCCACCACTAGGTAATTCTATTTCTTCAACTGCAATAGGCTCCCCTATGGAGGTGAAGAAGGGTTCTTCTCCTAGGTCAGATTTAGTAGATGGAGTGGGGGAATCTTCTAATTCAGTTGCTACCCCTTGAATTCCAGGAATCCTATGGCTGGGAGTATGAGTCTAAGATGGAGGTATATCTTGTCTATTACTTGAAGTAGTTGGAGTTGTAAAAATTGAACTTTTTCCCCTAGCCATAAACCTTCCCCTAAAATCTCTTTCTCTATGCACGCCATTTTTTTCTTTCATTTTTGGTGATTTTAATTGGGCTAATAATTCCTTTTCTGATCCTCTAGATCACACTAGGTGCAAGATGAGAGCATACTCAAGAAATTATTGGACTAATAATTCTTTTTTCTGATCCTCTAGATCACACTAGGTGCAAGAGGAGAGCATACTGAAGAAATTATTAATTTTTCCCTTTTTTTTAATGCAAGAGATAGGCTACCTAGTTACACTTCCTCGGCAATGACGCCAAAATGTTTAGTCAATTTAGTGTGTCCTAAATTTCTACATAAGTTATCAATCCAGGAGTCGTAAATTGATGAAGTGTAGTGCACTGTATGTGCTAGACAACCATTTTCTTACCTCATTGTTTTTAGTTTTATCTTGTTTTGGGGTTTTGTTCTGTTGGTCTCCTAAAGTGGTTTAATGCAATGGAAATCGTAATCTACTATTAGAGAAAAAGTTTATGAATACTTTTCAAAGATCAAGTGTGGATGTAGAGTTGAAGACAAGGATTATCCTCTTGCTTCTTGTGATAATTTCCAAAGTTTGAACTTAGGAGATCTTAAACATGTTGTCTACAAAATCAGAACTTGAATGAGAGTGTGAATATGCAGCTATATAAACCAAACTAAAAATGAAGTACTGAAAATGAGATTACTATCTCTGTTGTTCATCCTAATTATAAAATTGAAATCTAATAAACTGCTGCAACTCAAACCAAAAAGTAAAGAAACTGGAAACTAATGATTACTCAATGACTTCATCCATAATCAAAACATTTCGCCAATTAACTTCTAAAATGGGGTTAAGCTAAAGGCTCCAGAAATATGATCATATGGCATGAAAGAAATGACATCTAAATTATCTAATTGCACACTAATGAAAGCAAAGCCAATTACTTCATCTATAATCACAATATTTCGCCAATTAACTTCTAAAACGGGGTTAAGCTAAAGGCTCCAGAAATATCATAATATAGCATGATAGAACTGACATCTAAATTATCTAATTGCACGCTAATGAAATCAAAGCCTATTACTTCACCTATAATCATAATATCTCGCCAATTAACTTCTAAAATAGGGTTAAGCTAAAGGTTCCGGAAATATCATCATATAGCATGAAAGAACTGACATCTAAATTATCTAGAACAGTAAACAAATCTCACTAAGTAAAAGCATAAACAACTGAAATTGGAAACTAAGTTTCAGCAAAGGAAGTAAGTCCCAATAACACCACTTGATGCAAAAATTACACTAAGGACCTCGAGCATAACCAGACTTAAAGACCTATTCTGAAGTGCACCTATCAGTGTTAGTAAGAAATGTGACAAGCTGCAAAGACATGTACAAGGTTAGAATGATTAAGATCATAAGAAAAACAAGAGAAATATACAATTCAAATGAGATAAAATATACATGAAAACTATACAAAAACAAAAGAAGGACCTCAGCTATGTAGGGGCCCTCTACACGGCTTTGGACTAGCACGCTATTATTTCAAAACACACTCAAACAACCATGTGAAAAATAGAATTTTGTATTATGAAACAGAGTAATATGTCTCTCGGTTACGGAACATAAAAATAACACTATAATAACAATATTAAGAATGTCCTATCTGCATTGCAAATGCTTATATTTATAGAGAAAATGGATAACTGTATCTCAGAGGAATTTTTTCAATGATAGACACGTGAATAGGTCAAAATCCGAGGATTCAACCTCTTGGTTTCCATGAGCAGTAAATCTATGCAAGGTGGATGTTAGATTGCATTATGTAGATGGCATGTAGGTGGCAAAAATGGATCCACGAGTTCAGGAATGGCTTTGGGCTTCTTTTACATGCAGGAACAGAGTTCTAGTTGGCATAGAACTCTTTGTTGACCTCCCTTTGACTGGGACCTTTCCTTCCAAATCTAGCTAAGTAAATAGGACCTCATCCATGTGTGGACAATTCCTGAGCTGCCCATGTGTTTCATTCCTCCTCTTGACACCTGTAACCGATAAAACAATGAAAATGGCTATTGAATTTCTAGTTAGTTGTGGAAAGTGGCTACATTCCGTAGCTAATAAACAAAACCTTGATCAAATAGCACACACAATGATATATTTTGAAAATAACTCAAATACACTCCTAAAATCAACATGTAACAACTTTTTATAGCTTAGGATGCACTGATATGGAAAAATAGAAGAGAAAAGGTTTAGGAAAATTCTTGGAAGAGAGGTAGTTTTTGTGCTCAACAACTGCCTTGCAGTTTGATGAAATAGTTTCATCCTTGCTGATGAAGGAGATGTGTTATAGACAATTTTGGGCACTGCAACCCCAATCCAACATGTCCATAAACACGGGACTCCTAAGTCCCTAAAAGTGTTGTTCCATCCCCTAAAAGAACAAGGTCAAGTGATTATATCATCTCCTAGAAGTTCTCCATGAAAAACTACTCAGAATTGGTCAAAGCTCGACCATCTCACCTGATCCATGGTCAAAGTGCGATGCATCCCACCTAAATGCACACAAGAGGTGCAATGCATACTAAAAATCCCTTCTATGGGGTGCGATCAACGAGAATGGACAAATGGCAGAGTCAATTTGGGAGGTGGATGATCATGGAATCTTCCAAAAACTTCTCCCGTGACACTTTCCTCTCTGAATTCGCCCAGGGATGAGTAAGAGATCATCAATCTCCAAGTGGAATCAAGAACTATCAGAGAGAGGACACTAACCAAATCTTAGAAGCTGACTCACCTCCCTGCAATCATCTATATATGGATCCCTCATCCCAGAGATCTAGAGACTGGAATTTTGTATCTTGCAAGGAAGTGCTGCTAGTTTCTTGGTGTAACATCATAGTGCTGGGTGATCTAAGCTTTTCATGAGGTGAAGAAGGGCTTTCTTGCTGAGAGGATGATGTTGGGTCATAACAATTGGTTGTAATCCTCTTTGCTATTCTTGATATTAATAAATATATTCAAGTTTTCCTCCACATTCTTGTATGATTGATGATATATGCATTTCTGTGGTCAATATATATCTAGTCCTATATTGTTTATGAATAGTAGATCTCTGTTCTTAGATAGTGTTATGCTACTTTGATTCCACAGGTGCTCTTTGAAGTTGGGTAGGCGAGGAAGTGAGTGGCAAAGATCTATCAGAAGGGAGAGGAATCAAGCAAGGAACCAAGCGCAAGACAGAGGTTGGTCTCCTTTGTTCGCCTCTTATCTACTTCTCATAAAGGAAAATGAAAGTAGTTTTAGTTTGTTCGTTTCTAAGATAGCTACCAGTCTTAGTGGGACTAGCAGCTCTGCATAGACACTAGATTTCCCGATAACAAAATGGCGACTCCACTGGGGAGCGAATAGCTTGTTTGCTTTTCTATACTTTTTTGTTTTATAAACTTACAGACGGAGCCTGAAGTCAAGCCAGCTAGACTTCGAACTGCATTTGCTATGCGAGTGCAAAGTAGATCAATGCTGCTTCAGTCTATCTCTGGGTTTTGTTTATAAACTGAACAATTGATTTGTAAGCATCCTAATTTCCCTTGTGGTGGCTCTAGTAACCTCCTTAGATCTACCCCTGTGATTTATTTACTGATTATCACTTGCTCGGCCTAAATCCCTGAATTGTGCTGCAAACTGTGATCAAGAACTAGATCAAAAGTCTCACACTGTACCATCACACCCTCTCTTCAAGGATATCACTATGCATCACACTTCCCGAGTGTTGTAGGTGGGATGCATACTGGAATCCCTGTGTAACAGGTGCAATGGTCAGAGAAGGCTAATTTTTCCTCCAGACTTTGGTTTTTCTTCACTCTTTTCAGCTCTATTCAGGAGTTTTTCTGTCTATAGTCAGTATACCTCTGTGGAAACCCCCTTCCTTGCCATTATTCTGCCTCCATTGTGCAAAGAACTGTAAATGTTTTTATGTATTGTGAGCCATTTTCAGTTCTCTTTTACAAAGAAGTAGCGTAATTGAACTGTCGTTTCTTGATTTGGAAGTGTCGCAAGTGTCGTTTTTAGTCATAGAAGAGAATCCAATTGTTCTTGATAGTCGATTACACTATTACTCTTGTATTTGATTTGAATTAGTAGTTTTTCAAGTGTCGAAAGCAAGTTTTCCATTCCAAATCACAAAGTGTCGTCATTGTCTTCATTTTGTCTTGAAAAGAAGCTTGTTAGTAATGTCGCTTTGAAAAATAATTCAGATTTGCGCTTAGCTTTATTTTTATCATTCACACATTAAGAAGGCTGAAAACAAATACATGCATGTGCATTTGCATTTAGAATTTTTTTTGGTTTGATTTAGGACAGTGCATATAGTGTGTGCTCTCTGCTCTATGTTGAAAGAATATCATCTCTCTTTCTTTAGTAGCTAGGATTTCCATTGCAAAAAGAAGATTAAACGATTGTTTATCATCTTAGATTACATTTTAGGAATTGTATATCTACATCATGCGGTGAACCTGAAAGGCAAATTTCTTAAACAAGATCAACTGTAAAATAAATTTAATGATTCTAAAAACGCTTTGGAACCTAATGCACAACGTTTAGAAGTCTAGGCTAGAGACGTATTCCGACGTCGTAAAGCCTGGTAACTGTTGTTTTCATTGCTGGTTGGGCGATTCCTCCACTTTGAGACGACAAGTGCCAGTACGGACTTGTGCTCCCATGTACTGTCGAGTATATATTGGGATACCACAATAGGCTATATTCTTTATCCATAGGAAGTCATGTCTACTGCCCTATCGATCGCAATGCACTGAACACAGCATTCGGGAAGATTGACTGCCGTACCGTAAAAAGTATTCTGTAGTTTTGGAATTGGTTTGGTAATCCCTCTGTCTAGACTTCCAAAGTATTCTCTTTCATTCCTTTTCAGACTCCTTAAAGGAAAAGGTCCATCTGAGCACTTGTCACTTTAAGCTCATTAAAAAACGAAGGCGACTAGAGTCATCTTTTGTTTTTTCTTGACTCTTAAAATTTGAAAAAACAAGTTGTGTCAAAGCGTCTAAAATTCATTTAATTCGGAAACATATTTCCCCTTGATTTTTAGTTGATCAAGTAATCCGCAATCGTGGAAGAAATTCAATTGAAACCCCATCCTTTGCGGAGGCTTACGAGTCAACCGTCCTTGTCTCCAGAATCAAAATTGTTACAGACGAAGTGAACTCGTTTAACTGGTTCAAAATCCCCTGGTAAAGTTGGAACAAGTGTTCCGACACCATCGGAGACTCCAGTTACTCCAAACATTTCTGGTATCCCTACCTTTATAGAAGAAGTTCCGCAGCCACCAAAGGACAGTAGAGTTGATCCTAGTGTGAAAGTAAACACTTGTATTACTAAACCAGCTCCATCTACAGCTGATTCGGAAGGTGTTATTCCCCAAACATCTGCTGCTGCAGAATCTATACCTTCTTCGACACCGGAAATATTTTACAAACCTGGCGGTCTACCTCTTCCACCTGGTCTGATTGCTATAGAAGAGATTGTGGAGGATCCTCCATCTAGTACTCCATCACAATTTGGAGTCGGGATCACCCTATATCCTTCTTCATCAGAAATTAGTCTACCGTTATTAGAATCTCCTGTAGAATCGCTAGGAAATCTTTTGGATAGACTAGAAATGTCTGAACAACCGTCGACATCTAGGACTGTGTCATCTGACACAGTGACGGCAGAACTTCCTACTGTCACTCCAACAATGTTTGCCGGCATACCATCTATCCCAACTAGCTCCCAATCGCTAGATGGGGCCCACTCAGGGGCTATTTCAGCAGTATGGTCTGTTCCCGTTTGTTCATCTGGAGTAATATCCAAGAGCTCTTACGTTGAGTCTCAGCAAATTGATCCTTCACGATGTCAATTTGGGCAGTCCGGTCCTCAAGGAAAAATCATTCCTTTGAGTACCGGATTACCACCGTATGGGGGGCAATATACCCTTTCATTGTCTCCTCCAGGAGAACAACCATAAGAGAGTTCACAACAAAATTCAAGTTTTGATGGAATTACATCTAGCGGTTGGGTGCCAATACTGCCTCAACAACCAAGAGTTGTATACTCGATGCAACAATGTTTACCTATGTAAATATACCAACTACGCCGGATATTGTGATAGTGTCACAAGTACAAGCATTGCCTGTCATATGTCAACCTCAGGTTTCTCAGGTCGTAATGCAACAGCCTCTTATCCCTGTGACTCAACCACAATCGCCAACTAGTGGAATGACACAGGCCCAAATGGCTACAATTACCCCTCATCTTGGTCAAACAGCCAGTAGTGGACAACAGCACATGGCTTCACAACCATGGCTGGTGCAATATCAAAAACCACAATTCCAACAAGCTTACCAAGGATCTGAGCAACAAATCTGTGCAAATAATGGGCAGCCGTATATTCAAAACGGTCAAAATCAACCATTCTATAATGGTTATGCCCATCAACCTTACCAAAGTTACCAGCATCAAATGCATTATGTTGGTATGCAAAGACCAACTGCTCAGGCAATTCCATCTTATCCTGGGTATGCTTCGCCAAACCTAAATCAATAGTTACCCTTTGTGGTGACTTTAGAGTTACCGGATCTAAATCTGCTAACGAACGATCCAATTGCTTACGCCCCTTGGTGGCCAGTGATTCCACACAAACTTCCATCGTATATTCCTAAATTTAATGGAAATCCGGGTGAAGACCTGTCGAATCATGTGATGACCTTTCATCTGTGGTGCTCATCAAACACCCTAAATGATGATTTGATTAGGCTTCGCCTTTTTCAGAGAACGTTAACTGGTCCAATAGCAAAATGGTATATCGAATTACCTAGAGCTTCGTTTGATAACTTCAGTACCCTAGCCACAACCTTTTTAACCCATTTTCAGTTACCCATAAGGTACGAAACGGGAACAGAGCTTATTACCAATTTCAAGCAAACGATGGCCACTCACATATCCGATCATATTCATCAGTGGCGACGTTGTCGTAGAATGGTAAAAATGTACCTTCCTGATCAACTTTTAGCTGAATGATTTATTAAATCATTATTACCTTATATTACAGAAGATGTTGGAAAGGGAGGAGTCATCACTGAAGAGCAAGTTATTGCTTGTGCGCAATATTTAGACTTGATTTATACTCAGTCTGGCATGCTCTATGATAAAATCCCTGACGCTCCGAGACCGGAATTTTCCGTTCCTCCTCCTCCTAAATCGAACAACGACTCTCATGTCGGTGACGGCGTGATTGGTACAACAGAAACGAAATCAACAAAGGCTACATCTAAAAAGGCCCGTAAGATTTCTAGTCAAAATGCAAAAGAAGAACTTCTCACCTTGGAAGTAAATGCCGTCTCAACAGACAAAGGCAAAGAAACCAAGCAACCAGGAGGCAAGAAGAAAAACAAAGGGAAGAAGAAGAAACAGGAGGAATCATCACCTGAAAAATCTTTTGCAAACCCTTCTGGAGATAAAAAACCAAATCATCCATGTCTTATATTCGATGAGGATCATTGGGTAATAGATTGTCCGTATAAAGCTGAGCTGAAAAAATTCTTCAAGAATTCAAAAACCTCGGTGGTATTAACTGATTCGTTTCCAAATCTAGGAACAAATCTGGTTGCCAGTGACAATGCTTTCCCCTCCCAAGTGCTGATGTTGTCGGTTTCGAAGTAGCAAAATGATGCTTTGATAACGACAAGAAATAAAGATTACGGGAATCCACAGATGTCAAACAACAAGGATAAAGATCAACCTAGTAGTTCGACAACAACTTCGACAGAAGTTGTGCCACCCATCATTCCAGAGCTAACAATAAAACCGCCAAAGGGAGTAGTACACAAGTTGACATTTAATCCTCGTGCCAGAGCAACACATCATTATAATATAGTGGAAGATCTGGCCCAATCTCCATCCGCTATGCCGACACTTGAGGTACTCCAAAATTCCCCCTCCCAAAAGCAGGCTTTATTATCAGCAATAGGTGGGATTGACCCAAAGGATTATAATCTTGTGTCCTTTAATCACAAAGGATATGATCCTCAGTTACTAGCTCAACTAGCTTTCCTCATTCAAGTGAAAGCCCTCAACAAAAATGTTCATCGAACAATTATTGATCAGGGGGCATCTACATGTATTATGTCGATGAGTTGCTGGAAAACTTTAGGATCTCCAACCTTGTCGCGATCTTCGACGACATTAAAAGCATTTGATGGACAAACATATACCCCATATGGGATTTTAAGTAAGTTGCAAGTTGAACTGGGGGGGGGAACAGTAGAAATAGATGTTGAAGTAATCGACGGAAACCTAGATTACAACATCCTACTGGGAAGGCCCTGGATATATGCCATGGCTTTGGTTGTGTCGACCTACTTTAGGAAGATTGCATTCCCCTTTCAAGGGGGAATTACAATCGTCGACCAACAAACATTTCTCCTCAATAATTCCCAAGTTACGGGAAGCATTTCGATGATCCATGGAAGCCCCCATTCGCTTCAAAATATCGGAGTAGGCCTACTAAAAGACCCTATATTAATGGGGACTTTTTCCCTCCCGCCTCCAATCAATCTGGTAGAAGTGGCGATGGTAGGAACATGCAGTATGATATCTTCTATTCAAAAGATCTCAGAAAATGATATTAGCATGGATCATCTGCAGGTATTGCCTCCAAGCCCAATAGAAATATTGTAGCAATCAATGTTTCTGGCATGGGAGGCAAACCCAAATCAACGCTCAACAAGCGTTTGGATAGATAGGTCTAAGGAATATGGCACCCCTTCAGATCCTTGGTCGCAGGTACATTACACATACGAAGGAAGTGTTCAGTCAATGATAATTGATGGGGTGCCATGGGAAGATTACCACCATCGTTGCCATCTTCCAGATTGTCAAGAAGATACTCCTCATGACCTTCATCATCCTTCAGTTTTTGATTTCCTATCAAATACTGTAAACACGGTGGATTCTGAGCGAAACTTTTCCAATATCGAAGAGACTATCGCCATAAATATCTCAACCAAAACAGATGTTGTAGAGAATATTTATGTTGGCAAATGTTGTTCTCCTTCAGAACTGGAAATATACAAAGTTCTTTTTTTCAAATTCAGAGATGTCTTTGCTTGGTCATATGATGAAATGCCAGGCATTGACTCGAGTATAGTTGAACACGAAATAAAGATGTATCCAGATGTCAAACTAGTACGGCAACGGCTACGGAAGGTGCACCCCAAGAAAGTCGCTGCCATCAAGGCAGAAGTTGAAAAACTTCTCCATGCTGGTTTTATTTACCCGGTTCATCTAACCAATTGGGTATCTAACATTGTTCCTGTAATGAAAAAACAAGGAACGATTAGAGTGTGCGTCGATTATAGGGATGTAAATCAAGCTTGTCCAAAAGACAACTACCCTACACCTTTATTGACCAGATAATTGGTGAATGTGCCGGATGTGAAATATTTGCATTTATGGATGGATTCTCTAGGCACAATCAAATAAATATCCGCCCACAGGACCAGTCAAAGACTGCATTTATTTGTCCATGGGGCACATTTGAATATCGCAAGTTATCCTTTGGTTTAAAGAATGCAGGGGAAACATTTCAAAGGGCAATGAATTATGCCTTCCATGACATCAAAAACATCGTTCAACCATATCTTGATGATCTTCTAGCTCATTCGTGAAAGTGGACCGATCATCCGCAGCATTTGAGAGCGATATTTCTACATTGCCGACACTACAAGATATGACTCAATCCACACAAATGTGTGTTCTATGTCAGTTCTGGTCGTTTTCTTGGCTTTGTAGTCTCAAAGGACGAGATTCGTCTCGACCCATGTAAGGTTCAGGCAATCATAAATTTTCCTCCACCTTCAAATTTTCTTTAGATTCAGAAACTCCAAGGGAAAGCAAACTTTCTGAGGAGGTTCATTCCAAATTATGTTGAACTTGCTAAAGGTTATACACATCTATTGAAAAAATAAGTACCCTTCGTCTGGGATCAGGTCGCGCAAGATTCCTTTGATGCTTTAAAGGAATCCCTAATAAAAGCATTATTAATGTACGCTCCTGATTATCAAAAAGACTTTAACTTGTATTTGGCTGCAGCGAATACAACCAGCGCAATGGTTTTAGTTCAAGAAGACAATGGAATTGAACATCTTATATATTATTTGAGTAGAAACTTAAACGATACAGAAATCAAGTATACCTACATTGAAAAGCTGGCTCTCGCAGCTGTTCAAGTGATACAGATATTTCGACACTATGTCCTCTTTCGAAAAACTACCATTTTGTCAGATTGCAACCCCATGACTTATATATTGTCGCGACAGTTGCTGGGGGGAAAATATTCAAAATGGATAGCAATTCTTCAAGAGTTTGATCTGGAATTTGTAAAATCGAAATTGAAGAAATCCCTGGTTTTCGCGGAATTACTATGTGATCTCCCATCATCGTCCAATGATGAAACATCTGAAGAAACCATCGTGGATGAATCTTTGTTTCTGATATCTTCAAGCAATCCATGGTATGGAGATATAATCATCTATCTCCAAACCCAAAAATATAGGTCTACTACCTCTCGCTTGGAACAAAGACGTATTCGATACCAATCAAAAGACTACATGATCGTCGGTGATACACTTTACCATCGTGGTGTCGATATTGTTATGAGGAGGTGCCTCACCCATGAGGAGGCTGAAAAAGTCCTAAATGATTTCCATTCAGGCGCATGTGGAGGGCATCAATCTGGTTACGCTACGGTGTAAAATTTTTTACAAGCAGGATACTTCTGGCCAACAATGTTCAAAGATTGCATAACCGCAGTCAGAAGTTACCATGTGTGTCAAATTTTTGATAGCAAAACCAGAAGACCACACACACCCCTGCAACCAGTAGTTGTTGTTGGGCCATTCGCCAAATGGGGCATAGATTTCATGACATGTAACCCCACCTCAACCGGGGGACATGGATATAGCATAGTCGCGGTAGACTATTTTACCAAATGGGCCGAGGCGATGCCTACATTAAACAACACCAGCGAAACGACTTCCCTTTTCTTTTTCAATCATGTAGTAGCCAGATTCAGTGTTCCACAGGCCATAGTCACAAATCATGGATCGCATTTTTGCAATCACATGATGGTTGAATTAGCTACCAAATCGGGGTTGTCCCATGATAGCTCTACTCCATATTACCCGCAGGCCAATGGACAAGTTGAAGCAATCAACAAGGTCCTGAAGCGGATGCTGCAAAGGATGATTGGAGTCCACAAAAGGAGTTGGTACCTGATCCTGTACTCAACCTTGTGGGAATACCAAACATTGGTAAGGAATGCAACTAGGTTTACACCCTTTCAACTAGTATATGGCCTAGAAGCAATCTTACCAGTTCAGTGTGAAATCTCATCCCTCAAACTCGCAGTCGACCTTCTCCCCGGAACTTCAGAAGAGGAGGCTCGTTTCTTGGAACTAATCCAATTGGATGAAACCCATCGTGATGCCGCTTTGGCTAATGAAGCCCATAAGAAACGAGTCAAGGCGCAGTTCGACAAGAATGTCAAACCCTGTGTCTTCTCAGAAGGTGACTTGGTCTTACTTTATGACCAGGAATCCAATAAATTGGGAGCAGGTAAATTCAAATCCTTATGGATGGGCCCCTATATTGTTAAACGATTATTAGCAAAAGGATCCTACGAGTTAGTGGATTATGATGGGATTCCACTGGCAAAACCCCGTAACGGGTTGTATCTTAAGCGTTACTACGCATGATTCAGTGTAGTAACCCTATGCTTTTGTTAAATTTTTGTTTTAACTAAGGGTAATTGTTTTGGTCAGGTAATCCATTTTTTACATTTGTTGCAGATGTCAAACCTATTGGAATCATTTGTTGGATATGCCGATGGAGCGAGTCGTAGTTCGCGGAACCTATCTTCTGCGACCTGGGCCATTTTTTATCCAAGTAGCGAGTTAGTAACTTTCAGATGGGTATGTATTGGTCGGTTAAAAAATAACATCGCTGAATATAGTGCGTTGATATAACTCTTCTCTGATGCCATCACACATGGCGTACACCGACTTGTCGTCAGGCTAGACTCACAACTCGCCATCCTACAACTCACTCGTATCTACTCCATCTGAAATCCAGCTATCTATCACATGTTCCTAAGGGTCAAAATTTTGGAAAGACAATTTGATTCTATTTAATATCCGCATATTTCTAGAAACTTAAACACATTAACAGACTCATTGGCAAATTATGTGTTAAATAGACATTTGCAACATTTATAAAAGAAGCTTTTCATCAATATTTGCAACAGGATCATGTAACTTAACCAAAATAAAACTCTGAAAATCAAAAATATATATATAACTCTTTGTGGTTTACACATAATGTTCTGTAACCAAGACAAAATTGGTCAGATGACCCAAAACTCAAAATGCTAGGGGCACCCTAGTCTAATGGTGTTGATGATAACAAGTCACCGCTTGTGCAATCATGCGTAAAAGCCACGTCCATCGACTTGGCACGCTAGTAGTATGTCGCTGCAGCCTCAGAGGTAGCTCGTTGGTTCTCACATATGGAATACCAAGAGTGAGACCCCCGACCTGATCCTGCAGCACTGAAAGAGTCTCGGCCACATCAAGGTCACGAAGGATAGCCCTCCCCATAGCCTCTCCTGCCAGAGCGGCAGCTGGCGCTCTCGGACGTACTGCTGGTCGAACTGGTCCAATGTCTGCATGAGTGCATGAGTTTTGAATAGTCTCGAGTAAAGAAAATATAAGAACATTATGAAAAGAAATAAACATGAATATGGTCAGAGAATTTACCTATGACACCCCACTGCTCACCAGCAGACAGTACCAAATCCGGATCACCCCAGAAATCCATACCAGCATATGGACACTTGGAAAAAACCATCTGCTAACGGTTGAACCACTCAAAGAAGGTATCATAGAAAGAAATCCAAGACTGACCCGCATGTCGGGCCATGAAGTAAATCCATCTCTGCATCTGTGGCTCAGTCGGTGGAGGTAAACCAAGTGGAATATATTGTGGCTACATCAGTGGGATCTTTTCCAAGGAAAAAGCAGTCAAAATAGAACCATAACCAAAGTTCTTCAATCTTCCATTTTTTACCTTGGTCAATTGTTCTTTCATCACAGAGAGTACTGCATCACACCAGTTGAACACCTTTGGTTCAAGGCATTCCAAGGCATACTACATATAAGACCTGTTGGCCACATGAAGAGCCGCACTACCAGCCAGTCTAGCAAAAGTGAACAGAATGGTCCTCAAGGACCTATCAGTGACGTCTCAGATATTTATCTTGCCATCCTTACTCGGCTAAGATCCCTCTCTGCAATACTGGCAAATGTAATCTCTCATGGATTCACCCCCACGGGCCGAACCTGATAATGAGACAGGGGCACCACGCCTCGATAAACCAGTCAAAAAATAGATGTCCATGACAGTCAAGGGGATGGATTTTCCCCTAATCTGGAACACCTGGTCGGTAGGATCCCATGCATCGAGAAAATATTGGAACAAGTTGATTTGCTGCCTCATGCTAGAGATGCGAAAAAACTTCAGCAGGCCACAGTTCCGCAGTGCAGTTACCATACCCGAATCATGTAAAGCAAGCATGTCCTCTTCTTCATGCTCACATTCACGCCATGTAACGGGCATTTTGCTCCGATGAATCTCTGAAAACAAACAAGAGAAGAGTCAGGATCCTCATTTGGTGAAAAACAGGCAAAAAATTCCATGAAAAACTGTGCACAAGTTTCCCTCCTTGTGCCCATCGCACCCCCAGCAGTGTACTGGGTGGGATGCATGCTGACTG
This sequence comes from Pinus tabuliformis, assembly GCA_031772625.1. NCBI lineage: Eukaryota > Viridiplantae > Streptophyta > Pinopsida > Pinales > Pinaceae > Pinus > Pinus tabuliformis. The sequence goes on from CM062818.1 coordinate 372,180,299, forward strand.
GCCAATGGCCAAGCCAGCATGCATTGCACTTTACGATATAGGAAAGGTGCGATGGAGCCAAGGTGAATTATTCAAACCCCAGGGGCTCAGAAAAACCAGGAAACATGCTCAGAATTCAAAAAGGAAAGAATGAAACTGAAGAGCTCAGGTTTAACTCTTACCTGGTCCAGACAACAGCAAGAATCGTCCACAGAATCTCCTGGAATCAGCTAGTGAAAATCAAGGGGGAAAGCACCTCCAAAGCTCCAACAAACCAAAGTTCAAATGAAATGGTAAAATGAGAGGTAAAAACCACTTTTAAATTACTTTTCACGTAATTCAAGTAAAATATTAGTGTTTTGACTCATTTTTCAAGCATATATTATTCGTTTCTAACTAATTTGATGAAGCAATGAGTGGGTAGTACAACCTTTGAAGGAACAAAGTTGTCAAGGGTAAAATCAAGGGAATCAATGACCATTATATCGAGAAATTTTTGTGTGGAGTTCAAGCTCATTAAAAATTAAACATAAGCAATGAGCAAATGTTTCCTCTAGGGTTTAAGCTCATTCACTAAAAAATGAACCAATTTTCGGTAAATAACCATTATGAATTCATTATCATCAAACTTTGAGCCTTGGTCGTGTTCTCATCATCACCTCCACTCTGTTTTCGCGGATCATTCACCTCCATTTGATTTTTTACCCTTTTTGAGGAACAACTGCGAAGAGTGATCCTGTTAGCCATCCTTGTGACACTTCCGTGATTGGAAAATTCCAAACCTTACCTAGAATTAGCTGCTACCCGAATTTATCACTCGTTCCTTGAAAAACAAGTCTCGTTTAAGCTCTTTTGATCTGACTCGTAAAATATCAAAAGACTTCCGAGTAATTGGCCTCTCCAGCTCATTAAAGTAACCAAAAGTGCTATCCCTCCTTTATATTTTAATCTTTTTGGACCTGAGAAATTATTACACAAAAAGATCGAGCACTTGTTTTGTTCGGCTCGTTAAAATTACCGAAAATTCATCCCTTTTGTATTATTTTATACTTTTTCGGACTTAAGGGATTATATGACAAAAAAGGATTGTTGGAGTTTTCTTTACGTCCCTTTCAGACTCTCTATAATTGAAAAGGACCAAGTTATCTTTGTCGTTAAACTTGTTAAAACCAAATAGCGACAAACTTGTCCATACAAACAAGAACGAGTTTCACTATTGCTAGGCTCGTTAAAACATAGCGATGGGTTTTCCCAAAGGGAAAATTATAGAACAAGCATATATTATCCTCCTCAAGCTTGAAAAAAATAAAGAGGTATTGGTTAGCAATGACTGGGGAAAAATTGGGAAGAAAACTTTAAGAAACTTTATTGGTGGCAAGTCGCTCTTGAACATGACACTTTCACTCCACATCCGAGTCAGGTTGGGTTGTTTCGTTCACTGCTCATATCACCATTGGTCCATCACACCATCCACGTTTGGGGTTAATGCTACCAATCCATCATGTCAGTGTCACCGATATGTTCAAGAGAAGTCGCTCAGAGAATTCACCTGTGTCTCATCCACTGCAATAGATTTACGCTCCATTCTTTCATGACCGCCACCTTGAACCTTATATCATCATATCGTTTTCACCTCCATTAAAATCATTTGCTCCATTCTGTGTCATAGATGGGGGATTCATTAAGGCCCTCCTATGATGGATCGCTTCTTCTCAACATCAGCTCATTATCCAAGAAGTCGATCTAGGAACAACCCTTTCAGTACTTTGAAGCTTGCATGCCTCAATGGCAAGTTTCTCACTTCTGGCGACAGGTTTACATCAATGGCCTTCGACCGAAAGATTTTGCATGGTGTTCGATGCCAAGTCCCTTTTTCACACCATGTGAATTGTACTGTCGTACCTTGAGGGTCATCATCATTATCACTGATTCCTCTCGCGCCTGTTAACAGCTTACATCATCGGCTGGTAATCAGGCGATGTCTTTCCATGTTCGACTCCAGAACATCTCTCACATGGATCGACTTGTACTTTGAGTGAAGATCGAACAAGATTGAAGACCCCAGATCTAGTTTCATCCATCCAAACTACAATATATATTCAGGAAAATAAAGACATCAAATGTACATCATTGCTGCACAGATAATCATCCAATCTAAGGGATGATGGCTCTACCAGAATCATCAGTCTGCACACAGACGATTGTCTGTCTTATGTACATGAAAATGAATTTATAAAGCTGAGCATGTGAATTCCTGCCTCAGCTAGATCACGAAAATATTATGAAGATAATGTATTGCATTGTATCTTATTACAGGTCGCCTTCCAGCGCGAAAAAACTTCGGATCCTCATGATAAAGAATTTCACCTGACATCAAAAGATTAACGACCTCATGCTTTAGGGGGAAACTGTTATAGACATTTTTGGGCACTGCAACCCCAATCAAACATGTCCATAAACCAAGGACTCCTGAGTCCCTAAAAGTGTTGTTCCATCCCCTAAAAGAACAAGGTCAGCTGATTACATGATCTCCCAGAAGTTCTCCACGAAAAACTACTTAGAACTGGTCAAAGTTGTACCATCTCACCTGCTCCATGGTCAAACTGTGATGCATCCCACCTAAATGCACACGGGAGGTGTGATTCATATTGGAAATCCCTTCTATGGGGTGCGATGGTGAGAATGGACAAATGGCAGAGTCAATTTGCGAGGTCAATGATCATGGCATCTTCTAGAAACTTCTCCTGTGACACTTGCCTCTCTGAATTTGCCCAGGGATGAGTAAGAGATCATCAATCTCCAAGTGGAATCAAGAACTATCAGAGAGAGGACACTAATAAAATCTCAGAAGCTGACTCACCTCGCTGCAATCATATATATATGGATCCCTCATCCTAGAGATCCAGAGGCTGGAATTTTTTATCTTGTAGGGAAGTGCTGCTGGTTTCTTGGTGTAACATCATAGTGCTGGGTGATCTAAGCTTTTCATGAGGTGAAGAAGGGCTTTCTTACTGAGAGGATGACACTGGGTCAGAACAATTGGCTGTAATCCTCTTTGCTATTCTTGATATTAATAAAGATATTCAAGTTTTCCACCACATTCTTGTATGATTGATGATATATGCATTTGTGTGGTAAATATATATCTGGTCCTATATTGTTTGTGAATAGTAGATCTCTGTTCTTGGATAGTGTTATGCTACTTTGATTCCACAGGTGCTCTTCGAAGCTGGGTAGACAATGAAGTGAGTGGCAAAGATATATCAGAAGGGAGAGGAATCAAGCAAGGAACCAAGCCTAAGACAGAGGTTGGTCTCCTTTATTCCCCTCTTATCTACTTCTCATTAAGGAAAACGAAAGTAGTTTTAGTTTGTTTGTTTCTAAGATAGCTACCAGTCTTATTGGGACTAGCAGCTCTGCATAGACACTAGATTTCCCGATAACAAGATGATATGGAAAAATATGGAAAGCGAGAATGGTGATGCCTTATCTGTACAAGGACGGTCCCAGAATATAAACAAAAATAATTCATCAAGTGGGAGATCTAAATCTAGAAGGAGATCTAAATCTCTAGGAAAACGTGTAAAGGTGATGTGCTGGAAATGCAGAAAGGAAGGGCACTACAAAAGGGACTATAAATATAAATCTGCTAATAAAGGAAAGGGATCTAATGATGCTCCTTCTGTAGAGGCAAAAACCACCTCAGATGAAGGTGGGGATGTGTACTTGGCTTCTTCAAGTACACATGTAGATCATGAGGCCTGGTTGATTGAATCAGGTGCATCCTTTCACTTCACTCCCCATAGAGAGTGGTTCTGCGAGTATGAGAAATATGATGGTGGTGATGTCTTCTTGGGGGATGACATGAAGGCTAGAATCATTGGTCGTGGAAGAGTAAAGTTGAAGCTGCAAGGTGGAAGGGTTAGAAAACTTCCAGGTGTTCTGCATATTCCTGCATTAGCCAGAAATTTGATTTCTGTAAGAAATTTAGATGATGCAGGTGTAAAAATAGTGTTTGAGAAGGATACCTACAAGATGGTTTGGGGGCACTGGTATTGATGTGGGGAGTTCGAATTGGAACTCTGTACAAGCTGCAAGGTAGAGATATTGTTGACGGGTGCAACAGTTCCATGGTTCTCGAAAGTGGAGCAAAAAATCTAGTGGTGTCTGGAGAGAAGACCATGCTGTGGGATCAAAGGCTTGGACATATTGGAGAGAAGGGCCTTTGAATACTTCATGGAAAAGGTATGAGTAATAGCTCTCTTGATTTTGATTTCTGTGAAAATTATGTATATGTGAAGCAGAATCGGGTGAGTTTCCCCTCTGGTGGTAAGAGGGCGAAACAAATATTAGTGCTTGTGCACAGTGATGTGTTTGGACCTGTGAAGGTTCCATCACTAGGTAATTTTGTGTACTATGTATCATTTATAGATGACTTCTCAAGGAATACATTGGATATATTGCCTTAAGAGGAAATCTGAAGTCTTTGATAGGTTTAAAGAATTTAAGGCTCTGGTGGAAAACCAGACTGAGAAGAAGATAAAGGTGCTGATGAAAGATAATGGTGGAGAGTTTTGTAGTAAGGAATTTGAAGAATTCTGTAAGAATCTTGGTATAGCACGGCAGAAGACTACTCCATATACACCTCAAAAAAATGGAGTTGTAGAAAAAATTAACAAGACGTTGATGGAAAGGGCAAGAAGCATCCTCAGTGGTGTTCGGTTAGGACAGGAATTCTTGGCAGAGGTGGTGGAGACAACATGTTACCTCGTCAATAGATTGCCTTTATCAGCGTTGGAGGATAAGACTCCACAAGAGGTATGGAATGGTAGGAAACCCTCTCTTTCACATCTGAGGTTATTTGGATGTGATGCATATGTACATGTTCCAAAGGAGAAAAGAACCAAGTTGGATAGTAAATCTGAAAAGTGCATCTTTATTAGGTATAAGGATGGTTTAAAGGGTTATAAGCTTTCGAACCCAGTAATAGGAAGGTTGTGTACAGCTGAGATGTGGTGTTCAAAGAGGTGAAATATGTTATTAAACATGAAGTCTAACGAAAGGAACCTGAGAAGATAGAGTTTGAGCTAAAGGAGGAAGAATCATACTCTACAACAGAGGAGGAATTAGAAGATGAAGAGCCACAAATTCCAGGTGTGAGAAGATCAGTTCAAGAAAGAATGTAGCCTAAAAGGTATAGTCCATCTACTTTCTGTTCAAATTTTGCTTTATCTATTACTGATGATGATCCTGGAACTGTGAAGGAAGCAGTAGATTCAGAGGATGGAAAACTCTGGAAGGAGGCCATGGTTGATGAAATGGAATCTTTGCACAAAAATGAGGCTTGGGATATGGTGGAGTTGCTAGCTGGAAGGAAACCCATTGGCAGCAAATGGGTGTCCAAGAAAAAGACAAATGCAGAAGGAAAGGTGGAGAAATAGAAAGCTTGGTTAGTAGCAAAAGGTTATTCCCAGGTGTCGGGAATTGATTTTGGTGATATTTTTTTCCCATTTCCAAGGTAACTTCTATTAGATTACATTTATCTGTTGCTGCTACTTTTGATTTTGACGTAGAACAGATAGATGTGAAGACAACATTTCTTCACAGGGATCTGGAAGAGGAGATATACATGAAGCAACTTGAAGGCTTTGCGGTGAAGGGTAAGAAAGAACTGGTATGAAAGTTAAAGTAGTCTCTGTATGGGTTAAAACAGTCACCAAGGATGTGGTATCATAAATTTGATACATTTATACAGGGACTTGGCTACACTAGAAGCAAAGAAGATCACTGTGTGTATTTTAAATTAATTGGTGACCATGTTATTTATTTCGTCTTGTATGTGGATGATATGTTGCCCATTGGAAATGACAAAGAAATTATCCAGGATTTGAAGACCCATTTATCCTCCAAATTCGACATGAAAGATCTTGGTGCTGCAAACTATATTTTGGCCATGGAAATTAAAACAGATCGGACAAAGAGGAAGCTCTGGCTAAATTAGAGGAAGTATGTCAAGACAATATTGCACAGGTTTAATAGGCAGGATAGTAAACCAGTGAAGGTTCCTATTCCTGTAGGTGTAAAGTTATATTCTTAACAGTGTCCCAAGACACAAGAAGAAGAAGAGCACTTGTCTTGTGTTCCATATGCAAGTGCAGTCGGTAGCCTGATGTATGTGATGGTCTGTACTAGACCAAACATTGCACATGCAGTGGGAGTACTGAGCAGGTTTATGTCAAAACCAACAAAGGAGCACTGGGCAGCAATGAAGCGGTTTTTCAGGTATTTGCTTGGAACTAGTGATTATGGTTTGTGCTACCAAGGAAGACTAGGATTGGACAAAGTGTTGGATATTTGTGGATTTGTTGATGCAGACTGGGCTGGAGATTTTGATCATAGAAGATCTACAAGTGGGTATGTGTTTAACCTATTTGGAGGTGCAGTCAGTTGGATGAGTAAGAAACAATCTGTAGTGGCACTATCAACTACAGAGGCAGAATACATAGCAGCCACTCATGCAAGCAAGGAAGCAGTTTGGTTGCAGAGATTATGTTCAAGTATGGGGTTAGTATAGGGAGTTATAAGGATAGACTGTGATAGCCAAAGTGCAACTTTTTTGGCAAAGAACCCTGCATATCATTCAAAGACAAAGCACATTGATGTTCAGTATCACTTTGTGAGGGATATGATAAAAAAAAAAAAGGTGTTGCTAGTAAAGGTGGACACTTTGAAGAATACTACAAATGCATTGACAAGATATGTGAGCTCCGAGAAGTTCTCTTGGCGTAGAGAAACAATGGGCATTGCAGCGTTGGATAAATGACTAAGCTCTCTTATGGCTCCCTGTGGAAAGAAAATAACAAGTAGGAGAATGTCGGGTTGTGTTATATTCTTTCCACGACTAGTCCATGTAGTTAACCAGGGGGTTAGAGGGGGGAAGAAGCCCCCCCTTCATTGTGCTGACTGTGTAGCGAGGGGAGTTACAGGGAGTTTGAGGGGTACAGGTAACCCCACTCTATGGGGTCTAGGGCAACGCCCCAGAAAATTTTGGTTTTGGACCCTATGTTAGGTTGGGCGGACCTACCTATGGTTTTGTGCATGTTTTTCGCATATGGTTTTGGACACAATAGTTTTTGCTCCATGGTTTTGGACGTGATGGTTTTCATTCCATGGTATTGGATTCTTTGGCATGTATAAATATGCATTGTAACATTGAAAGGAACATAATGAAAAATCAAGCTGGTAGTCCCGGTTTTGGGATCCAGGGGAAAATCTCTATGTATATGTGTTTTATGTGTTATGCTCTCACATTTTCTTTTTTGTGTTTTAGACTTCGTATGCAGGTAATTTCTGTAAGGGGTTAAAACCTACAGTCTCACCTCTAGTCTCTTCTCTTTTGATGGACAATTATATCAGAAAACTTGTGGTGTCACCATGGGTTCCCCCCTCTCCCCTGTGGTGGCTAATCTATTCATGGAGGATTTTGAATCAAAGGCCTTAGCCTCTTCATGGCTTTGCCTAAGATGTGGAAGGCTTTGTGGATGACATTTGTGTCATCTGGTCCCATGGTAGGGAAGAGTTGGAACTCTTTTTCCTTCATCTTAATAATCAATCTAGTTCCATAAAGTTCACAATGGAATATTAAACCAATGGTAGTCTCCCTTTCCTTAACGTCCTTCTTGCAAGGAATGATGATCGTTATTATTCTCATCAATTATTCCGAAAGAAAACTCGCGCAGAGAAATATTTTCATGCTAAATGTTGTTCCTTAAGAAACCAATTTCCTGGCTATAGGGAAATTGTGCTTAAGACATTAATAAATATTATTTATTGTCACTTATTTGTCAATTAGATATATGTTGTGTCTTTAAATGAAGGACCTGGAAACTTGATCTTTAAACTTTAGTACATGTATGACCAAAACATCTCAGAATTCCATTTCTTACTAGATATAAATGATAAGTGAAGAAATCTTGAAGGAGAAGTTAAAGATAATATGTTGGTTTTTCACAGAAACTACTATCTGTAACTTAGAAGAATTATGAAAATGAGAATTGAATCATAGACAATATGCTGCTTAACACAAAAACTACTATCTGTGACTCTTGAAGAAGTTAAAGATAATATGTTGGTCTTTCACAAAAACTATTATCTATAACTTATAAAGGAAGGTGGAAAATTCAAGTATAGGAGTGCTCTTTTAAGGAATTTTAACTTTATCTACATAAGCAAATAAAGACATGCAGCTTCATTACTATGCTTGAAAGAAGAGAACATAACATGACACATGACATAGAAGGTTACAAAATTATACCCAACAACTCATGGAAACTTCTGATTCTTTCTTTCATCAATGATGATATCAAGAATATAGTGACCTAGTCCCCGGGTTCTATAAAATTCGAAAAACCAACCCTTTCTATATAAATTTTCCTCTTCTTATACATTATGCAACAGTTGTTTATCTCTGAAACTGTCAAACTACTAAAATTGTTTCTCTAACTATTTGAATTAAAAACTATTACAGGATTTTACAGAGGGTAAAAGACACCTCAAAGAACATGAAATAACAGGAACATAACTGAATTTGGAAGAGGATGGTTACTGCTAGCTTGCTCGGTTAATCTCCTATAGAGTTCCTCTATAAATGACCTAATGATGCTCAATTCACTTTATCCATAATGAAATATGTTTAGTTTGTGTAATCTTGGGCTTACATGATCATTCTGATTGGCCAAAATGCAAAGAAACATACTGGATTGTCTTCCTCTTTAGCTTCGACTCTAACCCTCAATTTTCCACTTTACACAACGAAATTAACGTGAACCTTTGATTAATACAGAACTCAACAGAGTTAGTCCTGCTTTATAAACCTGTCAAATCACCCATTCAATGCTCCGTTGACTTCCATCAAAAATCGCAATCAGCCCAATAATCACTGTAAAACTTAACTTACGCACCCTTAGGCCACATAACTATGGAAGTGTTGGACTTATGTGTAAATCCTTTATATCTGCGCTTTTCTATTGTAAACCTTTTATAATGAAAATATATTATAAAACATGCTTTTTCTACTTTCAATATGGGCTTCGCACAATTTTCGAGGTATACCTTTCCGCTGATACATCCCACCGTAGATCTACGCTTTTCAGATCAGATGGTCTATAAAGGTTTCAGGTGGGACATAACCCCAGAGAATACCTTCCTGAATGGGTGGTTTCCCCTCTCCACCAGGCTACTACGTGTTAAATGATAAGTGGGATCGGGTGAGTTCTAGTAGAAACTATTTACCATTTTTGCTTCGCTCAAAAACCTACCTTATAACTTGAAATCTTCCTTTTCGTATCCCTTGCGGATTTGATTATACATTGATTTGTATTTAATAATTCATTTGGTTCGTAACCCATCGCAATCGCAATTGATGCTTTCAATTGGGGTATTAACCCAAAACGACAGACCTGCCAGAAATATAAAACCTAGTATATAAAATATAAGGTCTGGCCTATCGCAATCACAATCGATGGAATCCATATATATATAAAGGCGCGCTATGTTATTGCAGACCTGCCGGCACTTTACAACATAGTATACATATGTTTTGGTTATGCCTATCACAAAGCGCAATCAGCGGAACCCAATGTACATAACTCTGTGGTGCAACAGACCTGACGAACTTTATAAAGCATAATATATATATATTTCAGGTCCAGGCCTTTAACTTTAACACTTGTTTCCTTTGTAAATCTGATATATTTATGCTTTGCGATATATATCTATATATATATATATATATATGTATATGTATATATATATATATATATATATATATATATATATATATATATATATATATCTATATATATATATATATATATATATATATATATATATATATATATATATATATATATATATATATATATATATATATATATATATATATATATATATATATATATATATTCAAATGTGTTTTCATATATTTTCGATATGTAATTACCACAAGAAAAATACTTTTACTTTTAGACTTTGCGGGGTAGAGAATATAAAGGGCTTCATTGAGGTTGAACCCCCTTAATCATTTTAGGCCACACATTGTGATAAAAATGAATAATAATCTTAAACACGATATAAGATACAACATCTGGATCCAAATAGGGATAGTGCTTTTGCCATAGAAGCACTAAGAACCGCAGATCAGTGCCTTATCCATTGGGCATGGAATCATATATTGCTTCACCAAACTTATCTGTGTGAAAATTTTGTAGAGTGAACCCACGCCAATATCTGTAGTGATAAGATTCTTGCACTTTGATAACAAAATATTGAGAATTATAGATCAGTAGCCTTAGTTGGGCATGTAGTCCAAAACTGTGAAAACCTTGAAATCTGACAATTGAAACTTGACAGTCTTGAAGTTTGACAACTCTGCAAATGAGTTTCCAACTGGGAAAGTCACCGTTATTCATCAACTAATGGTTAAACTGAATAATTGCGACTGGAAACCAAATTCTCAACACCTGAACTTATTTATGTACAAGTTCATGCATATGTACATGATCGATCTCCATCAAGTGAAGTCAATCTTCCAATGATACCAGATTAGCATCTGAGTCACTGATCCAGAACCATTTTTCCAGTTAATCTTGAAAAAACAATTCATTCTGAGTTTCTCCTGAGTTCCAATGTTGTGATCCTGAATGTGTTCATCCTGTGAAACCTTCCCTGAGTCAACAGTGACATCATTGGGGTTAGAAATCGTTTCAAGAGGAACAGGTCCCTTTTGCAAAATATTATCCTTCAATTGAAAAATCTTCGGATTAGCTATTGAATATTTTAAACCACTAATTTTTGCAACTTCTGTTGTTTCTTCTTTATCCTGATCAATTTATATTCCCTGAAACTCCTCAACTATCGTCAAAGATTCTTTAATCTATTGATCATCTTCAAAATCTTGCCAATTTTTAACACTATCAGGAACAGCGGGTCTGTGTCTCATCCCTAACTGATATCTTAGCCTTGGATTAATAGGAGACTTGAAAGTACTAGTAGACACAGCCAATGAATTTGCTAATCTATTCTCATTTTTTGGAATAAATTGAATGTTAAAAGCTTCAAAAATGTTATGAATCAAATTCCATACCTCATTTATGTATACCCTAAACCTAGGGTTCTTTGTTTGGAAATGATTTTTTATTTGCTTGATAATCAGCTCTGAATCTCCAAAAGTAGAAATTGACTTAACTCCCATCTGTTTAGCTATTTGTAGAGCAATAATCAAGGATTCATACTCTGCCACATTGTTTGTTGCCTCAAACTCTAATTTGAAAGAAAAAGGGAACATATTACCTCTAGGCATAATTAGAAGAAAACCAACACCTGTTCCTTCCTTGGAATAAGCCCCATTAAAGAAGAATTTCCACACTCCTTCAGTTTGTAGCTCTGTAATTACATTGGCTAAAGCAAGCTGCTTCTGATTATCTTTATCCAGCTCTGCATTATCACACAATGTGAAAGAAGCAAAGTCATCCTTCTCTTGGCTATACACAGGTGAATTGCTTGCTCCATTTATTGTAATTTTTTTTACAAATATATTTTCTCTGTACAATCTCCTCTCTTTCCCACCAAAAATTGGTATAACAGCATATGCAGTATCTTGTTTCAAATCACCACCCAATTTAGCCCCCCCAGGACCTAGATAGAAGCATTCCAAATCTAACAAGGATATTTGCTACTACTACATCCATGACCAAGCTTCTAGCTAGAATTTGGGCTAATGACACTACCAGATCCTAAATAACCCCCAAACACTTGACTTTGCTCGAATCAAAAGAATACAAGTCCCTATAGGGTTTGGTAACTTTTAGATCTAGTTGCTTCATCAATGACAAAGGCATAATATTATGTGAACCTCCCAAATCAAACATACAATTATGTAAGAGGAAGTCATGGACCTGTTAGCCCTGAGGTGCAGTGTTTCTATTTTGAAGACTAAAGGAGGGAAATGGTCTATTCTACTGTCACGGAGAGGTTCCCATTCAGCCCATCACCTCACTTTTCTCACTCATCTACTCCCATCGACGTTCACTCATGTCCTAACCCAACCCTCACATCATAACAAAGCTCACTTTCGCCTTGGCCCTATGTGAATTAATCCATTTTTCCCCCATGCACTAATGCGCAAAAGCCCCCAAAACCTTACCTTTCCATCCATATGCACCCCTTTGAACATTTCTCGAGGTCATCCCATACCTTCGTGTTCCCCACCATCGATCTTCCCACTGATCTAACAGTCCACACTTCACTCGACCAATGTTATATGCTTGACCAATCACCACCGTTAGATCATTTCCACCAGATCTAATGGCTATCACGCATATCAATCGGGCAAAAGGTGAGAGGGATACCCGCTAGATAAAAGTGGTTTCCTCTCTCTCCTCTGCTGCTACGTGGCATGCGATGAATGGAATCGTACGGGCTCTGACCTTTACCACTTACCTCTCGATGACCGCCCAATATAAAACCATTTCCGCTTGAATAAACCACTCCCAGGCTTTATCCTTTGAGCACCCCCTCCTCCTAATAGCCATTCAATCTACCCATCTGAGGTCTGACAGCTCGGACTTATTCCGCACCCACCATGACTTTAAGCCTTTGGTGATTGATCTCCTTCACCCATTCCTCCCAATCCAATGGCCCTCATTCACCATCACCGTAGTTCACCCTCCGCCGCATGACTGACACCTGACCATCTATCCACACCATCCAACTGCCTAAGTGCCCTTGTACCCCACTTCCCATCAGTCACCCGGGGAGGAAATTTGTTGGTTTTGTTAGTGTTTTTGATAGTCAGACAGTTGAACTAAAATAACAGAATGCATGGCCGAAAGGGGAAAAACAACAACACGATGCAATCGAACCAACATAAATGATCATGGAACATTCCTAGCATGAGCGACCCACCTGATAGGGTGGTGAAATTACCAGAATTTGATTACCGTGTTCGTTAGAAACAGAGCCCTCTGAGCTCTTGTCCGTCTAGTTATGACATCAAGTAGTTAGAAGACAGAGGGGATAGATTAAGACATGTCGAGCCTCAGAGAGTCTAAGAGCATTGTAAAAAGCTTATAAATGGCTAAAAGTTTGAAGAAATAAGGGTTCAACTTTTGGAGACTGTGGATACTATGTTCCTCCCAGCATCTCATCTTCATTCCAATAATACAAGCTTATTTTGTTGTTACATGTTCAATTTCCATCTTCTCCTCTGTTCTAAGCTTGCACTTGAATAGGTTATTCATGTTTTCTTCTGTGTCTAATGCCAGATAACTGTCATCTTATCTCTGCGTTGATAAATTAGATTTGCAAGCTTCATTTACTTTCTGTAGCTAGCCATTCATATGTGTTTATGTATGTATCTGCTAGTACAGTTAGGATTCTCCATCTATTCACTGAATCTATAAACTATTTAGCATTAGTGGTTGAAAGCCTTGTCAAGCTAAGGGTGTTCATGCATGTCTTGAGTGAAAACAGAGTTGAAACAGTCATCTAACTTGATCCAAACCCCAATCCATCCCAATAGTTTAGAGAATGATATTGAAGATTTATATGTTACCATGCATCTTCGACCTACAACCTAGGAGAGTTTCCTAGAGTGTTAACATAATTGGCGACATTTGCAAGGAGAGGAGACTGAAGCTCAACTTCCTTGCGGGATGACATAGATCCAGCTTTGATGATAGACAAAGCCTGGACACTATTTGAGTTGTAATCATCTATCTCGAGACTCTACTGGAGGATGAACCTCTTGGCGATTTCACTCCATAGTTCTGGCTCAGTTTGTGAGGCATACTCAGATAAATCCTTAGAAGCCACAAGCTAACCCAGTACCTGACCCTGAAAAAATCATCAAAGAAAGAAAGGCGTTGTAGAAAGGAGCATCAGGTTCAAGTTTCCCTAAAAAATATTCTATATCTCTTCAAGAAAATCCCGTAATAGAACAAATACATATTGAGAGTATAGCATCTAATACTAGCAGCGAAGATAAAATCTCAGAGATTCATAGAGCTCCTTATTCTTTAGGTTCTTCTTTCATTATGAGCCCAAAGGAAGCCTCTCCTCCTATCCATCATACTCCTTTAGTCCTACCAGTCACTCCTCAACCCCCTATCATTCAAACTTCCAGTACCCTTATAGCCACCACAGCTATGGTAGCACCACAAGCACCTACCAAAATGGAAAGAATCATAGCTGCCTACTGGAGAATATCAAAAGTATTTGCCTAAGTTCACTGGGACTGAAGGTGTTACAACTGAGGAACATCTTGAATCATTCTATAGCTATGCTAATAATTTGGACATTAGTGAATCTGACGTATGGATGAGAGTATTTGTCCAAAGTCTAGATGGAGAGGCTAGAAAATGGTTCAGAGAACCGACCCCAAGGTCTATAGTAGATATTGAGACTTTAGATGATGCATTCCTAAAGCATTGGGGGGATAATAAGGATCTAGTATACTACCACACCGAGTATGGGAACTTAAGGAGGGAAGATGCTGAGTTGTTGTCTGATTTTAAAAAGAGGTTTAACCACATGTATAGCAAGATACCAGCTGAAGTGAAACCCACCACTACCTCTGCTAAACTCACCTATGCCTATGCCTTTGATTCTGAATTCTATCTACTATTGAGGGAGAGACAATGTGCTACCTTGTCTAATATGCAAGATGCAGCCTTGGAGGTAGAATCAAACATCATGGCTGCAGAGAAACTCAAGGGGAACATTGAAAGAAGGAGACAGAGGGGTGAATCTTCATCATCCTTAGATCCCAAGATAGATAAAATGACCAAGATGATAGAGTCATTAACCTCTAAAATCTCCAAATTAAAGGCTGAGCAGCACCCTTGGAAAGGAATAGTTCCTACTACCTTTGCTCGTAGAAATCCAAATCCATATAGAAGAGCTAATGAGCAGTTGCAGATTCTGCAAAGAAGCAAAGATGCCAATGAAGACCAAAGGGTGAAGACCCCTTTCCAGAATGTAGTCATGGAAGAAGAACAATTTGAAGAAGATGATGACATCCATTGTCTAGAAGACAAAGGCAGTGCTTCCTTTTTTACCTTAGATGCCTATGAAAATTCATGGTTCAATGACCAGATTAGCCAAGAGTGGGATGGTGGAGCTGTCCTGCAAACTGATGATCAACACAGATATTATCTAAGGCCGAAGATTAATAATGCCAAGGAAACTCCTATTCAGAAAGCTGCTATCCCTGCCATATAGCAAGCTAATAAGAAGAAACAACTGGTAGTTGATCCCATCATCCTCAAAGCTCTAGCTCATGATGTAAGAGGCCTTGACAAGTCTCCTTCTCTTTTCAGCTTTCATTCAGAAATTCAGAAGCTAAGAATGCCTATACCTTTGATTGAACTAGTGAAGAATGAGTCCTTCAAGAGATCTATCCTCGAGGCCCTTGAACCTAAAGCCATCCAAGCCTCCACTAACTATGTAAATCTGCAAGATGACAAGCCAGTTGTTATTCTCAGCCCAATGATTGAAAATTATGATGACAGCTCCCCATCGTTCTATGTTTGTTTGACTATTCATGACAAAATTCTTCATAACTGCCTTCTGGACATAGGAGCCAGCCATAATCTAATGCCCAAGGCTGTCATGGATGAGTTGGGTCTTGACATTACCAAGCCTTATCATGACCTGTTTTCTTTTGAGTCGAGAAAAGTGAAATGTTTGGGATTAATCAAAGACCTAGCCATCACATTGTCTCACTTGTCCATGAGAAACATGTTGATGGATATTGTGGTAGCAGATGTACCCCCCAAGTTTGGCATGTTGCTTTCCAGAGGTTGGATCAAGAGATTAGGTGGAACATTGCAAAATGATCTGTCCTATGCTATTGTCCCAGTTTTTGGAGGTGAGAGTAGGAGATTATACAGAGAAGCTCAGCTGGCTTATATCATCAGTGATGAAATGAATCCCACTAATCATCCCATCTATGCTGTCGGCATTGATTTTGGAGCTTGTATTCCTCATATTAAAGAATCCCAGTTGGCCTCCACGCAACTTAGGAAAATGGCTCTCATCTTCCTTTTGCATCATTTTGAATACCTCATCCTTATGATTAGTAGGCATACAATAATCCAAGTATCTATCCAAAAATGCCTGGCTCATATCATTCCAAGTCCTAATAGATTAAGTGACTAATCCCATAAACCATCAGCCCCTTTCAATGTTGAAGGGAACAATTTGAGTTTTTGAGAGTCTTCTAAA
This sequence comes from Pinus tabuliformis, assembly GCA_031772625.1. Taxonomy (NCBI): domain Eukaryota; kingdom Viridiplantae; phylum Streptophyta; class Pinopsida; order Pinales; family Pinaceae; genus Pinus; species Pinus tabuliformis. The sequence continues at coordinate 372,196,562 of CM062818.1, forward strand.
TAGTCATAGGTTCGGCATAAGACTTCAAACTCAAATAGAAATGTTTCAGGATCCTCACTTCACAATCCATAAAAGTTTGGGAGGACGGATGGTGAAATTTTTTTCATTGTTGTATGGGTTTCCTCATCTACTATAGGGAATCCAAATGAGTTATCTTCTTCCCTATTTCCTCTACCTCCTCCATTGTTACCTCTACCTCCTCCATTATTTCCTCTACCTCTACCTCTACCCCTTCCTCCAAATTGTGAAAATTCTCCATCTTGCTCTTCTTCTGCCATGATAGTTTCCTCAGAATCTTTTGGCTCTTTTCTTAATGGCTGATGAGAGAGAGTTTCTACCTCCTCTTCTTCTCTAGGTAATTCTATTTCTTCAAATGCAATAGGCTCCCCTATGGAGGTGAAGAAGGGTTCTTCTCCTAGGTCAAATTTAGTAGATGGAGTGGGAGAATCTTCTAATTTAGTTGCTACCCCTTGAATTCCAGGAATCCTAAGGCTGGGAGTATGAGTCTAGGATGGAGGTGTATCTTGTCTATTACTTGAAGTAGTTGGAGTTGTAAAAATCAAACTTTTGCCCCTAGCTATAAACCTTCCCCTAGAATCTCTTTCTCTATGCACGCCATTTTTGTCTTTTGTTTTTGGTGATTTCAATTGGGATAATAATTCCTCTTCTGATCCTCTAGATCACACTAGGTGCAAGATGAGAGCATACTCAAGAAATTATTGGACTAATTATTATTTTTTTCTGATCCTCCAGATCACACTAGGTGCAAGAGGAGAGCATACTCAAGAAATTATTAATTTTTCCCTCTTTTTTTGAATGTAAGAGATAGGCTACCTAGTTACACTTCCCTGGCAACGATGCCAAAATTTTTAGTCAATTTAGTGTGTCCTAAATTGCTACATAAGTTATCAATCCAGGAGTCATAAACTGATGAAGTGTAGTGCACTGTATGTGCTAGACAACCCTTTTCTTACCTCACTGTTTTCAGTTTTATCTTGTTTTGGGGTTTTGTTCTGTTGGTCTCCTAAAGTGGTTTAATGCAATGGAAATCCTAATCTGCTGTTAAAGCAAAAGTTTAAGAATATTTTTCAAAGATCAAGTGTGGATGTAGAGTTGAAGACAAGGATTATCCTCTTGCTTCTTGTGATAATTTCCAAACTTTGAACTTAGAAGATCTTAAACACGCTATCTACAAAATCAGAACTTGAATGACAGCGTGAATATGCAGCTATATAAACCAAACTAAAAATGAAGTACTGAAAATGAGATTACTATCTCTGCTGTTCATCCTAATTATAAAGTTGAAATCTAATAAACTACTACAACTCAAACCAAAAAGTAAAGAAATTGGAAACTAATGATTAGTCAATGACTTCATCCATAATCACAACATTCCGGCAATTAACTTCTAAATTGGGGTTAAGCTAAAGGCTCTGGAAATATAATCATATAGCATGAAAGAACTGACATCTAAATTATCTAGAACAATAAACAAATCTCACTAAGTAAAAGCATAAACAAATGAAATTGGAAACTAAGTTTCAACAAAGGAAGTAAGTCTCAATAACACCACTTGATTGAAAAATACACTAAGAACCTCGAGCATAACCAGACTTAAAGACCTATTCTGAAGTGCACCTCTCAGTGTTAGTAAGAAATGTGACAAGCTGCAAAGACATGTACAAGGTTAGAATCATTAAGATCATAAGAAAAACAGGAGAAATATACAATTCGAATGAGAGAAAATATACATGAAAACTATACAAAAACAAAAGAAGGACCTCAACTACACAAGGGCCCTCTACACAGCTTTGGAATAGCACGGTGTTACTTCAAAACACGCTCAAACAACCATGCGAAAAATAGAATTTTGTATTATGAAACAGAGTAATATGTCTCTTGGTTATAGAACAACAAAATAACACTATAATAACAATATTAAGAATGTCCTATCTACATTGCAAATGCTTATATTTATAGAGAAAATGGATAACTGTATCCCAGAGGAATTTCTTCAACGACAGACACGTGAATAGGTCAAAATCCGAGGATTCAGCCTCTTGGTTTCCATGAGCAGTAAATCTATGTGAGGTGGATGTTGGATTGCATTATGTAGATGGCATGAAAGTGGAAAAAATGGATCCACGAGTTCAGGAATGGCTTCGGGCTTCTTTTACATGCAGGAACAGAGTTCTAGTTGGCACATAACTCTCTGTTGACCTCCCTTTGACTGGGACCCTTTCCTTCCAAATCTGGCTTAGTAAATAGGACCTCATCCATGTGTGGACAATTCTTGAGCTACCCATGTGTTTCATTCCTCCTCCTGACACCTGTAACCTATAAAACATTGAAAATGGCTGCTGAATTGCTAGTTAGATGTGGAAAGTGGCTACATTCCATAGCTGATAAAAAAAACCTAGATCAAATAGCACACACAATGATATATTTTGAAAATCACTCAAACACACTCCTAAAATCAACATGTAACAACTTTTTATAGCTTAGGATGCACTCACATGAAAAAATAGAAGAGAAAATGTTTAAGAAAATGCTTGGAAGAGAGGTAGTTTTGGTGCTCAACAACTGCCTTGCAGTTTGATGAAATAGTCTCATCCTTGCTGACGGAGGAGATGAGATGGAAAAATATGGAAAGCGAGAATGGTGATGCCTTGTCTATAAAAGGTCGGTCCAAGAATAGAAACAAAAATAAGTCATCAAGTGGGAGATCTAAATCTCTAGGAAAACCTCTAAAGGTGGTGTGCTAGAAATGCAGAAAGGAAGGGCACTACAAAAGGGACTATAAATCTAAATCTCCTGATAAAGGAAAGGGATCTGATGATGCTCCTTCTGTAGAGGCAAAAACCACCTTAGATGAAGGTGGGGATGTGTACTTGGCTTCTTCAAGTACACATGTAGATCATGAGGCATGGTTTATTGACTCAGGTGCATCCTTTCACTTCACTCCCCATAGAGAGTGGTTCTGTGAGTATGAGAAATATGATTGTGGTGATGTCTGCTTGGGGGATGACATGAAGGCTAGAATTGTTGGTCGCAGAAGAGTAAAGTTGAAGCTGCAAGGTGGAAGGGTTAGAACACTTCCGGTTGTTCTACATATTCCTGCATTAGCCAGAAATCTGATTTCTGTAAGAAAGTTAGATGATGTAGGTGTAAAAATAGTGTTCGAGAAGGATACCTGCAAGATGGTTCGGGGGGCACTGGTATTGATGTGTGGAGTTTGAACTGGAACTCAGTACAAGTTGCAAGGTAGAGCTATTGTTGATGGGTACAACAGCTCCGTGGTTCCCAAAAGTGGAGCATAAAATCTAGTGGTCTCTGGAGAGAAGACCATGCTGTGGCATCAAAGGCTTGGACATATTGGAGAGAAGGGCCTTTGAATACTTCATGGCAAAGGTATGAGTAATAGCTCTCTCGATTTTGATTTCTGTGAAAATTATGTATATGGGAAGCAAAATCGGGTGAGTTTCCCCTGTGGTGGTAAGAGGGCGAAACAAATATTAGAGCTTGTGCACAGTGATGTGTTTAGATCTGTGAAGGTTCCATCACTAGGTATGTTTGTGTACTATGTATCATTTATAGATGACTTCTCAAGGAATACATGGATATATTTCCTTAAGAGGAAATTTGAAGTCTTTGATAGGTTTAAAGAATTTAAGGCTCTGGTGGAAAACCAGACAGAGAAGAAGATAAAGGTGCTGAGGACACAAAATGATGGAGAGTTTTGTAGTATGGAATTTGAAGAATTCTGTAAGAAGTTTGGTATACCACGGCAGAAGGCTACTACATATACACCTCAGAAAAATGTAGTTGCAGAAAGAATGAACACGATGTTGATGGAAAGATCAAGAATCACGCTCAGTGGTGCTGGGTTAGGACAAGAATTCTGGGCAGAGGTGGTGGAGACAGCATGTTACCTAGTCAATAGATCACCTTTATCAGCATTGGAGGATAAGACTCCACAAGAGGTATGGACTGGTAAGAAACCCTCTCTTTCACATCTGAGGTTATTTGGATGTGATGCATATGTACATGTTCCAAAGGAGAAAAGAACCAAGTTGGATAGTAAATCTGAAAAGTGCATCTTTGTTGGGTATAAGGATGGTTTAAAGGGTTATAAGCTTTCGAACCCAGTAACAAGGAAGGTTGTGTACAACCAATATGTGGTTTTTAGAGAGGTGAAATATGTTATTAAACATGAAGTACAACCAAAGGAACCTAAGAAGATAGAGTTTGAGCTAAAGGAGGAAGAATCATACTCTACAAAAGAGGAGGAATCAGAAGATGAAGAGCCACAAACTCCAGGTGTGAGAAGATTAGTTCGAGAAATAAGGCAGCCTGAAAGGTATATTCCATCTGCTTTCTCTTCAAATTTTGCTTTATCTATTAGTGATGATGATCCTAGAACTATTAAGGAAGCAGTAGATTCAGAGGATGGAAAACTCTGGAAGGAGGCCATGGTTGATGAAATGGCATCTTTGCACAAAAATGAGGCTTGGGATCTGGTGGAGTTTCTAGCTGGAAGGAAACTCATTGGCAGCAAATGGGTGTCCAAGAAAAAGACAAATGCAGAAGGAAAGGTGGAGAAATAAAAAGCTTGGTTGATAGCAAAAGGTTATTCCCAAGTGCCGAGAATTGATTTTGGTGATATTTTTTCTCCCATTTCCAAGGTAACTTCTATTAGATTACATTTATCTGTTGCTACTACTTTTGATTTTGAGGTAGAACAGATGGATGTGAAGATAGCATTTCTTCACGGGGATCTAGAAGATGAGATCTACATGAAGCAACTTGAAGGCTTTGCGGTGAAGGCTAAGAAATAACTGGTATGAAAGTTAAAGAAGTCTCTGTATGGGTTAAAACAGTCACCAAGGATGTGGTATCAGAAATTTGATACATTTATAAGGGGAATTGGCTACACTAGAAGCAAAGCAGATCACTGTGTATATTTTAAATTAATTGGTGACCATGTTATTTATCTGGTCATGTATGTGGATGATATGTTGCCCATTGGAAATGACAAAGAAATTATCCAGGATTTGAAGACCCATTTATCCTCCAAATTCGACATGAAAGATCTTGGTGCTGCAAACTATATTTTGAGCATGGGAATTAAAAGAGATCGGACAAAGAGGAAGCTCTGGTTAAATTAGAGGAAGTATGTCGAGACAATATTGCAGAGGTTTAATAGGCAGGATAGTAAACCAGTGAAGGTTCCTATTCTTGTAGGTGTAAAGTTATCTACTTAACAACATCCCAAGACACAAGAAGAGGAAGAGCACTTGTCTCATGTTCCATATGCAAGTGCAGTCGGTAGCCTGATGTATGCAATGGTCTGTACTAGACCAGACATTGCACATGCACTGGGAGTACTGAGCAGGTTTATGTCAAAACTATGGAAGGAGCACTGGGCAGCAGTGAAGTGGGTTTTTCAGGTATTTTCTTGGCACTAGTGATTATGGTTTGTGCTACCAAGGAAGACCAGGATTGGACAAAGTGTTGGATATTTGTGGATTTGTTGATGCAGACTAGGCTGGAGATTTGGATCAGAGAAGATCTACAAGTGGGTATGTGTTTAACCTATTTGGAGGTGTAGATAGTTGGATGAGTAAGAAATAATCTGTAGTGGCACTATCAACTACAGAGGTAGAATACATGGTAGCCACTCATGCAAGCAAGGAAGCAGTTTGGTTGCAGAGATTATGTTCAAGTATGTGGATAGTATAGGGAGCTATAAGGATAGACTGTGATAGCCAAAGTGCAATATTTTTGGCAAAGAACCCTGCATATCATTCAAAGACAAAGAACATTGATGTTCAGTATCACTTTGTGAGGGATATGATAAAATACAAAAAGGTGTTGCTGGTAAAGCTAGACACTTTGAAGAATACTACAGATGCATTGACAAAATATGTGAGCTCCGATAAGTTCTCTTAGTGTAGAGAAACAATGGGCATTGTAGGGTTGGATAAATGACTAATCTCTCTTGTGGCCCCTTGTGGAAATAAAATAACAAGTGGGAGAATGTTGGGTTGTGTTATATTCTTTCCACGACTAGCCCACGTAGTTAACCAGGGGGTTAGAGGGGGGGCAAAGCGCCCCCTTCGTTGTGCCGATTGTTTAGTGAGGGGAGTTACAGGGAGTTTGAGGGGTACAGGTAACCCCACTCTATGGGGTCTAGGGCAACGCCCCAGAATATTTTGGTTTTGGACCCTATGTTAGGTTGGGCGGACCTACCTATGGTTTTGTGCATGTTTTTCACACATGGTTTTGGATGCAATAGTTTTTGGCCATGGTTTTGGACGCGATGGCTTTCAGTCCATGGTATTGAATTCTTTGGCATGTATAAATATGTATTGTAACATTGAAAGGAACATAATGAAAAATCAAGCTGGTAGTCCCAGTTTTTGCATCCAAGGGAAAATCTCTGTGTATATGTGTTTTATGTGTTATGCTCTCGCATTGTTTTTTTTTCTGTGTTTAGAATTCGTATGCAGATAATTTCTGTATGGGGTTAAAACCTACAGTCTCACTTCTACTCTCTTCTCTTTTGATGGACAATTATATGAGCAAACTTGTGGTGTCACCATGGGTTCCCCCCTCCCCCCTGTGGTGGCTAATATATTCGTGGAGGATTTTGAATAAAAGGCCTTAGCCTCTTCATGGCTTCTGCCTAAGATGTGGAAGGGTTTGTGGATGACACTTGCGTCATCTAGTCCCATGGTAGGGGAGAGTTGGAAGTTTTTTTCCTTCATCTTAACAATCAATCTAGTTCCATAAAGTTCACAATGGAATATTAAACCAATGGTAGTCTCCCTTTCCTTAACGTCCTTCTTGCAAGGAATGATGATCATTATTTTTCTCATCAAGTATTTCAAAAGAAAACTCGCATAGAGAAATATTTTCATGCTAAATGTTGTTCCTTAAGAAACCAATTTCCTGGCTATAGGTAAATTGTGCTTAAGACATTAATAAATATTATTTATTGTCACTTATTTGTCAATTAGATATATGTTGTGTCTTTAAATGAAGGACCTGGAAACTTGAACTTTAACCTTTAGTACATGTATGACCAAAACATCTCAGAATTCACAGAAACTACTATCTGTAACTTAGAAGAATTATGAAAATGAGAATTGAATCATAGACAATATGTTGCTTAACACAAAAACTACTATCTGTGACTCTTGGAGAAGTTAAAGATAGTATGTTGGTCTTTCACAAAAACTATTATATATAACTTAGAAAGGAAGGTGGAAAATTCAAGTATAGGAGCGCTCTTTTAAGGAATTTTAACTTTATCTACATAAGCAAATAAACACCTGCAGCTTCATTACTATGCTTGAAAGAAGAAAACATAACATGACACATGATAGAGAAGGTTACAAAATTATACCCAACAACTCATGGAAACTTCTGATTCTTTCATTAATCAATGATGATATCAGGAATATAGTGGCCTAGTCCCCGAGTTCTCTAAAATTCGAACAACCAACCCTTTCTATATAAATTTTCCTCTTCTTATAGATTATGCAACAGTTGTTGATCTCTGAAACTGTCAAACTACTAGAATTCTTTCTCTAACTATCTGAATTAAAAACTATTACAGGATTTTATAGAGGGTAAAAGATACCTCAAAGAACATGAAATAACAGGAACATAACTGAATTTGGAAGAGGATGATAACCACTGTCTTGCTCTGTTAATCCGCTGCAAATTTCCTCTATAAATGACCTAATGATGGTCAATTCACTTTAGCCGTAATGAAATATGTTTAGTTCTTGTAATCCTGGGCTTACATGAGCATTTTGATTGGCCAAAATGCAAAGAAACATACTGGATTGTCTTCCTCTTTAGCTTCGGCTCTAACCCTCAATTTTCCACTTTACACAGCGAGATCAACGCAAACTTTTGATTAATATAGAACTCAACAGAGTTAATCCTGCTTTATAAACCTGTCAAATCGCCCGTTCAACACTCCGTTGACTTCCATCGCAAATCACAGTCGGCCCAATAATCACTGTAAAACTTAACTTATGCACCCTTAGGCCACATAACTATGGAAGAGTTGGACTTATGTGTAAGTCCTTTATATCTGTGCTTTTCTATTGTAAACCCTTTATAATGAAAATATATTATGAAACATGCTTTTTCCGCTTTCAATATTGGCTTTGCACAATTTTCAAGGTATACCTTTCCGCTGATACATCCCACTGTAGATCTACGCTTTTCAGATCATACGGTCTATAAAGGTTTCGGGTGGGACATAACCCTAGAGAATACCCGCCTGAAATGGGTGGTTTCCTCTCTCCACCCAGCTACTATGTGTTAAATGATAAGTGGGATCGAGTGATTTCTAGTAGAAACCATTTACCGTTTTTGCTCCGCCCGAAAACCTGCCTTATAACTTGAAATATTCCTTTACGTACGCCTTGCGGATTTGATTATACATTGATCTGTATTTAATAATTCATCAGGTTCGTAACCCATCGCAATCGCAATCGATGCTTTCAATTTGGGTATTAACCCAAAACAGCAGACCTGCCAGAAATATAAAACATAATATATAAAATATCATGTCTGGCCTATCGCAATCACAATCGGTGGAATCCATATATATATATATATATATATATATATATATATATATATATATATATATATATATATATATATATATATATATATATATATATATATATATATATATATATATATATATATATATATATATATATATATATAAAGGTGCGCTATGTTATTGCAGACTTGCCGACACTTCACAACATAATATACATACGTTTCGGGTCTACCTATCACAACTCGCAATCGACGGAACCCAACGTACATAACTCTGTGGTGCAGCAGACCCGACGAACTTTATAAAGCATAATATATATATTTCAGGTCCGGGCCTTTAACTTTAACACTTGTTTCCTTTGTAAATCTGATATATTTATGCTTTGCGGTATATATATATATATATATATATATATATATATATTCAAATTTGTTTTCATATATTTTCGATATGTAATTACCACAAGCAAAATACTTTTACTTTTAGACTTTGCGGGGTAGAGAATATAAAGGGCTTCATTGAGGTTGAACCCCCTTAATGAGTTTAGGCCACAAATTGTGATAAAAAAGAATAATAATCTTAAACACAATATAAGCTACAACATCTGGCTCCAACTAGCGATAGTGCTTTTGCCATAGAAGCACTAAGAACAGCAGATCAGTGCCTTATCCATTGGGCATGGAATCATATATTGCTTCACCAAACTTATCTGTGTAAAAATTTTGTACAGTGAACCCATGCCAATATCTGTAGTGATAATATGCTTGTGCTTTGGTAACAAAATATTGAGAATTATATATCAGTAGCCTTAGTTGGGCATGTAGTCCAAAACTGTGAAAACCTTGAAATCTGATAATTGAAACCTGATAGTCTTGAAGTTTGACACCTCTGCAAATGAGTTTCCAACTGGGAAAGTCACCCTTATTCATCAACTAATGATTAAACTAAATAACTAAAACTGGAAACCAAATGCTCAACACCTGATCTTATTTATGTACAAGTTCATACATATGTACATGATTGATCTCCATCAAGTGAATTCAATCTTCTAGTGATACCAGATTAGCATCTGAATCACTGATCCAGAACCATTTTGCCAGTTAATCTTGAAAAAACAATTCATTCTGAGTTTCTCCTGAGTTCCAATGTTGTGATCCTGAATGTGTTCATCCTGTGAAACCTTCCCTGAGTCAACAACCACATCATTGGGGTTAGAAATCCTTTCAAGAGGAACAAGTCCCTTTAGCAAAATATTATCCTTCAATTGAAAAATCTTCGGATTAGCTATTGAATCTTTTAAACCACTAATTTCTGCAACTTTTGTTGTTTCTTCTTTATCCTGATCAATTTCTATGCCCTGAAACTCCTCAACTATAGTAAAAGATTCTTTATTCTGTTGATCATCTTCAAAATCTTGCCAATTTTTAACATTATTAGGAATAGAGGGTCTGTGTCTCATCCCTACCTGATATCTTAGCCCTGGATTAATAGGAGGCTTGAAAGTACTAGTAGACACAGCTAATGAATTTGTTAATGTATTCTCATTTTTTGGAATAAATTGAATGCTAAAAGCTTCAAAAAGGTTAAGAATCAAATTCCATACCTCATTTATGTATACCCTAAACCTAGGGTTCTTTGTTTGGAAATGATTTTTTATTTTTTTAATAATCATCTCTGAATCTCCAAAAGCGGAAATTGAATTAACTCCCATATATTTAGCTATTTGTAGAGCAATAATCAAGGATTCATACTCTGCCACATTGTTTGTTGCCTCAAACTCTAATTTGAAAGAAAAATGGAACATATTGCCTCTAGGCACAATTAGATGAAAACAAACACCTATTCCTTCCTTGGAATAAGCCCCATTAAAGAAGAATTTCCACACTCCTTCAGTTTGCAACTCTGTAATTACATTGGCTAAAGCAAGCTGCTTATGATTATCTTTAGCGAGCTCTGCATTATCATACAATGTGAAACAAGCAAAGTCATCCTTCTCTTGGCTATACACAGGTGAATTACTTGCTCCATTTATTGTAATTGTCTTTACAAATCTAGTTTCTCTGTACAATCTCCTCTCTTCCCCACCAAAAATTGGTATAACAGCATATGCAAAATCTAGTTTCAAAGCACCACCCAATTTAGCCCCTGAGACCTAGATAGAAGCATTCCAAATCTAGCAAGGATATCTGCTACTACTACATCCATGACCAAGATTCTAGTTGGAATTTGGGCTAATGACAGTACCAGATCCTAAATAACCCCCAAACATTTGACTTTGCTTGAATCAAAAGAATACAAGTCCATATAGGGTTTGCTAACTTTTAGATCTAGTTGCTTCATCAATGACAAAGGCATAAGATTATGTGAACCTCCCGAATCAAACATACAATTATGTAAGAGGAAGTCATGGACCTGTTAGCCCTAAGGTGAAATGTTGCTATTTTGAAGAATAAAGGAGGGAAATGGTCTATTCTACTGTTGCGGAGAGGTTCCCATACAGCCCATCACCTCACTTTTCTCACTCATCTACTCCCATCCATGTTCACTCATGTCCTAACCCAACCCTCACATCATAACAAAGCTCACTTTCGCCTTGGCCCTACGTGAATTAATTCATTTTTTCCCCCATGCACTAATGCACAAAATCCCCTGAAACCTTACTTTTCCATCCATATGCACCCCTTTGCACATTTCTCGAGGTCATCCCATACCTTCGTGTTCCCCACCATCGATCTTCCCACTGATCTGATGGTCCACGCTTCACCCAACCAATGTTATATGCTCGACCAATCACCACCGTTAGATCATTTCCATCAGATCTGATGGCTATCACGCATATCAATCGGGCAACAGGTGAGAGGGATACCCGCTTGGTAAAAGCGGTTTCCTCTCTCTCCTCTGTTGCTACGTGGCACGCGATGAATGGAATCAGGCGGGCTCTGACCTTTACCACTTACCTCCCAATGACTGCCGAATATACAACCATTTCAGCTTGAATAAACCACTCCCAGGCGTTATCCTTCAAGCACCTCCTCCGCTTGATAGCCATTCAATCTACCCATCTTAGGTCTGACAGCTCGGACTTATTCCGCTCCCACCATGACTTTAAAACTTTGGCGATTGATCTCCTTCACCCATTCCTCCCAATCCAATGGCCCTAGTTCACCATCACCGTAGTTCACCCTCTGTCGCATGACCGACATCCCGACCGTTGATCCACACCATCCAACTACCTAAGTGCCCCCGTACCCCACTTCCCATCAGTCACCTGGGGAGTAAATTTATTGGTTTTGTTAGTGTTTTTGATAGTTAGACAGTTGAACTAAAATAACAGAATGCATGGCCAAAAGGGGAAAAAACAACAACACGATGCAGTCGAACCAACATAAATGATCATGGAACATTCCTAGCATGAGCAAACCACCTGACAGGGTGGTGAAATTACTAGAATTTGATTACTGTGTTCGCTAGAAACAGAGCCCTCTGAGCTCTTGTTTGTCTAGTTATGACATCAAGTAGTTAGAAGACAGAGGGGATAGATTAAGACATGTCGAGCCTCAGAGAGTCTAAGAGCATTGTAAAAAGCTTATAAATGGCTAAAAGTTTGAAGAAATAAGGGTTCAACTTTTGGAGACTGTGGATACTATGTTCTACCCAGCATCTCATCTTCATTCCAATAATACAAGCTTCTTTTGTTGTTACATGTTCAATTTTGATCTTCTCCTTTGTTCTAAGCTTGCACTTGAATAGGTTATTCATGTTTTCTTCTGTGTCTAATGCCAGATAACTGTCATCTTATCTCTGCATTAATAAATTAGATTTTCAAGCTTCATTTACTTTCTGTAGCTAGCCATTCATATGTTTTTATGTATGTATCTGCTGGTACAGTCAGGATTCTCCATCTATTCACTGAATCTATAAACTATTGAGCATTAGTGGTTGAAATCCTTGTCAAGATGAGGGTGTTCATGCATGTCTTGAGTGAAAACAGAGTAGAAACAGTCATCTGAATTGATCCAGACCCCAATCCATCCCAATAGTTCAGAGAACGATATTGAAGATCTATATGTTACCAGGCATCTTCGAGCAACAACCTAGGAGAGTTTCCTGGAGTGTTAACATAATTGGTGCCATTACCGGGGAGAGGAGACTGAAGCTCAACTTCCTTGTGGGATGACATAGATCCATCTTTGATGATAGACAAAGCCTGGACACTATTTGGGTTGTAATCATCTATCTCGAGACTCTACTGGAGGACGAACCTCTTGGCGATTCCACTCCATAGTTCTGGCTCAGTTTGTGAGGCATACTCAAAGAAATCCTCAGAGGCCACAAGCTGACCCACTACCTGACCCTGGAAAAATCATCAAAGAAAGAAAGGCATTGTAGAAAGGAGCATCAGGTTCAAGTATCTCTAAACAATATTCTATATCCCTTCAAGAAAATCCCGTAGTAGAACAAATACATGTTGAGAGTATAGCATCTAATACTATCAGTGAAGAAAAAATCTCAGAGATTCATAGAGCTCCTTATTCTTAAGGTTCTTCTTTTATTGTGAGCCCAAAGGAAGCCTCTCCTCCTATCCATCATACTCCTTTATTCCTATCAGTCACTCCTCAACCCTCTGTCATTCAGACTTCCAGTACCCTTATAGCCACCACAGTTATGGCAGCACCACAAGCACCTACCAAAATGGAAAGAATCATAGCTGCTAGGTATGGACCTCTAGTACTGCCCACTCCTTTGAATGCCATGCCTACTGGAGAATATAAAAAGTACATGCCTAAGTTCACTGGGACTGAAGGTGTTACAATTGAGGAACATCTTGAATCATTCTATAGCTATGCTGATAACCTGGACATTAGTGAATCTGATGTATGGATGAGAGTCCTTGTCCAAAGTCTAGATGGAGAGGCTAGAAAATGGTTCAGAGAACTGACCCCAAGGTCTATAACAAATATTGAGACTTTAGATGATGCATTCCTAAATCATTGGGGGGATAAGAAGGATCTACTCTACTACCACACTGAGTTTGGGAACTTAAGGAGGGAAGATGGTGAGTTGTTGTCGGATTTTAATAAGAGGTTTAACCACATGTGCAGCAAGATACCAGTTAAAGTAAAACCCACCACTACCTCTGCTAAACTCACCTATGCCAGTGCCTTTGATTCTGACTTTTGTCTACTATTGAGGGAGAAACAATGTGCTACCTTGGCTGATATTCAGGATGCAGCCTTGGAAGTAGAATCAAACATCATGGCTACAGAGAAACTCAAGGGGAACATTGAAAGAAGGAGACATAGGGGCGAATCTTCATCATCATTAGATCCAAAGATAGATAAAAAGACCGAGATGATAGAGTCATTAACCTCTGAAATCTCCAAATTAAAGGTTGAGCAGCACCCTTGGAAAGGAATAGTTCCTAATACCTTTGCTCCTAGAAATCCAAATCCATATAGAAGAGCTAATGTGCAGTTGCAGATTCTGCAAAGAAGCAAAGATGCCAATGAAGACCAAAGGGTGAAGACCCCTTTCTAGAATGTAGTCATGGAAGAAGAACAATTTAAAGAATATGATGAGATCCATTGTCTCCAAGACAAAGGCAGTGCCTCCTTTTTTACCTTAGTTGCCTATGAAAAGTCATGGTTCAATGACTAGATCAGCCAAGAGTGGGATGGTGGAGTTGTCTTGCAAACTGATGATCAACACAGATATGATATGAGGTCGAAGATTAATAATTCCAAGGAAACTCCTATTCATAATGTTGTTATCCCTGCCATACAACAAACTAATAAGCAGAAACGACCAACAGTTGATCCCATCATCCTCAAAGCTCCAGCTCACGAGGTAAGAGGCCTTGACAAGTCTCCTTCTCTTTTTAGTTTGCAATCAGAAATTCAGAAGCTAAGAATACTTATACCTCTGATTGAACTCGTGAAGAATGAGTCCTTCAAGAGATCTATCGTCGAGGCCCTTGAGCCTAAAGCCATCCAAGCCTCCACTGACTATGTAAATATACAAGACGACAAACCAGTTGTTATTCTTAGCCTAATGATTGAAAATTATTGTGACAACTCCCCATCATTCTATGTCTGTTTGACTATTCATGACAAAATCCTTCATAACTGCCTTCTGGACATAGAAGCCAGCCATAATCTAATGCCCAAGGTTGTCAAGGATGAGTTGGGTCTTGACATTACCAAGCCTTATCATGACCTGTTTTCTTTTGAGTCGAGAAAAGTGAAATGTTTGGGATTAATCAAAGACCTAGCCATCACATTGTCTCACTTCCCATGAAAAGCATGATGATGGATATTGTGGTAGCAAATGTACCCCCCAAGTTTGGCATGTTTCTTTCCAGAGGTTGGATCAAGAGATTAGGTGGAACATTGCAAAATGATCTGTCTTATGCTACTGTCCCAGTTTTTGGAGGTGAGAGTAGGAGATTATACAGAGAATCTCAGCTAGCTTATATCATCAGTGATGAAAGGAATCCCACTAATCATTCCATCTATGTTGTCGGCACTGGTTTTGGAGCTTGTATTCCTCAGATTGAAGAATCCCAGATGGCCTCCACGCAGCTTAGGAAACCAGTTTTCCAGGTCACAAAGGAAGAAGGCCACAAATTTGGGACATGTTCTTTGATGGAGCTTGCTCTAAAGAAGCTGCAAGGGTAGGTGTAGTCCTTGTGTCCCCCACACAAGAATGCATTCATTTATCTTTGAAGTTAATTTTTCAGGGCACAAATAACATAACATAGTACGAAGCCTTGATATTGGGCTTAAACACTGCTAAAGAAATGGGCATCAAAGGTCTGAAGGTGTTTGGAGATGCAGACCTTATCATTCAGCAGGTGAACAAAACTTTCCAAGAAAAGCATACAGAGATGAGGTATGGAAGCTCAAGGGTTCTTTTAATGGTTTCATCATTTCTTACATCCCTAGAATGAAGAACCAGCTTGTTGATCCCATTGTTGTGTATGGTAGCACGTTTATTCCTCCTTTGCCTCCTAAATTGACTTATGAAGTTCAGGTGAAATATAAACCATCTCTATTTGACAATGTCAAATACTGAAAAGTTTTTGAAGATGCTAATGAAGTTAATAGGTTTTTACAAGTCATCGATGAATTTTCTGAAATGCACATTGACCAAGAAAATGAAACCATTGAAGAATGCAAGCAGTCCAAGCTAAAGGACGAGATGGGTCAAGATAGCATTGTTTAGCTGCCTAGTAACCATATACCCAAAGGGTTTGTGCCCCTAGAGCAGTTGTTTGATCATAGTGATGTACCTTATAAGCTTGCCAAAAAAGAAAATGAGTCTGCAGTCCATAGACATAATGTAGGGAGTCCAGCCCATCCAAAGTACATAAATCTTTCCACTCACTTGTCTTCTACCCGAAGTTCTAAGTATTTCACCCTAATGAAACAATTTGCTGATATTTTTTCTTGGGAGTACATTGATCTTAATACCTATGACACAAACATCATTCAACATAAGATTCCACTAGAGAAGAACACCATCCCTTTTAAGTAGAAATTAAGACCTATCAACCCTCTATTATTGCCTTCGATTGAAAAGGAAATCAAGAAGATGTTGGATGCCAAGATCATAGTTCCCCTAAGGTATTCAAAGTGGATAGCTAACCTTGTGGTAGTGAGAAAGAAGAATGGAGAAATAAGGCTTTGTGTTGACTTCAGGAATCTAAAAAAATTCTCTGAAAAAAACAACTACCCCCTACCTAAGATGGAACACTTACTGCAAAATGTTTCAGAGGCTAGACTCATGTCTTTCTTAGATGGATTTTTAGGTTACAATCAGATTGTTGTACATCCAAAAGATTAGAAAAAGACCACCTTCACTACTCCTTGGGGCACTTTCATGTACTCCAATATGCCTTTTGGACTGATGAATGTTGGGGCTACTTTTCAAAGGGCCATGGACATAGCCTTTGTGGGAGAGAAGGAAAAGATTGTCCTTATTTACCTTGATGACATAACAATTTTTTCCAGTAGTCACAAGGACCATTTGCAGCATTTGAGGAAGGTGTTTCTAAAGTGAAGATGGTTTGGAATTTTTGTGAACCCAAAGAAGTCACAGTTTTCTCTAGAAGAAGGCAAACTTTTGGGACATATTGTTTCTGCTGAAGGTGTGAAGATCGATCCAACAAGAGTTCAAGCAATTTAGAAATTGTCCATCCCAAGGTAAAAAAGGGACATTCAATCTTTCTTGGGTAAGATCAGCTTTGTTAGGAGGTTTATTCCAAACTTTACAGAGCTAGTGAAGCACATCACTTCCATGCTGAAGAAAGGATCAGAAATAAAATGGACAGATGGTGCAAGAAGCTCTTTTGAAGCCATCAAACAAGCTATCATGGAAGCTCCCACTCTAATCAGCCCAGATTATACCAGGGAGTTTTACATCTTCTCTTTTGCCTCTTATGATACACTTACAGCAGTTCTATTGCAGAAGAATGATGAAGGTCTAGAGCACCCTGTGGCCTTTTTCAGCAAAAATCTGAGGGATGTTGAACTAAGGTATGGCCTTATTGAAATACAAGCTTAT
The DNA here is from genome assembly GCA_031772625.1 of Pinus tabuliformis. Classification (NCBI taxonomy): domain Eukaryota; kingdom Viridiplantae; phylum Streptophyta; class Pinopsida; order Pinales; family Pinaceae; genus Pinus; species Pinus tabuliformis. Next base: position 372,213,723 of record CM062818.1, read on the forward strand.
GCTCTCATAAAATCTTTAAAGGCATTCAAAATTTATATTCTGCATTCCAAAGTGGTTGTGTATGTACCTTTAGCCTTAGGAAAAGATGTCCTAGCTCAGCGAGATATTGATGGAAAGAGAGCTAAATGGATTGCAAAATTCATAGAGTTCAACATAGAGGTAAAGCCCACCAAGCTTGTCAAAGTCCAAGGCTTAGCTAAGCTTATGGCTGAGGAAAATTACAGTTTGTTAAGCATCAATTGCATGGGTTCAAATGTAGGTGGTGAGCAGATAGAGGAAACAATAGAAGAGAAAGAGCAGAATCAATCTTTGGCTGAAAATCTAGCCACCTGTGAATGGTATTCCAGTGTAGTTCACTTTTTTTCAGAAGCTAGAAGTCCCTCTAGGGTGTAGTTCAAGTCAAGCCTCGGCCATTAAGCTCAGATCAGTGAAATTCTACATTAATAAAAACTTGCTTTATTGGAGAGACCCATTAGGGATCCTCTTGAGATGTCTAGACAAAGGACAATCTATGGAAGTCATGCACCAGTTCCATTCTAGCATCCGTGGAGGGCATCATTATTGGAAAACCACAACCCACAAGATCCTGAGAGTTGGGTATTATTGGCCTACTCTGTTCTCTGATGTGTTTTCTTTTGTGAGTTCTTGTGACAAATGTCAGAGGTTTACAGGAAGACAACAACTAAAATCTCTACCCTTGAAGCCAGTACACGCCAATGGTCCCTTCCAACAGTGGGGCGTGGACTTTATAGGTGAGATCAATCCACATTCCAGTGGCCAACACAAATGGATCTTGGTAGCCATCGATTATTTCAGTAAATGGATTGAGGCTATACCCACTATAAATGCTAATCATCAAGTTGTCATAAAGTTCTTGAATGAGAATATTTTCACTAGATTTGGTTGCCCAACAAAACTAGCCACTGATAATTCAGCAACTTTCAGGGCAAAAGAATTAGTGGACATGTGTGAATCCATGGGCATTCAATTGGTGCATTCTACCTCATGTTATCCTCAAGGAAATGGCCTGGCAAAATCATCTAACAAGAGTCTTGTAAGGATAATAAAAAAACTATTGGAGGACAACAAAAAGAGCTGGGATTCCAAGTTGAAGTTTTCACTGTGGGCTGACAGGGTTATGAACAAGAAGCCCATAGGAAATTCTCCATTTAAGCTGGTTTATGGTGTTGATGCTATTTTTCCTATCCAGTTGATTCTCCCTGTGGCCAAGTTATTGCAAGAAGAACAGGATGAAGAGAGTAACATGGCAAGGATAATGAGTAACTTGGTTGAATTACAGAAAATCAGAGAACAACTGGTTCAGAAGTCAATAATTCATCAGAAGAAGATCAAAGAAGCCTTTGATAAAAAGGCAAAAATGGACCGGTTTCAGGTTGGTGACTAGGTTCTCAAATGGGATGCATTGAGGGAAAAGAAGGGAAACCATGGTAAATTTGATGCCTTATGGATGGGACCATTTGTCATTTCTTAAGTTTAGATAAACAATACTTTCATTCTGCAAAGTTTGGAGGGGGAAGGTGTTTTTGATGGCCCAGTGAATGGGCGGTTTTTGAAACTTCATATGAGGCTTTAAGGCCTTAATTAATAGGTTTTTCCTTTTTTGTTTTTATGCAAATAAACTCCATGCCTAATGGAACACTAGGAGATAAGTTTGTTTTGGTTGTTACTGGAAAGGCAGTAGTCTCTAGTTCTTGAAACCTCATAGGGAGGCTTTCATCCCCAGAAGGAGCCAGTGTTAGCCCTGAGGTGAAGTGCTACTATTTTGAATACTAAAGGAGGGAAATGGTCTATTCTACTGTCATGGAGAGGTTCCCATATGGTCCATCACCTCACTTTCCTCACTCATTTACTCCCATCCATGTGCACTCATGTCCTAACCCAACCCTCACATCATAACCAAGCTCACTTTCGCCTTGGCCCTACGGTGAAATAATCCATTTTTTCCCCCATGCACTAATGTGCAAAAGCCCCCGAAACCTTACCTTTCTGTCCATATGTGCCCCTTTGCACATTTCTCGAGTTCATCCCATACCTTCGTGTTCCTCGCCATCGATCTGCCCACTGATATGATGGTCTACACTTCACCCGATCGATGTTATATGCTCAACCAATGACCACTGTTAGATCATTTCCACTAGATCAAATGACTATTGCGCATATCGCTCAAGCAACAAGCGAGAGGGATACCCGCCCAATAAAAGTGGTTTCCTCTCTCTCCTTCGCTGCTACGTGGTGCACGACGAATGGAATCGGGTAGGCTCCGACATTTACCGCTCGATATAAAACCATTTCCACTTGAATAAACCGCTCTCGGGCATTATCCTTCGAGCACCTCCTCCGCTCGATAGCCATTCGATCTACCCATCTGAGATCTAATGGCTTGGGCATATTCTGCTCCCGCCATGACTTCAAGCCTTCAGACATTGATCTCCTCCACCCATTCCTCTTGATCCAACGGCCCTTGTTCACCATCACCATAGTTTACCCTCCGTTGCCTAACCGACATCCTGACCGTCGATCCACACAATCCAACGACCCAAGTGTCCCCGTACCCCACTTCCCATCAATCACCCGGAGAGGAAATTTGTTGGCTTTGTCATTGTTTTTGAGAGTTGAACCGTTGAACTCAAATAACAGAATGCATGGCCGAAAGGGGAAAAACAACAGCATGATGCAGCCAAACCAACATAAATGATCATGGAACAGCACTGGCATGAGCAAACCACCTGACAATGTGGTGAAATTTCCAGAATTTGATTACCGTGTTCGTTAGAAACAGAGCCCTCTGAGCTCGTGTTTGTCTAGTTATGGCATCAAGTTGTTAGAAGACAAAGGGGATAGATTAAGACATCTCGAGCCTCAAAGAGCCCAAGAGCATTGTAAAAAGCCTATAAATGGCTAAAATTTCGAAGAAATAAGGGTTCAACTTTTAGAGATTGTGGATACTCTGTTCCTCCCAGTGTCTCATCTTCATCCTAGTAATACAAGCTTCTTTTGTTGTTACATGTTCTATTACCATCTTCTCCTTTGTTCTAAGCTTGCACTTGAATAGGTTATTCATGTTTTCTTCTATGTCTAATGCCAGATAATTGTCATCTTATCTCTGCGTTGATAAATTAGATTTGCGAGCTTCATTTACTTCCTGTAGCTATCCATTCATATGTGTTTATATATGTATCTAATGGTATAGTCAAGATTCTCCATCTATTCACTGAATCTATAAACTATTGAGCATTAGGGGTTGAAAGCCTTGTCAAGCTGAGGGTGTTCATGCATGTCTTGAGTGAAAGCAGAGTTGAAACATCCATCTGACTTGATCCAAACCCCAATCCATCCTAATAGTTTAGAGAACGATATTGAAGATTTATATGTTACCAGACATCTCTGAGCTATAACCTAAGAGAGTTTCCTGGAGTGTTAATAGGACCAATAAGGAAATATAAAAAGGGGGGTATTGAATGGTCTACTTCCTCTACATGTGGACCAAAAACCACTACTGATTTGTCTTGCTGCAGATTTATAGTGTCATTTATAATCTCATTTTCTTTCAAACTAACAAACTCAACAATCTCCTTTTCATAAATAGGTATTTTTGTCAGTTCTGTAAGAGGAACCTAAATTCTTACGTTTTCTAACTCCTTAGTATGACTAAACAAGTTACCCTATTTAGCAGTCCTTTCATTCTCATCTTCACCTTTCTTCATGGCTGGAATTACTTGAGGGATTGAAACAAGTTTCTCCAAAGGAATTTTTTCAGTTTGATCTTTAGAAGGCTCACCTTGAAGTATCTATGTCTTGCCATTTTCATTCTATTGCTGCTTTCCTTTATTCACTTGTTTTGCAGACTGAGATTCTTGTGGAGTTTCCTTTGGTGAGGAAGTTGAAACTGGATGCTCACTTTCATTTTCTTGATTTCTTGATCTCTTCCTCGATCTTAAATTATATTTCTCATGTAGTTCAGCCTGCATAAGATCAGAGAATTGCTTGCAATATTCATCAATTTTAACATGTATGGCATATGTTTCATCATATTCATAATCTTCTTCCTCAATACCAAGTTCATCTTCATCCACTGCATATAATGTAAAAATTTGATCTTTAGGGTGCTCTTGTTTTTCAACAGGACCTGCCTCTATATATAATGGTGCCTGAATTTGATCTCAATCTTTTCTTTCTTTTGGCAAGATTTGCAAAGGTTGTCTTTTGTATTGGCGATTAAAGTTCTTGTTATATTGTGTTTGTCTTTGAGAGTTCTTATTTTCTAACTCTAAATTATTTACCTTATCTGACAAAATTTTATTATATCACACATATCCTCCAGTGCTTGACTTTGAGAGGATTCCATCTTTGCCTTTCCCTTGTTTTGGATAGGCTATGTTTATGTTGCTTTTCCTGTAGCCACCATATTTGCTTCTATCTCTAATGCATATATTTGTATCTGATCAAGGGTTGGACCTCTTCTTTCCCTTAATGTGAATCCAAAATTTGATTCAAAGGCCCCTGCAAAAGTTATTTTTGCACCAGCAAGAGGAGGCTTAATCTCTGCTGGGAGACTATTATACAATCTGTTAAATATTCTAACAAATTCGGCCACAGTTTCATCAGAATTCTTATTTATGGCATTAAACTCTATTGATGAATACCCATGGTCTATTTTTTCTCCCCATCTCTGAATAAACAAATGTTCCATTTCTTCCCAAGAAGGAACAGTATTATTGGGAAGTCCTTTAAACCATTTTCTTGCTTCTCCATCCAAGGACTGAACAAAAGTCTTAGAGCAACATCTACATGTTCAACATCTTTGTTTGCTGCAAAATTTGCAAAATACTGACACTTGATTCTCTGCAGTTTGTTCATCTTCCCCTATAAAACGAGGAAGAGTCTTGAGGTAATCCTGTGGCATTTGATTTAATAGTTGTGGCAATTGAAGAGGTGAATATCTATTCATCAAGAATGCAGGTACTACCATGTTTATCAAACTTTGATTACCAACAGATGTGGAACCTAACTGAGAGGTAAATGTAATGTGCATAGGTGGTAATGTGGCTATTGGTTGAGGTTGAATTATTATAACAGATAAATGAAAAGTAACAGATTCTAAGGATTTCTCTTGATAGTTAGTTTCTTGAAATGAAGATGATGGAAAAGATGACTCTTTATTAGATGAATGTTCAGATTAATTGTTGCCTGATGCAGACAATGTAGGAATTGGTGTAATTGGAATCCTAGATCTTCCAACCCTCCTAGAAACTAGCCTTTCAGGGTCTAAAAGAGCTTGAACCTTTTGTTGTGAAGCGTCTAATCTTGTATGGGGTCTTCTTGAAGCCAGATTTATTGTTTTGATTCAAAAAATCCAAATATTTCCTCCTCACTAAACAACCAGAGGAAAATATTGAAACCCAGGGAAAAGTCTTCTTGTCTTCTCTCCCTGGCAATGGCGCCAATTAATGTTGTTCCTTAAGAAACCAATTTCCTGGTTGTATGGAAATTGTGCTTAAGACATTAATAAATATTACTTACTGTCACTTATATGTCACTTAGATATATGTTGTGTCTTTAAATGAAGGACCTGGAAACTTGGTCTTTAACCTTTAGTACACGTATGACCAGAACATCTCAGAATGCCATTTGTTGCTAGATATAAATGATGAGTGAAGAAAGCTTGAAGGAGAAATTAAAGATAATATGCTGGTTTTTCACATAAGCTACTATCTGTAACTTAGAAGAATTATGAAAATGAGAACTGAATTATAGACAATATGCTGCTTAACACAGAAACTACTATCTATGACTCTTGGAGAAGTTAAAGATAATATGTTGGTATTTCACAGAAACTATTATCTATAACTTAGAAAGGAAGGTGGAAACTTCAAGTATAGGAGCGTTCTTTTAAGAAATTTTAACTTTATCTACATAAGCAAATAAAGACCTGTAGCTTCATTACTATGGTTGAAAGAAGAAAACATAACATGACACATGATAGAGAAGGTTACAAAATTATACCCAACAACTCATGGAAACTTTTGATTCTTTCATTAATCAACGATGATATCAGGAATATGGTGGCCTAGTCTCCAGGTTCTCCAAAATTCGAACAACCAACCCTTTCTCTGTAAATTTTCCTCTTCTTATACATTATGAAACAGTTGCTGATCTCTGAAACTATCAAACTACTAAAATCGTTTCTCTAGCTATCTAAATTAAAAAATATTACAGGATTTTACAGAGGGTAAAAGACACCTCAAAGAACATGAAATAACAGGAACATAACTAAATTTGGAAAAGGATGATAACCATTATCTTGCTTTGTTAATCTATTACCGAGTTCCTCTATAAATGCCCTAATGATTCTTAATTCGCTTTAGCCGTAATGAAATACATTTAGTTTGTGTAATCCTAGGCTTAAATGGGCACTCTGATTGGCCAAAATAAAAAGAAACATACTAGATTGTCTTCCTCTTTAGCTTCGACTCTAACCTTGATTTCCCACATTATGCAGCGAAATTAATGTGAACCTTTCATTAATAAGGAACTCAAAAGAGTTAATCTTGCTTTATAAACCTATCAAATCCGCTCGTTCAGTGGTCCGTTGACTTCCATCGCAAATCGCAATTGGCCCGATAATCACTGTAAAACTTAACTTAAGCACCCTTAGGCCACATAACTATGGAAGTGTTGGACTTATGCGTAAATCCTTTATATCTGTGCTTTTCTATTGTAAACTTTTATAATGAAAATATATTATGAAACATGCATTTTCTGCTTTCAATATAGGCTCCACACAATTTTCGAGGTATACCTTTCCACCGATACATCCCACCATAGATCTGTGCTTTTTAGATCAGGCAGTCTATAAAGGTTTCGGGTGGGACATAAGTCCAGAGAATACCTACCCAAAATAGATAGTTTCCTCTCTCCATCCGGCTGCTACGTGTTGAATGATAAGTGGGATCAGGTGAGTTCCAATAGAGAGCATTTACCGTTTTTGCTCCGCCCGAAAACTTGCCTTATAACTTGAAATTTTCCTTTTCGTACACCTTGCAGATTTGATTATACATTGATCTGTATTTAATAATTCATTGGGTCCATAACGCATCGCAATCATAATCGGCACATTCAATTGGGGTATTAACCCAAAATGGTGGACCTACCGGAAATATAAAACATGATATATAAAATATCGGGTCCGGCTTATTGCAATCGCAATCGACATAACCCATATATATATAAAGGTGCGCTATGTTATTATGGATCCGCCAGCACTTTACAACATAGTATATATATGTTTCAGGTCCGCTTATCGCAAATCGCAATCGGCGGAAACCAACGTACATAACTCTATGGTGCCACAGACCCGACGAACTTTATAAAGCATAATATATATATTTCAGGTCTGGGCCTTTCACATTAACACTTGTTTCCTTTGTAAATCCGATATATTTATGCTTTGTGATATATATATATATATATATATATATATATATATATATATATATATATATATATATATTCAAATGTGTTTTCTTATATTTTCGATATGTAATTACCACAAGCAAAATACTTTTAATTTTAGACTTTGTGGGGTAGAGAATATAAAGGGCTTCATTGAGGTTGAACCCCCTTAATGATTTTAGGCCACACATTGTGATAAAAATGAATAATAAGCTTAAACCCAACATAATCTACAACACTAAATATCATCATTTCTCAGTTAAAAATCTTGGTGTTCTCAACACTTCAGTGACTAGATCTTTAATAGTTTCTGATGACAACCATCTTAATGATGAGAAGTCACATGTTAGGCCCCTATACTACTAGTGTAACCCCTTATTGTTATTAGTACAACCCACTTATTATATTGATGTACCCATGTAGTGCCCATATTGTTACTCTTGTGCCCCATAGAAGCCCACTATTGTTATTATTGTGCCCTTACATTATTATTGTTATGTCGGCTCTGATTATGTTATGACCCCTTAGACTCCTATATATAGAAAGGAGGTATTTTCATTTGTATCATCGAAGAATTGTTCATTTATGTAATGTAAAGGAGGTCTCCTCCTCGAAGAGGCTGAATTCTAAGGCGTTGATCTATCTTTTCTATCTTTTCTTGAGCTGGTTTGATAACATTTGGTATTAGAGCTTTCGATTCTAGGGTTTCTCTGCTCCAAACAGGTCATTGTGGAATTTTCGCTATAACTTTTTTTCTATGCATTTCAGAAGTTGCAAAAAAAACCCATTTGAGAAGAAATCGCGTTGAAACTCAAGTCCGAATTTCAAAGCTTTTTGCGATATATTTTCGGAGATATGATCTAAGGAAGTTGGTCTTTTTGCAGACTCCTAAATTACATTCTAAACAGGTGACCTGGGGAAAATCGTCATAACTTTCTCTCTGAGCATTGGATTGAACTTTCGTAAGAAGTTACAGAAAGGGTACGGACTGAAGTTTCTTGTATATCTTTTTCAGAGCCAAAGCTCGAAAAATTGACACGTGGTACTTCATACAAGTTCGCTCTTCTGGAAAGGTCTATAATCCGGTCATCTTGGGAGATTGTGCATAACTCTTTCTTGGAGAATCCAATTTGGATCAGACTGGTGGCATTGGAAAGAGGACACAGTGGGCTACTACAGGTAGCAATTTCAGAACTTAAATATCCGAAAGTACAGAGTTACCGTCGTTTCAAGATCGAGGTCCTAAAATCAAGAAAAAGTAAGATGAGGAAGTTTGATGGCAAGGATCCGGTAAATTGGATACTTTAGATGGAGCAATATTTTGATCTACATGGTGTACCACTGTTACAAAAGGTATGTATTGCATCTTCATATTTAGAACCGAATCAATTTTTATGGTTTAAAGGGCTTTGTTCTCGTAAACAACTTGTTACGTGGTCAATTCTCACGGAGGAAATGATAGCACATTATGAGGATACAAAGAGCAACACCTTCTTTGGAGCAACACCACAACAATTGGAAAGAGTAAAAAGGCTTTGTGACAAATTTGAAAGTAAAATTATGGCAACAAGGAAGTCTACCCCTCACAACTATAAAGATGTACGTGTTGTTTCTCCTAGCCTTCCACAACCTACAATGGTTACACCACAACAATTGGAAGAAAAAAGAGAAAAAGGGCTTTGTTACAATTGTGATACCAAATGCACTAAAGGTCATAAGTGTGCTGAGAAGAAATTATTTTACATAGAGTATGAAGAGGAGGAAGAAAAGGATCATGAAACATCAAAAGAAGAGGATATATGCCAAGACCCGACCCCAGAGAAAGAAGAAATGAATCAGAACATATCTTGTAAACTATTGGCAATAATGACCACTCCTCAAACTCTCAAGATAGAAGGACATATCAAGAAGAAAAAGGTGCATGAAGTGAAAGATCACATCAAGAAAGAAGAAATGGATCCAACCATATCTTGTAATTCATTGGTCAGAATTACCACTCCTCAAACTATCAAGATAGAAGGACATATCAAGAAGAAAAATGTTCAAGAAGTGAAAGATCACATCGAGCGTCGAGAAATGAATCCGACCATATCTTGTAAAGGATTGGAAGAAATTACCATGCGTCAAACTCTAAAGATAGAAGGACATATCATGAAGAAAAAGGTTCAAGCAATGAAATATCACATCGAGCATCAACAACAAGTTCTCCAACTTTTAAATGATAATGCCACTTCAATGCAAAATCAAATGAAACAACAGGTAGATCAACATCATAGTGAAAAATGTTTTGATGTAGGCGATTAGGTATTTTTACTGCTACATCTAAAGAAAGCTATTTATGAGAAGGAAATGTTGGCAATACTACATGCACTTAAGAAATGGCGACCTTACCGAATGGGAAGACTCTTCAAGGATGAGGATGTGGAAGCATTGTTTTGTGCTATTTCTATTATCCAACCAAATTGGATAAACGAAGCAAGGGATGAATGGAAGAAGGACAAAGAAGTATGGCCACTTATTCAAAAGTTGCAAAAGATCCCAATTCAAACAATATTGCCAGAAATTGAAGAGGAAGGAAAAATCATATTGGAACCTGGAGTAGTCACAGAAACAAGAACCCGACAGCTACGAAATCGATCAATTTCAGAGTATCTCATGAAGTGGAAGAACCTACCTGCTGAAGATTCCACATGGGAGCACAAGAATTTTATACAGAAGCATCAACAACTACTCAAGCGTTGAGGACAACGCTTTTTGAAGGAGAGGGGCATGTTAGGCCCCTATACTACTAGTGTAACCCCTTATTGTATTAGTACAACCCACTTATTTGTTGGAAATAATACTGAGAGGGGGGGGTGAATCAGTATTATCAGATTAATCAAACTTTTCAAATGCCCAAAACATATACGCTACTTCAGTTAAGTGAACCAGCGTGTACACGCTACTGTGACGAAGTAAAACAGCGTATAAGCAGAAAACTCACAATTTAGTTGGCTTATTCTTCAATTAAGTGCATCAGGACATTATTCATCATATTAACAGTAAACATGTGCAGTATAACAGAACAGATAAAAAGCCACACACATGAACACCAAGATATAAGGTGGAAACCCAATGTGGGTGAAAACCACCTGCTGCAAGTTGTCTCTATCTTTCTTAATATGAAACTTCAGTTTACAATCTTTTGTACTGGTGCAGCCTTATACCAGTACGCAGGCTACAACCTGCAGAAGGCTTCAACCTTCTCTCGTTCTCCAAACTTCCTTGGAAGGGAGCTCCAACCCCCTTTTGCTTTTGTACTAGCCAAGATACTAGTACGTAGGTGCTGACCTACAATCTTCCTTCTTCCAGGTATCACTTTTCATACATTTTCAGACTTGGATATTCCTGAAGCACAACATTACAATCTGAAGACCACAATTCATTCAATTTTCACAACAGATCATTGAAGCATAAAACAACCAACTTTGAATCACTGAACCACTGAACCCTGTCAATCACCAGTTACCAGAACACAGAGCAGACTACAGAACTCTGTAATAACAGTCAGATCCCACTGTAAACCCAAATCAAGCTTCAAAAGATATACGCTACTTTAATGAGCAGAAACCGCGTATACACGCGCTTTTACTGAAGCCAACCTGCGTACAGATCTAAAAATAAACTTTCTCAACTTGCAGCTGTACCAGATATTAGTTAGACTCAGAACGTAACATTGCGACAATATGCAGATCTAGAAATACGCATAATCAACCATAACATGATAGTGCATTTCAAACCATTTGATCCCGATCTCTCCTTAGCTCAGATCAACCAACTTAGAACCTGCATATCAGATCTCTTTCTCTCTTAGATATTCATGCCTTGTCGAAAGATGATCTTTGCCTAATGATCTTCTTCTCCTTATATAGCCTTAGGCCTTTCTCAATACCAAGAGCCAAAACCATAGTAACACAATACCATCAACTTTAAAACTAGGGATCGACACGCCCGTCGAGACATAATGGTCCGAAATCATAGGCACAACTTCCAAGGTCTAACCACCATGAACCAAAGGAACCTTTCCACATACACGCGCTTTTTCTGAATCTAACTTGCGTGTACACGCGACTTGGGCTTAACGAAAGAGCGTGTATGAGCTTTCTTGCCATGCTGTACTGAGATCTGTCTTCTGATTGAGTTGCCATCACCTGTACTAACCTTTGAGCACCTGTACCATCCACTGAGTGAGTTGCCATCAAGGACAACACTTGAACCATAATGCCAACAATCTCCCCCTTTGGACTTGATGGCAACCACCACACCAAGTCACTCTCCCCCTTTGACATCAAGGGCAAAGGGAGGACCAAGATATTCTCTTCCTTGGTAATCCTTCTGCTGTCCATACTGCTGTCCATACTCCCCCTGAGTACATGCTGAAATCTCCAAGTGTGCTCCCCCTTTGTGAATGCCAAAGAGTACCAATCTATCCATCCTGCTCACCAAGTGCTGTTCATGCTCCCCTTGACTGTAGGCAAGATCTGCAAAAGATGTTCTTCAAGAAGAACATGACTCTATACATCATAAAAGACCTTCCTATCACCAAAGACTCATACATACATCCATTTCTCAACTAAGTGAGGATATACAAAAAAAATGACTCATCCACCCAACCAAGTGGGGATACATCAATATTGACTCATCTACCTAACCATGATAATACATGAACATTTCATCATTCATCCCAGGCATAGTGGGGAAACCAACAAAGGCCGTTACATGACCTTGACACCATAAAAGAGACAAGAGAGATACATGACATAGAGACAACAGATCTAGACCAAGACTTAGGAAAGACATCAGCAGCATCTGATAAACATCTTGTTAGATCAGCAACTAGAATTTCTTTCTGAGCTCCTTCTCCTGAAACCAACAACCAAAAACATCTGAATGCCAACAATGCTTTATGAGACTTTTGAGCTGCTCCCCCTGAACCTGTGCCTGTTGCACTCCCTGAAACTGTGCCTGAATAATTCTGACATTCCTATTGCTGTTCAGAACTTCAGAGTTTTCCCTTGCTGTTCAGAACTTCATATACGCGTTTTCTCCTGTATAAAATAGCGTATGTACGCGGATATTCTTTCTGCAACAAGCGTCCAGCATACACGCGACTTTCCCACCATGAATCCGCGTGTATACGCTAATATTACTTCCGTAACCTGCGTATACCAACTTTTCTGTAGAACAAACAAATTTCAACAACAGGATGAAGCATTAACTACTCCCAGCTTTTGTCTGAGATATTCAAAAGTTTCCCTGGGCAGTGGTTTTGTGAGAATATCAGCAACTTGCTCCTTAGAAGGAACATACTCCAACTTGACCTTCTGTTCAAGCACTTGTTCCCGAAGAAAATGGTACTTGATTGGTATGTGCTTGGTCTTTGAGTGCATGACTGGATTCTTTGAAATGCTGATTGCACTTGTATTATCACATAAGATAGAGACAGGTGGAGTGCAAGTGATTTGAAAGTCCTGCAAGGTCTGCATCATCCAAAGAAGTTGTGTACAACAAGATGCTGCAGCTACATATTCTGCTTCAGCTGTAGATAAGGCAATCGAACTTTGTTTCTTGCTGAACCAAGATACTAATCTGGAACCCATGAAGAAAGCACCTCCACTTGTGCTTTTCCTATCATCCACACTTCCAGCCCAATCTGCATCTGTGTAAGCATGAAGAGTGAGATCAGTATTTCTAGGATACCATAAGCCATAGTTTTGGGTCCCTTGAAGATATTTGAAGATTCTTTTGACTGCCTGAAGATGAGTTTCCTTTGGGTTGGCTTGAAATCTTCCAACCATTCCTACTGCATGTGTAATATCTGGTCGAGTACCTGTCAAATAAAGCAAACTCCCAATCATGGATCTATAAGTGGGTTGGTGGACTGCTGCTGATTCATCATTTGCACTGAGGCTGCATCCTGTAACCATGGGTGTACATACTGGTTTTGACTCTTCCATGCCATACTTCTTCAAGATCTGCTTGAGGTATTTGGTTTGAGACAAGAAGATACCTCCTTCATTTTGTTGGATTTGCAATCCAAGAAAATATGTCAATTCTCCAAGAAGTGACATTTCGAATTCTTTCTGCATAACCAAGGCAAAGTTTTGACTCATAGTCTCTTCATTGCTGCCAAAAATAATATCATCTACATAAACAACAAGAATTAGCAATTTGTTATTTTCAACTTTTATATAGAGATTGCTATCTGCTGATCCTTTTGAAAAGCCTTGTTGGTGAAGATATTTGTCCAACCGATAGTACCAAGCCCTTGGAGCTTGTTTGAGCCCATAGAGAGCCTTTTTCAATCTGCATACAAGGTTTGGATCATTCCCAAGAATGAACCCATCTGGCTGCTCAATATATACTTCTTCTTCTAAGTCTCCATTCAGGAAGGCTGATTTCACGTCCATTTGAAATACCTTGAAGTTTTGAAAGCTTGAGAGAGCAAGGAACATTCGGATGGCCTCTAGTCTTGCCACAGGAGCAAAGGTCTCTTCAAAATCTATTCCTTCTTGCTGTGCATACCCTTTACAAACAAGTCTGGCCTTGTTTCTAATTACTTCTCCATTTTCATTTAACTTATTCTTGAAGACCCATTTTGTTCCTATTACATTCTTATCTTTAGGTCTAGGAACCAATTCCCAAGTGTTGTTCCTTTCGATTTGCTCAAGTTCTTCATCCATTGCTTTGACCCAACATTCATCTTTGCATGCTTCTTTCACATTTTGTGGTTCAATGGAGGAGAGTAGAGCCAAGTAGCTTGAAGCTTCTGCAAGTGTCCTTCTTGTTTGTACTCCTGCTTCTTTCTGCCCCACAATCTGAGTTTCTGGATGATTCTTTTGGACATATCTGGATGGAGTCTTCTCTTCTATTCTTGTCTGCTCCTCTGGTTCTTCTTGAGATTCTTCTTCTTCTTGAGGTTCTTCTTCTTCATCATTTCGCCTTTGAGAGTAACCTTCATCTTCTTCATGATGAACTTGCCTAGGAATATATCCCTTCTCATCAACCACTATATCAATACTGTCAACAATTCTGCCAAGTCTTTTATTGTAGCACTTGTATGCTTTGCTATGTGGAGAATAACCAAGAAGAATGCCCTCATCTGCTCTAGGTTCAAGTTTGCCAAGTTGCTCATCAGTGTTCTTAATATAACATTTGCTCCCAAAGATTTTGAAATGCTTCACGGAAGGAGTTTTACCACTCCAAAGCTCATGAGGTGTTTGAGTGCTGTTTACTCGGACATTTGTTTTGTTAAGAATGATAACAGCAGCATGTGCGGCTTCTCCCCAGAAGGTTGCAGGAGTACCTGATTCATCGAGCATAGCACGAGCCATTTGTTGGATAGTTCTGTTCATTCTTTCCACAACCCCATTTTGCTGAGGAGTTCTAGCTGTAGAGAATTCTCTTCTTATCCCATGTTCATCGCAGAAATCAAAAAATTCATTTGATGTGAACTCCCCACCTCTGTCAGATCTGAGGCACTTGATTTTGTGTCCTGATTCATTTTCGGCCAATGCTTTGAAGGATTTGAATTTTTCGAATGCTTCATCTTTGTGCTTCATAAGCCCTAACCAAACAAACCTTGAGAAATCATCAATGAATAATATCAGATATTCTTCTCCTCGAGGTGACCTTTTTCTAAATGGACCACATACATCTGTATGGACTAGCTCAAGAGGCAAGCTAGCTGACCCTTCCTTCTCTGGAAAGTTAGTTCTGGTCTGCTTTCCAAACTGACAAGATTTGCATATGGTGTTGTCTGGAATTTTGATATCTGGAAGATCGCGAACTGCCTGATATTTGCATGCTTTCCTTATTTGTGAGAAGCTTAGATGTCCCAACCTTCGATGCCATAACCAGTGCTCTTCATCCTTGCTAAGATAGCATTGTTGTTGTTCTTCTTCAAATATGTACAGATTATTTGGAGTTCTTTTGCCTTTGAGAACTGTTTTACCTGTATCAAGATCACGAACAAGACATCCATTCGATCTGAAAATAACCTCTGTTTTTTGATCACACATCTGGCTGACACTTAGAAGATTATGTTTCAATCCATCAACATACAAAACATTTCCAGCCTTGACCTTTTCTTTTAAAGGAGCAATACCTTTTCCTTTTATAGTAGCAGGAGTATCATTTCCAAAAGAGACTTTCTTTCCCTTTTCTAAAGTAGAATAAGATTCAAGTTTTTCTTTATCACCTGTCATATGTTTCGAACATCCACTGTCAATGTACCATAGATTTTCCTGTCCTTCTGCATAAAATGCTATCCCACATCTTTCTGTTTGAGGTTCCTTTATTCTCCATGTTTTGGTGCTTGTGGCTTGTTCCTTTTTCTCCTGAAACCTGCTCCTGCATTCAGAGTCTTTATGACCAAAATTATTGCAAATAGAACATTCAACTTCATTTTCAAGCACCGAAAAGTTGTTATAGGTCCTTTTTGTAATCCCTGTCATACTTCTTTGTTTTTGAGCTTCCCTAGTCATGATTGTTTTATATGCAACACATTGAGCTGCTCTGTGACCAAAGTTGTGGCAAGAAAAGCATTGTCCATTGAAGAAGCTTCTGCGGTTATTGAATCTACCAGCCAACTGATTGTAATTTCTATTTTCATCTATTCTTGAGCCAAACTGAGAAGATTTTACCTGTGGTTGGTTGTAGCTTTTGTTCATCCTTAAGGAGGATTGTCCCTGATAGTTTCTGTTTGTAACTCGTCCCTGCTTTACCTGATTATCTTCATTGTTCTTCCGCTCATTTCCTCTTGCTGCATCAAGATAACTTTTTGAGGTGGATGCTTGAGAGGTTTCTCCATTATAGCCCAAACCTGTTTTGTTTAGAGGAGACCGCTGCACACTAATAATCTCATCCAAGGTTTCAGATCCTTTGACAAATTTAAGATTAATAGTTTTTGTTTTCTCAATTTCTTTTCTGAGACCAACAATTTCACCTTCTAGTTTTTCAAGATGTTTTTCCTTTTCATCAATTTGAAATTGCAAAGTATCAATAATCACATTCCTTTCTTCTATGCTTCTCTTGAGTCTAGTGATTTCATTATAGAGATTATCCACATCTATAGCATCCTCATAATCATCATCTTCAAATGCCATTAACAGCTTATATTTATTACCTTGTTCATCTTCATCACTGTTTGATAAGCCATCACTATCTTCATGGGTGTAGTAGCTTTTCCTATTTGCACTTTGTTTCTTGTTCCATCTAGCAGGTTCTTTTCCTTTATCCTTATAAGGACATTTTGCAGCATAATGACCTACTTTCCCACAAGCAAAACATTTGAAAGGTAGCTTACCTCTGAACCTTCCAGAACCCCTTTGAAGATTTCTGACAAAATTTGATTCTTCTTCCTCTTCTTCTGGAACATGGCTTGCTTCATAGTAATCTTCTTTTCCTGATGCCTTAAAAGCAGCTTCCCTTCTGTCAGATGGACCTCCCTTTCTCATTTCATAAGCGGTTAGAATTCCATGTAGCTGAGACATAGTGAGAACACGGAGATTTTCTTTTTCTTCTATTGCAGATACTTTAGATTCAAACTTGGGGGATAAAGATCTTAGAACCTTTTGAACTACTATAGTTTCTCTTATTTCTTCACCCAAGTTTTTCATACAATTAACAATCTCATCTACCCGGAGAAAATAATTAGCCACACTTTCATCATTATACATCCTGAGAGTCTCATATTGAATCCTGAGTGTTTGAAGTTTAGCTTCCTTTACCTGTTCATCTCCTTCATAGCTAGTGATCATTTTGTCCCATATTTCTTTTGCTGATTTGAAGTGCATGACCTTCATGAATTCTGTTTGAGATATACTTCCTAATAGGGTAGCGACTGCTTTTGCATTTGTTTCATATGCCTTTTTTTCATCTGGATCTGTAGGAGTAGCTGAAGGAAAAGCATAGCCTTTTTCTACAATGTCCCAAACTTCTGTACCAAGAGATTGAAGATATGCAGTAACTCTTACCTTCCAATAATTGAAATTTGTTCCATCAAAAACCGGTGGCCTGATTGATGCTTCTTTCTCGTAGTTGCTCATGATGAATGATCTTCCTTCAAGCGATCAAGCTTCTCTGAAGGACCTGCTCTGATACCAATTGTTGGAAATAATACTGAGAGGGGGGGTGAATCAGTATTATCAGATTAATCAAACTTTTCAAATGCCCAAAACATATACGCTACTTCAGTTAAGTGAACCAGCGTGTACACGCTACTGTGACGAAGTAAAACAGCGTATAAGCAGAAAACTCACAATTTAGTTGGCTTATTCTTCAATTAAGTGCATCAGGACATTATTCATCATATTAACAGTAAACATGTGCAGTATAACAGAACAGATAAAAAGCCACACACATGAACACCAAGATATAAGGTGGAAACCCAATGTGGGTGAAAACCACCTGCTGCAAGTTGTCTCTATCTTTCTTAATATGAAACTTCAGTTTACAATCTTTTGTACTGGTGCAGCCTTATACCAGTACGCAGGCTACAACCTGCAGAAGGCTTCAACCTTCTCTCGTTCTCCAAACTTCCTTGGAAGGGAGCTCCAACCCCCTTTTGCTTTTGTACTAGCCAAGATACTAGTACGTAGGTGCTGACCTACAATCTTCCTTCTTCCAGGTATCACTTTTCATACATTTTCAGACTTGGATATTCCTGAAGCACAACATTACAATCTGAAGACCACAATTCATTCAATTTTCACAACAGATCATTGAAGCATAAAACAACCAACTTTGAATCACTGAACCACTGAACCCTGTCAATCACCAGTTACCAGAACACAGAGCAGACTACAGAACTCTGTAATAACAGTCAGATCCCACTGTAAACCCAAATCAAGCTTCAAAAGATATACGCTACTTTAATGAGCAGAAACCGCGTATACACGCGCTTTTACCGAAGCCAACCTGCGTACAGATCTAAAAATAAACTTTCTCAACTTGCAGCTGTACCAGATATTAGTTAGACTCAGAACATAACATTGCGACAATATGCAGATCTAGAAATACGCATAATCAACCATAACATGATAGTGCATTTCAAACCATTTGATCCCGATCTCTCCTTAGATCTAGTTCTCCATCAACCGATGAGATCTCTCCTTAGCTCAGATCAACCAACTTAGAACCTGCATATCAGATCTCTTTCTCTCTTAGATATTCATGCCTTGTCGAAAGATGATCTTTGCCTAATGATCTTCTTCTCCTTATATAGCCTTAGGCATTTCTCAATACCAAGAGCCAAAACCATAGTAACACAATACCATCAACTTTAAAACTAGGGATCGACACGCCCGTCGAGACATAATGGTCCGAAATCATAGGCACAACTTCCAAGGTCTAACCACCATGAACCAAAGGAACCTTTCCACATACACGCGCTTTTTCTGAATCTAACTTGCGTGTACACGCGATTTGGGCTTAACGAAAGAGCGTGTATGAGCTTTCTTGCCATGCTGTACTGAGATCTGTCTTCTGATTGAGTTGCCATCACCTGTACTAACCTTTGAGCACCTGTACCATCCACTGAGTGAGTTGCCATCAAGGACAACACTTGAACCATAATGCCAACATTATTATATTGATGTACCCATGTAGTGCCCATATTGTTACTCTTGTGCCCCATAGAAGCCCACTATTGTTATTATTGTGCCCTTACATTATTATTGTTATGTCGGCTCTGATTATGTTATGACCCCTCAGACTCCTATATATAGAAAGGAGGTATTTTCATTTGTATCATCCAAGAATTGTTCAATTATGTAATGTAAAGGAGGTTTCCCCCTCGAAGAGGCTGAATTCTAAGGCATTGATCTATCTTTTCTATCTTTTCTTGAGCTGGTTTCATAACATCACACCTCATAAGTGTTTTCCTTAATAATGGGTACAGTAGACACCAATGTACTAAGGCTTTCCTTAAAGCAGAAAAATTTCCTAAAGCTAAGGAAGAACCCAAGGATCAATTTATAAGCATACATCTCCCTTTTATCCAAGGGACCGCTAATAAGATAGCGAAGATATTAAGGAAGAATAAGATTCCTTCAACCTTTAGGCCTCTGAATACCATCAGGAGTTCCCTAAGATCTGTAAAAGACCTGGTGGCCATAAAAATATGAAAGGTGTTTACATTATCCGTTTCTCTTGTGGGACTCCCTACGTAGCTGAGACTGGTCACTCAATTAATCAAAGGATTCATGAACACCCCACTAACATCAAGCATGGTAGGATACACTTCTCTGCTTTGGCAAAACATGTAGAGAAAACTAAGCATCACATTTGCATTGAGGAGGCCCAAGTCATTACTAGGATAGTCATTTCCATTATTGAACATTCAACGAGGCCCTAGAAATCGAAAAAATGCCCAATAGTTTGAAAAGAGACGATGGTTGAAATATTAGTGATGGGCACCAATATTGCATCAAGGATGTTGCAACTCCTGGGGCTACCGACTTTACTTCATTAACCCAGGGTTCGTACAAACTTGGAGGAGATAGTGTTGTATACACAAAGAGATGTAATTGGTCTACTCTTTGTCACTTTTGAGCTGGGGTGATAGACCACTAGGGTTTCTCAAACCATCCTTCTATTGATTAGAAGAAGTCTAATTACCAATTTGGAGAAGGTAAATTTACCCTAATTTGGAAGGAAATAAATGTTGTTAATTGCATGAAGGAAAGACTGAAAGAAATTGTTGCAAAACATCATCAAATCCTTGATCTACTTGCTAACCTACTTTTCTTGCAGAAGAACCCTATTTTAACACGTTTGAGGTTTTAAATAGTCTAAGCATGAAATCTAATCTAAAGAGTGCTAACTGTTGTGTGCAATAACAAATGTAAAAGAACTCTTTTCCTTGTTATCTTTTTGCTTGAAAATGTAAATGCTAATCTTTCTTGGTTCTTTGGCAGGGGAGATAGATGTGAAGGAAAAGGAGGACAATGGTTCAAATGACTTAGAGGGAAATTAGGGACCTAGTCTAGGATTTTAGTGATGATTTTTCACAATTCGGGCTCAAAACAGGCGACTACAAGTTTTCCTACATGATGTCTACAGGAAGTACTAGTTCACCTATAGGATCCCGTGTTTTAGTACATGAACATGCTGAAAGCTTAGGGAGTGGTATAGAAGGTGGGGTGGTGCTTGGAAAAGGTGAATAAGGAGGGAATACGTCATGGGAGTGATAGGCACCTTACTTATAACTTAAGCCAAAGCTTTAAGATGGTGGATTTGCTCAACGGAGATGGCTAGTTTTCATCATAAGGGAAGAATTTGAATTGAGAACTTAGTGACTTTTGAAAATCATGGGTGGATATGGCTTGGCTGAGAATGATGAGATGAGGTCTCCCTATAATTTAGAAACTCCTACAATCAAGAAACATCATTATTGGCATTCATATATAAACTCATCAAAAACAGGAAAGGTGTATTCGAGTAAAAGAAAACAGAGTTATCACCATTTACTTTTGTAAGCTCATGCATGGAAATGCTTGGAACCAATATGAAAGTGAGATGAGATCAGTGAAAAACTTAAGATATCAGAAAATACCAATTGCAACTTATCTTCGAAACCGTAATATAATGACCTAATTAGCGAGAAAAACATAAATTACACAAAAAAACAAGAATTCTGTCTTTTTGGTTGTATGAGAAGTGTTCCTCAAACCATAATCCCTGAAAGGGAGAAATGAGGTGAACCCCTTTTTGTCATCCTTTTTGGAATATATTCGTATCACTACAATGCTACTATCAGAATTATTCACAAATGGAAGCAAACTAATCAAGTTTACCAATACTTGTAAATTAACAATACCAAAATCAATTTAACAACTAACTATGAGATAACCTAAGCATACATATACAATAAGAGAAACCTATGCTGCTAGGGTTGGGCCATAACCCAAGAGCTTCATCCCTTTAAGTCAACTCAGTGTTGGATCAAGGGAATGCTGCTCATTTTTTCATTAAAGAAATCGGAAATACATAAGAGTGCTTGGTTACAATACTTCAACTCAAAAACTATGTAGCTATCTTGAACAAAAAATCCCCATCCTAATGAGGCCCTAGGCCTATTGATTTACACAATTGAATTTACCAACAACTTCCTTAAATTTAGGGAGGCTTGTCTCCAATCTCTAGATCAACTAGTCTTCAACTTTCACTAGCTTGGTTGCCAATGAACTTCATGACTCAGCTGCTTGCGACTTTGAGCTGATGAGATTTGATTAGGGAATCTTCGACTGAGTGAGGAGTTAAGGAAGGAGATCTTGTCTCTTATAATCCCTCTTGCTTGTCTTCATTCGAGTTCCTGCACTATAATTAGCCAAAATTTGCTCCAAAACCTGCAATCAATGCACATTAGACCACTAGACATGAGATCTCATCTTTACTCTCCTCATTAAGCAAAACATAATTAAAACATGTAAAAAATTATGAGAAAAGTTGATTTTAGTAAGCTGGAGGTGCATTAAGGTCCATATAATTTACCCATTGATGAGCCTCATCCTCACCCCATACTAGAAATGTTGTTCATCCTTTGAGCAACTAAATCTATATCCATGTCTTTCATTGCTTTGGTGGCCTCCTTGACACTCTAGGCTTCTGTTGTAGTGTCCTCTTATGGATAAAACCCTACATTCATCTTGATTTCTTCCCACTGCTTTCTTTCCTCTTCTTGCTTTCTCACCTCTAACATGCCTAAAAGCAATGGTGGGTTGACTTTTAATCCAATCCAGTTGACCTTTAGTCTTTGTAGTTTTCTTATACATTGGGACTCTCTCTAGTGCATCCCTCATTCTATTAGGAGAATGATATTCTTTGATCTTTAGGATATAGGGTAAGGTGTTCCATCTCCTTTGGTAGGCTTGTTGGCTGTCATCTCCTAGCAATATTAACATGTCTTCAAAATCAGTGACTACTTGTTCTTGTACAGTAAGGTATCTTGGTTCAAGCTTGGGATTATTTGCAATGTGGTTGTGAGTGCTAATGACAACCATTTGGTTAGACTGTTTTGCTTTGATGAAAAGGGGTTATGCTTCTTCTCTTGCCAATAACCTTTTCATTTCTGTAGTTTTGGCCTCCTCATGACTCATCGAAGATGCCAAGGCCATTATTTGTAAGTGCCCTAGCTTTGGATTTGGGTCCCACACATTTAAATTGGTCAGAGCTAGATTGTGTAGGTAGAACTCAGGTATCTATCTTCTATCCTCCAGGGTGCTTTGATCACAAAGGTCAATGAATATCTTGTAGTCTTGGAAAGGCATAGTTCCTCTTTGTACTAGGGTTTTTATCTGAAACTACAACCATTGTTCTTTGACGTATAAGGCATATAACATAGTTACCGATCAAACGAGAAAATGACCTAGTACCCATTTTTTTGAGGGAGAAAAAATCACTTGATTTTGGAAAATGGTGATTCAGAATACACCTTTTTTTTGGAGCATATTTTTCCCACTTTAAATTTTTTTATGTATCAATTATGAAAAAAAATTTAAATGTTAGTGATTTCATGTTGATTTTGAAAAGTGTTTATGTAGCATCAACACATTTTTTTAGAGGGCTTATTTCTGACACTTTAAATTTTTTTAAGAATCAAGTGTGAACATTTTTTTATTAGTGATTTTCATCTTGATTTTGAAAAGTGTTGATGAGCATCAACCCTTTTTGTTTAAAGGACTTAGTTTTTACAGTTCATATTTTCTAATGAATTAAGTGTCAATATTTTTTTTAATTGTTGGTGATTTTCATGTTAAAAAAAAAAAAGAACACGACAAAAAAAATCAAATACAAAATATATATATAAAAAAAAAAACAAAAAACCTATAAAAATGTAAAAAAAAAACATAAAACATAAAAATAAAACATAAAATATGACAAAAATAAAAATAGAAAAACATGACAAAAAAAATAAAAAAACATAAAACATGTTAGTAATAAAACATAAACATAAAAATAAAAAAACATGACAAAAATTCAAATACAAAAGATATATTAAAAAAAGAAAAAAGAAAAACAAAAAACCTATAAAAATGTAAAAAAAAAACAAAATTAATTCGTAAAATTAAAAAAAAATTGAATAAAATTTAACGAAAAGAAATAAAAATAAATAAAATAAATATCAAAAAATAAATAGAAAAATGAAACTTTTTCAAAAACATATATATAATTTAAAGGAAAACAAATTGAACCACAAAAAAAAATATCTAAAAATATTTTTTTAAATCTGAAGGAAAAGAAAACACATTGGAAAAAAATAATTAAAATAATAGCCAAAAAAAAAAAAAGTTAAAAAAATATTTAAATTAAATAATTTAAATAAACAAAATTTAAAATTTAAAATTAAATTAAATGAAAATTTAAAAATTATCTTTTAAAATTAAAATTATAAAATAAATAAATAACATAAAAAAATAACGAAAAAAAAAAAAAAAAAATATTAAATTATAAACATTAAAAAACAAAATAAAAATAAAAATAAAAAATAAAAATTCAAAACAATTAAAAAAAAAAACAAAACCAAACCCGACAAAACAAAACATGTTAATAAGAAAATCAAAAAATTAAAAAAAAAAATTAATTTAAAAAAAAAAAAAGAAAAAAATCAAAATAAAATAAAATAAAATAAAACATAAAAAACAATAATAAAAAAAGAAACAACAAAAAAAAAAAAAAACATAAAAAATACAATTAAAAAAAATACAGGCAAGCCTCCCTCACCCTTAGCCCTCCCTCATCCGCCCCACCTCCCCTCCCCTCCCCATTGCCGGCCTGACCCTTCCCCCCACCCCTTCCTCCCCGTTCCTACCCCAACACCCCCTCCCCCTTACCACCACCCCACCACCCTTCTCCCTCACCGCCTACCCCTACCCACCCTCAGCCCTCCCCTGTCCCCATCCTCTCCCTACTCCCTCCCATGATGCCTCCGCCCCCCCTCCTCTCCCCACCTGGGCCCCTAGCTAGCGGCCAAGTGGCCGTAGGATGATTCTAGCAGGGGGGGCAGTGGGGTCGCGGGGGTCGAGGCATGGAGGGAGAGGGCTAAGAGTGAGCAGGGGAGCAGTCGGGGGGACGGGACGAGAGTGGGGGAGGAGGCAGAGGGGGGAGGGGTCTGGCCAAGGGTGGGGAGGGGAGGGGGATGAGGGAAGGGCGGGGATGGGGGAAGTTTGCCTATATTTTTTTTAAATGTTTCTATTTTGATTTTTTTTTAATATTTTTTTAATTGTGTTGTTTTTCTTAAATTGTTTTTTATTTTTATTTTTTTTTATGTTTTGTTTCTAATTGTATTGTTTTTTAAATTGTTTTTTATTTTTATTTTTTTTATGTTTTGTTTTTAATTGTATTGTTTTTTTTTAATTGTATTGTTTTTTCTAATTGTTTTTTTTTGTTTTTTAATGTTTTTTTAATGGTTTTTTTTAATTGTATTGTTTTTTTATTGTTTTTTTTTTCTTTTTTTCTTATGTTCTTTTTTTCTAATCTTTTATTTATTTATTTTTTTTAATTGCTTTGAATTTTTTTTAATATGTTTTGAATTTTTTTTTAATATTTGTTTTTTATTTTTATAATATAGTTTATTTTTGTAAAACTTAAATATTTTTTATTTTAATTTTAATTTTTTTATAATTTAAATTTTATAGTATAATTTTTTTTAATTTTAATTTAAAATTTATTTTTTTAATGGTTTTTAATTTTTTTTTTATTCTAATTTAGTTTTTTTATTTTGTTTTATATTTTAGTAATTAGTTAACATTTTTCTTAAAGGTTGTTTTTATTTATTATTTTTAACTTAGAAAATGGTTTTTGTTTTTTTTTCCTTTATATTTTCCTAAATTATATATATATTTTTTAATTTTTTTTTCTTTGTTTTTATATTTTTTTATTTATTTTTTGTTTTATTCATTTATTTTTGTATTAAAATTTTTCATTTTTACAACTTAATTTTGATTTTTTCTTTTTTACACTTTTATGGTTTTTTTATTTATTTTTATATATTTTACGAAATTTGATTTTTTTTTGTCATGAATCCTCACCTTGCCACCCATGGCCGGTTGGGCCTCAAGGTGGCCGGGGAAATTTATTTATTTATTTTCAGGTTTTTAATTTCTTTTAATCTTTTATTTTATTTTTGTAAATTATTTATTTATTTATTTTTATTTTATTTTACTCTTTTTTCTTTATGTTTTTAAATTTTACATGATATGGTTAATTTTTTTTACATTTTATAGTTTTTTTTTTTTATGTCAATTCTATATATTTTTTATATTTGATTTTTTTGTCATGTTTATTATTATTATTATTATTATTATTATTCGAATTTTTGTTTTTATATATTTTATTTTTTTTGTAAAACCCATGTAGATGCTTGTGTAGCAACCCGATCCCATTATGTGCAATTTGATAGTTGATTTCAATTTTTTTGTTATAATGAATCAAGTCTGGCACACAATGTGTTAATTTCATGGTCGGTCTTTAAGTTTTCATTACAATGGGTTGAACTCACCTACAATGTGTGTCAATTCGATAATTGATTTTTTAATTTTTTTTCCAATATATCAAGTTGTCTTATGCTAAGATTTCAAAATCGCTATACATTTAGCATTTTAAAAAATTACTTTTGGTATAATAACTCTTTCATTCAAGTGTTCATTTTTAAAGCTTTTTTAGTCATAAATTTTTTTCATAATGTCATGCTTGAAATATTTTGAAAACGTAAGATTGTTTTGTAGTCATAATCTTTGGTTTTAATTTCATGGTTGAAAAATTGTCAAGATTTTAATTTTTTCTAAGTCGTTATATTTTATCTTTAACATTATGGTTGAAAACAGTTATAAATATTTTTTTTAGCACCATGCTTGAATATTGTTGGAATTTTAAGGTTTTTCAAAGAAGTGATATTTTAAATTTAATGTCATGCTTAAAAATCATTGGAATTGTAAGGCTTTTCAAAGATGTGATATTTTATCGTTAATTTCATGCTTGAAAATCATTGGGAGTTTAAAGTTTTTCAGAGTCATGATATTTTATTCTTAACGTCATTATTAAAAAATGTTGAAAATGTACCTTGAAAAAAAAGACATTATTCTAGCATCAACGCTTTTTGATTTCAAAGTGTTTTTTGCACCAAACAAAATGGCTTTTATTTTTTTTTACTATTATTTTTAAAAAATATTGAAAATTTACACTGAAAAAAAATGGTGATGCAGAATCAACACTTTTTATTTTTGGGTTGTTTTTTCATATTTTTTTGGGATTTTTAGTGCTCGAATACCTGTTTTGAGGTAATAGTTCCTGTTCGATCGGTAACTATGTTATATGACTTTGCTAGCATCCTACATTGAAGTGCCTCCATGGATAAAATTTTCATAGTTGCCAATTGGCCTTCCTTTTCATGTAGCTACTTTCTTAGCCATGTGTTCTCAGCCTCTAACTGAGATTTCATTATTGTTTCCTTATCTCTTATGCTACTTAATTCTCTTCCCATTTCTTGCATCTTCTCTTCCATGTGGCCTACATACTCTACCCATTTTGATTTAGCAATCCGCATCCACCTATGTGTCCTTGCTCTCTCTTTTTCAATTTCAAAGAATAGAGAAATGGTAAATTTATGTGGTATCACCCTACCTCCTTCAATGAATCTATAGTAGGAGCGGAGGTTTGGCTATGGGCTAGGCTCCTTCATCTCTTGGGCCTCTTCCTCTATTTTTTCTTGAGTAACTCATTCCTCTTTTCCTTCTCTTTGCCCTTGCAGCCTTTCCTAATCTCTTTTCTGTGTTCCCTGTAGGTTTGATAGGGTCTCCTATAGGATTGTTTCTGCTTCCTGTAGATCTGACTGTGTCTCCTGTAGGAGACCTTTTCCTTTTGTTGAGGTAGACTTGGTGACAGGTCTCCTAACATAGGTGATTGGAGACTTGGGAGAAGCTTTTTTTGATGTTCTTTCTCCTTCCTTCTTCCCTAGAGGGACTACATTCTCTTTTTTCTTTGGTGAGTCCTCTATGACAATTAGAGTTTTGGTAGGGGTTTGAGGTCTCCCTTGTCTAATCTTGGTGCTCTTCCTTGTCATGAAGTAAAGTGGAGTTTGTCTTTGTCTCTTTCCCTTTGATTTGACAGGTGTACTTAGGGTAGTTAGAGTAGCTGCTACCTCCTTCTCTGTAGTCTCTGGAGACACCCTTGGGGATTATTTTTCTTCCCTACTCTGTGTTTCAGAATTTTTTTCATCCTTCTATACTGCATCCTCTTTTTCATCTTCTTCTCCATTCTTTGTTTCTTCCTTCTTGTCATCTTTTGTTTCTTCTCCCTTTTCATCCTCTGTTTCTTCTTCTCCCTCACTAGTAATATGGCTTCTGTCATACTCAATGGCTCAAATTTCTCCTTCTTTGTGCATGTCTGTAAATGTTGACCATGCAATAGGGATTCTTAAATTATGTAGAGCATCTTCGAGGATGAGTTTTATCAACCCATGATGTGTTAGCTGCTGATGTTTTCCCTCTTGTACCTTGATGCTCATATATATCATTGATTGCAATAGAAAATAAGGTATACTAAGTCTGTTATGAGGAGGGGTCTCTTCTCCAAATCTTAGCTCATGGAGGAGTCTAATGTGGTATCCATATACTACAATGTATATACCTTCAGAGGAAATATATCCAATGATGTGGTAACTCACCTCATTCCAGGGATATGGAATTCTTTCCCTTCTAACCCCATTTTTGTCTTCAATTAGTTCTTCTCCCTCCAAGAAAAACCTTTTCTTTGAAAGAGTGTTGTTAGTCTTGTCCTCTTTTATGCATTCCAACCCTATGGGGAGTGTAGTTATTCTGCTAATAATCTCAGGGGTAATTGCGACTAAGAAACCCTTCACTACATCAGTGGCACTGTCTAGTGAGAGGTATGAGTGACATTACAAACTCTCTAGCCACATCATCATTTCATCCCCTTAGTAGCTCAAAGAACCACATCCATTGATGCCTTGTAAATATTTTTACCACAATAAGATGTTGGTGTACTCTGACTATGTTGGTGGGCTCTCTTTTGTTGAAACCTCCTATCATATTTTATGGCAACTCTTGTTTGAGTAAGGTTTGTGTGGCTATATGTTAAGAACTTTGGTAGGTGATGGGGTTTCAGACTTTATCCTTCACTAACCTTCACATATTTCTCTCTACCTTTATGCATATAGCAAATATTCAGAAGAAATGTATATTTCTTTGTTTTAGATGAAAAACACAAAAGGTATGGTACCTACCTCTCTTTCCTATGATCTGGTGATGAGAATTCTTGAATTGATGCTCCTCAGTGTCCTCTTGCAACTCTATGTAATATTTCTCTTTATATCTTGTAGCCTTCCCGTAGTTTCTTATACGTGCTCTTGTTTGATGCAGATGTTGATTGTTTCCTGTAGGTTGTCATTGTAGGGATGCCGAGAGTAACATTTTTTTTCAAAGACTCCTCAAATTTTCCTCTACCTTCATCTTTAGAAATACTAATACTTCGCATGAGAGTCAATGATTATTTATATTTGTGGATGATTTTGTTGGGTGGTGTGCTTGCTGGCTGAGTACAAATACCTACTTTTGGACCATTGGTCCCACTACAGGTTCATCACATCACCTTGCCTCATAATCATCTCCCACTTCCATTCTCCATAACTTAACCACTTTTTGATTCATTCCCCTTGCTTTGATGTGATATTGCCACCTGTGGAGTTGACTAACCCTTTTTCTTCTCGTTATCTAACTAAGGGTGGCCAAGTTAATTGGCCACCTTCGCTTATAAAATCAACTTCCTGCCACGTTCCTACAGTTTAATCATATTCATACCTATGAGAGATTATTGGTGAGATGACATACTTTTTGGTCCCTTGCTTCGCTGATGCATGATGGAGAATGGTGTTGATTCATTGTTCTTTGACCTTCTTGCATATTCTTTACTATGTCTTTTTCTTCTTATTTTGTTGATGAGTTTCTCCCTTGATGATGTAGATGTGCTATATTTTGTTGCTACTAAGCTCCGGAGGAGCTTCATCATCACTGTGATCCTTTTGTTGAAGGTCGATTGGAGTTGTTGTGTTCTTTTTTATGGAATAGGCTACTACAGGAATTCCTACAGGATGTCCTGTAGTTGCCTTTTTCTAAAAATTTTGCATCTCTTCTCTGCTTCTGAGGTTGAATGGGCATTGGAATGAGTGGAGGATGTGGTGATGAGTGGAAGATGAGGTATGATGTTGTGGCATGTATCTTATTTTTTACTTGATTTCTTTGATGGATGCAGTGGTGACATGGTCATGGAGGGTGTTGGCTGAGGTATGGTGAGGTCAATCGCCATTTTTATAACCCAAAACAGGCTTGTGTCACCATTTTTCCACTGGAAAGCTCTTCCTAAAATTTTTCAAGGCCTCTTGTAAAACCTATAGGAAACTCCTCTAGTATTAAAGGTAATCCTGTAGAAAACATAGAGTTGCTTGGAATTGGCATCTGGAGTGGAGTATGGATGGAAGAACATGGGGAGTATGGAGGAGATGATATGGATGAAGTAAAACATGGCTTGTGGTAGGGCCTACTATCCTCCGTAGCTTGTGCACACCATCCTCTTACAAACCTACAAAAACATAATTGTTATTCTTTTGTATGTTTTCTCTTTTTTTTTCAATTTTTTCTTCTTGTTTTTTTTTTTGAAAAGACAACTAGGCTACCTCAAAGGATGTTTTCATCCTTGTTGCCTGCTCTTGGTGCCTCAAATTAGGTTTTGACCCAGAGATCTTTTATTTATTTATTTTATTGTTTTTAATACTCTTGGGCTGCCTCAAGAGGTTTTCAACACAAAAGTTGGACTCAGGTGCCTCATGGAGGTTTTCACCTAGGTCCCTTTATTTTTCTTTTTTTCCTTTTTCCTAAGAAATTAGTGAGGTGGAAGATGAGACTTCTCTGATCATCATCACTGCCTTGATGATGCTACCGATGAATTCCTGCTTTGATAATTGCTTCTTGTAGACCTTTAACATGTACCCATTTAGAAGAAAAGGGATACCTTTTGCATCGATGGTTCTTATTTGAACAGTGACATTGTCATGGCACTTTTTATCACATATGGTCCCAACCATCTAGTCATTAACTTGTCTTTGAAATCTTTGTGTCGGGAGTCATACAGCAAGGCGCAGTCGCCTTCTTGAAATAGTTTGTCATTGATATTTTTGTCAAGCCAGATTTTCCTTTGTACTTGAGTCACTTTTGTGTGCAGGAGGGTTGCATCCTAAATTCATCTAACCCATTCAGTTGGAGCAATATTTCCTATTGTTCCCTTGTGATATCTATATCCAAATGTGTTGCCATCCTTAAGGTGTTGTATTCAAATTCAATGGACAAAAGGGCTTTCTTCCCATAGGCCAACTCATAAGAAGTGAATCTAGTGGTGGTCTTCCAGGTGGTATTGTAGGCCCAAGTGGCCTCAACTAATCTGTCTGCCAAATATTTTATGTTGCTACTAATCACCTTGGTCAAAATTCCTTCCAATGCTCGGTTGGTTACTTCCACTTTCCCATTAGCCTGTGGGTGGTAAGGAGTGGATCTTTTGTGCTTGATCTTATGCTGCATTAAAGTCACATGGAATGTAAACAACAAAGGTGGATGATAAAAATTGAATTCATTGTTATTGACATGATATACATTTATAGCACATTTGTGTGACTGTTGGGTTCCATATCCCAAGGTCTCCTGGACTCTCGTGGTTGTTCAAATTCTACACCAACCCATAGAGGATTAGGTGTCCAACATTCCCCCCTTAATCCGAAGGGGTATGTATGAGTCCAAGAAGAGACTTGTAATATAGAATGTGAAAAAATGCATGGTAGAACTAGGCTGAATGTGCTCTCTGAAATGTTGGTATAAGGGGGCTGGTTTAAGGATGACCACCAACACCAGAACACTTAGTGCAGTTCCTGGAACTCTTCCAAGTCAAGCATGAAGCTGAGGTCTTCTTCTAGAGTAAGTGATCCTGACGTTTTGAAGAGGGACACCTTCAACCATGAAAGGGAGGTCTCACCCCGCATAAAAGGGAGAACCTCAACCTGAAAAGGGAGGTCTCAACCTGTGATGGTTTAAGGATCACCACCAACTCTAGAATGCTTAATGCAATTCCTGGAACTCTTCCAAAATTGGAAAGAAGCTGAATCTTCTACTAGAGGAAGTGTCCTCAATTCTTTGAAGAGGCATCACCAACTGAAGGCATGCTCAAGGGCATCTTTGTGTGTGACTACAAATCTAAATCTGGTATGTCGGGTTGTGGCTCAGGCTCCTTTGATGTGGCTTTGAAGCTTGTAGATGACCATTATTTCCCCCTTGTCAGATACAAGCGGAGATGATGGAGAAAACTCAACTGAAATACTGCTCAATACTCTAGAACAAGCTCGTACATATGACTGAAATATCTTCTTGCCTGTTGATGCCCATTACCATGAAGTGATCCATCCAAGATAAATCTTTGTTCTTGTAGGAGGTTTTTTACTGAAGCATCTGTTTGAAGAATGGGTATGTTGACCACAATGCTTGCAAGGATGAAGATCAAAACAGTGATATTTCATATGGCCAACTTGGTCACAATGTTGACATTTAACAACTTGTTGTGGTTGTTGTGGAAGAGGAGAAGAATCTAGAACAGCTGAAGGTGGAGTGTCATGAAGAAATCCAGTACTTTGAAATTGGATTGGCTTGGAGTAGTCTGGAATATGAAAGGAAACTTCCTTATCATATCCAAGAACTTTTTGTGCTTGTTGTGGACAAGCTCTTCCCAAAGTTTGATGACCGACTTGGGAAGTGCGGACTAAATTTTTGCATCTGCATATACAACTATTGCTTCATTGGGTACTAAATCTGAAAGAACTTCAAAAATATTGACTTGCTGATGGGAGTATATATCAATATGAACAACATATTTTTCTCAATAGAATGATGCTTAGGTTTTTATTGTTCTTCTTGTTGTAGCTTTGTCTCAAGCTACAAAAACTCGATATTCTCCTGTACATTTTGTAGACAAGTTCTAATATCAAATATAATATCTTTGCTAATTTTAACTCTATCATGAATTTTGGAGTGTATTAAAGTATTTAAAAACTCTAATACTTCACCAATTTTATCCATTTTCCAAACAAGTGAAGTGTTTTGTTGAAGTTTATTCCCATAGAAACATGGACCACTCGTGTCAAAAATTTGTTGCATTCACCTACCTTTAAGAACACTAATAGATTTCACACACTAAATAAAACGGAGTGATTATTGGCACAAAAATCTCTTGAAATGGAGCAAACAACAAGACTTAAACGTTTGCACATTATAGGAGCTTTCAATACCGCATATATATATAAGCTTCAACTAAAAGCCACAATTCAAAGTTTTCAAGTTCAATGACTGTATATACACCAACAATCATACTCAACTCAAGGTATATGAATGACCAGAAAATTTTTCATGCTATGTTGATGGATATTTCTATAATACAACATAAACCATTTCAACTTTAC
Source organism: Pinus tabuliformis (assembly GCA_031772625.1). Lineage (NCBI taxonomy): Eukaryota > Viridiplantae > Streptophyta > Pinopsida > Pinales > Pinaceae > Pinus > Pinus tabuliformis. The sequence continues at coordinate 372,246,745 of CM062818.1, forward strand.
ATATTTTGAATTTCAACTTCCATTCGAACATGCCTTGAGTGATAATACCATATAACAATTCTTCTATATGATATTCTCCAATGATACAAACTACTATTGAATTTAAGCCATCTTCAATTCATAACTCAATGAACCCACAACATAAATAGAGCAAAGAAAAAGAATCTGAGAAAGCCATAGGAATCTTAACCGACTCACAATAATGCCAAGCTTCCAAACTCAACTGATAAGTGGGCTCCCTACAACTCAACTGTTTGATTCCCTGTCCTGATTTCTTCAACCAGAACTATCTTAAAGAGCTATTTATGGCTGGAAAAGTCGACGAGGTTGAACACTACTTGTTGGGTTTTACCAAAATCGATGAACATATTGAATCTCAGAATATGTTCTTTGAGATCAGAACGCAAAAATATGTTGAAGCACTGAAACGGAATGATTTGTTGAAAGTTGTGGAAATACTTCTCAATGATCTTAAACACAATGATCTTAAACAGGTTAAAGATTTCAATCCATATTATTATAAACATATAACAGGGCTATTTACAGTTGGAAATTATGGAAACTAATTACCTCGGTTAGTTTATGTATCAACTTCAGCAAGTTTTCTTTTGTTTTTAATTTCCTCAAAAAACCAGTGCGGGGCTCGGAAATATTTCAAATAGAGATGCTGGAAAATACAGGGGATTCAACCATGCATCAACCTTCCTACAGGAATTGTGCATTCAATAAGCACCAACCTTGAGATCATTTTGATAGAACAACTAGCAATGGAGAAAATGAAGGAGTGTTTTCTAACAGCAATATTGTAGCTTTGGATCATGGAGGGTTTTATGGGACAAATAACAACAACAACAATATTGAATCTTCAATTCCAGGGAATGTTTTAGTCAATGGGTGTAATATTAGTGAGGTAGTCAAGCTGATGAATGGTCAATGGGAAGCTGCAATGCATTCTCACAATGATCAATCATTGCATGTGATAGAGAAGGCAATGGTTTACTCAAGCTCAGAGGAGAGGGAAGAAAGGTAGATACTGCATCTAGTGAAAATAATTTTCAGGCGTTGAAAACATATGGTCGTGATTTGGTTGAAGATGTTGGGAAGGATTTAATATGAAGGTTTTTGGGAGTGTTAAACAAAATACTCCCTTGGGAAGAGGCTAGAATTGTTTCACGTGTCCACTGAAATACAGTTGTTACAACAATGATTTAGTTTCCTCAACTATGTATATGCATCAATGAAGGTTACCAACAAGTCACAGGCCAATGTAGATCCAAGCATCATTTATTTTGACATTGTAGTCATTGGGATAATGAATTTAGGGTTCATGCTTCCATTGTAAAAAGATATTATATGCACAAAGATAAATTTACCACGCACACTTAATAATATGAATGGTGATATGTGAAAGATCAACCAATGCTAACGACCCAACTTTATCTTATGGTTTTAAAAAACTCAGTGACTCAGATCAACTCCTCGTGCAGGCAACAAAAGAGACTTCAACACATACTCATTTGAACTTTTCCATGCCAGGCCAACCTTCAACAAGAATCATCCAAGGGACATCGTAAAGAAGAGACTGTGGCTTTCAAAACACTAATACAATATGCATGTAAGAATACAATGCATATACATTCAACATATGAACTAGTGCACATAACAGAAAGAGCTTCAACGCATACACATTCACAAAGAGTAATGAAATGGTATGCTAGAGCACCAAGGTGCAGCAAAGTATCATTAGAATATTTATATAAATAGGGAAATGGCAGACAAATTCTAGAAAGAATGCAGCGCTAACAATCTCTGAAGATGCTCAAGCCTAAAAATAGCTCTAATTCCATGTTAAAGTCACATGGAATGTAAATAGCAAAGGTGGATGATAAACATTGAATTCATTATTATTGACATGGTATACATTTATAGTGCATTTGTGTGACTGTTGGGTTCCACATCCCAAGGTCTCTTGGACTCTCGTGGCTATTCACATTCTACACCAACCCATAAAGGATTAGGTGTCCAACATGCTGGCTTAACCAATTTTTAATCATGTGAGATGTAAATTGACTACCTTGAGCAGTGACCAACTCTCAAGGGTATCCAAACTTATAAAATACATTTTCCCCCAAGAGTTCAACCACATTTTCTTTTGTTGCTACCTTGATAGCTTTGGCTTCAGCCCACTTTTTTAAATAGTTGGTGTACACAATGATATACTTCTTCTGTCTGGATGGAGGTTCAATGGGTTCGATGAAATCCATGCCCCACTTGTCAAATGGCTCGAAAGTCACTTGAGGTTGTAGTGGAATTTCATCCCTTGGGGTAGGCTTCCCCATCCTTTAGCACCGATCACACTAGCTGGTATATATTTTTTACATCTTGGTGAATAATGGGTCAATAATATCCAGCTTGTAGTATCTTGAATGTTTTTCTTTTGGTTTCAAAGTGACCTCCACAAGGCTCATCATGATAGGCTAGAAGGATGTCGAAGACTTCCTCCTCCCTGACTGTAGAGCCTCATCATTGGGTAACTATATGGACCTTAATACACCTCCAAGCTTACTAAAATAAACTCTTCTCATAATTCCTTACATGTTTTAATTATACTTTTCTTAATGAGATGGTTAAAAGTAAGATGTTATGTCTTGTGGTCTAATGTGCATTGATTGCAGGATTTTGGTAGCAAATCATGGCAATTTTGACTAATTAAGGGGAGGAACTAGAATGAAACAAGGGAGAGAGATTATAGGAGATATATCCTCCTCATTAAATCCTCACTCATTCGAATATTCCTCAATCAAATCACACTAGCTCGGAGTTGCAAGCAGTTGAGTCATGGAGATCATGGGCAACTAAGCCAATCATAGTTAAGAACCAGCTCATCTTGAGTTTGGGAGCCAAGCCTCCCTAGATTTAAGGAAGTTGTTGGATATATTAATTGTATAAATAAGAATGCCTATAGCCTCATTAGGATTTAGATTTTTTATGTAAGAGCAATAAGCATTTTCGAGTAAACGTTTTGTGGCAAAACATTGTTATGTAATTTTTTTTGATATGATAGTGAGAATAAGCATTTGCTTGATCAAGAACTGAGTTAACTCATAGGTTTGAAGCTCTTGGGTTAGGTCCCAACACTAGTACTAAAGGCTTCTCTTCTTATACTTGTATGCTTAGGTTATCTCATATATTAAATGTTGAATTGATTTTAGCATTGTCTCATTGCAAGTAGTGGTAAGTTGGATTATCTTGCTTCCATTTGTGCATAGATTTATCAATAGTTTTAGAGAGCTAAAGGAATACCAAAAAGGATGATAGCATGTGGGTTTGGCCTCAATCCTCTCTTTAGGGACCATGGTTTGAAAAAAAACTCCTATTCATCCCTAAAAAGACAAAATTTTGTTTTCTTATGGAATTTAGGGTTTTCTGCTTAGGCCAACATCTTTTCAGTTTTCAAGAATAGGTTCCAGTTGTTATTTCTAATATCTCCAGCTTTGTATTAGATCTTGTGGTGTTTCACAATATTATGCAAGTATTTCCATGCATGAACTAGGCAACTAAGTAATGAAATTTTGTTTCTTATGTTGATTAGAAATCTTCCTTGTTTGACATGATTCATGGGTAAATGTGAGTGATGTATGTATTGCAGGAGCTTTCAATAGTGCAGGAAGATCTCATGTCAGCAATCCCAGCCTAACGTCATCCATCCATGATCACCAAAAGCCATTAAGTCCATCAACCAATTCATCATTCCATAGGAACAACTTTCTAGGTTTGTTGAGCAAATCCAACCATTTCACAAACTTTAGTTCCAGCTCTAAGGAATTCCTAGCCACTCCCTTGACTTGTTTCTTCCATCATTCACCTTCCCTAATCCCTATACCACCTTCCAAATCACTCATATTTCTTTCAGCCAGATCCTGTAGGAATATAAGGGATCCTCTAGGAGCATTAGGACATCTTGTATGATGACCTGTAGTTGCCTGTTTTTGAGGCTGATTTGTGGAAAAAGCATTCAAGAATATAGGAGAAGACCCCCACTTACCTCTGAAACCATCTGACCTTTCATAACCATCTCTAACCCACTTGCCACATCACCAAGAAGTTTTAGCATTCACATTTTCACAAAAGAGGACAAAAAGGAAAAGGAGTTAGTGTGCTCATTCCAGTAAAGTGTTTGGTTATCTTAGATTGCATGCCTAGGATAGTTAGGATTACACACATGTTAGCTTAGAATTCTTCTGAAGCAATATCTCTTAACAAATAGTTAGATGAGTGGTGTGTTTAAAGAATTTATTTCAGTCTTTCATTACTACAATAGACAATCTTTCCATTCTTCCAACTAGGGTAAAATTCCCCTTTCTTCATTGGTAATCAAAATTCTTCTGAATCAATAGAAGACTGGTTTTAGAAACCTTATTGGTATATCTCCAACTGATTAGTGACAAAGAGTGGACCCATTTCATATGCTTTTGTATACAACACTATCACCGCCAAGTTATTATGAACCCTGGGTTGATAAAGTAATCTTGGGTTCTAAGCAACAAACCCGTTAGGGTTACCTTGGAGAAAAGAAGATAAGGGTAACAACACCCTTGCAAAGAAAAAATTCTTTTTGGAAGGGGAGGAGCCAATGGAAGAAAAAAATGGGGTCAAAAGAGGAAGCATTCCATACCCTTGGAATGAAGTTAGTTACCACCTCATTAAATACATATCATGTGAAGGGAGATACAGTGTGGTGTATGGATACCACTTCAGACTCCTCCAAGAACTGAGATTTGGAGCAAACACACCTCCTCAAAACAGAATAAGTATACCCTACTTTCTTATTCAATCAATGATAGATATAAGAATCAAAGTGCAAGAGGGAAAACATCAACAACTAGCCCATCATGGGTTGATCAAACTTATCCTAGAAGATTCTCTACAAAACCTAAGAATCCCTATTACATGGACAACTTTTAGAGACATGCAGGCAGAGGGACCAATTCAAGTTCTTAAATATGACAAAAGCCCCACTGCTAGTGAGAGGGATGAAGAAAAAGAAGGAGAAAATGAGGAGGAAAAAGAGGAGGAAAAAGAGGAATAAAAGGAGGAGAAAAATTAAGAAGAGATAGATGAGAAGAGTGAGGAACTAGAGGAAGAAGAGAAAGAGAAAGAAAAGTATGAGAAGGAGAATGGAAAAGAGGAAACATAATATAAGGAAGAAAAGAGGTCTATAATTCAAGGTAGAGAAGGGGAAGAATCACTAAGGGTATCTCCAGAACCCACAGAGAAAGAGGCAACAACTACTCTTACTAACCTAAGTACACCTATCAAGTCAAAAGGGAAGAGACAAAGACAAACACCATTGTACTTTAGGACAAGAAAGAGCACAAGGATTAGGTAAGGAAAACCTCAAATACCCACCAAAACTCCTATCGTCATTGAAGCCTCACCTAAGAAGGAAAAAAAGATAGCTCCTCTAGAGAAAAATCAAGGAGAAGGATCATTAGGACAAGCCTCTCCCAAATCTCCCATCACTTGTGTTAGGAGGCCTGTCACAAGGTTTGGCTCATCAAAGGGAAAAGGTGTCCTATAGGAGACACAGAAAGACCTACAGGAAGCAGAGGCAATCCTATAGGAAACTTTGTTAAACCTACAGGAAACTCAAAAAATGGACCAAGAAGGTATCACTCAACAAGAAATGAAGAAGGAAGACCTAGAACTGAGAGAACCTAGTCCACAACCCAAGTTCAACTCTTACTACAGGTTCATTGAAGGGGGTAGGGTCATCCCACATAATTTTTCCATCCCCTTATTCTTTGAACTTGAAAAAGAAAGGGCAAGAACACACAAGTGGATGAAAATTGCCACATGGAGGAGAAATCGAAGGAGATGGGCAAAGAACTGAGCAGCATAAAGGACAGCGAGGTAATGATGAAATCTTAGTTAGAAGTAGAGAATGCATGGCTAAGAGGACATGTACAAGAAAGGGAAAGCCAGTTGGCAACTATCGTCAGTTTATCCTTAGAGGAAAACCAGTGCAGGATTCTACCAAAGTCTTATGCCTTGTATCTCAAGGAATAATGGCTAAAATTTAAAATTAAGACTTTAGCATAGAGAGGCAATATGCCCTTCCAAGACTATAAACAATTCATTGATATTTGTGATCAAACTGCCTTGGAAGATAGAGAAAAAATGTCTGAGTTTTACCTACACAACTTGGCCTTGACAGATTTGAATGTGTGGGACCCAAATTCAAAACTAGGGGACTTGCAGTTGATGGCCTTAGCATCATGGAGGAATCATGGGGAGGCAAGAGCTACAAATATGAAAAAGGTAATGGAAAGAGAAGAGACAGAACCCCTTATGATCAGAGCTGAGCAATCTAATCCAATGGCTATCATCAGCACCCACAACCTGATTGTAAATGATCCTAAGCTTTCACCTAGGTACCTTGCTGCCCTAGAACAGGCAGTCACACACTTGGAAGACATGTTCAGATTTCTAGGAGATGACAACATGCAAGCTTGCCAAAGGAGGTGGAACACCTTTCCTTGCAGCCTGAAAATCAGAGAATACCATTCTCCTCAGATAATGAGGGAGGCACTAAATATAACACCCATGTACAAGCAAGCTCTACAAAGACTCAAAGTCAATTGGATTGGATTGAGACTTAGTCCACCACTGATTTTAGGAATGTTGGAAGGAAGGAAAGAAGAAGAAGAAAGAAAGCAGTGGGAAGAGATAGAGAGGAAAGTAGGATTTTATTCACAAGAAGAAGAAACTACAGCAGAAGCAGGGGATGTTAGGGAGGTCACAAAGCAATGAAGGACATGGATATAGATTAAGTTGCTCAGAGGATGAACAACACTTTTAGTAGGGCGGTGATGATAAGCCTCATCATTAGGTAAATATATGGACCTTAATACACCTCCATTCTTACTAAAATCAACTCTTCTCATAATTCCTTACATGTTTTAATTATATTTTGCTTAATGAGATGACTAAAAGTAAGATGTTATGTCTTGTGGTCTAATGTGCATTGATTGCAGGTTTTTGGAAGAAAATCGTGGCAATTTTGGCTAATTAAGGGTAGGAAATAGAATGAAACAAGGAGGAAACATTATAGGATATAGATCCTCCTCATTAAATCCTCACTCATTCAAATATTTCCTAATCAAATCACACTAGCTCGGAGTTGCAAGCAGCTGAGTGATGGAGATCATGGGTAGTCGAGCCAGTGACAGTTAAGAACCAATTCATATTGAGTTTGAGAGCCAAGCCTCCCTAGATTTAAGGAAGTTGTTGGAGACTTCAGTTGTGTAAATAAGGAGGCCTAGAGCCTCATTAGGATTCTGATTTTTTTATGTAAAAGTACTAAGGATTTTCGAGTAAAAGTTTTGTGCCAAAACATTCTTATGTAATTTTTTCTGATATGATAATGAGAATGAGAATTTCCTTGATCCAAGACTAAGTTGAGTAAGAGGGCTAAAGATCTTGGGCTAGGGCCTAACCCTAGCAGAAAAATGTCCTCTTCTTGTACTTGTATACTTAGGTTATTTCATAGATTAAATGTTGAATTGATTTTAGCATTGTCTCATTGCAAGTAGTGGTAAGTTGGATTAGTTTGCTTCCATTTGTGCATAGATTTAGCAATAGTTTTAGAGAGCTAAAGGAATACCAAAAAGGCTAATAGAAGGTGGGTTTGGCCTCACTCCTCCCTTCAAGGACCATGGTTTGAGGAAAAACTCCTATTCAGCCCCGAAAAGATAGAATTCTAATTTCTTATGGAATTTAGGGTTTTCTGCTACTTAAGCTAGCATCTTTTCAGTTTTCAAGAATAGGTTTCAGTTGTTATTTCTGATATCTCCAGCTTTATATTCTATCTCGTGCTATTTCACAATATTCTACAAGTATTTCCATGCATGAACTAGGCAACTAAATAATGTAATTATGTTTCTTATGTTGATTAGAAATCTTCCTTGTTTGACATGATTCATGGGTAAATGCCAATGATGTATGTATTGTAAGAGCTTTCAATAGTGCAATAAGATCTCATGTCAGTAGCCCCAGCCTAACCTCATCCATCCATGACCACCAAAAGCCATTAAGTCCATCAACCAATTCATCATTCCATAAGAACAAGTTCTCAGGTTTGTTGAGACTATCCACCATCTCACAAACTTTAGTTTGAGCGATGAGGAAGTCCTAGCCACTCCCTTGCCTTATTTATTCCATCATTAACCTTCCCTAAGCCCTATACCACCTTCAAAATGACTCCTATTTCTCTCAGTTGGATCCTGTAGGAATACAAGGGATCCTATAGGAGAATTACGATATCCTATAAGAAGCATTAGGACATCCTGTAGGACGATCTGTAATGGCCTAAATTGAGGCCGATTTGTGGAAAAGGAATACAGGAAGATAGGAGAAGACCCCCACTTGCCTCCCAAGCCATCTGACCTTTCACAACCATCTCTAACCCACCTACCACATCACCAAGAAGATTTAGCATTCACATTTTCACAAAGAAGGACAAAAAGGAAAAATAGTTATTGTGCTCATTCATATGCACATAAGTAAAGTGTTTGGTTATCTCAGATTGCATGCCTAGGATAGTTAGGATTACACACGTGTTAGCTTAGAATTCTTCTGAAGCAAGATCTCTTAAGAAATAGTTAGATGAGTGGTATGTTTAAAGAATTTACTTCATCCTTTCATTACTACAGTGGACAATCTTTCCATTCTTCCAATTAGGTTAAAATTCCCCTTTCTTTAATTGCAATCAAACTTATTCTGAACCAATAGAAGGATGGTTTGAGAAACCATAGTGGTCTACAGTGACAAAGAGTGGACCCATTGCATCTGCATATGTATACAACACTGTCACCTCCAAGTTTATATGAAACCCAAGTTGATAAAGTAAAGTTGGTAGCCCCAGGAGTTGCAGTATTATTGATACAATATTGGTGCTCATCACTCACACATCTTCTCATAATTTGGTCTAGACCTAGCTTGAAGAGATTGCCCCAATCCAAGTGAATGGGGCACTTTTTCTTATGATTCTACTATTTTCCTTGGAGGAAAATTTTGGAGGGAACTGTGCAGATACCAAGTAGTTTGATATGTTAGCAAACCATGGAGAGAGAACTGAAATGGAAAATAAATGTTCATATGGTATCTTATCATCAACCATTCCTTCCTCCCCTACAGGAAAAGTCAATCTAGATAAAAAAATCTGCAACTACATTCTCCTTTCCAAGCTTATCAATAATAGTTAAATCAAATTGTTGCAATAAAAGTAACCATCTAATAATATGGGCATTTACATCAGGTTTTTTCATCAAGTATTTAATTGCATTATGGTCGGAATGTACAAATGTCTTGTAACTAGTACTATAATGTCTAAATTTATTCAATGAATATATAATATCTAGGAGCTCTTTTTCAGTTACTGTGTATTTTAACTCATCTTTCGACAGATTCTTACTGATGAAGTAAATGGAATAAGGTAGCTTGTCATCTATCTGGCATAGGGATACTCCTATAGATTTGTGAGAGAAATCGGCATGAATATGAAAAGGAAGAGCCTAATTTGGACCTCGGAAAACAGGTGCAGTAGTCAACTTGTCCTTAAAGGTGTCCAAGGCTTCTTGGCAGCTTTTTGACCATAAAAACTCGGAGTCTTTGGCCAATAACGCAAATAAGGGAGAAGCTATCTTGTTGAAATCTTTTATAAATATCCTATAGTATTTAGCTAACCCTAAGAAACTTCTGACATCCCTCTGCCTCTGTGGAGTTGGGACCCTTTTGTTGATGGCTATCTTGTTTGGGTCCACTTGTAGTCCTTCCTGAAATATTCAGTGACCCAGAACAGTTCTTGCAGTCCTCAAAAATTCACATTTTTTGGGACTAAGGGATAAGTTCATTTCAATGCATTTCTTTAACACCTTTCCCAAGTTAGAGAGAACCTCTTGGAAATCACACCCATAGGGTGTGAAATCATCAATATAAATTTCTACTGCATCATGGACTAGCTCTGCAAAGATACATAAGATTTCTCTTTGGAAAGTGGCAGGGGCATTGCATAGACCAAAATGAAGGACCCTATAACCGAAAGTACCCCAAGGACAGCTGAAGGTGGTTTTATCCTGGTCATCTGGGCTGATTTGGATTTGAATGTATCTGTTGAATCCATCTAGGAGAGAGAATAACTTCTTTCCTGCCAGACCATCAACACTTGGTCAATGATTCTTTGTGGCTTTGTTTATCTCTTGATAATTGACACAAACCATCCACTTTCCATTTTCTGTTGGAACTAGTACCAGATGAGACACCCACTCACTGTTCAAGATAGGGTAAATGAATCCTACATCTAGAAGCTTCTGCAACTCTTCTCTGACTATATCCTTGAGAACTAGATTCATTCTCCTTTGGGGTTATTGCAATGGTTTTCCACCTTCCTTGACATAAATGTGGTGAGTACACACTGAGGGGTGCACTCCCTTCATTTCTCTACAATTCCAAGCAAAGGAATCCAAATTCTCTCTTAGCATGTTACATAACTCTTCTTCTTGGTGTACAGAGAGGGGTTGGTTTTCAATGCTCTTTCACGATGAAATTCTATTTTCTTGACACGATTAGGGTTTGATTCAGCTAAGCATAGATTAATCCAATGGTTTTCCTTAGTTTCCTTCACTACTTCCTCCAGAGACATGGTGTTGGGAGTTTGATTTTGGAGGATGTGTTAAATAAAATCATATTCATCACGTTGTCCTCCTCCTATGGCAATTTCTAGGGTATAGTTTTAGGAGGAGTAGACTTCATATTCTTCCACCTCTTCTAGCCATAAAGGTAAGTCATGTTCTAGATATTACTGAGCAGGAGGGTACATGACAAACTACTTGGATAGATGCCCATTTTTTATAGCCATATTTCCAGCCCTGCAATTTATGTAACCATGGGAAGTGGCTAAACAAGGCATCCCAAGGATGAGACTATAACCATTGAATTTTGTCTTTAGCTAGAGAACTAAGAAGTCCACAGGGTATTCCTAGGAATTAATGGAGACCATCACATCCTCAACAATCCCCTCAGGGGCTATTATGGATCAATTTGCAACCTGCAAGACTGTCATGGTCTTCCTTAATGATCCCTGGAGATTCAGCTTGAGCATAGAGTCCTTAGTCATTACATTGACGGCAACCCCAAGATCAATCAAGATATGGGGGATAATGGTGCCATCGATGTGCACATCTACTAGAGGGCTCCCAGGATCTAAATACTTCAGCCAAATTACCCACCCTGCCATTAAGTTGGACAATTGTCCAATGCCATTATTGGTATGGTTGTCTCTTTTTCACCTCCCTAGATGTTTGAAACACTTCTCTTTGATTAGCTTGTTGTAAATGGGGATATCTTTAATAGCTTGAAGAAGTGAGATTTTAACATACATATTTTTCAAATCACCGAGAATTTCAGTTTCCTCTGGGGTGTGTTAGACTAGATGGGTTAACCTTTCACGAAAGAGAGCTGGATTCATTCTAGTCACACTTTCCTCATTTTCCTCCTCACTCTCCCTATGTGGAGATGGAGGTTAGTTATCTAGGAGCACTCTCCCAGATCTAAGGTTAATTTCATGAATTTCCACAGCATAGGCAGGGTAGGATGCTTCTCCATTGTAAACATGTTATGCTTGTCTATTTTTCGGGTTCGGGTTTGGTTGGGCAGGCATTTGAGTTTTTTTAGGTGGAGCAGGGTGTAGGAGCTATGGTTGTGATGGAGGTGAAGGCAATAAAGATAGAGCTTGGTTGCATGGAGGCCTCCACCGCTGGGGTTGTGCATTCCATTGAACTTGTGGAGGAATATATGGCCGAAATGGTTGGTTGGCTAATTGGGAATGGTATTGAGGTGCAAAATACTAAGGAGAACGTGTAGACCAGGAAGGATGATCTGGCGGCCATCAAGGGGGAATGGATGTGTTCTAATTAGGTTTGTAATATGAATAGGATGACCCTTGCATGCCCTGCTAGTAAGGGTGAGGTCCTTGAGGCCTCCTTTGATTAATGTAGTAGAGTTGTTCAGTCACCCCTTCAGTTACCTGATACACAAATTTTAATCCAGGCAGAGAAGGGTACTTTTTTGTGGAGTGGTTTTCCTCATAGATCGAGCAAATTTATATAAGGTTCAATGGAAATTCATTCCTAGGGGGCCTCCTTGTGCATCTAGGGCAGAATATGGCTAATGCTCTCTCTGCTTCCTCCTGCTTCCATTTGATTTGTATAGTGTCTATTTGCAGAGCAAGGGTTTGAACCATTTCTCTCTTAAAGTCTTCCAACATGTTACCAATTTCACTTTTTATGGATGTGTTGGAAGAGGATGAACTAACCACTACTTGGTTAGCTCTACCCTTCTTTCTAGATGCCCTAGAATGATTTTTGAAAATTGTCTTGATATCATCATACGGTAACTGATAGATGTCCCCTTCCGACAGTAGGTTCAGGGTTTCTAGGAGGTCTTCCTTGATCACCCTCAGAATGACTAACTTAAGTGGCTCATGATCAAGTGTGCACCTGGCCCTTTTATAGCTGAGATGGAATACTTCCTCATAATCCTCTAAGGACTCATCATGTCCCAAGGTCATTCTAAAAATTTCCTCTTTGGTATCTTTGGAACTACACTAGTCCCTTTACTTGTTGTTGAAATCTTGTTGCATCTGAGCCCAAGTGGTGATACTATCCCTAGGTAAACCCCTGAGTAACAATAAAAATAAATAAATAGATAGTCATGGGAGGGACAAATTATTAACGTGAATCCCTCATCGTCACACATATCTAAAAAACATATTTTGCCACATACATTGCAACCACTATTAGAATGATTAAATTATTCTGCCAATATTAATGTAGAAATGTAAAGCTTTTTTAAATATTAAAGATTGTATTAACCTGATAATTAAGTTAATAATGAATAAGATATTGCAGAGTGTTTAATATTTACCTTCAATAGGAATGATAAAGTTTTCTCTCAACGCTGAAGTACTTCATGCTACTTTTCTTTTCGTGTGAAGTAGCATGTCTTCATCTGTGTGGCTAGTG